>OU862883.1:34648008-37048008 GCA_917880725.1 Selenia dentaria
ATATACATACGCTATCCGCTTACTTATCTATGAATATTGAACCTCAGGGATTCTGTAGGCTTACAATATACCTACATGTAGGGCACGAATAGCGTTTAAAACGAAAAATTGTTTAAGATTTAGCTATTTAGGTATACGTTTAACGCTGACCGAGCGAGCAAAACGTCTCTGCTTTAACTGGCCAAATTGAGTTTCATCTGTCCGTATGTTTGTTAGATTGTGTGTTGGTCTTCATGTACAGGTGGCATTTTTCAATCAATCTCGACAAAACTTGGTATGCATGTTGTGCTATGTATTTTTTTTTTTCGTCGGCTATTTTGAATAGAGGGGAGGTACTTTTCCTAAAATGGGGAGAAGTTTGTTGCGGCGTTATTTACTGACCGATTTTGATAAAATTTGGTACATACATTAGGCACCTGACTTTAAAGAGGAATTTTGAATATACGTATAATTGGTCTAGTGGTTTCGGAGATAAAAGGTAATGAAATTCTGTGAAAAATTGCCGCTGATAAGACTATGTTCTCGCGCACCACTGCTCGCAGAACTAATAGTACCTAGGTATGTAATTTAAACTCTTTTTTTTTGATACAGTCTCAACTCAAAATTGTCCTTATCCTTTTTGAGGTGTATGAATTGTAAGAGGTGAGGAAAGCCGACTTTCTAGATGGTAGGCCTCTTGTGCAAGAGGCCGTTATTCTGTAAGGGCGCTATCAGACAGAGAGTGGTCACGCGTTCAAGCGTTCACGCGGCCAATTTTGCATTCGTTATGTTGTATTACGTACGATACGTACGTACGTCGATACGTAGATATAATTTTCAGTCTACCCACAGTTGACCGACGCGGCCAAAACGCCTCCTGTATGGGTATATCTATGTAATGTAATACAACACAACAAGCGCAACACTGATCGCGTGAACGCTTGAACGCGTGACTGCTCTCTAACTGACAGCACCCTTAGGATGTGAAACTCGAAATAGACTCAAAAACCAATGTATCAGGGTGACGGGCACAGTACAGTGATATGCTAAAATAGAGTTCCAAGTCTGCGTCAGGACGCCGTGACTCCTGAATCACGGCATCGTGGATGGGGAATCCGTCGCGCACGAAACAAGTCCTCGATATGCTTGAACTTGTCCGCACTGCAAGCGGGCACACAATCCCGCGCATTGTGCTGCCCACTGGCGTTCGCTCGTCAATACGCATCTTTTGATTTAAACTAGCGGATTGTGCATCCATATGACCTATAATGTCCATTGAAAAGTTTCCTGTGGAATATTTTGTTACGCCGGTGGTGAAAAAGCCTTTCATTTTGATGTCCAGGTACTCTTACCATAAAAATAAAAGACTTATTATGTTTATGGATTTAGTTATATTTACGTAATCAGTAAACAACATTTTCTTTCTAGAGATACTGTCAACGTTTAATTTTTAACCACACACGTTGCAGTTCCTGGAAAAGTAGTTGTGGACTATTGTTTTATTGGCCAAATATGAAATATCTCGAGTTAACGGGTTAAGGCAACATTTTAATGTGTATATGCATATGATATGTACAGCACTATACGCGTTCGCAGGCGCTCTCCCACGGGCACTAAGGATAACCGTAGGCTTATTCCTACGCTCCGCAATAGAAATGCGCGTTGCGCTGTGACTCCGGATGCAACCTAAGCTCAGGCCGTGCGATTCTCTAATGATTCGTCGATGACGAGCTCCCCGATGTCAGATACTTTACGAGATATCGCCCTTGTACATAACGTTGTTTTTTCAACGTTTCTTGTCATCTCGTCATTTGTTTCAAACTCTTAGAGAATCGCACGGCTGAGTGTTACTGCAACTGTCAATGGCAAACATTGCGCTTACCATCAAGCGCTCTACTTGCCCTTCTCGTCACTTAACTGCATAAAAATAAGTCAATACCATGTAATGGTGGAACAACAGCGAAATCTATATATACAGATAAACTTAAATTAACAGGTTGTAATATAATTATCTGTTTGTTATTTAAATTAACAGGTTTTCACTAAATGCATATGGAAGTATATATTATGTAACGTATATAAAAAACATTTAAAAAAAAAGTTATGTATGTCTGGTCTGTTTTATTTCGGCTATTCTCTTAAACGGCTGGACTGATTTTAACAGGACTTTCACTGGCAGATAGCTAATATTATAAGAAGTAATTTGGGTAGTTAGAAGTATCTTTTACTTTTATTTTAGAAATATAGGACTTTCTATCTCTGTCTGTTTGTTATTTTATCACGCCGAAACGCTTGAACGGATGTTAATCAAATTATATCTCGGGAAATATATGATATTTTTCATCATCACCCATCACTACGGAAGTGAAACCGCGGGGTGCAGCTAGTAAGTATATAAATATGAATATTAAGGTATTTTATGGAAAATGTTGGTTACTACCTGAACTAAAGTTAAACTCTGCAAGGTCAAATGTCTGGCTTATATATCTAATACTAGATTTATATAGAACTGTCGTAGCTTAGGCTTTGTAAAGGTGAGCGAGCATTACTTTATCGGATGACTTAGTCGTAAAGTGGTGAACGCGTATCTGCTTACAAAATCGGCTTCAGAAATTCAGATTTATTTTATACCTAAGCTGCTCCCATTAACTTTGAATGTCTTTATGTGCCAGATTCGTTTGCATAAAGATTGATACTTTAAAATCACACTAACAATATAAATGCGAAAGTTTTTGTTTTAGTACAATTATGTGACGGGTATGTTAATCGTCTGATGGTAATCACGCCTGCATATGAAAGTTGTACTTATCAAGCCAGACTCTTGCAGAAATGCCTATCAATCACCTAGTATGACAACTGGCTTGTACTACCCAGAGACCACGTGTATGGAATAATTTAAGGATCCCTCTTAATCTGTCCGCATCAGGACAAAAAATAACAATATATTTAAGTGTAACTTGCCTCGAATGAGGCTTGCTGATTCGGACAGATTAAGGACGCGTTTGGCTTGGCATCTATAATTTCGCTATTTGGTGAGTATACGTTCGTTATAATTAGTACTAATGGGATGTAGACCACGATTTATTACGTTTTGGAGTTTGATCGATTAATAAGTCTGGACAACACACACTCACTAGTTAGTGTGTGTTGTCGAGACTTACAATCGAGTTCGAGTGCCAGTGGTATCCGTAGTAGTAGAGTAAAAGAGTGAGAAAGAGGGTAGACCGTTAGTCTGCTCTTAATAACTTTGAACATTTTTCACATCCAGCCTCATCTTTAGTCTACCCGTGAATTTGGTGCATGTACCGAAATACCGGTAACTCCAAAATCAAATAAACCGTGACCTACATCCGGTGAGCACCAATTATGACTTAGTAAACTACCACGAAGTCTAAAACAGTGTATTCACGTTCGTTATGTTACAATACCTCAACGGACTTTACTGAAATTTGCGATGTACCTACTGAATCCAGGGGCTCTTTACGGTACAGCTATAAGGGTTAATCACCGTTTACGCATTTCGGTACAGGTTATTGTAACCGAAAACTTTCAACACTTATTTAACCGTTATCACATTTCGGTACCGAAATCGGAAGAGCGCGGCGTTGCAGAATATTTAATAGAGTCGCGTGCATTGTTTCAGCGCAGAGATCCGAGTACCTATCGTTCTATCTATCGCACTCTGACAAAGATGCCGCGCCACTTGCGCTGTTTCATTCTACCCGCGTGCGCGCGTATTTCGGTACCGAAATTGTATACCGGTACCTAAAATTACCAATACCGAAATGATAAGGTATCGTAAAATTACGGTGTGACGTCATACCGATATTTTTAGATACCATTATTTTAGCGGTAGCTTAGTCCCTGACTGAATCTCAATTCATTAACTAACTAGATATTTTTTTATTAACAGTAAGACGTTACCAATTGTACATGAAATAAAGATTGCCAACAACGTGTCATATAATAAAATATGTTTATGCCAATAAAGTAATATATACAGGGTGGAATTTTGTAATGTCACCTGAAGGGAACGTACTCTTAATACTGTAGATAGAAAATTTGACTCGAAGAAAACATTCCTTTATTTTTGAAAAGAAAGACAACTGCCTTCAAAGATTTTTAAAATTGGCTTACCATACCCGGGAATCGAACCGACTAAAAAGTCGGTATAATAGAGTGAGTACATAAGTAATACTTAAAAACTTAAGTAGAGTACTTAAGTAAGAGTACTTACCCTTCAGGTGGCATTACAAAATTCCACTCTGTATATAGTAAAATAATATGCCACTAACAAAATATATTATACCAATGTTGGATCATGAGAGTGTAGCAACCTGATGAAAAAGAAACAAGATATAGTAGATATGTCTCTTAATATTCATATATTAAATTAGGTTCTAAAAAGTTGAGGTTTGTAAACAAACAAATGAATGCTGCTTGATCTGAACTGTGCGATTATCTAAAAGCAAACATCGTTGCATCTTTGACCACATCCGTAAAACAAATGACAAGATGACAAGAAACGTTGAAAAACCTTATTCACAAGGGCGATATCTCATAAGGTATCTGACATTGGTGAGCTGGCCGACGAATCATTAGAGAATCGCACGGCTAAGGACCCTTAATTCACGTGTTTCTCTATTACGTTCTCTGTTTTAGTAAAACGCAGAGTACGAAGTTCCTGAACAAAATAAGCTCACCAGACCTGAACGGAGTGAGCACGGTTCAACGGAGTGGAGTGAAAGTCAAGTGCGAGTGAAGCGAAGAGACGACGATGCGACAGGTCTGGAGAGAGCTCATCTCATTTCAAGTGGGTTAGATATATCGTGCTTAGAGTAAAAATCTTGATTTTTAATACCATCTACACTCGAGAGCAATGAATCCGGGTCACTTAAAGAATCCTAAAAATCTCGGAAACTAAAAATGCTAGGTTAATGCAATAAATTGTATTTAATAGACAATGTAATACTCCTTAAATGAAGGTATTAAAACTTCTTAGTTATTGTAAAGTTATATCATAAAAAAATCAAATTTGAAAATGGGCCACTTTCGAAGATGGAACTACGAAATTACAGCATTTGGTTTTGCTTTTGTTTGTAATCTGTCATTTATGTGGGTACATAAACCATGTTGATAGTGCTCTATATTCATTATTCAAGCTAAAATTATGTCGCTTACGCCTGAAGAATGCACCAGAATACTTACAATGCTGGAAACCGGCCGGAGTCAGCGCGATACAGCCAGGACTGTCGGTGTGTCGCTGTCAACAGTACAAAGAGTTCTCCGACGTTACGAAGAAACTGGTTCTAACCTACGCAGACCAGGAACGGGCAGAACCAGGTGTACCACAGCACGAGAAGACCACTACTTGGTGAACACCATGCTTCGAAATCGCTTTCTCACAGGAACTGAACTCACAAATCAGTTTCGACGCCTCGGAGGAAGTAACCCAAGTGCATGGACAGTAAGACGTCAGCTTGCTGAATCTAACTTAAAACCCCTTAGACCTGCAAACGGCCCTAAACTGGAGCATGGGCATCGTATTTCAAGACTAAGATATGCCCAGAGCCACGTAAATTGGAGTATTGAAGATTGGTCAAAAGTTATGTTCTCTGACGAATCAAAATTTATGCTCTACAAGCACGATAGAAGACACAGAGTGTATCGAAGACCAGGGGAAAGATTCAAGCAAACATGCATCGAAGAAAAAGTAGCCTACGGTGGTGGGTCTGTACTTGTGTGGGCCGGAATTTCTTCTGAAAGTCGCACAGAGCTGGTGATCATAGAAAACGGCTCTTTAACTAGCGAAAGATATGTGGAAGAAATCCTCAATGATCACGTTGGTCCATTTATGGTCAATTTAGGTGAGGATGCTATATTTATGCATGACAATGCCCGACCTCATACAGGTAGGATTGTGAATGACTACCTTCAAGAGATGAACATTACTCGTATGGAGTGGCAAGCGCGCAGCCCGGATATCAACCCGATCGAGCATGCTTGGGACGAGCTAGGCAGATGCGTAAAACAACGAAACCCTCCCCCAATCACGCTTCGTGAGCTCAAAATTGCTCTCACAGAGGAATGGGAGGATATTCCCCAAAATCGTATAAGGAACTTGGTGTACAGCATGCCAAACCGCGTAAACGCAGTAATGGAAGCACGAGGAGGCAATACGAAGTATTAAAATTCAAGAAAATCGTAATAAAGTTCAAAAATTTCATGTTTCCTATTTTTGTTTTAAGGAGAGATCAGCTTTCTTTATGTAATTTTGTGTTAATAAAATGTATGGTGACTCATATTTTTTTTTACTTTCATTTAAGGAGTAATACATTGTCTATTAAATACAATTTATTGCATTAACCTATCATTTTTAGTTTCCGAGATTTTTAACATTCTTTAAGTGACCCGGATTCATTGCTCTCGAGTGTATCTACTTGTGTAAGAAGATAGTACACTATAAGGTTACTCAAAATATATCCCTTTCTTTATAGCAGTATTTTTTTTGAAAAATCTATATTATTTGTTTTTCAATTACCTTTTGTTAAAAGTCTGTCGATTTGAGTACAGACCATTACATTACTGAAATCTAAAAGACATTTTGTCATTTTGACATTTTTAAGTTGATAGAACTGTACTCCGTACGTTAGTCACGGTGAATAAACATCAAACCAGGACCAGAATTCCTTCGTATTAAATCAAATTAAATATCTTTATATGCATGAATCATAGGTCATAGAAACTTGGAACATTTTAAGGTATAGTACTCCACAATTCCACGTTGATTGTATGCAAAAATTATAAAGTTCGTTCTTATTAACTATATACCTAATTTATATGATTGTCTACCTTATTAAAATACAATACAGTGTTAGTTAGTCCGTATCATATGTATCAAACTAAACAATTTACTTACTTCTTTAATTTATCAAGCGTTGAAGCATATCTGATAACAATCGCTGTCAGTACTAAGTCAGAAAGCTGACAGATGGCGCTAATATCAAGCACACACAAAATATTTCCACCGCAATGTATCAATTTCCTGTATCGCGATGACGAAAGTAACACACCCACCTATAGGTATACAAGCTACAAAGATGGACTATTTATTGGATAGCTGTCTCAGGGCCCACAACACTTAGCTCAGAGGGGAGTACTTTCCTATTAGTTGGAGGCGCTTTAACATGGATATCTTTTTTCTTTTAAGCTATTGCATAGCTTCTATCGCGGGCCTTGAGCGTGGAGAAATTCCGTAACGAAAATAACCTAACACCCCTCACTCCGACTCCATCTATCGATGAATAGCAGAACTTTTAATTAATTTTTGAAATATCACGCTTGTCTCTTTAGTTCAGCAACTTGCCTCTAGATGACATTGGTTAAATAATTATAATTGCATAAGTTGATTTGGCATCTATCGATGAATAGCAGAACTTTTAATGACTTTTTGAAATATCACGCTTGTCTCTTTAGTTCAGCAACTCGCCTCTAGATGGCATTGGTTAAATAATTATAATTGCATAAGTTGATTTGGCAGCTATCGATGAATAACAGAACTTTTAATGACTTTTTGAAATATCACGCTTGTCTCTTTAGTTCAGCAACTCGCCTCTAGATGGCATTGGTTAAATAATTATAATTACATAAAATGATAAAAACAGCTATGCAATAGCTTTACAGAGGCAGTCTCCGAGTGCCACACGTCTTTTTTTTTGAGGGTGGATATGCTGTCCCCTTCCGTTACGGAGGTTGACGGAAGGGGGTATGTGGGGCTCAGACCTACTAAAACCACCCGTGAGCAGTCCTCCGCCAGATGGAGCGAGATAGGGTTGCGCTAGCATTCACCATCTCGCCCCAGCGGGGGAGTGTCTTAGCTCACCAAGGGTACTCCTCAGATGTGGATACCTACTCCTTCTACTACCTACTACTACCTACTATTACCTACTCCACAATATCATGGACAAATTTGTACGTCCTTCCCATCATCTTAAAATCTAAAACACGTCTCAAAAAGGTAATATACGGTCACGTGAAAAGTGCACAGAATTACAAAATATTTTCAGACACTTAGAAATGTCATGTACTTAGGCATGTAACAATGAAGTAAGAGCTCCATTCCACCTTAACACCACATTTCTCGAACTTAATAGCTGCAAGACCATATCTATAACCAGAAAAGGCATTTTTCCGTATAAAACCAATAAAATCCATTGCAATTTCTACTCTACGTTCATATTCTTACGATCGAAACTGTTCCTAGCTTTTACTTTAACTGTTCGACAATTATAATCTGTGTCTTATGGTGGCCAAAATCGACTTTGTGTGTTTGAGAATAGGGGTTTTCCACGTAGTGAATTTAAAATGGTTCCTTAGTAATTCCGTAAGGTAGTAGTCACGTGCACGTTATCGTGGCCGTGTTGGGGCATAACAACAGCTTGTAAGTTGGACTTCCGAGTGATAGGTATTTAGTAACGTGTGAGGTTTTCAGTTGTTGTTCTAGGTATGGTCGGAGTGTCGAGTTCGCTTTTTCCATCAATAAGTTTTTTCAATAGTGTGTTAGTACCAGAAACCATGATATTATTATGAAGTGGTGCATTCATGAATCTTCTATTTTGTATCTTATTTATCTAGAGTATCTTATTTATGCAGAGCAAAAGCTGCTGGGGCTATAAACTAGAAATGTTGATAGTTGATTCCTTTTATTACCCGCCTTAAAAAAGGAGGAGGTTATAATATGTTTGACTGTATGTATATTTTTGTGTTTTTTTACCGAATTCTCCTCTAGGTATATGTTGAACGATTCTCAAAATTATGTAAGTAATTGTTTAGTAGAATATTCTTCCGAATTGAACGGGACCAGCCATTTAAATTACATCTAATTCAGTCCAGCACTTTTTTAAATTACACTCCGATAACTCAATAGTGTGTCGCCTGTTTTGATGATTTGCTGATATCATCATTGACGGTGGAATACAATTGATCCCGTAATTAGCAAGGATCACTTTTTAGTTACCCCACGTTAGTGAGGGTGAAAAAAAAATACCAAAAAACGGAACTGACTTCCACCGACACAAGACCGAGTTGTTATTTTTTTGCATTTACTTTATCCTCCTACATTATCTTATTTTTTTATTTTTGATTTATTTTTAAAAAGTTGCTTTGCTATTATGAAGGACGTCACATGAATCGCATATATTGAAGTCTATTAACAATTGAATATTTTACAAATTTGCTTTGAAGACGCTCTAAATCACTGATATGTTATTTAATGTGGATGCCAAACTGTTCTACCATACTCTAGGTTACTCCTGACACAAGAGAATTAAAGATAATTATATCGGAAAAAAGACTTACTAACAACCAATATAAATCCTAGGCCCCTAGTTTTATTTATAATTGTGTCAATATGTACGAAAAGTTAGTTCTATATCTAATAATATCCCTGAATCTATAAATAACTCCACTCTGCTAATATTAATTTTCTTATTTGACAATCAAATTTTACATGGTTCAGTACATTAACATCTATCTGAAATAAAATAAAATTGGGTATATGAATGGATTCGCATTAAGTTTATAAGTCTCTTTAGATACTTTGGGTTCAGATTGGTAATAGATATAAACAATGTTTAATATACTAAGGGTACTGACCCAGTGCCTGTAGTGTGTAGGAAAGAGGGAGGAGGTTTTAGTCCGTACACACTGGCACTCCCATCCCCGCCGGTGGACTCAGACATAACCTCAGAGATACTGCTTTCTGCGGTATAGCTAAAAGATTTAATACGTAATATTCTGCAAACCGGTCAAGACAAGCTTGAAGTGAGTAAGAGTTATATTTTATTTTAACAAACTCTTTAATGTCATCTGCATACATGAGAAACTTTGGCAACTAATATGAAATAATTAACATAACTAATTATTAAAAGTGTATTTCATTATAAAACATGGGATTTTTTTTCAGATTGTTTATCTAATAAATAAAGCCCTATTGTGTAATCACAATAAAGAACGCACTAATCTTTATACTACTCGTACATAATTTTACTTATCCCACAATCTTAGATAAAAATTAAGTATAAGATATTTATAAAACTTCTAGTAAGAAATGCTAAGCAAATTAATAAGCAAATTCAGCCAAAGAAATCTCCAAACAAAGTGCCTATCATCAAAAATAAATCTCGAATTCGAAGAAGATATTGAATATATTTCTGAGGGTTGTATGCTAAATTAAATTTCCCGTACGCTTGGAAGTCGGCGAAAGTCGTTGAATTCGGCAAAAATCGGTAAAAAAATCGTTTGAATTAGCATCACGGCGCCATATCGAGTCGGCTCGATTACCTCGCGTCTCGTACCTCACTCCCAAATTCCAAATTTCATTTCACTTCGATTTTATTGGAAAAGTTAAGCAGTAGCTATAACTGGCGCGCACACACTGTTTCTTAGTTCAGAAAACAAAAATGTGTCAAGCTTACGATATGGAATTCGTAAAATTATATGTGGAACACATACGTTTATTATACTAGCAATTATAGAGATGGAGAAGTCGTTCGCTTACTGCTAAACACAATAGTCATTGCAGTTGCAGTGCAAACTGAAGCTTAGACTTAGCTTAGCTTATTAATCTTAATAGGCTTGTAGCTAGCAACATAAATGTTATCTTAATTCGATTTTTGATCTCGCCTACCTATTAAGCTTGTGATTGGCGTACTAGCTATCAATTTTAGTTCTACATTTGACCGCGAGGTGGCACTGTTCTTTTTTTCATACATTTATTCGCAGCAGTCGATACCGAGCGGTCAATGTTGTAAACTCATGGTAGACCTGGCACGGTGGTACTGGCTTTGGTTTGAGTCACATTTACCCACTAATTTCATATACTACAGTGCCCTTTCCGCCTTAACACAGCAATGCTTGCGCACTACTGCATCGCGGAATATTTGGCATTTTGTGGTGGTAACAATCAGGCGAATTTTTGCTGAGCTAGATTTATCTACAGTAACTCGAATTTTCTAGCTATTAATAATACAGATATTAATTAATAATAATAAATTACCACACTAGGAATGTTTGTATGGCCGGGGACATGGCCACACACACACACAATATCACATCAACATATCCAAAACCCTTAAAATACATTTCTACTTCATCTAACAACTATTATCACCGACCAGGAATAGAATCTTGGACCCCTCGCTTCGAAGGAAAGTACTAACTGAGGTTCTTCTTCTTAGTCTACACTCTTGGCAGAGTGGTCATAGTCGTCACATCAGGAGTGATGGCACGTCTCACAAGCCGTCGCCATTCCTCTTGCACCACTGCCTTCCAGTTCTTCCACATTTCGAGAGCGTCTGCTTCTTTTTCTAAGTCTCTCTTAGCGTCAACATCTCGGCACCGTAGATAAATATGGGAAACCTATTGCCCTAACAAGTCGCATTTATTTGGCTTTTGTGATGTTCCCGTTTCCCCATATTTTCTTAAACCTATCCATAGCCGACCTTGTGATAGCCATGCGCCGTTTAATTCCATCTGCTTATCCGCCATTTTTAGAAAGCAGCCGTGCGATTCTGTACTGATTCGTCGATGCGCTAGTGGACGAGCTCACAGATGTCAAATACTTTATGAGATATCGCCCTTGTACATAAGGTTGTTATTCCAACGTTTCTTGTCATCTCGTCATTTGTTTCACGGTTGTTGTGAAAGATGGAACGACGTTTGCTCTTAGAGAATCGCACTCTCCAAGGTAGATGTATGATTGAACAACGTCGCAATTTGCAATTTTCGTTACTTCCGGCGAGTTGTATTAGCTCAGTCGACAATCATCACCTTTCTCTTACTGCGATTAATTTTCAGACCGAAATCAAGGCGTTCCATTTGGTAAGAAAATCTTCCATTTTACTGATGCTTGTTGTAAAGATGTAAGAGCTACCAATATTATAATTACACAAGTACAATTAGAAAAATTTAATAATGACTGCCATTCTATTCAGTAATTGGAGTGTAACTCAAAAACTACTAAACCGAATTTGATGAATTTAAACAAACAAAAAAATAATTTTGAGAATCGGTTCACCTTATCGCAAGTTGTGAGGTAACAAACATTTAAAAAAAACAGTCTAATTGAGTACCTCCTCCTTTTTTCGAAGTCGGTAGACAATCCATGGATATTACAATTGCAAGTATATAATAACCTCGGATACTGAACAGTACAGCTTACTTTAACCATAAAAGACTCTCAACTCTCTTCCCTGACTTTATGTAGTGATCAATCAATCTTCTCATGAATGCACATCGTTCATAGGAAAGCCACGCTAAGGTTTTATAAAGTGAATCGATAAGTCTGCCTTCATCATTATTGAATGATTAGGTATCAAATACTACTAACTATAAACATTGGTTTTAAATAAGATATACAGTCGTGGCTAACTAATAGTATATTATGATACAAATAAATAGAGCTCACGAGTTTCAAACGACGTTTTTCATCACATTTGCGAAGGAAAAACAAATACATATTGCTTTTACCACATAGCAACAGATACGATAAATACAGAATAAGAAAGTTATACGAAATGGCGGGCAAGTTTTTATTTCCAACGTGAATGAACATACAGCCTACTGCCAATTATAATTTTAAGGAATAAAATACAAATATTTTAATAATTTACAAGTATAACAAATAATTGTAAAGTATTAAAAATTAGATAATAATAAATGTTTGTTTGACTCAAGAACGTTCACATTGATTAATTCCAAAAATGTATATAGGTTTTTAGCGGCATAAAACCTATTTGTTGCTATTAAAAAAATAACTATATTACCCGTTTAAATTTAAAATAATCTGCTTAACGATTAAAGCGCTTTAAAGTGTCTTAACGATCGCTGCGACACCCTAGTAAGTGTTGCGACCTGCGCCCGCGTCATTAATCGCCTTTAAGTTGCAGTAAGGTAATAATTTGACTTTACGGATAACTCTTTTATGTACCAGGTTGTAATTTTATTATGTACTTGTGCGTTATTTGCCTGGTTCATGTCCCTTAAAGCTATAAAATAAGGCTTACTTTACGAGCAAATGTGGTGAAGATATATACACGATGGTAGCAAGTGTAGTGAAGCGTTTAAAACTCAAAGGAGTGAGTAAACTGCCGTGCGAATCTCTAAGAGCAAACGTTGCATGTTTGACATCATCCGTGAAACAAATAAAGACAAGAAAGGTTGGAAAAAAAAACCTTATGTACAAGGGAGATATTTCATAAAATATTTGACATTGGTGAGCTCGTCGACGAATCATTACAAAATCGCACGGCTTTTTCAAAAGTCGCTGATAATAACAATAAATGTTTGGCACACTGTTTCTGTAAAATTCAAGGTGTTAATGTTGCAGCAAACATTTTGTTCTACAAATCAAGTGACAGTGTGTCAAATGAGCTTAAACAAAGAGCTCAAATTTCGCGCGTTTGTCTCGTTTCTTTTATTGACTCCCTAAGTTTATTAGTGGAGTTTCACCTGGGGCCAGGACTACGCACTGGACAAGAGATAAAACTTTAGAGATAAAAATATATAGCAGCGGGACGTGACTTCCTCATTAAAAATTGTCGTTTTAGCTAATTTGTTTGTGACAAAAATTATCAAAGTATTAATATAACAGCATTATTAATAATCACCTCTAGTGATTTCATCCTCACGAGATTTGAAAACCTATTAACAGTATGCTTTATCATTATGTACTAACTGCGCCCTGCGGTCTCACCCGAGTGGTGATAGACAATGATGATGATCCAAGTATATATGCTATATCCATTCCCGGGAAATATTATATATCCTTGCTAAATTTCATCTATATCGGTAAAGTCGTCTTCAAGTTTTGCCATGACCATAGGAAATAGGTGTTGATTTATATTATGTGCACAACCGACTACCCGCGACTTCGTTCTTCTACGGATCTCTTCATTTCTGATTCGATCACGTAGAGAAACCCGAGCATAGCCCTCTCCATAGCACGTGCGACTTTGAGCTTACTTATGAGGCCCATATTAAGAGACCACGTTTCAGTGCCATAAGTCATCACTGGTAACACACATTGGTACGTGTAAGACTATTGTCTTGAGGCACTGAGGTATATTAGACGTGAAGACTTCGCGAAGTTTCCGGAACGCTGCCAATGCCAATATGTACCAATATACCCTGATAATACATATAAGTTATTAAGTTTATTGTATTAGGTCTAAGTTGAGCCAACTCTTCCAGTTGGAGTAATCCATTGGTGCCATCTGTGACGTGAGCGCGGTTTAATAAAACAGTCGAAGACGTGGGAACTCGTATTGATATTCCACTTATTCGCAGATTCAGAACTGTAGCGCTCTTATTGGATGTTATTGAATACAATACTATTATGCCTACTTCTTACTCACGCTTCTAGTTTATTAGCTGATTTCACTGTGCTTTACTTTATTAGTTACAGCAATATACAGAGTGTTTGGTAGAGGGACCGACATACCAAATGAGCGTGTTGGAGAATACAAGTGGGCCAAAAAAATCCCAGGCCCCCCAATTTTTTTTAATTTTTTTTGTGAATTTTCCCTTTTCTCCGAAATCGTACCTATTTACCACCATAACATTTGTAAAAGTCTGGTGTATAGAGACCAAATTCAACTAAAACATCCTGTCTAAAACAGATTTTACAAATGTTATGGTGGTAAATAGGTACGATTTCGGAGAAAAGGGAAAATTAACAAAAAAAAGTTTAAAAAAATTTGGGGGTCTGGGATTTTTTTTGGCCAACTTGTATTCTCCAAGTGGGCCCCCGAACACGCTCATTTGGTATGTCGGTCCCTCTACCAAACACCCTATATAGACATATGATTTTCCAACATAGTTTAATGAATTTTCTAAATTGTAGCTCTCATTGACAGCCATTTTTGGTTAATACTAAAAAATCTATCACGTACCTTTAATTTGGTATTTTTATAAATTCTATTTTCTCATGATAAATGTCCTCGTTATCCATTGGTATTTCTCTTCAAATTCAAATTCAAATTTTATTGCATTTCACATACGTTTTATCACAGATAGATATGGTTGTATCACAAGTCTCGACCGGCCCCAATAATCTATCTATCGCCGGTTTACCTTACTAGAGTTAGATATTTGACATTTGTATGGACGTTATGTCAAATTTCTATCGGTAGTAAGGAAAACCGTGGATAGATAGATTATTGGGATCCTCCATAGATAAGGTGATTGTGAACCCTGTCGGGCATAGCAATTAGGAGAGAGGAAGACTTTATTATAGGTAAGTAAAATGTAATATATGTCTATTTTATTATCTTCTTATTTTCTCTTATCGAGAGCTTATACTTATATCCTGAATCTTTATTTCTAATTTGCTTTTCGCCGGGACGTCAACGACAATGAGATGACGGCGCCGATTTGGCGATACATACAATTACAATGGCCGTGTGTCCACTGCACGCCCGTCACGTCAACGTGAGCTCGGCCAGAAATAATCTCGTACTTGGAGACGTCCCGTTGACGGTGGCGGTGGACATACTGCCTAAAGGACTGAGGCTGAAATTCACAGAAAACCGGTGGCGGTGGACAAACGGCCTAAGGGAATGAGGCTGAAATTTACAGAAAACTGGTGGCGGTGGACAAACGGCCTAAGGGACTGAGGCTGAAATTCACAGAAAACCGGTGGCGGCGGACAAACGGCCTAAGGGAATGAGGCTGAAATTCACAGAAAACTGGTGGCGGTGGACAAACGGCCTAAGGGATTGATGCTGAAATTCACAGAAAACCGGTGGCGGTGGACAAACGGCCTAAGGGAATGAGGCTGAAATTCACAGAAAACCGGTGGCGGTGGACAAACGGCCTAAGGGACTGAGGCTAAAATTCACAGAAAACATCGAGTTCAAATGTCATGATTGACTTTTGAATTGAATACGATGAGTAAAAAGTTTGCATTTTGGCGGGAAACTGTATGTAATACTGTTATATTTAATACCTTATTGATTGTGTGTTACGAGCTGTATTTGTATGTTTCATGCATGTAACATACACGTATGAATCATCATACTCTAACTTATTATTATTATAAATGAGAATGTTTGCATGGATGTAGGTTTGTTACTCAATCACGCAAGAACGGCTGAACGGATTCCGATGAAATTTGGAATTGTAACGGAACAGGCTCTGGATGAGGTTTCCTTCACGATTCACATATCTAGAGACATATAAATAATAGTTTAGTATGAACTAATATTGATGAAATTTAGACAATAAAATGTAGAAAAAAACGTATGATATTGAGATTTAAATGTTAAGTCGGGTATTTTTAAAGTATGTAGATATGTGAGACGCAGGAATAACACATAGGATACTATTTATCATCATCGTTATTTGTCATTATGCAGGTGAAACCGCGGGGGTTAGCTGGTAAAATAAATAAAAGTAAACAATACTTATACCGCAATCGCTGAGTTCTTATACTTACTTAGTTACTTATGTACTTACGAGTATAAGGTGATGTCAAAGATAAAAATACTGATTCCTGACGAAGATAAAAAGGAAAGTATTTAAAGTTTATCTCATTAGCAGTGATTTACTTAAAATTAAAAAAAAATATCAAACATACCATTTATTTCTCCTTTGTAATAGTTTTCTCTTTCACGATTGTATTTAACATGAAATACATGTGAAAAAATAGCAATTTTTTTATTCACGTACATTGACGGATTCCTTTTTCTATCGACTTCCAAAAAAAGGAGGAGGTACTCAATTCGACTGTATATATTTTTTGTTTTAGCCTCACAACTTTCGATAAGGTAAACCGATTCTCAAAATTCTTTTTTGTTTGAAAGCTGGTGCTTCCCGTGTGGTCCTATTTAAATTTCATCAAATTCGGTCCAGTAGTTTTAAAGTTACAATCCAATAACTGATTTTTACCAAAGTAATAGAATGGAAGTTGGTATAGAATTTTTCAAATTGCACGTGTTATTTTATAGGGAACATTATTTTATATGAATTGTTATACGCTTTTACGAGGTGCAATTGCTTGGTTTGTCCGAAGCTAGTAGCTGACAGCGCCTTAACTAATTCAAATTATTCAAACAAGTTCTAAGGTTGAAATTACCAAAGCTGAAATAGACTGTGCAATAGAAACAAGAGAAAAGAGGGGCCATAAAAAGTTGCCCTATCAACATTATGACTTCCACCGAGGCCATAGAAAGCGAGTTAAATTACGTCTGTAAGGTACATGCATAAATACGTCTTAGTATATACAAGTATGAGTATTTATGATTGCTGAAGCCATAAAGTTGAAAACATCGTTTCTTCAACGGATAACATCTTCGGAGAATAGAGATGGCAGGCAAATCATATCAGAATATATTATTAACCGAGTTCGTTTACGTTTTGCTCGACAGAAGCCGTTGTTGATGCATGTTAATGTTCGGAAATACAGCAATAAAAATGAATTATACCACTTTTGGTCATGGTCTTGTAACGGAACAGGCTCTGGATGAGGATTCCGTCACGATTCACAAATATAGATACATTTAAAAAGCATCTTGGTATGAACAAATATTGATGAAATTTAGACAATCAAAAGTAGAAGAAAGCGATAATGTGTAATATTGAGATTTAGATGTTAGGTATTTCTTATAGCAAGATTATAGGTACTTACTGAAAATGATAAGCAGCTTAGAATATTTAAGCTATCAAGATATTCTATGTATTAACCATTTAAATCGATTGTTCAGATAGAACTGATAAGTTACTTCAAGTAAAAGGAAATGTTGAGTAATCCTTTAAATACATAAAAGTTACAAGCAAAATTAATAAAATTACCATGAAAATAAGCAGCATTGATATTTCTCACCATACAAAGTTATGTGAGGAACATATTTTCGTTGTGTGTCCGTGTATTTGAGTTTGCTTCATCAAAATGAACCCTAAAACAAATGAGTATTGACGCCGATCTGAAGCCGATAGAAAGGGCTTTGATTGGATCTACGTACCTCTGATCGGCGTCATACGAAATTCAAAATATGTGTTGTCATGAGCGGATTTTGATGAGATTTTGAAATTAGAATAGGAATGCGCTGGAGGGCTGAGATTGGCTGAGGTGGATCTGAAGCCGTTTTGACGCCGATAGAAAGGGCATTGATTGGATACCTATCGGCCTCAAATCGGCGTCACTGTCAAGTTTGAGAAAGTATATAAGCAGCAGAAAGACCAAGAAAATGCTTATTAAATTCCCGAACTTCTGTGAGGTAATATATTCTGCTACGGACATGGTTCCGGACGTGGGTTGGATACCTCACGGTGACAACTAAGATCCACCTCGATAGGGAACGCCCAATCCTTAGAGTTGGACACTTTTGGGAGCGAGCCAACAATCGCTTTAACCTATTGCAATGGGTACGATTAACTGCTCCTCACTTCGATTGGAAAGAATATTCCAGTGGAAGTGTCTTCTATTTATTATATGTATTTATTTCCTCTCATACTAGAACGTCGCTCTGCAGCCTTCCATAGCTTCGGCTATAGCGGTATAGTCGCGCGACTATTTCCGTGCGTGGAGTTGGACACCCTAGGGGCCATAGGTTCGATTCTCGGCTTGGCACCGAACTTTAGAGGCTAGTTAGGGATCAAACTTGAGCCATCCTATCAGGGGGATGAAAGCTCATGCGCAATTAACTTTGGGGGGTTTGTTGGGGACTTACACACACTTAAGCAGACTAGGAATTTATTTAGGACCGAAGTAGGTCTAGGTCTAGTATTTTTGTTTACCGGGTTATACATTAACTTCGTGATGGTTCAATCGGGAGCAAATAAGTAAATTCACGCGCTAGTGGCATCTACCACTAGAGACGTAGGTTTCAATAATGAATTCGTCATATCAATACAATCTATTGGTATGCTAGACTTAGAAACTAAAGACTAACTACGAAATCAAAATGTCAAAATAAATATATATTTAATCAGTATAAAGTAAGTAATACAAAAATATTTGCCTGCAAAGGAATATAGAAATATTAGTTCGAATGAAATGTACCTAATGTATTTGTTGCATTAATATATTATATATTTGTTGATGAGTTCGGGTGATCGAGTTTAGGCTAGATTGTCTACTCTGATCCTAGCATGAGAATGCGGTAATAAATTATAGCAATTGAATTATTTGCTGAAAATATCAAATGTAATATTTAGAATCAAATGATAATTCATAATGATAAATAATAATATTAAGAAGAGATAAATAAGATTATAATCGCTTATAGACGCAAACTCTACATTTGGAAAACTACCAAACGGACTTAGTAAGGCCTTACTAATTTTGGGGTAAATAGAAGAGGTTCTTGGCATGATGGAGAACATTTGTGTCACAGTAAAGAGCAGCTCTTAATCCAGCATTCGAGTTGTAAGCCTTGAACATGCCAAGAATCCTACTTTCTAAATCATAATAAAACCAGAATTCTACGGAAAATCTAAAGAAATCAAACTAATTATTTACAATATGAAAATTTATGAAATATATTATATCTTTAAATTATAGAGATATCTATCAATAATTTACTCGGCAAAATAAAACTAACTAATATAATAATCATCATAATAAATATATGCCTGCTAGTATTGGGTTAACCAATACAACAAAAATTCTGCTAATACTCAAGTATATAAAATAATTACTTTTCCTACAATGGTTCAATAGATGACATGTAAAACACTAGTAATCTATGTATAGCAATCTCGTATAAATAAGAGATTTATGTATGTGGTAAGTCTTATCAAACTTGGTCCAGCAATGCAGTACCTTGAGAATACTTGTAAACCACAAACAAGGGTCTAGAGTTTTCTCTAAGTCACTGATATTATTTCCCATATATTGCTTTCAGTAAACAAGTAAATGATTAAACTTGAACAATTGAACTATTCAGGGAATAGTGGCTGATAATATTTATCTAAAGGAATTGGATAATCAGTGTAGTAGCTACTGATCACAAAAGATTTCTAAAGCGCATATAAAGCGAGGTTTTTCTTTACTTTTGTTATTTATTACCTAGCAGTTTCCATAAACGAAACAAATAGTATCTATTATATAGACACTTTGTCTGCAAGAGATTATATCAATCTTATCAACAGCTAAATGTTCATAGCAACAAACATAAATCTATAAAGAAAACTAATTATGGTAGTTTTGCAAGCTAATAATTATATAGTAAAACTTGCAAAAAAACCTGCTATTTCTATGTTCTATGGACAAATAACATAGACCTTAAGTTCAGAAATTTATTTTGATGATTAATATCCATTTCATTTCCACGTTTTCACACATTCCACGATTAGAAGTCAAATTAAGTACATAAGCATCTAGGATCAGTTCGGTCGGTCAGTCTGTAGGAATCACTCGTATACAGTACATGCATTCTAGTATGGTCATCATGACTTGTCGTTTGCAGCTAGTAGTTCAGTTATTGTAATAGTAGGATATCCAATGTAAGTAATATCGGAATACCTAGGCGTTGCTTTTGGTTTCTCTAGGCATCTATAGTTCTGAATAGTGTTCTCTGTTTCAATTCTTTCCGAAAAGAGCAAGGTTACAGCAGCGGTACACAGTGTTAGGGTCCTCCTAGACTAGACGATCATTGGCCAAAACGAATTATTAGAATAAAAAATAAAAAAATTGGGGGGGGGTTGTTACAATTTGGTAGTGCCGTTACCAGGATTGGAATAACGTTACTACGGAAGTTTTACTAGGAATTAGTTGCGGTCAACCGCACAATTTGTTGGCGTAAAATGGATAGGATTTTATTGAAACAGAGATGCTATTGCATTAGGTGACTTTTAAGGGCTAAATAGGTTACTTTATATAGGTAGATACTAGGTAGGCAACGGATACTATGATGAGGTGATGAGTTGCTGTTCTAGACTACAGTAGTAGACTACTTTCTACAATAAACTAAGAAATAAATAAGCCGGATATGCAATTTTAGGAATATTACTAAAATACTAATTACTACGAAGCGCTTAAATGATATTCAAGGAAAGATGAGTTGTATGCAAGTTTCATGTATGTAAAGTCTGCAACTATCTTTGTCATTTACATGTACCCCATAGTCGATCTCTAGAATCCAGAAGTACACTTATCATTCGAAAGGCAGATTGCGTGTTGTGTTTACGACTAGGATACTCTCCTGGAAGCACACGGTAAATAGTCAGTATCGAACTCTACTCAAAGTGACCCGAAGGTTTTAAGAACACTTTTAGTATCGAACGACTTATGAAACTCACTTGGGAGCCAAGAATTGCGTTATAGAGTACTGAAAGAGTTCTTGTATAGTGTTAGGAGAGGAAGAGAGTTTCTACATGTTGAAAGTGCCGTCGCTGCATTTGCATCACAAGGATTACATTTGTAACCAGCAAAATACAGCGCAGATCGTGGACATGTCTGTATATAATCGGTGTTTGTTATGTTCGCGAGTATTAAGAATATTAAAATGTGTGAATATTAATAAATGGCTTACCTTTTTGTTCGATGAAATTTATGGTAATTAAATGATAGTAAAAATCTACATACGTAATTACTTCTATTGCATTTGCGAAGGAAATAAATAGGATTACAATAAAATGCAAAGTTGCGCAACTTTAATTGAGCGATGATAAGTCTTGTTAGAAGTTTTGTTGAAATATGTTTAGTCGTAACATTGGGGGGTTGAATTTCCCATTCAGATGCTTAGCGTTGTGAAAATTCTTATAGACAAGTCAGATGGTTGTATAGTTATTCGTAGAGGTTAAATAAATCAACGTTATGCAGATTTAATAGACAAACATAGTAAGCGCCGAATTTAAGTATAAAAATCCAATATTATAGCTAGGTAGTGATGAGTCTTCGGAATGAAGCTGGTAAAGTTTGACAATGTATGCAGGCTGAAGAGGAGCGCCGGATTTCAGAAGCTTTGGGGCGAAGCGGCTGGTCGAGTAGTGCGTCTTGACGAGATCTGCAAATATAATAGGGAAAATTAGGGAATGATGAGCAAAGCCGGGCTATCTAAAAAAACAAACATTATGTAAATCAAAGTGAATAAGGAAACTTTTATTTAGGGCACAATAATAATTGTTTGGATGTTAATAGTTACGTATGTATTTATGTTCTTATGTAACATAATTGACATGTAAGTAGTACGCGCAAAGTATATACACAACCTTAAATTTTAAATCTGAACTCGGTATACATCGTCAATTTCGGTCGTTGAATACTAGTAGACTATATACTAGTAGAACTATATTAGAGTTTAGGGCAATATTAAAAAAAACCGGTTCCATGCCATGAAAATCGTAGGAATTGTGGAACTCATTTAATCAAGTGAGAGGTTAATACAGAACAACAGACAAATATACAAACGTTCATTTTATATATTACTAGTTGCGGTCGCGGATGTACCCGCATGGAGATAGCTGATGATGGTGGTGATGATAAAAAGTTATCTATGCGTAAATCTAGTATCATCTATTTTTATACCAAATCTCATCAAAATTAGTCCAGCCAGGACTGATGTAATAAACATTCATTCAGACATACCAGCATTTGCGTTTATAATACTAGTACCTAGGTACCTTGTTAGGATAATGATGATAATGATGAGGAAGAGTATCTTATAATATGTAAATTCAAAGCTACATCTACTTTCGTAACAATATTCATCAAAATTGGCGCAGCTGTTTAAGAGGGATGGTGAAGCAAACATTCATTCTTACGTACAAACGTCGTGTTTGTAATATTAGTACCTAGAAAATATTTTTTAGGATACTAACTAAATAAATATCGAAACTTGCGTACCTATCAATAAATGATGAGTGGGTTATGTGAGCTGTAGAGCTTGTCAGGTTTCACTGTGGTTTATAGCAACACCACAGTCGGCAGGCAGGGATCTAGAATTCATGGAAAACTATAAAATATACATAAACATATAACGAGTAAAATATAGAATCAGTTATTTCATCAATAATCTAAAACTAACCGAAGGTTGTATATCAGGGCGCGTAGAAATATGAGAAAATCTATTGTAGCTTTGTTCAGAGCAATTAGGTACCTATCTTAAAATTGCTATTGAATAAATAAACAAAGGTAGAAAAAGAAATATGTTAGCAATAATAAAATCAATCAAAATGTCATGACAATCAACATTTAGGTTACATAGGCTACAGAACTTTACAGAAAGGTAAACACAAAAGAGTTCTTTGTAAAAGCAAAGAAACTTTTTGATTGTGGTACTGAGAGCTTGCTGTCATAGTGTAAAGAGAATATAAACACTACGTTTTACTATAGTATCACGTAAAGAAGAGTTCCGGAGATTAATGCCTAGGTATTTTATAGTTGTTTATTGGAATCTATATAAAAGGGAGGTGTTTATCGTATATGATGGGTATGCAACTAGGAAATCAATATTGAGTCATGTTGCTTGGATTAATTGTTTGCCTGCAAAGAGTTTGACGACATAGCTAGATAATGTAATATGAAAAGTTCAGTTGTAACAAAATACGATAAGTATGTACATAATACACTGGTAATTTCTATGTAGGTATAATCTGTAGGAAGTATGTAGATATGAACAGGGAAAAAGGATGTTTGGTTGGAGCAAAGCAGAGATGAACAAGTCTAAATAACACTATACATACATACCTTGCCAGATAGCTGGAGTGTAGTTTCGTAGGAATATGTACACCTATGTATATAACAATATGTAGGTATAAATAGTTGTTGAATATCAATCGGAGTTGTTGGGCGAATGTATCGTGCATGCGCTGCCTACATTTGTTCGCAAGTTTTAGCCGTGAACCCGTCATGGACACTGCAAAGATAAAGGTAAATTAATGCTACGATAAATAGAGTTACGAGGAAAGATATAATAAGAGCGAACGTGCATAGAATTTACGAAAATCATATTTTTGACGTGAACTGTGTTTCCTTTATTTTGACAGCGACATATTTAACTATCTGTCATAAGCACATACGTGTATATCCAAAGAGTTCGTAACAAATAGAAATCATGTTCAAGGTTTAATATACCTAGCTATAATTTAAATGCTAAAGTTATATATTATATTATTATTATTATATAATAAACGGTATGATTAGGTATAAGATGGAATAAGAACTTACCTGTGGTCAACAAATGTCCATAGCTCTTTGAGATTTTGTGATCCTTTGTAGATATTTGAGGTTTATATTTTATTTAGGGAACAAAAAAAGGAAGTATTAAAAGACAATCAAAGAAATTCAGGGTCGCTATATAGTAGGGAAATTCGGGTAGAGGTCGTAATAAAAAATTTTACTTAAAAGTTTAGTTGTTGTAATGCGACCGAAAAGTGGTTGTAAAATAGCACGGAGCGTCTTTGTTAAGACTTAAAATTTCGTATAACAATCGTAATGGGATACTTTGAGAGATATCTTTCAGTAATGCGTTACAAAGACATTGGCAGATATAGTGTAATTATTATAATGACGTGATGAATATAAATTTTATTCAAAATCAAACACATTATCACACATGACAAAGTTTAAGGATTTCTGTACATTAATAGCCGTGACGCATACAATAGTGCAGGGTTATTCGAGGACCGGAAAAACAGTCGTGTTGATTTTTGCTTTGAAATTCATGGAAGATGTAGCTAGGGAAAGGACATGGAGATTTGGAGAAATTTGAGTAACCACGCAGTGACAGCACAGCGTACACATGATCTTGTAATAGCAAATATGTGGATAGAGAAAAAGAAACAGAAGAGATCTTCGGAATATTACAAAAGAATTGAAAAATAAAATTTAATCTGCGATTCACTAATTGATTACTTACTTGTAAGTAACCAAGAGTTGATGCAAATGGATTACGAAGGTTGTAGTAGATGGGGGTTGGAAGTTACAAAGACAAATGGAAATAAACATAACTATGTTCTTTTGTTTGTACATTTGAAATTAAATTAAGGTAGAAATCAAACTATGAAAAATAACTTATTAGTTATAGACCGTTAGCAAACGTCGAGCATAGAAATATTCGAAATATCTTGTTTTTCCATTTGTTGGGTTATAGAAATATAAACAAATTACCCTTTTATATCCTTGTAATAATCTAATTAATAAATAAATTAATCCTAGTAAAGGCTTGCGAAAATTTAATAGATAGGTATTACATCTATATCTTTCTAATCGATAATTTTCAGGGAAAAAAATATTGGGTAGAAAATTACATTATTACTCAGTATACCTACATCGCAAGTTCAAGTTACGGGATACCACTAGTTTACTAGTTCTTCTGAGACCTAAACCTATTAAAACCTTTTATTACCTAAACCTATTATTAGTCCTCATCTATTGTTTGAGTATTCTAATTCACGGCGTGTCGTTAGTTTGGTTGATAGATAACTATAGTCCGAAGAAAGGGGAAAATGGGGAAAGCTGAGCACAGGGGTGTGTTGGACTATTTATTATATTGTAGTGACTATGGAGCTGTTAGTATTAGAGTGTTATTATTGATTAGCGTAATAAATTGTAATTTATGGATTACATTAGATTTGGATTACATAAGATCCACCTCGATAGGGAACGCCCAACCCTTAGAGTTGGACACTTTTAGGAGCGAGCCAACAATCGCTTTAACCTATTGCAATGGGTACGATTAACTGCTCCTCACTTCGATTGGAAAGAATATTCCAGTGGAAGTGTCTTCTATTTATTATATGTATTTATTTCCTCTCATACTAGAACGTCGCTCTGCAGCCTTCCATAGCTTCGGCTATAGCGGTATAGTCGCGCGACTATTTCCGTGCGTGGAGTTGGACACCCTAGGGGCCATAGGTTCGATTCTCGGCTTGGCACCGAACTTTAGAGGCTAGTTAGGGATCAAACTTGAGCCATCCTATCAGGGGGATGAAAGCTCATGCGCAATTAACTTTGGGGGGTTTGTTGGGGACTTACACACACTTTAGCAGACTAGGAATTTATTTAGGACCGAAGTAGGTCTAGGTCTAGTATTTTTGTTTACCGGGTTATACATTAACTTCGTGATGGTTCAATCGGGAGCAAATAAGTAAATTCACGCGCTAGTGGCATCTACCACTAGAGACGTAGGTTTCAATAATGAATTCGTCATATCAATACAATCTATTGGTATGGTAGACTTAGAAACTAAAGACTAACTACGAAATCAAAATGTCAAAATAAATATATATTTAATCAGTATAAAGTAAGTAATACAAAAATATTTGCCTGCAAAGGAATATAGAAATATTAGTTCGAATGAAATGTACCTAATGTATTTGTTGCATTAATATATTATATATTTGTTGATGAGTTCGGGTGATCGAGTTTAGGCTAGATTGTCTACTCTGATCCTAGCATGAGAATGCGGTAATAAATTATAGCAATTGAATTATTTGCTGAAAATATCAAATGTAATATTTAGAATCAAATGATAATTCATAATGATAAATAATAATATTAAGAAGAGATAAATAAGATTATAATCGCTTATAGACGCAAACTCTACATTTGGAAAACTACCAAACGGACTTAGTAAGGCCTTACTAATTTTGGGGTAAATAGAAGAGGTTCTTGGCATGATGGAGAACATTTGTGTCACAGTAAAGAGCAGCTCTTAATCCAGCATTCGAGTTGTAAGCCTTGAACATGCCAAGAATCCTACTTTCTAAATCATAATAAAACCAGAATTCTACGGAAAATCTAAAGAAATCAAACTAATTATTTACAATATGAAAATTTATGAAATATATTATATCTTTAAATTATAGAGATATCTATCAATAATTTACTCGGCAAAATAAAACTAACTAATATAATAATCATCATAATAAATATATGCCTGCTAGTATTGGGTTAACCAATACAACAAAAATTCTGCTAATACTCAAGTATCTAAAATAATTACTTTTCCTACAATGGTTCAATAGATGACATGTAAAACACTAGTAATCTATGTATAGCAATCTCGTATAAATAAGAGATTTATGTATGTGGTAAGTCTTATCAAACTTGGTCCAGCAATGCAGTACCTTGAGAATACTTGTAAACCACAAACAAGGGTCTAGAGTTTTCTCTAAGTCACTGATATTATTTCCCATATATTGCTTTCAGTAAACAAGTAAATGATTAAACTTGAACAATTGAACTATTCAGGGAATAGTGGCTGATAATATTTATCTAAAGGAATTGGATAATCAGTGTAGTAGCTACTGATCACAAAAGATTTCTAAAGCGCATATAAAGCGAGGTTTTTCTTTACTTTTGTTATTTATTACCTAGCAGTTTCCATAAACGAAACAAATAGTATCTATTATATAGACACTTTGTCTGCAAGAGATTATATCAATCTTATCAACAGCTAAATGTTCATAGCAACAAACATAAATCTATAAAGAAAACTAATTATGGTAGTTTTGCAAGCTAATAATTATATAGTAAAACTTGCAAAAAAACCTGCTATTTCTATGTTCTATGGACAAATAACATAGACCTTAAGTTCAGAAATTTATTTTGATGATTAATATCCATTTCATTTCCACGTTTTCACACATTCCACGATTAGAAGTCAAATTAAGTACATAAGCATCTAGGATCAGTTCGGTCGGTCAGTCTGTAGGAATCACTCGTATACAGTACATGCATTCTAGTATGGTCATCATGACTTGTCGTTTGCAGCTAGTAGTTCAGTTATTGTAATAGTAGGATATCCAATGTAAGTAATATCGGAATACCTAGGCGTTGCTTTTGGTTTCTCTAGGCATCTATAGTTCTGAATAGTGTTCTCTGTTTCAATTCTTTCCGAAAAGAGCAAGGTTACTGCAGCGGTTCACAGTGTTAGGGTCCTCCTAGACTAGACGATCATTGGCCAAAACAAAACGAACTATTAGATTAAAATATAAAAAAATTGGGGGGGGGGTTGTTACAGTCTCTTACTATGTGCCTCATAAGGAAGCTCAAAGTCGCACAACGAGCTATGGAGAAGGCTATGCTCGGGGTTTCTCTACGTGATCGAATCAGAAATGAGGAGATCCGTAGACGAACGAAAGTCACTGACATAGCCCAGAAGATTAGCCAGTTGAAGTAGCAGTGGGCAGGGCACATAGCACACAGAACAGATGGCCGATGGGGCCGGAAGATTCTGGAGTGGAGACCACAGACCGGCAAGCGAAGCGTAGGTCGTCCACCAATACAGTGGACAGACGACCTGATAAAGGTCGCAGGACGACGTTGGATTTAGGCCGCTTCCAACCGGTCCTTTTGGAAAATCATGGGGGGCCTATGGTCAGCAGTGGATGTCCTACGGCTGAGATGATGATGATGAGATGATACCACTTTTTAAGACTAATATGTTTTTGCATACAAAACAGTAATTTTATATGTCAGATCTCTGCAGTCCTGAAATATAAACAGCTCAGTGGTCATAACTGCGACATAACTGAAAACATTTTAATTTGTGTGAAAGCCCTCTTACTTATTCTAATTCTAGGTGCCAATTACGTCACCTGTCATAAACGTAGGTAAGCTTATAAACGCAAGTTTAGTTTTAGTTTTAGTGATTTTTTGATGGATTATCTTCTGTACGTCTCAGTATAACCATAGATGGTATAATGTTACTCGGCAATAAAAGCTACAGTACTATTTTCTAGGAAAACAAGCGTAGGTTTTTTTCTTCGGGTAGCGTACTGTTCCGATCCAAGGCAAAGTTTTACTTTTCCCTGTGCCGAAAGCTGCCTCTCCATTCCGTGATTTATACGAAAACTTTCAGTTTGTTTTAGCAAGATCTATTTTTAGTTCGGTTCAGTTTTTATGGTTTAGATGCCAAACAAGTCGAAGTATTGTTCTCGACCGTTCGTTTTATGAAGTCACGCTATTTTCACAGCTAAGGAAATATGTTATCCTTGCCGGTTACTCAAAGATACGTGATTTCGAGAACTACAAACTGTATAACTTTTTGCAAAACAAGTAGTGACTTCCAGCTATATATCATATAAATCCATTTATCTTATATAAGTTCGTGTAATCTTTCTTATAGACAAAAACTTATCTGTCTCTTCCGATATACGGCTGTGACGAGCCCAGTGCCATACAAACTTCAGTACTCAGTTATGGGTGGCACTACTACTATAATGGGCGTTGTGTTCACCATCAAGCCCACGACCGTCGACTTAGTTGATTGGTAGTATTTCATAGTTCAATTTAAATAAAAAAATACTGATATTTTTATATAATAATTAATAGAATGATTAAACATTATCTCGACCTGAATATGACTAAAAAAATATTGCAATTTAAATCCTACCAAAACTCTTGACATTCATTTTTAATACAATAATACCAAAATAGAATGCGTTGATATGGCTATACTTTTAGGGTTAGAACTTGACTACCATATAAACAGGAAAGCTCATATAAAAAATAAAAGCTAAACTTATTTTTCTTATGCATTGAGTGCTAGACGTGCTACCGACATAAACACAGCAATTACCGCCTACCACGCTTACGCCCCTTCGTGACTCATCGTCATCATCATCATCATCTCAGCCGTAGGATGTCCACTGCTGAATATAGGTCTCCCCCATTTTCATGGCTCAGATACCGTATTATTATCTACAACAGGGTACAG
Source organism: Selenia dentaria (assembly GCA_917880725.1). Lineage (NCBI taxonomy): Eukaryota > Metazoa > Arthropoda > Insecta > Lepidoptera > Geometridae > Selenia > Selenia dentaria. Next base: position 34,677,654 of record OU862883.1, read on the forward strand.
GGTAAATATAGACCTCTTTATCGCCCACAAAAAATCTTAGGCAATATCAAAGCACCTGACATTTCAATACCAAAATTTCCATAAGCCTTTTTTTATAAGTTAAAAATCCTGTCAATAGTGTCTCTATATGTACCTACTCGAAATTTGTAAAAAAATATATTGATTGTTTAAAAAAAACGATAAATTTAATAAAATGTATATAAACTATGTCGCTATCAATACTCGTGATGAATAGCTCAAGCCCTTACTCAATGTCTATTAAATTATATAATAAATTGCCTAATGTCCTTAAAGACGTAGAAAATGATGTTTACTTTATTGTAAATCTAAATAGCATGCTAAACAAAAATTTTACTGTATAGTAAATCATCAAAATTGTCGTTGAAAAAATCATCTAATGTATATTAGATGATTTTTTCAACGACAATTTTGATGATAAGAAATAAATCTTACAAGCAAACTATGGCCATTACAGGGTCATATAAAACATGTCATTAAGACCTGCATTAAAACATATATATTATGTTGCAATAAATGATTAAAAATTAAGTATAAAAAAGAATGGACGTTAGTCGTTTTAGATAAATTTACCACACGACCCAATTATAGGTTAACGGATAGCCTAGGCTAATTTCGAGGCCTTATGTTGGAGTACATATTTAGACCGCTCGAAATCCCCCAGCATGCTTTGGCAACTGTTGTCTAAGACGAATAACAAGAATCAACGGATTCACGTGCTCTACTAACCACAGAAGTGCTCCGTTAAAATAATACTCTTGTCACCAACTAAACTGGTATCCGCAACCTATTTAGATTAACCTTATAGCTGAACAGTTTAGATTAACTAGGGAAACTCCACTACGACCTAATATCCGGGGTCCCGGATTCCGTGTTTAAAAAAAAACTAAAATATTGAAACTAAAATATAATTGAAAATTAATTTATAAAGAAATAGAAATTGGTAGACAATAATATACTTTCTAAAAGACAAGTATGCCGCGCGGGGAGTTAGGATCGACTGGCCTCCAACAGAACTACGAGTATCATTAGTTAATACAAAGGTGCTTATGAAGCACCTTTCAGCTATTTTTATATACAAAGGGGAGGATATAACAACCCCGATGTTAAGAAGAAACTCACGAAAAGAGTTTTGTTATTGAATTCAACCAATACGTAATCGGGGTGTGATTGATTCCATTTCCACTCCTTCATGGGAACTTTCGTTATCATTAGTTACTTCATTAGATTTACTAAATAACCTTCCGAGATACTTGTCCTTTTTACAAACATACAATACTAGGCTAAGACATAGGATACATGATAAAATACTTAAAATAGGAAAACTTATATGATTATTCCAGTTATTTGGATTTGGAGATTTTACAGAATTTAGATCATTAAGAATCTGATCGGACAAAAAATTAAAAGTTTTTAAACTATCTAAATTAAGATTTTTTATTTTGGAAATCGGTAAATTCAGTTCTTATATATGACTAAAGCTACAACAATTATCCGCATATTGAAATTAGATGATATAGTAGGCACACTTATACTAGGTGAAAATTTCCTTACAAATCTAAAGTTCTTATGATAAGCTATACATTCTAATGGAATGTTCAGTACACCTGTACCGGATATAACAATTTTAGTGATTTCATTGTTTTTACATTCAATATAGAGCTTAGCGGGTTTTGACTGAATAAATATCCATTTCTCGTTATTTAATTTATGCCAAATATTTACATAACCGTATAGGATTTTATATTGACAACTTTCAGGCAGTTTCGTTACAGCTTTAGTAATAATTTCAATTTCGCAAGATTGGTTTCCAGCTACAGTATACACATCAGACATATCACAATGGTAAGTTTTAGTAATAATAATGTTCTTACATGAGTCAAGGTTTTTCAGATAGGTAAATGTTGATTTATCTTTACTGAGGACTACATATTCATCAGAGGGTATAATCATTGCAAACGAGTTGCTAGCATTAGTAACATGCGAAGTTGGTAAAGGTAAGTTTTTATACAAATTGTATTCCTGAGCATTCACTAAAGGTATCTTAACTACAAAAATTAACTTATTATCAAGGTAGTAGCATACTAAATCAGCGAGGTTTAGAAGTACATGAATATTACTTAATTCTAGGTTTACTGGAAAATCTCTATACTTAGGAAATTAAGATTACTTATGATATCCTTATATAATTGATTAGGTGTCAAAACAGACGGATGCAGTGTATTAGCTTTCACAAATAAAATGGGATTTAGCATATCTTCGATCTTAAATGAAAGGGTCAATAAATTTGAATGCAAAATATTTAGAATAGAGTTAAGATTTATTTGGAAATGATTAACTTGCACTACTTGTGATATATTACTTACTACTGTGGATATTTTATCAACTGCATCACTCAAGTTAGCTTGGTTGGTATCGAGTTCGTGCAAAGACTGATTTATGTTAGATATAGCTATTTGGGATACAATAATACTTTTCTTTATTGAATTGGTTAAGATTTTGTCATTATGGTATAGAGTTTGCACTGCCTCATTATAATGTTTTACTAGCGGTATTTTTTTGCAGTACTTAACAAGATATCTCGGAAACCACTTGACTACTACATTAGGCTCATATTAAAAATTCTTCCTTAAAGTCAGGTATTTAATGTTAGAACCAAATTTTATCAAAATCGGTCGGAAAAAACTGCAGCGCCGCAGCAAACTTTCTCCTCATTTTTAGGAAAAGTATCCTCCAATTAAAATTACCGCCGACACAAAAATATATTAAACAGTACAACATGAACACCAAGTTTAAACAAGATAGGTTGAAAAATGCAACCTGTATAAGAAGACATGCAGATGTAAGTCAATTTGGCCAGTTAAAGCAGAAAAGCTCCGCTCGCTTGGTCAATAAATCACATTTTCGACAGCCCTGTTGGGATGGTGGTGACCTTGCCTTCGAAGCGTGGGTTCTTGGTTCGACCTCTGTCGAAGGAAAAATATTGGTGTGATGAGCTGAAATGTTTGTCCTTTATCTACATTTACATTTTCTGTCTAAAAGCTCTTCAAAGCAATTCATCAAAGAGTCAGATATATTTATTAATCCAGCGATATTTCGATGCGGATTATTTCTGTCCATCTTATTCTGGTGTACACGTTATTGATATTCATGTCATTGTATACTTTTATGTCCTGGATATTTGTAGTAAGGTTTTCAAAAATAGCCCGCATCTCGTCAATAAAGGTCGTACCAGTTGGTACGCGAAACATAGTAGAATCGTAAGTCAACTTACCATAACTGTCAAACAAATATAGGCGTACTTGTGGGATAGTCTGATTGTGTGATCATGCCTACCACGACAGCAAATCATAGTGCAGAGGCAAAGTAAGTAAGTAAATATCTATAAGTAGAACGTCTTCCCTACTAGCGTTGATTGACGCAGGATTAGCGCGAGACCCGTGTTGGGATGTCAACATCGTATCTACGAACAAATTTACGATCAATCTTTTTTGTTAATAGCATACCATTTAGCTGGTACCCACTGCTGGGACTCGAGCCTTCCTCTCAGAGAGAGGAGTTGGGCCATAATCCTCCTAGTGCGGATTGGTGGATAGGTTAGTGGCCAACCCATGTCGAAGTTTTCAGGCCGCCCGAAGGCCTTCGACATAGCCTTACAACTGTTGTGCTAAGACAAACCACCGGGACTGACGGCTTAATGTGCCCTCCGAAGCACAGACGCGCTCGGTTGAATAATGCCATTAGCGGTCACCCATTCAAGTCCTGACCGCAGCAAGTGTTGCTTAACTTGTTGATCGGTTAAGATCGCTAAGTCGAGCTCCGCTACGAGCGCTTCGATAGATGTATGCTACACAAAATAAAACAATGACATTTAAAAACTGCCAACCCCGACCACTCTGCCGGCACTCTCGTAATGATCGCCGTCAAGCGTCCTCTGCCCCTACCGCACCGCCTCTTCCCACTTTTGTCACCTATTTGTCGCGAAGACGTTCTACTTACTGGAGGCTGCGCGCCTCATCATCGATATTATTTTATTGGATGAATCATCTTTCTAAGTACAGGCATAAACTCAAGTTAAACTTAAAAGCTTCCAACTTCAGAGTTATTGGTACCTTGGTGTAATCAAGCCCGATCGGAATCGCTGACATTTGATTGGAAAACTTAAACCAGTTGTATACATAGCTTAAGCTAGTCGTAAGTTAAACCGGTTGCGGTTGCCGCATCGCTTCTGGAGTTTAGATTTGTACCCTTTGAGCTTTGAATGTGATTTTATCAAGAGGAGTCAGTCCCTAATCTAATTTAAACTTCTCATTTTACAGTTTAAGATAATTGGAAATTAAATATTAAGTATATATATCTAACTAATACTTTTAACAATCAATTCTTGTACCAATAAAATCTGGATCTCGGAAACGACTCGGCGATTTTCATGATATTTAGTATGCAGGTGGTTTCGGGGGCGATAAATCGATATAGCTAGGTTTAATTTTTAGAAAACGTCGTTTTATCCGTGTTTTCAGACAATTTAATAACAGTTTATTAGTTGCGTTCAAACTAGATGGCGTAACAGTCGCATTGCAAAATCTTGAATCGCTGTGACAAGATTCTCACGGACAATTGTTGCTTTATGTATTCGTATATGTAAATCGAGGAAAGCCCGGTCATACAGGTACTGTATATTTATAATAACACTGTAACGGATCGAATTCTGTATATTCATTAGATTTTCTACCGACTTCCAAAAAAGGAGGTTGTACTCAATTAGACAGTATTTTTTTTTATATATGTTATCTCAACACTTACGATAGAGTGAACCGATTCTCAAAATTATTTTTATGTTTGAAAGCTGGTGCTTCCCGTGTGGTCCTATTTAAATTTCATCAAATTCGGTCCAGTAGTTTTTGAGTTATATTCCAATAACTGATTTTTACCAAAGTAATAAAATGGAAGTCGGTATTTAATTTTTCAAATTGCACTTGTTTGAGGTCGCTTTATAATCGACTCTGAAGCCAAAACTGTATTTTGTAATGTATTTTTTCATTTTTAACTGTCTGTATCTAGGCCGCGCATCACGCCAAAACTACTGAATGATATAAAATGAAACTTAGCATGAATGATTACTCATGTCTCATATCAATCTTGCCAAGTCATACTCATATCATGCCAAGTTTCATTTAATTACATTCAGTAGTTTCGGCGTGATGCGCGGCCTAGACTATACAGATAGATAGAGAGTCAGAGCTACAGATAGAGAGTCAGAGTCAGAGTCATGACACACTTTACACTTTACCCCGAAATTCAGCACGGTTCCCTTAGGAAGGAGGATGATAGGCAAATAATGTACTTATTACATCAACGCATAGTCGTATTTAATTTTTTTTGTTAGAAATCAGATGCTTTGAAAATTTTCCCGTAAATAATTTTAAGTCATCCATTATGTAGTACAGAATTCACAGACATCAAAACTCTCAAAATTGAGTCCAGATAAATTGAAACCCGGAATTTGTAGGATATTTTGAACGTACGGTTCATCTTAAGCTGGCGTTTGCATTTTATAGTATAGGCTTAATGTAAAGGCCGATTGTCAAAGTCAGCCCACTCTAAGGGAGTCAGATATTGCCAGACGCTCATTATACGCGTACATAATATGGACGTCAAAAAATTACTTGAAGTTAAGAATGTATAGGATAAAGTAGACGGAAGGCTGGTCAACATATAGGATACTTTTGATCCCGGTAAACTAAAGAGTTCCCTTGTGATAGTTAAAAAACTGTAGGTAATTAACCGTATCCCGCGAGGCCACGCGAGCGAAGCCGCTGGCGGGTCAGCTAGTGTTAACTTAATTATTTAATCTAAAATAAACCGTAAAGTTCAAGTAAATTTAATTATGTATCTGTTACTTAATGTCAAACATTCATAAATACTTTCTTTGATATTTCAACACCGTAATGCTGCCAAAGAAGGCTCGATTCGTGGAGTGCGGCCCTGGCGACTTGTAATACAGGTTTTCACAAACCTGCTTCAGGCATCAGTCAGCAGACAAAGCAGGTTTTCCTAAGTTACAAGATTAGGGTTTACTTAACCCATCCTATACCGTGATAATAAAAAGATTTATGAATGAAACGCACGTGAATTTAAGTCAATGGCACGCAAAGGTTTAATCAATAACCCTTTGTAGAGATAAAATAAACAGATTTAATTATTATTAATCATTATCATGTATTAAATGTTTATCGGGACTTATCACGTATTATTTAATATAGGTAAAAATATGTACCTTTCGTTCGACGTTTCGACCATGTTACAATGGCCGTGGTCACGAGCTGACTGAGCTGAGTCATGACCAAGGCCATTGTAACATGGTCGAAACGTCGAGCGAAATGTACACATATTTTTACCTATATTAAATAATACGTGATAAGTCCCGATAAACATTTAATACATGTGTTCAAATCGCGAAAGTTTAAAAAAAAAAAATACTATTAATCATTATCGTCAAAATAACTCTGTTTTTTTGTTTTAGTTTTTGACATCTCTCAAACCACCGATACTCTCCTTCCCTATTATTTTAATAAACTTGGACATTACCAACTGTTCAAATACAATGCCTACCTATTTCTCAAATTGCCAACTTCCGTAAGTTGTTTTATTGCTATGTTGGCTATATGCGTTGCAATCAGTAAAGTATGCAGCTATCTTATACGTTTAACCTCTGAGGTAACTCTGCCCAACATTTGGATGGGGTCCAAAGATACTGTTTGGGCACGCTGTAAGTGACAAGCTCAGCGAGTAATAATTTAGGGTACGCGAGGCGTTTATTTATGGAGTTGCAAACGTAAGTAGAATTAGGATGTTATTTATTTTTTGTTTAAGGCGCGCTCGTACCCTTAAACACCTAGTGTAACGAAACAGATCGATAGTATATTATGAAAAAAATACAAAGGTCAGAAAAGGAATAGGAAAAGAGTAAGAACCGAATAGAATTCATAAATATAACTGTCATTCAGCAGAAAAAAATCCTGAATAGGTCCACAAAAATAAACTTTCACGTCCAAACTCTCAGAATTTTCAGCGATAACTTTACATTTTTTTTAAGTAATACTTAGCCAACGTATAGTACTAAAGTTATAACCAGCAGTTTTTTCAATTCTGTTAGTATATATCGTTAATATAAAGAAAACGTACAAAATTAACGCAATTTCGCATTACATCGTCCAATCTAACAAGCGATTTTCAATCTTACGTAAAGCATCTTAATTTTTTTTAAATTGGGGTTGGACCGCGTCTTAACCACACATGTCGCAATTTCTGGAAAAGTAGTATGATTTCTGAGTTTTTTTTTTGTATTATTGACATTTGCCATATTTGGTCAATAATACAAAAGATTGATGGCGAGTCTACAGGTTAAAATATTAATTACTTGCTACTCACCGCGGTTTCACCCACGCGGTGATGGATGTTGATGATGATGATGAATCTTGTATAGCCTATGTTATTCTGGGTAAATGTAGCTTTCCAATGGTGAAATAATTTCTGAAATCGGTCCAGTACTTTTTGAGCCAATTCGTTACAAACATAGAAACAAATCTTTCCTCTTTATAATATTAGTATAGATTTAATGTTAGGAGAAGTTAGACTACTTAAGGCTTTATTGACTTTGGTCTTTGTCCACCTCTCTCAAAACATTACAATTAGTTGTAGATGGTTTCAGAGCATTTGCGTGAATTGTCCAGATAGTAATGAATCACGAATATTATCTTGGTGTTTATCTTTTTTGTCAACAGTTAAGTCACAAACAGCCGAACGACTCTCTAATGATTCGTCGATGTGCTCATCGACGAGCTCACCGATGTCGAATACTTTATGAGATATCGCCATTGTACATAAAGTTGTTTTTCCAACGTTTCTTGTCTTCTCATCGTTTGTTTCACGGGTGTTGTCAAAGATGCAACGATGTTTGCTCTTAGAGAATCGCACGGCATGCATGTGGGTGAGTAGTATTAATTTGGGTCACTCAACTGCGTTCGCGATCTCGGTATTTGAAGTCACACTAACATTACACACACAAAACTTGCGTAAGCAATTTTGTGTAATGCTTACAAAAAGTAAGCGTTTTTGTTACTCCTTTCAAATTTTTCCCAACATTCCCATGAAATGAAATCGCTTTCGCTGACGCCACCACTACCTCCTATCACCGTGTACTCTCCACATCGTTGATAAGATCGGCGTGTACTACGTGCTGGCCAATGTAAACGGTAGTATTGTCTTCTAAATGTCTAAGTATTTTTAAATCGATTCTATCAGTAAACAGGACATTCTGTGCCAATATAATAGGATCTACTGAATTTGTTTAGAAGAACGCATGTAGTCAAAATAATCTACAACAACATTGTTTAGTTGTAGTGCAATTCATCGGATTTTTATGCGTTTAACCCTTATGTACGTCCCTCTTTCCACTTGTAGTTACTGAACGGCTCAAGTGATTTTGTGAAATTATACGTCACAACTGCGTGATTACATTTGACTTCATGACGAGAGAGTCACTGCATAAAATGCTTAAACAATATATACGGTGGACTTTGTATTTTAATGTGCAAACTCATTGTTTTCGTAGCCAGGTTAATAAACGTTTAAAGTTTGTTTTCTTGTTTGTTGCACTACATAAAATGTTATCCCAATAAGAACTAACACACGCGTATTATAGAACCAAGGGTGGGACTCGTTTATTTCATTTTTGTAGCTGTAGTGGATATAGAGAGATAGATTGTTTGATGAGTAATCTAATTCAGAACGACATGCTTTGTTTACTTGATATACTTACTAGCTGGTCTCCGCGGTTTCATTCAGGGTATATGTAGCTTTCCGATGGTGAAATAATTTTTGAAATAAGTCCAGTACTTTTTGAGCCAATTCGTTACAAAGATATATACAAATCTTTCCTCTTTATAATATTAGTATAGATAGTTAGTACAAGAGTTATTTATTACTATTAGCTCTGTGAGCTGTAGATCTCGCGAGTGTGTCTTAGCTTAGCTTAAACTGAATAAATATTTACCGTACCCCTTAAAAAAACCCTTAAACGGCTTCAACAATTTTACTGACTTTTAAGTTATAACTATGTAAAAAAATTACTAACTTTGACTAAAAATATCTTTAAAATTAACGAACTATATAATTCTACATAATTATCTACTCGATCTCACGATAATTATGTCGAGTCGATAAAATAAGCTAACGTTTACAGGTATCTTACCTTGTCTCTAGTATGGATGTAGATGATAACTATAATACACATGTTTTATACTTCAAATCCTAGTATCTCGTCAACCACTTGACCAATGCTCATATCCTTCGAAATTCTTCTTTAAAGTACACCAATTCGGCACATGGCCTAATATATGTAATAAATTTTATTAAAATCGGACGGTTAATAGCACCGTAGTAAACTTTTCCCTTTAAAGGAAATTAAACCCCACTCAAAAATTGCCGACGACATAAACATTATATTTGTTAAATCATCAATCAAAGACGTGCGTGCGGTACACCGTTTATTACCCGACTGATTACAATATGACGTTACCCTATATAATATAACAATATTGAATAGTAGATATGCACACCAAGTTTCGTCAAGACTGGTTGAAAATTGCGACCTGTACAGAAAGACAACAACGTTCAACCTAACAAACATAATGGACAAATGAAATCCAATTTGACCAGGTAAAGCAGAGACGCTTTGCTCGCTCGGTTCATTATTGTTTCTAATTTTGGTTTTCCGTACGAGATGCTTGACGTACTGTTATTAACCCGTGCGAGTATATCCGTTTCAATGTGACTTTGCCGATATTTGCTTAAGTTCATATTAAGCGGTGCGGTTGACGAAGTAACGCGCCTTAATAAAGAGTAGGGCAGAAACGATTACGTCGTTTTAGACTTTATTTAAAGCTGAAGTGAGATGTCCTGTAATCGTCAAAATAACAAGTGCCACATTATTATTACAAGGCATTATTAGACCGAGTAACCCAAGTCCCTAAGAAGGTACCATTCAGCCAATCATCATATCCCCAAGTGGTGCCAATCGGGTTATATGCTAAACTGCATGACTCTTTCATCCGCCGGTCTCGGTTAATACCACAGTGCAAGATATTTTGCCTCAAATTTGGTCGTGTGTCAGTACAAGCATTACTGTGTATAAATTTAGAGTGGACTATATGAGTAACAAGTGAATAAGTTTAATATTACAGGGCGAATGGTGCTAAATAGGCATATCTCAGCGTGACAAGCACAGTCCAGTGCTACGTAGATTTTTGAAGCTTAACGATCAGCCGTGCGATTTGGTTCCACGAGGCCAGTTTTTCAAGCCAGGATAGCGAGCCAATTTTCTACTAAACTTTCCTGGCTTGCTGACCTGGCTTGGTACAGGCTAGTTCCGTTAACATGAGGCTTCATAATTTTAAGCTAGTACTATTACAGTGACTAAGGTGACATTGCGTCCAACATGAATTGCATGCGATTAAAACACATTATTCGACTAAAGGAGTTATTTCCCCAAACTGTGCCAATTCGCACAAGATGAAGTAGAAGATGAATTACATGAACGGTACCCGACAACACCCACTTTTTTTATTTGGCACACATTTTTTGTACCAGAACAGAACCACGTTTATACTAAACTTGTCTTTATAATTTGGAAGGGTAGCGTTCCACAGACATTCATGGTCAACTTGAGAACGGATGGAACAACCTCGCTAATTCTTTTTTTGTTGAGTTACTTATTGTCAGAAGAATGAAAAACCAGGAAAAAATGGAAAAACTCGAGCAGTCGCTAGTTTTTGTAAAAAAGGAGGCTTGCTGTAAAAAATTGCAAAAGAACACATTCATAACCAACAATCTAAAACAGCGTTAGCTTTCGTAAAACCGCGAAAGCACATCGCAAAAATAACGCGTTCATAACGCGTAAAAACAAACATAAAGCACATTTGCACACCCGCAAAACACAAACGGGACTTCAAAGAGTTGTATTTCAAAAATAACTAAGAATACACTGCCTTGTATAAAAGTATACACCAGCTGGGTTTAGTAGAAGGACTTTTGTACCATCTGTGCCAGTTATTCAACCGTGAAGCAGTAGTGCGCAAACATTACTGTGGTTCGTTGAAGTGCAATGTTTCCAGTGACAGGGCAAGAGATTTAACATATCAGTCTCAAGATATATATGCACAATATACACACATCAAAAAAAGTTTGCGATCACAAGTATAAGCTGATGTTTTTTTTAATTGAAGTTAATCAATTTATTAATGAAAAGTTAAAATTAAATATAATATAACTCCACCTCTGGCTCGAACACATGCGGTGATCCTTCTTGGCATGCTGAGAATGAAGTTATCAGATAATTTATTGATTCAGGCGTTACTTTGCAAATTGCGGAAATCCATTATCAAAAAACGATATTAAAATATATTTAGTGTCACTTCCGCTGAAAAGAAAACAATGATTTTGGCCTATTTGGGGGCGTGCACCACCCTCCCTCCCGCATAAAATGCTAATAGGAAGAATACAAAATAAAAATAAAAAATAAATAAAAAAGAAAACCCCAAATAAACCAACACCAATTCGACACGTGTTTCGCCTCTACACGAGGCATCCTCAGGAGATGTTAAATCGTCGAGCGCTAGACCGACAGTCTGTCGGAAAATTCCATGAAACTAAAGAGACGTAACAAAAAAAGATGTCGATTTTTTTTAGTAAACCATTTTTTTTTGGTGTGTTTATATCAGGGTCAGGGTGATCATGATGTAACCAAACGTAGTGCATTGCCATGCAGGGGTTTGAACTTTTGCTGTCTTATTGTAAAACGTGGATAAAATAAATGATATGATATATAGATCTCTCTAGTCTAGAAGCAAATTTCATAAAATCTTTATCCACGTGTTATTATAATAAGGCGGTTGTAGTTTAACATTTTGAATGGTATTGAATTATTATGGGCAAACGTGACGCTTAACATAAGCCGAGCAACTTACTCGTCTCGTCACAGATTAATATAAATATGTACGCGCATGGATCTCTCCACGATAAACTTATTTAAATCTTTAGTATCTTGTGTTAACAATATATAATAATTTCACTATAAAAAAATGTACATTATAGACAAATTAATTTCAGTAGGTTGAAATTAGCAAAATTGTTGTATTATTAGATAAATGGAATGTATTTGACTCGCAGATGTTTTCTAAATTCACCGCAAAGTGGCATTGTTGACGATCACGGTAGGAGAGTTGTTCTACCGCTAAAATATTGTTATAAAAGTAGTAAGCGTGGCGGAAAGCGGCCAGTCTGTTGTCTTTAGCCGAGGTGAACACTAGGAAGCGTTGAGCGTCGAATTTATGTCGGAACAACTATAAAATCTGAGCACAAGTTGACTAAAATCTTTATTTAAAGGGATATGTTGTTATACCTTAAATAAATAATTAGAAAAGTTTATACTTGTGGTTTAACATTGTTGAACAGAGAGAAATGGTATTAGATGCGAGGTATAGTGATTAGTAAATTGTTAAATAAAGTGTAAAATAATGAGTGAATGCTCTGTCTTATTTACAATACCTTATTGAGGAATACATTCCTTATCAAATATGCTTATTACAGCGATAATGTTAAATGAAATGTTACAAATCAGAATTGGGATTACTCACGTAAAGCTGTTTAAATTTAAACATTGTTTAATTGTTCCCAAACTGTATTTCATCAAGATGTTAGTTGCGGTCTGATTTTTTTTTATAGAAAACAGATATATCGCCCAATTGGCATTGAAAGCGTGCCATCACATGGATCTTGGGGGCTCGAATGTGCAACGTACGAGCAGCGAGGGATTCGCCGTGCGAGGTACGAGACGCGAGGCTCCGCTGTGCGACGTACGAGACGTGAGGGCTCCGTTGAGCAAAGTACGAGACGTAAAGGCTCCTTCATGCGATGTAAGAGCCGCGATGCTCTGGCATGCCACGTACGAGACTCGAGAAATCTGTTGTTCTACGTACGAGACTCTGGCATGCAACGTAAGAGCCGCGAGGGCTCTGGCATGCGACGTACGAGAAGCGAGAGCTTCTCCATGAGACGTACGAGATATGAAGGCTCCGCCCTGCGACGTACGAGACGCGAGAGATTTGTTGTGCAACGTGCGAGACACGAGGCTCCGCTGTGCGACGTGCGAGACGTGATGGCTCCGTTGTGCGACGTGCGAGACGCGAGAGATCTGTTGTGCAACGTGCGAGACGCGGGGCTTCGCTGTGCAACGTGCGAGACATGATGGCTCCGTTGTGCGACGTGCGAGACACGGGGGATCTGTTGTGCAATGTACGAGACGCGAGGCTCCGCTGTGCGACGTGCGAGGCATGAGGGCTCTGCCATGCGACGTGCAAGGCGTGAGAGCTTCGACGTGCGACGTGGGTGTGCAGTAAGTGCAATCCCGAGCGTTCTGAGGTGAGTCACCGCAGACGCGAGCGCTCTGTCGTGGATTGAGAAGAGACTACTCCAGAAGTGAGTTGTTGTTTAATATAACTGATGTTTTAAGTGGGGCCAGTTCTTATAATCATCATGGAAACTTGCTAATACTCGTAACAACATTGTGCCAGAGTTTATTCCGTCCTACAAAAACCAAAGTATAGCACATGGGTGCATAAAGTCAATGAAGTTCGTCTGCTTTATAAATGGTCAGACAGACAAATCGTTCAAAATGCTCTATAGTCCAATGCACTATGATTTATTTTTGTATATTGTTGACAATAATTCCTCAAACTGCCTACTGTGCAAAGCTTTGCGAAAACCGCTTCTAGCTTTTGGTGGAAGGTTCTTCCGTCCGACATTCTTTCGCTATATCGTGGTAATTTATATATCTATTTATGGGTGTGGGGCGGAATCCGGATATATTTGCGTGCCGAAAAGGCAGAAACTAAAAAGAAACTATTTTGTGTCATGGCTTGTTCGGGAAACATTCCTGCGTATTTTTTATGATTATTGATTTCTTTTCTTTGTGTTTGTGAGATGCAATGTGTTTATATACATCGGTTAAATATGTGCTTTCAAGGGTCATCGCAAGCTTTATCAATGTGAGTTTGATGAGGTCCAGCCTCCAAAACAGGCTAGTTGTGTATAAGACACATACAGGACTGTGTTATCATTGGTCGCATTCACACGCCACGGGTTATGGGGTTTTTTTTGCCAACAACTTACTTACGGAACTTACTGATTGTTGGTCTTCTCCAATTTGATAATTGAATGCTTGCAGTGCCCGCAGATGGGTCTTTTTTGTATATATCATATAGTTATTATTTTTTGAATGATATAAGAAAACCATACCACATGCACTTTGGTAAACAAAGGTTATTTTTGAATAAACGTGCCTATATGTTTGGGGTGAATCAAACAAACAAAATGATGATTTTGGTAAGGGAAAGAGAGCACAAACTGATGTTTGGTTCGTCATTTGATTTTGTCATGAGTCGGAATAGTACGGTGATATGGCGTCTGACTCGTGGCCCCCTCAAACATCCTATGGAGTGAAGAGTTCGAATCTCTTTAGAGAATATTTTTGTAATTATTATTGTTTTGTAAACTCGCGACTGTATTTGTCGCGGGTCTCGCTTCACTGGTGCTGGTCGCCTGGGTGCCGTCAGCTGTGTGTGGTCGCGTGACGCTGTGACGTGCAGTGACCGGTACGGATGGTTTTTTCTTAGGTTGAGGGTGTGTTAACATTTATGTGTTGAAAACGAGTGGAGTACATCGCGGTCGTACAAAAGCTCTCGGTAGAGAGTGAGATATTCATTGTACAAAAGACATTGTCAAGCCTGGATTCGGTGTGCTCCTGGTATGGCTCCAGACTTAATTCGGTTCTAAGAGTGCCCCAGCCTATTCATACTACACGCACACACTGACCATTTTGGTCAATTTAATGATGGTAAAAAGGGGACTAAATATATATACTATTGGATAACATAGACGGGTTCACAGGTTTAGTTGTTGTCTGTGCGGTCCAGGAGTACAATAAGTAACACCACTATAAATGTGTATGTTGCTGTGTTTAGTGTGCCATATAGAGTTCTCTAGTAGACTTAGTTCAGCGGCTTCTTTAGGCTGTTGAAAAGAAATAGTGCATTGACTGATGTAGACACAGCCGGTGTGGTTTGTTTTGATTGTTTCCATATCGTTGTGACTTATGGCAAACTGCTCTGGGGATTTTATGCAGGATGCAGATCTTAATACTATTATCATTCTGCAAAAGAGGGCTATACGAGCTATCTACAGTTTAGCTCCCAGAGTTTCCCTTAGCCAGACGTTTAAATATATAAACATTCTGATTGGTTTCTCAGTTTATCTATGAAAATTTCATATATTTCAAGAAAAGTGTTAACAGTTTTGATAAAAGGGGTGATGCTCATTCCATCAACACGCGGAATAGGCACAAGCTATCCGAACATGTGGCGCGTCTCCACAGAGTGGGTCGTTTTTGTATGGGACAATATATACGATGCTATAAATAAACTTCCCAATATTATCTGAGATTTGCCTATTAATAAGTTTAAAATTACTGTTAAAAGTAAGCTCTGTCAAAATGGTTATTACAAGATTTCGGATTGCTTGGAGGATGGGGATCTATGTACTTGTTTATTGCGATGTCAAAGTGTAGCGTGTCTGCCCTACTGATACTATTATTATGTTCTCTTTATAAGGCAAAAATAAACGGACAATTGGTAAATACATTAGTTAATTGGCATAAAATTTAAATATGTAAAGGACAAGCTCGCCGAGTTTCTTGCCCGATCTTCTCAGTCGTGGTCGCGTTCCGATCCAGTTGTGGATTTGAGCAGAAAAGAATAAAATAGGATGACAATAAGTAAGTGCCCCCGTAGGGCTTTACAGAATAAATGATTTGATTTTGATTTTGAGAAAAGTATCATGATATAAAAACATGTAAAGAAAGAAAGAAATAAGTTGTATTCCGGATAAATGTTCTCAACGCTGTTGCCACACCACTGCCAAGTACAAAGATTTAATCGCAAGAAGTCGGCTGAGAAGTTCAGGGTTGCATTGAAAGGAATGGTTGTGTTCGCGTTGCGCGACCGGAAACGAAATGAATGGATAAGAAGCATAACTAGAGTGGGTGACATGATGGCGAAGAAACAGTGAACATGACACGTTATGGTGAGAACGGGTGCGAGTCGATGGGTGTGAGTTCTTGAGACACTGGACGTCAGTCCAGTGTCTCAACGGTAGCCTGTTGACACAAGAGGGCAAGGCTACCCACCGCAGCGCTGGGTTGACGACATCAGGAGACACGCAGACCGGGACTGGATGCCCAGACTGGAAGCCGGGATTGGAGAGGGACAGTCCGGTTACCGCGCTCGCCCGAGACGGTCGCTAGACGCTTGCGCTCGCTGCAGATTCGCGCTCGATGCTTCACCGCTCAGTTATCGTTCCTGTTACAGTGTTGTGTTGTGTTGTGCGATTTGGATTGCAGTGATAACTTGGACCTTTTTCTGTGCAGATTCGTGTGTGAAGCGACGTTGGCCAGCGGGTAAGTGCCTTACGGCACACGTAGGTACACACACGTTAGGTACACACCCTCCCCGCCCTTGCCTGGCGGGGAGTGTCACCCTCTCCCGTTCTCGCATCCTGAGATATCTCTCAGGATGACGTCAGTGAAACGCTTGCCCGACGGCGAAATGGCGCAAGCCTTTCTCAGTTGGGTGATGAAATCCGCTCCCTCAATGTTTGAAAAATTCATGTCCCATCAGGACGTAAATACGCAGGATACTCTGCTTCCGCCCTCCGGCTCGCTTGCGAATAGCTTGCTATCTCGCTCTTCGGCCGTGCTCATGCGCGACAGCCCCCTCTCCCCTGACCGCCCGCCCGCGCGCTTTCGCCCACGCTCGCATTCCCGCACGCGCGGTCGCTCGCGATCCCCGCTCCCCCTCCCTACCCCTCTGGTAGCATCTGACTCGGATGATTTAGATATGGAGGTTGAAACTTCTCCCCCCGTCCCCTCCGCTATCCCTAGCGACGACGACGACGGTTTTACTACCGTCACCTCAGGCAAGAGAAAGCACGGTGGAAAGGGGGGCTCCCCCGCCCCTGTCCCACCGCCGAAAGCGGTTTGCACTTCCGCCGGCAAAAAACCGGCTCCTCCCGCACCCGTCTTACCTGTATCTCAGGTAGAAAACCCTACGCAGGGGTCGTCCGCGCCAAGACGCGAAAAGCCTCCGCCACCTCTCTTTATTCAAGAGAAGGCGAAATGGGACCGCATATCCCAGTTACTAACAGAGCGTAAGCTCAATTTCACCAATGCCCGCTCCACGCAGCAGGGCATTAGAGTTCAAGTCCCGACCTCCTCTGACCACAGAGGTCTCACAAAGATTCTTCGAGATGCGAAAATTAGCTTCCATACGTATGCTCTCGAGGAGGAAAAACTCCTACGAGTAGTTATTCGAGGCGTCCCTAAGGAGGTGTCGACAGAGTTAGTCGGCACAGACTTAAAAGCCCAAGGCTTCCCAGTTCGCGAGGTTCACCGCATGTACAGCGGGAAAACCAAGTCCCCTTATGACCTAGTATTGGTCATCCTTGACCGCTCTCCCAAGGGCAAAGCCATTTTTAATATAAAGACAATTGTCAATCTGTCGGGTATCACCGTACAGGCCCCCTATCGTAATGGCACCCCTGGACAGTGTCACAACTGTCAATTGTACGGGCATGCCGCTCGCTTTTGTTTCGCCCGTCCCCGGTGCGTTAAATGCCTAGGTGACCACGGCACCTCTAGCTGCTCTCGCACTAGAGACTCGCCGGATCCCCCAAGCTGCGTTCTGTGTGGCAATCAAGGCCACACCGCAAATTATCGCGGCTGCCCTAAGGCGCCCCGTACCGCTAAGGTAACGGGAAAAAGGGCTCCACTACCTTCTAGCCTAGCGAACCCTTCGCGCACACAAGGCGTCAGCCATAAGCTGACGCTTACTCCTCCAACTCCGGCAACACCTAACGTGCCTAGCTTTCCCCCCGCACACAGTGCCTGGGCCAAGCCACTGAGCATGGTCCAGAAAAGCACTCCCGCTCGAGTAACAGCTTCCGCTACCGCTCATCCCCCAACCCCCGCTCCCGCTAAAGCGACTGCCCACCCCTCTCCCTCTGCCCCTGCCCGCAAGCCCACTCCGGCCTTACCAAAGGCTGCAATAGCTGAGCTGGGCGAACAAAGCCAATCTGACTTGACGGCAGACCTAGCATTAGTCATGGACTACGCCATCGCTATTGATTTAGACGAAGTACGGATGTTCGCACACAAACTTCGTACGGCAAAATCCGAAAACGACCGCCTACGAGCTACGCTCGAGCACGCGGGAGTTATCGGCGCCATTAAGCGCTACTCAGTCCCAAACACTCACTAGTACAACTAATATGGATTGTACAACAATAAGAGTAAAACCCCGCGCAGTTACGTTAGTCACCTTCAACGCTAACGGCTTTTCTAGTCAACGTGATGAAATTCACGAATTCTGTAAGACCCATCAGGTCGATGTCCTATGCATTCAGGAAACTTTCCTGAAACCGGGAAAAGCAGACCCTAGGTTCGCTAATTACCGGTTAGTCCGTAACGATAGAATGACCCATGGAGGCGGAACACTTATCTACTACAAAAGGTCTCTACACTGTATTCCTTTAGTACCTCCCCCTCTAGTTAACTTAGAGGTGTCACTTTGCCTGTTAGGGATGACAGGTCATCAACCTGTCATCATAGCCTCATGCTATCTCTCTCCGAATAAAGTCTTACTACGCAGCGACTTGGAAGCGCTATTTTCTATGGGTGACTCCATCCTTTTGATGGGTGACTTTAACAGTAAGCATATCCTTTGGAATTGCTCCCAAACTAACCCCAACGGTAAGATCCTAGACTCACTAGTCGACGTACTAGAATTTGATGTCCTCTCCCCCCTGGAGCCCACAAGATATCCCAACCAGGAACGACAACGACTTTCTGATATACTTGACATTGCCCTTCTTAGGAATGTAAGCCTCCGCATACGCGCCGTAGAGGTGTAACACGAACTCGACTCTGACCACCGCCCAGTCATCTTTCGACTCGGCCCTGACCCGACTGACTCTATCCCTATCACTAAAACGGTCGTGAACTGGAAGCTTTTGAGGGAGTCCCTCCGAGCGATCAGTTCACCCGCTCTGTATAGGATACCTGACGATATACAGACTGTTGATGACGTCTCCTTGGCGATCGAAGCTCTCGGCGACCACCTCCGCACCACACTAGGTGAATCCTCAAAGCAGATCAAGGTGGCGGATGACCGTCGCTTTGAACTGCCCGAGGATGCGAGGAGGCTGCTGACAGCCAAGAACGCAGCCACAAGGGCATATGACTCGACACCAACCCGCGAAAACAAGGCCACCTTGCGCTACTTTCAGCGTGCTGTGAGGAAACGCATGAGTGAGCTGCGTGATCAAAGGTGGGACGACACCTTATCAGAACTCGAACCAACCCACCAGGCGTACTGGCGGTTGGCACGAGCTATGAAATCGGATGGACAGACGACTATGGTTCCCCTCCTTAGGCCCCCACCCCTACCCCTAGCATTCTTTGACGATGAAAAGGCCGAGTGTTTAGCTGATAGTCTAGAAAATCAGTGTACTCTCAATGTAGACCACGTAGACCAGGGTCACCTCTATACGGTGGACTCTGAAGTCGAACGTAAAAGCTCTGTGCCCATCTCAGACCTCCCACCCCTCCCACTAATCAAATCTTCTGAAGTGGTCGACCTGATCAAGGATCTAAAATCCCGCAAATCCCCTGGATCTGATGGTATCAGTAATAAAATGCTGAAACACCTCTCAGTCCCACTAATCCATCTCTTAGTCAGCATCTTCAATGCGGCTATGAATAACTGCTTTTTTCCAGACACCTGGAAACATGCCATTGTAATTGGCATTCGTAAACCAGGCAAGTTGGCCTCACTGCCAACTAGCTACCGCCCTATCAGTCTCCTCAGCTCCTTAGGGAAAATATACGAGCGACTCATTGTGAGTCGACTCTGGTCCCATGTCAAATCCAACAATCTGCTTCCTGACGAGCAGTTTGGCTTTAGGGCCAGACACTCATGCGTCCAACAGGTGCACCGCATCACGGAGCACATACTCGAGGGCTTCAATAAGAAGCCAAAGCCTCAAGGGACAGTAGCGGTCTTCCTCGATGTAGCGAAAGCCTTCGATAAAGTCTGGCACAACGGCTTGATCTACAAGCTGTACCAACTCGGTGTGCCAGACCGTCTTGTACTCATAATACAAGACTTTCTCAGGGATCGTAGCTTTCAATACCGCGTAGAGGGACAGCTCTCCTCCCCTCACCCCATTCACGCAGGAGTCCCTCAGGGCTCTGTACTCTCACCCGTCCTCTTCTCGCTGTACACCAGCGACATCCCACGATCCGAACCCAATGTTCAGATTGCTCAGTTTGCAGACGACACTGCACTCTACTGCACTGGCTGGTTCAAGACCAGGCAGAGAAAGTCGGTCACAAACGCCCTGCACCATGTAGGAACATGGTTCCGCAAATGGCGTATCGCTATCAACCCAGAGAAAAGTACAGCAGTGTACTTTCACGAGAGTGCTGGTCCACGGAAACCGCCAGAACCCATTATGTATTTTGGCGAACCGATACCATGGGCTACGTCCGCCAAATATCTAGGCGTAATCCTTGACAGGCGACTCACCTTCGCTAAACACATTGAAAGTGTTCGCAATAGGGCAGCTTTTATCCTAGGTCGCCTCAATCCCCTTATATGCAAGAGTAGTAAAATGTCCCTTAGAAATAAGGTGACACTTTACAAAACTTGCATTCGTCCGATCATGACCTACGCGTCTGTAACGTTCGGTCATGCTTCAGATAGGCACATTCATAGACTTCAAGTGATTCAAAATCGCTTTACCCGCAAGGCAGTAGGCGCACCGTGGTACTTACGGAACGCTGACCTCCACTGCGACCTAGAACTCCCCTCTATCGTACAGTTCATGAAAGACTGTTCTCGCCGCTACTTCGATGCGGCCCCACACCATCCCAACCCACTAGTGGTGCAAACCGCTAACTACTCAACACAAACATCAGATCCATACTTCACCCCGCCACGCCGCCGCCCACGACACCTCCTGGATGACCCGGACGACCCCATCACGACAGCTCTGGCGTCGATCAGTCAGCCTCCTGGTAATATTGGTATTTCAGGTATTTCAGGGTCTACTCGCCGAGCCACGAGAGGTAATGTGTCTGATTTTGGATTTCCAGTCTTCACAGTTAGACATCGAGGTCGTCGTAAGCGACTTCGAAATAATCCTAAATCAGACACAAGGTAATCTGTATTATATTTTGGTAATGCGTATTAAGGTAAAGGTAACGTATCGATTTTCGATTGAAAGTTTATAAGTATCATCAATATTAACCTGTGTTTTATTTCATTAACCTTTGTTTTGTTTTCTTTCAGACAGTGCTGGCGGCTACCGGCACCTCTATTCCCTACTAGGCAAGGGTTCGCCCTTGTCGTTGTCTAGCGCTTTATGCGCCCTTGTTGTCCCTCGGTTGAGTGCTGCGTGCGCTCACCAACAGTCCTGTGTCGCTTTTAATGCCCGTAGTGGCAAAAAGCTCTATGTCCTTCCTTAAAAAAAAAAAAAAAATAAAAAAAAAAAAAAAAAAAAAAAAGGAAAGCGGCCAGTCTGTTGTCGTTAGCCGAGGTGAACACTAGGAAGCGTTGAGCGTCGAATTTATGTCGGAACAACTATAAAATCTGAGCACAAGTTGACTAAAATCTTTATTTAAAGGGATATGTTGTTATACTTTAAATAAATAATTAGAAAAGTTTATACTTGTGGTTTAACATTGTTGAACAGAGAGAAATGGTATTAGATGCGAGGTATAGTGATTAGTAAATTGTTAAATAAAGTGTAAAATAATGAGTGAATGCTCTGTCTTATTTACAATACCTTATTGAGGAATACATTCCTTATCAAGTATGCTTATCACAGCGATAATGTTAAATGAAATGTTACACTTGTCTCTAGCATGGATCTAGCCGCGACAGCTATATCGCAGGCTGTCCTTTATCGATAATTGCACAGTGCAACCATTATAAAATAAAAACTTTAATAATTTTATTTCATAAAGTAGAAACAAAAGTTGAACTTTATATTTCTTTTAAAATGCATTTTTTAGAGTTCGACAAAACTGCTAAGTTATCAAACTTGCAACTTTTACTCATTTTAGTACTTTGTATACTTTTTCTTAAATATTTTAAAAGTAAACGCATTTTCTACCGATTTCCAAAAAGGAGGAGGTACTCAATTCAACTGTATTTTTTTATGTTTGTTACCTCATAACTTTCGATAGGTTGAATCGATTCTAAAAAATATTTTATTGTTTGAAAGCTGGTGTTTCCTTTGTGGTCCTATTTAATTTCATCAAACTCGGTCCAGTTGTTTTTGAGTTACACTCCAATAAGTGAATAGAATGGAAGTCGGTATTAAATTGTTCTAATTGTACTTGTTTTAAAACCTACTTTTTCTTGCGGCTCAGTGTAGTTTACATTGAAGATGTAACAATTAGCTCCAGCAGTATAGTTTGTTATTTTCGTATTTATTCATTCAGAACACATCACACTCGTTTATAAGTGAGGACATGAGTATTATGTTTGTTATTGGCATAAGCTAAAACGGCTTAGCAGACTTAGATGGAATTTTGAATAGATATTTCTTATATCCAGGATAGAAATCATTTGTGGCATATCCTTAAAATTCCATCTCTCTACATACAAAGATAACTAGTAAAAAGTTAAAGGTGCAGGTTGGTAGCCGGCTACATGAAGCTGCAGCAAACGACGTGTCGCAGCGACAATAGTGGTTTCTATGTATTTCTATGAAACACTCATGAGCGAGTCATCTAAAAAACAAAACGTCAAAGTAGCTTAATACCTGAAACACATAATATCTGATTTGTAGATTACCTGAATCGCTTTAGGTGTTAGTAGCAAAAGATCTGAAATGCGTTATGTCTGCTTTGCTAATTACCTCAATCTTAACATGGCTAAGTAGCAGTATGCCTAAAATGCAGAATCTCAGTTTATCAAATTACCCACACCGCATTATGTCTTAGGAGTCGTCCAATAATCAAGTGATGTATTTTACCAACTTTTTAACCTTGAGTGAGGTTTAGGTTAACCTGTTTTTCGATTGGTAAAAGGAGTATTTGAAACACAGTTCAAAGGATCCGCTAACTGTTAAAGTGCAGCTTTAGTACAGCCCAAGTAGCACACGAGGCTGCTTATCAGCCAAATAACGGATTTCCATCATGCTTAAAGCTGAATAAAAAAGCTGCATAAGGGCTGTATAGGCCCTTATACAGCTCTTATAACTCTTAAATGGGCACAAATTATTCAGCCTTAAGTTCACGTAGCTGCTTAGGAGCTGTGTAGCAGCAATTTAACAGTGTTATAAAGGGTAACGACAGTACTATGCGCTGAATATTGACTGACTAAGAGATCACGAGTTACTGTTTATTCAGTAAATATGTCACATCTACGCTCTTAATAGATGTTTTAAACCGGGAAAGGCTGCTTGCGGCCAGTATAAAAGTGAACATATTCGATGTAGCAAACCTATATAGAAGCAAATAATATAAACCTAGCTGCCAATTGAACACTTGTTTCGTGGAGTGAATTATACGTGGATAATATTCATATTCCCAGGTAAGTACATTGTTTTACATATTAATAAAAGAAAAATGATTGGGAATGTAATTTCACTGACATTATACATATATATTGTCTAAGAAAATTTTAGTGCGCCACGAAAATATTCTATTTTTAATTAGTTTTGTGATATAAATAAGCCGTGATGAAAACTTGAACAAACAATTTTTAGTGCTTTGAATAATTCTTTAAGATAAAAAGTTATTATTATGTTATCAGGAAGTAAAAATTAATGCAATAAATTCCTAAATCATACACAAATTATCATAAAAGATGAAAAATTAATCAGTATATTTAATAGTTTATACAATACAATGTTAAACAGCGACGTGAATAGTTAAAACACTTATATGCTGCAAAAGGCTGTCTAATAGTTCACTAGTGTACTGTTAATCAGCAAAAATCTGAATAAAATTACACATGTGAACTGTATGCAGCTATAAACTGTTTTATTTACTTTTAATGTTCCACAAGCTCTACCGTTAGCCATAATGTGAACAATTAAACAGTTGTTATACAGACTCTTTAGGGATCCGTAGTATTATATCTAAAACCACCGCATGGATAACTTCTAGTTAAAAAATTTTTACACACCGTTTTACGCGCGGGCGAACCTTTCAAATTGGGTAGAAAGATATTAATATATAAATCGATATATTATTTTTTTATTGTAAAATAAATTATACAGCAACATAAACATAAATGCAATATTTCATCCTCAACATATTTTAAATTCCTAGTTTTTACATAATCTATTATCTATCTATTATACTTATTTTTCGTTTAGTTAAACGATAACTATCCTTGCGTTTGGTGTCCTTGTAATTGAATTTAGAACTTTGACGCTCATTTCTGACTTTTTTATTGTATTTACGAGATTTTAGAGACATTTGATCCTCCTATTGTATCGGATCGAGTGATAAACTTACCGCTGCGCCACGTGGCTGCGCAGTCCGCGCGCGCGGCTTTAGTTTATAAAACTGTGTTGTTACTTAGCCTATTGTGTCTAAATGCGGCCATCTCTTTCTGTCGTTCGCGCGCTAGTTGCGCCTGTTTTATAGTGCTTGCTTGCTCAGTCCAGTCTGTTCTCGGTACGCACGGTCGCCAGTCGCTTGTCGTCATTGCCCACATGTTCGGAAGGAACGTTGCGTACTCTTTTAACGTACCTATATCTAGTTCTGTTTTTATACCTCAATTCGCAATAACGTTTACGATTGACATAAACAAGCAGGTACCTACAAACTGTAAAAAGCTTATGCAAACAATACTACCTACCTACCCAGAAGATACCTTTGGATAAGTTATGTATTTATTACTTATAACTAAGTGATTGTTTTATTTCTTTATTACAGAATAATGCCTTTTAAGATCGTTAGTACTTCAGAACCGGATGGTGATCGATTGAGCATTGTACCGTCACTTTGGGAGTTTAATGGAATATAAAGTTGGCCTCCAAAGAATAAAAACATTTTGAAGCTGATCAAGGAAGAACGTTCGAAGCCGAGTCCTGATTGGAAGAAAATGTATTGTGATCTAAAAAGGCAAAATTTGTTTTCATACGCACAGGCAGAAATTGAATTAGAAAGTATGGAGCGACATAGCGACACCGATGTCAATGAGCCGCAGTGCCAAGAAACCGCTGATCCAACTACACATAATATTCAAACTCGAATAGTGGATCAAACAGATACAATAGATTTCGATGCTTATGCAGATACTTTGGTAAGTGACTAAGTTATCTCTAAGTAAATAATAATTATGGTGTCTGTGAAATTATCAATGTTCAGAAATAGGCTGATTGGTTATATGCAAAGTGCGTTAAGGGGAAACTAAAATCGACGACCATGCGCAGCGTGACAAATATGTAATTTTTATAAACTTAAATTTTTATAAATATAATTTAAAAGTCTTTAGTTTTATCTAACTGCATTGCATATACTTTATACGCACTACTTTTGTTTTGTTTTTCCACCAAGTATTGTTCCTATCACGTGTCGTTGCGCCGCCCGTGGTTGTTATCCGTACTAAAGGCGGAACGACACTTATGTGTCGTGGCGTGGCGAGGCGCGGGATCCACCAATCAGACCACTCTTTTTCAGCCTACGTCATAACTCAACGAGTTTTGTAGCCAATCAAATGCGTTAGAAGGCGCTACGCCACGCCACATAAGTGTGTTTCCGTCTTAATGCGGGTGTTGTGAGACGCGCCGGTGAAATCAGAATTTATCCTAGCACTGGGCCCGCTCTATGCATGTGTACATATGTTGTGTGTGTATACGCGTCTGGTGATGGTGTGTGCACAACAATATATTTTTCACCTCACAAGCTCGGAAAGGATTTGTTTGTCATTCGAAATCTGAGTGCAAAAGTGCATTTTGCGCGCTAGCGCGGAAAGAGTTTTCAAAATTCGAACCTTACATTTCAATAATTTTCTAGACCGCCAGTCCACTGAAATTGCATTATTACTTATATTTAATGTCAATGCGCCAACGTCATTCAACCTTAATCGCACTGGCCAGCACGACTACATGAAAAAAAATGGCGAATGAACCAGACGTGCGGCGCCAAATTCCCCGAATGGAGGGAAAAAAACTCTTTCATTTAAATTATTTTGGTTTGTTCTTTGATAAAATCCTAATAAATTACGAAATGTGAGCGAGTCCAGCAGCGACGAAGATATAAATTTAACATCTTCAGAGTTAGTGCAAGCGGTACATAATGCCGAATTCAGTGTTGATGACGACATTGTTCAGAAGCTGTTGCATCTAGCATTTTCCTCGCTGTTGTGAGGTGAAAAGTTGTGTGTTTTGCTCGGCAGCAAAGTTATTTGGCGTCTCGTACTTTTGAAACCTTCGCTACGCTCAGGATTCTTCATTTGAACCACTCGCTTCGCTCGTGGTTCAATCCTACAATCCTTCGCTTGCTCAGGTTTCAATACAAGCACTCGCCTTGCATAACAAATAACTATTCCGTACTAGTTGACAAAATCCACATACACAGCTAAAGTGTATGAAATTAGTTAATAAGAATAGTGCATAAAATGTGTATTATATATAAATATATACACCGTGGGCTCAAGTAACCCCATCGATTTCAACCATGGGCTCAGATACATAATTGGAGCAAATAAAGTTATATGACAATGGCATCACGCATGTTTTCTAAGATATTCACTATTTTCAGAAATTCACGAGCTGTAAATTCGTTAGGTAAATAAATCTTAACAGCAAACTGTCATACCTGACTCGTTGTCAATTGTCAATTAGTATTACCGCGACTCGACTTATGGCGTTGTTTGTACCTAATGCTATTATATGTTGCAACTGTTGATTGAAATAAAGAATCGAATTGAAATAATGAAGTACTATATGGAATTCATATAATTTCTTTCAAAAATATTTCTTTAAAATTACAGAATTTGACCTACTAGTATTGCCATATAATTTTTTGCTCAGAATATCACCAGCAATTCATAGTTAAAATTGTCGTCGGGTTGCTCGGGCCCATGGTGGACATGTGTACATAGGAGTATAATATGTGTATAAATATATTTATATGTAGTTATTTCATTTATATGTTTTTTTTCAGACGAACACCAACTCCATACCCAGAAACATAACAAATATGTCCATCAATAATACGCCTAATACTGGAGAAGTAATTTTACAAGTTTGTGAAGACCAGAAAATGGTTTCGGACAAAATTGATACGATGGTTAATATGATTCATAATCAAAATAAAATTATAGAAAATATGGTGAACAAAATCTGCATAATGTCTGTTCAATTAGAAGACATATCAGAAAAATTGGACCAGCGAAGAAACGAACAACCTGTACAAGTGACTTTATTGAAAGATGCCCGTCAAGAAGAAGCCGAGAGCTTTTGCTTTAATATAATTGAAGACCAACGTCAGTTGGATGCGTTAGAAGTCAAACTAGCAGATAAAGCCGAATACAAGAAACTTAAGAAACATTTGTCATTTTTATGCTCGCCTTCCACTGGAGATGGTAAAACATTTGCTTATCGATTACTTGACACATTGTTTTCTCGGGCATTTATCTGTTTGTGTTCGTGGTCTGGTGGAAGCCGAGGAGAAAAATCGAAAATTGCTTTGAAAAACTACAAATTATTAAGAAAGTTTTTTTTGACATGGTTCATTCGTGGGACGCAGCATTCACAGTAGAAGCTTCGGATATATTTTTCAAAACAGCTTTAAAAAATTCAGGAAAGAGAAAATTGATGAGAGACCTAAGAGCGTCAGTAACGAAACGTCGGAAAAATAAAAATCCTGTAAAAATAAATAATGACTCTACTACAAAACAAGGCGAAAATAATATACAACGAGAACAAAACTCGTTAGAGACGGAGGACAAACAAGAATTTAGAGATGGAGTCATAGAGAATATTTTAAGTAATAACAGTTCACCAGAAAACGATCAGATCGATGTGAGCTCATTGTGCTAATTTTGGTAATTTTGTAGACGAATAAATCAAGAAGACTGGCAATCTCTTGCAGCCTTCGTTTCATCATATTATGTTATTGCGGGTGACAATTACTATGAATAAAGGCTAATATGATTTTAGCTAGCCTATGTTATGATCAAGTAGGCTTCAGTCTTTGTTGTTTTGTTATATCTACTCCACGTAAAGTAGGTTTTATTAGTTGCCTGAAAGTGTAGGTGTAAAATATGATACAAGATAATTTCATTTTTTTTGTAATTTTTTCTTGTTACCTATTATGATTATGTAAGCTCAAATTATGTTAAGCGAGTCACTATATTATGATTAAAGGCTACTGTGATTCTAGACTCTTACAATTATGTAGATTTATCTTTCGTTGTTTTGGTATATCTTTATTAACAGTACTTTTGTTTTATGTTTAGGTTTCAAATACTTTAAGTGATTTACTGTGATGCAGGTTTTATTAGTTGTATGAAAGTATAGGTAAAAGATATGATACAATAGGGAATGTTTTTGTTAAGTTTATTGTTGTTGCCTTTTACTTTTTAGTGACAGATGATACCTATATTGACAGAGTACCAATTGATGTGAGATAAATGAATAAATAAATATGTATAAGTTCAATCATTTATTTTATTTTATTTACAAAGTATGTAATAATGGAATAAAATAATGGCATTCTTTATGTTTAATACATACTAATTTGCATTTCATTTCCCGAAGCTCTAAAATGACGGCTGCGTTAGCACATTCATCCGAACTTGTAGCTTTGTATATGCCAAAGCGTGATGACTTCACCGGGTACGTGAAGATGTCATTTTTATTTTGTATTTTAGTACCATGTACCAAAACATCCGATTCCTCGATTATAAACTTAATTTCAATAATATCATTATTAGTGGTTAAAATATACCTGTCACATGTTTTTGAAGATAGCTTATATTCTTTCATATGTAGAATTTTCCGACCGTTTGTACTTGTCTTTACAAATGGATACTTAGAGTTGTTTTGTGCAATATTCTTATTCACATCAATAAAATTCAGTTCGGCTAATCTTTTGGCCACTTGCGATAGTGGATTTCGGCCAACTCTTAACATTTTTTTGATCATGTACAACTGGTTTTCGAAGGGATACGCATTGAAACTTTGCAGTGGCCCATACATCGGTACTTCAGCAGTCACATGAATTAAATTATGCACATTGCTTGTGACGTAATCGGCTCCATAAAAGTCCCTATAATGTCTTACAAAATGTTTCAAAAGCTTATCAGCAAGTGGCAACATATTCTGGTAAGCTTCGCTTGAACAAATTACAATACCACAATAGAGTGTTAAGAAATGTGAATATGCAGTTGATTTTAGCACTTCAGGCAAAATAATGACACTCAAATAATAAAAGAATGATCGGAATTCGGATGCCTTCCAGTAAGCCAGAGTATCCAGGGCTCGTACCGCTCTATGAATTTCTGATGGTAACTTACATCTCCTTAAAAAAACTGATACCGTTTCAATGTCACTGGCACGCCATTTTGTGATATATTTGCCAAAATTCCCGTCACGCCAACCGACTAATAAACGTTTCATTATACCCAAGTCCAGTAGGTGTAGTGAATTGCCAACAGGGAAAATTTTTACCATGTCTATAGGTAGGCCAAGCAATGGGGAATCAGTCTTGTGATGGGGTCCATAAAGCTTGTTCCGAAATCCTTCATTTGTTCTCTCTGCACAGACAATATCAGAGAAAGTAACTGTGTGGGAATTGTGTGAGTACTCTCCAATGGTAACACACTTCAAACAACCGTGTTTACCATTAAAGTTGCAAACACCTGAAAGGTAAAAAATAAATAAATAAGTCAACATCAACATCTTCCTTCTTTCAGGTATTAAAATTGGCATTGCAATAATTTAAACAGGTAAAATAAAAAATGATTACCTTTTATGTAAGCTCTTGCTGGCGAGTCACATATAAAGCATCGAATCTTTACAGCAATAGTCTTTTCGAAAATATGAATACCTTCATCCAAAATTTTTTTCATGTCGTTTATAAAATATTCTAAGTAACTGTCCAAGTTTTTTGGTTTTCCAACTCCAAAGTAAATACCAATAAGAAAAGGCTTTATGCCAGTATTCTCGTGGATGTTGCATAAAATTGGCCAAAATTCATGTTTAGAACTTTTAAATATTGGCAATCCATCAAAATTAATATTTAATGAAATTTCGTCTGGAGCTTCATCCCAACTATTCAATATTTTAATCACAGAATTGGCTATTCCGTTGTGCCAGTATTCGCCACCTTCGATTTCTTTTATGTTCACATTTCGTGGAGTTGCTAAAATTGTCCTTGGATCAGTTGGTAATATTTGCGGAATCAAGTCGTTGATAATTGCTGCCAGATCTTTTAAAGCAACATGGTTAATACTCTTTTCTACAGCCCACGTTCTAATTTTTTCCCTAAACAGTGAGTGCTTTACATCATCGCTATAGTTGCCATCGTCATCATCTTCAGAACTCGATATTTTTTCTGAGTTATAATTGCCGGTGGAACAATTAATATTATCACCGAGGTTACTGGAAGAAGAACTTGGACACACATAATTTGTTGAATGTACAACATCTTCTGAGCTATTGCGACTAATATTTTGTACGGAACCATCCTGTTTCAAACTATTTGTCACGCTTTGCGTTACTTCCCGACTTGAAGGTTTTATTTCTTCTGTCTTCATAATTCTTTGGTACTCTTTCGATAATTTTCTTCTAATTCCCCCTGTTCTAGCTTTCATTTTCCAAGAATTAGTCGAATTCATATTTATAAAGCAATAAAATATATACGTCAGTGATTCGCCGTCTGCTTCAACTAGTTACACTGACTGGTTACAGTACCACATGTTACTTTTATTCAGGTAAAGTCTGAGTAAAGGTACTTATGCGAACCACTATAGAAAAGAAGCCGTTAATTCGATACACTAGTGAGTATTTAAGCAGCAGCGAGGCATCTAGTGAATAGTTAAACAGCCGCTATACAGACACTATCAATGGCAGTATAAAGGCTGATAAGCGGTAGATATATTCAGCAATAAGCTGTAATGTGGGCCACAAATCATCCATTATACAGCTATTAACGTCATAATAGTTCACACGTGGCCCTTTAATAAGTCAGTGTAATAGGAGTTCACAAATACCTTTTTATACAGCATTTGGCGTAATTTCATCCACTAAATAGCCCTTACTACGCTTAAGGCATTAGAAAAGGTTAAAAGTTGAATAGAGTCGTTGAAAATATACCTTTATAGCACTCTTAGCGTATTAATGGTAGTTTTGTCGGTCTTAAAAAGCCTTAATGCAGCTCTTAATCAGCCTAAGCTGTTTAAATATCACTGACAGCTATTATGCAGCTGTAGGACCACCAGTGTACTCTTAAAAGAGTCTTAATACGCATAGAGTTTCAAATAGGTCTAAAAGTGAGTAGATAAACAGCTATCTGTGCTACTTGGGAGTATAGGCAACATTAGTTTTAATATTTCAGGGAATTTGACTATAAAGGCAAATTACGTTTTAGACACTGTACACTAAAGTGTACAGTGTCTAAAACGTAATTTAAAAACTACCTACCTGTATGTGTACTGTAAACCTAAAGGTTAGCTGAGTTTAAAGTATATTGACATTGAAGCATTTTGCATCTTAGGCAATATGAGATTAATGTATTTAACTTATCAGGCATATTACTTTAGAGACATTGGTGTTAGGCATGTTGCTACAAAGGCTAAAAGCGTTTTAGATGACTCGCTCATGAGGGCTATGAAATACCATTCATAGGTAGTTAGCGAAACGAAGCTAGCGACGCGACGTCGAGCAGCAGACGTCACTGTCGCCCGACCGCAGATCAGTAGTGCCGCTCGCGGGTTCCGATCTACCTAATAAAACAACTGAAAATCTTTAAAACTAAACCTTTCGTATTTTCAAATGATTGATACCATCTGCAGTTGCCGTCTGCAGTCGGGTTCGAAATCATGACTACAGCGTCATGAAGCGACGACACGTCGTCTGCTGCTGCTACGTGTAGCCGGATCCCAACTTGCACATTAAGATTTCAAAAAAATATTTTAATCCAAAGTGTAAACTTTTATTGGGCCTGAAGTGTAGCTGAATTCTTTGATGTCTACGTCACAGTCGGTAGCAAAAAGCGTTTTTAGTGAAGAGAGAAAAACTTCTCTCGGAAAATTCGTTTTGGTGCCGTTGGGGTACAAAGACAGGCAAGAGGGGCAAAAGGGCAAGGGGGGGGGGGAGGGTAGCGTGAACTATTAAAACCTTTTCTTTGT
This sequence comes from Selenia dentaria, assembly GCA_917880725.1. Lineage (NCBI taxonomy): Eukaryota > Metazoa > Arthropoda > Insecta > Lepidoptera > Geometridae > Selenia > Selenia dentaria. Next base: position 34,710,227 of record OU862883.1, read on the forward strand.
AATGAGTTTTGTATCGTAAAGCTGTGTGTAATGGGCGCCGAAATGTTTTTAACACGGGAAAGTAGTAGGAATAACGAAAAGGGAAGTTTGTTTCTTTATTTGCGAAAACTTTTCCTGGTTTATTTTAATACGTGGTTGGAATTTGTATTACTTATCTTAAGTATTTGTTTTAAGCATCGCAACTGTATGTTCCTGTGGGCCTAGGACGAATAACTTTGAAGTGCAATGTAACCTGTCGTTCACGTGTAACAGCTCAAATTGTCATTTATCTAGGGCAACTGTGACACAGATAACTCATAGTTAATAGCCGAAGTGTGACGTGTTGATACTTATGATACGAATACTTTTTCGCAAATTATTTGTCCTACAAGAAGAACTCCTATAAAGACTATACTATACTACACCTGCTCGGAAAGTACCTTGATACTTTATCAAATTTACGGTAGAAAGTACGTCATTGCATATCGAACAAATATGCGGCGAGAAAACGCATCTGAGCGGGAGAGAAAAGTGTATGAAAATCCATTTCTTACGTGGTTTTTCTTTTTTAATTTTGGGTAAGACTATGCGCTGGTAACCTAAATATCAAAAGCCAAAAAGTTTTTACAGTGAGTTTTTATCTACAAGTTCGCAAAATGACACTGGCCACTAGCTGTGTGTTGGAAGGTGTCAAACAATTTGAAAAAAGAACATGTGAAAATTGCAGACGCCATTGGCGCCATTTTCAATTTGTGTGTTGTTTGAGGATTCAGTTTTCGTAGAAAAGTAAAATAAAACTATCAAAATGATAAGTAGTGATAGTGATGATGAAGATTTTTTAACTCCGCCGCAGTTGAAGGAAACAGCAAAAATACTGATTGATAACCTTTTACCACAGAAATCAATTAAAAAATATAATAAAACTTATTACGATTTTTTGCAATGGAAAAGTGAAAAAAATGCGGCATCTTTTTCTGAAACTGTTTTGCTAGCTTATTTCAGTGAAAAAGCGCAAAAATACAAACCAAGTACGTTATGGTCTATGTACTCAATGTTGAAAAGTACTATATTGACAAGAAACGACATAAATATTCAAGAATACAAAAAACTTACAGCATTTCTGAAAAGAAAGTCGGAGGGATACCGTAGTAAGAAATCAAAAGTGCTTACTACAAAGGATGTTTATTCCTTTTTGCAGAATGCTCCAGATGACAAATATTTGTTGATGAAGGTAAGTTTATGAACAAAATGCACTGGTTTAAAATTTATTACGTACCTATTTATGAGTAGAAATCTACTAGGTTTTCATGTTTGATATTTTTGTTTACAGGTTATTTTGATTTTAGGAGTAAATGGGGCCTATCGTTCGCAAGAACTTGTGGATATGACAACAGACGATATCGAAATCCTCGAAAATGGAATAATCGTCAATATTCCTAACACAAAAACCAAAATTCAGCGATCATTTGTTATATCGGGCTTATTTTATGAGATAGTGAAGAAATATAACGAAATTCGCCCCAGTGACCCCAAAACCAATCGGTTTTTACTACAATATAAAAACAAAAAATGTACGAAACAAGTAATTGAGAAAAACAAAATAAGTACTGTGCCAAGAGAAATAGCTTCGTACCTTAATTTACTCAATCCACTAGAATACACTGGCCACTGCTTTCGCAGAACTTCAGCGACTATTCTTGCCAATACTGGTGCTGATTTAACCACAATAAAACGTCACGGTGGTTGGAAATCGTCCGCTGTTGCAGAAAGCTACATAGAGAATTCCATAGAAAACAAAACACGAATAAATAACCAAATATCGGGATCGATTAATGTGCATCAAGACTCATCTCCTCAACCATCAACGAGCGCGGCGATGCCAGATGCCCCTCAGCAGCCAGTTGCCCCTTTGGCACCACAGCCTTCTACGAGCGCAGCGCCAACAGCACAGCCAGTTATTCCTCCTACATTATCGCAAACATCTCAAACAAACATTAATGGAAAAAGTGTTACATTAAGCTTCACTAACTGCAACAATTTCAATATAAATTTCAATTAGTAAAGATTTAGTTTTTTATTTTCCTCGTAGGTGTAGTATAAAGCAAACGACACCCTCGACGGTAATCGGTCACTTTTTCCTCTCGGTGAACAATGTACTATTTCAACAACTGACGTTTCACAGCTACTCTCCTGGTAGCTGTCACTCTGATTTTTAATGTAGGTATACTTACTTTCATAATACATTTAGTGAAAAGCTATTTATTTGGAATTACAAACAGACACATTTTATTTATCTGTATAGACATAGATAAAACTTTGTGCACAATTAATTGCGATCCTAGATACAAATATGGAACAAAATTATTTAGATGTTATTCACCAAGGAGATAAAGTAGGGCACCGAATTATTACTCGCTGAGAATATAACAAGAAACGCCGGCACCCCAATTAGGCTAACAATGAAGCTGTTTACCACCCATCCGGCCCCAATTATTTACAATAATATAGTAATAATATACCCCTAAAGTACTCTTAATGTATACGCGCTTACTTAAATATGCAAGGTTTGAGTAGATTAATACATTTTGATTATTAAAAAGGTTATTATTGTTATTGTTACACATTATATTGTATTGTCCATCTTTTATTGTATACATATTCCTCTGCGAGTGGGTTGTCCGGAAGAGATCGCTCTGAGCGATAAGACCGCCCATTGTTGCACCTAGTTTTAGGCATTGTTTTTTATTTTATTGTCTAATATTAAGTCACAAATGTGGTGTCTCAATAAAGTGTTATCTATCTATATGTAATTTGTATAACAGTGATTATTCCAAACATGTTTGCACCTTTGTTACCTAAACATATTAGTAATTTTTTACTTGTTTTGTTAATATCATTGACGAGAGAGCAATTCATGTACCTGATGGTAAACATTATAGTTTAGTTGGAACACGTCTTCAAGGTGGCAATCTCGTTTTCGCTCCCCTGTAAAAGCTGCCCATGACAGATGCAGTGCCATAGAGAACTTAGAACTGAAATGAAGTCTCCTTATCATTTTACCTTAAAACTGCGAGGTACCTACCTACTGCCTCATCATCATCATCTCAGACGTAGGCCGTCCACTGCTGAAAACATGCCTCCTCTATAATTTTCTAAATGGACCGGTTGTAAGCGGCCTGCATCCAACGTCGTCCTGCAACCTTTATCAGGTCGTCTGTCCACCTTGTCGGTGAACGACCACGGACCGGCAAGCGCAGCGTAGCTTGCCGGTCCGTGGTCTTCATCCCAGAACCTTCCGGCCCCATCGGCCAGCTATTATATGTGCTATGTGCCCTGCCCACTGCCACTTCAACTGGCTAATCTTACCTTCATCATCATCTTAGCCATAGGACGTCTACTGCTGAACATAGGCGCCTCCCGCCTAGTTTCCCAAAAGGACCGGTTGTAAGCGGCCTGCATCCAACGTCGTTCTGCAACCTTTATCAGGTCGTCTGTCCACCTTATCGGTGGACGACTTACGCTGCGCTTGCCGGTCCGTGGTCTCCACTCCAGAACCTTCCGGCTCCATCGGCCATCTATTTTATATGCTATGTGCCCTGTCCACTGCCACTTCAACTGGCTAATCTTACCTTCATACGAACAGCTTAACTTTACTAACATACAAACATCATCAAAACTTTTGTGAAGGGAAATTTCTATAGAAACCTGGTTTGCATTGAACAAATACACTCGAGAGCAATGAATCCGGGTCACTTAAAGAATCCTAAAAATCTCGGAAACTAAAAATGCTAGGTTAATGCAATAAATTGTATTTAATAGACAATGTAATACTCCTTAAATGAAGGTATTAAAACTTCTTAGTTATTGTAAAGTTATATCATAAAAAAATCAAATTTGAAAAAGGGCCACCACAAGCCATTTCGAAGATGGAACTACGAAATTACAGCATTTGGTTTTGCTTTTGTTTGTAATCTGTCATTTATGTGGGTACATAAACCATGTTGATAGTGCTCTATATTCATTATTCAACCTGAAATTATGTCGCTTACGCCTGAAGAATGCACCAGAATACTTACAATGCTGGAAACCGATTGAGTCAGCGCGATACAGCCAGGACTGTCGGTGTGTCGCTGTCAACAGTACAAAGAGTTCTCCGACGTTACGAAGAAACTGGTTCTAACCTACGCAGACCAGGAACGGGCAGAACCAGGTGTACCACAGCACGAGAAGACCGATACTTGGTGAACACCATGCTTCGAAATCGCTTTCTCACAGGAACTGAACTCACAAATCAGTTTCGACGCCTCGGAGGAAGTAACCCAAGTGCATGGACAGTAAGACGTCGGCTTGCTGAATCTAACTTAAAACCCCTTAGACCTGCAAACGGCCCTAAACTGGAGCGTGGGCATCGTATTTCAAGACTAAGATATGCCCAGAGCCACGTAAATTGGAGTATTGAAGATTGGTCCGACGAATCAAAATTTATGCTCTACAAGCACGATGGAAGACACAGAGTGTATCGAAGACCAGGTGAAAGATTCAAGCAAGCATGCATCGAAGAAAAAGTAGCCTACGGTGGTGGGTCTGTACTTGTGGGGGCCGGAATTTCTTCTGAAAGTCGCACAGAGCTGGTGATCATAGAAAACGGCTCTTTAACTAGCGAAAGATATGTGGAAGAAATCCTCAATGATCACGTTGGTCCATTTATGGTCAATTTAGGTGAGGATGCTATATTTATGCATGACAATGCCCGACCTCATACAGGTAGGATTGTGAATGACTACCTTCAAGAGATGAACATTACTCGTATGGAGTGGCCAGCGCGCAGCCCGGATATCAACCCGATCGAGCATGCTTGGGACGAACTAGGCAGATGCGTAAAACAACGAAACCCTCCCCCAATCACGCTTCGTGAGCTCAAAATTGCTCTCACAGAGGAATGGGAGAATATTCCCCATAATCGTATAAGGAACTTGGTGAACAGCATGCCAAACCGCGTAAACGCAGTAATGGAAGCACGAAGAGGCAATACGAAGTATTAAAATTCAAGAAAATCGTAATAAAGTTCAAAAATTTCATGTTTCCTATTTTTGTTTTAAGGAGAGATCAGCAGTTTTTTTCTTTATGTAATTTTGTGTTAATAAAATGTATGGTGACTCATATTTTTTTTACTTTCATTTAAGGAGTATTACATTGTCTATTAAATACAATTTATTGCATTAACCTATCATTTTTAGTTTCCGAGATTTTTAACATTCTTTAAGTGACCCGGATTCATTGCTCTCGAGTGTAGTAGCTAACGACCCATATTTCCCGCCTAATCTATACCTATAAAAAGAAATTGGTCCAAAAATCTATATAATATCATGGTTGCAATTTTTCTTCATGATATCTGTTCTTGCATACACCGCCTGCCAATTTCAGACTCTATTTTTATACGAATAAGATATTTATTTTAGTTATGCAAAATAGCTTTTACTTTAAGAGCCACCAACCAATAATTATAAGGTACATTAAGTAGTACAGTAAGTTACATTTGTGTGCATAAACATGTCTGTTTGAGTGTGTATCCTACCAATATTATAAACGCGAAAGTTTGGATATATGGATGTTAGTTACTCTTGCACGAAAAATAACGGAATGGGTTTTAATCAATAAGTTTATTGATAAGTTTAATAATAAGGTTATAGACAGTAAATAAATAGAGCATGTTAACCTATTTGATATAATAAAGTATGCACCTTAATGTAAATAGTAATGTGTATGGTAGGAACTGATGACACCTGAACTAGTAATGAAACTGTATTTCAGACGCCAGAGCCCTCCGTTTTATGGAAAGTAAAAAGTGGGTACATATACGTAAAAGTGGTAGATTTTTAATAACATCTTGGGTCCCACGGTCACATATTATCAATAAAAAAGGTTTTTTTTTCCCCCAAAGAGCCCCAAGTGCTCAGACCATAAAAAATAAATTTTATAAATATTAAAAGTTAATTGAAAAAAAAATTTGTTTAACTGTGTGTCAGTGTGACGGTATATGTGTGTGTGAGAGAGAGACAGAGGGAGAGTGATGGTGAAGCGGTGTGTGGGGGGGGGATATTTATTTGGGTGTTAAATATTCCACAACTATCACACAAACGCCATCTAGTCCCAAGCTAAGCAGAGCTTGTGTTATGGGTACTAGACAACTGATAAACATACTTATATATTTCTAAATACATAAATATTATAGATAAATTACACCCAGACACAGAACAAATGATCGTGCTCATTACACAAACATTTGTCCTGGGTGGGAATCGAACCCACGACCTCCGGCATAGCAGTCAGGGTCACTAACCACTAGACCAACAGGCCTAACTACTACTAACTAGGTGTTAATTTTTGGTATGTAGATAGATGAGCCAATGGATGAGGCAACTTATAGGATACTTTTCATCATTATCATCATCATTCATAACCACGCGGGTGTAACCGCGGGGCGCAGCTAGTATGTATATTTAAGTCTTCAGGTTACCATAGTACTGCCTAACTTGAGAGCTGATGACCTTGTAGGGATGTTGTCCCATATTATTATTACTGTAAGAAACGATAGTCATCTGTTATGCAAGGCTGCACAGTTGTTTTTGGGCGCGACACCACCTGAGCAAGCGAAGGATTCTAAGATTTAGAATTGTAATATAAAATCCTGAATCCTGAATCGTATCGAGAATTTCAAAGGTACGAGACGCAGAATAGCTATGCTGCCCAGCGATACACGTCATAACGTTACGTTGCACTTCAGCTTAAAAAGCAGCTTAAATAGTATATTATTAATCTATTGGCCTCCTACGGTTTCACCCGCGTGGTGATGGACGATGATGATTATAATGAAAAGTATCCTTCTCCGGGATATAAATTATCTCTTTGTCACATTTATCCATCCGTGCAGTCGTTTAGTCATAAAAGGTAACAACAGAGGATTACACGGATAGTTCCCGAGGGATGACGATAACATTGTTATACATGGAGGAAGTCGCAGGGAACTGCGACATACCTCGCTCACTCACATTGTTACTCATGTTAGGGATCGAATACGTATCTCTTTTTGGAAAACTCTGGTTTCTATCATATCAGATGTTCATCTTAACCGCAGTATAATATAAATTATACAAATATAAGAATTGCTTATGCTGTGTTTCGGGGTCTGCGCAGCGGCATCTGCCAAGTGCCCGCAGCTCACTCACGAGCTATCAAACTCAAAAGAATTTTAAAAGGATAACAAACATATTGCTGCATCGTGGCAATATTTAAAGACATTCTGAACGACATCTGCCCATCAGCATTACAAAAACATTTCTTGCATTTGGACTTCAAAGATGTTATTAAAGCATAGCGTATTTGGTGAATTATAGGTATTTTTCTAAACAGTACAACTCTCTGACTATACATGCTTTAAAGCGCTTATTGAGTTCAAGCACTGGAGGAGGATAGGAAATTTTAAGCTAATATTGTCGTTAAAGTTTCTGTATACAGGCTTAGAAAGGTATTGTAGGTACATAACTTTATTATTTCGCCCGCAAAGTCGCATTGAAGTGTTTGTAGCGAGGTTACCTTACTTCAGCCATTACTTAGATTGATGACCTATGATGGTATTATAAAACAAGCGCTTCATGCCAGTTGTTGTCTTAGATCAGCAGAGCAGGTGGCTCACCTGCTTGTAAGTGATCACCGTCGCCCACGGACATCCGCTATACCAGAGGTCTCGGGCGTTGCCGGCCTTCGAAGAAGGAATAAGCTTGACTCTTCTAGAAGGTTCCAAATTACCGAAATCACTTCAAATGGCAGCTGGTTCTACACAGTGATAGTGAGAGGCAGAAAGTGCCGTCGGAATCGCATCGTTGTGAACTTCCAGATATTAACATGATTTCTGTGAAATTCCATGTTCTGTCGTGACGTCTGATGGCGAAATCCTGTTGCAGGTATAACTTCATCAGTCGAACGAACCAGACAATAGAAATTTCATTGTTAAATGGACAGTCGACTGGTGAGGGGGTATTAGACCAAGGAACACTCCCGGTGATATATGCGGTAAAAATGCAGAGTAATCCAACATCTCTATGCAGTGCCAAAAAGTTGAGCCAATTGGATACAGCTTGATCGTCGACAATTCGAGCCGCTCTGCGTTGAATGCGGTCAAATGAAAAGAGTTCGTACTGGATGGTATTATATAATTATGGCTTAAGTCCTAACAACTGATTTTGATCTTAGAAAACAACTCAGGCATCCACGTCATCGCCAAAACAAAAGCATAAACCAAAAACCATACTATTCTCTTAGAAAGGAACTGTGATAAAACATTAGTAGATATTATAACGATATTACGCATTAGCCGATTAAATTTCTTCTTTCATCTAGCCGATAGCTTACATCGGCTAGAATTTAAAGCTAAGTCTAACAGAATATCCCAAAGGAAGTCAATTTTAAGCCCCTATATCACGAGAGCACAAAGCGCTCCCCCGCCGGACATGATGTATGGCGCTAAAGGTCACGGAAAAATATCTATGTAGCTAATATATTAGAATAATGCTTAGCTATTCATGAGAGTATTTTCACAACTACAGCGGGCTTATGTAACTACAGTTATAAGAATCGTGCAGTAATTCCGTATATATAAACTAAATGCTAGTATATGGCTTAGCATTTCACCTGATGGCTATAGGATAGACATCACGATGTCAAGGACGGTTACTGAACGAATCATCAACAAAGAAGAAGGTCTCAAGGCCCTCTCAGGACGTCATTTAGGTCAGGCATTTACATTTTGTAAATTTTTAAATAATAGTTTTTGTAAATCGGATACTTGTAATAATCTGTACGTTAATGATTGTAATGATGTACGTTTATCATATACACAATTTAGTAGGGTTTAGTGATGCGAAAAAAAGTATGTTTTATACACATTACAACATTTAGGTGGTATGCCACCTAAATGTTTTAACCTCTATTGTTTTGAAATTTTACCAACCGCAAGAACGACTTAAGCCACAGAGATAAATATACATCTAACTTACTTTTGCTGTAAGCTGAAAAAACATCAAAACGCCGGTTTTTGGTAGACTTACAGCAAAGTTAACAAGAGTTTTGTTCAGATCACTGACGTTGTAAGTGATTTTGTTTTCGTCGTATAAATATGAGACCCAGAGTAGTAGACTTAAATTTTTGTATCAGCATATTAATCAGAGTTTTTTCTTTAAATAAGATAATGTAAAAAAAACGTATATCACTCAGTTGATCTTTGTCGAAATAACATATTTTATTATCTATTTAGATAACTCTTAAGAGATCTTTGAGAGATATATTTAAATAAATCAATATATTAACTTTGCCTTCCTCATATGTATTAATATATAATTTATATATGTATTAATAATATAAATAAAATTACATAAATATAGGTAAGTTAAATAGTGATCACCACACTTTTAATACTAGAAATACAAATAGGATAGCTGTACCTAGTTTCAGACTTGCGAAGACTAATAAGTCATTCCTAGGAAATTGTGTGCGTTTTTTACAATAAAATCCCAAAACACATAACTGAGCTCACAGAGGGCAAATTTAAGTTGACTGTAAAAGATGTTTTGATAAAAATCTTATTATAAAGTCCGACATTATATAGAAGATAAAGATGCTTGGAATACTCCACTTCTGGCAAGCTTTCACTCTGCCACCCATAAAATGTAATATTTGTAATACCTAAGTAGAAACATTGTAAACATCTATATAAAAAGAATGGCCCCGAGTTTCTTGCCGCTTCTTCTCGGTAGGCTCTATATATTTTGGAACGCGGCGGTAGAGTCTTTAAAGCACATTTAATGAAAAATCGGCGTTCATAAGTGCGTCTTTGATGCCTAAATTGATTAAATGATTTTGACTTTGAATTAGCAAATATGAATTATTTTGAATGAAAATAAATTAATAAAAATTCATTATTTATAGCCAGATGCTGAAAATGGTTCTTTTATTTGTTAAACCGTCACATTATCTTTCAAAGTAAACATCGTCATTACTACCAGTATAGGTACCCCATTATTGGCTTTATTAGTTGACTTAGCGATAGAACGGCATGGTCGAGTTATTAGCCGTGCGATTCTCTAATGATTCGTTGTTTCTCGAGCTGACCGATGTCAAATACTTTGAGATATCGCTCTTGTATATAAGATTGTTTTTCCAACGTTTCTTGTCATCTCGTCATTTGTTTCACGGATGTTGTCAAAGATGCAACGATGTTTGCTCTTACAGAATCGCACGGCAGGTCAAACCTACTAAACTTTCAACTTAAATAACAGACTATTACATTTTATGAGAACTAAAATGGTTCTTCCAGGAACTGTATTGTAAGCACGAACCTTTAAATGAATAATTTGGGATTTGTTTTTAGCCACATACGTATTTAGAAAAAAAGAAGAAAAAAATATATATAACCATGATCCAAAAACAAATTCCTGAACACACAAAACCATATTTCGGCGGGACCGTAACAAGAACACAACAAGTAGCATCTCAAAGGTTCGGATTATCAACTGCAGACCCCCAAGTAGCCCTTGAGGTCCTTCAGATGTGCGGCCGTCTTGTACCGTCCTATTGAAAGCTAGCGAATAGGATTCCTCTGATAAAATAACTTTATATGTATGCACGCACACTGACATAGATTTTTAAACGATAGAATGCTATGATAGCCAAGCGATACCTTACTACCAATTATTCTTATGAGATTAAGAATGACTGGCGGAATGTGGGTCAAGCCAAGGTCAAGGCAAGCTGACCAAGCCCTTCTATAGTAAAAAGACATGAGGCCTTAGACACAAATAATTAGCGAAGAGGTATTCGTATCGTAAGCGTCAACGCGTCACGTTTTGCGTGAATGACAAGTTACTTTACAATAACGCAATTATTCGTTCGAGGCTCAAAGATAGTTTTTTTTATAGTTTAAAATGACAAGACGAGTAATTCACTATGCTTGCCTATGACAACTGCAGTCGCACCCAGAGCATAGAGTCTAAAGTGCCGCATGGCATTGCTCTGCCCCTTGTATCCTCCTTGTACCGGAAACATTATTTTTTTAGTCTCATTCGCCGATTAATTGCATATGCTACAGCGCCCTTCACACCTAAACACAGTGGTGCACACTGCTTGGCATAATATGCACTACGATGGTACCGACCTAGAAAGGCTCTTGCCTTAAAGGCCTACCACGGAAGTCGCAACTCGCGTTTCGTGGCGTTTTATTCGCAGCTTGACCGCGGAGGGTATCTATCTAATACCTTCAACAGAGCATTTCTTGTTGTTAGAAATAATAATGTATTCAATTAATAAACATAAATAGTATATAAAGCTTATAAGATGATATAGAAGATGTAGAATTAAGTAGCACATTGTTGACTTCCTTTCTGATTTTAACATAGACGATATTCATGACTTGTGACTAGTGAATAATTCCGGAGAAGTAGCATAAGTTATTTATTGTTGAAATATTGAATTGAGTATATGCTAATAAATATATTTACAATGTACAAGCTATTTAAAAGTATAAACTATATTTGAGAAATGTATACCTGCAAGAATATGTTATAGTTATTGTAAAAGTATGAAAACGATTCATGATATAAAACTGAGGAAAGGTTGAGAGGGCGTGACATTAGCCCCGCCATTTTTGGGTTGTAAGCAACATAGCAAAAATAATTGTGAGACGTATTAAAGTAAGATAAACAGCGTTAATCAGTCTATTTTGTTATTGTCGTCCTGATTCTAACATTGTATACATATATATAATTATATTATCTCAATCTCTAAAAAGACTCCAACGATTTTCATGAAATTTGGTATTCAGCATAATAGATCTGATAATTTAATTTTTTTAGAAAACGTAGTATCCGTGTTTTTAGGCAATGAAAAAATTCTACAAAAAACTGTTTTACCGACACAGCAACACTAAATATACTTGACAATAGATGGCGTTGTTAACCAACACTAATCCAAGAGCAGGTCATTCAGGTACTATGCTACTAAACTTTTTACACTCACGGAGTTAGATTACTACCACAAAACAATAATAATCGAAAATGCATAAGCTACCACCTACCTTAAAGTGCACATAGCAACGTTACTTTGAGTGTTTTTAAGATTCAAAGCTGTAAAAGTAAAAGTATGAATAAAAAAATAAAATCAGTAACAGAAATTAAAGTGTTGAAAGATCGAATCCAGCTGCATGCGAGTATAGTTCACAATTCTTGCTTGCTTTGGCGATGAAGTGAACGTTTTGAAGGTATCCAGCACTTGGTAGTATAAAAGTAGCCTTTTTTATTATGTATTCGTTCCTATGTCCGCTCGTAGAAACCAATCTTGATAAATACGTCATTCTATTAGTCTTGATAGCGTGACTCTCACGGGGTACATAAACAGCTTAACTTACAAACCGAGCTTAAATTTAAATAATGTCATACAGCACTACGCAAAACAATTATTCTGTGGACAGTACGATAACGTAATTTAAAGTTAAGCAGCTTTTTTTTAAGTAAGGGCGAAAATAGTCGATTTTATGCGCTATACTCTGCCAAATTATTCTTGTAGTATGATTATTGAACTCTTTATTTGTTTTATTCTTACGTATTTGTACAAACTAAGGCACTATCTCAATAAATACGTTTTGTCCTTGACAGTCAATTGTGGGAATATGGGAAAAAAGTGCTGCGAAGCTTTCGCACTGAGAATAATCTTTTATGAAGATCTGGTATTCCATTTAGTCTATTTTGACAGTGGCATATATATTACTTGTATTTGGTGGCGTTATATTGAGACCATAATTTGGCTTATAATCGTTTTTTCTTTCCTATTCGGCCACTGTTAGAAAAAGAAATCCGCTGTTTGTAACGAGCATCGCAAAAAGGACATTTTCTTTAAGTCATTAGTTGAAGTGTATATATATATATATATATATATATATATATACAATACTATTACAATACTATTATATATAATAGTATTTTTTAAAGTACATAATATAAAAGTACATAAGATAATGTAAACTTTAAATGTCTCCATAGAAAGTTCTCTGTCGCAAGAGGCACAGACAATAATGACATATACATAACATCCAATACCCGAGAACGAACTTTTTCGCTCATTACATAATTATTTGCCCTGACGAGGGACCGAACCAACCGTGCGTTTCTCTAATGATTCTTCGATACGCTCGTCAACGAGCTCACCGATGTCAAATACTTTATGAGATATAGCCCTTGTACATAAGGTAGTTTTTCCAACGTTTCTTGTCATCTCGTCATTTTTTTCATGAATGTTGTCAAAGATGCAACGATGTTTGCTCTTAGAGGATCGCACGGCAGAGATATTTCGCCTCGTGAGCAAGGCTTCACTAGCAACAAGGGTAATGGACTATCTAAGATAGACTTCTCACTAGGTAAATCATCCGATTTCATTATTAGTTTTATTGTAACGCTAAAATTGTGTGAGTGAGCAAATGGTAGGCGAATGTGAAGTCGTAAGTGACGTCATTTCCGGACTTACAGTGCTATTGCTATTACATAAAACCGTTTTGAGCGACGTGTGCTTAATCTGTCCGAATCAGCAAGACTCATTCGAGTTAAGTTTCATTCATAAATCTATTGTTATTTTTTGCGCTGATGCGGACGGGTTAATGCCAATTTGGACATATTTTATCTCTTTCACAGAGGTCGGATTTGCTTGCTTTGCTTACATATATGCCAGTCCGATTTCATTATTACGCTGTGAGTGGCGAAATCGCTTTTTTTAATATCGGACCAGCGGAGATAGACGTTAGCGCCGTAAGCGTTGAAAGCGGACTGCGGTGGTAAATAGTGAACACCCTCATAATTACTAAGCTGTCACGTTGCATGCAGGTAATGTTGCGGTTGCCAGTACACTGTATTTTTCAGCATCAATCCAGTCTCCTTTCAAGTTTAAGTGATACAGATTTCTACTCCCATAATCACTGACTATCAAATGAGATAGCAAGACTATCAAGTATGAAATAAAAACCTACTTTCAAAACAAACGAGCATCTCAATAGCCAAGTACCTCTTAGCGCGTAACAAAATGGCGCACTAAACCGCAAACGAGTGATCAGATAATGCGCTTCAGCCCGTAGCTCGGCCTAGGCAATGCTGCCAACCTTATAAAAGTCATGGACTCCGGCCACATCAGATACAAAGAGTTCTATACTTAATGTAAAACTTAATGGCTTGGAATGGAGAAACAAAATACTAAATAGTTCTATATGTTTAAGTTGCGTGACGGGGGCTGTGAATGGAATGTGCAGTAGAGATAAGCGTCTTTTTATTATATGAAATGCGAAATACATATTTCAATTGAATTGAATTGCTCGGTAATGTTAATCCCTAGTGAGTGTAAATGTTGCAAAAATCAATTGAAATGTATAATGTGGTCTCACACCGTTGTGTTAACATGATTGATCTCTTAAGGTGCGAGTTGGTAGCCGGCTACATGAAGTCGCAGCAAACGACGTGTCGCAGCGATACTACTGGTATCTATGTATTTCTATGAAATACCATTCGTTGCTACCGACATGAAACTAGCGACGCGTCGTCGAGCGGCAGACGACACTGTCGCCCGACCGCAGCCGTGCGATTCTCTAAGAGCAAACATCGTTGCATCTTTGACAACATCCGTGAAACAAATGACGAGATGACAAGACACGTTGCAACCTTAAGGGCGATAACTTAGAAAGTATTTGACATCAGTGAACTCGTCGACTAGCTCGTCGATGAATCGTTAGATAATCGCACGGCTGTAGTGATGCTCACTGGTACCAATCTACGTAGTAAAACAACTGAAAAGCTTTAAAACTAAATCTTCCGTATCGCTTTTCAAACGGTTGATGCCATCTGCAGTTGCCGTCTGCAGTCGGGTTCGAAATCATGACTACAGCGACATGACGCGACGACACGTCGTCTGCGGCTGCGACATGTAGCCGGCTACCAACTTGCACCGTTAGCCTTTTGGAGTGGTAGGACTTTTGGAGTGGTAGGACTTTTGGAGTGGCAGGAATTATGGAGTGGCTGGACTTTTGGAGTGGTAGGACTTTTGGAGTGGTAGGACTTTTGGAGTGGCAGGAATTTTGGAGTAGCTGGACTTTTGGAGTGGTAGGACTTTTGGAGTGGTAAGACTTTTGGAGTGGCAGGACTTTTGGAGTGGCAGGACTTTTGGAGTGGCAGGACTTTTGGAGTGGCAGGAATTTTGGAGTGGCTGGTTTTTTGGAGTGGTAGGACTTTTGGAGTGGTAGGATAATTGGAGTTGTAGGACTTTTGGAGTGGTAGGACTTTTGGAGTGGCAGGACTTTTGGAGTGGCAGGACTTTTGGAGTGGCAGGAATTTTGGAGTGGCTGGACTTTTAGAGTGGTAGGACTTTTGGAGTGGCAGGACTTTTGGAGTGGCTGGACTTTTAGAGTGGTAGGACTTTTGGAGTGGCAGGACTTTTGGTGTGGCAGGAAATTTGGAGTGGCTGGACTTTTGGAGTAGCAGGACTTTTGGAGTGGCAGGACTTTTGGAGTGGCAGGACTTTTGGAGTGGCTGGACTTTTGGAGTGGCAGGACTTTTGGAGTGGCAGGACTTTTGGAGTGGCAGGATTTTGGAGTGGCTGGACTTTTGGAGTGGCAGGACTTTTGGAGTGTTAGGACTTTTGGAGTGGCAGGACTTTTGGAGTGGTAGGACTTTTGCAGAGTCCGCCGGGGGAAGTACCACAGTTTTGCCGTTATTGCTGAATTCCTTCTATTCCCTTGACGATTTTTAATAAATAACAAACTTTTAATTACTAATTTAATATAATATAATATATGTAATATTGTTTACTGTAATATATTAATTTCTGACATTATATTAAGTTTTATCAATCTATTATTTTCTTTTCAAACAAGATCTTCCCCTTAAAAATTACACTGACCTTTAAGGCCCACTTGCACGTTCCAGAGTTAGCTTCAATAACTCAGAGTCAACTGCTAAAACGGGGTTAAATAATTAATTAATCTTGCACCATTAACTATTAGGAGTAAATCTAAGGTTATTTATTGATATTTAACTCAGCACTGTGGGAGGGTTAAGTCTTTAATTAGGGTTAATAAAGTTTTGTGTCAAAATAAATTGAGGTTACATTCTGCTGTATAATGTACTCTTTGGACGAAATGACACGAGACAATATATATAGAATAAAAAGTCGTCAAATTTCATACAACAAAGGATAAACAAGAAAGTCTATATACATTGTACTGTAGTGCCAAAGAGATAGATATAAGTTTCACTTTTTTCGATTAATACTTTATTGGTCAGGTTACAATATAAGCGTATAGACAATTACACTGTACTATACATAGTCTGTGGACAATTAAATGTTCCCATCAAAAGATTACAAATGTCAGTTTAGCAAAACCGGTGATCTTTTATAGTCGTGCAAGGCAAAATGAGAGTTAAAAGTTGATTAGACTAACGCAAGTTTACAAACTAGTAGACTTATTTATTCAACCCGAACAAACGTGCAAGTAGGCCTAAATTATATACAGTCACTTACAATAAGATGTAAACATTCCATTATTCTCAACACTATGATACAGTACTAAATTTTATAACAATATTGATAAGGAATATTTTAAGCAGTATTAATTTACTTATTTTTTAATAATTTTAATGTAAATTTCTATTAGTTAATTCTTAAATAATATTTTGTAATTTTAAAACAATTCTATATCTTCAATATATATTATTATATTTATTATATACTATTATATATTATATTATTTATTATATTATCTTACATATTTCTTAATTTGAACGGCGCAAGGCAGAACATGATGTAAGATTTAAACCTCTTTTCTAACATCTTATATATTGGGCACCCATGTTTTAAACAAATAAACTATCATTTCATTTCATAATATCAGTTATTTAACAATGAGCAGTTGTCCGCAAACATAACTATGTTTTGTTGAAGAACAATGTTTCATACATAAAGCCATGACCGAGCATCGAATTTTAACACTCTATATAATTTTACCCGTCGTATGGGGACGGGGCGACATCTATTGAACAGCTTCACAACATTATCCAACTGAAAGAATAGTTTTTCAAATACTTAACTATCGTATTGATGTCGCCTGAACCCTTTATTCTATTTCATTATAATGATTTTATAGCTTTAACGCCTGCTTAGCGAAACCAAACATTAACATTATAGAGAGAAAAAATCACATCCTCGGGACTCGAACCCGCGCCTTCCGATAATCCGTGTCAGACCATTCTCAATTAATACATAAATGACTAATACTTAATTTTATACTATTAAGTTTAAGCTAATATAAACTTTTGGAACAATAACTGTAATCAAATGTTTTTTATACAATATATAATGACCATATTTTATATTGTATTATTTCAGTAGATATATACTACACATAATATATAGGGTGTTTGGTAGAGGGACCGACAAACCAAATGAGCGTGTTCGGGGGCCCCCTTGGAGAATACAAGTTGGCCGAAAAAAATCCTCGACCCCTCAATTTTTATTTTCTTTTTTTTGTGAAATTTCTCGTTCATTCCGAAATTGTACTTATTTACCACCATAACATTTGTAAAATCTGTTTTGGACCGGATGTTTAGACTCTATAAGCTCTAAATCAGTTAGTTAGCTCTGCTTTGTATCCAATTTTGCTTTGCGTGGCCTGAAGGTGTATTAGAGACCAAATTCAACTAAAAACATCCGGTCTAAAACAGATTTTACAAATGTTATGGTGGTAAATAAGTACAATTTCGGAGAAAACGGGAAAATTCACAAATAAAAGTTAAAAAAAATTGGGGTGTCGGGGATTTTTTTTGGCCAACTTGTATTCACCAAGTGGGCTCATTTGGTTCATTTCCCCGAACACGCTCATTTGGTTTGTCGGTCCCTCTACCAAACACCCTGTATATTCAACGGATATAACCCCTCACCAGTCGAGTGTCAATATAACAATGAAATTTCTATTGTGTCTGGGTCGTTCGACTGATGAAGTAATATTCAGTACTAGCTACGCTCTGGGAGTGGTGATGGAAGATGATGAAATAATATATATAGCAGATTTTATTGAGGGATAATGTAGAGTTCTAATGGTGAAATAATTTTGGAAATAGACCCAGTAATTTTTAAATTAACTCGTTACATACATATAAATTAGTAATTTTATTATATAATTATTAATAGTGACCGCTTCCAACCGGTCCTTTTGGAAAATCATGGGGAGGCCTATGTTCAGCAGTGGACGTCCTACGGCTGAGATGATGATGATGATGATGATACATATAAAAATAATATTAATTTAGCGCACTAACGCCTGGTTTACGCGATGCTGAACATTGCAATTTTAGAGAGAAAAATTCCATCTTCGGATTGTCGGATGTCGCGGGTTCAAATCCCGTCCGAAGATGGAATTTCCTCTCTAAAATTGCAATATAAATATAATCTTAGCTCTTTATAGTATAAGTATCGATTAAAATACTTTATAATTGTGCCATTACAATTATTATGAAGTACATTTACGAACAGTCGGTACATTTAACGACTATTACATCATCACGATTGTTTACAATTCTACGTTTGTTTTTTAATGGCGAGATATTATATTCTTTGCAATTACATTTCTAACGTAAATGTGGAAGTAAGAGGATCCCACGTCCCTTCCATGATTCTCTACACGTGGTGTTATTGTCGTGCCAACTAGGTGTTACTTTGTACTCTAGTGTAGTAAGACCCTTCTACAATTGTATGTATTGGTTTCTCTGTGCTTCAAACTCGTAGCGAATGCTATAATAATTATAAATAATTACTTTAGTACCTGGATAACCAAGTTCTGCTCGTAACCTCAAACCAACACTCTATAGTATATATAAGACTTTTTTTGATAACACGCAGATGTTTGTAATAGTAGATTAGTGGCCAAGGGCTGTAAGGCATCAATTGCAGCCCGAGATATTTATACTTACACCCGAGCTAACTACTCTGCTTTACATCTCGATTGTGAGGTAAGTAGAAAAAAACTGGCATGACAAAAATAAAATTCATGACTATTATACTCATACGAAGACAAGGCTGAATAGCGAAGCGACCTCTTTTGTCATTGGGCTGAATGCATGATGTCTATTGCCAGTATGATGGTTAGATATACGCGAACTTTTTGAAAGAGTGAAGTGGTTTTTTTTAATTACTTACCGCCCTGCTTTTCTAGCTACATTATTACCCTAGAGCGCTAATTGGTCACCTTCAAGCCCCATTTGTGTTTTTTAAATTAATTACCGCCCTAGGGCTTTTCCAGCTACATTATTACCCTAGAGCGCTAATTAGTCACCTACAAGCCCTATTTGGGGGTAATAAGGACCTACTTACCGAATATGAGAGATGTAAATGACTTTTAATAATTACGTATTATAATTAATAGGACCGAGACATCTATATACAGTTGAAGCCGTGATGGAAGAGAGGGTTGCCAAGTCGGCTATTACATATCAACCCGAACTCCTTGGCTAGTGTTGCAACAATGTAGATGTTATAAATAAACTTATTATGTACTACAAAACACTCTTTGACTTCATCATCATCATCATCTCAGCCGTAGGACGTCCACTGCTGAACATATGCCTCCCCCATGATTTTAGGCTAATCTTCTGGGCTATGTCGGTGACTTTCGTTCTTCTACGGATCTCCTCATTTCTGATTCGATCACGTAGAGAAACCCCGAGCATAGCCCTCTCCATAGCTCGTTGTGCCACTTTGAGCTTTTCTATGAGGCCCATAGCAAGAGACCACGTTTCAGTGCCATAAGTCATCACTGGTAACACACATTGGTCGAAGACTCTTGTCTTGAGGCACTGAGGTATTTTAGACGCGAAGACTTCGCGAAGTTTCCGGAACGCTGCCCAGCCGAGTTGGATTCGACGATTGACCTCTTTCTCGAAGTTGGACCTGCCTAGTTTGACTGTCTGTCCCAGGTAGATGTACTCGTCGAAAACTTTGAGAACTGAGTTCCCAACTGGGGCCTTACTATCAGCTTCGTAAAAACCACGCAAGTTCCGTGCAGTTCTTAAACCTGACATAAACAGTTTTGAATGAAATCATACCATGACGCTCATTTAGGTGAACTGTTTGAATATTGTTTTCTCAAAGGTGAACGGATAGTATTGTCTTTGGCATTCTAGCAATTTACTATAACCAACTTTGCAGACGCCTAGACGTTTCTAAGCTGATATACTGAGTGGATTAAGAGCGACTTGTTGACGAGAGTCCATACAAAAAAACAAGTGAACGGTTTTTCTGCGGTTCTTGAATAATATGCCTGAGCAGGCCTGCTTTAAAGTTGTCATGGTACGAATAAACCGGGCAGTTGTCTAGAAGTCCTGCTTTAAAAGCTCATAGTAAGGCCCCTGATATTGGGGTAGGTACAACATGGGCATTAGACATAATTTTCGTCTTGTCCATGTTCATCTTAAGACCTACCCGTTGGGAAACTCGATGGAGGCCTTAGAGCATTGTACTGAGGTCTTCCATGGATTCTGCCATGACTACAATATCGTCGGCAAATCGAAGGTGAGTGATGTATTCGCCGTTAATATTGATGCGAAGTCCTTGCCATTCCAGAAGCTTGAAGGCGTCTTCCAATGTAGCGATGAACAGTTTCAGGGATATAACGTCTCCCTGTCTCACGCCTCTTTGCAATGGAATTGCCTTCGAACTCTGCTCCTGTACTCGGACTGACATGTAGGCGTTTTTGTACAAACACTTCAGCACTTCAATATACCGATAGTCAATACGGCACCGCTGGAGAGACTCAAGCACTGCCCACGTTTCGATCGAATCAAAGGCTTTCTCATAGTCCACAAACGCTAGACAAAGAGGCAAGTTATACTCTTCGGTCTTCTGTATAACTTGCCGTAGCGTGTGGATGTGGTCTATGGTACTATAGCCTTTTCGAAAACCGGCTTGTTCCGGAGGCTGGAATTTATCAAACCTACGACTGAGACGGTTCGTTATGACCTTCGAAAACAGCTTATAAACATGGCTCAAAAGCGAGATGGGTCTGTAATTTTTAAGTAAAGTGTTGTCACCTTTCTTGAAGAACAGCACCACCACGCTTTTGTTCCATGCTTCTGGCGTTGAACCTTCGAGTAAGACGGTATTAAAGAGCTTCTGAAGGACTTTAAGTACCGGTGTTCCACCCGCTCTCAGAAGCTCAGATGTGATACCGTCGTCACCAGGCGCCTTGTTGTTCTTAAGCTATTTCAAGGCCATTCTAATCTCGTACAGGCTGATGTCCGGGATATCTTCGGTATAATGTCGGGTCAGCTTGGCTCTTGGGTCTTTGACCGAGCTGCTAACAGGTTTAGCGACTGAGGTGTATAACTGTCCGTAGAAACTCTCGACCTCTCCTAACACTTCCGCTTTGGTCGACGCTACACTGCCGTCTCCTCTCTTCAGCTTCGTCAACTGGCTTTGCCCAATAGACATGTCTCTTGCAAACACTTTGGAGCCTTTTTTCCGCTCTATCGTCTCTTTGATACGGTTTGTATTAAAGATCCGGATGTCGTGTCGCAAGGACTTCCATATTCGTCTATTGAGCAGCCTATATGCTTCAGCATCATTCGAAGACTGCAGTTTCAATGAGCGTCGTTCAGCCATGAGGTTGAGGGTATCGTTGGAGAGTTTTGGTGGGGTTTAAAGTACTTGGAACCCACTGTATGGACAGTTTCTACTAACCTGTTATTGATCTCGTCCACTGAAGCGATGTTCTCAAGGCAATCGAAGCGATTGGATAGCTCAAGTTGAAAGCTCTCGGGGTCTTGAATACGGGCACGATTGGGTCGGAGCGTAGACTTCATCAGACGAGACCTCTCCAGTTTGACATTAATATTCACCGTGCCTGTTACCATTCGGTGATCACTACCGGTTTTAACCCTGTTGATCACGGAGACATCAGTGAATATTTGCCTTTTGGTGGTCATAATGAAGTCAATCTCATTTCTCGTGGAACCATCGGGACTCAGCCAGGTCCATTTCCTGTGAGGTGGCTTCTGAAAGAAAGAGTTCATCATAAAGAGCCCCTCTTTCTCCAGGAAGTCGGCCAACCTCTGTCCCCTACGGTTCCGTTATCCATATCCAAATTGCCCCACTTTCAACTCATCCTCGCTTCTCTTACCCAACTTCGCGTTGAAGTCCCCCATAACAACTAGAAAGTGCGTTTCAGAGGTATGTATGGCCCGACTAATGTCCTCATACATATCCTCCACCTCATCATCCGGGTGCGACTTCGTCGGTGCGTATACCTGAATGACCTTCAGCGAATATCGTTTGGATACTCTGAGTATTAGGTATACGACCCTATTGGAAACGCTATCGATCTTAACTATGTTGTTAGTAAGGGACTTGTGGACGAGAAAACCGACACCACCTTGGGACTGTTGGTCGCCCTCCCGGTGGTAGAGTAGGTTACCTGATTTTAGGGTTATCGTGTCCTCAGCCGCTCTACTGACTTCAGATAACCCCACAATGTCCCAGTGTAGCTTACTCATTTCTTCTTCCAGCTCATATATCTTCTCGTCTGTTCTCATCGTGCGTATGTTGTGTGTTAACAGGGCCAGTCGTCGTCGTTGGGGGTGGTAGCCGGGCGTCTGCCGGGGATTCTCAGCACCCCCTGCCCTACCGTTACCGTGGCCGCTACCGTAGCCAGGAATAGCGGGGCTGCCGGGGACTGGGGGCCTGGTTCTTTTTGTCCAATCCATAAGGGGTTTTTGCCAATACTCGCCACGCTTGGCAGGCGGGTTGGCGAGCGCAGTTTGTGTGTGTTTGACTGGGAAGGTGCTGCTGCCCACCTTCTGATTTGTTATCCCTTAGCCGCTTTCTACGGAACCCACGGGTAGAGTTGAGGGGGTGCTAAGTAAAACTAACTAACTACTAATTCTAAGCCGGCACCGCCACGGCAAAGTGGCTTAGTGGTTGGCTTAGTGTTGCTTAACAACGCCATCTATTGTTAAGTAGCTTTAGCGTTGCTTTGTCGGTAAAACAGTTTAGTTTAAGTTGATTGGTTTAGTTGCCCTAATGATATTGTAGCAATTGTCCTTGCCTGAAAACGCGGATAAATAGACTGTTGAGTTCATTTGTTGCGTGTATAGATCGTAGATTAAGGTCTGTAGATATACTATCGAATTGTCTATATTCTTGGTTTGGACGTAAATAATAAAACACTGGTTCACTATACAAGTCTATTCGTACTTCAGTTATATGGTTACATACACGTAAATCTTACATAGGTATTACGTCACAGAAAATCATTGAGAGCTATACGCGAGTACACTTTATGGAGGTGTGGAGACGACTGGCGAGGCTAGTGCCGGGCGCGGGGGCATTCGTATAATTCGCTTACATAGCCATTTAACAAACAAAGCAGAAGTGTATAAATATCCGGAAAAATCGTACAGAAAGTTTACAGTTAATTCAATTTCTAGTATGTATACACATAATTGAATATAAATAAGGTTACAAAACTAAATAAAATTTTGCAAAAATATATGTTTGAATCAGAGAGGAAAGTTGTGAGTTGAAAATAAAAAAGTATGTTTACGCCAGGGAGTATGTGTATTCGTGTGTGTGTGTGTGTGTGTGTGAGAGAGAGAGAGAGAGAGAGAGAGAGAGAGAGAGAGAGAGAGAGAGAGAGAGAGAGAGAGAGAGAGAGAGAGAGAGAGAGAGAGAGAGGCTAATTATTTCAATACTATCAAGAGATTTTCAGTATCTTAATATGATAATGACTGAAGCCATTTTATACATTTTGTTTTGCATTTATATGTAGTAAGGGGATAAATATATAAATATTCAATACAGCATCGAGCTGATACATTGATAATGTCGGCGCGCTACTGCTGTCCGTTTCTTTGTAGTGATACAGACCAAATCATATCTGCGTTTGGTATACACGAGGAACGGATTGGGCAAGAGCGTAGTAAACTGTCTTTAAGTATTGGAAGTCAACTATATCTCTTTATATATTTAAGCTTCGCCACAGTCCCTACATAGACGTTATCTAAAAATGAAACGTAGTTAGATCGATTTACCGTCTCTAAAGGCCCTTGCATACTAAATTTCATCAAAATTGGTATGTATATAATATACATATACATAATATTAATCTCGGTACCGGCTCCAACAGGCTGTATTGCTCGTTAAACCCGCTGACTCGCGATTCGCAGTATTTGGCCAATAATACAATAGATTTCGCAGACATCAACCTACATTCCCAGGAACTGCAACTTGTCTTGTTAAAGGTATTAGATTAACTATTTGAAATCTTGTTCTTGTTCTTGTTCATAGTGGGGGCGATAAGTCCTGCACTGACGTCCCGCTTGGGGTTTATTGTGCATTTCCCCCGCCAGCCTCTACCCGAGCCACCCCAACTCCTTCATATAACGGAGTATGGCCCTGGGTAACGGAGTATGGCCCTGGGACTATTTGAGTTGTAAACCATCGCATTTTTGAAGAATCTGCTAGAACTTACGTAGTATTAACCGGGAATTTCTCTGATTAGCATTACGAGCATACATTTTCTATAGGATAAAATATGATAGTGATTATCGAGAAAAACATCCCTCGATATAGCTATCGCGACCCATGCTAGCGTCAAGGTACGATAGAAAGAACTTGCCGTGCGATTTGCTAATAATACGTCTATGTGCTCGTCAACAAGCTCACCGATGTCAAATATTTTATGAGATATCGCCCTTATACATAATGATGTTTTTCCAACGTTTCTAGTCATCTCATCATTTGTTTCACGGATGTTGTCAAAGATGCAAGGATGTTGGCTCTTAGAGAATTGGCAGTTTATCATTGTGACAAGCTTATCAAGTCAACGATCCATGCTGTCTTACAGTTTCGAAGGGCCAACGTATCTAAAAAAGATTATAATTACCCGTTCTAACGACGAAAAATTATACTTCACTTGTGGCAGAAATGGGACCTACAAAGCCAATATCACAAATTATCCCTAAGGTATAAAAGAAGCTTTTAAGGTAACTCCAAAGCAGTAAACACGTGCTTTAACGAAGCTGCTATAAAGCTAAGGCTCATTCACTCATTCTAAGCCATGGCTTAAAAAAACAGCTAAGTTCAGACAATTAAGTTCTCACTATTGTTGTCCCGGTAATTGCTGAACAGCGCTTAATTTTTATTGCCTCTAGGGTCACAAAAGCCTGGCTTTGATAGGGTTAAGCCGTGAACCGGTTGGGAGGGAAACCGTTTTAAATAAAGCGCGAAGTCACAGTATACGTCAAGCACCAGTAGTGAATGAATATAGTACCTACAATTTCGCAGAAAGAAAAGTACTACATATCACAGTTACTCATATTTTCATACCACCTACAACATCATATTGCATATGACAACATCCAATCCCGCAATCTCGACGTAAAGCAAGGTATTACATCCCAATGGAGCTAATGTTGTATGAAACTCGCTACGCTCGGGGCTTAACTCGAGAGTCACTCGTTACGCTCAGGGTCCAATATACAGCCCGTGACGTAAGTTATTGCTCTACCCATCGGTGCATAACCAATTATTGTGGTCTTAAAAAGGTAGTTCTAAATGTTATAAACTAATGTGTTACCAGTTTTTGATCGTGATTTCTTCCACCGGCAATAAGAAGATCGTGATGCCTCGAGAACAAAGGTGTAAAAGGTGAAAAATATATGAAGAGTATTCTATAAATGAAATTAAATAATGTATATTAAAAAAAATGTAATCAAGAATGTCAATTCTATGCAAAATATCAAGTCTGCGCGAATATACAAATTATTTGTGTACTGGTATATAACAACATTGATAATTAGTGTACAATATTAAACGAATTGCTTCTAAAAAACCAATTCAATCCACAACATAAGTTCTGTGCAAAATATCAAGTCTTTTAAACTCTTTTTGTGAACTGCCGTGCGATTCTCTAATGATTCGTCGTTGAGGTCGTCAATTCAATTTTCAATTTCAAATTATCTTTATTTACCATATAAATACAACTGTACATATCTAGTGTAAGTTTAAATCCTAGAAGTGCTACTATCTTATAATATTTACTGTTTCGCAAGTTATAATACTTATACAGGCTGACTGGTTGAACACTTTACATATTGATATATAGTGCTCAGTACTCGATTCTCGTTCTAATTAAGAAAAAAAAATAGGTGCCTAATATTAACCTAATTTAACTTTAATTGTCTACTCAAAACAATAAACATGGTCACTCGCGGCGCGCGTGTAGTAATAAAATTTGCCTTAGCGCGGCAAGGTAAGTACTTGTTTGTTTACAACGGCGCGGCGCGGCCGGGCGGGCGGCCGACGATCGCGGCATCCTTTGATTCCTGTGAACGCGGCGCGGGCGGCGCGGCCCTTTGGGTCATTAACCCCGTTCGGACGCAGCTTGATTCCTTTGAACGCGGCGCGGCGCTTTGGGTCATTAACCCCGTTCGGACGGTGTCCATAATTTTCGAGTTATAGCACATTCATAGAATGAAGGTTTCCTCTGTAGTTTAACGGTATTTTTTTAATTTTATTTTTTTAAACGTTTCATGTGACCATGAATTATCATGTCCTTGTTTATGTAAAGTGTTCAACCAGTCAGTCTGTATAAAACTTTAAGACATGTAATTTCAATATGGTTATTATTACGTGGATGTATTATGTAGTTCATTATCATTCTTTTATATATATTATCATTATGTACGCTTTAGAAAAGCATTACATTCCCAAAAACAAATTTAGTTGAGGTCGTCAACGAGCTCACCGATGTCAAATACTTTGAGATATCGCCCTTGTACATAAGGTTGCTTTTCTAACGTTTCTTGTCATCTCGTCATTTGTTTAACGGATGTTGTCAACGATGCAACGAAGTTTGCTCTTAGAGAATCGAACGGTCGTGCGTTGGAAAAACAACCTTATTTACAAGGGCGATATCTCATAAAGTATTTGACATCGGTGAGCTCGTCGACGAGCGCAACGACGAATCATTTAAGAATCGCACGGCGGCTGGTTATAACATCACTGCAGAAGTGTAAATATTGAACGAACTGCTTTGAAATCAATACTTGACATGAAATTAAGAGAGAAAAAAACATATCACTATAAACATATATTCCACAGGTCACTTATATCCTACCTTTTTTGTTACTAGAAAACGGTACACGCACAAGGCCCACCTAATTTCAAGTGATAACCTCTCCCTAGAACCGATGGATTTAACAACTACAAGTGAAAAACTGCACTACGCTCGTAACCTTGAATCGTACGCACAACGCGCTCATCGTTAAGTCACATCTGCTTGTCATTTCACTGGCAACCATACTTTCAAATTAAAACGCAGTATTGCGAACATTACTGCTTCACGGTAGAAAAAGGTATGGTGGCAGTACTATCTGGAACGAACTTTTCTTATTCGCTGTACCTTATCTGTGCTATATTCACTGCTTCGCTAAGAAATCAATCTGTAGCTAAAAACGATTGTGCGTTTGAATCATAGATTACCACCGTGCTTTATAAAGCGACGTCCTACGTAGGCGATTCAAAGCGAACGCGATTGCGAAGGGATTCGATGCGGTGATAGGCGCCGCCCCGCACCGTTTCGCGTTCTGGCCAAGATCGCTCACGCAAAACGCCATTTACCGCGCGACGGTGGCGAAATATGTCACAGTTTAAATATAATTATATATATTTCGAAATAGACGTATGATTATAACTTTAAAATGAAGGCGAGAAAATCACAAAATAATTAAAAGAAATTATATTAAAAACAATTTCCTTTCCAACTTCCACGTCGCTTCTTGAAATTGGCCTTCTGTTTTCCTCAAACTCTGGTCCCCTAATCTCATCCCTTTTCAGTCGGAATTAAGGCTGTAATTAAATAAATCAGACATAATTACGTTGCTCCGAGGCATTGCTACGCGCAACGCTTGCCTATTCTTAATTTTATATTCTTTGATCTTTTTTATCTCTGATTCTTGAGGGGACATTTAATTTTCAGTTTATTTTGTTGCAGTGTGAGTTTTACTTCTTATAAGTCACATCCATTGATCTGTGACATTACGGTCTCTGTATTCAACGAGCCATGGAGAGGGATATGCTCGGGGTTTCTCTACGTGATTGAATCAGAAATGAGGAGATCCATAGACGAACTAAAGTCACCGACATAGCCCAGAAAATAAACCAGTTGAAGTGGTAGTAAAGTCCTTTTGGAATTTTCTGGGGGACGCATATGATCAGCAGTGGACGTCTGAAAATGCTGAGACTAGGTCCAGGCTATAGCCATTCCGTACCCAAGATACCTCTGGGGGTGCCACGGTATTTTGGATTATAACCCGTGGCACCCCCGAGTCAATTAATACAGGGATATTGAATGTATACACATGATATTAAAACTATTGTATTCCTTCTTACTAATATAATTTCATTTTAATTTCAACTAAATGCGCTCCGCGGTTTTACCCGCATGTTGACGGACGATGATGATGTTGATGGATGATGATCATGGTGATGAATCAAAACTTATAGCCTATGTTCATCAGGGATAGAGTCGCCACCCACGTTTCCCCCCCGCCAGAAGCGCGTAGTTTTTATATAAGTATTATTTTTTTTATATTAAAGTTTAAAATTTTAGACAGAAAAATCGCTTTAATAGAGGAGGGAAGTGAGTTTCTAGATTCTAGTGTGTTATATTTTTTTTATAAAAGTCAATTTTTAACAGTCGCCGACTGCGACAACAAAGACACTATCATAAATAAAACACCAACATATCATCTTTTAAAATTACTTTAGTTTTTACACATATATAATGGCTTCCGTCATTTCCAAAAACGGGTTTTTTTTATATTTATTAATGTTTCGTCGCCACAAATACTCTACTATAGCATTACCAAAGTTTTCAAAAGAAAAAATATATAAGCCATTGCTTCGACAAGACATACATTCGACAATAAGTTTATCTGAAAAGTGCTGCGTTGTATCCTTATCGAGGTAAAGCCTGATTCTGGCGCTCCGCCGGCTGCTGCCGCGGCTGGCTCGCTGCGCTCGCTTGGCTCGCGCGTTGTGTGATCACTATTCCTCGCTTCACTCGTCATCGCACCTATCGTGACTTTGCTCTGACTAGATACTCCGCGTACGTTCTGTAGGAGTAATTCTTGTCGAATGTTTGTTCTGTTGAAGCAATGACTTGTCGATATTATTTATCTATAATATCTGTTGTTGACACTGACAGGTTAGCTGTCAATGTCAACAAAATTGCGGCCCAAGCGTTTCATAAAACGCATTTTGTCAGACGCAACTTAGTAAGCGTAAAATTGAATTTACGTTTCGTTTTACGCATTGGGTAGTTATTTGCTAATTATTCTTTGAGTTTTTCTATATTTTATAAAATAATTTCAAAATATTTCGGCGCAGCTCGGGCAGCTAAAATTTCATTGGAGCGCATGAGATGAACACCCTGACACCCCACATTGGCAGACTACGCAAATTCAGGTGACTGGTTCAACCCGACGTCAATACTAAAAAGTGTGAAATAACTTGTCCAAGTCGGTACCGACAATAGAGTCTGGAGTCGGTCCACTAGAGTCATGTAAACCACTTTTAAAAAAACTAAATTTACTGACTAATAGGCTTATATATTTATCGAATAGGATGTTTTGTTAAAGAACATAATGCATTTTTCAACCACTATGAGGACCAAACTCACTCTAGGGCAAAATATAGAGACCCAACGAAGTTAATGATGCCCACATGCAAAACTGCTCTTGCTCGTAAGAGCTGTGTGACTATGACAGTGAAAATATTTAACAAGATACCTAGAGATATAAGAGAATTACCAATTAGACAATTTAAAACTAAACTTTGTAAGTGGCTTAAAGAAAAATGCTTTTATGACATTAATGAATTATTTGGTATACATTGAGGCTGACATGTTTATTTCATATTATAATTTAGTAATAATATTAATAACATTATTTTTTAATTATTGACATGTTCTTCATATATCAGTCATATGTTAGTCATAAATCAATACTAACAATATCATATTGATCGTCTGTCATGGACAAACTGTGGTTCTACAAGCACTTGTGCGTTTAATAAGATCTATTATGTACACGGTTTCTGCAATTAATAAATTTCATTTCATGATAGTTCAAAAGTGCCACAATATTAAGCGCATGGTACCGACTTCGACAAGTTCTTTCACCCTTTTTAGTGTTGAAGTCGGTTCTATATTTATTGTTTTTTTTTTTCAAAAGTCATCCACCGTTAATGATAATATTATCAAAACATCAAATTAGGCGAACATTTTTCAGTTATTGGGATGTAACTAAAAACTGCTGAACCGAGTTTGATGAAATGTACACGGGACCACCTCAGAAGTATACTCTACCACACAAAAAAGAATCATCAACACCACACACAAATAAATAAATAAAATATACACGGTCGAATTGAGAAACCACCTCCTTTTTTTTAAGTCGGTTACATATGACTCCAAATTAAATAAATTCAATTATTAAAATACGGTGTCGGTGTGTGTATAGTGCACTTTCAATTGCAATTTTGAAAAGAGAAATAACATTAGGCAATGACATTGCGTTAAATTCATATTAAATATAGATTTTTGAAACTATTTTGTACTGGTGGACATCTGGCTCATCACTATTCGATTGGTGGATTCACGGGAACTAGTAAATAGGACCCGTGATACCACTGGTACACAGATGTATGAATATCAGGACCTGGGGGTGCCACGGGTTCTAATCCAACTTCCCGAGGCACCCCAGGGGTATCTTGGGTACGGAATGGCTATAGCGCGTTGGATTATCGCTTACACCCCTGTGATGAAGACCGTGCACTAGCAGTATTGCTCATGAGAGTGTAGGAACAAATCTGGATTATATATTGTACATTACAGAGATGCATAGGTTATATATGCATAACAAAAAACTTGTGAATACAGTTCTATTTGAAATCTAATCTAAATAATAGTAGTAATAATAATAATACCGCAGGGGCGGTCTTGTGGCGAGCCGTCGGTGAGTGGCGACACCGTGGACCCTGATTCTCCCTGGGGCTAAATGAGACCCCTGACCCCCGGCTTGCCTTAATTGGCCGTCTGGGGGTGGAGACGCAAGAGCAAGTAACAAAAAGCTCCAAGGGTGGAAGTGTTAAAGGGCAAAACGCCGGTAGTAGCGCTCTAGTGAAACCGCAGCACACCTCTCGACACCCTTTAGCCAGCCACACCAACGTTGCCCCTTCTGTCACCATTCATGGTGGCCTTTATGGGGGCCCGTTTAGTGGGTGGCAAGTCACCACCTGCTCAAAAATTTTAAAATGAGACTGAATTTGGCAGGTGCCGTAGTCTCTTCCAAAGCACAATATCTTTTTATCACTAATAAAATCATTTCAATAGCCTTGTCATTTTACCCATTTTTATAATAGATATACCATGTCACCATCCATCCAAAAGTTTCTGTTTTTTTTATACTACTTTGTATTTTTTATACCAAACAGGCCTCTAAGTGTTGGCTACAGCCCCACTTATGCCTTTGTAAAGGACCGGATGAAATCCGTGATTTATTTTGAATAAAAGGAATAATAATAATAATAATTGGATCAAGGGACAGATACAGAAGGCAGTACTTCTTGACACGGCACGTATTGTCAGGAGGTTCCTCAGTCTGCAGCCCTAACCACTGGTAGTTTGGGCCATGCCCCGCTGCCGATGGCAATCTAGGATTAGGTTTTTTACAATGCTTTTTATTCATTAATTTTTATTGTATATAGAAATATTGTAAAAAATTTAATTTTAAGAAATAAAATAAATAATGTGAATAATAATATTTATTTTCAACTTACTAAGTATTATTTACTAATAGCCTATGTACTTAGGTTACAAATATATACTAAAGTACACCATAAACATTTATTTTACTTATATAATACTAAAATAATAATATAATAATATATCTAATCTATATATAAAATGATCCCCTAGTTTTCCTGGTCACGCTATAACCTACTATGCGAACTGCTGTGTGGCTCTTCCTGGTTGTCTTAAAAACAACTATTCACACACACAAACATTTATTTTAATTTATTTAATTTATTACACGATTTTACACACAAAGGAATAAATTCCTACACTTCACTTTACTATACTGAGCTGGCAGCAATATGGCTTTAAAAGCAATTAGAAGATACACTGAAGAACACAAAACAAAAGGCAATTTAATTTGGAAAGCGCGGATTATATAGGAACATATACTGCTGACAGTGTTTGAATGAAGTCGATGGGGGTTTACCCCTATGCCCTGTATGTTGTATATACGCGCTAACATTTGAACTAACAGTTTGATTTAGATTAGAAGCACACGTATTATTCTGATTGATGATGATAAGAAGAAACTATTGTTTACCATAAAGTCAACTTTCAACAAATTTTGCGATTTCACAGGAGGTACAAACCTATAGGGTACTTCTCGTCGATCTAGAATGTCTTATAGCACCAATTGTAACTATCTGAATACCGCAAAGATGTACTTATAACAAAAAGCGAATTGACTATAACAAACTTGTTATTTGCGGTAGGAGATATTAACAAAGTTAATGTAACATACTTTGTATTTAAATGTGAAAGTTTGGATGTGTGAATGATGTTTTCTTTTTCCTTAACTATGCAAAAACAGTTGAACGGATTATGGATATTTTTCGGTGGTAGTGCCACGCTGTAACCCCACAGCCGAATGAGCCGGCCCGACCAGGGAAGTGCCACACTCCCACATAACACCGACGTGCAGTAACATAGCTTGCTATTGCGTTTCGTCGGTATGGGGGAGGTTCCGGAGGCCTGATTCCCTCCTTCTCCATTCTCCCTCTTCTTCCGCCTCCCCATCCAACCTTTACCCCTTCTATCTCTTCCGTTCTATCATCCTTCCTCAAAGGTCGGCAACGCATCCTCGAGACCTCTGGTATTGCGGATGTCCGTGGCCGACGGTATCACTTACCATCAGGTGAGCCTCTTGCTCGTTTGCCAACCTATCCCATAAAAAATACGATGAAAAGACAACGACCAAATCACTATTGGAAATGGCGCATTTATTTTTTTCCACTGCCATCGTTGAAACTTTGGGGTGAGTTGGGAAAAATGAATGTCTGAATGATTTTTTTAATATATGCAGTCTGAGATGAGATATAACACCTCGAGTAATAAGTAAAAAACTTAATAATAGTCATCATGTCGTCTAGGTAAATGAAAATGCGTTTTCAACTATATAGTTATTAATACATACTTTATGGCGCAGACGGCTTTGTTTATAATATATATTTACCATATATATATAACCCGGCTGCGACCATATAATAATAATAGAGAAAAGGGCCTCGTTACTTGCTCAGACGCAGATGTACAATGTGATTGTCCGGACTCGCTGAGGGTTTATCCTTCTGTATCGGATTCAAAGCCACGGCGGCGATGCGACAGGGATAGACATTATAGTAATACTTAAAAAATGAGTTATAAATGCTCGTTACATGTTAAAAACGGAATTTAAATTTTTATTCAAATCTGTATAACTCAGATCGGACTGATGTTAGGTTATACAATCATATAATAATCTAATGTTGATGACCGCGGTAAAAAAAACTCAAGGTCATTTTGCGCCCATTTTGGTCATTGGCTTTTGGAAAGGAGATGGATTGTACGCACGCTTAACACATTGGCTACATAATATTTCGATTCAAGGGATCGCAGTATATGCGGTATCGCGCCTTATTCTACGCGAAAAAAGTCGTTCGCGAATACTAGTTAATTAAAAATCAAATTATTAGATTCGTAAAAATATTATTATAAAAAATAGGGACCCCACTAAAATAGAGATGAAAGTAATTTAGTTTTTAGGTCGCGGCGGCATAATGAAGCGCCTTAAAGCCGTATCTCTATTCGGTAAGCCTGGCGCCAGTCCAAGATAATTACGCAAACTAGTGTGTCACGGTTGGAACTGCACAGACGAGCGGATTAGATTTGATACAATTTAATTGTCACTTATCTTTTTCATGCTCAATCGAATAACTAATAACTATTTGAATACCTGCTCATATGCGGAAGCAAGAGCCGAAAAATATATTACTACATTATTATTTTGCCGATGTTTCATAGCCAATAAGCAAACACCTCAGTTTGTTATCTAAGACTTCAGATATACTAGCAGCTTGCGACTGCACAGAGAACTACAGTCTTCTACATAGACACATACTTGAAACCGCTCAAGCAGTTGCAAATGCTTCGGGCGATGGGCTGTCAAGCAGTCGCCAGACACACTGACTGCTCGAGCTGTCGACTGCTCTCGCGCAGTTTCCTCCACCCGCACTGTTCATACCACGTCGCACGCGCTTCCCGCCCTTGAATTGAAATTGTGACTCGATGAGCAGTTAATTTCAACTGCTTGAGCAGTTATCAATGACAGCTTCAAGCTGTTGACTATGACTACAAGTATACGGTATATGGTCCGCGTATGTTGATCACTGGCTAGCTGCTCGAGCAGTGTGTATATCTGCTCTAAGTTAACTCAGTTGCTGTCTTACCTTTGAAGCATGGAGTCCCAGATTCGATCCCTGACAAGGGTAAATATTTGTATGTTTGTTCTCGGGTCTTGGATATAATGACGTGATAATGTGTGTATCCGTGCCGCCTGCGACACGGTGTATTCTAGCGGGGTGCATGTGTCTCAACTATGCATTTTTTTCCATTATCACAATGTCTACAGACTATCATATATTATATGAATACTGTTTTGAATTTTTAACTGACAGTTAAAAAAAGTTTATTATTGGTAACTAGCTGCCCCCACGTGATCGCCCGCGTGGTGATGGAAAATGCTGATGATGATGAAAAGTATCCTACGTCCTCCGAGATGTGACAAATCGAAAAACACAAAATTCATAAAAAAAGGTCCAGCCTTTCTTGAGTTATAAATGGTGTGACTAACACGACTTTGTTTTATATAGACTAGCGACTGCCCGCAATTTCGTTTCGCGTAGTAGACTTGGCCTTCGGCCTCGCCATAACCGCCCATCTTTCCTTAATTTTTTAATGTAAGAACCTTCTACGATGTATTAGTAAACATTTAAAAAAAGATGAATGAAATCGGTAAAGCCATTCTCAAGTTATAGCATGACCTGGAGAAATATAGGTTCATTTTTATATATATATCGATACATATAATATTAATAACGTAACATAGTTTTTTAGAAAATATAACCAATTAAGGAACCCATTTCTGGTAGCCATAAACACAGTAAAAACTGTGACCGCAGCGCGATGTGCCTTCCTAAGTATTCACAGACGGTTCGAATTAATTGGATGCTTTGACGAGTAGAATCAATTCTTTTATCAATAAAATTGAGATACATCGTCCTCTGCAATACCTTAATCTTGAATAATTAAAACGCGAGGAATAAGCGGAAGAGGCATCTTCAAGGCGTATTTTACTGGCGTACGGCATTTTTACCCCATCTCTAGGGAAAGACCTTACCTCATCGTGAATTATCTGTATCGCGGGATACCCTTCGAAGAAGATGTTATATTTTAACTTTTTCGCCTTTTTATCACGAAAATGTTCATACATTTTCATGATAAAGAAAAAATACTGACGTATTAAGACGCTATGAGCGTGTAAAGAATTTTGAGTATGATTTTTGTGAGTGGATGAGAATAATATGATCAAAATATTAACATACCATTAACTCGTCTTGTAAACGGTCTTGTTTTTTTTGCAATTATTTGGTTTGTATGGTCAAGCGTTAAAATAAAATATAACTATATATAAAAATCGCAGCTTAACTACATCATTGGTTTTATGTTTTATAGCTTTTGATTTTTATAAATAATCGTAACCCTTATTTGGTATTGGAAAGATTTTTTCAATATTCGATTAATTACATATTTGATATTATTTATTGTATCTAGATACTAATAAATGTATTCATTATTCTTTCACACGTTTACCCACATATATGTGTCGTGTGGCACATAAAACCTTCTTCTCTTCGTCTCTTAAGTGATTATGAAGTCCTAACCTTAAGATTATGAATACTTAAATCAAACTTGTCATTGTTTAGTTAACTAAAACTTAAACGTTTAGTTGATATTCGTTTTCCGTTACCAACTTCACTGCTATGCTAGCTACGAGTCAGCTAAGAGTCTACGAGCTTACAGTGAGTCTACGTGCTTGCTACGATAAGCTCTACATAAACGCTGTGCTCTACGCAGCGGCTACGCCACAAATTATTGCTGTCTACAGTGCAACTTGGTATCAAGCTAAGAGAAACGTTGCTAGTATAGTGACTTCAATGCAGCTATACATACACATTAATGCTATCACACTGTTATATCCTAGAAGGGATCGGTAGATGTGTAAAAACATTGATGTTTTAGCCAGCACATTGCAGTGCCACAAAGATGTTTAGGCTCAACTCTAGTGAACAACTTTGTGGGCTAGCGTGGCTCATTTGAATGACAAAGCAAAAGATAATTTGTAGAATTTAGGTATCAATAACAATCTTGAACGTGAAGAACTAACAAATTTAGATAAAAATACTTTGCCTAACGTGTCCCAGAATAAATGGAGCATTTTTATTCCATTAGGGAAATTCTTTGTGATTTCTTATCATCATCACGTCAATGTGGCAGATATCAATAATAACAATTCAATCACAACGCAACATGCATTGTAAGCACCTGTCAAGGTGGTTTATAGAACCGACACAATATTTAATGCCTCTAATTAAATGCCTGTATTCCATATCCAAATGGGAAATGCAATCATTAATTTGACCCTAATGCCGAACGTGATTGTTTGATCTATATAGAAGTTAGAAAAATTGTACATTGTATTAAAATTATTATAAATAGTGAACCTGTTTTATCGAGAGAAAGGAAGGAGCACGTAATTAAAAATATATAAATACATTTCCAAGATTTAATCCATTAGCATCCGGAACCCGCAGACGACATCTAATTATGCAGTATTTACGGCTACAGCTACTATTTTACTCTTAATACGGCAATTTACTTGCTCCACGCGCCGATTTACTTGCTCAATGCGGCGATTCTGTTTCCCAATACTACAGAGGTGGTGGATTAATGGATACGGTTAATTCGAATTCTCTTGACCTTTTCGCTTCGATGCTTTAGGGCGCTGGCTGAATGCGAGTGATTGGGACTAATTGCTGGGTGAACGGACGGCACCCAGGTTTGTGGAGAAATGTGTTTGCTATTGATTACGTAATCGACTTATCGGCTTATACTTGAAGAGCGCACAGACTGCATTGTCGGTCATAAATACATCTGAAAAGCGTATTAAGTTCTACTTATTTTTATTTAATTTTACTCATAACTAGTTTGTATGACAAGTAAAATTTGAAAAATTTGATACCAACGTCCTCTACCAAGTTCTTGGAGTATATCTCAAAAACTACTACACCGAATTTGATAAAATTTAAATGGGACCACACAGGAATCACCAACAATCAAACAAAAAAAGTGTTTTGAGAATCGGTTCACCTAGCCGAAAAAAACATACAGTCGAATTGAGTATCTCCTCCTTTTGTTGGAAGTCCATTTTTAAGATTAAAGCCATTTAGAACTTTACAACACTTTAAAACCCTGCATTAGAATGCACTGCATTCAACACCTTGAGATTTAAGATCTATTAGATATTATAAATAATATGAGATTAAACGATTAAAACGATTAAACATCGATATAAAATCGTTTGCCCTGTGATTTCACTAGAAATATTATCATAGAAATCGAAACACAATCACGTTTGCACACTACTGCGGTTGAATGAACAATAAAGGTGTGGTGCTTCACCAGATGGACTTTGCTAAATATCAACCACCACAAAATAATTCAACTAATTGGATGTAAAATGATCGTATGTGTGTGTGTAAACATATTTGTCGTCTCTACATGTCTTTTGTTTTTTACGAGAAACGTAACAAAGTCTACTTTTGTGATCTCGGTAAAATGACTGTGTCACTAAAAATATTTATTTTGAAAGTTAAAATCCCCAAACAATCAATTATTGTTGTACGAAACGAAATAAAACAATGACGATGTTAATTAAAAGTTGCAACAAACATCACGTCAATATTGGAATGCCCCAGGGGATCGTTTTTCATTTACTTCTGAAAAAAATTCATAAGTCCAAGTTGATGGAAAATGGAGGATCGCTACAAAAACTTTTTCTATTACGTAGGATATTTAACGGAAATATTTTAAGTGAGACAAAAATGGAAAAGGGACTTCGTTAGAGATATGCTTAGCTGTGTACTTTTGACTTCTGCTTATATAAGGTTAAATATTGAATAGAACCTTCCAATTAATGTCTTTCGATTTGTTGACTCGACTTTTAATACGAACCTTTTGGATTTGGTAATTTGTAGGCGCGTATTTAAGACCGTCATACACTAAAACTACTAAATGCAATCATTAGCATACACATATTTTATTCTTCGTTCTGTCTCTGTCAGCGCTCAAACTAAAGAAATAAATATACTGTTTTAACATTGTATTTTAAAATGTATAATGTTATCGTATTTATTGACGTTGACAATTGTGATTATGATTATGATTATTAACGCTAATTACATTAAATATATTTATTTACTATTTCTGTCGTTTCCGTAAGGGTTGATAGAGACAGAATCAAAATTCAAATACGTTAAACACGAAACACGAAAATGAGAACTTTACTGCTTTGCACTAGGAGAAAGAAAGATCTTTGACAATAAAAATAAATGTACTACCGCCACGCTTTTACCATTCACTCAGCTAGAATTCGAACTCGCAGTACCCGATAACACTACCCTTTCGTGGATACTTCTAAATTTTTTTGCATAAGTATAATATTACTTCATTAGTCGAACGACCCAGACACAATAGATATTTCATTGTTATATGGACAATCGACTTGTGAGGGGTTATATTGTAATTTAAGGGTGAAAAATTCACTCTCTTGGGACGGATTCAAACCTGCGTCTTCCGACAATCCGTTTCAGACGCCGTGATCACTAGGCCACCCAAGCACGACGTCTGAGCATTGAATTTTACCTCTCTATTTCATTTTAGCAATCCCCTCCAATGATATAATATTTTTCTCCCTCAAATTGCAATGTATGCTATCGCTAAGCAGGCGTTAGTTTAATTTAGTTTAGTTAGATCATTAAAAATTGATTATTAAATGTTTAATGCGCGCTCGTACCCTGATAATAGTAAAAAGCAGAATTTTTAAACACATAGTGTAACGAAACAGATCGATAGTATATTATGAAAAAAATACAAAGGTCAGAAAAGGAATAGGAAAAGAGTAAAAAACGAATAGAATTCATAAATATAACTCTCTTTCAGCAGAAAAAAATCCTGAATAGGTCCACAAAAATAAACTTTCACGTTCAAACTCTCAGAATTTTTAGCGATAACACTATATTTTTTTAGGTAATACTTAGCCAACGTATAGTACTAAAGTAATAACCAGCAGTTTTTTCAATTGTGTTAGTATATATCGAAAAATATAAAGAAAACGTACAAAATTAACGCATTTTCGCATAACATCGTCCAATCTAACAAGCGATTTTCAACCTTACGTAAAGCACCATAAATTATTTTAGAATTGGGGTTGGACCGCGTCTTAATATATGTTTTTTCGGCGCCTAAAATTAAAGTTAGAGATAAAACAGCTACGTAATTTTAAGTTATTTTTGCATACAGCCGTGCGATTCTCCAATGATTCGTCGATGCGCTCGTCGACGGGCTCATTGATGTCAAATACTTTATGAGATATAGCCCTTGTATACAAGGTTGTTTTTCCAACGTTTCTTGTCCTATCGTCATTTGTTTCACGAATGTTGTCAAAGATGCAACGATGTTTGCTGTTAGAGAATAGCACGGCAGAATCGTCATCATCATCTCAGCCGTAGGACGTCTACTGCTGAACATAGGCCACACCACAAATTTCCAAAAGGACTGGTTGGAAGCAGCCTGCATCCAACGTCGTCCTGCTACCTTTATCTGGTCGTCAGTCTACCTTGTCGGTGGATGACCTACGCTGCGCTTGCCAGTCCGTGGTCTCCACTCTAGAATCTTTCGGCTCCATCGGCCATCTGTTCTGCGTGCTATGTGGCCTGCCCACTGCCACTTCAACTAGCTTATCTTCTGGGCTATGTCGGTGATTTTAGTTCGTTTATGGATCTCCTCATGTATGATTCGATCACGTAGGGAAACCTCGAGCATAGCCCTTTCCTAAGCTCGTTGTGCGACTTTGAGCTTGCTTATGAGGCCCATAGTAAGAGGCCACGTTTCAGTGCCATATGTCATCACTGGTAACACACATTGGTCAAAGACTCTTGTCTTGAGGCACCGAGGTATTTTTGACGAGAAGACATCGCGAAGTTTCCGGAACGCTGCCCAGCCGAGTTGGATTCGACGAAGGCCTCTTTATCAAAGTTGGATCTCCCTAGTTTGACTGTCCCAGGTAGTATTCGTCAACAACTTCGAGAACTGAGTCCCCAACTGATATTGGGGTAGGCTAGACTTCACGGCAGAATGCTGCTGTCAAATTACACTACCTAATCTTGACTATTCTGTCACAAGAGACAAGACAAGAAACGTTGGAAAAACAACCTTATGTACAAAGGCGATGTCTTATAAAGTATTTGACATCGGTGAGCTCGTCGACGTAATCGAATCATTACAGAATCGAACGGCAGAGCTTCTATCGCCTAACTCTAAATATGTTTATAACCCTAATACTAGTTTTGAAAAAATACTAACTTTAGGTCTATTTACGAGTAGCATGTAAATGTTTAACTGTTGTTTTGTTTTAATTATTAAATTTTAGGCTGTTCTCTATTTTAAGGTTTATATAAATATTATAATCTGTTAAGCTTCATGATGCTGGAAAATTAAAATAACATTTCTAAAACAGAAACAAAACTCCCGTAGTTTTGATATTTGGGGCAAGTAAATTTATTATTTTCTTTTATGTTCAGGAAACAATGGGAATTGTTAATGAACGTTGGCGATTCTTGTTTCGTGTTTTGTGGTTTTTCCGTATTGCGTATTCATTAAGGGACGGTTTACAATAGCATTTCTTTTCTACCAGCGCTGTGCACGCGATGCTTCTTAATTTGGATATTTTCGCGGTCTACTTATCTTGGATGTTGTCCTCTAAAAATATTCCTTAAAGTGTGGCCAAGGTATTAAATGTTGTTCCCTTTAAGATCTTCCAGAAAACTACCATGTTCACTTAAATAAAAGCCTTTTCGCGTTTATTACATTAACAGCGATATTAATTATTACCCGACTGCCAGAGAAGAGCTATATATGTTTTTAGGGTGTATGAACGGGTAGTTAATATAATTACAAAACTGTAACTGTAAAATAAAATTTGTGTATGTAATAAAATTTTATGTATGTAAAAAATGAACAAGTTGAAGTGAGTGTTATTTTAATTTTAATTAGAAATGCGGGATTACTCACGTAATATTTATCGGATAGGTCCGACTATAGTTTCGACCACATTCGGTGGTATTTTTCACGGAGTGTTCGGGACGCCCGCGTCGATGACGTCTCGCTTAGCACTGCGGGCGGCAGCTCGTAGCGCTCCTGATGTTAAAGGGTGGTGCGGGGGGCGGGATACACCATGTTGCGTTGGCGCGCCTCGGTGTGAACCCTCTCGATCGTCATCACTGGTGAAGCGTCTGCTGGTGTTATTTTTTATTGTTTTTATAACTTGTGTTATAAATACGTCAAATAAATAATATAAGTAGAAGAAAAATCACCAATCATTGGCCAACACTACTTAAAAAATTTAATCAAGCGTTTATATCGTTAAAATGTAATTTACAACAGTCTTGTTGTTATAATTACCGTCATGTACGACGAATCGTGATATGTCGGTGCCACTGTTTTTATACTATAATTCTAATATTATAAATGTGAAACTTTGCATGTTTGTTACTCAAACACGCAAAAACTGCTGAACGGATTTGGATGAAATTTAGAGTGGAGATAGTTTGTACATGGGATCACCAGATAGGATTTACCCTGATTCAAGGGTTAGTTTTTTAGGGACTTCAGTTACTGATTGCAGTCCTACAGATGATTTCAAGAGGTTCACGAGAGGTTAACAAATACAATATAATTTTCACATTTATAATAATATTATAAATGTGAAATGTTATGTTATTTCTTTATCCTAAAGTTCCATGCAGTTTTCTATATCCGAGTAGTATGTAGTCAAAGAATAATTTGCTTATGCTAAGTCAAAATCTAAGTGAAAAATAAAAAAACAGTCAAAAAAAGACTATATAGATAGATAAATAGATAGATAAACTCCTTATTGCCACACCACATTATAAAAAACAACAAACAAATGAAAAACTTAAAATAAATTGTCACAATGGGCGATCTTATCGCTATGAGCTATCTCTTCCAGACAACCATGATATATACTAGTTTATATACTACTAGATATTCCAACGAATCTATGTAAGAAGTACAAATATTTTTTTGTTATAACAAACCACAGCTTTTTATATAAATGATGATGCGCTGATATTAGGCATACATTTTCATTGCAGTAATATTGTATATGGCTCCATGCTTCGCTAAAGTTCTCCACCAGGGTGGAGCACGGGTACCACATGTATGTACTCATGCTTTTTCTAAAAACCTTTGAACAGTCGTTGTTAACATAACATGATACGAAAAAGTGCAAACGTACAATCTAATCATAGTAACCATATCAGTACAGTCGCCTGCAATAAGATCTATACATTTCACAGTTTTCATAAGTGCCTCAGCATTTAATGTCATAAATTTTTTTATAGAAATTATTGTAAAGGCAAGTTATTAAAATTATTTGTAATAAAATGTAATACAGTATCATAGCAGTGAGTATGGAGTGAGTGTGTATAGTATACACACTCACTCCATACTCACAAACTAGGCGCGGTTCCAAACTAGGCGCGACCTGTTTCTTGGATACCCGGGAATTTAAGGTTAAAATTATAATTACATACACTATAATTATATACACTCACTCCATACTCACACACTTTCTCTTTAGAGGAAATAGATAATAATAATATATATGTAAAGTAAAGCACTTATTCTTTTAAGTCCAATGATTTAGAATGAGAAATTATAATTTTAACCTTAAATTCCCGGGTATCCAAGAAACAGGTCGCGCCTAGTTTGGAACCCATTGCTTAAACATGCCATGTCACATAAATTTGTCATGTATGTAATAACAAGTGGTTCTATTATTTGTAAGCAATAAACAATAAACAATAAACAAACAATAGTTTTGAAAATTATGGAATGTTTACATCTTAATGAAGGCGACTGTACATCTATAGGAACAGTATTAGTATAAAATATTAACAGTAGAACTCTTTGTGAATCAGTTAGTGCGGAAAAGTAATGCCACAATACCTATTTCTACCGCGATGATAATGTTGGCAATACTGCATTCTGGTTAGAAAGGTTAAGGGTGCTGACGAAATTACTTTTTCTATTACATGAGACTTAAAACAACTAATGCCCGTTTTCACCAACATTTTAGGTGACACCAAAGCCAAGATAGGTGACATTTTTCAATCAGAAATGAGGAGATTCGTAGACGAACTAAAGTCACCGACATTAGCCCAGAAGATAAGCCAGTTGAAGTGGCAGTGGGCAGGCGACTTAGCACGCAAAACAGATGGCCGATGGGGCCGAAAGGTTCTGGAGTGGGGACCACGGGCCGGCAAGCGCAGCGTAAGTCGTCCACCGACAAGGTGGAATGGCGACCTGATAAAGGTAGCAGGACGACGTTGGATGCAGACCGCTTCCAACCGGTCCTTTTGGAAATTTATGGGGGAGGCTTATGTTCAGCAGTGGACGTCTTACAGCAGAGATGATGATCATGAAAGAATAAAAATACCAAACCAAAAATAAAGAAAAAAACGTTTACTATATGACAACTGTCACAGTTTATAGCATCTAGAGGTCTTGAGTTCAATTGTTGTACTTGTAAGGCACCATTTTGCTCTTTTGAAGTAATTCGCGTAATGCCTGCTGAACACGAATTCTCCCCGCAAATTGTATTAAATATCTTTGCAGATCTAACCAAAAATTTGCGTCTACTTGCGTAAATGTGAGCTCACTCTAACACCGCTATCTTGGCACTCGAAAACCTAAATAACTTATGAATTGCAAATGATACCGTGGTTT
Organism: Selenia dentaria; assembly: GCA_917880725.1. Taxonomy (NCBI): domain Eukaryota; kingdom Metazoa; phylum Arthropoda; class Insecta; order Lepidoptera; family Geometridae; genus Selenia; species Selenia dentaria. The sequence continues at coordinate 34,754,598 of OU862883.1, forward strand.
TTCCCCTCAAACCTTGTAAATAATATTTTTAAGTATTCTTTTGATTGTTCTGCCGGCCTTCAGAGGCTCTCAGAGGCCTTCAAGGGTCAGTTAGGCAATCATTAAGAGATGAAATGGCTCTTCTTTCATTTTTATCGTCTGTCTAATGAATAGCAAATGGCTTCGATATAAATTTGAGCGGATCGTTTCTTTGAGCGGTGAATCGTAATTACAATTTGATACGAGTGTTTTAATGGCACAAAAAAGTAATGTTTTTCAATTTATAATGATATAAAGGCTGTAAAATTAAAATATTGTTTCTACGACTTGGTTTTCTGTATTTTGATAATTTTACATTTCTTTTTGCAGTACCAAGTCAGTTTAGAGAAAATCGAGAATAATAACCTAGCATTTTGTAATTTGATGAATCTTGCGATTTAGGATTTTGCAATGCGACTGTTTCGCCATCTAGTTTAGACGCAACAATCAATCTGTTATTTTTCATTCACTGAACACACGGATAGAACGGCGTTTACTAAAAATGAAACCTAACTACATAGATCGATTTATCGCCCTCAAGACCCTCTGCATGCTAAATTTCATGAAAACCGCTGAAGCCGTTTCCGATATCCAGATTTGATATATAAAAAAATTGCTCTAGATTAAACTCAAACGTCTGTTTTTATCTCAAATTATAGTATCCTATAGAATACTTTTTAACAGATTTTTAAACAACGGCGTTGACGGTCTATTTATGTTAAAATAATAACCGTCCAAATCTCACGAAGAAAAATAGTAATTCTATGTTAATTCGAGGCCGATACAGCGGCCCCGGACGTTAATATCTCGGTTAATCCCCTAATAGCAGATAATCTGCGATATAACCGGCAGCGGCACGTTAAGCCTTCGTAATTATGCTTGTATGAGTACATCTCAGGGTATTGAAAACTGGGAACATTATATCTTTGGTTCCTTTTGATTCTTCTTTGTCGTTAGCGTTTTACTGCTGGAGGTAGAGTACAAGTTACTGTGTTTTAAAAGTTCCAATTACTGTTCGTGTATTATTATTAACTTTTAAAGTCAAATCAAATTACAACGTCAATGCTCTATAATTATTAAAAAGATTTACAATTTCATAACTTTGATTCTTCTTTGTCGTTTGCGTTTTACTGCTGGAGGTAGAGTACAAGTTACTGTGTTTTAAAAGTTCCAATTACTGTTCGTGTATTATTATTAACTTTTAAAGTCAAATCAAATTACAACTCAGTACAATCATAATAATTTTTCACGCGATAAAGACACTTGTCGAATAACCATGCAAACAATCTACTCCTTAAAATTACTTATTACATACTTAACCACACATGTTGCAGTTCCTGATGGTTGATTTCTGCGAAATCTATTGTATAATTGGCCAAATATGGCGAATCGCGAGTCGGGTTAAGGTGATCAATGACCACGCTAAAATTAGACTAGACATTGTTCGACTTAATTTTATTTTTCACGAGATTTAATTGAACTAGTTGTTTCACTGGAATGTGTTGTAGTACATTCATAGTTTCTATAGAAATGTTTTATTTACAAAATAATACAGACCATTTTTTGTTGATCTCACTAATGATATAATTAATTTTAGTAAGGAAACAAATCTAACTACAAAATAAAAACGAAATGTACATAAGTATAATTAAGTAATTTTCTCACACAAAGTAAGAGCATTCACTTTATCATATACTAGCTGCTCTCTGCGGTTTCACCCGCGCGGTGATGGATGATGATGATGATGATGATGAATCCTATATAGCCTATGTTACTCAGGGTGAATATAGCTTTCCATTGGTGAAAGAATTTTTGAAATAGGTCCTCTACTTTTAGAGCCAATTCGTTACAAACATACTTACATACAAATCTTTCCTCTTTATAATATTAGTATAGATAACATTGTAGTTATTAATCAGTCTCTGACACCTGTGGTAAATAAAGGTCCCAATTTTCATAGCTGTTAATTTTAATTATATATTTTTTATTAATTTAGTTTTGATTTTCCTACTGTTTTTTACTCTAACTAATAATTTAATAAAGACATTAGCATCACTGTCGCATCAACCAATTCAGACAAGAAACATAATCACCTAATAAATGGGAATTCCTTGCCTCTATAATACGGAAGGTTCTGAAGATAAGACCATGAACCGGCAGTCGCAACGACAAAGTACACAAGACAGATGATCTGATAAAAGTCGCAGGACGACGTTAGATGTATGCCACTTCCAATCGGTCATTTTGGAAATATCTGGGGGAGTTGTACTCGTATGTTCAGCAGTTGTCGTACTACGGCTGAGATGATAATAATACGCATCCCGACAGCAAAGCTTAAGATAATTTATGATTCAGGCGTTACTTTGCGGAAATCCATTATCAAAAAAACGATATTAAAAAATATTTAGTGACACTTCCGCTGAAAAGAAAACATGATTTTTGGCCTATTTGGGAGCGTGCACCACCCTCCCTCCCGCATAAAATGCTAATAGGAAGAATACAAAATAAAAAACACAAGAAACCCCAAATAAACCAAAACCGATTCGACACGTGTTTCGCCTCTACACGAGGCATCCTCAGGAGATGTTGACTCGTCGAGCGCTAGACCAACAGGGGAGGGTGGTGCACGCTCCCAAATAGGCCAAAAATCATTGTTTTCTTTTCAGCGGAAGTGTCACAAAATATTTTTTAATATCGTTTTTTTTTAGCAAAGCTAAACTAAGAAATAGACAAATATTTCAATTTACACAAATATTACCTTGCTCAGCAGGTGACGGTCATTTTTTATCGGTACGAAACATCACAAACGACGAAAACTCAAGTCAGTGGGAAATGGATGCTGATCAGATATTTGCCAGTTCAAATCCTACCTTGACCATGAGGTCTCAGATATAAAAACGTCGTGGCAAAGTCACAGTGTGGCGCCATATTTTAATCCTGGCCTGGATTAAAAATTACCAAAACTTCCATGTTTAATAAAGAATAACTCTGAACGGAATAACTTATAGCCACAGTAACTTTTATTCAGCTTAAAAATACCTATCCAACGATGTAACACAAATAGCTATCGGAAAGTGGGACCAGAATTTGCATCCTCCTGTGGCGCTTACCCTAACAGTGTGTTCCGACAGTTACTGTTGACTGATGTTCTTGAGAAGCAGTCGCTGTACCAGGGGCCTCACTCCCACCTCTTAAAGTAGTCATGTTTCAACCTTACCATTAAATTTGGTATCACCACGTCAATATAGCAAACTTAAAATAATAATGAAATACAATAGACGTTTTGATGACGTAGTATCTAACACTCAATTCGCGCACTTTGCAACTGCGTTAGTGTTCTATTCGGGTTGGGCATTACAGGTATTGATCATGGAACGCACCATTAGGTTTGATTGCGGTTAAAAAAGGAACACGCAGTAATAGTATTGAATTAATATGTTCGACTGTTTTGTGTCGGTGGGAGTACGATAGTAGGTATGATTATTGTAAGCTTGTTACAAAACGATCCTGTTTTATGATAGTTTCGTAAAAGGTGGCAGTAGGCCCCCAGGTCTAGAGTGCTAGCACCTTCGACCGCAGTATCACTGAACTAGCCCTTGTGACCAGTGATGTACAATGAAATGGTGATCATAAAACGCTACTAGCTTCATACTAAAAATTACAATTAACACGCTTTTACTAAAAAAGTGAAGTTTCTATAATAAGATAATAATAAATATTTATTTATTACTCTTCACAAAGTTTCTTATGCTAATCAGGTTTATGTATAGGTATATAATTTCTCAATTAGGCTACTTTGTGAGAGCTGGTGCTTAATGTAGGTTTTATGAAAAACCTGTATTACAAGTCACCAGGTCCTCCCTCGGTAGGAACCAATTTCGTAATTAATACTTAACCATAACTTTACATTGTAATATTAACAAGGAGTTGGTGTAATTCAAGTAGGTAAATAAATTATTGTGTGAAAACAAGATATCTAGTCAATTTGAGAAAACAAAACAAAACTTTAGGTATGTAATAATATTTAATACTTGAGGCAGTATGCTTAATTATGCAGTCATGAATTGAATGTGTGTGTATGTGGGTATGCGCGTACGATGTAGGTACGTGTGTCTGTTTGTGTATGTGTGTGTGTGTGTGTGTATTGTAACAACCCCCCCATTTCTATTTTTATTCTAATAATTCGTTTTGGCCAATGATCGTCTAGTCTAGGAGGACCCTAACACGGTGTACCGCTGCTGTAACCTTGCTCTTTTCGGAAAGAATTGAAACAGAAAAAAACTATTCAAAACTATAGATGCCTAGAGAAACCAAAAGCAACGCCTAAGTATTCTGATATTACGATGGATAACCTACTACTACATTACAATAACTGAATTGCTAGCTGATAACGATAAATTGCGATGAACATACTACTCGTAGATTGCAAATACTTAGTTCCTACAGACTGACTGACTGAGCTGATACTAGTTTTCTAGCTTATGTGCTTACTTCTAATCGTGGAAGATAATAATCATCAATATAAGTTTCTGAATTTAAGGTCTATGTTATTTGACCATAGAACATAGAAATAGTAGGTTATTTGCAAGTTTTACTATATAAATATTTGCTTGCAAAATTATCTGTTAAATATGATAAATCAGTTTTGATTAGTGAAATAATATATAAACAACTCCATTAAATCATATCAGATATTCGCATGATATTCGTTATTATTAATAACAGTTATAAACCTATTAATTATATAACAAGCTTTCTTTATAGATTTATGTTTGTTGCTATGAGCATTAAGCTGTTGATAAGCTTAATATAATCTCTTGCAGACTAAGTGTCTCTTTAATATGTACTATTTGTTTCGTTTATGAAAACTGCTAAGAAATAAATATGAAATTAAAGTAAAAATACACTTTATATGCGCTTTAGAAATCTCTTGTGAACAGTAACTACTACGCTGATTATCCAATTCCTTTAGATAAATATTATCAGCCACTATTCCCTGAATAAATCAATTGTTTAAGTTTAATCATTTTCTTGTTTACTGAAAGCAATATATGGGAAATAATATCAGTGACTTAGAGAAATCTCTAGACCCTTGTTTGTGGTTTACAAGAATTCTCAAGGTGCTGCATTGCTTGACCAAGTTTGATAAGACTTACCACATACATAAATCTCCTTTTTATACGAGATTGCTATACTTAGATTACTAGTGTTTTACATGACATCTATTGAACCATTGCTGGAAAAGCAATTATTTCAAATACTTAAGTATCAGCAGAATCTTTGTTGTATTGGTTAACTCAATGCTAGCAGGCATATATTTATTATGATGATTATTATATTAGTTAGTTTTATTTTGCCGAGTAAATTATTGATAGATATCTCTATAATTTAAAGATATAATATATTTAATTAATTTTCATATTGTAAGTAATTAATTTGATTTCTTTAGATTTGCCGTAGAATTCTAGTTTTATTATGATTTAGAAAGTAGGATTCTTGGCATGTTCAAGGCTTACAACTCGAATGCTGGATTAAAAGCTGCTCTTTACTGTGACACAAATGTTCTCCATCATGCCAAGATCCTCTTCTATTTACCCCAAAATTAGTAAGGCCTTACTAAGTCCGTTTGGTAGTTTTCCAAATGTAGAGTTTGCGTCTATAAGCGATTATAATCTTATTTATCTCTTCTTAATATTATTATTTATCATTACGAATTATCATTTGATTCTAAATATTACATATGATACTTTCAGCAATTAGCACTAGCCTTAGTCGCAGCGAAAATTGGTCGATGTCATTTCAGGAAACATTCCGAGCAATAATCTTCGATATACTTCGATCATTTCACAGATACGTTCCTGACTCAATATATAGAACTCGCGCGTAGTGTTCCATATTCGATCACGATCAAGCCGATGCAGGAAGCACCATTATATTTGAATAGCAAAATTCATACCTTCTTTTTGGCATCTACAGCACTAACTCATTTTCATCATCACGTCGGGGTCACCAATGAGGACACCGAAGGTAACACCGATGCGTACCTAGATACTGGCAGTGAACTCCAGCTGTGATCCTTGCCGCTGTTACTAGCACTGGAGAAAGTGTTTCTCTCTCGTAATTTAAATGATACACATGTGGTAGAGAGTAAAATATTCCTTGCACATGTGTTCTCACCTCACCCAAATATAATCAATCTACATAAAAACCCTGTCCGAATCGCTGTCATAAAAACATCATCTAAATAGTGTCAAACAGAAAAGTAAAAGTTAAAGGAACTCTTTATGTATAGCTTGGAGTATGTATTACCTACAAGGAGATCGTAGCGAGTCGTCGCTACACCTTTGTATGGCTAGAAATATCAATGGTGCTTATTTCATGGTGATTGTATTAATTTTGCTTAAATCTTTTATGTATTTAAAGAATTATAACATTTCATTTTTCTTGAAATCACTTATCAATACTGTTTGAGCAATCGATTTAAATGTTTGCTACATCGAATATCTTGGTAGCTTAAATATTATATGCTGCTTATCATTTTCAGTAAGTATAGTCTTGCTATAAGAAATACCCGACCTAACATATAAATCTCAATATTACACATTAAAGCTGTCTTCTACTTTTGATTGCCTAAATTTCATCAATATTTGTTCATACCAAGATACTTTTTAAATGTTTATATATTTGTGAATGGTGACGGAATCCTCATCCAGAGCCTGTTCCGTTACAGCATTGTTACATAGAAGAACAGCTAGCAATAATAGAACAACGCAATTAAATACTTTATCTCAAGAATTCACAGTCTCTTTACCAACAAAATCAAACTAAAGTTGTTTGTTGATAAGTAAATAAAAATATACGATAGTTAGAATTATACCACACCCAACAACCACGGTGTGCAGTATTTACATTACCCAGTATTAACTTCTCGCGAGTTACGGTTACCTCAGCAGGTAGTTGCTGTTGAGTTTGCAGTTTGACGGCAACTGCCTAATGACTGCTCATGAGTGGAGAGGCGAGGGCGAGTTTCAAACGGACGGTAAACATCATTTAAAAATGCATGTCTTGTTATGAAATTTATTATTTAAATAATTCATGTTAGTAGGTTTAGTTTATGTAAATTTATGCTTAAATTTAATAATGTATACCAAACTATCGCCAGTTGTTATCAATTTGTAAAAAGATCACCGTCAAAGCGTTATGGCAACTTTCAGATTATTTTTAGCTAACATTCAGATTTTTATATGGCAACCAAATCCGTCTATTATTTGTCTCGTCTCTCTTATGTGTAAACTTCGACTCAATAATATTTTAAATTAGTTTATTCGCAGCAATTTTTTTCAGCTTTTCTATGTATAAGCATTAAAACAGTAAATTAGCATACGTGCGACGTTAATTCCTAGGACCCTTCTCTTTTTGCACGTACTCTAGCTACCAGACACCAGATATATTTCGTACCAATCAAAATTAAAACATCATTCTATTTCTTTATTTTGTTTGTGTGTTCTTATAGATAGGAATGACGTTATAAATAAGTTGAAATTTAGTGTGCAGGTTTCGAGCACGATATATCGACCTAGCTAGGTTTCATTTTTAGAAAACTTCATTTCATTTGTGTTTTCAGGCAATGAAGAATAATTTGTTTGTTGCGTTCGAACTAGATGGCGTACCAGTCGCATTGTAAAATCCTAAATCGTGGTGACAAGATTCTCACTGAGCATGTTTTGCTATGCGTTCAAACTAGATGGCTTAACAGTCCTCTAAAATTCTAATTCGCGGTGACATGATTGTCACAGAACATGTGTTTCTAATTTGTATTCGTTTAAATCGAGCAAAGCCCGATTATTAACTAACATGTTAATCGAGTTAAATAAAGCAAACACTATGTTATTCCTATAAGCGTATTATTAACCTCGCACCGATAGCTAACGCCACTACCGGCCACTCAACTCCGACTAAACACTAGTTAACTCTAATTGCTTAACTTTTGATTTATCGCGCGGTGAAACCGGTCGTTTGTGCTAGTCACCATACTAAGTTAACTTAGTTACAAGTGCAGCCGTTTACCGAGTACCAAGTTAGCGCTAAGTTTGACCTGAACTCTGGGCTGTGTATAACTTCATTATATTGTTAGAAAATCTACAAATTACGAAGGAAGCAGGAGATACTTGTTAAATATACCTAGTGTAGTAAAATATATTAAAACACTAGAGGATAGATTAGAATATTTCGAACGCAGCTCCAGATCAACATGTTTGGAAATTCGGAACATTCCTTCATCACCGACGGAAAGAAAATCTACACTTCTGGAAAATGTCATGAAGATAGGTAAATGTATTAATGCTCCTGTACAGCCGCATCAAGTCAACATTTTTCGAATTAAGTCTAAGGATCCAGCAAGCAGAACAATAATAGTTGATTTTACTAGCGTATTAGATAAAGAGAAAATAATTACCATGTTTCGGCAATATAATAAACTCCACTCGAGACTTACCTCTGAGCATATCAAAATAAGCGGGCCCGCTAGACCGATATTTATCTCCGAGAATCTCACTGCCAAAATGAAACACTTATTCTACCTTGCGCGAGATTTTGCAAAATCAAATGATTTCAAATATTGTTGGGTAACTAACGGACAGATATTTCTGCGTAAAAGAGAAAATGGACCTTTGATTAAAATTACACAAGAATCTGATTTGAAGAATCTGCCCAAACAGATATGACTAGAAAACCATAATTTGGAATACATCCTTGCAGCCGAGAGATGTTCTATAATAATGCATTTTACTTTTATGCTTCTTGTAATGTTCTCATTGGATATAATAATTTGTAATTTAAATATTTTTGCGAGTGAACTGCTTTATAGTCTAACACACACTACACACATGTTCAAATACATTACACACTTACCTAATCACATTTCAAACATTTTCGTGTTCACCTTTCGTAGATCTTACATAGTTCTACGACATACCCGCGTATTGAACAACTGGCAATACTTTAATTACTGCGAGCTTTTGGTAATGCAAAGTGTGCAAGATTCTGTCAAACACGGCAGTATTAGCCATATTAAAATAATTCCCATGTTCTTAATAAAGCTTGTTAATGAATAAGGACCATTTTGCAAGTGATGTTTTAGATAATATTTCCGTATCATTTGCGCATAATTGCAGTCCAGAAGAGAGTGGAGGCTTTATTAGAAATGCTGATAGTATAAAAATTTTTCACGTAAACATCCGAAGCATAAACTGCAATATTGATAAACTTTTAGTTTTTCTACAGCGAATTAGTTATCAACTAGATTTAATCGTACTTTCGGAATGTTGGTTAAGTAAAGCTCCGATTGTCCCCGTTCTTCCTGGGTATCTTTCACATGTATCTTCTTATAATAACCAAAATGAGGGTGTGGTAGCATATGTGAGAAGTGGTCTGGTGTGCAACGTTGAAGTTCCTGATTTCTCCGATGCTAACTGCATTATTCTAAAATTTTCAGATCGTATTGCAGTAGTGGCTTTATATCGTTCTCCTTCCTACAAAAACTTAGATCCCTTCATTAGTCATCTTGACTCCGTACTACAAAACTTGAACTCTTTCACTATGCTAGTCCTTATTGGAGACACCAACATTAATATAACTTTAGATAGTACTGATCAAAAAGCAAATGACTACCTAAATTTAACCGCTTCCCATGCCATGCTTCCAGCACGCCGTTATCCAACAAGAGAGGAACGATGTCTAGATCACGTCATACTTCGGTCCTCAAAACATGCAACTACACTTGTCTTGGACTCATCAATAACAGACCACGCCCCAGTTTTGGTCTTTTGTGAAACTAAACTAAAAGCTAACATTACAAATCGTACAACACAAAAATATTATATACCTGCCATCGTAAATGCTTTGGAAAATATAGACTATTCCTCTCTTCTCTCTACAAAGGACCCAGAAAGCGCATCCAAGCAGTTAGTTGAGCTTATCTCTTCTAATGTACAGGCACATACCAAAGAAATAATTACTCCTAGTAGAAAAAGAATAATCAAGCCATGGATTACTCCTGGTCTTTTAAGATGTATTCGTCACAGAGACAAACTATTAAAAAAACACAAACGAAATCCTAACATTGAAGATCATAAAATTGTATACCTTAGATATCGAACTTTTTGCAACAAATTACTAAAAAATGTTAAAAATAGTTACGAAAAAAATTAAATTCAGAAGGCCAAGAGTAGTCCCAAGGAAACCTGGAAAATAATTAAGCGGTTAGGCAACCTAAATAGTAAACAATCATCTTCCTTCGAGTTACTAAAAATGGGTACATCTCCTTCTTTATCTGTTGATAAAGTCAACTCCTATTTTGCTAGTGTAGGCGCAAACTTGGCTTCGAAAATAGCTGAACTTAATCAAGTACAGCTGTCTTCAACTAAACCATCATGCCCCTCAATGCCTAGTTCATACTTAAGCTCACTAAGTTCAATGGCTCTTTTTAGCGTAGATAACCATGAAATAGAATCTATTATACTTAATCTCAAAGACAGGTCTGCAATAGGGTGGGTGGAATCCCTACTTCGGTTATTAAATCTGCAAGACATGTTCTTATTCCCATATTTAATTATGTTTTCAACCTTTGTCTGTCAACTGGAGTTTTCCCCACAGTATTTAAAAGAGCGATTGTTCACCCTATATTTAAAAGTGGCGATAGAGACAATGTTTCGCATTACCGACCCATCTCAGTGCTCACAGTGTTGTCAAAAATACTTGAGAAAATACTCAACAAGAGACTTATAAGTTATTTAGATGAACACAATATTTTATCAAAAAATCAATTTGGCTTTAGAAGAAATAGATCAACTGAAGACGCCACATTGGAAGTTTCGGACACTATAGTTAAAAATTTTGATAAAAAACTTAAAACTTTAGGCATTTTTTTAGATTTATCGAAAGCATTCGATACCGTTTCCATTCCTATTTTACTCTCCAAGCTCGAACACATTGGTATTAGAGGTGTTGTGCTAAATTTGTTTTCAAGTTATCTTAAAAACCGTACACAGTCGGTTAAAATTGAAAAATATGTTAGTAACGAAGAAATAATAAACTACGGTGTACCACAAGGTAGTGTCCTTGGACCTTCGTTGTTTTTGATATATATCAATGACCTTTGCAATAAGTCTCTCCCAAACTGTAGAATAATTACGTATGCTGACGACACAGTTCTACTGGTACGTGGTCAGGACTGGACAGAGACTAAGGTTTTCGCGGAAGATGCGCTAAAAGCTGTTAAAGACTGGTTAAACTCCAACCTCCTCACGTTAAACTTATCGAAAACGAAAGTAGTCCCCTTCTCGGCAAACATTTTTTCTCGACCACCTTCCTCCTTCAGAATTTATGCTCATTCCTGCACAAATAGTAGTCCCATTGACGCTTGTAGCTGCGTTAGTATCGATTGCACTGAATGCATTAAGTATCTAGGTGTCATGGTTGAGAGTTCAATGTCTTGGAAGCAACATATCAACACCACAGTCTCTCGTATTCGAAAACTTATCTATGTTTTTAGAAACATACGTAACGTGGCTGATTTCAAGTGTCTTAAAACTGTTTACTATGCTCTGGCCCAGTCGATACTGACTTACTGCATTACCTCCTGGGGTGGTACCTACAAAAATTCAATGTTACGACTGGAACAAGCTCAAAGAGCTGTATTAAAGGTTTTAGCTAAGAAACCTATTCGTTTCCCCACTGTTGAACTTTATTCACTTTTTGAGGTACCAACAGTTCGGCAACTCTTTATATTACAAGTCATTCTGCATAAGCACTCGCAGATTTCCTAATACAAATAATAAACGAAGATCGGATATTGTTTGTAAAACTGAACCTCACCGTACGATGATCGCAAGTCGCCATTATTTTTACATTAGCTCACGTCTTTATAATAAACTTAATAAAATTTTAAATATTTACCCACTGCCCCTACACAGTTGTAAAATTAAAACCCTAAAATGGCTCATAACTTTATCATATGATGATACAGAACTATTTATTTTGAAATGTAATTAGTGACCTCATAGGTCACACACACACACTCACACATACACACACACACACACGCGACTCTTACACGACTCAAATCTTAACGTATTTCTATTAGTACCTATCTCACAACATTCTGAAGTATTTAAAATATATTATATTTATTACATATATAAACTACTTCATATTTTTAACCTTATAATAATAATACTATTGTTACAGTTAAACTTTGTAAAAACCTATTTAAATTTTTTATAATATTTAATATAAGAGCATTGTATCTAGTAGGTGTTACGGAGGAGGGCGTTGCTACCTGCGACACAGTCTTTGTACTATAGCGGTTAGCATCGTTCAATGTATTTTGTTTCTTATGTTTTTCTGTTCCACAAATAAAGATTATTATTATTATATTATTATTATTATTATAGTGTTACCCCTATCTTATAGATACAAAAGTAGGTGTCGATTCTGTAAGCATTCTCCAAACTAACAATCTATGAAACAGTTCTTATTCAATTTGGGCTAAAATCTAAATTCGTATAACACTAGTACAGCACTAAAATTAGATATTACTCTTCAATTGTGGGTATATTTTATTTTATTATCTATTAAGAAGACATTCGACTAAAAAAGTATATTTAGGCACTAAAATAATACAATAAAAAGTCATTTAGAAGTCTCCACAAAATAACTAAATTCTAGATGAAAGGTTACTTACTACAATAAAACACAGCTAAGTACTACATTAATAAGAAACTGGTTATCATTTGCACACACTTAATAATTGCCGATTATTATTATTATTATTACAACTAGGTAATTATTATTTACTAATAGAAGATACTGCAATTTAGTATTCATAAGTGAAAAAGAAATTATCATTAATTTGCTTCCGTAATGAAGTTATGCTAGTGTGAAATAAGTGAAGGTCAAGATTTGTGTTATTACATAAATCTTTAAAAGTTTTAGTTGCACGATAAATAAAACTGTTCTGCCTATAATTTGTAGAAACTAAAGGTATGTAGAAATTTTAGAGAGATTTTAGAAAGATTAGACGTCATGTAACTTGATGCTCGCTGAACTAACATAAACATAGTTAAAATTGAATAGAATAATCCTTCCTAAATAATAAAATTTTGGTGTTAACAGAATAAGGATTATCATAATTAACTTTTAGTTCACAAAAATTGTATTGAATCCACGATCATTCCTTACAGATATATCGTAACGCAAAACTTTACGTGTTAGTGACTATTGCGAATAAGGCCTGTAATAACTATGATGTAGTATCTATATTAGTTAAAATGTGTCTACACACTCTGTGTGCCTAGCACGAATAACTGCGTAAGTGTAAGGTGTCGTTCACGCGAAATAGTACATACTGTAATTTATCTAGGACAACTAACGGTGACACAGATAAATCTTGAAACAAAATTGTACTGCATGTGTATTTCGAATAATAAAAGTCCAGGTTATGATTATTCATTCATTCAAAGATTCTATTAAGCATATCAGTAAGCAATTGATTTAAATTAAGATTTTTTTACACAAAGTCAAAAGAGAGATGTCATCTGCAAATAAAACGCATGAGTCATTTATTGTTTTTGGAGGTCGTTTATATATAGTAAAAACAAGATACACCCAATAATGCTAGCCTGCGGGATTGAATTATTTATTTTTATATACACGGCCTCTGATCTATAGGATCCCCGATACGTGGTAATTTGGTGGTGCCAATAAAGTGGTATACCGAGTGAAAGGATTGTTCTGAAAGTTTCCGTCTCGGTGGGTAAATACCACCGTAGTGCTGATATTCAGCTTCGATGCTTTGGTTTGCAGGTTGCAGTCACTCTTAGAAACGAATACTAAGTACTCATTATACATATTGGCCTTTATTAATAAACGTAAACATAGATTAGGCGTAACATGCTTTGATACGCTGGAAGTGTGTGCTGCATGGAGCCCGCAGCGGCACACGCTTTCGGCGGAAATAGGCGGAGATCTCTCCCTGCCGAGCGTGGTGATCTCCATGCTCAGCAGCGAGAGAGCGTGGCAGGCAGTGGCCACCTTCTGCGAAGCGGTGATGACGCAGAAGGAGGCCGCGGAGCGGATCAGGGAGAACGATGTCCGAGCTGACCCGCTCCGGCGCAGACGACCGGGGGAACGGAGGAGACGGTTTGCTCGTCTCCTCCCTCCTCCGTAGTGGGGTCACTGGCGAATAGTTGGGGGGCTCTTCGCCGGTTTGCACGGCCCTACACGTCTAGGGGGTGACCTTGGTTAGCAAGGTCATCCCTTCACAGGCGCTGAGGCCCGGCTAAGATCAATCCGGGCCTACCGCTGGGGCGAGATGGTGACTGCCAGCACGACCCTGTCTCGCCCCACCTTGGCGGAGGACTGCTCACGGGGGGGTTTTAGTGGGTCTGAGCCCCACACGCCCCCTTCCGTCACCCCCGTGGCGAAAAGGAAGTGCATAGCATTTCCCGCCTCAAAAAAAAAAGGCGTAACATGCTTTGTCTTGCTTTCACGCGTGACATTTACTGCAAGCGAAAAATTGACAGATAGATGTTTTAACTACTCCGGGTTTACTACAAGTTTATTAATAAGGCCGTTTATGTATTAAGTCGAAACTTATTTTTAACATTTAAAAAATCATATAATATGTATGTTTTAGTTTGTTTAATCTTCTGCTATTTGTATACAGTTTCTTTTAACAGCAACTAAACTGAAATCAATAGAGTAAATAAGTAAAAGCTCAAAATAGCTAAAGATTTTCAATTCTCTCCAAAACATTTCTATGGAAATAAGTAAATTGAGCACGCCCAAAAACTTTGCTTACCCTCACCAGTTCTCGCTTGTAAGTTATTCATAGAAAAGACACCTCAATAAAAACTTTTTCCAAGTGACATAAAATATCTGTAATATTTAAGTTTCGTCTCGCCGCTTTTGCCTACAGAATTCCTATTTATCACCTACAAATAAAACTTTTTTTTTTATTATATGAATGTAGCCGTATAAATATTTATTGACATCTATTACTAGATAAAATCAAGGTTGGCTTAAGATCAGACGATGTTATTGTTCTGCAAATATTACTTAAGTTTTAAGTTACCTGAACATAGTTTCAAAGCTCATGTTATTTAAATGATTATAAATCTACATACATATTTAACAATTACTAGATAAAATCAAATTTGAATGCTTACAGTAATCTAAGATCAGAAAGTACAATTGCTCTGTAATTATACGCGTAAGTACCTATTACTGAATTTTTTAATTTAATTAAGTCACCTGAACTTAGTGTATTAATTATTAATTAATTATGCAATTAATCAATAACTATAATTATTAACTTATGCAAAGCGTTTTGACCACTTTCCCCCCAACATGGCGCTTAGTAGTAAGCATAGAACTGATGGATTAGTTTTTATTATTACTTGTAATATATGGTAAACTAATGTGATAAATATTATAAAATTCTCCACTTAACCCTTGATAGCTTATAAATAAAAATATATTGGCGCCAAAACGTCGGAAAAAAGCAGTTATTATCTTAAGTTTTAAACACTTACGCCATTCTTTCTGCAAAATATGAATCCGTGGAAGCATGAATGCCCTGGTATGGCCATAATTACTTACAGGGTATAAATAGCATTAAATTATATTATTTTGATAACATCTATTTGTAACACTCTCTGTATCAAAACGTAGCCTAGATAATTATTATTTTATATAATTTATTGATTCAGGCGTTACTTTGCGGAAATCCATTATCAAAAACGATATAAAAAAATATTTAGTGACACTTCCGCTGAAAAGAAAACAATGATTTTTGGCCTATTTGGGGGCGTGCACCACCCTCCCTCCCGCATAAAATGCTAATAGGAAGAATACAAAATAAAAAACACAAGAAACCCCAAATAAATAATCGAGGCTAGACTGTCGGTCTAGCGCTCGACGAGTCAACATCTCCTGAGGATGCCTCGTGTAGAGGCGAAACACGTGTCGAATCGGTTTTGGTTTATTTGGGGTTACTTGTGTTTTTTATTTTGTATTCTTCCTATTAGAATTTTATGCGGGAGGGAGGGTGGTGCACGCCCCCAAATAGGCCAAAAATCATTGTTTTCTTTTCAGCGGAAATGTCACAAAATATTTTTTAATATCGTTTTTTTTATTATTTTATCACTTTACATTATGGCACTTTAATACCGTTTATTGTTCTGTAAGATTGATTTTTGAGGTGGTGACATTGGTAATTCTTTATTTTTACAAAACAATGTCTGGAAAAGAAATTTTTACGTATGTTATATTCCAATGCACCCCTGCACTTACTATACTAACTGGAGTTGCATAACCGTCAATACGTCACCATCATGCACATACGAGTAAAAGAAGAGCTCGAGCACCCCGCGGCCCCTTTCGTCACTTTACTTCAGAGCGATCGGACACCTTTAATCCTTTGAGTACATTGACGTAAATGTACGTGCGTTTCATTCATGAATCTTTTGTTTATATATCACGGTATAAAAAAGGGTTAATGTTAGTTAGCCCATAAGGACTTTATGTTATAAATTAAGTTAAACACAGTGTTTAATAAATCGTGTTTTTATAACCAGTGGCGTAATCCGAATAATATATTTATTATTAATATTAATAAAAATAAGTCGGGTTTTTCTTCCTGACGCTATAACTCCAGAACGCACGAACCGATTTCCACGGTTTTGCATTCGTTGGAAAGGTCTCGGGCTCCATGAGGTTTATAGTAAAGAAAATTCAGGAAAAATTTAAAAAGAAAAGCGGGAAAATCTTTTTTCACATACAGCGCCATCTCTGATACATAGCATGTACTACAAACCAATATTTTAAGTAGATGGCGCCAAACAAAATGTTACATAAAACGAAGCCATCTGGTGGCGAAATGGAGTTCGCAGGGTTTGCTAGTTATTAATATTAATTAAATAATAATAATAATGATATTTATAAATTAATGTTAGAGTAATGAAAAGTGTATAATATTGTAATATTTATTGAGATTTGGTTAGTTTGCCCTCTCGTTGTTCATCTTTAAATTATTCTCTTTTATTAACTATATAATTCGTGTTGTTGCACATCACAGTCTGCACTGCTCATTTTTGCCCCGTTAATTCAAAGGATGTCTTTAAGGTGCTGTCAATTCCTGACGAAGATAAAAAGGGGGGTTTTATTTTATGAGATAAACTGCTTTCAGTTTATCTCATAAACAGTGATTTATTTAAAATTACATTATATTACTAATTACAATCAATAATTACATATTTAAATTCGGTTTACCGGTAACCGACATAATACCAAGTGAGTGAAGCCGGTATCTTAATATTACTATAATATATGACATTTTTAGGACGTCTAAGTATCACGTTGACGAAATTCAAAACATTTTTTAACATACCACTTGTTTCACCTTTAAAACAGTTTTTATCTTTATTTACAATTTGACATGAAATACATATAATAAAATGTTTAATAGACATACATTAACGGATTTATTTTTTATTTAATAGTGAGCATCCTTTATTTATGAATTTTTATACGTGTTTATGAGCTGCAATTGTTTGGTTTCTCCGAAGTCCACAAGCGCTAGCAGCGGACAGCGCCTTAATGCCCGGGTGACACGAGGCCAGTTTTTCAAGCCAGGACAGCAAGCTAGTTTTTCACTAAACTGTCCTGGCTTGCTGACCTGGCTTGGAACAGGCTAGTTCCGTTTACACGAGGCTTCATTATTTTAAGCTAGTAATATTGCAGCTACTGAGGTGACAACTCATCTAAAATAATATAATAATAAATATAAATAAATAAAAATAATGTGTTTTTTTCGCTTGCAATTCATGTTGGACGCGTGGTCACCTTAGTTACTGAAATATTACTAGCTTAAAATATTGAAGCCTCGTGTAAACAGAACTAGCTTGTTCCAAGCCAGGACAGTTTATTAGAAAATTGTCTTGCTGTCCTGGCTTGAAAAACTGGCCTCGTGTCACCCGGGCATTAGCCGTTGCACCACAAACATTATTTTTCAAAGGTGTAGTGAGAAAACAGTACATGAGGCACGGGGATGACAAGCGCTGTGCTGTGCAGAACTATGAATCTAACAGGTCTCACCTCTCCTGAAAAAGATCAAGGTAAGGAGGCGCTGAACGTTTGCTAATTTCCATTCGTAATTAGAACCTCTCATCATTTCTACGTTGGACTACGCCTTAGAATCTAAGAAGAAATATACATAAGGATAGTGGGGAAATAAACAAACAATGGCTATTATTGGTTTTGTTTAGTTTTTCTAGATGATTTTGACGTAAATGTAATGTTAAATAATGTGAATTAATACGTTTATCGACCGTAACTTGTCGAGTGTGATCGCATAGCGTCTAAAATCAAGCAACGTTATTTTTAAATTTTCCTCGTCGCTCGCACTAGAAAGTTTAGTAATGCATCTATTGCATCGTTACAACGTGACTAAGAAAGGACAGTGACTTAATTGCAAACTTGTTTATGTGACCATAACTTTACTCTGGCTACTTGATTAAATCTCACTTAACTACATAAAATAACGCCAAGCTACCGCCGTACAAGTCAACGATAAGGAAAAAACATGACATAAAAGCTTAAAAATTACACGGAGCTTAAAATATCAAATTTCCAAACTTGAAAAACAATTCAATAAGTAATGTGACGTCCAACAAAGATCTCATCCAAACTTGAACGCCACTTTAAACTTACCTCATTAAAGGACCGTTGAGAGGTAAAAAAGCGAATAAACAAAAAACAAGAACGTAAAGCACGTTGGCGAGGAATCTAATTAAAAAGGAATCGGCCATTGTACAATCTGTTTACTTTTTCTTCAATATTTCGTTTTTAGAATTCACGTTTCTTTACGCTCCTTCGGAAATCGAAGCACTTCAGAAATATTAGCTTTGTTATTGCTAATTCGACATTCATTACGTAATCTTCTATCTGCAGGCTGATTGTTTTCGTCAAATATAATTACGGTTCGTTAAAACTTTATGCAGACAAATCAACTTGTTGGTTTTTGAATAACAAGATAGTTTATTTGTTTTTGATGAGAATTCAGTTTCACGTTCTATGAGATAACATGGTACTTTTATAATAGTATGATTTACATTTAAACCTCCAGCACAAAAGTGAATGAAATATTTGTGAGGCCTAACTAACTCGTCTATACCGCTTATTTGAAGTGTAATCTTTGACTTTCCCTTCTGAGTTAGACGTATAATATTACTCACTAGCTGACCCGCCAGCGGCTCCGCTCGCTTGGTCTTGGTGTAGAGGTGGAAGTGCCTTTTTGAAACCTCGAGGTCATGGGTTCGATCCCCGGTTCGGACAGTTATTAGGTTTTTCTAAAAAAGAAAGATTTTCTCACTATCAGTTCAGAGACTGGAAAAGTGCCCCGTAGATGGCAATAGAATCGCCCCCTGTTACATGATCTCATGACCAAAACATATATGGCGAAACGTAGGCGTTGAAAACACCGCTGCTTATCCGTTCGAATATTATATAGGCAAAAGTATCGATCCACTCAGACCGCTAGACTGATGTTACCGCCCGCCTCACTTCCGTGGTGATAGATGGTGATGATGAGGAAAAGTATCCTATTAAAATACCGCTGCTTATCCCTTTGAGGATATATAGGCGAAACAATTTGTTATGTTGTGTTTAAAA
Source organism: Selenia dentaria (assembly GCA_917880725.1). Lineage (NCBI taxonomy): Eukaryota > Metazoa > Arthropoda > Insecta > Lepidoptera > Geometridae > Selenia > Selenia dentaria. The sequence goes on from OU862883.1 coordinate 34,774,347, forward strand.
ATAACATGTAAGTATTCAAATTCAAATCCAAATTCATTTATTTCAGGCTACGAAACTATATATACGTATTGAGGGAGATTTACTCAATACCGTTAAGTTATGGTTTCCTCCAATAACGGTGCCGTCATTTAGCGACCGTAATACAGCGGTGAATGACGTCACGAGAACGTTGTCTATGTAAACAAAATGGCGCGGTTTCCTAGGGAGCGGTCAACATAAGAAAGCGGTGCCGCCATTTGCATGACGGCCGTCTTGTCGGTGTCGGATGGTCTGTGAACGTTTTTTTCGATAGCGGTGAAGCCATTTTCAGAATATTTTTTATTGTAAAAAATGAGTTTCAACAACTGGAGCAGCGAGGACGACGAAATTTTAATTGATTTTGTGCGGGTTCATGAGATATTATATAATGTAAAGCATAAAGACTACAGACAGACACAGATGAAGCAAAAATTATGGTGTGAAGTCGGGGAGATTCTAAATAAAACAGGTATGTACAATGGAAATTATAATACTTAGGTACTTTTTAAATAAAGCACTACGAATAACTCCGAGCTTCCTAGTTTGTTATAATTATAATATTTAGTGTTGTGTCGCATAATTTTGTTGCCACTCAACGGCTCCTGGGCCGTTGAAGTATGATTTAAATATGTCTCGAATTTGAGTGGGATTAGCTCTGGCTCGAACATTATGCTCTGCCATAGGTATTAAATTTTCATCAGGTAATGGAAGTTTGTCATCAATATGTTTTTGACCAGGAGCTAGTACTTTTGCTTCTCGTAATATGTTATGTAGAATACACGCACTCACTATTAGTTTATCTGTTGTTTTTGGATTAGTAGCAATAGGTACGAAAAACAGTCTAAAGTAAGCACATAAAATTCCAAATGCATTTTCAGTGGTTCTTCGTGCTCGTGACAATCTGTAATTATATACAGCTTTTGTTGAATCATGTGTAGATTGCTGTCTTGGGTAGGGTTTCATCAGGTTTTCGTGAAGAGCAAAAGCTTCATCTCCCACTATAACATGTGGTACAATATTATTTGTCCTCGGCAGGGCTTTCGGCGCTGGTATATTGAAAGTATTATTTTTTATCTTTTTCCCTATTTTACTTTTTAAGTAAATGCCAGCATCTCCTTCTCTGCCATAAGAACCAACATCAATGGCAATGAATTTATAATTCGCATCAACCACTGCAAGCAGAACCATAGAAAAGTATTCCTTGTAGTTATAGTATAACGATCCACTGTTTTTGGGAGCCTTCAATCTGACATGTTTACCATCAATCGCTCCCACGCAATTCGGAAAATTCCATTTTGATAAATATTGGTCACTGATATTTTTTTGATCATTTTCCGTTGGCGATGGAATAATTAAATTCAACAGTTTCTTGACAATGGCCGCGCTGACTTCATTTATTATGACACTTATCCAGCTATGACATACTCGATACTGAAACGCAAGTGACCGAAAAGACTCGCCTGTAGCCAAATGTCTGAAATAAAAAAATATTGTAATTAATAGAATTATATTTCTTGCAGACACTGATTGCAACAAGAGATGGTGCTATGTTAGGGATTATTACATTCGACGAAAAGGAAAACCTGGTACAGGTTCTTGTGGAGAAGCAGCGAAAAAGAGATCCGATCTTCTATCTTTCCTCGACAGCATTCCTTCTTCACAAAGAAACAGCATTACTAGCGTAAAAGACATTGAAAACCCAGAAGAAAATACTCAAAATAGCAGAAACCAAACAGCATTCCAAAATCAGGAAACTGAAGATGTGACATTTAATAACGAAGGAGATATTAGTACTGATACGTATCATAACAATGAAAATAATGAAGGAGATAGTAACAATAATGAAAACATTAATAAAACGTACAAAGAAGATGGCAATATAAAGAGTAACCTGAAACGGAAAAATAATTCACACGCTCAGGAACGCCTGAATCTATTAAAACAAATAGTTAACAAAAAACCATCTCCCCAAATTGAGTTGGATGAAACTGACCTCTTTTTCAGCTCCATGGCAAAAATTGTTAAGAAGCTGCCAAGGTACGAACAAGCACAAATTAGAATGCAAATTGGAGCGTTGGTTGGTAACGCTGAATTGCGTCATATTTCCGTCGATTCACCTCTAATCAGCGTATCACCAAGGTCCGGCACAAGTGGTAGTGATTATTCAGAAACTGCAATTCCTTCACCAGTCCCTACAATTTCTATAAATGACCAAGAGCAAATTGCAATTCCTTCACCAGTCCCCACAATTTCTATAAATGACCAAGGGCAAATAGTTTTGATTCCACAAGATTTCAATAAATATGTACAGTAAAAATATGTTGTTTTTGTTCCGTCTAGACTTACCTAATAAATATACATAGTTTTTGTTCTGGACATATTGGCTGTTGATGTCTGTTGTATGGATTATAGCTCAATTCATCTCTTATTTGATTTAATACATAATCAAATAAAACTGGTGTAAGACGAAAGTATTCCCTAAACTTTTCGTCATTGCAGTATAGATGACGACGCACTAAAATTTCAAAAACACCTTCGGTAGTACGAGATTTGTATAAATCACTTTCCTCCATACGATTATTTTCGTCTTCTGATGATTGCTCATCTTCCAAATATACGAGTAACGCTAAATCAAGGTCGTCCATTTGTAACCGTTGACACGTACTTTGTGGTCTTTTCACCGTAAAAAGACGGCCGTCGAAGTCTCGAACATTCCACGTGCCTGCGGCCGTCTTTTTGCGGCCATCATATTACGTCCGCCTAATGCCGCCACCGTTATTGGAGGAAACCAAAGCTGACTGATGTTTCACATAAGTGGTGATGGCGGAATCGCTTGACTACAGTCGGCTGAACAACAAAGATGGATGAAATGCCGACTCTATCGCCGAGCACGCCTAGTGTATCGAGCTGTCAAAATCATTGCGAGTTTTTGACTACGCTATCAGAAGCTGACACATCATTGACAGAACTCTATTGACATAAAATAAGTCCTCATTACGATCCAAACGTAGGCGGAGATCTTGTTATTTTGTCTATGCTGTGCCCAGAAATACTTTTGGGCTTTTCACCCGCGCAGTGATGGATTTTGATGATGATGATGATGATGATGATTATGAAAAGTAGCCTATGTGCTATTACAGATTATAATCTATCGGTGTGTCAAATTTCAACCAGATCCGTTCAGCTGTTCTGTAGTGATTGAGAAACAAACATCCAGATGGCCATCCATCTAAACTTTCACATTTATAATATTAAGTGGGATAATGAGTCCAGGCTTGATTTTTACTCAAACCATAATTAGAGAATCGATAATTTAATGACACTGACATGTCGCAAATTTGGAGATGCATTAGTTCATCAGGTGGACTATGGAGTTTTTATCCAATCCTGTAATACCCAATATTACTACCGTGTAAACCTCTTATTTTCCCATGAGTTTTAATTAATCGTTTTGTTTATCTAGTCACATAATATGACACCTATATGGGGATTATTTATGTAAAAATTTCCACTACGTGAATTCAAGTACGCGTGGGAAGAATCACTAAAAATATAAATATCGTACGTACAATTTTAACATCAGCAAGATTCTATGAATATTTGGCAATAAAGTGACAATCTGCTATTTTTGTGATATATAGTCAAAGTAAGTCAATGTTAAAACAGATTTCCAGATCCCAGTCCCACAGTGTAAAGTGATCCGGACCCGACACGGTGACCCAGAAGATGCAGTCAAATCGTGTTAAACAATTTCACACTTGAGGCCAAACGCAGACAACAGACTGACCTCAGCGTACTTTTTGTTCGAAATGTTATTACAGCACCATACGTTAAATTAAGATTTCAAAGTACGTGAAAAGTTCTCAAAACTTCTGTGGTATGTGAATATACGATAATTATGTCGTTCATGTACAGCAAGAATAAGGTAGGATCGAGTATACTACCCTGCGGTACACCGAAATGTATGCGCAAGTATTCGCTAGTGTGGTTACCCACTTTGATTTAATTTCAAATATATTACGCTTACTAATAAGATTGCAAAAAGTACGCTATGAATTGTCCTTCATCTGCGCTGCCCATTAATGTGATAAAGTTTTTATTTGTTTTAAACGACACGAATACATAATATAGCTACTTACTTAAGCTTGTAACTCTGCAATTTCAATATCCTGCAAAAAGGATAACTTTAAAAATTACCTTTGTTTGAACATCCCACAGCTGAAACCCTAGTAATCCTCTTCCAGATTTTGCATTTGCCTTTTTTAGAAAAGCCATCAATAAATGAATATTCATTCTGCACGCCAATTCTGGATATCAAAAACCTTGTTTGGTATTCCCGCGGCTTATGCTTGCACATTGGAATGTTTAGACTTTTGACTGGTACCATTCATTTTTATCTTTTTATATCAGAGTATTCGTATAATGGAATCGCATGCTTCGTCTCTAATAAGATAAGCTATGCTCGCTATTGCATCCAGTCTGTATCCATCTCCTAACTACTCAGTCGACGTAAATTTGTATGTTTATATACTCGTATTTTTTTTTATAAATAGATGATGTACCCTAACCTAAGTAAACCTAGTATATAGGTCACTAATCGAATGTGGTTCGTTTGACCAGTGCTAGGGCAGTATCTTCGTTAATATCATAATGAACATTTAGCTGTTCCTGGAAAGAAGCAGAAATATAGTAGAACGAAAAGCTTTCTAAATCGGGATTCAGAATTATTTATTGAATTTAGGAATCAAGAACGGTCTTAGTAATTCAATTATAAATCAATCAACTTTAACGAGTTATTTTATTAAAAATCAAAACCAGTGCAGTTTTATTAACGTTCTAACGGGATAAACGTGTGGCGAGTTGTTGATATATTACTACAGAACAGGTACCTGTTTTGTGAGATTACGATTTGTTTTTTTGTCGTTATCTTTAGTGCCGTGCGCCCGTCGTTGAATATCCCGTTTCGCTACTATAAAAACTCCTTAGTTACTCTGTATGTTATACTTACAAAATAAATGTAACCATCCGAAAGAAGCGGAAAGTCGGGACCAATTTTTATACTTTTACGCTAAGTGCATTATTTTTATTATTAGCCCTGGTAAATTATGGCACATTAACTCTGATAAAAAGTGTCCAGGCATTAGTAAATTAATGTTTTGATAGTTTTATATACCGTAAATATTATCTTTTCTTGTTTATAACATATATGCTGTCGTTACATTTTGAACAAATTCATTAATATTCTGCCTGCGGTAGTCTCCGTTCAGCGTTGCGAGAACAAATCAAAATGTTTCAATTTTTGCCCGCCGGTGCAATTTAGTGTGTTTTGTTGTTACACAGGCTTTGTTTTACGGGCTTGGCCGGCTTTTTGAGATTGGAGGTCTGATTTGCTGCACAAATACACTTCTAAAATGTGTAATTTATCAAGGTGCGTCTGTGTACTGTTTGTATCTGTGCATATGTACGTCTCATGTACACATTTTCGTATTGTAGGAAGTGTGGGCTCCCATACAAGATAGTGTCAACCATCAAACTTAAAATATATCCAACAAGTAGATTCTTCATTATACCTTAGTTGTGTAGGTATTATACGGGGTTGTATTTTATTGCGCAATTTCATATATTAGGCTATTTTTACACAATCCTATCAACATAGTTTAATTAAGAGCCAGATTCCTATGTTGTAAAAAATTGTCAATTTCAATGTATCATTATAAGTAAAGGAGAGTTGAGGTGCAATGTGTAATGACTAAAGGTTTTCTTTGCTTCAATAAAATGTGGTATTCAAAGGTTACAGCCGTGCGATTCTCCAATCAAATTAGTCGTTGCGTTCGTCGACGAGTTCACCGATGTCAAATACCTATAGAGACATCGCCCTTGTACATAAGGTTGTTTTCCAACGTTTCTTGTCATCTCGTTATATGTTTCACGGATGTTGTAAAAGATGCGATGTTTGCTCTTACGTTTTCAATAACCTATCTATCGCCGGCTTACCTTTCTCAAATTCTCTGAATCCTTCTGACGTTATCTCAAATTTCTATCGGTAGTAGGGAAAACTATGGATATATAGAATTTAGAAAACGGCCGTTAGAGAATCGCACGACAGAAAAGGTACTGAGTTTGCTAATGGAGAAGCTTTATGGAAGACGATGCTATTATTGGAGAAGGTATAAGTGAAGTAACGTGGATTGCCGTGTGTCTTCCAAAGTCTGGGGCACGTCATATTAATAGATAAACTAATTTTAGTTATCACTTCTTCATCTTGTTACCCAGTAATTTCAAAATACAATTTTAATTTTTAAATGGTACAATAAAACTTGTCTCGTTTTATGGTACTTGTTCAAGATTGTGTGGTACTCGTTAATAAAATAAAACAATAGAAAATATTAGGTACATAACTATAACTAGAGGTACGTAAAGTTACTCGTAAACTTTTTTTGCACATTCATACCCCGCTCAATATATCTAGTAGCTCTATAAAATAATATGTCACAACATCTTAGACTTAAAAATAATCATTTCTGTTCATCACACAATAGCCAGGTAACGAACCTTGGACCCCGCACTTCGAAGTCATGGTCGCCAACCAGAGGTACAAACTGAGCTAACAACTTTCAGTCTGCAGCACCAGCAATGACACACTTGGCCCTTCTTGTCATATTGAGTACTCGATTGTTCAGGGATCCCACACTTTATAATAGTTAAGTACCTACAAAAGTGGCTCAAGGGCTTATGAAATGTTTGAAAGTTTCTTAAAGTTTCAATAATTTGGAGTAGGTGTTTGATGTTATTATCTACACAATTTCGAAGCTAAATTGATGAGAACTTTGCTTGTATATTTATGTTATAAACTTACAAATTGCAAAAGAGTAATTTATAAGAAAGTTAAGAGTAAGCAGTGTACATAAAATCAAGTTTTCTGTGTACTTATAGTTCAAAGCTTAAGTGAAGTTACTTCGGAATTGATTCTAAAGTCTTTATAATGCTTAGTCTAGTCGTAGAATTTTGTGCATAGCTGACAGCCAAGTTCATATTATAACGTAAGAGGCTATGATTTGTTTTATTTGTGTGTGCTATAAAGGGACGAGACAATCAAGTCACGCGCCCGATGGTAAATACTACGTCTATAAGAGTTTAATAATTTAAGTAAATACGCTGTTGATAATTTATTATTCATGCGTTACTTTGCGGAAATCCATTATCAAAAAACGATATTAAAATATTTAGTGACACTTCCGCTAAAAAAAAATATGATTTTGGTCCTACAGTGACCGAATGTCCACTGTCAGTCTAGCGCTCGACGAGTCAGCATCTCCTGAGGATGCCTCGTGTATAGGCAAACACGTGTCGAATCGTTTTTGGTTATTTGGGTTTTCTTGTGTGTTTTTTATTTTGTATTCTTCCTATTAAGCAGTTTGTGCGGGAGGGAGGGTGGTGCACACCCCCAAATAGGCCAAAATCATAGTTTTTTCAGCGAAAGTGTCACTAAATATTTTTAATATCGTTTTTGACGCTGTTGATGATGATAATGATGAAATTAATACAAATTTTCAGTACCTATATTATGTTAATTCTTTCAAACAGATTCACATACTAATGTCGAATGTGTTTTGAGTTATATTCGTAATCCAATGAATTAATTACTTGTATTTATTCCGTTTTAAATAGCTTTAATAGATAGTATTAATTTGGGATCATGATATATATGTTCAATTTACGCAAATTGTAATAAAAAAAATATGTAATGAAATGTATCTTTTATAAATCTACTATTATTACGACTGATAAATACTAAATGTCTGAATATGCAATAGATATTTACTAGATGTAGTACTAAATATGTACCTACCAATACAAAAAAAAATTGGCAATACCGTAAAGGCATGTGCTGGGTATCCTAAAAGATTAACTAAAGCAGTCTACTACTTCGACTCACTGAATATTGGGAATAGGACTCCATGAGCTTTATAGTCAAAATTTTTCGAAAACCCAATCGAGCTCTTGAACTCGGTGTTCGAGTTTCGATAAGTCGTCTCACTCTATGTCGCAGAGCAAATGCGTAAACCAGCGCTGTAACGCTCATTGTATAGTCACTATTTGGATTCCGTATGTTTTTATAATATGATTTTAAAGCACGCCTGCTCACGAGACCAAACATTGCAATTTTAGAGAGAAAAATGCACATCCTCAGACGGGATTCCGAGTCGTAATACGGGGGTTCAATTTCCATCCGTCATACTATCTCTAAAATTCCAACGTTCCATAAGTTGTCAACATGATTGAATCAAATAACAGTTATTAGTTATCTCTTTCGTCTGCGTTTGTGTGCACCATAAAGAAAACAGCCGTGCAATTATTTAAGAGCAAACATCGTTACATCTTTGACAACATCCGTGAAACAAATGAAGAGATAACAAGAAACGTTGGAAAAACAACCTTGTGTACAAGGGCGATGTCTCAAAGTATTTGACATCGGTGAGCTCATCGACAAGCGCATCGAGGAATCATTAGAGAATCGCACGGCAGTGCAGTTGTATAGAAAATGTTTAAATTAAAATTACTGTTCCCGCCTTGATATGCTCATTATGGCACTCAGACTGGCGGCGTTTATAAAGAAAAAACAGAAAATCGAGAATATATATACATATAAATATATTATAAAAACATAGCTCAGTGCTTCAAGACAAGAGTGTTCGACCAATGTGTGTTACCAGTGATGACTTATGGCACTGAAACGTGGTGTCTTACTATGGGCCTCATAGATAGCTCAAAGTCACACAACGAGCTATGGAGAGAGCTATGCTCGGGGTTTCTCTACGTGATCGAATCAGAAATGAGGAGATCCGTAGAAGAACGAAAGTCATAGCCCAGAAGATTAGCCAGTTAAAGTGGCAGTGGGCAGGGCACATAGCACGCAGAACAGATGGCCGATGGGGCTGGAAGGTTCTGGAATAGAGACCACTTACCGGCAAGCGCAGCGTAGGTCGTCCACCGTCACGGTGGACAGACGACCTGATGCAGGACGACGTTTTGAAAATTATGGGGGAGACCTATGTTCAGCAGTGGACGTCCTACGGCTGAGATGATGATGATAAAAGAATCGTGAGTATTCGATACTCACGTTTCTCCAACCGCATCTACTGGATTCATAAATCATCCGCTTTTTAACTGACTTCAAAATTGAGAAGGTTATATGTTCGTGTCTATGTATTTTTGTGTATGTTTACCGATTTCTCCCCCATTTGTGGACCGATTGTTCAAACGCTTTTTTGTTTGGTAGAGTATACTTCTGAGGTGGTCCCAATTAAATGTCATCAACTTTGGTCGAGCACTTTTTGAGTTACACTCCAATAACTAAAAAGTGTTTCGCCTATTTTAATGATATCATCATTGACGGTGTATAGCATTCTATCCAGTATTTAGCTAGTGTCAATAAAGAGGTTAAGATTTTTTTATTTTAAATAGAATTGACTTCAATACCAACTAGTGTGAAATAACTTGTCGAAGCATCATACGCACAATATTATGATTTTTAACTATAATCAAAGTCAAAGTCAAAATCATTTATTCAATTTAGGCACCAAAGGCGCACTTATGAACGTCAATTTTTCATTATAATGTACTTTAAAGACTCTACCGCCGCGTTCCAAAATATATAGTTCCTACCGAGAAGAAGCGGCAAGAAACTCGGGGCCAATGGTAATGGTACCGACTTCAACAAGTTATCTTAACACAATACAAAAACTTATAAGTTATAGTGAACAGCATAAAATAAAATTCAGATTAGGTTCTCTGAACAAACACTAAAACAGTGCTAACCGCAATCTTATAGAATAATCTCCCCAAAGATGGACATTGGACATGCGGAAATCATGGTTTAGAAGAATTACTAATAGTCCAAGTGAAATATTATTTTTGTGGAAACTAAACCAAAGCCGGCATTATTCAGAGTAATCGAGATAATGGAAGCACGCGAGGGCATCTCGCAAATCGCATTAAGCTTTGTGCTGTTACGTTTTAGTTGGGGATTTACAGCTCTACGATGTTTCAGATCCGCAAACCTAAATTTAACTAATGTGTAGATATTGCGTATTCATTGTTTACTATAGAAAAAACTACTTTCTTAAAATACAATTCTTTTTTATGTTACTAGGAAACGGTACAAGCACGAGGCCGACCTGATGTTAGTTGGCATAACCTCTGCCTACAGCAGATGCATTTCTTCACGTGTAACGAACTGCACTGCGCCTGTAACCCTGAGCCATTAACTTGTTAAGTCTCATGCACCCGTAATTTTGCCGGCAATCATACCTTCAAACCGAAACGCAGTATTGCGAACATTACTACACTATGATACTACCCCGGTCGAACTCATTCACCACTGCTCTATTACACCTTTTTTTAGGCCTGGGGAAACCCTTTATGGACCACCTACCACGGGGCGGTAGGTGGTTATGTGGGAGTCTGTATACCCACCAAAACCCCGGGGTGTTCCGTCACTGCTGCTTTTGGCGGGAACGCGGGACAGATTTTGCACACGACCGCGAACCCGCCGCGGCTGTCCGTTGCCGGACTCTTCTCTTCGCAGCACGCCAGAATACATGGCGCGCCGCAACTGCCTCGGAGACCGAACCCGCCATCAATGGGCACCAGACTTCTCTATTACAACCCTAATTTAATACTGACAACCTTATTGTTCAGCTGATCAAAACCAATATTATTTAGTTTAGGAACTAAATAACTGAATATTTTTTTCATTGTCAATTAACAGAGACACAAAACTTGAAATGATCTATGTTTAGGATTTCAGTTGTAATCTATGAAAGATTCTATTGTCAACATCATCATCTCAGCCGTAGAACGTCCACTGCTGAACATAAGCCTCTCCCAAAAATTTCCATAAGGACCGGTTGGAAGCGGCCTGCATGCAACGTCGTCCTGCTATCTTTATCCGGTCGACTGTCCACCGTGTCGGTGTTGTTATGGTGGTATTGTATTTTCCTTTAACTAAAAATGACAGACAATACATCTAGAGTTAGTGGGTATATATAATGCCTGTTCGCGCCGAAATGACTCAACGGACCTAAATGAAAATAAAAATGGATATAGTTTATACCCAAGTCTAGAACAATAGAATTTGTTGCAGTTAGAGGTTAAATAATTAAGTCTAAAGCTAGATGTATATTGTTCTAATATTATATCGACAGTTAAACTTACGCGGTAAATACAGTCGAGTATCTCGAGAGGTATCGTGACCTTTCGGGTCACTTCTTCATATAGCATTAGCGCACCCGGTTGCGCCGGCGCTTGTACTTACCTGCCGCGTATGTTAAATCGCCAAAATAATACTAAACACATTTGATATACGTGCGAAAGTTTCAATCAAGTCACATATGTATATTGCATTAGTGAGTATCCTGTAAAAATGCTGATTTAATGCTGGCTAATAATGACATTTTTTAATAAATTGATTGTAACTTTCGTGATGTTAGACATTTTCTACCGACCAACAAAAAACGAGGAGGTACTCAATTCAACTGTATTTTTTTATGTTACCTTATAACTTTCAAGAGGGTGAACCGATTCTCAAAATTATTCAAACATTTCGCAAAATTATGATATATGGAACCGTCTTTCAATTGCATAAATTCGAATCGCACTTGGGCCTGTGTGTCGTCACAGCATTTTGACACTATATTGCCACCTTTTTGGATAACATGGCAGATTCCTTCAATAATCAGTTTCTATGTGCATATAATCTTAAAATTATATCTGTTACCGCTAAGCATCACGTAAAGGTAGTTTTTGTATGTTTCCCGCTGTATATCTTAGGGGAAATAGCTTATTAATTTTCAATTATGCAGTTATTTGTTGTATAAGACTTAAAACACATAAATATTCAGCTTCTGAATAAATTTCTGAAGTGACGTGCTGTGCAAGTTAAAGAGAACGTGATTTAATATTCAGCATCAAGTTTTTTAATTTAAATATTTGCCAATTTTATACTTTTTTTTAAAGCTGATACTTCCCGTGTAGTCCCATTCAAATTTGGTCCAGTAGTTTTTGAGTTATACTCCAATAACTGTATAGAATGGAAGTCGGTATTAAATTTTTCAAATTGTGTTGTACAATGCAAACGCGTAATACTGCTATTACACGTTTTAGCTGTTCATTTAGTTTTGTTCTTTCGCCGTTCTGTTTCTATTTTATTTTACTAAGAGACAGCAACACCAAAGAAGGATATTATACACTGAAATCGAAGGTTTCATTCACTATCTTAAACATTCCTTCCGCACATCTCAGAGTTGTAAAGGTCTATGTCCTATACTCACACAAACCTTTTACCTCAAAAATTACATAACATCAGCGAAAGGGTAAGTGGCAGTATGCCGACGTAGTGGAACCCCAATCGAGAATCATAAATTCAGACACATTAGTAAGGCCCTTACACCTACCATGGTTTCATGTATTAGACAGGGGCATGAAACAACTTTTTCATTCCTCATATTCGGAAAGTAGTGTGGTTTTGATCTGATTATTGGGTGGAAAATGCTGCTTCCCTACATAAAGAGGGAAAAACTCTTACAAATTACTTCCCACCTAAGGGCCGGAATGTACTTTAAAATTAGAAATGCTGTCAGCTGTGAAGAGTTTTATGTAAAAAAAAACTAATTAAAAAAAATGCTGCGGCCATGTGACTTTCTAAACAGCCAGTGTGAACTTAGTGCAAACTTCTTTTAGCGGAATTAGTCGCAAAAATTACGCGGTGGGTTCCATATTTAAAATTTAAAAAGTCGACTAAATTGGCCGGATACTAATCTGTTATGTATCTATGACGGAGTTAAAAAAAATAGGGAATAATCTAATCAAGCTAAGATTTGAATGTTAAAAGTGAGTTCAGGCGATTCTGAAATGTTGACACCAGATTCATTTAAAGACGAGGCAAATTGTGTTATTGAAAATCTTTTGCCAGAAATCTCAAAAGAATGATATATAAACACATACAATGATTTTATGAAATGGCGAGCAGAGAAGAATATAAAATCGTTTTCCGAAAGTGTATTTCTTATATATTTTAATGGACTGTGTAGCAAACTACAGCCTTCTACGCTATGGAGCCGATATTTAATGCTCAAGAGAACACTTAGCGTAAAGCACAATGTAAATTTGAAAAAAATCCATAATTTAACATAATTTTTGAAAAAAACAGTCTCAGGGGTTCAAGAGTAAGAAATCTAAGGTTTTCACCTCTCATGAAGTGGATTTTTTTTTAAACGATGCTCCTGACGAGATATATTTGGCAGTGAAGGTAAGTTTACCTAAGTATGGATTTATTCTAAAAATGTACGTGTTTATTACACAAATATAAAAATTACATGTTTTTCACAGGTGGTATTGATACTAGGTATAAGCGGAGCTTGCAGAAGCAGTGAACTCACAAATTTGATAATTAAGGACATTGAAAGTCAATTATTACTAGTAAAACTGACTAAAACAAAAACAAATATTGAGCGCTCGTTTGTAGTACAAGAAGAGTTTACACAAATAGTAAAGAAATATCAAAAATTTAGACCCAGTGATGTAAAAAAGGGACCGTTTTTTTCTCAACTATCAGAAGGAAAAATGTTATAAACAAGTTATCGGTAAAAATAAAATCTCATGTACGCCGAAGCAGATAGCAACATATTTGAATTTACCAAACTGTGAGCAGTAAACCGGACATTGTTATAGACGAACGTCAGCAACACTTTTAGCCGATTCTGGAGCAAACATGACAACCTTAAAAAGACATGGAGGGTGGAAATCCAGCACAGTCGCCGAATGCGACATTAAGGATTCAGTCCAAAATAAAACTAAAATTTCAACCAAATTTACTGAAACTATAAAAGTACGCCCCAATTCGCCACAGCCACAACTTCCTGAGAGTATTCGCCATGCCATATCCATCGTCTGATAAAATACCAGAGTCTCCTACTTTTACAGATATCCAGAACAGCCAAATTTGTCATAATATGTCAAACGGCATAAACATTCCAAACAAAAATGAAACTTTTAATTTCACGAATTGTCCTAATTTGACAATTATTTTTAATAGGTACTACTAATATTATTATATATTATCATTAAGTAGTTTAGATAAACAACTAGTTTTATTTTCCTCATATTCTAAATGAAAAGTAGAGTGTTTAACACGGATAAAAGAATCAATTCCTACTCGGACTATAGCCGGCTAAATACCTCGGGAATTGATTCTTACGACCCTCGGTTAACAATCTACTATTTTCTTTCACGTCACTGTAAAAGCAACTTACTTACTTAAATTGTATAAATTTAATTGTATTTATTGTTTTGAAATCCATTTTTTTACCAGGTTTGTATTCAAACATTGTGTGCATGCCAGTCTACTAAACTGACTAAGTAAATTTAAATTATTGTCATGTACTTAACTGTGAAAACTTTTAATTAGCCTTATTTTTATATTTAACTTTATAATGTTTATACCTAGCTGTCAGTTTTCCGAATATAATAAAATAATATAAAATAAATATAAATTACGAAGCTTTCTCAGAAGAAGAAGAAGACTTTATATTTAATGGTAGCCTAAATATTTGTTTTTTCAACATAAATTCGCGATATAAAAGTAATATTTAGCCAATTTTTAATACTTGACTAGCCAGAATATGTAATAATGTTAACAGGACAGAAGCTGTTTGGAACTGCTTCAGCGTTGCAAGAAGTAAAACCCCTTCGCTCTTGAGTACGAAAGTACAGCTATAGACATAGAACTTATTTTATCATTCAATAGCTATTCGTTAAACTTTCTTCGAAGGATTGTACTTTGTCAATGCCAAATGTATCATCATCATCATCTCAGCCGTAGCACGTCCACTGCCAAACATAGGCTTCCCCAAGGATTTTCCAAAAGGACCGCTTGGAAGCGGCCTGCATACAACGACGTCTTGCGACCTTTATCAGGTCGTCTGTCCACCGTGTCGGTGGACGACCTACGCTGCGCTTGCCGGTCAGTGGTCGCCACTCCAGAACCTTTCAGCCCCATCGGCCATCTGTTCTACGTGCTATGTGTTCTGCCCACTGCCACTTCAACCGGCTAATCTTCTGGGCCATGTCGGTGACTTTCGTTCTTCTACGGATCTTCTCATTTCTGATTCGATCACGTAGAGAAACCCTGAGCATAGCCCTCTCCATAGCTCGTTGTGCGACTTTGAGAGCCAAATGTATAAAACAATGAAATAATTTGGAGTGGTGCGTGCGCCATTGTGAAACGTTAAATCCAATTTGGGTGAGAAGGTCAATCTAGATTGGATTGAATACCCTGACTTCTCATAAAATATCATTCAAAAGCATCGTACATAACGATAACGATTCTTGTAAAGATTATATTTCTTCTTCTTCTTTGGGTGCCTCTCCACTGGAGGTTGGCCGTCATCCTTCTAAACTCCTCTTTTTTCAGGGCAAGCCTGAACAGATCTTCAGCCCTTCTTATCCCGGTTCATTGTCGGATGTTGTGGAGCCTGTATTGTAATTTACTTTAACTAAAAAGGCATAATGAGATTAAATCTAGAGTTGGCCGTCATCCTTCTAAACTCCTCTTTTTTCAGGGCAAGCCTGAACAGATCTTCAGCCCGTCTTATCCCGGTCCATTGTCGGATGTTATGGAGCCTGTATTGTAATTTACTTTAACCAAAAAGGCATAATGAGATTAAATCTAGAGTTAGTAAGTACCTTTTTGCGTCGAAACGACTCAACGAACCTAAATTAAATTAGGAATGGAGATATTTTATACCCAGGTCACAATAAAGGTACATATCGAATTAACCATTATGTATCATGAAGATTATTATATTAATAATCATAATAGTCTACTGTACATCCAATCTTTAATTAACATGCGTTACGTAAGGAGCGGAGCGTGTAATAGCCAAAGTTACTCTATGGTAATAGCGACGTTGTAGGGCGCACTAATATGTATATATTTTTTTTTTAATATCTTAAATTAATTAGGTCATAATAAAATTACAATAGTAACGTTATATGTATAATATAGCTAGCGATTTAACCCCTCATGTGTCAATGTCATTATAACAATGAAATTTCTTTTGTGTCTGGAGGTTTGACTCTTGATGGAATCTAATAACTCATGCCTAGCTTCTAATAAGTGAAACTGGGTTCCAAAAAGTCTATTATTGTCTATAGTCAAGATTCAAGATACATTTATTTCTCAGCACACGGTAGGTAAACATACATAAATAGTATACAAGATATTACATATTTAAACATATTATGGAACGCATGTCCTTGCCTGGTATGGCGTACTACGAGTAATAGGTATAATCTTTAATTTAAATAATTGATTAAGTCATTTATACATAGTATGTAGTAATTTATATATCAGATGTTAAGTACAATTACTCATGTCAAATCTATCATTTAGAAAGTCTGTAATCGCATAGTAACATTTTTCAGAAAGCAGTTTCTTTAGTTTATTTTTAAAAACTTCATTTCTTAATTCCCTAATGGCTTTTGGAATTTTATTGTATATGATCGGAGCCGTGCAGAAAATACTATTACGCATTAGAGCAGTCTTAGGTGGATACTGTCTAGTTATATCTCGTCTGCTACGAGTATTAGTACTTACGTCATGCCTTCGACACTCGATAGGATATTAGGATAGCAATTCCGAACTCGTGGTAAGGGCACTGCTTTGTATTCAGCCGCCCTATAACCTGTCACTCGTGCATTTGCTCACTGTATCATATTTTAGTGGAGGAAAGGTAATTTGATGATATTTCGTCAAAGGAATATGAATAACCATTCTATTTTTGCTGAAACTCTCATAACTGGGGACCCAGATACTCATATCTATGGGGGGATAACTGAAAAGTCATCCCCAGGCGATGCCAATCAAGTGAGAAGATCTGCAAAAGCCCGTTTTGGCAGGTAACATACATTCTGCTTCCAAGCAGTACTGTGCTAATACGTACCTACTAATGTGCTTAGATTTGAAAGGGTAAGTAGTATCACTACTAGATGAAGAAGACTTTGTGCGAAAATTTGCTCAAGCAGCAACAGATGCATTTCGCATACACCTTTTATGTATAAGTAGTCCAAATATATAATTCTCACTCTAAAAAAAATTCAATTTGATTACGCTAAGCAGGTATTACTGCCTCAAAATGCATTCAATACAAGTGCAATTTGAAAAATTTAATACCGAATTCAAATCTATTACTTTGGTAAAAAATAGTTATTGGAGCGCAACTCAAAAACTACTAGACCGAATTTGATGAAATTTAAATGGGACCACACGGGATGCACTTTCAAATGACAAGCTTTCAAACAATAACAGAATTTTGAGAATCGGTTCACCCTATTGAAAGTTGTGAGGTAACAAACATAAAAAAATATACAGTCGAATTGAGTACCTCCTCCTTTTTTTGGTTGTCTGTAGAAAAATCACAATAATCATGACCTGAAGATGCAAACAACATTTAACTTTACTCCTAATTGTTAATAACATGGTATGGTCATATTTTATTATTAATATGTAAAGAAATATACAGCTAATACGTAATATTGTAACGTTAGTTACAAGTTCCTTTTTTATGGGAAAGGTTGGCAAACGTGCAAGCGGCTCACCTAATGGTAAGTGATACCGCCGCCCACGGACATCCGCAATAACAGAGGTCTCGAGGATGCGTTGCCGACCTTTGAAGAAGAAAGATAGGAAGGAAGAGATAGAAGGGGGAAGTGGAGGGGAAGGAGAGGGAGAATGGGGGAGGGAGAATCGGGCCTCCGAAATCTCCCACAAACCGACTGAAACGCAATAGCTATGTTACTTCACGTCAGTGTTATGTGGGAGTGTGGTACTTCCCCGGTCGTGCCGGCACATTCGGCTGTGGGGTTACAGCGTGGCACTACCACCAAAAAACCTTTCTGCCTCCTATTTTTATGCGGCAATTGAAATAAAAGTATTATGGTTAAAGCCAAAACGAATAATAATTTATCCCATAACAAAGTTCCAACGTCAGCAAACCATCCCTGATTACATTTCCACCGGTCACCCGTTAAATCCGAGGATTTGCATTTGTCTCCGTTTTATCAAAGATTCCGACCTTTTTATGTAAATATAATGAATATATTTATAAATTCGAGACCCTCCAGATTTGCATTACGTGATACCACTCTCAGAAAAGAGGTTTAATGCGTTGAGGCTTAGCAGTCGCGCTTCTAGGATTTTGCATAATTTAAATGATAGATAGGTAGGTGAAAAATACGAATAAGCTAGACTTCTAGCCTGATTTTTCTCACCTCTAAGCTTGAGTTGCACCTGGTGTATTCAAAATAAATTCGACCAAGTGCGGGTTAGACTTACGCACTGTTAAGTTCCGTACCACAACTATATTGTTCGGTTTAAAAATAGTTTTCATCCCATCTATTCAAAAATAGACGAAATGATCCTCAATAATTGCAAGCAAATGGATTCCGGCCCTAGGTGGGCCGGTGATATGTTTAAAAGTGATTAAAAATCTATTGAAATTTAACACAATTAAATTAAAAATTTTACGCAATTCGCTTCGATAACACCCTAACCGATAGTAAAAAAGCGCGCCTGTAATCATACCTATATGTGTTATTAATTATTATTATTATAACCAAACAGCGTTTTAATAAACATACCTACGTAGTTTATATATCAAATATGATCGTAAGTATGACCAAATAATGTTACACATTTTTTAAAACAGATATTGCGGCATTGTTGCGATACACAGTATATGAATTATGTGAGTGTGAGAGGGTGTGTGTGCTGTACATGTGTGGTGTGTGCGTATGAGGATAAGAGTATAATATGGATTTTAACAGTAGGACCAGCCAATCAGTTCTCAATGACCTCAAACTGATCAAGAAACCAAGGGTATCTAACACATGCCTGCGAATATTTGAGTTCTTTCACCACATATCACTTTACATTGATCATATTTGTTATTCAAGTACTATGAAATATGTAAACAATTTTTAATTATCTACTTAAATAACCCGTACCATGTTTATGTTTCAACGCATGGAGGAATCATGCTGTTCTCGAAAATACAAACTAATATGTTTAGTTTCGGGAACAACAATTCCAACACTTAACTGTATCCAGCTGCTGCCGTATTGATTAAAAATAGTTTTTTATGTGTCTCTTAGTTATAAGGCTTGATTATCTAAAAAAATAAAGTTTATTATATTATTATTACATATCCCGTAAACCCGGCGACGACCTCCAAAAACTAATCGTCACTGGGAAAATAGAGGGCAAGAGACCTAGAGGAAGGAGTCCGATCAGATCCGCACTACTCTCAACATAAATGCCACTGAAGTGTTTCGTGCAGCTAGAAGCAGGAATTTTTTATTTTATTTTTATTTTATTTATTAACAAAATCCACAGATCTTAATGTTATTATAGTATACTTTAAAAACTAAGTCTTACATCTAATGACGGATTTACTTTATATAAATGTACTTGAATAGAGAGCAGAGATTTCTTAGTTATACATGTAGGTATATATCTAATTAATACAGTTCCTACAATTGATTAGTTTTACTATATTAATAAAGTAGGTAGGTAAATAATTATCACGGAAAGATAAACTTGACATGTCTACAAACAACGGATGGTCGTATAGGGTGTGTGTGTGAGAGAGAGAGAGAGAGAGAGGTTGTGTAAAGTTAAGTTGGTGAAAATACTCTACAGTTTAGTTGTATTAAAGTTCATCCTAGGTGGGTGCTTGTAAATATTGTTTCTTTATTATGTTTATAATAGAATGTCTAAAAAATCGTTTTTTACTGTTAAAAAGATCAACTGAGTTGAAATACTTGTTAAAGTTAGTTTGAGTTCGACAAATGATTGAATTTTGGAAATAATTGGTATGAATGCGCGGGAGGGAGAACAGAGGCGTGTGTCTTGTACGAACAGTAGGGGCTCGCAGCTGCACGAAAGATTCAGTGAGGACGGTGCTGTCGATGGTACCATGGCAGACGTTATGGAGAAATAACATATCCAGAAGCTTTCGCCTATCTTCGAGTGACAAACATTTGTGAAATTCACAGGATTCTTCATAATTAACATACATATGTTGTGAGCGGCAGTTTAAGTGTTTTAAGAATTTATTTTGGATTTTTTCAATATCTTGTGTGTAAGATATATACTGTGGGCTCCAGACATTACTGCAATATTCAAGTATGCTTCTGACGTAAGCAAAATACAGCACTTTAAGACATTCCGTATCCGAGAAAGGCTTACTAACGCGTAAAATAAAACCTAAACTTTTGTAAGATCTGCTCACAATGTCAGCGATATGGTCGTTGAAAGTTAATTTGTGATCCAGAAGAACTCCTAAGTCTCTAACTAGCTGTGTACTTTTAATTGTGGTATTACTAATTTTGTACTCAAATTTAATTGGCTTTATTTTTCTACTGAACGTCATAAACATACATTTGTTAATATTGATGGTAATTTTATTATCTCTGTAGTAATGTGTTAACTTATTTAAATCTTTTTGGAGTTTTATGCAGTCAAGTTGGTTGTTTATGTTATAGTAAATTTTTGTATCATCTGCATACATAAGATATTTAGCGAATTGAAAACATTTTCCAATGTCATAAAGATACACAGCGTAGAGCAAAGGAGAGAGTATTGATCCCTGAAGGACGCCCGAGGGAATATTTGTGAAGTCAGAGCGATGCCCACCCACAACAACAGCCTGGCAGCGGTTCCTGAGATAAGACTCCATCCATCTCAAAAGATCCCCACAAATGCCAAGCTCTTGGAGTTTATGTAGAAGGATGATATGATCGACACGGTCAAAGGCCTTTTCAAAGTCCGTATAGATCACATCAACCTGCGAACCGCTATCCATACCTCGTAGAACGTCGTTTGTGAAAATTGCTAAGTTTGTATTTGTTGAGCGGCCTCTAATAAAACCATGTTGTTGATGTGGAATATTGGGGTAAACGAAGGGATAAAGATGATTATGTGCCGCTTTTTCCAGTAGTTTGCTAAGAGTATTTAGTATAGATATAGGGCGGTAGTTATCAATCGACGTCTTCGTGCCTTTTTTGTGAATAGGGACGATATGTGCAGTTTTCCAAACAGTCGGAAAGTATCCTTCACGGAAACATCGATTGAAAATACACGCTATAGGTGCAGCCAGAGAGTCTGCGCAGTTAGTGTAAAATATCGGTGGAATTTTGTCACTGCCAGCACCCTTAGAAGGATCGGCCCCCTTAAGTAGTTTTTTTACGAAATCATCGGTAATGTGTATGGTATGCAATGTATCAGTACTTATGTTTCTCACGGGTAACGGCGGTGTTTGACTGTCTAGGGGGCTGTTAAAATTTTTACAAAAGAATTCGTTGAAGGCTGAGCATATTTCTTTTTCATCAGTTAGATTTTTATTATTATAGAACATTAGCTTAGGGAAATCAGTGTTATTTTTTCTTTTTGATTTAATATAGGACCAAAATAGTTTTGGACATGATTTTATTTTATTTTCAGAAAATTTGATGTATGATTTATGGCAACTGTCTTGTAAAAGTTTTACTTTGGCACGGAGAAATGAAAACATTTGGTATTCCATTTTATTATTATATTTTTTCCAATTGTAATGAGCTTTAGCTTTTTCTTTTATCAGTTTAATAAGTTCGCGACTATACCATACTGGATATACGTATGTATGAGACTTAGTTACCCGCGGTACGAATTGTTCGATGGCGTCGTTTAAAATTGCATATAAGTTGTTTACAGCTTCTTCTACTCTACAAGTCAAAATTACTTCCGGCCAGTTTATGTTTGAAAAATAGTCATTGATAGCTAGGTAATTTGCTTTCTGAAATTGTAATTTCAATTGTGTTGCTGGTCTCAGTGGTGATATCAATATATCCGTTGCATTTATATGAATGGCAGGGTGATAAGCATCTTCTTTAATTATTGGAGTATCCGACTTGTGTAAACCTAAAGAAAAATTTGCGAAAACTAGATCTAGGGTATTTTTGTGAGAGTTACCTATAGTATTGTATTGATTAAATCCCGCATACAACGTTTTATTAATTAATAAAGCCGCACAGTTTTGAACCTCAATTGAGCCCTTTTTCAATAGTATTGGATCCCCCGATGACCATTGAATACAGGGCAAATTAAAATCTCCCGCTAAAATAATGTTATCATGAGGATATTTTTCTACAATTATTCAAAAGAATGTCAAGTAGTGTGTGTATGCGCTTAGGTATTAATTTATCCGGCGGCAAGTAAACAACGCCAACATGGAGATCATGGCGCGGACGAGGGGAGCATGAGACGGGGGCAGCGGGCGTGGAGGCACGCGAGCCCGGTGTCAGAGCGCGGTGCGGTACAGTCACCCACACGCACTCGAGGTCATCACGCTGCCATTCGGGACGCGCGCGCGCACCCATGCGCGCTGCGCTCATGATCATGACACCGCCACTAAGCGAGCCGCGATCACGGCGAAATACCTCATACCTATCGCCGCTTACCTCGGCATCCAGGATACCTTCGCAAAGCCATGTCTCAGTGATAAGAATCATATCGGCGTCACAAACCAGTGCATTATTATAAAAATCGTTCGTCTTTGTTCTAAGCCCGCGCACGTTCTGATACAAAAATTGCAATCTATTAAACGACATCATTGTGTATTAGTGAAATAGTGAAACTTATGGGTATGTGTTTATGTGTCGTACATAAAACAATTTGCTTAAGTAGTTCGCTCAGTGTTTGGATAAACATTATGAAAAAGTTGTAGGTAATATTAAATAAGTAACATGTATTGTAGGTTAGTAGTTTTAATTTGTGATGTTTTAGGATGTGAGTAGGTTCGGAGAATAATGATTTAATTGTGATAAGACGATGGTATATTGTATTAATGTAAATAATATATAATGTAAGTATAATAAATAGTAATATGAGTTGTGTTTGAGGTTGTTGCAGACAGAGGTCAAGTAGTGCTAACAATATGTAACAAAAATATTTATTAAATAATATTAACTGACAATGACTTGTTTCTATTGTATTTTTACTAAGTCTGATGCACTTATTATTGCGATGGGAGGCGAAATATCGGTTTTTCTCACATAAATGCGGCAGTTTTTTGTCCAAACATATTTAAAGTAAAATTCTGATGCTTTTGCTTTACATGAATAGATGGAGAAACATCGTACGTCAGGAGCTAATGCCATGATGGGTCACGACCCCCAGCATTGGGTAATCGACGCAAGTAGAAAGGGGAATGGTAGGACAGAAAGACAGACAGGCGGCGTAGGCATAGTTATTACTATATTAGGGTACCGTAGGCCCGTGCGGAACCCTCACGTACCGAGTGCGGTTTTAGGTCTTATTGTAAAACAGGCTTTTATAAAGCCTCTAAGCTAAGAGAATACAGCAGTTCATTTGAATAATACCAGAATATAAGTAAATAAAACAATGTATCACATAAACTCTGTGATTTCCTTCAATAAAATCCCAGACAGAGATAACTGAAAAAATACCTACATGCACTAAAAATAAAAAAGCATGTTAAGAAATAAGACATTATTTAGAACACAACGATGCCTAAAGTATTACTGCCAGGTTTTTATCCGCCACACATTGTATAAACACATAGGTACATGCATGTCAAAACATTCAAACAACTATTTTAAAAGAATACCCACCGAGTTTTTATTGTAACTTTTTGGTGTAGTTTTATTTATTTTGAAACACGGCAGTATAGTATTATTAATTAGAAATTAATGTTCATAGTGGACTCTGGATACATATATGAACCTAGTTTAATAATAGATTTGAATTTGACTTGAAATGGTTTAAAATTTTACTTTGTACCTACTAGTGTGAGCTGGACGTTGCTTAACCCTTACAATACCGAGATAATTAAAACAAAAGATTTGTGAATGAATCTCACGTAAATTTACTTCTCTGGTACGCAAATGGATAATCTATACCGTTGTTTATCACGTGCCTAAGGGTGTGTGTAAGGACATGTATAATATGTGTATGTGTGCGTGTGTGTTTTTTTTAATGATTCATCTTTTTTAGTATTATTTTGATGATAGGTTTAATTTACACGGTAGGCAAAGTACTTGTGATGTGCGCGCCCAGTAAGTAGAACGTCTTCACGACAAATAGGCGACAAAATAAAAATGGGAAGAGGCGGTGTGGTGGGGGCGAAGGGCGCTTGCCGGCGATAATTACGCTAGTGTCGGCTGAGCGGTCGGGTTTAGCAATTTTTAAATGTCATTGTTTTCTGTTTGGTAGGTAGGCTACCAACACAAAAGATTGATCGAAGATTTGTTCATAGATGCGATATTGACATCCCTATAAGAGTTTCGCGCTAATGCGTGAATCAATGATAGTAGGGAAGACGTTCTACTTATTTAAATGTACATATTTATATTTACTAACTTTGCGTTTGGTATAGTCGAGTATCTCGACCGGGTGCACAAGTAATCTATGAAGAAGTGGCCTGGAAGGTCACGAAACCGGTCCAGATACTCGACTACACCTACCACGTACTTACACTACTACACTACAACATTAAACTGTAAAAATAATATGAAAATGTAAAATATTTATGAAATGTTTATTAAAAGTATACGCGATGACTTTAGAACCGCCTTTTTTGGAAGTTGGTCAACAATTACTGTATCAGTGGGTAATTTGTATAATGTTTCTTAAATCCCGCTTGTTACTAGCGTTTGTTTAAAATGCCAATGATTTGAATATTTGCGTTTATAGTACTGACATTTAATTTCTACTCAACTTTAGACATTGCTCTTTGAGTCTTCATTCGCCGAGTAATTTCACTGTTTACAGTTATCTATGGTTTACAGTGCCCTTAGCATCCTTCTACAGTAACTTTTGCGTTCTACTGCGTAGCGGTAGAATATCTGGTATTTTTCGGTCGTAATGCCACGCTGTAACCCCATAGCCGAATGGGCCAGCACGACCGGGGAAGTACCACACTCCCACATAACACCAACTTGAAGTAACATAGCTTGCTGTTTCATTTCGTCGGTTTGTCGAGGTTCCGGAGGCCCAATTCCCCCCTTACCCATTCTCCCTCTCCTTCCTGCTCCTCCTCCACCCTCACCCCTTTTATCTCTTCCTTTCTTCATCCTTCCTCCAAGGTCGGCAACGCATCCTCGTGACCTCGGGTATTGCGGATGTCAGTGGGCGACGGGATACCGATACCGATAGCAAGCGGGTTACCTGGTAAGTTATCACTTACTCGTTTGCCAATCTATCCTATTTAAAAAATAACTATGGTGGTAGTAACCACGGCGATATTATGCTCGAAAGGCCTACCGCCTAATTAGTAGAATTACCTCACCTCTTACGACTCCTGTCCCGACGAGAGAAGAATCCTAAAAATCATCTCAAAAGCAATTTATTTTTGCTTAATACTGTAATGTGATGACCATCATTATAAAAATGAATAGCAATTATCACAAAGCAATACTCATGGGTTAGTTTGGTCAATGATTACATTGTACATTGCAGATGGCTCTACCACAAATACAAACAAAATTGGCGCAATCATAATTTACACCGCAATCAACATAATGATCTGTGTTTATGGAAATTATAGAGGTTTTGTATAAATCGTTGAACTACAACTATCGAATGAGGCAGAAACAACAACTAATAAAATAGTAACTGACATGAAATGTCCTCTTCAAATGGTTCTAAGAAAAATTTACGTCTCTAAATGTGTACTCGATTTTCTCTTTACAATATTTGTAACTGTATAATTTGCTTTACATCTACATACTCAATTTGCACTCATAACCATAAGTTATCGCAATATATTTTTTAAATTTAAATATGCATCTTCACGTCTTTTCAGTAGTGTGATTCTCTGAAGAAGTGAAGAGCAAACATCGGCTCAGCACCCACTTGGCCCGGGTTCACTCGGCCCCAAGAAAGTATAGTCCGACAATAAAAATAATGAACACATATTGTTACCTATACAGGCCTATAATTAATAGCTGTAGGTAATTTATATGGACCGTGAAAAAATCGTTTATTTTTTAAACCATTTAATTAATTATATAACAGGTCAACAAATCTTCACTTCTACACTGTCTGCACTTCTACACTAATATTATAATGAGGAAAGATTTGTTTGTTTGTTTGTTTGATATGAATAGGCTCCATAACTACTGGACCGATTAGATTTTCTGATGGTTATATAACTCAATCCATTGAATCGATCCCGATGCCAAAACGTGTTTGTTGATTATGGTCGATTTTTGAGGGTCATTGTTCTTGACGCCACTAATGTGCTCCTGATTTGGACAGAGAACATTTCGTTTGGTCTGACCGATCTAGGACTCGCCGCATCTGCAGTCTACTTTATAAACACCAGGTTTTTCAAGGGAATGCTGTCTTTTGGACAAGCTCAAAATAAATACAATACAGGGTAAATATCCCTTTTCCAATATTAATTCTTGAATATACTAATTTTTTGGCATTTAAAGTGAAAGTGTATTTATGATATTATTATTTTTTATAATTCCACAAATGCACCTATTACTTGAGATACATTTCATAAAGAAACTTTTACTTAATTAAAAGGTACTTACACTAAAATATGAAATATAAATATGAAATGCAAAGTTTTTCGTCGTTCTATCGTAATAAAAACCGAATAACACTTCAAAAGTAATAATGTGAAATATATTGAGCAATATTTTCTGCACAACTAATATTCAACGCAAAGC
Organism: Selenia dentaria; assembly: GCA_917880725.1. Lineage (NCBI taxonomy): Eukaryota > Metazoa > Arthropoda > Insecta > Lepidoptera > Geometridae > Selenia > Selenia dentaria. Next base: position 34,801,164 of record OU862883.1, read on the forward strand.
ACTTCAAAACAAATCAAGCAGCATAATGCTCGCAGAGATCACGTTCAGACTTGCTTTGGGCTCCTCTCTCACCTGCAACTTATAACGTTTGCTAGTAAGCACAAAAAATAGTCCAGCTTTCGATTAAGTAGCAGCTTATTCACAAGAATACACGTGCTTATTGAATGCTACTACGTAGCAATTGCTCGGGTTATCATTTTTATGTGATAATTACTATGTATAATAAGAACTAATATTATTATATACCTATAGTACCTATCGGTAGTATCGGTACTATAGTAACTACCTGCTCATGATATCTGGGTCGTACGAGTCCGGCAATATGTCCGTCTTGGTACGTACTACCGCTCTGCATCTTTCGTAGACATGCGTGACGTTTACCATCAAACAAACGATGCCCATTTTGTCATTCAATTGCATAAAAATAAAAACTCTCACAGTTATAATGTTAGTATTATTATGAAGTTCAACTTTTAGAGTATAGTATTAGATGTTAACACTATTCATTGACAAAAGATCCTACTTGTTAAACAACAACAACTTAAACAAATTTAACCGTTTTTCCCGCACTTGGATTTGGATTCAATATCGAAATATCGACTTTAAATCTATAATATGAAAATATGTTCAAAATTTTCTGGTAAAACTGTTTTTCTACGAGATAGTACTAGGAAAAGTAGCTCTCGCCTAGGGAAAACATTCTTTTGAAAATTATATTTCGGTATAATATAAGGTGATTTACAAGAAAATTTTACCTATTTTCGGAACAATTTAGGAGGAACAAATATGTCTAAAAATACATAATAATCCTTGAAAATTCTATATAAGAACACAAAATACCTTTATTGAAACTTCTCATAAAACACGTCAGAAGATAATATTAACATGTTCTAAATATACATTTCTATATTGGGGTTTCAATACATATAATAAACTTCTATTATAACTTTTTTGAATGTGAGCTCACAGGGGCAAACATCAATAAGAAGAAATTTAAATAAATTGTTTGTTTTTTATCACCAGAATACATCGAGCATAAAATCCGTTAGAAATGTAATTACTCTTATTTTAGAACGTAGAATTCAGTAAAATTTCATATCTGTCAAAAATCTGTTTTTACGGGAAGTTAGTTCCAAATCGAAGTAGTTACTTTTACATTTCTCTTTTGTTACACAACTGCGTTGGACCATTTATATACAAACAGCTAAATAAAAAATTGAATATTGTAAAGGACTCGAGAAGATTATGCAAAACCAAAATAAAAGAGCACCTGCTATCGTTAGACCACACTTCCACCGAACAACTACTCCGAATTCAAATCTAAATCACACACAGGACAATACAAACACATCTGACTATACTCAACACTCGTCCTAACACCTTCTAGATATGCAATCGAGAGAGATATTTGCTATAAACATCAAACTATTTGCACATTTAAGGCCAACGCACGGGATGGCAAAGAATTTTGCCGTCGCACACTAGCCGCTTAGATACCGCGGCATTCCGGCGCCTTGCCACGACTTTGCCCGACATTGTTTGCCTCAGTTTTAAAATGGTAGATTGGGATTTGGCGTTGATAACTAATATTGCAGACGAAGAAGGTGCACATTCTATTAATATTAATTATTATATATGCGCCTCACCCCGCGGTATTTCACAACAAGCGCCGGCGGCGGTCTTGGCATGCCGTTGCCTACCGCAGCACGCCACGGCATCCCGCCGCTGGAGCCCGTGGCCTTTCGATGCCACGGCATCATTTTGAAGCATAGCAATTTAAGTCGTATTTATATTACAATACGTTTGAATGACCATTGGTAAAAATGTAAATCCCTTGCCATGCCGTCCCGGTCTGCGTAGGCCTTTAGGAAGAATTAGCTCTCACAAACTTCTATCAAGTATAGCTTTTCAGGTACCACCTCGGCGAACTCGACATACGCAGTTATTGGACGTCCCACTAGTCAGCACTAATTATGCTCAGAATTCGGTGTTATGTCGCGCCGCTAGAACCTACAATAAACATTTTTCTAGCCTGGATTTATTTTTTTCCTCAAAATCATCATTAAAAAAACAAATAAGACTGCTTCATTGCGATTAATATTTTTACACACACCCTCTCTCACGCACATACACACGTACACACACACACATACACACATACACACACACACACACACACACACACACACACACACACACACACACACACACAACTCACAAACATACCTGCTATTCTTGCTATTCTCACTGTAATTGTAATAGGACCTGTGCCTGTATCTTATCTTTTTGTCCTTTATACATATTTTGTCGTATTATTATTACTTTTCTGTAAATTGTTTTTAATTTGAGTAATTCTGTTTTGGCCATATTTTAAGTTTTTATATTAAGTGTACATATTAATTGTAAACGCTGTTGAATTACCGAAATAAATAAATAAATAAATAAATAAATAAAACAGGGTACCCTTCCGTGAGAGCTAGGGTTCTAAACAGTCTAACTTTGTTAACTTATATACTCGTATTTCTATCCCATAATCAAAATATAACTAACTGTTTATAGCTACAGCACTGTGTGCTTTAGTGTTGTGTGTAATTATTGAAATTTATTTATATTGTGTTTTGTGTTAATTGTAAGTTACAAAGTTGTTTTTTTTTGGTATCAATATTATGCTTAAAACATGGGTTCTAAAAATATCTAAAACAAATGGTCAACCATGTGCGCTATTTGAAATAAGATGTATAGAAACAAGGCTTCACTTGGGGTTAGCCGTTATTGGAGAATGCAAAGTGATTTTGAATTTTGCTCTATTTATGAGTGCAATATGAAACAAAGAAAGGAAGAAACAAAGTAAAATGATTTCAGACTTCAAGTTAGTTTTTCCTTGCAACTATGACCCCGGGACTTTCGAGCGGTGCGTGAAAAAGCATTTCTCAGGACATCATAGGGGTGGCCATTAACGCAGCTTACGGCTGCATTAATCATTCTCCGCTTTCCATCAGGCGAGAGGGAGTCACTTTGATGAATCAATATAAAAGAAAAGAAAGAGAAAAAAGTTTACGCATTATATACGTCGGGTAAAGTAATATACTCCTAATGTTACACCATTTTATTTACATTTTTAATGATTTATATTTATTTGGCCAAATTTGACATTTTTGCCCGAGGTATTGGGAGTAACGCTAATGTCTAGCACGTGCAAGTATGAATCTTATTTCAATAACGCTTCCTGTGATAATTGCATTGACCCATATAAAGTTTCTCTGCTAGCGAATGTATGCGCTTTACATACAAAATATACAAATAACACGATACCTTGTTAATAGGTAAGACTTGTTATGTTACCCGCTTTAGTGACAAAATAATTTACTAAAAAGGGACATTTACAATGCTAAATTAGAACCCATAAAATATTCTCAATAATCCCTAATATTGGACTTGTACACAACAATTCGTTCCTTAGAATCGTTTTTTGTCCCTTTTAAGACGCGGTCCAACCCCATTTTTAAAATAATTAACGATGCTTTACGTAAGGTTGATAATCGCCTGTTAGATTGGACGATGTAATGCGAAAATGCGTTAATTTTGTACGTTTTATTTATATTTTTCGATATTATACTAACACAATTGATAAAACTGCTGGGGGCCTACTTCCACCTTTTACGAAACTATCATAAATCAGGAGCGTTTTGTAATAAGCTTAGAATAATCATACTTACTATCGTACTCCCACCGACACAAAACGGTCAACCAAATTTAATGGTAAGCAATATAAGTGGTATGCAATATGACTACTTTAAGAGATGAGAATACGGATCTTCAAAACTTTGACATTGGAACAATGAAACTTAGTGTCAAAAGTCAAGTCAAAGATCGCGAATTGAATTAACTATTTTATACTACGTCAATAAAACGTCTATCGCAATTATATATCGCAATATTGTTTTAAGCTTGCTATATTGCGTGGTGGTACCAAATTTAATGGTAAGGTTAAAACATTATTACTTTAAGAGGTGGGAGTAGGGCCCCTGGTTATTGCTTTAGTACTATACGTTGGCAAAGTATTACTTAAAAAAAAAATAGTGTTATCGCTGAAAATTCTGAGAGTTTGGACGTGAAAGTTTATTTTTGTGGACCTATTCAGGATTTTTTTCTGCTGAAAGAGAGTTATATTAATGAATTCTATTCGGTTATTACTCTTTTCCTATTCTTTTTCTTAATTTTGCATTTTTTTCATAATATACTATCTATCTGTTTCGTTACCCTAGGTGTTTAAAAATTCTGCTTTTTCTTTAATAAGGGTACGAGCGCTCCTTAAGGCACAAAATTGCATCGTACCATAGTGTAAACTAAGATGTCCTTAAACACTACACGTTTTCATTACATATTTAAAGTACAATTATCAAAATATGAAATTATAACGCCTGCGGTCGTCATACGGATGTTTCACAGACATAAAAATAAAGATAAGGAATACTTTATAGTAGACTGTAGTTATACGTTAAGATATGACATTCATTATTATTCACTATCTGCTCTCCGCGGTTTCACCCGCGCGGTGATGGATGATGATGATGAATCTAATATAGCCTATGTAGTATAATGTAGCTTTCCAATTGTGAAAGAATTTTTGAAATCGGTACTTTTCGGTATCGATACTTTTTAAGCCAATTCGTTACAAACATAGATACATGGATAGATACACTGTTTATTGCAACAACACATTATAAAATACAACAAACAAATAAAAAACTTAAAATTAAGCGTCATAATGGGCGGTCTTATCGCTCAGAGCGATCTCTTCCAGACAACCATGCACGGAAAGAAATATGTATACAAGTTACGGTGGTGCATAAAACAAGTACAATATAGAAACTTTTAAAATTAAAAACAAAAATACATACTTATACATACATACATATCTTTCCTCTTTATAATATTAAGTATATATTATATTCTAAGTTAGAGAGTTTCTACGGACAGCTATACACCTCGGTCGCTAAACCTGTTAGCAGCTCGGCCAAAGACCCAAGAGCCAAGCTGACCCGACATTATAGCGATGATATCCCGGACATCAGCCTGTACGAGATTAGAATGGCCTTGAAACAGCTTAAGAACAACAAGGCGCCTGGTGACGACGGTATCACATCTGAGCTTCTGAAAGCGGGTGGAACACCGGTACTTCAAGTCCTTCAGAAGCTCTTTAATACCATCTTACTCGAAGTTTCAACGCCAGAAGCATGGAACAAAAGCGTGGTGGTGCTGTTATGTTTAAAAATTACAGACCCATCTCGCTTTTGAGCCATGTTTATAAGCTGTTTTAGCAGGTCATAACGAACCGTCTCAGTCGCAGGTTTGATGAATTCCAGCCTCCGGAACAAGCTGGTTTCCGAAAAGGCTATAGTACTATAGACCACATACACACGCTACGACAAGTTATACAGAAGATCGAAGAGCATAACTTGCCTCTTTGTCTAGCGTTTGTGGACTATGAGAAAGCCTTTGATTCGATCGAGACGTGGGCAGTGCTTGAGTCTCTCCAGCGGTGCCGTATTGACTATCGGTATATTGAAGTGCTGAAGTGTTTGTACAAAAACGCCTACATGTCAGTCCGAGTACAGGAGCAGAGTTCGAAGGCAATTCCATTGCAAAGAAGCGTGAGACAGGGAGACGTTATATCTCCGAAACTGTTCACCGCTACATTGGAAGACGCCTTCAAGCTTCTGGAATGGCAAGGACTTGGCATCAATATTAACGGCGAATACATCACTCACCTTATACGACTTATACGACGATATTGTAATCATGGCAGAATCCATGGAAGACCTCAGTACAATGCTCGAAGGCCGCCATCGAATTTCCCAGCGGGTAGGTCTTAATGACAAAAATAACATGGACATGACGAAAGTTATGTCTAATGCCCATGTTGTACCTACCCCAATATCAGTTGGGAACTCAGTTCTCGAAGTTGTTGACGAGTACATCTACCTGGGACAGACAGTCAAACTAGGCAGGTCCAACTTCGAGAAAGAGGTCAATCGTCGAATCCAACTCGGCTGGGCAGCGTTCCGGAAACTTCGCGAAGTCTTCTCGTCAAAAATACCTCAGTACCTCAAGACAAGAGTCTTCGACCAATGTGTGTTACCAGTGATGACTTATGGCACTGAAACGTGGTCTCTTACTATGGGCCTCATAGATAAACTCAAAGTCGCACAACGAGTTATGGAGAGGGATATGCTCGGTGGTTTCTCTACGTGATCGAATCAGAAATGAGGAGATCCGTAGAAGAACGAAAGTTACCGACATAGCCCAGAAGATTAGCCAGTTGAAGTGGCAGTGGGCAGGGCACATAGCACGCAGAACAGATGGCCGATGGGGCCGAAAGGTTCTGGAGTGGAGACCACGGACCGGCAAGCGCAGCGTAGGTCGTCCACCGACACGGTGGACAGACGACCTGATTAAGGTCGCAGGACGACGTTGGATGCAGGCCGCTTCTAACCGGTCCTTTTGGAAAATCATGGGGTAGGCCAATGTTCAGCAGTGGACGTCTTATGGCTGAGATGATGATGATGATGATATTCTAAGTATTTAGTCAATGTGCAATACAGTTTCACTTTAGTACCCGGTTAGCAGGTGCTGCATCAATGCGTCTACATCAGTGCTAGAGTAAATGCTAAGCCTTGGTTATAGCGAATAAATATTAATTTATGCCGTAGTCTAGCATCTCTATGTGGTTTAAGCTCATTGTTCAAAGATATGACCCATCCCACTTCAGGAGCATGGCTAAATAGAGCTTGGAATTTTGAAGCCAAGTGGAGTTAATATAAAATTCGATTAATGTTATTATGGGCCTTAGTATATACTAAGTATAGAGATGGATTATTTGCCGCTGAGCGTTCGTAACGGGACACGAGTGTAGGCAAATTGCACAAAATGATGAATGTTGTCTTTGTGTTTTACTCGTCAATCATCTTAAATGGTATTAGTAAGTAATTTATCTACCGCTTTAATAAGACATGACTTAGACAGGACAGTGACATAATGACAAAATTATTTATGTGGCTAAGATTTGACTCTGAGTACTTGAATAAAAACAACTCACTTGATGCAACTATAAATAACAACATGAGGAATGGCAAATGTACAAATGTACGGGCTTATGATTAATAAAAAACAAAATAATGAATGAATTAATATTTATTTGCTTCAGTTTTGGCTACAATATTGCATAGTTGTTAAAGCACATTATACAGAATCAACAAAACTCTACCTAAACGGCGTGCAAATGTTTTATACAAGATTTATACTTATGTGTTTTTAAACAAAAAAAAATAATAAAAAAATAAACAGGCAGTAATTAAAAATAATACAAACTGATATTAGATATAATAATTAAGACTGTCAATTGATATAAATGTTTGATAAGTCGCTTTTGTCAATTACTTCAATTAAATATCAAACCGATGACGAAGAAGACGCCATCAGCCGTTTCGTGCGACGTGCGGTGTCTGCGTCACCAAATGCTATCCGCGACTACAACTTGCAGATGGCCATAAAAGATCGGAATGTGGATGTGACGGAGGCCCTGGGCCGGGTGGAGAAAGCCGACTTATATAAAAATTACTTATAAAAAAAGAAAAATTAGACAAACTTAGGCTTTTGTATTATGTATGCGTGTATACCTTGAGCATTCACGCTCACTAAAAGGCTTCTTCTCGCGGCGGTGTCGTGTGGCGGGTCGTCCTGGCACACGTGTCAAGCTCGTGAACGGGCGCTGCTTGCGGGAGCCGGTATACTCTCGGTATGTACGATATTTAGAAATTAGTTAAAAGTCTATTTGTGTACAAAAAAAAATGTATTATGTAAGTTTAGTTAAGAAAAAAAAATGTCCTCCTGTATTCCGTTAGTAATTATAAAAAAATATATAAGTTTAAAATATAAATGTAAACAATGCCACGGACCCATTGAGTCTGTGAACATACATAACATAGTTAACCCATTGACTAAATATGTAGGTCAAAGGACAGAGTTGCATATTCTTTGTGGATTATGTAGTCAGATCTACGTCAAAATGCAGCTTACGACGTCTTCTGTAGGTTTAGTGGATGTCTAAAATTGTACAATAGCTTATTGAGTACGGTTACCTTATACCTTATTGTCTATATCAGTAATATATGACAAGCATTTTACGTGCCCTACTTATTTATATGTCCTATTTCTTATATTCACTGTATTTTTAGCGCCCCATTTTATAACTCGCAACAAAACCAAATAAACAACCAAGCCCCGCAACGACACTCTACATTAACCAACTCATATCTCTCAAAACGTAAATAAAATTGAATTAACTCCTCAAGTGGATATAAAAGTTCCAAATTATGCCACCATTTGAAGGCTGACGCGAAAAAATAATAAAATTCTCCCCTCCAACGGGATCAGCCGCTCCCTAAATAGAATCCAGTAATGGATAGGGATAACCGCATAGAAAAATTAGGCTTAAATGGCTTGAGATGGTTCACCTTGAACTGCGTAATCCTCGCGTGCAGACATCCAAATGTGACGTGATCTAAAAATGTTTTAGTATTATATAAAACAACAAGGGAGGTATCAACACATGAACAATTATAAAATGCTGTTTTTAATCGACTTCAAAAAAGGAGGAGGTTTCTCAATTCGATCGTATATTATATATTTGTTTTTATGTGTGTTCGCGGATAACTTCGTCGTTTAGAAACCGATTTTGTTTGATAGAGTATACTTCCGTGGAGGTCCCTTATAAATTTCATCAAATTAAGTCAAGCAGTTTTTGAGTTACACTCCAAAAGCTGAAAAGTATTGATTTATTTCATTGACGGCGTATCCCGTAAGTAGCAAGGTCACTAAAAGGGTAAACCAAATTTTTTTTACCAAAAATAGCACCGACTTCTACACTAAAATATGTGAAATAACTTGTTGAAGTCGGTACATCACAATATTGCGTGCATGGTATCGACTTCAACAAGTTATTTCACACTTTTTAGTGTAGAAGTAGATAGACAGATATATAGATAGATAGATAGATAGATAGATAGATAGATAGATAGATAGATAGATAGATAGATAGATATTTCACTTTTTATTATCAAACATTATAATGTAATTTACACACATATAGTTTATAGTCATGTATCTCACGGTAAAAATGTTATAACATCCTACTGTAACACTTGAAGGGTATTCAGAATCTACAACACAAGAAATCATTTTCTTAGTGTAGGTTCTGTGCGACAGCAGACTAAGTTAATAGACGCAACACAAGCCATGGCTTTGTAGTAATTAATTGTTATTGTGTATTTTAGTTTGTAACAATAAACTATTTATTTATTTAAGTATAAATAAACTTAAACTTAAATAAACTTAATAGATAGATTAACTCTTTATTGTAAAACCACATTATACATAAGTCAATTCGATACAGTTGAACAAAAAATTGAACATGTAGGTTCTATTTTTTGATATATTTTTTTTAATTTTAAGTGTATAAAATAATCTGTAACAAGCTGTATAGACGTATATGAACGCATAGTATATAACCCGCAACATTTTTCACGATTATATTGACGACAGTTTATAACTGGGAGGTGTTCACATGTTCCATGGTGACGAACTAATTATAGTTCCGCACAGACATTAATTCGAAGGTAGAAAATTAAGTAGGAAGCAACACTAGACGGAGAATGGTGACTGATTCCCATATCAAGGACATCTGTCAAATAACTCACTGAATTGCATAGCTAGTACTTTTTCATTTTTTTTAAGTTCTAAAAAAGAAAATGTATATTACTTTGAAATACTGAAAAAATCTAAACGTACGGGCATAGTAAACAATGTGATGATTACATGAAAAAAAATCACTGAAATCGGACAATGTTAAGAGGTAGAAAAGATTTTTTTCTTTCAGTATGGAAAGTACTGGCTATGTCTATAAAGTCTATCCTCTTATTATAAACTTCAGGCTGCCAGGCAGGCGAACACTGGTAAGTGCATTACTTACAATCCTGCTGTGGATACCATATAAGCTTGTGGCAGAATTTGAACCGGTTTCCCTGATTAATGGTCGAACATAACCACTCTTAACCACACACGTTGCAGTTTCTGGAAAAGTAAGTTGATTTCTGCGAAATCTATTGTATTATTGGCCAAATATGGCGAATCGCGAGTCAACGGGTAAAGCGCCATTGTCGCCTTGAAACTGATGGTACACAGCGGTTTTTATAGGAAGTATTATTGATAGTGATACGACACATTACTCGGTTTTAGATCCCCCGAAGGAGTCGTTAGGGTTTCGTTAGTGAAACTTATTGCTACCTTACGATTTAGTTGTCTTTTACAATTTTCCTTTCATACAGTATCTTATTCTTATTCGTTTTGGGGGCAATGAGGGCTGCACTGACGTCCCACTTGGGGTGTTTTGTGCATTCCCCCCTGCCAGCATTTACTCAAGCCAGCCTATTTCCTTCAGATAGCGGCGTAATACAGTATCATTTCGAGCACGACTTTCTATTTATGATTATAATTGATGTTTCTGATTATATCGGGACATTTTTATCAATCTTATTTATATTTTATGTGTAAACTAAGCAAACGTGTCGATCCATCCCGCAATGTCTCCAACCCCCGCCATTTGTCCTATCTCCAATCTGGAAAACGTCTCCCTGTAAATTATTTTCTCACGAAAAAAATACACGTAACAAAAGTTTAAGTCCCGTGATTGAAAGTGGTATTTTATCTGAACGGCAATTTATGGGGGTGGTCGTCCAATTGATAGGGTGCTAACCGCTGCCCAGAGGGGCCAAGATAAGGATTATGGTCTTGGCGGCCCGATGGCTATTTGCGAGTTTTACCGAAACGCTAACGCGTCGTAGCCGAGATCAAATGGTAGGAGCGATAAGCGCTGAGTGATTGCAATTGTTTTTTGATGGCCAAAATGCAGTAGGGGACATGTTATTTTTGTAAATAACTTATACGGACTGATTGTAATATTGTTCATCGTATCAACTGTAAATGTTGAAATGAATTAACATAGAAACTTATAACAACCTCTAAGGGTGTTTATGGGGTTGATAGTTTGTATGAAACTTCGTTAGTGCAGGTGCTAAAAGTTTGAAATTTGGCATGGGGGTTCTTTTTAGGATGTAGCTGCTCACTAAGGCGGGATTTTATGAAATTCAACCCCTACGGGTTTTTTTTAGGGTTGATAGTTTGTATGAAACTTCGTTATTGCGAGTTCTAAAAGTTAAAAAAATTGCATGGGGTTCTTTTAAGGACATTATTTCTCACTAAGACGGGATTGTATGATATTAAACCCCTAAGGGTTTTTTTGGGGTTGATAGTTTGTATGAAACTTCGTTACTGCTACTGCTAAAAGTTTATAATTTTCCATGGGGGTTCTTTTTTGGACCAAATAGGCGAGTCTATTGCAAACTACGCCGCACTCCTTCAACATTTATTGGGCAGAAAAAGCAAGTAACTGTCCTACCCGGGGATCAAACCCAGGACCTCGAGGTTCCAAAACGGCACTTTTAACTCTATACAAAGACCAAGCGAGTGAAGCCGCTGGCGGGTCAGCTAGTAATATTCTAAATATGAAAGTAAATCTGTTTGTTTGTTACCATTTCAAGACTACCATTAGAAGACCAACGGGATTGTGATTAAATTAGGGAAGGAGACAGAATATATCCCGGAAGGACATAGTATAATTTTCATTATCATTATCTGTCACTACGCGGGTGAATCCACGGCGCGCAGATAGTACAACATATACGCGATTCAATAAGTTTGAAGTCGTTTAATTTTAAAGTTCATCGTGAAAGCCTAAGATACCATAGCGGTAAAATTATTACAACACAAAAGAGAAATCTTCGGAGTCATGCGTAATGAAGGAAAATTGCTATTGGAAGCTATATCGTGTAGCTACTGGGCTAGTACTTGGAATTCAAAAGTAGGCTATAGTATGACATCCTCTTTTGAAGGTGGGGGGCTACACAATCACTGACGTCGCGAGGTCCTATTCAATAATAATTGTCCAAAGGAGCACTGAGAGAACGCTGATCGTCACTGCTTAACGATGTCGCTGCTTTAACTGGCCAAATTGACTTTCATCTGTTCGTATGTTTGTTAGATTGTATGCTAGTCCTCCTATACTGAGGTCGTAGCACAAATAATTTGGGAAAAGTATTCGTATCGTAAGGGCCTACACGTCACACTTTGGCGTACAAACTATGAGTTCTCTGTGTCACAGTTGCCCTAGATAAATGACAGTTTGTGATTTCAACGTGAACGACACGTTACGTTACACTCACGCAGTTATTCGTGCTAGGCACACAGGTCGTATTTTTCAACCAATCTTGACGTACAATTACCTATATATATACAGGGTGTTTGGTAGAGGGACCGACATACCAAATGAGCGTGTTCGGGGGCCCACTTGGAGAATACAAGTTGGCCAAAAAAATCCCAGACCCCCCAATATTTTTAAACTTTTTTTGTGAATTTTCCTTTTTTCTCCGAAATCGTACCTATTTACCACCATAACATTTGTAAAATCTGATTTAGACAGGATGTTTTAGTTGAATTTGGTCTCTATACATCTTCAGGCCAAGCAAAGCAAAATTGGATACCTGGATTTTGAATTGGATTGGCCTGAAGGTGTATAAAGACCAAATTCAACTAAAAACATCCTGTCTATAACAGATTTTACCAATGTTATGGTGTTAAATAGGTACGATTTCGGAGAAAAAGGGAAAATTAACAAAATAAAAGTAAAAAAAAATTGGGGGGTCTGGGATTTTTTTTGGCCAACTTGTATTCTCCAAGTAGGCCCCCGAACACGCTCATTTGGTATGTCGGTCCCTCTACCAAACACCCTATATATACAATAAACTTTTGTCGTCGGTGATTTTTGAGTAAGTGGGTGGTACTTTACCGAAAAAGAGGAAAGTATGATGTGGTGCTACTTACCGGTACCTGACTTTTTAGAGAGGATCTTCGAATATGAGCGTAATAGGTTGTGAAGTTTAAAATAAGACGGTTTTGGTAATATTCGGCAAGAGCATCGGGCAGCAATAACATATAGCCAAATCATAGATAGCTGCAGACTGCAAAAAAATTGCCGCTAAAGACTGCGCTCGTCAGGTCTAGTAGTTCTACGAACAATAGACTACTAGACAATTATATTATAGGTAGACACAGCGCAACACAAGGAGTCCTAGCGATTAGTGTAAACATCTCAAACATTCATGTCTCTATGTGGCAAGTGGGAAACAAATACAGTGCTGCCCAAAACTTTGATACTCATAAATCCGGTTCAAACGAAAACTGTCATGGGAAGGCACTTACCATGTGAATGAATTGCCTGTCTCGTCAATTACTACGAGTACTAGAAAACAAATCACCCAAAGCAAATACTTCCGCTTTATTTTCCCAGTTGTTTTTATTTTTATTTTTCCATCTCAGTTTGTATTAATCCTTTGTAGAATGATGTACGAGTCCAATTCATTAGAGTACAGAACCAGATAAGCTCTGTTTGATTGATGATAGATAATTAAGTAGCTGCTTTCTTTATTAATATCGCAATAATATTATAAATGTGAAGGTATGGTCGGCACGGGACAATGACCTATGGAGGGGGCTATGCTCGGAGTTTCTCTACGTGATTCTAATCATGAAGTGAGGAGATCCGTAGACGAACTAAAGACGCTGACATAGCTCAGAAGATAAGCCAGTTGAAGTGGCAGTGGGCAGGGCACATAGCACGCAGTTCTGAAGTGGACACCACGGACCGGCAAGCGCAGCGTAAGTCATCCACTGATGAGATGGACAGACGACTTGATAAAGGTAGCAGGACGACGTTAGATACAAACCGCTTCCAACCTGTCCCTCTGCAAATTTTTGGGGGAGGCTTATGTTCAGCAGTGGACGTCCTACGGCTGAGATGGCGATGAAAGGTATGGTCTGTTTCTATGGATGTTACCGTCTCCAGCCCCAGACGGCTAATTGAGGCAAGCCGGGGGTAAGGGGTCTCATTTAGCCCCAGGGAGAAGCAGGGTCCGCGGTGTCGCCACAAAGCCGCTCCTGCGGTGTTATTACTATTATTAAACTACAATTACAGGTTTTTGCAGTCAATAAACTAGTTGCTTTTTATTGGTTTCTAGTAAATAGAAAGCAGTTGCGCATAGGCCAGTCACCATTAAATTGTAATATTCCGGGAAGAGGGCGGCTTAAAAACCACGCTGTATTAACTAGTCATTTGCAGATAATGAGAGTATGGAGACGACTTCTTAATTTGAACTACGGAGAGCTCAAAAAATAAACATTCATAAAGTATTTTAAACGTGTCTTTCTAGCTAGCAAGGCTCTTTAGCAAATACCCGTTACTGTGGATTATAATAGACTGTTTTGAGAAATAGTATGCCAGGACCAGTTTTGGATCCATTTTGAAACGCTCAGGGATATTGAAAGTTCATCAATCGTGTGGTTTGATTCACACTTTGTTGTTATATATTATAATTACATATGGGAAAAACATACCTTAGTATCATCATCATCTCAGCGGTAGGACGTCTACTGCCTAACATATGCCTCTCCCACAAATTTGGTGTAATCTAACCACTATTCTTAAAATCCAGTCATCATTCTACATCTACCACTTTTGATCTCATCATTTCTGTACAAGAATTTTAAACATCCATCACTCTGTCGTACCGCAGCACGGTTTAGATACCCCAAAGGAATCGTCAAGGGACATAAATAATTTTTAAGCTTAATAAGTATTTATTAAGCTTGTTATGTTTTAATCATATGTTGAGATGAGCTTACTGCCTTACGCTTGAATCTCCTTTTATAATTTTCCTTTCATAGTCACTATTATTATCAGCTATAGGATGTTCACTGCTAGACAGACGTAGATCTCTTCCTTAAGGACGGGTCTTGCTAACACCACACACACACGGCAGGCAGCTTAGCTAGCACGTTAGTGAAGTTTTACTTTAAAAGACGCTACTTCTTGCTTACTGGATTTTATCTACCAACTTCTGAAAAAAGGAGGAGGCGCTCAATTCGATTGTATGTTTTTTTCCATGTTTGTTACCTCATATATTTCGACTGGGTGAACCGTTTCTCAAAATATTTTTTTTGTTTGAAAGCTGGTGCCCATTTAAATTTCATCAAATTAGGTCCAGTAGTTTTTGAGATATACTCCAATAGCTGAATAGAATGGAAGTTGGTATTAAATTTTTCAAATTGTATTTGACATTGAAGCACTTTCTATATGGCCACATGACGATACAGGGGTACTAATTCCAAAGGTAGAAGCCAACCGTAAATTCGTACGTTCCGTTACCCAATAGGTGAGTATATACGTATCCAAAAGCCTTGTCCACTATAACTCACCTTACAAATTTCAAGCGAGTAGACATAAGGCAAAAAGAAGAGTGCTTTCCGCTCGCCCAACGAAATAATAAGTGTGCTTCGTCGGCCAGACCGTAATTATTGAGCTGGCTCCATTGGCAACATGGCTTATTACGCCGTATTGCATCTTAGGAAGTAATTAAAGTAAGCGACTGGAGCGTGCGCCATGAACGATCGATTTAGTTCTAGTTATAAAGTGACGTTCTCATGAACGCTGTATCACGTAACTGTTCATCAGCCGTCATCATTAGAGATTCAAATCGTAAGAGGCGAGGAAACTCCTTACTAGATGGTACCGTGTCAGATATTTTGCCCCGAACCAATTGCGCGCAAGCATTACAATGTCAGAACGGGAAGTGAATTGCAGCGTTTATTGAAATTGCTGGAATATACATTAGCAGCCCATTATGTTCCCACTAATGAGACTCGAGCCTTTCTCTCAGAGAGAGGAGAAGCCATAATCCACCACGTGGGCCCAGTGCGGCTTGGTGGATAGACTAGTGGCCACATGTGACATGTCGTAGTTTTCAGGCCACCCGAAGGATTCGACATAGCCTAACAACTGCTATCCTAATACAGCAACCGGGACCGACGTCTAAACGTGCCCTCCAAATCACGTAAGCGCTCAGTTGTATAATGTCACTAGCGGTCGCCCATCCAACTCCTGACCGCAACAAGCGTTGTATAGCTTGTTGATCAGTTAAAAGACAAGCTCCACTGTTACCCCTTGATGGGATATAAGTGAGTCAAAAACTACAATTTGACAAGCACATGCAGTACCACGTAAAACTAAAGTTCTGTACACTGAATGTTAACTCAACAGCTGTCGTGGACTTGCCCCTTTCGTCATTGCAGTTTGATTAATAATTTTATACACTAAAGAAAATACATTATTTCTTATTAAAAGACAATGCGTTACTCTAATTAACTGTAATTAATTAAATGATGTACTTAGTAAGTAACAAAATGAATCGATAGCCACGTTGGCTCATAGGAGATCCCAATAATCTATATATCCACAGTTTTCCTTAGTACCGATAGAAATTTGACATAACGCCCATACAAATAGTGTCAAATATCTATCACTAGTAAGGTAAACCGGCGATAGATAGATTATTAGGACCGACTGTTATTTTATAGTGACCCGCGGCCTGATTGTCTATCTTCACGCAAAATGGGAATATTCTGAGCGAAACGCTGCAAGCCTATTGGCTGGAACCATCAATGGGAATGAGAATGAAGTGATATTTCATTCTCATTTAAGTTCGACAATAAGGCGGCTGGCCTGCGTAGCGTAGGCTCCCGGGTTCAATCCCTGGCTGGGGCAAATATTTGTGTGATATGCAGATATATTTCTTCTCAGGTTTTGGATATTTGTGACTGTTTGTGTGTGTGATGAGTTACTGTGTGTCCATGTGTTCCGTGACACAGGGTATCTTAGTGCGTGGATATATCAGTGTGCAACCGTTGTTATTTACATACGAGTCGGTTACATCATAGCTACGTTATATATGTATAAGTATCCAGTTTAACAAGATACAGTCCGTGAATCAATCACCTGTATATCACACTTATACATATTATAAACTAGGTGTGCTCTGCGATTTCACCGACGTGATGATGGGTGCAGATAATGATGACGAAAAGTATCTTATTATTACTCGTGATATATACTCCATCTCCTTGCTAAATTTCATCGCGATCTGTGTAGCTGTTTAGGCGTAACAAATAAACATACAAACTCATTTTTACATTGTTAAAAGGTAAATCAAAAACGGCTGAACGGACTTTGATGATACTCGTATTTGGAGAGGAGATGGTTTGTACTCGGAATTAGCACATAGGTTACTTTTTATATGTTAACCGTTTTCCACGTGAACCACGAGCGGGTACTAGTATGTAATACTTGCTTGTGTTGATGTTTTAACAGACATCCTTTTCAAACTAGAAAGGTGATACCTATATAGAATACATTAGTCTATCCGTGTAACTTTATTTTATAGTACCCGGGTGCCCGTGCTTTGCTTCATTTAGATACGAATGCAAAACAGCAACACATGTTCCGTGAGAATCTTGTCACCGCGATTCAAGATTTTGCAAGGCGACTGTCACGCCATCTAGTTTGAACGCAACGAACAAACTTTTTTTTTTGCCTGATAGTTTCTAAAAATAAAACCTAGCTAGATCGAATTATCGCCCCCGAAACCCCCTGCTTGCTTAATTTCATAAAAATTGCTGGAGCCGATTCCGATATCCAAAATATATACGAGCATTGCTCGTTTAAAATATTAGAATATAAGTTTAAAAGTATAACTTTTGTGTAAACAAAATATTAGCTGGATAAATACCATATACTACTCTTAAGGCAGTCGACAATAATATTCAACTTTCCCAACCGGAATACTAGGCAGAAGTACTTGCGGTGGAGGATCACAAATTCGATTACTGAGACGGTCGCGTCCCGGTGACGCCTGTCGACTCCTAACAACAAAAATGAATTTGTCCAAGTACTACCTGCCTATGCATTTTATGCTCGAGAGAGCAAGAAGTGTGACTATTGGGTTCTTTTTATTATGTCTGTCAAGAGAAACGTTGAAATAAATTTTCAATTCATTCTTTATTAATTTAAGTACATGGGAAAACATACGTTAGTGAATTACTCGCTCTAATAAATTTTAAATAGGTAATAATTTAATAATTTTAAATAATTGCTAATTTTAAATTTTACAATCCAGGACTGATATAGAAAACTATCGCGAGTTATGTTCATAATTATGCTTTAAAACCGACTAGGACATTTTGGTAAAGCTAATTTACAAACTTAAATAATCATTTAATAAATAATTTCCGTCATGCCTTATAATAAATTAGTTTATAACCCATCTCGCATCGTACATGGAGCAAACGACCCTGCGACACTAGCAGCGTTTCCTCGCTGAACCGCTATAGCCAGTATTTGCACCAGGTACGATCTGGAACGGGAGTCAAGGCCTCTATCTCTCAATCGGCAGCCAATTATTTTATGAAGCCAATGGCCTCACTCTCCCAACTGCCCACCGTAGTGCCCACCTACTAGGACTTGCGTAATATTTATCGGAAATAGTGTCCGACCAGTTTCAAACTTATTTAAAGTTCTTCTTCTATGAGTCACTCTTGTATACAACGACCGTCACAGCGCCAGTTACGTGCTGTAGCCGGCACTTGCATTTTTCTATATCCTTTTTTGATTCAATCGATGCAAAATTCGAATTTTTTCAACATATAAAACTCAATTCACCCTCAGGCAGAACAGATTTAGAGCCTAAATTTGTTGTCCTAATGGGCCAGATCCTTTACCAAAATTCTGAGATCTTGGTCCAAACGTAGAACTTACTGTAGTTAGTAATATGGTTCCACTAGGTAGTAAGACCTCAAACGTCTATCTTCATAGGTATCACTATTCCGGCTCAAAACTGTTGACGTAATGTAAATTGGTTGAAAGGATATTATGTAACAAGTAACACCACTGAGCGATTGGACCAGTAGGGCTCTTATGCATCTCAGTTGCTAACAAATGTTGATTGAAATCGAAAAAATTGGTGGCTCTATGTCACTTTTGTCAGCTCCAGTCATACACTTACTAACATGTTTGCTTACTGGTTGTCAAAACTGACATAGAGCCGCCATTTATCAAGATTTCAAACAGCATATAGTTAGCAACTGAGATACATAATAGCCCTATTGAGCAGCTCGGTACAAGAGTGACGAGCACAGTCCAGTGTTACAGAAGTTAAAAGCTTGAAGATCTGGGTTATACTGTAAGTGTTGAAAGAAAATAGTCATATGGGCAAGTGTGACTCATACCACCAGGCGAATGACTTGACCGTGTTGTCACTTACTAATTTAAAAAATTAAATCTTTTCATAACTTAAAAGTTAGGTTCAACCTAAGGGGTACTGACTCTCCTCTCTCTCGTACATTGTACCCTCTTACAATTTTTTTGTGATTTGTTTCATAAAAAAAGGGGCATCACCTTATTGACCGAGCGAGCGAAGCGTCTGCTTTAGCTGACCAATTTGAATTTCATCTCTCCGTATGTTTGTTAGGTTGTATGTACGTCTTCCTGTTGTACAGGTCACTTTTTGTTTTAATTTTTAATATATATTTTGACAATAGGGATTTTGAGTAGGTGGTAGGGGATCTAACTTTTCCTAAACAAGGGGAAAGTTTGCTACGACGCTATTTACCGACTGATTATGATAAAATTTGGTACAATTATTAGGTACCTGACTTTAAAGTGGAATTTCAAGTATGAGCATAAATGGTGAAGTGGTTTTTGAGATAATAGGTTGTGAAGTACACTCGCGAGGTCTACTGTTCGCAGAACTACTAATTATACATATGTGTTAAAATCAAATACAAGTTTCTCCAAAGCAACTTTTGGTGCTTTGTCATAATTTACCAATCTGGAGGAATCTATGATATATTTGAAACCATCAAAAGTAATACACAAAAAGGCATAAACAGGCCTTTTGAACCCTCGGAAATAATAAGTACCAATTACAACACTTCAAAGTATTCGGAACCAAAACATAACTTCAAAAGGTTACCATGAGGATATAAAAACAGAATCATTACCACATATACCATCGGAAATTGTACAAAGGAATTTCGTCTTTAAGGGTCTTTAATACAATATTATTACGGTATAAAGGTGGCGTGAATTCGTTTCCTCTCACCGACAACAGGAAAAGTGAATTTGCTAGCGAAAGATGGTTTCCGTCGGACATGGCGACGTGAAAAACTCGGTCTCTGCCGTCGCTACGTAGTTTATGTAGGTACTTAAGTATAGGCACGGTTTGGAATGAATTTTCTGTTTTCGTGTCAATTGCTTTTTACGTTTTCCTTTCGTCAAACTTAACTTTTTTTTACTAAGCTTTCAATTACAACTCAAATGACTTCAAAAACGCATTGAGTTGGGTTTTCGTCCTTGAAGGCGCGTTTGTGACTTTGCCATATGTCCACAAGTGCCCCCGTAGTGATTATGACTAGGTACAGTGTTACTTAGTAATACCGTGGCTCTAATTAGGTACCTACGTATACTATTACATAGGTACTTTAGTTTAGTCTTAGTAGATAGGCGGTTTGTTTATTATATTAAGAACCCCTACAAATGCGTAGAACTGTTAGTAGCTACCGTGGTACTAGCATTTTTTTATTGCGAATGTTCTGAAGATCTCTTTAATCTTATTCCTTCTTCACCATTCCGATCTTGAACTACTTGTTCCGGCATTTCATCCATTTACTTTTCAAAACTTCTTACCATGAACCAAAAAGTTTGACAGTTCCTACCCTTGTCGTGTAAGTAAATTGCGAAATGCTCTGCTTGCATACGTATTTACTTGCAACTATGACTTTGGGTCTGGCTAAGCATCTCTTAGGTTATGATATTTTTTTTTAACCAAAAGTAGGCAGACATGCAGGCGTCCCACCTGATGGAGAGTGGTCACCCATCGCTATCAATATTATTATATTATATATCTATCAATACTACAAGTGGCGAGATGGGCAAGTTGTACATCTGAGCTACGCCAGTTACACACGTCAGTTGGGCACGCCATCCAAACGTATTAGTTTATGAGTAACAACCAGTTGCAGAAACGATCTTTAAGTTTTAAAGGCCAATAAATGTACCATCTCGGAAGTATACTTACCAACAAAAAAATTTGAGAATCGGTCCACAAATGGGGGAAAAATCGCCTGACATACACACAAAAAAATATACATACACACGAACATATAACCTCTTCCGTTTTTGAAGTCGGTTAAATGTAACTCAATTTGACGCTTATTTGCGTTTTTTTTAATGCAACAGTATTTGTGACACAGCAAAATCAAAACCCAAATGTTTACTGCCAAGCAGGTCACATCTGTACTTTGATCATTCATTTTAACCACACACGTTGCAGTTCCTGGAAAAGTAGGTTGATTTCTGCGAAATCTATTGTATTATTGGCCAAATATGGTGAATCACGAGTCAATGGGTTGTATACCTTATTTAGCTTATGGATGATTAAGATATTTATTTATTTATTTATTTAAGTTCACAAATTCCACAGATCTTAAGCATAATTAATTTAACTTATTAATAAGTCTCACATCCAATTATGGATTTACTTTATATAAAAAGAAAAACGTAATAGAGAGCAGAAAATTTAAAAGTGTTACATTTACAAATATATACATCTGTTGAGCAAAAAGTGGGTATCCGACATATGTACAGGCGACAATAACTACAGTGTGCGTGCACTATGTGTGCGTGCAGTATGTGTGTTTGTTGCATGTGTGTATGAGGGTCAACAAATAGTATACATATAATAATATGTGTATAATAATATTATAAATAATAATTAAGTTAATCTTTAATTGAGTGTTAATATAATACAGTTAATAAGAATAAACAAGGATAAGGATATCTATCTTTCGTGTTAGCGGTCACAAAATTAAACCATCCCTTTATCCAGTTGTAGGTACGAGTAGGTTCTTATAAACATCCATTATTTAATATATTAATAACAGAGTGTCTGAAGATTTGTTTTTTACTATTAAACAAGTCAATTGAGCTAAAGTGTTTATTGAAGCTTTTTTGCGTTCGACACACAATGGAGTTTTCAAAATAATTAGAATGTGTGCGCGGGAGGCAGAACAGAGGCGTGTGCCTTGTGCGGAGTGTGGGGGCACTCAGCTGCAGGAACATTTCCGTTAGGGCTGTGCTGTCGATGGCACCATGGCACACGTTATGAAGAAACAGCATATCAAGAAGCTTACGTCTGTCTTGAAGTGATAAACAGTTATGTATTTTGCAGGATTCTTCATAATTAATACATTTATGACTTGAGCGGTAATTCAAATGCTTTAAAAATTTGATTTGAATTTTTTCGAGCTCTTGTATATAAGTTATATATTGAGGATTCCAGACATTGCTGCAGTATTCAAGGATACTTCTAACGAAAGAAAAATAAAGTACTTTCATGCAAGTAATATCCGAAAAGGGTTTACTAATCCGAAAAATAAAACCTAAGTTCTTGTATGACCTACTTACGATGTCTGAGACATGTTCGTTAAAGGATAATTTTTGATCAAGTAGAATACCCAAGTCTCTTACTATCTCCGTTTTTTTAATATTATTATTACTAATTTTGTAAGTAAAATTTATTAATTTCCTCTTCCTAGTAAATGTCATCAGCATACATTTATTGACATTAACTGAAACTTTATTGTCCAAGTAATATTGTGTTAGGCTGTTTAAGTCTTTTTGGAGGTTTTCACAGTCAATTTCACTTTTGATGTTGCAGTAAATTTTTGTGTCATCTGCGTACATAAGGTATTTAGAAAACTGAAAACACTTTCCTATGTCGTACAAATACACAGCGTAAAGCAAAGGAGAGAGAATTGACCCTTGAGGAACGCCCGAGGGAATATTTATGAAGTCAGAACGATGTCCACCTACAACAACAGCCTGACAGCGATTCCGAAGATAGGATTCGATCCATCTTAAAAGATCTCCGCAAATGCCAAGTTCTTGAAGTTTGCCTAACAGGATCATATGATCAACGCGGTCGAAGGCCTTCTCGAAGTCCGTATAGATCACATCAACCTGTGACCCGCGATCCATACCTAATAGAACATCGTTTGTGAAGATGGCCAGGTTCGTGTTTGTAGAGCGACCCTTAATGAAACCGTGTTGTTGAGAAGGAATATTAGGGTAAATAAAAGGATAAAGGTGGTTATGCGCGGTTTTTTCTAACAACTTGCTTAGGGTGTTCAAAATGGAGATTGGACGGTAATTTTCAATTGATGTTTTGGTGCCTTTTTTGTGAATAGGGACTAAATGTGCAGTTTTCCAGATTCTTGGTAGGTAGCCTTCACGAAAGCATCGATTAAATATACATGTAATGGGCGCTGCCAGTGAGTCTGCACAGTTAGCATAAAAAACCGGAGGAATTTTATCACAGCCAGCACCCTTTGTAGGATCAATACCCTTTAGTAGTCTATTTATATAATCTATTTTACATGTATGCTATGTAGGCTATCTGAGCTCATATTGATTTTAGTGTGGTTTGGCGGATGATTTGTTGACGAAGAACTAAAATTTTTACAGAAGAATTCGTTGAAGGCTGAACATATTTGTGTTTCGTTAGTTAGACTAGTGCTGTCATAAAGCATTAGCTTAGGGTAGTTAGTAGTGTTTTTTCTTTTCGATTTGACGTAAGACCAGAATAGTTTGGGGCACGATTTTATTTTATTTTCGGAAAATGTTATGTAGGATTTGAAACAACTATCTTTTAAGACTTTAACCTTCGCACGTAAAGACGAAAACGTCTGATATTCTAACTTATTTTTATATTTTTTCCAATTAGAATGAGCTTTTGATTTTTCTTTTATAAGCCTTATTAAATCTCGGCTGTACCAAACTGGGTAAACGTAGGTATTATATACGGTTATATGCGGCACATATTGTTCTATGGCCATATACAAAATCTTATACAAATTATCCACAGCTTCCTCTATATTACAAGTAACGAGTAAATTGGGCCAGTCAATGTTTGAAAAATACGAATTAATAGTAGAATAATCAGCTTTCCAAAAAAGTATTTTTTTACGCGGTGCTGTTTTCAAGGGGGGTATTATTATGTCACTTGCGTCTATATAGAAAGAGGGGTGATAAGCGTCTTCTATAACTAATGGAGTATTTGATTTACTTAATTCTAAAGAGAAATTCGCAAAAACTAGGTCAAGAGTATTTTTGTGCGAGTTTACTATTGTATTATATTGATAAAAACCTGTGTATGACATTTCATTAATTAGACTGGAGGCAGCATTTTGAATTTCAAGTGAGCCCTTTTTCATCAATACAGCGTTACCTAAAGACCACTGAATACACGGCAAATTAAAATCTCCCGCTAAAATAATGTTATCACTGGGATACTTATCCAAAATGATCGTTAGAACGCTAAGTAATGTGTGTATGCGCGTAGGTATACATCTATCAGGAGGCAGGTAAACTACACCTATATGCAGATCATGGCATGGTCGGCCTAACTGGTTTGAGGCGGAGGCGGCAGCGGGCGCGGAGGACGTGCCGGCCCCGAGCGAGCCACCCGGCACAGTCACCCACACGCACTCGAGGTCGTCACGTTGCCACTCCGGGCGCGCGCGGGCACCCAGCCGCGCTGCGCTCATGATCATGACGCCACCCCCGAGTGAACCGCGATCCCGCCGAAATACCTCGTATCTATCGCCGCTCACCTCAGTATCCAGGATCCCATCGTAGAGCCATGTCTCTGTGATAAGGATTATATCCGCATCGCATACCAGTGCATTGTTATAAAAGTCGTTCGTCTTCGTTCTCAATCCGCGCACATTCTGGTACAAAAATTGCAGTTTATTTAATGACATCATTGTGACTAAGTGAAAATAGTGAACCATATGGATATACGTACAATACATTGTGTGTCGGACGCATAATAATGTTTAGCAAAATACGATTTAGTGAGACATCAAAGCTTCTGTGGAACTGTAATGCTAAGATTATTTCATAGCTCTGTGATAAATAAAAGTAATAATACTTAATATACTTGAGGATTAGGTAAGGTTGTTGTTGTGTTAGAATATAAGTGATTTTGTAATGTTTTGATAATAATGGTGATTTATGGAAAATTATAATATTATATGTATTGTAAACAGGTGTCGTTTGTGTTGTTGTTGCGGTTACAAAGGATAGGCTACGGATTATTATGTGATGTAACTGTTTGTTATTAAATGATAATGTTTTACAAATAGTGGTTAATTTATCCTTTCTAAATCCGATGAACTTATTATCGTTATGGGAGGCGTTATGTCTGTTTTCCTTATATAAATACGACAGTTTTTTGTCCACACATATTTATAATTACATTCTGACGCTTTTGTTTTGCAGGATTTTAGAAGTATTTTATTTTCTTTAGTTAGATGTTCGTTGACATATATTTTTTTGATTTCGCCTCCCATTCCGAGATCCCTAGATGTAAGATTGCGATGCTTTCGAGCAGCGGCGACAACTGCATCCTTGGTCGCACGCTGTCGGAAGCGGGCTACGATGGCGCGGCTGATGTTGATGGTGGCCGAGTTAGCGCAGGCGCTGGTGCTGCTGCTGGTGCTGCCGCTGGCTTTGGCTGGCCGGCGCGGCTGCACGCGGTGCGCAAATTCAATTTCTTCTGACTTCACGCTGACTCCGGCTTGAGCAGCAATCTTTATGACTAGGTCGACGGCTGACTCTCCATTAGTCTCAGGGACACCAACTAACTCTATGTTCTGTGCCCTGGACCATTGGTCCTGGCGGGCCTGTGAGTCTTCGAGCGCTTTAGCTCGCGCCTTCACAGCGTTAAGCTCTTCACGTAGCTGTTTGTTCGCGTCAGTTAGGGAGGCTATATTTGCTTTCGTGGTGGAGTAGAACTTAAACATATCGTCACATTGACCGCTTAAATATTTGACAGATGTCTCGAGGCTGGTCAACCGCTCACCTAGTGCCTGGAACTGAACTGTCATCGTATCTTTAATGGCTTTAATAACCTCCTGCTTCACTATGTTCGCCATGGCCGCCTGTCCTTCGGGAACTGCCAGTTCAGCTGGTGGTGCTTTAGGAATATCGGCGCCACCTTGAGGTGAAGTAGGGGTCGGAGTACCTCTTCTGACTGTTACATTGGTTCGACCAGCATCATCCGCAGGTAGAACTAAACTCAACTTCACTGGTGTATCAGAGTTATCACCACACTTAGGTTGCTTAGACGTACACAGCGGACATACCCAAACTTGTAATTTTCTGTAGTCCTCTACAGATAAGTTGACACAAACGAAATGGTAATTTTTTGTGCACGAGCCTCGAGAGCATGTCGCCCTCTCAGATGCTTTAAGGGTCTTTTTACATGCACTACAGTTAGTCATTTTAATTATGCAGTCAAAAACGTTTTATGTATTATGTATATTTTATTTATTGTTGGTAGGGTACCTTAGCTTGTAGGGTAGATTTAGAGGGTAGCGAGCGCGAGATGTTTGCGGTTCGATACAGGATGGTAGGCACGTCTGCTCTCTACGGCGTACGACGGATGTTTGATATCAAGTTATTAAATAATTGTATTGTGTGCAACGTCATTACAATAATGATTTCATGATCACCAATGCTGGACATGAAGTGAAAATAAAGAGCGTTGTGCAATTAGCCGTCATCGCCCAATAATTTAACTTGCAGTAGTAGTGCTCAGTAGTCTATATGTCTATGTAGTAGATTAGTAGTATATATTAGAATCTCTCGAATTTAGAATTAAAATAATAGAATTGAATCACATAATAGACTTCGCTAGTTTGTAATTTAACTCACTCAAAGCAAAACTAACTTAGCTCACTTGTTAAGCAAACAACTTTTAGCTCCATCTCATAATTATACTTCAGCTCTAGCCCAAAAGTGTTTATTTCAGGCGTATAACGTGTATTGATGTGTTAAAGTCGGCTTTACTACAATCTTCTTTAGATTTTCTCTTCAAGGGTATTTTGATACGTTTCGATCCAAAACACCAAAACCTAACGCATCAGTAAGTTTTCACGTATCTCATCTTCTGTGGACAGAACATAACTGTTACTCTTTTAGGTGCTTTTATACTTCTGCTACTTGGTTTTCCGGTTTCCGGTGTCAAAGTAGTTAGAAGTATTGTCATTTGCTCCCACAATAATATTCACTTTTACCTTAATCCATGCGTACATACAGTGCTAAAAGTCAATAGTACCATAATTAAAGTCAATACAAGTGAGTTCATATTGAAATAATCCAACAAAAATAAGAAACAGCGCAAAAAGTGATACTTTTATCGAGACGGATAACCTCAAAATAAAAACAGAGTGAAGTTAGTTTGCTACTCAAATCATAGACAATCTCACCCAGTCTAGACAACTGCAAGAATTATTAAAACAAACAGTGTTGCCACCACAAGAAATTAAAAAGCTACTTTTTCATCGAGTGCTGCCAGTTCAGTCAAAACTACCCATAAATCGGGAAAAGCGGAAGATTTGTTTTCACTGTTAAATGGATAGCCAAATGCAAATGTTACTCGAAAAAATTCAAGAACAACTGCAACAACAAACAATAACTATAACGGAAACAGTAACAAATCGACGAGCGATTTAAACATTTAGACGAAGAAAATAAACAACTTAAAAACGAAGTTAATGAATTGAAGGAGAAAATGAAAGGAATGGAAATAGCTAGAAAGAAAAATAATATACTCCTATTTGGATTAAAGGAAGATAAGAAAGAAGAGTCAAGCTTCGTGAAAAGTTTAATTGGAAAACTCAACGGCTATCTTGGATTGAACCTGCAAGAACACGAAATAATAAACGCATTTAGAATTGGAAATAAAAAAAGTTCCCCGCAGCCCATTTTAATTTCACTTGTATCCTACTGGAGAAAAATGGAAATAATGAGATGCAAAAAGAAATTACCTCCAGGCATATATGTGAAAGAAGACTTTACAAAGGAAATCTTAGAGGTGCGCAAAGCTTTACAACCAAAGCTTGAAGAAGAACGGAAAAAAGGTAACATAGCTTACTCAAAAGCAGATAAGCTAGTCGTAAAAAATCAAATAGATGCAATTCGTGAAAAGCGGAAAAGAGACCCGTCTTTTTCACCCAATGCCAGCACATCACAAACAGATAAGCCGTTACATGTAGCTTTGAAAAAATCCAATACAACTAATGCGTATGAGTACATGGCACGCGCGAGATCAAACTCATTGAAAGAGAGGACCAGTTCATAGCAACCAACGCACTCCCGAAATCGGAACAACAACTACCACGATACAAACACTCAACTAATAACCAAGAAAGACACTTCCCCAAGCCGGCTGGTCCCCGTGGGGAAAAATGACCCTCCAGTGAAAAAATACAAAAAAGAATCAAAATTTACTACACATTGGAACTTTCAATGTACAATCCTTAGCATCCACAATCAGATATATCGAACTCAAGCATTCATTAGAAAAAATAAAAATTGATATATTAGGTTTAGCCGAAGTCAGGTGAATGGGCTGTAACATTGAAGAGCACAAAGATTTTATATTTTGATATAAAGGAGAAACGCTTGGCCTGCATGGTGTAGGGTTTCTAATTAAAAAAGAATACAAAAACAACATATTAAATTTCTCAGGCTTCTCGGAAAGAGTGGCCCTACTTCAGTTAAAATTCAACAAACAGATGATTTCAATCATTCAAGTGTACGCACCAACAGAAAAAGCCTCCGCGGAAGAAATAGACAAATTTTACGTTACCCTACAAGAAGCACAAAATCAGGCCGGGAAGCACGTCTTAGTCATCGGAGATTTTAATGCCAAAGTAGGCCAATCTAAAATAAATGAAGATAAAGTTTTAGGAAAATTCGGCTATGGAATAAGAAACGAACGAGGAGAAAAGCTCATAGAATTTGCCCTTGAACATGAACTGTCGGTTATGAATACACATTTCAAAACGAGATATAATAATAAAAATGGACATGGATCTCACCAAATGAAAAAACAAAGAATGAAGTAGACTACATCCTGTCAAATCAGCCCAAAAAGATTAGGAAAACAGAAGTACTACACGGGTTAGGATTTAGTTTAGATCACAGATTGGTAAGAGCCATTTATCTTTTACAAGATAGTAAAAAATGCAGGAAGACATTTAAATCAAATTTAAACACTTTCGAAACTGAAGAAGAACAAACTCTATACACTAGAAATTTAGAAAACTATACTAAAGAATTGGAAACCATAGATGATGACGTCAATGTCCAGATATTATATAACGAAATAAAACACATAATTTAAAAAAGTATGTCAACGAAACAAAAAGAAGAAAATCAAATCAAAACAAACAAAATACTTTCAAAATCTACAATAGAACTTATGACAAGACGCTCAAAACTTATGAAAACAAAACACAAAAGCAAGGAAAGGAAGGAAGAATTATGTACGCTATTCAAGAAAACTAACAAGGCCATCAAAAAAGACTACGCAGATTACAGAAAACAGATAATAGAAACAAACCTAAAGCAATACAGAAGCACTAAAAGAGCATATAAACAATTGAGAACACATAAAAATTGGATACAAAATTTAAAAACAAATGCTACAAGAAACAACACGAGGAACGACATCATAGACTGTGCAACAGAGTTCTACAAGGAGCTATACAAATGTAACACTGCAATTAGCGAAAACAAATATCCTTCTAACTATTACGACACTGAGTACGAACCCACGGAAGTGGAGGCGATGGAAGTAGTAAGGCATATAAAAAATCTTAAATTTGAGAAAAGCCCAGGGCCAGATGGTATACCGAATGAAACTTTAAAAATTGGAATTGCTCTTTTAGCACGCCCACTGTCATATTTATTCAGCAAAATTATAAACACGGGACTAATACCAACACAATGGAAGAAATCAGATATAATACTGCTGTATAAAAAGGGTGACCCCAAAGACATAGGCAACTATCGTCCTATTAGCCTTCTCCCTAGCATCTATAAACTTTTTACCTCAATACTATTGAGTAGAATTACTGGCAAAATCGAAAATTTTCAACCAATAGAACAAGCGGGCTTCCGGTCGGGCTTCTCAACAATTGACCATATACATGTAATGCAGCAAATAATAGAAAAACATAAGGAGTTCAATAGACCTTTATATGTAGCCTTCATTGATTATGCAAAAGCATTCGATACTATATCACACAATGCAATTTGGGAAGCACTAAACAGATGTCAGGTCCATGAGAAGTATAAAAATGTTTTGAAAAACATATACGACAACAGTACCAGTTGTGTGAAACTAGAGAAAAGGGGACCGGAAATACCAATTCTAAGAGGAGTGAGACAAGGAGATCCCTTGTCCCCAAAAATTTTCATAGCTGTGCTCCAAAACATCTTTGAGAATTTAAAATGGGAGAAAGAAGGAATCAAAATGGGCAACCGGTACCTAAATCACCTCCGATTCGCAGATGATATTGTTCTTTTTGCAGAAAGTAGTGGAAGATTAGAAAAAATGGTAAACGAGTTAAGTGAACAGAGCAAAAACGTAGGCCTTTTGATGAATAAAGATAAAACTAAAGTTATGACAAACAGCTATACACGTACAATAACACTAGAAGGAAATACACTTGAATACGTAAATAATTTCATATATCTAGGAAAAGAACTATCATTTGAAGATAAAAGCGAAGAGAAAGAGATAGAACGCCGTATAAATATAGGCTGGAAAAAATACTGGTCTCTTAAAGAAATTATGAAAGGCAAATATCCGCTACACCTAAAGAAAACAGTGATGGATACATGCATTCTGCCAACTCTTACGTATGGATGCCAGACAAGGACTTACAACACTAAAATAAAAACAAAGCTAGTCAGTTGCCAGAAAGCAATGGAAAGAAGCCTTTTAAAAATAAGAAAAATAAACAAAATAAGAAGCGAATTTATTCAAAAGAAGACCAAGCTAATCGATGTCCTACAGTACAGTCTACGGGCGAAATGGCGATGGGCTGGGCACGTAGCACGATACAGCGACAAACGATGGACAGAAGAAGCAACAAAATGGAATGGACCTAGTGGGAAAAGACGGAAGGGAAGACCTATGAAACGATGGAGTGACAAAATCATAGCCATAGCGGGAAAAAAGTGGACTGAGCGAGCTAAAGATAGGGAAAGCTGGAACGCACTGGAGGAGGCCTTTACCCAAATAGGGGTTCCTATCTAAACTTTTTATATCTCAATAATGTAATGTAACTTGTAAAATAGCGTTAAATAGTTATAAGTTGAAATATATGTAATAATTAGGGGATAGGAAATAAAGAGGCTTTATTATTATTATTATTATTTCTTTTATTCAAAACAAAATCTCGGATTTCATCCGGTCCTTTACAAAGGCATAAGTGGGGCTGTAGCCAACACTTAGAGGCCTGTTTGGTATAGCAAATACAAAGGAGTATAAAAAACAGAAAAAATGTTGGATAAAGGGTAACATGGTACTTATAACTATTACAAATATGGGTAAAATGGCCAGGCTATTGATATGAACTTATTAGTGATAAGGAAGATAGTGGGGTATGGAAGAGACTACGGCACCTGCCAATTTTAGTCTCATGTTAAAATATTTAGGCAGGTGGTGACTTGCCATCCACTAAACGGGCCCCCCATAAAGGCCACCATGAGTGGTGACAAAAGGGGCAACGTTGGTGTGGATGGCTAAAGAGTGTCGAGAGGTGTGCTGCGGTTTCACTAGAGCGCTACTACCGGCGTTATGCCCTTTAACACTTCCACCCTTGGAGCTTTTTGTTACTTGCTCTTGCGTCTCCACCCCCGGACGGCC
This sequence comes from Selenia dentaria, assembly GCA_917880725.1. NCBI lineage: Eukaryota > Metazoa > Arthropoda > Insecta > Lepidoptera > Geometridae > Selenia > Selenia dentaria. The sequence continues at coordinate 34,833,014 of OU862883.1, forward strand.
AATTAAGGCAAGCCGGGGGTCAGGGGTCTCATTTAGCCCCAGGGAGAATCAGGGTCCACGGTGTCGCCACTCACCGACGGCTCGCCACAAGGCCGCCCCTGCGGGTTTATTATTATTATTATTATACTTCTGCTGATCCCTTGAGGATGACAGTATTCATATTTTGAAACAGGTATCTAATATTGGTGAACAATAATTAGGCTGATTTGTTCTTCAAGTTCTTTTTATAAGCATTACTAGTTGTGCCCCGCAGTTTCACGCGCGTCATCATGGATGATGATGAAAGTATCCTATGTGTTAATCGCGCGCTTCATCTACCTCCATACCGAAACTCAACTGCGGTTTCACCCGCCTGATGATGAATGATGATGATGAAAAATATCCTATGTATTAATCCAGCGCCCCATCTACCTCCATACAAAATGTTATCAAATTTGACCCCGCAGATTAAGCGTGAAAGAGTTACAAACATCCATACATACAAACTTTTAGCATTTCTAATAAGCTGCTTGTTTTCTGAGAATGTAAATATAAAAATTATGTAAAATACTGAAATAGGCACACTTTTAAATATAAGCTTCCGTGACGAAATAAATAGCCGTTTGAGCGTGAAAGAGGTACACACATAGATACAAACTTTTGCATTTACACTTACCGAACAGATCTCTTACTTATCATTAAGCTGTTTGTTTTCCGAGAACGTAAAAATAAAAAAAAATTAAAATAAATAAAAAGGCACACTTTAAAAGTAATCAGTAAGAAGCCTGAGGCCCTTGAGACACGCTCTTGGCTTAGTATTGACCTTAATATACTAGCCCGAATATCTTTTCAAAGCCTAGTGAAGCCCTCTTTATAACTTTGAGTATAAATTTAATATAGACACTTAAGCAAAATTTAACCCTTTTTCTATGATTTTATCTTGCCTTGACTTTCTTTACCTAAAGACATACAAGTCAGTCAGGGGGATTCTCTCCATCAGTGCCTAAATTTTCGAAGTTAGCTTTAACTAGTCTAGTTACCCAGTTTACTTAATTGGCTCTTATAAGTCACATTCGCTGGTTTTTTTCTTTAAAAAGTATGTTACTTGTCAAGCGACTTGTAAAATATAATAATAATATAATAATATATGGGACAACACTCACACAAAGGTCTTCAGGTCCCAAACTAGGCATAGCCTGTACTATGGTAACCTGATGACTGATATTACATACTTATATATGATATTAAATACTTATATACATATAAACACCCAGACACAGATAAACACACACAAAAAAGGAGGGGGTTCTATTTGTGTGATAGCTCATAACTTATTTCTAAGAGATCATTTTGATGGTTCTCATTTTATTTAATAGCTGGTGTTTTTCGTGTGGTCAAATTTAAATTTAATCAAGACCTGACACTGGTCAGGTCTTGATTAAATTTTTTAAAGGTTTTTAAAGGTTTTTTTCTTTAAAAAGTATGTTACTTGTCAAGCGACTTGTAAAATATAATAATAATATAATAATATATGGGACAACACTCACACAAAGGTCTTCAGGTCCCAAACTAGGCATAGCCTGTACTATGGTAACCTGATGACTGATATTACATACTTATATATGATATTAAATACTTATATACATATAAACACCCAGACACAGATAAACACACACAAAAAAGGAGGGGGTTCTATTTGTGTGATAGCTCATAACTTATTTCTAAGAGATCATTTTGATGGTTCTCATTTTATTTAATAGCTGGTGTTTTTCGTGTGGTCAAATTTAAATTTAATCAAGACCTGACCAGTAGGTATTTTTAATGACTTCAAAAAACGATGAGGTTATATGTTCGTGTGTATGTATTTTTTTTATGTGTATGGTAGCCAATTTCTCCCCCAACTGTGGAACGATTACTAAAATTCTTTTTTCGTTTGGTAGAGGCGGTCCCATTTAAATTTTATCGAATTCGGACAAACAGTTTTTGAGTTATACACCAAAAACTGGAAAGTGTTGATTTATCTTGATGAAATCATCATTGACAATCGGTCCCGTAAATAGCGGTCACAAAAATGGTGAAAAATAACATTCTACAAAAAATTTAACCGTTTACCGTTGACAAGTTACTCGTATTACAAAACGTTTTTGACTAAAAAATTAAACCGTCTTCAACACAAAAAAGTGCGAAATAACTTGTCGAAGTCGGTACCATGTGCACAATATTGTGATAATAGGTACTTACTTTGGAACTCATCATGATACCGATTTCAACAAGTTATTTCACACTTTTGGTGTTGAAGTCGGTTCCATTTTTATTGATAACTTTTTTTGTAATAACTTGTCGACACCGGGTATAATACAATGAAAGGTAGTTTAAAATTTAATTAAAATAGTTATTGGTTTCTCTACATAGAGATATTTTTTGTTGTATAAGTTGTTTCTACTTAAAAGATTGTTGTTATATATTTATACTAGTTGTTTCAACCACGTGGAAGTAGATGATAATAGTAAAAAAGTTGCATTATGTCTTTCCCCTGCATATAATATATCTCGTCACCAAATATTACGATCTGTTCGGCCATTCCTGAAAACTTATCAAAAAAAGCAGTTACATTTATAATGGTAGTATGGATATGAAGCGCTCGCAGAAGAGTTTGACATGGCGATCTTAATCGATCAACAAGTTAAGCAACGCTTGCGGTCAGAAGTTGGATGGGTCACCGCTAGTGGCGTTGTTCAATTAAGTGCTTCCGTGCCTCGGAGGGCACGTTAAGCCGTTGATCCCGTTATTTGTCTTATGACAACAGTCGTTAGGCTATGTCAAAGGCCTTCGGGCGGCCTGAAAAATTCCACTTGGTTTGGCCACTAGCCTATCTACCAAGCCACACTGGGCCCGCGTGGTGGATTATGGCCCATCTTCTTTCTCTGCAAGTAAGTTTGGAGTCCCAGCAGTGGGAACACAATGGGTTGATTATGTTACGAGTATACCTATTTTGAATCTTATGTTTTATTGTTACTAGTTACTAGGAGAACATAAATCACAGAACAGGTATTTTCTTCATACAAAAGAGACACTTCCGCCACGCAACATAAAAGTTGCTACATGTACTTGAAAAGTATAAGGAGTAAGTAAGTAAGTAAGTAAGTAAGTAAGGCCTTAGCGTCTGGATGTATATAAATCAAATAATTTAAAACCCAATGAAAATTAAGTTCAAAAAGAATTCTCATCTATCATCTTAAGCAATTCAAAAGGCGTTTGGACAGAAAATCGAACTAAATCAGAAATTGAATCGCCTTCTGTCTAGACCTTTAACGATATCGACGTGACTTCTTCGATCGATCTTTTACTTGAACTTTCACCAAATTAGCGACACGGCGTACATTACGTACCCAAAGGGAATTGTATAGCGCGTTTCTAAGTAAAAGCGTCATTGTATTTCGTGAACAGCGTAATAGTCTTCCGTTTGAGAGCTCCGCTGCGAAGGCTGCTAATGGAAGAGGAAAGCAGTAGTCACGAAGTCGCAATTAGATCGAAGCGAGCTGCGGAACCCTTTACTGTAATTTGATGTAGTTAGCGTAAATGCGTCCGTACAATGACCCGCGGGTAACTTTGTTGGTTTATGATGGTTATTGTATATTGTTCCCCAGGCGGACTGTACAATAGTCCTACTATGTAATCGTTTGTATTTACTATCCCATTTCAATGGAGAAATCTAAATAAAATGGCAATATGTACAATCCGGGTCTTAGCTTTACAACGTTTGCTCCTTCCGTTTGCCCGGGTTTCCCTAGCTTACGTGAGCTTTAGCATTTGTGGCTGAATCCTAAGATTTTCTACTGCCTACAATAGAAAATGGTGTCTATACTGTAAGCACTTTTTTAACTAAAAATCTCTAAATTAGGCAGTACTTATTTTGTTTATGCTAAAATCCAAATTAGTATAACACTTTCGAATGACAGCACTAAAATTAGACAGTTCTCTTTAATTGTAGGTAGGCATATTTTAGACAGCTTAGTCGTCACGTAACATGATGCACGCTAAACTAACCTAAAATAACCCAAGATTGAATAGAATAATCCTATTTTTAGAAATGTCAATCTAAGTGTTGCATGATCATTGATTTTATTGTTAACAGAGTAAGGACCATCATAATAAATTTTTAGTTCGGTAGTTTGGATTAGTTTTTTTTGAAAAAGAGAATCGCTACCAGTACTAAGTAAGTACAACTACATGAGTGTAGCTATAATAAAGTATGCCTAATAGAAATAAACTTTTGATATGTATTATAGGTAATTTTCATCCTGTTAATAAACAGCTGTAGTCAAACCAAATAACTAAAAGAAACCTTCATATTTTTTTAAAAATTACATGACTTTTAAAACACTATAAAGCTTGATTGGCAACACCAAACTTTGTAATTTTAGAAAACAAAATACACATCCTCGGACGGGATTCGAGCCCGCGTCTTCCGATAACCCGTGGCAGATGCCATGACCACCGAGGCATACCGTCCGAGCATCGAATTTAACTGCAGTATTCTCTGACTAATCCGCCGCTCCGTTATCCGACAAGTACTATAATCCGCCGGTTTTAGGACTGGATCGGTCTTGATAAAACTCTGTAATAAAAGTCAAAGTCAAAATCATTTATTCAATTTAGGCATCAAAGACGCACTTATGAACGTCAACTTTTCATTATAATGTACTTTAAAGACTCTACCGCCGCGTTCCAAAATAAATAGAACCCACCGAGAAGAAGCGGCAAGAAACTCGGGGCCATTCTTTTTATATGGATGTTTACAATGTTTCTACTTAGGTACTACAAATATTACATTTTATGGGTGGCAGAGAGACAGAAGAGACATCTTCTATATAATGTCAAACTTTATAGTAAGTTTTTTTTATTAAAACGTTTTTACAGTCAACTTGAATTTGCCCTCTGTGAGCTCAGATATGTGCTTTGGGATTTTATTGTAAAAACGCACACAATTTCCTAGGAATGACTTATTAGTCTTCGCAAGTCTAAAACTAGGTACAGCTATCCTATTTGTATTTCTAGTATTAAAAGTGTGGTGATCACTATTTAACTTATATTTATGTAAATTTTTACGAACATACATTATATTTTCAAATACATATAATATATCGGACAACTCATCAGACGAAGAAGTCATATGTCAATCTGTTAGCACTGTTAAATCTGAAGATGCCTGAAGGCTAATGTAAGAAGATGAATAGCGATGAAGAAATGGAAAGTCAATAGTCAAGCGATATGGTTGCAAATTTACGTTAAATGCGCGATGAAGTTATCAAGAAGATATATTATGCTAGAAACGACCGAGTTAGACCCATTTTTTTGAAATATGATCATACAATTGTGTTTCTTTTTAATTTGTTGTTCCTGTACATTAGGAACAACAAATTACATATATATTCCTGTACATAATTATAATCCTGTACATAATAATCCGCCGATGGTTAGGATTTTATGAAGGCAGATTAGCGAGAGATTACTGTATCTAGATAATGATTCAATGAACGATAAAAATAAATTCCTTGTACAGAACCGTGGTTTCGTATGCGGAAAAAATGATCTTCGTACGTAACTGGTTTCTTACAAAGATCATTTTTTCCTTATTCGTAACTAGTTACGACAGTTGCGAATGAGGAAAAAGTTACGGTTACGTAGACGGCTGAAGTGAATTTTTAACCGTCGTATATCGTGGTCTCGGCGTCTGACACGGCTTGTCGGAAGACGCTGATTCGGATCCCGTCCGATCATGTGTATTTTTATTTCTAAAATTACAAACTCAAGTATGCTTGTACTATTTGTATACGTATACGATTTATGCAGCACTATCGTCTGCTTAGCGAAACAATTTTATGGAGAAAAATTGCTTATGGTCAGACGGGATCCGAACCCGCGTTTTCTGACTATCAACCCAACAACATCCGACAACATGTTTTAATAATACTAGTAAATCACAAACAGAAATTATGAAAGGTTGCGACAACAAAACGAAAGTTACACCAACTTATTTGTTCAGGTGGGAAAAATTGGATCTAACTAGTAGTTATTAGTCCAACCATACATACCTAAAAATTGTCATGTATATAAAAAAATTTAGGATTATAATTTCAGAATTTTCAGATTAAAGAGTCGCTTAAAAGACGGCCCTATGTTTTGATTCTCTTTTTTCTTGGTGAATTTCTTAGAAGTTGAAATAATAAATTCTCCACTAGCGATGCTGTCATTATGAACAGATAAGATAGTGGGACTGTAAGTGTTGTTGAAAACTCTTCATTGGTCGGATAAAAGCTTGTCTAGTTATGCAATAGATGTCGATTAAAATCAAATAGAGAGATAAATTCCATGCTTGTATGGGTGGTTTAATGTCCCAGTGATCATGCCGTCTGGTACAGATTATCCTAGACGCGGCTTCAAATGTTCTTGGTGGTTATGTATTTTTTCTCTAAAATTGCAATATGTTTAAGCTAATTTGCAATTGACAGCTATATATACGTCAGCGTTACTCCAGTCAGCGCCAAATCGTTTTTTCATCCCGGAAACCGTGATGTCACGTTAAGACATGCAAACAGAATTTAATTGGGCAGCCGTACCGCGCAAACAAGCGCCGAATTGAAACCAATTATCGTTTTCGCGTTTCGATATCGAAAGTTAGTGGCAGGTGCGCGTAACACTCGTTATGGAAGGTGGGAGCGGCAGCGGGAAATGCTTTGTTGGGAACTCAGATTCAGCCGTGGGGTTCTGTAATGATTCGTCGACGAGCTCACCGATGATAAATAATATTTAATATATATATATATATATATAGGACAACATCCACACAAAGGTCTTCAGGTCCCAAATTAGGCAGAGCCTGTACTATGGTAACCTGATGACTGATATACATACATATTTATGATATTAGATACTTATATACATATAAACACCCAGACACAGATCAAACAGACATGTTCATGCACACAAATGTTTGAGCTGTCCGGGGATCGAACCCGGGACTAGCGGCTCAGAAGGCAGGGGTGCTACCAACTGCGCCAACCGGCCTGTCTTACGTTATGAGAAATACGTTATGAGATACCGCTCTTGTAGATAAGGTTGTTTTTCCAACGTTCCTAGTCATCTCGTCATGTGTTTCACGGATGTTGTCAAAGATGCAACGACGTTAGCTCTTAGAGAATCGCACGATTCAGAACAAGGACAAAGCTTTTTTTCATCAGTCACTCAGACCACCTACTTGTCATCCATATTCAGAGTCTTGCTTCGTAAGTTAAGATAAATAATACTGGTCAGTACTTACTAGTACTTCTGTGTCTATAGCAAGCTTAAACTAGGGTTGGAGTTGATATAGCGTTTGTCAGTTAATTTATGTCGACGCTATCTCGCCTTGAGCTTATTACGCGTGTATTAGTATTGAATATGACTATTCCAACGCTATAGTAAGTATAAATATTTATAATGAGTTTATTAGTAACACTGTAAGTGTTTGCTTGAACAAACGGAACATTTTTTTGGGGTTCATTGTTCCTATTTCTGAAGTCAGCCTAACCAAGGTCTAAGTTTTGAACATTGTAATTTTATAGAGAAAAATTCACATCCTCGGACGGGATTCGTAGTTCAATATGGCAAATGCGTCGTTCCGCCCTTCTACTATAAATCATACTTTTACTTAACCAAGTATTATTTATTGTCATCAGAAAGAAAGAAATCAAAGCGGAAGACCTCAAATGTCATAAATATGTGTATTTAGACAGAATGTACATGTTTGTGCCGTTTTGAGTCGAAACTTTAGGCCCATGGGGGCCGTCCGCTCTCAACTTGTTTAGGGATCTGGCGAAATGTTTGGTTGAGGCGTCGGGTGACCGAAATGCTGGCGCCTATTTTGGGCAAAAACTTAGCATTGCCATCCAGCGTGGCAATGCCGCCAGCGTTTTGGCCACTTTTCCCCCCACCATGGGGCTTATAGATTAGATAGTTATTTTTTTTTAATTTAATTTTTAATTACTAACAATGTAATACTTTGGAATTAATAAAATGCTGATTGTCATCAGTATTTGATAACCGAAACTCAAATTTGGAATGTATAAGTACCCGAACATTATAAGCAAATTTTAAACCGAATAGATCGATTTTATTTTTAAAACGAAAGCTTTTTCGAATTAGTAAAGTTTAGTGTTTTACCAGCAATTGTTTGAATAAATTGAGTTAAACTAACGAAAATTTAATACAAAACCCCATATTATACTTTAAACTTAGGTACAATTACTCTTACTACAACTTTTTCCTGAATGTTGTCATAAACTATATTTTATAATTTATAACGAAATACTCGAATCAGAAATGAGCAGATCCGTAGAAGAACGAAAGTCACCGACATAGCCCAGAAGATTAGCCAGTTGAAGTGGCAGTGGGCAGGGCACATAGTACGCAGAACAGATGGCCGATGGGGCCGAAAGGTTCTGGAGTGGAGACCGCGGACCGGCTAGTGCAGCGTAGGTCGTCCACCGACACGATGGACAGACGACCTGATGAAGGTCGCAAGACGAAGTTGGATGCAGGCCGCTTCCAACCGGTCCTTTTGGAAAATCATGGGGGAGGCACATGTTCAGCAGTGGACTTCCTACGGCTGAGATGATGATGATGAACGAAACACTTATTGCATGGGTACTAATGTTTTGAAAATTTACATTTACTTAAGAACACATTCGTATTCATACTCACACCCGCTGACCCACACGGATCCCCACACGCTTACACATACACACTCGTGACGTCACTCAGTGATCTATTTACTACGGCTGTATGGCCTATAGTGATTTATTCTCTAACGGCTATGGATTGGAATAAAAGCTGAGGTATAAGCGAATTACGTTCACGTTAAATTCACCTGAATATGTCAGGTGAATTTTTGGTTACTGTAGCTAGTAACCCATAATTTGATCTAAAACGTAATTCGCTTATACCTTAAACCTCAGCTTTTATTCCAATCCATAGCCGTTAGAGAATAAATCACTATAGGCCAGCGGTAGAGTCATTAGGCGACCACGGCACCAAGTCGCACGACTGTATTGTGAGCTCGGACATAGAATACGCAGCAGTAGGTGCTAGACCTCGGATTTGCTTCTGACGATGAATCCACTATTTCAACAGAACCCATTACTAACAGAATATCTTGTCGAATAAATAACGATTTGTATGATTTGTAAAGGCGCACGACAGGGCAAAATCGTTAGTAGCTTTTGACTTATTTCTCACGTAAAATATCCTGATGAGTTTATACTTTCCGTGGGTTTTAAACTTTTAATGGTAACGTTTTAATTATTTTTTTTTTATTATTTTTAACATCCACACAAAGGTCTTCAGGTCCCAAACTAGGCAGAGCCTGTACTATGGTGAACGTTTTAATTGATTTATTAATTTGTTTAGAAATTAAATGCTAGTGCTAGATTATGAGTTGTTTTTATTGTTGGATGATATTTTCACGGATAAACAAGACCGTAGAACAAGAATAGAAAACCAGGTAGAATAAAAGCTTATATGTATGCTGAGCTGTTGCGTATGTACCTACTCGTGTTGCATCTTTTTGTGTGTTCTTGTTAGCGAACCGCTGTGGAGGGGCGTTTATTTTTAGTTTACATAATTTTATTAACCAAGTCTTTTTTAATTAATCTAAAAAATCCAAAAAGAGTCACAGCACCTGTCCGACCGCTTGTCCGTCTGTCCCTCTATCCGTCTGTCGGTCCGTCCGTCCGTTCGTAGGTCGGTACTCATTACGGAACCCGACTCGCAATTACCCGGTTTTAAATTTTCAATAATCGAGTGAAAAATCTATGAAAATATGTAAGATTTTTTGACTCTGTCAAAAAGGTTTAATTCTGCCTTGTTTTCTATTCTTGTGACCGTAGAATCGAGTATTCGACATACATTTCAACTTGGTGCCTTTATCTGATTCTAAAATAGGTCTTGACAGACGGACAGACGGATAACAAAGTAGTCATATAATATTTTCCTTTTGACCCTATAAATTTCAGATGCATATTATTATTATTTTTTTAGAGATGTGGGCAAACGAAAAAGCACGGACATCCACAACACAGAGGTCTCGAGGATGCGTTGCCGGCCTTTAAGAAACGAATATGCTCTTTTTTATATTCACCGATCGATAAATTTGAGACTTGAATTCGTCAATCTTTTGACGATAATTGTAAGTAAGTAACATTATTAAGCGATCGGTAGACAGATTCGATAAGCTTTTACAATAACGATAACCCAGCATGGAACTGTTAAATTACGTTTGAGATCGGCTATTTAATCGATTTTAAATATTGTTTTGTCAGCTTTGAAAATTACCTCGATATAGCTTATCGACAGGCGACGTAAATGGGGATGTTGTTTAGTTGTGTTTGATCTTACTAATATGATAAACGCTAAAGTTTGTATTTATCGATGAATGTATGTTTGTTATTCTCTTACGCTCAAACGGCTGGCACAATTTTGGTGAAATTTGGCATGGAGGTAGATGGGGCGCTGAGTTAATACATAGGATAATTTTCATCAACATCGTCATCATCCATCCCAATGCGAGTGAATTCGTCATAATCGATATACTGTCGACAATTTAACGATCGTATAAGTCGTCGATATGAATTCCATACGTGCTAGGGGCGATACGATTCGTTTAATTCATCGATTTTAACGACTCGACAAATTTAACGACTATTACGGTACCTACTTGCACTGCTGGTTCGGGATTACATCAGATGGCAGCTGGTTCCATAAAGTGTCAGTGCGAGACAGAAAATGCCGTAAGAAACGCTCAGCACTGGACTGCCAGACGTTGGCAAGAGATGGGTCGTGCTGCGGTTGCGGTTAAACGTCGTAAGGGCATTCGGAACATTACATTCGTCTTTTCGAGAGTCTTTATCGTAGAGAATGGTAGTGGTATTATTATTATTAGTAGATGGTATATTATTAGTACAACCCGGTCACAATATCTGTGCACCTGACCTCGTGACGTCATATCGGCGGTCTGGGTACGGTGTGAAAAAAAGTTTTTTCGAGAAATGTGGAGGTAAAAAAAAAAAACTAACCTTTTCAAATCAATTTATTATGATGAAGGGTTTGTTATTAAAAAACAATAATTTTGATTACAAAAACATTTATTATTAAACTCAGTCACTATAAATTATTGACTCTATGCCTGATATTGTATCTTCCTCACTCTCACTTTCTGAACTCTCCGAACTGTCTTCCCTTAGTGATATTAAAAGTTGTGTGATGTTGTCATCTGCTAGATGATCCTTTTCCAAGTATTCTCGCTGTAGTCTCTCCACGTGATTCACTTTTTTTTCCAGTCAGCTGGCGTAATTGACTTAATCGCAACTTTTGTAAGTTGTTCTATTTTCTTTTCCGATTGGTCAATGTTTTTATCTGCCACCCTTTGCTTTACCAAGTTCCATATATATTCGATAGGGTTTAGGTCACAATGATAAGGTGGCAGACGCACAACTTCTTGGCCATGCTCTCGCATCAATTCGTCGACGACATATTTTTTCGGCGGCTTTGTTCTCAGTATAATGTCTAAATTATTACTAGTACTTGGAGTCGGACTAGCGTCCGGCGAAGTAGGTGGTTGTACTTTGGCTTCATTTTTAATTTTCATTAGAGTCATCTTTGATATCCCAGTTGCAGCACAGGTTCGTTTCACCACTTGGTCTACAGGTACGGTGTACTGTTTATTTGCTTTCTCCGATTCAAAAAACTTGAGCACTTTCAAGATTAAATTTCTTGATTCGCTGTGTATTGTTTTTCCCATGACTTCAGTTTAACAGCTACAACAATTTTAATAACAACCAAACCAGTCCAAACTTAACAGTAAACAATCTAAACTTAACAATATATATTAAAAAACAAAACAACAACAAAGCGAAAATATCAAAATTATCGGGACGTGTATCGGCAACGAAGATGCTAACCGTACTGTCGCACCGGGGAGTGCGCGGAGAGGTGACAGGGGAAGCGGGAGAGGCGCCGCATTCCAGCGAGGTGCACAGATATTCTGACCGGGTTATAGGTAGTAGGGATAGCTAGGTAAATAATATAATAATTTACTTGTTAAATTCATGAAGGTTGTTTATGAATAGACTCCGCCAGATACTCTATTGTCCATTTATTTAGACGCGTATGCGCTATACATGAGTGCGAAAAGCACTCACGCACCAAATCAGCGACATTCCGAAATTTGCTCGGTACTCATTTTTATATTTCAAATCTTCTAACCATACATTTGTTTTTCATGTTCTTATGTATATAATTTCCTTGTATTTCACCTTTATGTTCCTCGCAAACGTATAGAAAAACATCGTAGGTTATTGTAAACTCGGGACTTTGGTTTATTCACGCCATCGGCTCGAGCAAACTTTATCCGCTAGTTTACAATAAACATATTTTCGCACATGTATCACAATGTACTGTAAGCGCATGACGTAGATACTGATAAAGCTATAATATACGTCTTGAAAAGAGACCTACTCGTACTTTCATATACTTATTTTTACAACAATGTCAAATGGTATAATACATCATTTTGTTCCCTTCGCATTTCTCCGTAACATTTCCACATTACTTATCTCTAGAATTATTACTCTTGGAAATGAGCAAGACCTTAGCAAAATTAGCAGAACTGAGCTCCACCTAATATCTCCCTCCTCTCACTCCCAGTTTCACCGCTCAAGCGTCTCTCAAATAATTTAAGAGTGTAAATACACGGGCTGCGATTTGTAGATGAAGAGCGGTAGTCATTTGTTTGAATAGACTGTTTATGTGCATGAAATAAAATCTACAGTCAGTTGGCACTTCATTTTATCAACCGACTTCCAAAAAAAGGAAGAGGTTCTCAAGTCGACGCCTATTTTTTTATGTATGATACCGCATACATTTTTATAGAGTAGTCCGATTGTGATAATTGGTAGAGTATACTAACTATGTGGTCTCATTAAAAGTTTATCGAATTCGGTTAAGTGGTTTTTGAGTTATATACCAATAACTGAAAAGTGATTCGCATAATATACACGTAATTTGTATAATTACCAAAGAAAAACAGCACTATATGCTGCTGGTACTTAATACATACATGGGAAGAATATTTAAAACTACTTTAAAAAAAAAAACCTACATAATCATCAATATTTGTTCAAACGTCTAGATTGATTCACACCTACAAATTTTATTCTAGGCATTTCCACTATTCATTAAGATATACTACATGCGCGCGGTTTATACATGAAACTTAACACCCCTACATATAAATGTATCATTCATAATCATAACATTCGGCAAACTCGCGTCCTAGCTCGTTAGTACATATTATTATTCATTCTGTGCGATCGGGCATTCTCGCAAGACCTCGACAATCTCTTTCACACCGAACGCTCGGGTGGGGGGTGTAAGAAAGAGTAAGAGAGATATTTTTTCACTGACGCGAATCATGTGTTTTTATTAATAAGTTGTACATAGGCATGTAGTATTTTTGTTAAGATGGTGTCCATACTTTTAGATGGAATTTTCGAAAACTTTAACAATTAATAATTATTTCACTGTGAAGTAATAAAAAATTTTGACTACATATCTACAATGTATTAACACTTTTGTACCGCCCAGATTTTTTTTTTGGTAATTATACAAATTACGTGTATATTGATGATATCGTAGTTGACGGCGAATGGCATATGACCCAGTATGTAGCCGGGTCAGTATAAAAGGAGAACATTTATTTTACCAAAAAATATAAGCGGTGCTCACTACATTCCGATAATAGGTACTTTTGAATTATCATGGCACCGACTTCAACAAGTTATTTCACACTTTTTAGTGGTTCCTTTTTTTGGTAATTTTTTTAACGCAGTTGATTGATTAGTACGTGATCATTAAGTAATAAATACGGTAGTTTAAAACGCACTATTTAAGACTTTTGCGGTTGTTAATTATATTAAGTACTCACGGGTAGAGGGTAGACCGTTTTGTCTGCTCTTAATAACTTCGAACTTTTGACGTGAACATGGTGCATGTAACTGCGCCGAATAATCGGGAACTCCAAAACCTGCCTGATCGTGGTGTACATACCGTGAGTACTAATTATAACGGTAGTTTGACTGTGGTAAGAAAATGCCTATACTGTTGATACGAAAGGCTATATGGTTCGCCTACTGAACGGTATAAACTAACTGTATGTACTCGCACATACGTTGGTTCTCTTACAAAATAAATAAGATTTAAGTATTAAGCAGCTAAGTGGATGTAGTCTATGAACTCGGCGGTTAAAGTACCGTTAAAATTGAGAGTTTACGCTGCAAGATCGCAGCGACCACTGTGTCACTGAGGATGGGCATCGGACATGCCCGAAACCTAGGTTGATAACGTCAGCTAATTACGTGAGTAAAGTCGGTTTTGATATTATATATAGTTATAAAATTTTAAATAGATTATATTGCGTATATTTTCTAATTCTTCTGGAAGGTTCTGGAATGAATACCACGGACTGGCAAGCGCAGCGTAGGTCATCCATCGACACGGTGGACAGACCACCTGATATAGGTCGCAGGACGACGTTGGATGCAGGCCGCTTTCAACGGTCCTTTTGGAAAATTATGGGGGAGGCATATGTTCAGCAGTGGATATCGTACGGCTGAGATGATGATGATTATGAAGATATTTTGTAATTATTTTTATCCCTACGCTTCGAACACTTTTCAGTGAACATGATAACGGTTAGGATAGCTGTCAGTTGTTTGTTATAGAGTTGTGCATGTGCGACCAGCACGCTGCCATTATAGTGTGCAAGTCCATTCCTAACACGACACAGGGAATCCTAGTGCTGGGATATGAGTGTTGTCAATAAAAAAAATAATCGGGGTAGACTTTAGGGATTGCCGATGGAAGTGAAATATATAACATTATTTTTAAGACACACAATTAACAACAATGGTAGTCATGGAAACCATTATCGCGGCTAACGAAGATTTCACTTCAAAACTACATTATCTGTGACAAAGCGTTCGGTGACGGAGACGATGAAGACTAATAACTCATTCCTAGGAAATTGTGTGCGTTTTTAGAATAAAATCCCAAAACACATAACTGAGCTCACAGAGGGCAAATTCAAGTTGACTGTAAAAAATGTTTTAATAAAAAAAGCTTACTATAAAATTCGACATTATATAGAAGATAAAGATGCTTGGAAATACTCCACTTCTGGCAAGCTGTCTCTCTGCCACCCATTGTAACGTTATATACGTTACAAATAAACTTGCCTAGTAACTTATCGATAACGCTCGACTATATCATCGACTTTGTCCGATCCCCAAGCATGCACCGTCGCCGGGCCAGCAGAATGAACTGGTTATAACCGGCGCACCGCGATGCGCCGGCCACCGATTCCCTCCCCTGACGCCCGCGCACCTTTTGCGAGACCTTCGAAGCGAGCGCACGCCGAGCTCATTTATAATAATTATATTGCATAGTTTTCTGAAGTGTGTTCGAGTGGTCTATATATTAAAGTATAAAGCTATTGCAATGAATAAAAGTTTATGCACAGTGTTACGACTGTAAGACTAGTTGTATGTTGTGAACTAACCCCCCCACTTGTGGGGTTTACGGCTAGGCTGCAAACAAAAATACCTGACATCATTGTTACACGACTCTGACCGACGAATCCATCGATCCAAGTACTGTACCTACTGGACCTTCAGGACCCACTGCTATACACTCGTTGTACATTTAGTTAAGTTTCACTTTTGGGTATCCAACAACTGCTAGTTAAGTTACCGTGTATTTTTTTTATAATAATATATTTAATAAGACGAAGGTATCAATCTTTTTATTGAATAGGACCCACGGTACACCATAAAATGTAATATTTGTTGTACCTAAGTAGAAACATTGTAAACATCTATATAAAAAGAATGGCCCCGAGTTTCTTGCCACTTCTTCTCGGTGGGCTCTGTATATATTTTAGAACGCGGCGGTAGAGTCTTTAAAGTACATTATAATGAAAAGTTGACGTTCATAAGTGCGTCTTTGATGCCTAAATTGAATAAATGATTTTGACTTTTTTTTTGACACGAGTTCCTTGTTTTTGTTTCACCCAAAAAAGTGCTCAACGTAAAAAGTTTTCACTTGAAAATAGTTCATGAGCTAAGTACGCAAGCAGCCCGTGTGTACAACCACTCAGCGGTTGCATTTTAAATTTTATCATAACGAAGACAACTCGGTAGGACTCCGGAGACTCCGGACTCAGCGGAACGAAACAACTTCTTACTTATTTAATTCCTTTGTACTTAGGAAAATTGCTTTAACAAACTCTCAGGCAAATGCCGTCGCCGTCGAGGAACTATTGTTGCGATTATCTTTTGTCTGGATTTTTGTTAACCTGCCTTTTATGCACAGTTCGTTTAAAAGGATTGAAAGGAAATGTTGGTTGCTTTAGCGTACCTTCGAGGTACGTATATAAAATGCAATAGGTATGAGAATGCTTACAACATATTTGAGCTTGATAAGTAGGAAAACACATTTTTTTATGTAATCATATTCCAGACCATGTGCTTCGCTGAAATTTCAAATGTGGTTAAGTGATTACATTGAATAACATGAATTTCTTTTCATCGGAGAACAATATTCCTATGGGATATTAGTTTATCGCACGAGTGTAGCCATGGGACACAACTAGCAGTTGATAAACTTTTAACCACACACGTTGCAGTTCCTGGAAAAGTAGGTTGATTTCTGCGAAATCTATTGTATTATTGGCCAAATATGGCGTTAACGGGTTAAGGGCCTCTAAAAATCTTATAAACTTTAAATTACAATTGTCAGGTCAATAAGTGTCTCTGCTAAATAGCTGGGGCCATTATAATGTATTAATGATCTTATATTTATTAACAAGTACAATTTGATAAATTTAATACCGAATTCCATGATATTCAGTTATTGGAGTGCAACTCAAAAAGTACTAGACCGTATTTGATGGAATTTAAATGACCACACGAGAAGGACCAGCTTTCAAACAAAAAAAAATTTTAGAGAATTAGTTCACCTTATCCAAAGTTATGAGGTAACAAACATAAAATAACAGTCGAATTGAGTACTTCCTCCTTTTTGGAAGTCGGTAGAAAATATTTAAACTCGTTATGTTAGTAAAACTAACGCGAAGTCAATGTTGTCCCAGGTTTCGTGCATACAAGAACGTGTTTTGCTTAGGTTCTTAGATGTCATTCTATGACGAATAGCATAAATATGTTGCCTTATTTATCCGCGAGTATTATATGTACCTCTTTTTAATATAAGATCATTGTATTATCTACACATAATCAACCTCTTCCTCCACTTGTACAGATAACGTATGACGTCACAACTTGTCATCAAGCCTCATAAACATCATAAGCAAGCCCTCCTTGTTCTTATCACGCCCAAGTATGTTCATATCCCGGGCCGATCGCGTGCGTGAGGCGATCACGACGTCGACGTCATGACGTCACGACGTGTCGCAGTCGTGTCACGTGATAATTATCATAATTCACCCTTGTAAGTTGTTATGTATCAAGTTCAAGAGTTGTGAGTCGGATGTTACGTAATTAAAACTTTGTTTGCGCGTGAAGATAGACTAGATGAAGACATGAAGTCTATATACCTACATTATGTATGACAGACTTTGAATTTTTGAAAAAAAACAACAAATATTGTTACTAGCGGTTTCACCCGCGTGATGATGGATGGAATGTATAGCCTATGTTACTGAGGTATAATGTAGGATACTCTCAGACGTTAAGTTTTTGAAAAACCATTGTAATAAAAAAAACATTGCCTGACACTGGGATGCTTGCTTTATTAAATAGTTCTTGGAGACATGATATTATGTGTCACTATGGGTGTTTCAACCAATACGGACTGTTGCAAAATAAGCCGGCAATCTATGTCGGGTATCCATAACTCTATTGCATCTGGATAGCGGTGGAGGAGGTATTCTTAACCTACGTATTTCTACGGACTGTTTACGGGTCATATATTTTATAACACATGTCTTTATTAATTCTTCGTTCCGGAGTTTTTAAAGGTAGCAAACTTAATAAAAAATACATAGTCTAGATTTTTTTTAATCTTGTTACATTGTACAGTTTTAAGAGCATGAAAGATATAATTTTCAAATATGTTATTAAATTATTATTCATTATTGACTGAGCGAGCGAAGCGTTTCGCTTTAACTGGCCTAATTGACTTTCATCTGTCCGTAAGTTTGTTAGGTTGTATGTTGGTCACCTGTACAGGAACGTTTTTCAACCAATCCTGGCAAAACTTGGTATGCATCTTCTACTATTCAATATAATTTTTGGTAACGCATATTATTAAAAAAAACAACATATAACATTTTAGTTACATTGGTCAATGTTCCGCTGATAAGACTGTGCTTGTGAGGTCTGCTGTTCGCAGAACAGTTGTGAGATGTTAATAATAAATATACCTATTTTTTAATACAGTTGCTCAAAAAGTGGCGTATTGCAGGGACGTATAGCGTTCGGGATGTGGGCTATTACATACTCGTGCTTTTTTTTTACCTTTCTCGAAGTCGTGCGTCCTCTTTCCCAACTGTCAAAATAATGTCTATTAAAAAGAAAAACCAACCATGAAGTTTTTACTAAAAAAAATTCATAGAAGTTTTTATAATTCATGCAAATACGTATATTTCTAAAAAGAAGCTACTAACTTGTTTCAATATCAGCTTTAATGATTAAATAAATGTTTAATAATGCTTTAATAAATGAGTTAGGTTAAGTTTCATTTCATTTCATCTCATTAAATTTCATTTTCATTTCATATCAATAAAAAAATTCTACTGAAGATTTGGCTGTATGCGCATAGTTCCCTTTGCCTACCAGAATGGGTGAAGAATCCAAAAATCGCTGCTTATATTCTACGGTTGGCGCCATTTTCCAGAAATTTTCTTTGAGAGTTTATTTTATTAAATTGCTTCATTTTTTCGCAACTATATTCAAAATAGTCGTTCAGTACACGTGCGGATTCGTCATTGCAACTTGTTCCGACTGACTAGACATTTGTAGGAACTCTTTGCAATGACAGCCTTTCCCCACTTGTAATGAAATATACTATTCTTTATTTCTTAAAGATGTTTAATTTCCTAGTACGCTTTAGAAACAATTTCGGTTCACCAAAAGAGGACCGCAACGTTTTAGTGTTCCGCACAATTTACTTAGATCTCTCCATAGTAGTAAGTTGCTCTAGTTCTGGAATACCGCGCAATTTATTTAGGTCTCAACACGGCCGTACGTGAGAGGGTTCCGCACACTGAGCTATAAAACGTGACATTTTGTGTAAGATTGTAAAAATGAGATTGAAGTAGACGCTGCTCTATGTCTGCTCTGCAACGCTACACGACGAAACGTTTCAAAGATTTGAAGCAAGTACAAACAGAAACTAATTTGGAAAATTGTCTGCATTCAAAATATTTTGTTATATCTTAGACTATAATTTTTTTATATAAATAAGCTAGTAGTAGAATATGCACATCTCGGTTAGTATTAGACATTTTAATTATAAAGTTTATAAGTAAGTATTCGTATACCACATGAGTACACGCTTCTTATTCAAGTTCAAACGAGCCTGGATTTATGTGAAATTTGGAATGATTATAACTCATACTACATATCAACTCACATGCTACATCTGTTATTACGATAATATTTATTGTTAATTAATAAATTATTATTTACAACTCATATAAATGAAATAACGCATAAAATTATTCCAAGAAATATTGATTATACGAAATGTGGACAGTCGTATAACGGCATTCATATGAGGAACCGCATTAGCAAGTGATACTATTGTATAAGGGTAACGAGACACTAAAATAAATTAGGGTAACGAGCGCAGTGCTGCGCCATGCAAAAATATAGTTTGAAACTGGGTGGTACTGCAAGTGTCACTAGTAAGCCTTGTAACGCTAATGTTTGGCCTGATAAGGCAACCAAATAAAAAAAAAACTTTAACATATAGCTTACGTATCACACTGCTTGCGTATCACGCTGCTTGCGTATCACGCTGCTTTCGTATCACGTCGCTTTTATTTCGCGCTGTTTTCGATTCACGCTGCTTACGTATCACGTTGCTTTCGTTTCACGATGCTTTCATTCACAAATACGGTAAGCTTAGGTACGTTATATTTGATATTATACAATGTGTTAGTGTCTTCATATTCCTATAGAAGTTGATTTAAAGTTAGCAGTCCCGTAACATTTTGATGCAAGAATGAAGCTGGCATGATTTTGGTCAAATCCTCAAAAATGCATGAGCTGGAAGATGCACAGAAATGTTATCACAAAGGAATATGGTCTTATTGGAAATGTATGGTGACCCACTTTTTTTTATGTATTGCATTACGTTTGAACGAATCTTCAAATAAATTTTTAACACTATATCAGCGTTTTACGCTGTTTTCGTATCACGCTGCTTTCGTCTCACGCTGTTTTCGTATCACGCGGCTTTCGTATCACGCTGCTTTTGTATCACGCTGCTTTCGCATTACGCTGTTTTCGTATCACGCTATTTTTATCACGGTACTTTCGTATCACGCTGCATTCGTATCATGCTGCTTTCGTATCACGCTATTTTTATCATGGTACTTTCGTATCACGTTGCATTCGTATCATGCTGCTTTCGTATCACGCAATTTTTATCACGGTACTTTCGTATCACGGTACTTTCGTATCATGCTGCTTTCGTATCACGCTATTTTTATCACGGTACTTTCGTATCACGCTGCATTATTATCATGCTGCTTTCGTATCACGCTATTTTTATCACGGTACTTTCATATCACGCTGCATTCGTATCATGCTGCTTTCGTATCACGCTATTTTTATTACGTTACTTTCGTATCATGCTGCGTTCGTATCATGCTGCTTTCTCTTTGCGCTGTTTTCGAGTTACGCTGCTTTCGTATCCCGCTGTACAGACGGAAAACTAGCAAAATGTATCCTTGATATCATATGTTAATGTTTTCATATTCGTACAGAAGTTAATATAAACTAAGCAGTATGCCAACATTTTGATGCAAGAATGCTTCAAAACCTAATTTTGTTCACAGCGAAACCTCAAACATGCATGAGCTAAAAGAAACATAGAAAGCGTTATCACGAAGGAATATGGTCTTAATGGAAATATATGGTGACCCACTTTAATATTAAAGCATTAGTGCTAGAACAAAGCTGTATGGCATAATATTTGTCAGAAGCTTTATATTACTTGTTAATGATGTAATTATTATTTAATTAAATTTATTTAATTATTTAATTAATTATTTTTTTAAAACAATACATTTGTTTATCTAACACTTATTAGTTTGAAACGATGACAGTTCAAGAAGGGTGTTTACCATAATAGGTTGAAATAATGACAGCAGCATTAATATTGAATTACTGTTGTGATATACAATTTTAAATGTATCTTATTATATACTGAATATTAAATGTTATGGCTGATTATGTACCTATATACGGATATGAACTTGAAATTTATATAATTACCAATAATTTTTATCGATTTATTACATTATTATTTGTAACCTTTTTTATTTTTACGGGACTCGAACACGCGTGTCTCCGGACAAACCCAGTCAGACGCCATAACCTATATATAGGCCACCGAGGCACCTATCAGAGCATCTTATTTAAGAAAAGTAGGCATTTATATAATTAATAAAAGTAATACATTATAATAATATAATGGGACAAAAAATCTATTGTTAATTTTTTACTTCTAGTGTTTATATTTGCGTTGTTGTGATGTAATCCGCATTACTCTACTACTTGTACTTATTATTCTGTGCTACTACGTAGAAACTTGGACTTTTAGACAGAGTACCTAGAATTTGAGTGGAGATACCGTCGTATTTTGAAAATCTCATGGCGTGATCGAGTTACTACCGTTAAGGTGCTGCAGAGGCTAAATAAACAACTGTAGCTTATAAATACCGAAAAGCAAAGAAAGTTAGCTTACTTTGGTTACGTCACGAGAAATAAGAAGTACAGAATCCCTCAACTCATTCTTCAAGGGAAGATTACGGGAAAAAGAGGAGCCGGCCGAAGGCGACACACCTGGTTGAGAGAT
This sequence comes from Selenia dentaria, assembly GCA_917880725.1. Classification (NCBI taxonomy): domain Eukaryota; kingdom Metazoa; phylum Arthropoda; class Insecta; order Lepidoptera; family Geometridae; genus Selenia; species Selenia dentaria. The sequence continues at coordinate 34,855,190 of OU862883.1, forward strand.
CTGAGCGAGAGGTTCGGCTGTAGTACCACCTCACTCTTTCAAGCAGCGGCTTGTAAACTAACAATTGCTAAGCTGAAGTACAACCTCCGATAGGAGTGGACCTGAAGAAGAAGTGTTTATATTTCGATTGTTTTTTTTATTTATGTTTTGATTCACATACAACAAATGGGTCCGTGACATTAGTTGTACTATTTTAACTTATTTAAATACTATAAAAATTATAAAGGGTTTCAACGTCGATACGAACGTTTAAGTATTTCTAAAAATAATTCTTTCGGTTGGATAGTGCTGTCAAAACTGTTCAATAGATGTCGCTCCGCCCCCTTAAGACGGTTATTTCAGATAGAGAGTTAAAATTCGATGTTCGAACCTCGAGCCTCGGTGGCCTAGATGGTCATGGCGTCTGACACGGATAGTCAGAAAACGCGGGTTCGAATCCCGTCCGTGGATGTGATTTTTTCTCTATAAATTTCACTGTTTGAGATCGCTTAGCAGGCGTTAGTGCTTTAAAAAAGCAATACTATAAAGATTTCCCATACGTTGGTTCTTTCAATTTCATTTGAATGAATGCCCAAGCTTAATAGAACATCGTATGTTAAAGATTGTCACAAATTTAATAGAAAATCCAGAAAGCTAGGTTCGCATAGCCCGTATACTCGCAACAAAATTAAACTCCAATAAACGTTGTACCAAAGTATCGCGAGTGCAACTCCGCACAAAGCGCCATGTTGATACATGCACAACTTTGTGATTAAACTACTTTCGTGGCAATTACCCGCACGACGATGCCTTCAATTTGCTTGCCTTTAATCTAAGCTTTAGAGAATGGTAATACGAAATTGCTACTATACGTAAGTGGGCACATGGTCTGTTTTGAATCGTTATAGGTTTTTTTAAATTCTCAATATGTTGATGACGTAATAACAACATGACACAACATTATGCTGCGTACAGCCGTGCGATTCTCTAATGATTCGTCGACGAGCTCACCGATGTCAAATACTTTATAAGATATCACCTTTGTACATAAGGTTGTTTTTCCAACGTTTCTCGTCATTTCGTCATTTGTTTTACGGATGTTGTCAAAGATGCAACGATGTTTGCTCTTATGGCGGCTCCATATTAGTGCCGTGAAGCTCCGTGAACAAGCGCGAACGTGAATGTGGACAGTTTTCGCGGGGTTCACGCACGTTCACGCCTGTTCCCCGATCAGAGTCGGTATTGTGTCCCGCGACAAAGGGTTCGCGTCTCGTTCGCGCGGCGTCCACGCATACACATCCACATTCATGGCCCCCTGTCAGTGTACTCCAGACTACGAAGGCGTACGGACGGACGCGCGCGCGCTATGGAGTCTTGCGAGAACGTTTGGAACAAAGAAACTGAAATGCTATTTTTAGAGCAATACCATTCTGAAAGTGTACTGTGGGATGCAAATCACCCACATCATAAGGACAAAAACAAGCATCATGATGCCTGGAGGCGGATTAGTACTGTAATGAATAAAGAAATCACTCAATTGAAAAAGAAAAAAGACTCTTTGCTGTCCAGTTATCGCTTTTATCGAAAAAAGGTTCGTAAAATGAAATATTTTAGTTATCAGTACCTATATATCCATTGTAATTGTAAAACTGAGGTATTTTTTAGAGCTAATTTTCACCCATTGTTTCTGTGCATAGTTTTCACTTTAGTTTTTAGTTCTTAATTCAAATGCCTACGTTTTATCTTAAAATGACGACCAATTTTGAAAGTTTGTGTGTGTGATTATAGTGTCGTATGAACTTTTATGTATATCCAGGCATTATTTTTTTATTATTGATTCACTACTCCTTATATATTTATATAATACAAGCTTTGCCCCACGGTTTCGCCCGCGTTTATTATTATTATTATTGATTGATTGTAGGTACGAGATTCAAGTCACTCTGGGGCTGGAGCTGAAGAAATATATAAACCCATCTGGTTTGCTTATTCATATATGGATTCATTCCTTGGTGAAGGTTTGACAGTAAGAAAAACCACTGATACATTAAATCAAGTAAGTTTATTTATTCATTAGTAATACAGTAGTCACCTACATTAAAATCTACGGAGAAAGATGTCGAAAGATGTAGGCAACCTATGTACCTATATTGGGAGTAAAATATTTAGTAAATTCTTCTCTTATTTCAATTGCAGTCAAACTTGGTCTACGCGGTATCTGAGGCAAATCGCGTATAGCACATGTATCTTGAATTTCTGATCTCCAAGAACCATCCGCTATACGAATACCCTCATTATTATAAACGTCAGTCGTACCTGGTGGTGCGTAAATCTGGCGAGATGTGTTACTTTTCCTTAAAAAATTGTGTAGTAGGACACAAGTCATCGTAATGAGACTTGCTTTGTCAGGGCATACCATCAATGGTTTTCTAAAGACTCTAAATTTTGAAGTCAATATGCCAAAAGTGTTTTCTACCACCACTCGTGCACTGGATAATTTTCTATTAAATTCACGTTTTGGAGTGCCTAAATTATGATTACCCGGATAAGGTTTCATTACCGATGTGCTGAGTGCAAAGGCACCATCACCCAAAAATACATAAGGCACGGGTTTATTAGATCCCGGAAGTGGACGCGGAGGTGGTAGAAACAGGGAATTAGATGTAATCCTTCGCCATAGTTCACAGTTTTGAAATATTCCACCGTCACTTATTTTACCCTGACCGCCTATATTGACATAAACGAAATTGTAGTCGCTGTTTACTAGTGCCATAAGTACAATACTAAAACTTTTCTTGTAGTTGTAGTAGGTTGATCCTGAGTGCATGGGTGACTGCATAACGATATGTTTTCCATCTAACGAACCAACACACCGAGGAAATTTATTCTTGAATCCATTTTCAATTTCCAACCATTGTTCTACACTTTCTGGAATCTGAAACAAAAAATATATTTTCGTTAACACATATTTAATTTTTAGGAGAGCAACGTTCAAGATTCCCAAGAAAACAACCAGGAAAATGTAGACCCTGTGCCAGATGAAAATTCTACAATAACGAAACGGCGCCGTAAGAATCCGCCCGAGCTACAAGAAGCTGGAAGCTTCATTAAAGAAAGCCTTGCTAACCTGAACCAAGCATTATGCCACAATAATCCTCAGGAAAAAGAAGATGATTGCGATCGTTATGCAATTTTTTTGTCAAATAAGCTAAGACAATTGCCAGAAGACGAAAGATTAATTTTTATGCATCAAATTGATGGCATGTTTATACAACGGCAAAATCAGATTCGTTTTTCATCACCGATATCTGTTTCGACTCCTTCACCATCTCCCAATATCTTGCAATCTCATCAACAGAATACGAGTAGGCCCGGGTCTTCTTTTACTTCCTATTCTGAACCTATGTCGTTACATAGATCATATTTTTATGATTCAAACCACGATTTCAAAATGGCTCAATCTGAACCAATAATTAACAACACAACTAACATCACGCAATATCCCCCCGTAATATATATACCTGAGCATTCCAATACAAATACAACTAGAATCAGAATTTTGTCTAATCAAATTGTTTCGCCTCCTCCTCCCCCTACCCCTACTCAAACTGAATCCTTTTCCCAATCTCAATATGAGTACAATTTAATAGCCGGCATATGAGAATGCTTGATTTTTATAATTTTTAGTAAGAACGTTATTAATATTAAACAAAGTTTGATTCAAGCACCTACTTTAATAAAAACATATAAAACTATTTAATGCGTTTTTACTTACCTTGATTTCATTTCTTAGTATATGAACCAGGGCTTTACATACTTCAGGTACGATTTCTGATATAAGCTGTGGTGAAATTTTAAATAAGAAGTGCAGGCTCTCATAGCTGTCTCCTGAAGTCAGAAACCGTAGTGTCACGGCTAAACGAATTCTTGCTGGTATTGCTGGTCTAAATTGGGTATCTTTTTTGGAAATAATTGGAGAAACTTTCTGAAGTAAATATTCAAAGTCTACTGTTGACATACGAGTAAATTTCCTAAATTCACCACTGTGTTCAGAATGTAATTCAGATAGCTGCTTCTCCATGATAAGTCTGAAATAAATGTTATATATTTAATAAAGACAGTTCTAATCATATTCACTACACCAACAAACATACCTTGATCGGTTACGATGTATTTCAGTCATCCACCATCTTCTTTTCGAACGTTTTCTTCTAATAACTTTCTTGTTTTGGACATCTATATAGTGGTATAGGGACACAGCAAATAAGGTTATTGCAGCAGCAGCTTCAATGTCCATTTCACGGCGGGTTTCGAACTATAGTGAGCATCTCGTGAATGTGGAAGGCATGGATTCGTTCCGTGAATTCACGGCGAGAATTCGCGCGTGAATTCACGGCACTAATATGGAGCCGCCATTTTAGAGAATCGCACGGCTGGTTGGTGAAACGTAACATGAAATGTCTAATGCTGCTTTTAATTGCATGTTCGTTGTAAGCGTGGACGCATTGCGCGCCTGATCTGTACCTTTGTGTTCGTCCGAAAAACCGAAAAATCACGATGCGCACCGCGCGCAACTTGTATATAATGCTCGTAGCGTGCGCGTAAAATGCACAGTTTGCGCGCGCAAGGTGACTGCAATATGAGAATTTGTAACAAAGTATGTTACCTCTACCTAAGTCATTGCATGTTACATTGCGTGTTACGTTTTACCAATCTGTACGCAGCGAACTACTATCTGCTTGTGTAGACGATTTATTTTAGAGTAGACTATGTAAATAATTTATTAATTCAGGAGTTACTTTGCAGAAATCCATTATCAAAAAACGATATTAAAAATATTTAGTGACACTTAACTTCCCTGTCGGTCTAGCGCTTGACGAGTCAACATCTCCTGAGGATGCCTCGTGTAGAGGCGAAACACCTGTCGAATCGTTTTTGTTTTTTTATTGGGTTTTCTTGTGTGTTTTTATTTTGTATTCTTCCTATTAGCAGTTTATGCGGGAGGGAGGGTGGTGCACACCCCCAAATAGGCCAAATACATTGTTTTTTTCAGCGGAAGTGTCACAAAATATTTTTTACTATCGTTTTTAGACTATGTAAAGGCTATATCAGTGTAAAGGTGCAAGTTGGAAGCCGGCTACATGAAGCCGCGGCAAATGACGTGTCGCAGTAACACTACTGGTTTCTATAAATTTAATGAAATATAGTAGAATCACTCCAATTTTTAAGGCTGGAGAGAAAACAGACCCCTCAAATTATAGACCACTATATATACTACCAATTTTAAGTAAGATCTTTGAAAAAAATATGCTCAAACAACTTTTGGCGCACTTCAACGAGCATTCAATACTGCACGAAAATCAGTTCAGCTTTACGAAAACAAGATCAACTAAGGATGCCGGTGTGAAGTTAATGACGTATGTCTTAAAGGCTTGGGAGAGCTCACATGATGCTATTGGTGTTTTTTGTGATCTCTCTAAAGCATTTAATTGTGTGTAACACCGTATACTGATTCGAAAGCTTTTCCATTATGGTATTCGTGGAGCTGCGCTTGATGTCATCGAGTCATATTTATCTGACAGGATGCAAAAGGTTGGCATAAATGGTGTAACATCTTCGGGATCTATAATCAAAATGAGTGTTCCACAAGGGTCCATTTTAGGGCCTTTTTAATAATATTTGAAGTTTTCTTTGCCTACTGTTCCATATTTGGAGTCCAACGTTACGCTTGATGGAGTTAAACTCGTAATGGACAAGGCAACAGTCTTCCTAGGCATTAAAATTGACGCAAAACTACAATGAAGGACAGGGCATATAAATGCCCTGTCTGGAAGACTCAGTTCTGCTGCATATGCGGTACGTAAAATAAGAGAGCTAACAGACGCTTCTACGGCGCAGTTAGTGTATTTTGCATATTTCCACAGCGTAATGTCATATGGGATATTGCTATGGGGTTCAGCGGCTGATATAGAGGCCATCTTTATCCTACAGAAACGTGCTATTCGAGCTACTCGTATATTCGAAAAGGGTCCACGTGAATCTTTGAGAGATTTATTTAAAGAAATCAATATATTAACGTTGCCTTCTTTATATGTATTTGAAAATATAATGTATGTTCGTAAAAATTTACATAAAAATAAGTTAAATAGTGATCACTACACTTTTAATACTAGAAATACAAATAGGATAGCTGTACCTAGTTTTAGACTTGCGAAGACTAATAAGTCAATCCTAGGAAATTGTGTGCGTTTTTACAATAAAATCCCAAAACACATAACTGAGCTCACAGAGGGCAAATTCAAGTTGACTGTAAAAAATGTTTTAATAACAAAAGCTTACTATAAAGTTCGACATTAAATAGAAGATAAAGATGCTTGGAATATTCCACTTCTGGCAAGCTGTCACTCTGCTACCCATAAAATGTAATATTTGTAGTACCTAAGTAGAAACATTGCAAACATCTATATAAAAAGAATGGCCCCGAGTTTCTTGCCGCTTCTTCTCGGTGGGCTCTATATATTTTGGAACGCGGCGGTAGAGTCTTTATAGTACTTTGTAATGAAAAGTTGAAGTTCATAAGTGCGTCTTTGATGCCTTAATTGAATAAATGATTTTGACTTTGGCTTTGACTATGTATTTCTATGAAATTACACTATTCGTAGTTAGCGACACGAAGCTAGCGTCACGTCGTCGAGCGGCAGACGACACTGTCGCCCGACTGCAGATCAGTAGTGCCGTTAGCGGGCACCAATCTACCTAGTAAAACAACTGAAAAGCTTTTAAGCTAAACCTTTCGTATCGTTTTTCAAATGTTTGATGCCATCTGCAGTTGCCGTCTGCAATCGGGTTCGAAACCATGACTGCAGCGACATGAAGCGACGACGTGTCGCGGTGACATGAAGCGACGACACGTCGCCTGCTGCTGCTACGTGTAGCCCGCTACCAACTTGCACCTTTAGACAGCAGCTAGAAGCAACCTGTGGATGGCGACTGGCACTTATTAGATGCAGTGTACTGAAGACCAAACAAGTCCTATGACGTCATTGTAAAAGACATTAATTTATAAGAGATAGTAAGAGACAGTAATTATATCTTTTACAATGACGCCACAGGCCATATGACTTGTGATCGGTCGGTGATGTGAGGAACGACGTTAATGTTGAAATGATGAGTGGGGCAAGTGACTCGCCAGATGATAAGTGCCACGTTTTCCTGTCCAATGAGTACCCATGGCTTGAAATTATAAGTTCTCCCACTGCATTGAACTGTGCTCATCGCTTTGATACATAGTTTATGTGTCTAGGATTTCTGTAAGTAACTGAAATAAGTGTATCTTCAGAAGTATTTCATTGGCGCTAGCATCCTGTGCCTGTGCCCACCAAGACGGCTTGTTCTCAATAGTTCGATTAATTAGTTCAATCTTCGAACTAGCGAGTTATTTTCAAGTGAAAAGTTCTTTAAGGCGCGTTGAGCACTTTTTGTGTGAATGAAATCATGGAACTCGCGTCATCGTCACCGTCACCGAAATCTTTGTCAAAGATAATGTAATTTTGAATTGAAAACTTTTTCAGGAGCGATATTGGTTTCCACTACCTATTGTTGTTGATTGTGTCTTTAAAATAATTTGTATTTTTTTTTTTTTTTATATTTATTTATTTATTTATTAAGGCTTTACATTGATAACTACATTATTACAAACACCATGAACTCTTATTTTTCTAACTTAACTAAATGTGTTACCTTTTGAAGGAAGGACAGCATGCATAATATAAACGAAAAAATGTTTATTAACTAATTTCATATAAATATAAGTTTTCCGTATTACTTACTAAAAATGTATTGAGAAGAGTTAGAGAGTAAAGTTGGCCATCGTGGCCATGATTAAGTTTAAGCTACGCTTGAATTTTATGAGTGTGTCTCCAAAAATATCTAAATCAATACGAGGTTGATATTGATTAAAAAGTCTACTTATTCTCGGGACAGGCGAATTAGATCCTAACACAGCTCTACGATATATTGGGGCCAATGGAGTAATGGGCTTACGCGGGTATCTAAATGACACTCTAAACTTAAATTTTCACTTCTATTGGTAGTCCTCAAAGACAGCCCTGCATGTTTTTTGTCTTATTAGTTGAATAATCGAACTACTGAGATTTCCTTCTCATTGTTTCGAACGTCAAACTTATTCTAATCGAGTATCTAGTCGCAATGTTGGGCACTATTCCTTCCTTCGCAGCAGCATATTAGGTTGTAAAACTGATAGTATTCTTGGTAGGTGAATTTCCTTATCTTTGACGATTAGCTCGAATCTGGTGAAGAAAATGTTCTGTTGCTCCGTGAACACCTTATGGATGGCTTCGTTAACTCAGTAGCGGCACAGTATAAACAGAGAAACAGTACGGAAACTACCTACAAACGTTCGAAACGACTCACTCACACAAACATGCGCATCGACGAGAGCCCTAATCAGTTGTCGCGGTGCTATCAGTAGTGAGGTCGCGTCAAGACGAGTGGTCACGTATAAGTCGATTTCCGCTCAACTAGGCTTAGTTTCCATACTATTGCATCTTTATACTATGGTAACAACTTTGCCTTCGACGCGGTTCAATGGTCAATCCGTGGCGGGAACAAATATTTTGTAACCTTTTTATTTATTATTTAACCTTTTTGTTATTGTATGACGTGTCTATGCCTTCCAATACATAAGGAATCCTAGTGCGTGGGTATGAGTAGCAGTACGGTGAGTGTAAACTCTTGTGATATAATTTCATGATCATATTTCATGGCATTAAATCCTTATTGTGTGTATTTAAAAACTATATCTTTATTGAAATGCAACGTGACCAACTTTAAAAAAGGAGAACCATGATGGAATGACAGTATGGAGACGTCAGGAATTTTGGATTTTGGGATTTTTTGAAGAGAGAGGATTCCTAAAAGAAAAACGAATTATTATTTTGATGATTAGATTGATATTATAAAATAATAAAGACGCTTATCACAATATATCGTATATCCCATAGAAAAAGGATAATTGGAAATCGATATACTTGGCGAAGGTCCCATCAACCATTGAGCTATTGGGCCTGAGAAGATCTGGCTCGATGTCATTAAGCCATTAATAAAGAAGAATTAGATACTAACCATTATAAAGGAAGCTGTGTCTTTTATATAGTTTCTTGCCTCGTGAGAAGAAGGAGGGACGCCGTAAAGTGAAACTGGTCAAGTCATATTATAAAAAGAAAGACTCCATATGTGAGAGTTTGTCAGGTCGCGTTATCTATATATTTATATTTCTAATGTTTCCTTTGATTTATTAGCTAGTGTAGGCATTCTCTTATAATGTAAGTGATCATAACATTTCGTTACACTTTTTTTATTGTGCCGTGGTGACGGATGAAAAGTATCTTTTGTGTTATTCCAGTGCCTCATCTATCTACAAACCACATTTCATCCAAATCCGTAGAGTTGTTCTGACGTGATTGAGCAACAAACATCCATCTAGTAAAACACTCCTATGTTTTGTATTAGTAGTTTATTTTACACTTAACAGACAACTGTCGTCCAGTCTACCCGTAACCATGTTCACAAGTGTTCGAAACGTCGGGGTTAAATAATATAATATAACGATCCACTTCAATGAATTCGTTTAAATGTCAAATACAAACATTTTACAGTTTTGACGCATTAGTTAAATAATATGAAAAAGACATTAATTGAATTTATTTTAGTTGTTAATTGTATCATATATGTATAATAATTTATTTAATTTTTTTTAATTATTATTAATGAAAATAGATTGTTAATGTGTGATTTTTAAAATTATGCATTTTGGTATAATTTCCTCTGTTTTTGATATTTGTACTTATAAGTACAGATGTATTACATTTCTTCCTGTACAATCATGTTTGTACCTAACAATTTTAATGGACGTGTAACATTTAGTTATAAATAAATGAATATGAATATACAATTTTTACAAAAGTTGTTTAATTAGTAGGATTATCCACTGATTTAAAATATATTATTACTACTAATTAAATATATATTATTTATATTTAAAATTTATTATTACTACTTATTTAAGTTAATTTTACATACTTAACTATTTTATTATTTTTAATTAATTGTATTGAGACTATCTAGTTATTTTAATTCATTGGACATTTTTAACTATTTTATTATTTTATACACAACAAACTTATATAACTTTTTCTTCCTCCTTATAACTAAATGGAAAATTGTAATAAATTTATAATCACCACAGTATCAATTTCACATATCGGTTATCGACAAAATAGACTGAACGAAAATAGCTACTAAGACCTGTGTATTACTCCATTTTTCGTGAATAAAAATCATTTATCATTATCATTATCATTAATATTTATCATATTATTTGAAGAAATATCTTTAAGCCGTTACTTTATAGACCTTTACTGATATTTAAGTGAAATAACCACGAATACCTATAAAAGCAAATATCATGCATGAATCATAGGTCATCAAAAAGTTGGTAACAGGTATAGTAATCCACAATTCCATCTTGATGGTATGCAAAAATTATAAAGTTCGTTCTTATTAAAATACAATACAGTGTTACATATCTTCATATCAGACAAAAGCATACAAATTATAATAAAATCAAAATATTTACAGTGCTCTCATATACTTTCATGTCAAAATGACATTTAATTTCATGTCAAAATGATAAGTCAAAAGAAATTAAATTATATTCGTAATAATTGCTATATGTATTAAGGATTGATCTTTTAAACATGAATTATATTCACATTATTGAATTTATCCGAATCTGTCATTTAAATAATCAATCACCTTATTATCATTTGCTTACAAGGACAGCAAATATTTTTTTCCTTAAATGAAGCAACACACTCCGTTTCCAAAGTCGATTTCGGCAAATGGTTGTACAGGATCGGTGCCATACCAAGAACACTTTTGTAAAACAGTGCCGTTCTATGTACGGACATGCACACTTTTTTGTTATTCCGTTTGTTTTGAAATGGAGTGAATAAATTTAAATTCTTTTAAGTAAATAGTATGATCTCATAAATTTAAAGACATGGAAATGTCAAAATATTTAACTTTTTGAAATGTGGCAAACATGAGTCGGTTACGTGAAGATGACACAGATCTTATACACTTTTTTGTGCTTTAAATACTATTTCTCAATATGATATCAGTATAAGTGTGGAAAGTTTCTGCATAGTTTTTATGATATTGCAAACACTCTTATGGCTTTGTTGGAGCGAACTCAGAAACTAGCTTTACATGACCTTTGGATGCTCTAACTCTAAACAATAAATGCTATTGATAAAAGTGTCCAGTTTTTAACTGCCTCGTAAATCGGTTCTACTTGAACACTAGACTATATAAACTCCTATAAAAGTTATTGTCTGACCAACGCAAATCGCCCACGATCTTGTAAAACAGCAAAATTTTAACGATGCAAACAATGCAACAACCCGTGATATCTTAACTATGGATGTGTCGTTATAGATGCCGATGTTTTTACTTAGGTACTAATTAAATAGGTTTCCGCTCACTGCTTGAATTCGTTCGAGTTGTTTTAGTTGCCAATTGATAATTAGAAGATGTCTATTGCTAAAAATATTATGTACCTATTATAACATTTCAACTTAAATACGACAAAACCTAGTAATTATTGAAATCAAAAATCAAAATCAAAATCATTTTTCTGTATATGCCTATGCGGGGGCACTTACAAATTTTCATTTTACATTTATTTTATTTTTAAATCTACAACCGGTTCGGAACGCAACTTCGACTGAGAAGATCCAGCAAGAAACTCATCGGGCTTGTCATTTTTAATTGTTTTATCGCTAATTTCTTATTTGAGTGTGTCTAAGTTCTAAGTAATCTAAGAAAAGCAAAGAAAGTTAGCTTACTTTGGTTACGTCACGAGAAATAAGAAGTACAGAATACTTCAACTCATTCTTCAAGGGAAGATTACGGGAAAAAGAGGAGCCGGCCGAAGGCGACACACCTGGTTGAGAGATCTGAGGGAGAGGTTCGGCTGTAGTACCACCTCACTCTTTCAAGCAGCGGCTTGTAAACTAACAATTGCTAAGCTGAAGTCCAACCTCCGATAGGAGTGGACCTGAAGAAGAAGTGTTTATATTTCGATTGTTTTTTTTATTTATGTTTTGATTCACATACAACAAATGGGTCCGTGACATTAGTTGTACTATTTTAACTTACTTAAATACTATAAAAATTTTAAAGGGTTGCAACGTCGATACGAACGTTTAAGTATTTAAAAAATAATTCTTTCGGTTGGATAGTGCTGTCAAAACTGTTCAATAGATGTCGCTCCGCCCCCTTAAGACGGTTATATCAGATAGAGAGTTAAAATTCGATGTTCGGACCTCGAGCCTCGGTGGCCTAGATGGTCATGGCGTCTGACACGGATAGTCAGAAAACGCGGGTTCGAATCCCGTCCGTGGATGTGATCTCTATAAATTTCACTGTTTGAGATCGCTAAGCAGGCGTTAGTGCTTTAAAAAAGTAATGCTATAAAGATTTCCCATACGTTGGTTCTTTCAATTTCATTTGAATGAATGCCCAAGCTTAATAGAACATCGTATGTTAAAGCTTGTCACAAATTTAATAGAAAATCCAGAAAGCTAGGCTCGCATAGCCCGTATACTCGCAACAAAATTAAACTCCAATAAACGTTGTACCAAAGTATCGCGAGTGCAACTCCGCACAAAGCGCCATGTTGATACATGCACAACTTTGTGATTAAACTACTTTCGTGGCAATTACCCGCACGACGATGCCTTCAATTTGCTTGCCTTTAATCTAAGCTTTAGAGAATGGTAATACGAAATTGCTACTATACGTAAGTGGGCACATGGTCTGTTTTGAATCGTTATAGGTTTTTTTTAATTCTTAATATGTTGATGACGTAATAACAATATGACACAACATATGCTGCGTACAGCCGTGCGATTTTCTAATTATTCGTCAACGAGCTCACCGATGTCAAATACTTTATAAGATATCGCCTTTGTATATAAGGTTGTTTTTCCAACGTTTCTTGTCATCTCGTCATTTGTTTCAATGTTATCAAAGATGCAACGATGTTTGCTCTTAGAGAATCGCACGGCTGGTTGGTGAAACGTAACATGAAATGTATAATGCTGCTTTTAATTGCATATTCGTTGTAAGCGTGGACGCATTGCGCGCCTGATCTGCGCCTTTGTGTTCGTCCGAAAAACCGAAAAATCACGAATCGCACCGCGCGCGACTTGTATATAATGCTCGTAACGTGCGCGTAAAATGCACAGTTCGCGCGCGAAAGGCGTCTGCACTATGAGAATTTGTTACAATGTATGTTACCTCTACCTAAGTCATTGCATGTTACATTGCGTGTTACGTTTTACCAATCTGTACGCAGCGAACTACTATCTGCTTGTGTAGACGATTTATTTTAGAGTAGACTATGTAAATAATTTATTAATTCAGGAGTTACTTTGCAGAAATCCATTATCAAAAAACGATATTAAAAATATTTAGTGACACTTAACTTCCCTGTCGGTCTAGCGCTTGACGAGTCAACATCTCCTGAGGATGCCTCGTGTAGAGGCGAAACACCTGTCGAATCGTTTTTGTTTTTTTATTGGGTTTTCTTGTGTGTTTTTATTTTGTATTCTTCCTATTAGCAGTTTATGCGGGAGGGAGGGTGGTGCACACCCCCAAATAGGCCAAATACATTGTTTTTTTCAGCGGAAGTGTCACAAAATATTTTTTACTATCGTTTTTAGACTATGTAAAGGCTATATCAGTGTAAAGGTGCAAGTTGGAAGCCGGCTACATGAAGCCGCGGCAAATGACGTGTCGCAGTAACACTACTGGTTTCTATAAATTTAATGAAATATAGTAGAATCACTCCAATTTTTAAGGCTGGAGAGAAAACAGACCCCTCAAATTATAGACCACTATATATACTACCAATTTTAAGTAAGATCTTTGAAAAAAATATGCTCAAACAACTTTTGGCGCACTTCAACGAGCATTCAATACTGCACGAAAATCAGTTCAGCTTTACGAAAACAAGATCAACTAAGGATGCCGGTGTGAAGTTAATGACGTATGTCTTAAAGGCTTGGGAGAGCTCACATGATGCTATTGGTGTTTTTTGTGATCTCTCTAAAGCATTTAATTGTGTGTAACACCGTATACTGATTCGAAAGCTTTTCCATTATGGTATTCGTGGAGCTGCGCTTGATGTCATCGAGTCATATTTATCTGACAGGATGCAAAAGGTTGGCATAAATGGTGTAACATCTTCGGGATCTATAATCAAAATGAGTGTTCCACAAGGGTCCATTTTAGGGCCTTTTTAATAATATTTGAAGTTTTCTTTGCCTACTGTTCCATATTTGGAGTCCAACGTTACGCTTGATGGAGTTAAACTCGTAATGGACAAGGCAACAGTCTTCCTAGGCATTAAAATTGACGCAAAACTACAATGAAGGACAGGGCATATAAATGCCCTGTCTGGAAGACTCAGTTCTGCTGCATATGCGGTACGTAAAATAAGAGAGCTAACAGACGCTTCTACGGCGCAGTTAGTGTATTTTGCATATTTCCACAGCGTAATGTCATATGGGATATTGCTATGGGGTTCAGCGGCTGATATAGAGGCCATCTTTATCCTACAGAAACGTGCTATTCGAGCTACTCGTATATTCGAAAAGGGTCCACGTGAATCTTTGAGAGATTTATTTAAAGAAATCAATATATTAACGTTGCCTTCTTTATATGTATTTGAAAATATAATGTATGTTCGTAAAAATTTACATAAAAATAAGTTAAATAGTGATCACTACACTTTTAATACTAGAAATACAAATAGGATAGCTGTACCTAGTTTTAGACTTGCGAAGACTAATAAGTCAATCCTAGGAAATTGTGTGCGTTTTTACAATAAAATCCCAAAACACATAACTGAGCTCACAGAGGGCAAATTCAAGTTGACTGTAAAAAATGTTTTAATAACAAAAGCTTACTATAAAGTTCGACATTAAATAGAAGATAAAGATGCTTGGAATATTCCACTTCTGGCAAGCTGTCACTCTGCTACCCATAAAATGTAATATTTGTAGTACCTAAGTAGAAACATTGCAAACATCTATATAAAAAGAATGGCCCCGAGTTTCTTGCCGCTTCTTCTCGGTGGGCTCTATATATTTTGGAACGCGGCGGTAGAGTCTTTATAGTACTTTGTAATGAAAAGTTGAAGTTCATAAGTGCGTCTTTGATGCCTTAATTGAATAAATGATTTTGACTTTGGCTTTGACTATGTATTTCTATGAAATTACACTATTCGTAGTTAGCGACACGAAGCTAGCGTCACGTCGTCGAGCGGCAGACGACACTGTCGCCCGACTGCAGATCAGTAGTGCCGTTAGCGGGCACCAATCTACCTAGTAAAACAACTGAAAAGCTTTTAAGCTAAACCTTTCGTATCGTTTTTCAAATGTTTGATGCCATCTGCAGTTGCCGTCTGCAATCGGGTTCGAAACCATGACTGCAGCGACATGAAGCGACGACGTGTCGCGGTGACATGAAGCGACGACACGTCGCCTGCTGCTGCTACGTGTAGCCCGCTACCAACTTGCACCTTTAGACAGCAGCTAGAAGCAACCTGTGGATGGCGACTGGCACTTATTAGATGCAGTGTACTGAAGACCAAACAAGTCCTATGACGTCATTGTAAAAGACATTAATTTATAAGAGATAGTAAGAGACAGTAATTATATCTTTTACAATGACGCCACAGGCCATATGACTTGTGATCGGTCGGTGATGTGAGGAACGACGTTAATGTTGAAATGATGAGTGGGGCAAGTGACTCGCCAGATGATAAGTGCCACGTTTTCCTGTCCAATGAGTACCCATGGCTTGAAATTATAAGTTCTCCCACTGCATTGAACTGTGCTCATCGCTTTGATACATAGTTTATGTGTCTAGGATTTCTGTAAGTAACTGAAATAAGTGTATCTTCAGAAGTATTTCATTGGCGCTAGCATCCTGTGCCTGTGCCCACCAAGACGGCTTGTTCTCAATAGTTCGATTAATTAGTTAAATCTTCGAACTAGCGAGTTATTTTCAAGTGAAAAGTTCTTTAAGGCGCGTTGAGCACTTTTTGTGTGAATGAAATCATGGAACTCGCGTCATCGTCACCGTCACCGAAATCTTTGTCAAAGATAATGTAATTTTGAATTGAAAACTTTTTCAGGAGCGATATTGGTTTCCACTACCTATTGTTGTTGATTGTGTCTTTAAAATAATTTGTATTTTTTTTTTTTTTTATATTTATTTATTTATTTATTAAGGCTTTACATTGATAACTACATTATTACAAACACCATGAACTCTTATTTTTCTAACTTAACTAAATGTGTTACCTTTTGAAGGAAGGACAGCATGCATAATATAAACGAAAAAATGTTTATTAACTAATTTCATATAAATATAAGTTTTCCGTATTACTTACTAAAAATGTATTGAGAAGAGTTAGAGAGTAAAGTTGGCCATCGTGGCCATGATTAAGTTTAAGCTACGCTTGAATTTTATGAGTGTGTCTCCAAAAATATCTAAATCAATACGAGGTTGATATTGATTAAAAAGTCTACTTATTCTCGGGACAGGCGAATTAGATCCTAACACAGCTCTACGATATATTGGGGCCAATGGAGTAATGGGCTTACGCGGGTATCTAAATGACACTCTAAACTTAAATTTTCACTTCTATTGGTAGTCCTCAAAGACAGCCCTGCATGTTTTTTGTCTTATTAGTTGAATAATCGAACTACTGAGATTTCCTTCTCATTGTTTCGAACGTCAAACTTATTCTAATCGAGTATCTAGTCGCAATGTTGGGCACTATTCCTTCCTTCGCAGCAGCATATTAGGTTGTAAAACTGATAGTATTCTTGGTAGGTGAATTTCCTTATCTTTGACGATTAGCTCGAATCTGGTGAAGAAAATGTTCTGTTGCTCCGTGAACACCTTATGGATGGCTTCGTTAACTCAGTAGCGGCACAGTATAAACAGAGAAACAGTACGGAAACTACCTACAAACGTTCGAAACGACTCACTCACACAAACATGCGCATCGACGAGAGCCCTAATCAGTTGTCGCGGTGCTATCAGTAGTGAGGTCGCGTCAAGACGAGTGGTCACGTATAAGTCGATTTCCGCTTAACTAGGCTTAGTTTCCATACTATTGCATCTTTATACTATGGTAACAACTTTGCCTTCGACGCGGTTCAATGGTCAATCCGTGGCGGGAACAAATATTTTGTAACCTTTTTATTTATTATTTAACCTTTTTGTTATTGTATGACGTGTCTATGCCTTCCAATACATAAGGAATCCTAGTGCGTGGGTATGAGTAGCAGTACGGTGAGTGTAAACTCTTGTGATATAATTTCATGATCATATTTCATGGCATTAAATCCTTATTGTGTGTATTTAAAAACTATATCTTTATTGAAATGCAACGTGACCAACTTTAAAAAAGGAGAACCATGATGGAATGACAGTATGGAGACGTCAGGAATTTTGGATTTTGGGATTTTTTGAGGAGAGAGGATTCCTTAAAGAAAAACGAATTATTATTTTGATGATTAGATTGATATTATAAAATAACAAAGACGTTTATCACAATATATCGTATATCCCATAGAAAAAGGATAATTGGAAATCGATATACTTGGCGAAGGTCCCGTCAACCATTGAGCTATTGGGCCTGAGAAGATCTGGCTCGATGTCATTAAGCCATTAATAAAGAAGAATTAGATACTAACCATTATAAAGGAAGCTGTTTCTTTTATATAGTTTCTTGCCTCGTGAGAGGGACGCCGTAAAGAGAAACTGGTCAAGTCATATTATAAAAAGAAAGACTCCATATGTGAAAGTTTGTCAGGTCACGTTATCTATTATTATATATTTATGTTTCTAATGTTTCCTTTGATTTATTAGCTAGTGTAGGCATTCTCTTACAATGTAAGTAATCATAACATTTCGTTACACTTTTTTTATTTATTTGTACTAGCTGCACCCCGTGGTGACGGATGAAAAGTATCTTTTGTGTTATTCCAGTGCCTCATCTATCTACAAACCACATTTCATCCAAATCCGTAGAGTTGTTCTGACGTGATTGAGCAACAAACATCCATCTAGTAAAACACTCCTATGTTTTGTATTAGTAGTTTATTTTATACTTAACAGACAACTGTCAGATACAGATATATAATATATGTTGTAACTTAATTTTAAAAGTCTTCTATATTGTACTTGTGTTATGCACCACCGTTACTTGTGTACATATTTCTTTCCGTGTATGGTTGTCTGGAAGAGATCGCTCTGAGCGATAAAATCGCCCATTGTGACACTTAATTTTATTTTTTCATTTGTTTGTTGTATTTTATATTGTCGTGTTGTAATAAAGAGTTTATCTGTCTATCTATCTGTCGTCTAGTCTACCCGTGACCGTGTTCACAAGTTCAAGTGTTCTAAACGTCGGGATAAACTAATATACAATTATATGATTTAATCCGTTAAAGTTGTATAATTAGTAGGATTCTCCACTGATTTAAAAAAAATAGATTTTTAGAAATATCTTTAAGCCGTTCTTTTAAAGACCTTTACTGATCTTTATGTGAAATATCCACTAATACCTATAATATATATAGAATAGCGACAAATAAATATATCAAAATCAAATATCATATATCTTTATTTGCATGAATCATAGGTCATAAAAAGATGGTAACATTTTAAGGTATAGTACTCCACAATTCCACCTAGACGGTATGCAAAAATTATAAGTTCGTTCGTATTATTCATATTCATATTCATTTATTTATAACTTATTGTTACACGTCCATTAAAATTGTGAGGTACAAAAATGATTGTACAAGAAAAAATACAATACATCTGTACTTATAAATACAAATACTCATCAAAAACAAAAAAAAAACACAAATAATTATACCAAAAATGCTTAGTTAGTTAACACACGTTAAAATTCTATTTTCATTAATAATAATTATAAAAATTTAAAAAGTCAGATACACTGTTCATAATTAACAATTAAAATAAATTCAATTTATGTCAGATACTATTTTCATATTATTTAAATAATTCGTCAAAACTGTAAAATGTTTGCTCAACAAGCCATTTTTTTATTTGAGATTTAAACGAATTAATTGAAGTGGCGTTTACTATGTGTACTGGCAGCCGGTTGTAAACCGACGTTGCCATGACGTGCACCAGCCTTGATGTCTTGACGAGACGGCATGGAACTGTGCGCATATTAAAATACAATACAGTGTTATTAGTCAATAGCTTCATAACAGTCAAAAACATACAAATTATAAAAAAAAAACAAAATATTTACAGTGCTCTCATATACCTTCAATGTTAATTTCATGTCAAAATGATAAGTGAAAATAAAATAAATTATATTGGTAACAATTGCTATATGTATTAAGGATTGATCTTTTAAACGTGAATTATATTCACATTATTGAATTTATCCGAATCTGTTATTCAAATAATCAATCACCTTATTATCATTTGCTTACAAGGACAGCAAATATTTTTTTCCTTAAATGAAGCAACACACTCCGTTTCCAAAGTCGATTTCGGCAAATGGTTGTACAGGATCGGTTCCATACCAAGAACACTTTTGTAAAACAGTGCCGTTCTATGTACGGACATGTACACTTTTTTGTTATTCCGTTTGTTTTGAAATGGAGTGAATAAATTTCAATTCTTTTGAGTAAATAGTATGATCTCATAAATTTAAAGACATGGAAATGTCAAAATATTTAACTTTTTGAAATGTGGCAACCATGAGTCGGTTACATGAAGATGACATACAGATCTTTTAATTTTTTTTGTGCTATAAATACTATTTCTCAATATGATATCAGTATAAGTGTGGAAAGTTTTTGCATAGTTTTTATGATACGAGTATTGCAAACACTCTTATGGCTTTGTTGGAGCGAACTCGGAAACTAGCTTTACATTTTGCTTTTGGATGCTCTAACTCTAAACAATAAGTGCTATTGATAAAAGTGTCCAGTTTTTAACTGCCTCGTAAATCGGTTCTACTTGAACACTAGACTATATAAACTCCTATAAAAGTTATTGTCTGACCAACGCAAATCGCCCACGATCTTGTAAACCAGCAAAATTTTAACGATGCAAACAATGCAACAACCCGTGATATCTTAACTATGGATGTGTCGTTTATACTAGAATAATACGCCGATGTTTTTACTTGGGTACTAATTAAATAGGTTTCCGCTCACTGCTTGAATTCGTTCGAGTTATTTTAGTTGCCAATTGATAATTACATGATGTCTTTATTTGCTAAAAATATTATGTACCTATTGTAACATTTCAACTTAAAAACGACAAAACCTAGTAATTATTGAAATCAAATATCAAAATCATTTATTCTGTATATGCCTATGCGGGGCACTTACAAATTGTCATTTTACATTAATTTATTCTTAAATCTACAACCGGATCGGAACGCGACCACGACTGAAAAGATCCGGCAAGAAACTCAGCGGGCTTGTCTTTTTACATTTTTTTATCGCCAATTTCTTATTTGATATAACAAATGTTCGTTTAGTAAGTAGGGCAAGCCACGCTACACTTTGACATCTTAATACACGAGTAGGTAGATCCTGGAGTGATCAGTCCCAAGCTGTTTTGTCCTCCAAGTAATCCGAAATTTTGTTATAACCTTTTTGACAGAGTTAGATTGTAGTAACATGACTGAGTTTATCACTGACCATTGAACTATACTGACTGACTAAGTAGGTATATTTTATTCTAAGCCTCTCTGCAGCCTGTAGAATTTGCACAGTTCACAAAAAGTATCTATACTACTGAAGGAAGTAACCAGGTACTAAAAACCTCCATGACATTTCGATACGAGATTTCCGTACGATTTAAAATTGTTTTTTACTTCATTTGTGTAGTAGGCTCGGCCTTCGGCCTTGCAAGAACCTCCCACTTTTTCTTGGTTTTTCTTTCATAAAACCCTTCTCCAGACAAAAATTAACACTACAAAAAGAATTAGCGAGACTGTTCTATCCGTTCTCAAGTTTTAGCGGGACCAGGAAAATAGGGGTTCATTTTTATATTTATAGATATATATTTTATTTAGTTTTTATAACTGCTATATAATTATCAGGATTTAAGAATGAAGAGCTGGTGGTATGATAGTTGCCATTGCCATTGACCAAAAAAAAATTGCATCGTTTGACCATATCATAATATAAGAGTAGATGAAAAAATGGTTTTCTGTTAAATCGGTTCACGGACGATAATTTTACATGATAACGTCATAAGAGAAGCCGAACGCTTAGGCTGTGCCTCTCTATCGCTTGTTCCGCGCTCTCGCTTGCACGCATAACGTGACAATGAGTCCGTAATATGTACGTACCATACGTGGGTGCAGCTGGCGTTCATCCTACTAATATTATAAACGCGAAATTTTGTGAACATGGATGTAAGGATGTTTGAATGTGTGGATGTGTAGATTTTTGTTACTCTTTCACGCTCTTACCGCAGCGCCAATTATAATGAAATTTGGTATTGAGGTAGATGAGGCCATAGATTAACACATCGGATACTTTTCGCCATCATCATCATCATCATTATCATCATCATCCATCACCACGTGAGTGAAAAAGCGTAATGTTCTTGGGCACAGCATAGACAAAATAACAAGAACTCGGCCTACGCCCTAGAAAGATAACCATATTCTATCTTACATAAAAGATAACCATGCGCTTCGTAGGCGCCACGGTATTCAAATGCTTATATTTAAATTATTTAGCAAGATTTGTGTGATTTGATTTTACAATTTAAACGGTATTATAGGTGACACATTTTTATAAACGAAAAATATTTTACTTTATATTTGTTTATTATTAATAATTGAAACCAAATGCGTAGACCTCTAAAAAACTAACAAAAATCACGAATATCGCTTAACTATCATAAAATATTGTATTTTACTATTAATATGTATAGTATAAGTCAAATATAAGTATAAAGTCTAGGAAAGCTAATCAGTACCTTATAATTTTTTTTAGACAGTCATACATACGTCGATCTTGAAGATAACCATACGCCTCAGGAGCGCATCAACTCGTTCAACTCGTCATAACTCCAAAACAATAATACTTACCGCACAAAAACAGGTGGCCCTCGACGCGGTTGACCGATGACTGAGTTGGCTGAGAAGCACAGATATACATGGGTTTCGTATTAAAAGATATAGTACTATTTAATTCGTGCGGGCGCCTCTGAAGCGTAGGTTATCTTTCTAGGATTAAGATCGCAATGATGACAGTTCTGTCAAAGTTTGTGTCAGTTTCTGATAGCTTAGTCACAAGTCAAGTCAATTTGACAGCTCGATACACTAGACGTGCTTAGCGACCGTCAAGGGTGATGAAATGTAACGTAAATACAGTCAAGGGTGATGAAATGTAATGACAGTTTTTCCATGGTGAATAATTTTATATTTGTATATACGTAGTTACTGTATTTTATTATTAGTATTTAATGATTGATTTACTGAGTACTTAAATGTACTCATATACCTAACCCTGTAAATATTGTATGACATTTTGGTATAAAGATAGGTATGGCTTTGGAGAAGATAATAAGCTAATCGAAGTACTAATCCTGCGCAGACAACATCGTGGGCACCAGCTAGTCGATTTATAAGACGTTATCACGTCAAACTTAACATTTCAAGGTATCACTGAGCGCATCCTTACAAACATATTATATGACACATGTCAACGACCATTACCGTATCGCGCTACACACTCTTAATTCCTGATGGCTTTCCCAACTTTACTTCCGAGTTTATGACGTTGTCCCATCGAGAAATTTACGGCACTCGATATAACGTAAAGTCGACGTCACTGCGCCAACGGACAACGTTGTTTGGATGCTTTGTTTAAAACTTCATGCATTTCATATTTAGAGCTATGCAAGCGTGAAACCGCTTCAAGCTTTTATAGTGTGAAATTCAATTTGGCTGTTTATGTGCGGCGTGCGAGACCGCGGGCGAATTTTAATCTTTGGGTGTTTCGTGACGTTGGTTCTGAGCACTCGTGAAAGTATTGTGCATGATGCCAGAGGCTGCTGACGCTATCTTTGTGTTCATACGTGGAATAACTGGTGATGTATTTTATATTTCTACTCCATATTGTTGTGTGACACATTTTTATTTCTTGCATCGCATCTCTCTCGATTTCAAAACAATAATAATGACATACTTTATAATATTTTAAAATTTGTATTTTTAGTGTTTTTAACCTGACATAAGAAGGGGAAATGTTTTTAGGGAAGTAGTATAGTATACTCAGATGGTATGTCTTTTTTGACCGATAAACGTAAACGCTAGTAAATAGCGGTAATAAACACGCGTGGAGGCTTCGAAGCCGTTTCGCAGGCACTATAATTGATCAACTAAATATTTATAACTTCCTACTAGTAAGTATATATAGTTTATAAGATTAGCTAACAATGTACACTTGACTATATCTACTATGTTTGTCATAGGTAGGTAGAAGATTAGCAGGAAGGTAGAAATGTGTGGTTAATACGCAAGAAACCTGTGCGTTTTAACAACAGATATTATATGTACAATAGATAACGCAAATTACGTCCCGTGTCCCAAACGCCGACCAAGCGTCAAGGTTGGCTACCTCTACTTAGAGGCCGCGCGCGTCTGTTGTTGAAGTGCGGCCGTCCGCCGCAAAAACTAAATTGCGTGATAATTAACTTAACCCCAAAGGGTTCAAAATTTTGGACAAGACGTGAACATATTTCCTATCACAGGCATCTTATTTTACAATTATATTATGCCTAAATTCACGTAATTAGATTCATTGAAGAGTCGACACGCTTGGTTTCAATACAAGTCGTGATACTTGCGTTATTTGTTGCAGGTACATATACAAATCTGTGGTATTTCGTATGCGACCCGCCGTACCGTTTCAAGTAGTCTCACACACGACGTATATTCGCCATATAAATGTAAAGAATACCCTAAAACACAGGATATTTATATTACAAATAGCTGCTCTCCGCGGTTTCACCCGCGCGGTGACGGATGATGATGATGACGATGAATTTTATATAGCCTATGTTACTCAAGGTGAATGTAGCTTTCCAATGGTGAAAGAGTTTTTGAAATGGGTCCAGTACTTTTTGAGCTAACTCGTTACAAACATACTTATAAATCTTTCCTCTTTATAATATTAAGTATACGGCAAGTCGTATATACATAGAACAGTAAAACTGAAAAGTCTTCGTTTGTAAACTTGAAATGTTCGTCACACAATCACAAGTTTGATTTCATTAGGGGAGTGAAGCGAGGCGCGACCACAGCTCTGTTTGTCCTCCACAACAATATACAGGTACCGACATCCTGAGGCGGAGCTTTCCTCAACTTAATCAAAGTTTGCTCTTAATTTCCATTTTTGGGCGACGAGACTAAGCATGGATTAAGGTTGATTTATTTCACTTCGTTGTTGAGTTCGGAATTGAAAGACGTGTGGAAGCTTCTAATTAGGTACTTTTATTTAAACATACTGGAGGGCATGTCATTTATTAGGCGGGGTACTTTTTAGTAGATCCTAATCTATGATTCCTAGTTTCCCTGGTTCTGTCACACGTCCTTTCGGCATTTTTATGAGCAATGTCCCAAAAGTTGCAAAAAGGAACAAAACTACTCAACTCGAGGTATAACAAATGCAAGAGAACACCTCAGCAAACGTAAATACGTGTGACCAGCCGTGTGCGGCAAACATCGTTGCATCTTAGACAACATCCGTGAAACAAATGAAGAGATGACAAGAAACGTTGTGTGCAAAAAACAACCTTGTGTGCAAGGGCGATATCTCATAAAATATTTGACATCGGTGAGCTCGTCGACAAATCATTAGAGAATCGCACGGTAGTACGGGCGTTTTATTGCAAGTGACATACCACGTCAAAATGGTGGCTGGACGGACGTTCGG
The DNA here is from genome assembly GCA_917880725.1 of Selenia dentaria. Taxonomy (NCBI): domain Eukaryota; kingdom Metazoa; phylum Arthropoda; class Insecta; order Lepidoptera; family Geometridae; genus Selenia; species Selenia dentaria. The sequence continues at coordinate 34,880,296 of OU862883.1, forward strand.
TTGATGTTGCTAATCGACGTATAAATAATTCTTACGATTTTAATATTTATTATCTACAATTACAAATATATATAAACGGAAACTCACGAACTTTTATTTTGTTTTAAACGAAAAGCGAGTATTAAATCGAAACGTACATTTATCGATATCGATTACTACGTTCTTTACATCGCTAATTTGTCAATCGTCGAGCTGTCAAAAAAACCATTTATAAAATGGACAAAGTATAGTAGCAAATATAATGTTAAGTTAAGTTTGTTTGCAATAAAGTGACGAAACGGCTAAGTTGTGCGCCTGATGTTAAGCATTACGCTTGCCCATGACAGTTGCAGTGTTATCCAGTGCTTAGAACTATTGCTTTGTGTGGCACTGTACTACGCTCGTCACATCGAGATATGGGTTTTTTAATATCTTTCGCCCAGTAATATCACTTCTTACAGTGCCCTTCATATCCTTACCACAGTAATACTTGCCCACTACGGAACCGGGCGGCTTCTATGGGAGATTAGCGCTGGTCGCTTCAGCCGGCGTTATGCTGAGTAGAGGCCATTTTGTGGCAATACCTACTAAGTCCTACTTCCTACTTCCTACTTAATAATATAAACGAGAAAGTTTTTCTATATAGGGTGTTTGGTGGAGGGACCGACAAACCAAATGAGCGTGTTCGGGGGTCCACTTGGAGAATACAAGTTGGCCAAAAAAAATCCACGACTTTTTTTTAACTTTTTTTTGGGAATTTTCCCTTTTTCTCCGAAATTGTACTTATTTACCACCATAACATTTGTAAAATTACATAGACCGGTTTTTTTAGTTGAATTTGGTCTCCAATACACTTATACAACAATTGGGGGGTCGGGGATTTTTTTTGGCCAACTTGTATTCTCCAAGTGGGCCCCCGAACACGCTCATTTGGTTTGTCGGTCCCTCTTCCAAACACCCTGTACATACTCGTAGTATGGATGTATGGATGTGTGCATCTTTGTTACTCATTAACGCAAAAACGGCTCGGGCAATTTTGATAAAGTTTGTTATGGAGGTAGATGAAGCACTGGTTTAACACAAAGGATACTTTTCGTCATCATCATCATCCATCACCAAGCGGGTGAAAAAGCGTAATATGCTTGGGCACAGCATAGACAAAATAATAAGATCTCCGCCTACGTCAAGATCGTAATGATGACAGTTCTATCAAAGTTTGTGTCAGTTTCTAATAGCTTAGTCAAAAGCCAAGTCAATTTGACAGCTCGACACACTAGACGTATTCGACGACCGTCAAGGGTCTTGAAATGTAATGACAGTTTTTTTTCCATGGTTATTAATTTTATTTTATTATTATTGTTTACTGATTGATATACTAAGTATTTAAATGTACTCAATAATACTATTATAGTAATTGCGTTTGACCATATACATATTTTTTGACATTTTGGTATAAAGATAGATATGCCCTTGGAGAAATAATAAGCTACTCATAGTACTAATCCTGCGCAGACGTAGTCGCTGGTACCAGCTAGTATATTAGTTAAACAGACACATCTGAAAATAAAGTGCTGTACTACCTTAATCTTTTGGTCTGCTATTTTTCCAAAGATAAAACTAATATCCGGTTTACTTTTACCCGCTTATCAGCAGACCCTCAAGAGTTCAAAGTGTAGAAGCATCACCCATAGCCGTCTAAAGTATAATATATAACAAAATAAAAAACGTATAAAGTCTAAAATAAATTTTAGGAGAACGTCTATTTTCTGCACAATAATATAGTCTAAACTAGAAGGGGGCGTGGTCACTGATTCGCTGTCTTCAAATAGTTATTTACCTGTATTTTTGTAAAATTATAGTTTATCCAGTATCCAGCTTATGTTTTTTTTGTATTTTGCGTTATAGTTTTGTTTATTTTACATAATACATAAAAACTATTGTCTTCTAGATTTTAATCTTGTATTTAAATAATACGTTATAGTAAATGTGGAAACTTCATCTCTTTATTGTAGGAATGTGTAAGTCTTAGTACCAAATTAAAAGTGTATAAAAGGTTTATATTATAATACAAGCTTGTAGCTTAGTTTGAGGGTACAAAAGCTACTTGTATCGTTATTCCCTAGGCTTCTTGGGTAAAAAAAAACATAAGAAATGTTCCCTAATACCAGATAACTAAAGAAACTCACCAAGTCTCAAAACTCCAACTTTGTTTTACGGTAACTTTGAAAAAATTCTTCACCGGGCATTAAGTTGAGTAACACCTGATAGGAACCATAAAGATACCCCCAATTACGAGAGGTTATTAAAGTTTACAACACTTAGGCCCTCAGCCTTAACGGTGGGACCGGGAAGAATGGAGCGGGGATACAAAAAGGCTGGAAAGGCTATGGATATTACTTTTTATGTTATCTCTGAAGGCTCGTATCGTTGTGATAGATAGATTGGGGCAGTAATGGGCCTGAAAGATGTTTGACGTCAAAGTAACCCATTGGGATAACATAAGCTCACTATTTACCCAGTAGTTGGTCAGTGATTGTTACGTACAAAAATACACCGTGTAATGTTCGGTACTCATAACGCATCGATGATGTATAAATTTATCTCTACCTGGTTTTGGTTAAGGTTTTTTTTGCGGGATATAGCGCTTCTTCGTAGCCTTTCAACTAGGTTATCCAAACTTTACTGCGGTTACTATTTGGATGGGTAGCCATTTTTTTTTATGGGATATGTTGGCAAACGAGCAGCGGCTCATCTGATGGTAAGTGATACCGTCGCCCACGGACATACGCATTACCAAAGGTTTAGAGGTTGCCGACCTTTGAGGAAAGAAGATAGGAAAGAAGAGATTGAAGGGGTGAGCGGGAAGGGCGAGGGGGAAATCGGACCTCCGGAACTCCCACAAACTGACTGAAACGCAATAGCAAGCTATGTTACTTCACCTCGGTGTTATGTGGGAGTGTGGTATTTCCCCGGTCGTGCCGGCCCATTCGGCTGTGGGGTTACCTCTAAAAAAAATACAAATGGTTATTTTTAAACTGGTTACGCTTCAGTGAGCACGTCAAATCACGGTTGCAATTGCCCACGTGTTTGTATAATGATCTGAGAGAAAGCCCATATCCTATATCATCAGCCGTGCGATTCTCAAATGATTAGTCGACGTGCTCACCGATGTCAAATACTTCATAAGTTATCGCCCTTGCACATAAGGTTGTTTATCCAACGTTTCTTGTCATCTCGTCATTTGTTTCACGGATGTTGTCAAAGATGCAACGATGTTTGCTCTTAGAGAATCGTACAGCAGTTTGGAATAATGAAGTATGTACTTATTGAAATAGAAGTATCGCTGTTAAACTTAAAAACTATTTTTATACAGTATCCGCTCGCGACTTTGTTCGCGTGAAATAAAATAGTAAATCCATCGGGAATAACCGTTTGGATCAGGATATAATGGAACCTATACGTTAATGCGGGTACAAACCATCTCTTCTCCTAATTTCATTCACAACAAAAAAAGGGCTAAATCTGCTAGTCTATACAATTTAATTGCCTGATCTGACATAGGACTCGCTAGGATACTGTTACAGTATCTGACCGCCATCAACCTTGCTGGATTGAAGCATGATCGTCTATAACTTTCCTTCCGCACACACTCCGTCAATATATGCTGCAAATCCTCAACAACCCCACATTCAGTACAATTGGGAGATGACACTTTCTTCATCAAAAATGCGAACTGTTTTGATGGAATGTGTGCAGAGCGCAGCCTGAGGGCTGTGACTAAAATTTTCCGGCTCAAAGTTACAATCATCCATACAGCCATACTTATGCTATTTTTAATACTAGTCTGATTATTGGTACGTAATCTGAAGATAATATGTTCATCACGCTGAAACGGCTTGATGGTTTGAGATAAAATTTGGAGTGAAGATAGCTTTTAGTCATGAATATCATAATGTAATTTTTTATCCAAATCCAACGGGTAGTTCCCGAAGCATTGCAAGAACCTGATTCCGCTCGGGCGATATCATAACTTCACAGTTGGACTCCTGGGGAACCCATGTCTTTCGATAATCCATGTCAGACGCCAGGGCCACTAGGATGTTGAACACGAATGGTTGGTTTTTCTTTTACGTCATATAAACAAGAATTTGACCATAGTCTCACTTGATGGTGGACGGTGCTACATGTTTCCTTAAAATATACCTATTTACCCTGTCTTTTAAGTCTCCCCGATTGTATATATGTGATATATAGACGCTTGTAGATTGTCCCATACTTCAGCCGTACGCATTAAGAAGTTAGATTTGAAGCTCTTCCTGCTTATTTTTCGGTAAGCAGGCGTTAGTGCTTTAAATAAACATAAACAATAGATGTCAAGACAAGAGTCTTTGACCAATGTGTGTTACCAGTAATGACTTATGGCACTGAAACGTGGTCTCCTACTATGGGTCCCGTAAGCTCAAAGTCGCACAATAAGCTATGGAGACGGAGTTTCTCTACGTGATCGAATCAGAAATGAGGAGATCCGAAAGTGGCAGTGCGCAGGGCACATAGTACGCAGAACAGATGGCCGATGGGGCCGGAAGGTTCTGGACTGGAGACTATGGACCGGCAAGCGTAGCGTAAGTCGTCCACCGACACGGTGGACAGACAACCTGATAAAGGTCTAATAATATATGTCACAGCTGTTTTGTAATAAACTGTCTCATCCAGCAGTGTACACACAGCTGTGTCCTCACAACTTTAACCTGAAATATACGGTAACGTACCTTTGCTGGCCATTGACTTTAGTAGATTAGCTGATAAACCTCGAGATGGAGCGTCGCGATTTACATAAATTAAAAGGAATTGCACTTTAAAAACGTACTTATCGTGCCTTTGTGCTATAATTAGGGTTAATTTTTTATGTTATTACTTTAACAACAAAAGGAACTTTATGTGCTCGGGTGTTAGCAAACATTGTAAAATTTGCCAGTACAAAAAACACAGAGTACACAATTTTAGAAATAGGTAGGTTTCTTTAAAAAATACGCGTAAAATGTCCTATACATTTGATTTTATTTTCTAGGAATGTTGTGTAAACCAAATCAAATTTATGTCTATTTGATATTTTTTTTACAATTAGCGAACACTTAATAAACATAAAAAAAACCTAATCTTTTTTATTTTTACTTCAATAATGTTACTAACTATAGACACCGCGGTCCGTACACTTTTGACTTGTACTCTTAAATAAATATTTTAAAATTTTACATTACAGAAATCACACACTTCTAACAACACGATGCTACCGTCAATTAACCTATATACAATACTTTATTATAAAATTACATGTACACTTTATACTATTTGTATTTATATTTGACTATTTCACTTGTTTTCCTGACCCGCCAGCTTCAAGCGTCTTGAGTCAATAATCGCCTCCACGACCGGCGAGTCTCTGTTTTTTATAGACTTGTTCAGGATATAGTCTTTTTTTTAGCCGATGTCGTGTCTTTTTACCTTCTTTATTTGAAATTGTGTCAAAACTTGGTTGATTTGAATTTCACATTTCTATTTACTTTTACAAGTTGCTTTATACCTATATATTATAAAATTACACTTTATACTATTTATATTTATATTTGACTATTTCACTTGTTTTCCTGACCCGCCAGCTTCAAGCGTCTTGAGTCAATTATCGCCTCCACGACCGCCGAGACTCTGTTTTTTATAGACTTTTCAGGATATAGTCTTTTTTTAGCCGATGTCGTGTCTTTTTACCTTCTTTATTTGAAATTGTGTCAAAACTTCGTTGATTTGAACTTCACATTTCTATTTACTTTTACAAGTTTCTTTCTATGATACGAAGTCTTAGTTATGCAATTACTTGAGAACAAATTTACATATTTGATAAGTTTTCGAAATTTGGGAGATAGATACAGGGAAGGATATAGGTACTTTTCAATCATCATCATCATCATCATTCGTCACTGGAGAAACTGCTTGGCGCAGATAGTTAGCAATAAAAGCAGAATTTCAATGCGTTTTAGTATCACGCTCTAATTTTTGATGTGGATGCCGATGTCATGATCCTAAGACTCCTGTTCCAAATTAACCAGCTAACAACGTCAGCATGGAAGAAACAGTGAAAATAGCTTAGGATTGTATCCATACCATGGTATACAATGGTATTAAAATTCCACATTCTGCGGCAAGCAGTATTTCTTTTACGGCGTAGACTTCGTACTACGCCGTAGCAAAACACCGTAGCAACTATGAAGTTTGGAAAGCTCATCTTCATCTTAAGTTTGATAGTATTGCCTTTCAACGCACGCGTTATGAATAGTGTAACAATGTGACTAAACAATTTGGAATAATACGAGTAATAGAAAAACTCTTCACAACACGCTGGTCTATATCTTCGCAAAGAGCATGTCCTTCAACATTTAAGTAGCGGCCGTTTAAAATAAATATGTAATTATTGTACGTATTTAACTCATAGTTTGTTTTTAATATAATTCAAGGTATTTTTTCTTTATTTGATATTAACTGATATACTATATCAAATTCAATTGCAGCTAAATTATAATAATTCCAAATAATAGACAACACACATCAATTCTATCATATGTTGCTACGTGCTATTGTGCTACGTAATATAACATTACTTTGGCAGAGATTTACGTGTCTGTTGATGCTGGAAAAATGTTCTATTAATATAACATAACATAATCAGCCGGGGTCATCAATAAGGGACTCTTTGATGGGGACTTTTGATACCACTTACAATATTGTATGCATTAGACTCCTGCAGAGCTACATATGAGTACAATTAAGTAATTAATAAATGATGTAAAAGACACGCTGATAGAAAAATAACCAAATATGGGTGACCATACTCTACGATATCGCAGCGGAATACTGCGACCGGTTAATTCATTCTTTTGCGATGTCGCTGAATCTTGGCATGCCTTTGCAAGACTATACTTGATGCTGAAAACTGAGTTATGTGACACATTTCAATTAAACTATATGATCCATATAACGCTTTAGGCGTATTTAGTATTCTTTACATTCTTTTAAATACTAAATATTTCTTAGGGAGTGGACGGATTAGAATGTTTTTTTCTTACCATAACATACATACATACATACATAAAATCACGCCTCTTTCCCGTAGGGGTAGGCAGAGACCTTGGATTTCCACTTACTACGATCCTGACATATCTCTTTCGCTTTATCTATACTCATCAATCCTTTCATACATAAGCGTCGGTTTAGGGTACTTTTGACCTGGCCTTTTTTCAGAACGTCTTCAATCTGATTTCGGAACGTTCGCCTAGGTCTTCCCCTTCCAACACTTCCGTTTACTTGTACCATGTATACCTGTTTAGTCATTCTCATTTCATTCATTCTCTCCACATGTCCAAACCATCTTAACATACCTTTCTCGATTTTTGTCACTACACCCTCATTCACACTACATCGTTCCCTTATCACACTATTCCTTATCCTGTCACTCCGTTTCACTCCAATCATGCTCCTCAATGCTCTCATCTCCACAGCATTTATTCTACTTTCATGCTTTTCTGCCACACCCAACTTTCACTACCATACATCAGTGTCGGAACCAACACTCCCCCATGAACAGCCAGACGAGCCTTTTAAGACACCTTAACAATATAATAATAATATATAAATTAATATTATAAAAAATATATATTATAAATAACTCAACTATTGAGCGATTGAGAAAAATACTATTGAGACTATATACGAGTAGACAGTGACACGGCCAGATCATTTACCGCGGCACATTCGGCGGTCAAACAAATTACACTAGTGAAGAATTTAAATCACAATCTCTGGTTATATTGTACATTGTTGTAGGGTACAGCAATGTATAACCAGAGCAGCTACCGAGATGAAATGGCAAAAAATCATGGACATGTATTTAAATCTTTTTTTTATGTGTTACTTTGCAAACTTTAAGACTTAAAGCTTTGGTTAGCATTGCAAGTACAAAGTAAGGCAGACATTGCATTTTTATTAGACAGACGACTAGCCCGTCCTTTCTATCTGATGTCGTATAAAACGTTTCCAATATTTAGAATTGAGTCATTTCGACAACAAAACACTTCCCCAAACATGACACCGAATACAAAATTACGTAAAACATAATGTAAAACAAACTGGATTCCAGCTGTCTAAGGCCCGGGCCGTGCCCTCGCATAATGCCCATTGTTTGCCTACAATTGAGACATGACTCAAACTTCATACATAATAATATGGGGCTTAAAACTATCGACCCGTGGTTTGGTCTGAAGTATCGTAGGTATTGGAGAGTCTTAACTGCTTAGTAAAGGTATTACTGGTATATTTGTGGATCGTACGTGACCTTAAGAGGCTCGTAAACGGGATAGTATGTTAGCAATTTATTGCAGCCATTGTACAGCCAGTGCAATAAGTCATGCAAAGTGTAGCTCAACCATCTTACTCGCTTAGTGCAATGACCATTAGTACAGCTTACGGCTGCATTAATGGTCATTGCTTCTTGATTCCATCTTCGTTTTCCATGAGGCGAGAGGGAGTCACTTTGATGAACCATTTTATGAAAAAAAAATACAAGTATAAATCTGTTATAAAGTCACTGTCCTGTCTAAAACACCTTCTATTAAAGTGGTAGATCAAATACTTAAACTTTGTAATGGGATGACGAGGAAAACACTAAAACAATCCCACTAATAGTATAGTAGGTATTATAAATGTAAAAATTTGTATGGGTGTATGGATGGATGTCTGGATGTTTGTTACTCAATCACAGCAGAACGGCTGAACAGATAAACCAGAAATTTGGCACAGTGATAGTCTGGAATAGCACATAGGCTACTTTTCAACATCATCATCATCATCAACAACAACATCTATCACCAAGCGGGTGAAAAAGCCTAGTATTCTGGTGCACAGCATAGACAAAATAACAAGATATTCGCCTACGTCTAGATTGTAATGATGACTTATTTTCTGTTAATAGAGTTCGAGCTAAGATGTGTCAGTTTTTGATAGCGTAGTCAAAAGCACGTAATGATTTTGACAGCTCGATACACTAGACTTGACCGGCGATAGAGTCGGCATGTCATCCATCTTTGTTGTTCAGTCGACTGTAGTCGAGCGATTTTTTTTATATATTATTATTTTTCAATGTCTACGTTTCACCATATATGTATTTGGTCATGTGATCATGTAACAAGGGGCGAGCCTCTTGCTTACGAGGCACTGTTCCAGTCTACAGACTGTCTACAGTCTGTTATTAGGAGATTTTTTCTTTCTCAGAAAACCCCAATAACTGTCCAACCCGGAGATGTAACGGCACGTGCACCACTACACCAAGACCAAGCAAGCGAAGCCGCTGGCGGGTCAGCTAGTATTCCATTTAAATTTAATTTACACAATTATTGTCAATTTGTCATCACATATATACCCAATTTATAATAATTATAACATTTCTCATTATATTTATCTGGGGGAGCACAGAACCCTATAACACAGGCTTCTTAGCTTAGCATAGGGTTCTGGGGCTTATCATTTTATATGGAATATTGATATTTTAATTATTGATGATGCATGTTTTAGTATTTGATGTTGCCTTAAGTTTCTAAAAATCTTTATTCTTAAGTCTTTTGAATTTTTGCTACTAAAATTTTGAATTTGAAAAAAAAAAAAACCCTTAACGGTTAATAATCTACCACTAATATTCGTCAAAAGTCGAATAAACACAAATGTAGGAAAATTAAACGAACCCGGTAACCATTATTGTTTTTTTCCGCCATCCGTCTCGCTACTTAGTAACAAAAAATGGTACACCTACAGTTTCAGAATAAAAAGCAACACCTTTGACGGTTATTATTATAATGTCCGACATACACTTTAAAGGAAAAGGGTTTTTTCGCGGTCCCAAAGGAAAGCGGATCCGCAAAATTCAAGGCCGACCCGTGACGGTGCTCGCACTCACATTGGTAAAAATGGCCGCGATGTAACCACGTGTACATTTTGGGGTTACTCAGTCTATTGATATTATTTTGAATAAGTTTTGCTTGAATATTTTCACAGTTAGGAAAACTGGCTGGTAGAAGAACGTTGTACTGATCTGTTTGAATGTGTCTGGTAGTATACGGCTTCTTTTGTTATCACATTAATACAATTGTGGAAGTTTATAGGTTCAACTGTTTGTTACTCAATCATACAAAAACGACGAACGCTAATCCAATCAGTATTCCAATGATGATGAAAGAATTTGACAACCATTATCTAACCAAAGAAGAGATTTTTCAAACACTTGTTTCGTATTGATGTTGCAACCCTTTACAATGTTTACTATATACTTAAAAAAAAGACGTGTGGCACTCCGAGACTGCCGCGGTATAGCTATTGCATAGCTGTTTTTATCAACTTATGCAATTATAATTATTTAACCAATGCCATCTAGAGGCGAGTTGCTGAACTAAAGAGACAAGCGTGATATTTCAAAAAGTCATTAAAAGTTATGCTATTCATCGATAGATGCCAAATCAACTTATGCAGTTATAATTATTTAACCAATGCCATCTAGAGGCGAGTTGCTGAACTAAAGAGACAAGCGTGATATTTTAAAAAGTCATTAAAATTTCTGCTATTCATCGATAGATGGAGTCGGAGTGGGGGGTGTTAGGTTATTTTCGTTACGGTATTTCTGGATTCGGTCCACGCTCAAGGCCCGCGATAGAAGCTATGCAATAGCCTAAAGTTAAGGGTTGCGACATCAATACGTAATTTAAGTGTTTGAAAAACTCTCCTTTCGGTTAGTTAATGCTATAAAGCTATTCAATACATATCGCTCCATCCCCATACGACGGTAAATTCAAAATGGGTTACAATTCGATGCTCGAATTGCATGCCTCGGTGTTCTTGTGGTCATGGCATCTGACACAATGGAAAACGCGTGTTCTAATACCATCCGATGATGGGTGTTGTTATCTCTAAAGTTGCAGAGTTTGGTCTTGCTAAAGCTTTAGCACTAACGCCTGCTTAGCTTTAAAATCATAGAATAAAATCTACATATGTGTTAGGGACTTTAAAGAATAGACTTTATTGTTAAATACTCTAGAGTCTAATGTCGTAAAATCTTCTCTATATTACACTTAGTACCACGCAAAAGTTATCAGTAAATCTAACGCATCACCGCCACGGGCCACTAAATCTGTCGTCGGCAGATACCTGGTATTTTGCTGGTGTAAATACCGATACCGCACGTTTTACGACTTGCAACCCGTTTTATGTCTTCGTTGATTTTATACGACATTTTTAGTGCGGTGTAAAGACATTTTTTTTAACAGAAGGATTATGTGTAAGGTAATTTTTTGAGTAATAGGCCAACTAATTTAAATTCAAAATACGTTTAAGAGACGCAAATTACCTTTCACCGAATTTAAAAAGATACGTAAGACTGAAATAAAGGAACGTTTAGATAATATCAAAATGTAGGTTCGAGAATTCAACCCCTAAGGGGGTAAAAATTGGTGAAAACGGTTGTATGAAAGTTCTTTGATTTTGAACTTCTAGTTGTAATAAAATGTATTTAGATAGTTAATTTTTAATTAATTAATGTTGTTATTTAATATATTTTTTGCGTTTTGGACCGAAGGCTCAATCACGAGGCGCAACTAGATGACAGGTATAAGTTACAACTTTTGGGGTAAAATGGAGGACGAAACTTAGAATGGAAAATTATTTGTGTTTGAACTGAACTTTGTGTGCAAGTTTATATTTAAATAGTAATTTTTAACAAAATGCGATTGTTAATATTTTTTTAAATGGCTGTTTATTATTAAAATAATTTATATCTAAAAACTTTATGCGGACGAACTCGTGGTCAAAAGCTAGTTTAGTATAAGAGGTAAGATAATACTCAAATACCAGTAGATATGCTTTATTGTCAGAGCTGTGTTTGATATTTTTATAATCGAGCCAAATAACTAAGTTTACAAACTCTAATTCTCGCACTAGCCTTCGCTGCGTCCGGGAAATATGTACGTATACAATAATACACTAGATATTCTATTATACTACGAATATTCATAATATGCTATCCTTATTAAGGCGCGGTCCAATCCTAATTTAAAAAAAAAATTCGATGCTTTACATAAGGTTGAGAATTGCTTACCAGAATGGACGACGCAATGCGAAAATTCAATTGAATACGTGCTAATACTTTTTATATTTATTTCGTACAATCAAATGATTTAATTTTAATTATAAAAGAATCCATAGTTCTCTAGTAAATTTCATTGGGAATTCGAATATGATACATTTATTGCAATATATTTGCCCATAATTGAATAATAATGCTTTTTGCCACGAAGCACGTAAGAAAAATTACAAAATTCAGGAAATGTTTCCGATTTTTTTTCCATCAAGCCAAGTTTGCTCAATCGTGTATTGGCTCCCATACTTCATAAGGACGTTTATACAATTTACACTACGTTTTTTTTTCGAACTTCGGTTATTAGGTTTAAGCGCCGAAAAACTAGTTTTTACAAAGTCGACTCATGAAATTTGGAACTCATTTCACTCATTTAAATTTTGTGATATAGTGGTGAATTATTAACCGTTGAGGTTTTGTAACGTGCATACATAAGTGTAATACATAGTACAATAAATAAGTGTAGGCAAAGTGTTCAAAATCGTGTAATATTCATTTTTATATTTCCCTCATTATTCACCTTAGAATGTGTTAGTAATGCATCCACCACTTTACTATAACGTGACTTTACCACAGGAATGGCAAATGTACAAACGTAAGAGTAAATTTTCGGTGGTAGTGCCACGCTGTAACCCCACAGCCGAATCTTTATTCAAATGTGTGTTACCAGTGATCACATATGGCACTGAAACGTGGTCTCTTACTATGGGCCTCATAAGCAAGCTCAAAGTCGCACAACGAGCTATGGAGAGGGCTATGCTCGGGGTTTCTCTACGTGATCGAATCAGAAATGAGGAGATCCGTAGACGAACTAAAGTCACAGACATAGCCGAGAAGATTAGCCAGTTAAAATGGCAGTGGGCAGGCCACATAGCACGCAGAACAGATGGCCGATGGGGCCGGAAGGTTCTGGAGTGGAGAACACGGGCATGCAAGCGTAGCGTAAGTCGTCCGCTGACAAGGTGGACTGACGACCTGACAAAGGTAGCAGGACGACGTTGGATACAGGTCGCTTCCAACCGGTCCTTTTGGAAATTTCTGCAGGAGGCTTATGTTCAGCAGTGGACGTTCTATGGCTAAGATGATGATGATGATGATGAAATGTTTTTATGTACACTCACAACGAAATATTCCAAATAAGTATCGAAAACGATTATATAACACGTACTATATTATCAGTGCAACATTTACCTTCGATTTTCAAACGACTGCATCATATATATATAGCAACTAACTTTTTAATTTTTATGGCACACTTTTACTTTTTTTATTTATCGGCGCATATAGGCTCATTTACTGAATGTAGACTGAGCGCGCTGCGCAGTGATGCGCAATGAGAATCTAAATATTCCGCCATACCACATATTTTTTCCGTGGCTGTGAGTTTGGAATAAAATATATATCTTAAAAAATATGAATAATATGTAATTATTGTTTTGTGAAATTTATTGTTGGTTAATACAGCCCCATAATTAATATTTAATTACATTGCAACATTCATAATTTGAACAAAATAGTAAATAAATACTTAACTTATTTTTCACTTTTGTTTTATTTCAACTGTATGAGTGAATATAAAATAGTGTATGCAAAGGCATATAATTAGGTATTAAATGACCGTTGCATAAACTACTATATTTACGTTTAAGAATTTTTTCGTGTGTATTGCTCAACTCTTATATGCATTTAGGTTTACAATACCGTAAACGACTTAATTTAATGAAAGGATTTGAATCCGTTTCCATCTCTTATGAAAATTCAGGCCCGTAATAGGATTAGACGGATTATTGTTAAGTTCCTAGCCAACAAGCACTCTCACCTTTTTACGTATACATTGTACCTAATACTCTACGTGTTAGGTATTATCTACATATTCATAACTACAGTAAGTGATCTCCCAACCCTTCCCCAGGCCATCAGTATAAGGTGGACAGTGATATCTATGTAAAGACAGGGCACTACACCTGCCAACTTGGGATGAGTGACTGCTGTGCTGGTGTTTTTCAACTGAGCACTTATCTGCTTGGGGATGCACTTGGGACGTCGGTCCCGGTTGTTTACCTCAGTAGAACAGTTAGGCTACGTCGGGAGCATTTCGGTGATCTGAAAACTTCGAATCAAATTCAACCCGCACAGAGCCTGCAATGTAGATTACTCCACTCCCAGAGAGGGACACTGGAGTCCCAGCTGTGAGAACGAAAGTTTAAACCGTCCATATTTTATCAAACCATTTTACTATATATCTAAAATTGGACCCAAACGTCGTGTATCGTCTCGTTGGTTCTGATTCAATAAGGTCCGTCGACGTTTAAAACTCCATTAATAAAGATGGTCCTGTCCTTACGAAACAATGTAAGTTAGTCAAACAAGGTCGGTCAGTGAATTCTGATCTCCCTACTGTAGTAACGCGTTCTTTATTCAAATGTTATTATTGTTCCGGGGGCTTTTATGCGGGTACTTTCACTTTTTCCAGGAAATGGTTCAAAACGACGTTTGTTTGTTGATTTGTTTATTTGGGACCGATTTTATTGGTTGGAGATACGTTGTTTTGTTTATACACGGGCTTTTTTATGGTACGTCAACCGTTACTGATATGGCTGATGTTCTAGCATGGCGCTCCCATTTCATCTCAAGAAAATGTGCGGGAAATAAAAATTGTAACTACCAGCTTCCTCTTTCAAGAATTATTTTTACTAGCGAGTCCAGTCTGAGCCAACGCTGCTTGGTGATATAAGGAGTCTGCCAAATAGTTCATCTGCACCTGGTTTTAATTTTGAGTCAATAATTTCCGCCCGTAAAATTGTATACCCTTAGGCAAACCCCATCACATGTACCCTGGGGCTGGTGGTAATCAGGTGACGTGTTAGAAAGTCGATTACTTCCTCAAGAGTCCTTATATATACGCTACTGCAGTGCCAAAAAATCCGTTTCAGATCAGTCGTGTGAAGAATTAAGGACACTGCCGGAAGTTAAATTTCTGAGCGGGACTAAACAGTTATGTTTTGGGGCACTAGGAGCGACGTGCACAGTGCAGTGACACAAAGAACTATAAAGCTAACATCTGGATTTTACTGCAACTTTTATGGTGACTTCTCCATCTTGACACTTAGTATATGGGCCCACCTGAAGGAAGAAGTAGCGACGAAGGGGGTACTTTGCAGCCTGACTCGATGCCGCAACATTCACCGCATCACGCTCCACCACCGCATTTCAAACTCTAAGGACCGATAGGTTTGCAGTATGCAGGTTGTTTGGTGGAGGGTTAGACACCAAACACCCTGTAGGTTCGTATAGCTCATATTATCGATGGGTGCCCTCTAGCAAGTCTGTAGGCTTGAATTACGTGACTCCATATGCTCAGTTGGTGGTCAGTGACCCTATCTTCGAAAGCGCGGGTCCCCCTTCGATGCTAGAGAGGGGCGAATGTTTGTGTAATGGACAAAATTGTTCTCGTTCTTGGATGATGAGCTATTGTGTCTCACTCTAAATTGGGAAGTAAGTTCACCCAAAAACCGATCGTCCACCGTCAATCAAGTAAGTTCAGCTCTTAGTAGAGCCAGTGTTTCATACATGTGCATCCACCGCATATATCAACCACATATGTTAGCTAAGCTAAACTAACTTAGTTTAGTTGGCGGTGGAGGATCGGCTTTCAAATCTAACCTAGTCATTTTTTTTTTCTTACTACCTTTAGATTTGACACTTTTATGTTTAATGCATTAGAGTTTCGAGCGGAATTCGAGTGCAAAAATTTCGGCAGACAATCATTGAGAATCTAAACATCTACTCTATGATTCGACTCGGAACTACACGAAGGGTAGTTTGCCAAAATATACTCTCCTTTAACGGACGTGAGATCAAAATAGAACAAAGTTAAACAAAGCTCACCATTTAAACATTTATTTCAATCGCTCCAACATAACAAACCTAAAATCTACTTACATTTCCACAAAGTTTTAAGTCCCCAAAGAGGTCTTTAAAGTAACTTTTACCACAAAATGTTTCGTCCAATGTTTCCGTTACGTTTGCAAGTGTATTTTGATTCCCAAAACGATACGAATACTTTTCGGGAGTTCTTGTGTTCGGAATAAAGTGAGTTTGGCTTTATATAAATAAACCCGATTATTTTCGAAACTCATATGCAGTGTGTAAAAAGGTGTAGTAATACCCAAACCACCAAAGTTGGGACTATAATTGGGACTCCCAGAAAGTAGTGAACATTCCGAGTTATGAGGACTCAAAGTTTTTCTAATACTCAAACAGGTTCATCCCTGAACGACTAGGCCAAAGGCGGCAATAACCAAAATGTAGACTAGATAAGGGGCCTTGGCTGAGGTGCGGTGCGGAGAAAAGGTGTATGCAGGGTAGGGGAATGAACCTGAATAAATAAGTGGTGGGGGGATTGCAAAACGCAGTGAACCCAACGAGCTTCAAGAATAGCCATGTCTAGTAGGGATGTCCAAAAAAAAACTATCGGGTAGTATTTTTTTTTACTCTGTATGTAAAAAAATTATAAGCGATTTAAATGTTGATACCTACTTTGCCATGTTAGTCCTGACTAGGTATCTAGGTACCTTTCAGCTTAACTACGCTGTATATACCATTCTCATAAAATTTAATTACGATAAATTATGGCTCTGATAGGATAGTTAAGGTTGGCGTACTAGTCAAACGGCTCTAGGCCCAACGTGGACGTAACGTAAAGAGACTGTTTATATATAAACATATAATAATACATTTCATGTTATGTAAAATAGGGTTGTTGACTTTTTGAATGTGTACGTTCGTATCGCCTGCAGTCCTACAGGCGAGCAAACGACGGCAGCATCATCGAATCTTGACTGCTGCAGAAGAGACTCGAAGAGGCTGAAGCAGCCATATACAACAACGACACATCCTCGATCATCATGGGGGCAATGTCTGGTCAGTATATGACTGCCTACAACACGACAAGTGGCTTTGTGTTTCTGGATGAGGAAGATACCAAACGGACTGGTAGGCCAAAATACGCAACACCACCACACGACCCTATTGTTGTCACCGCCCGGTGCACCAAGATAATGTTGGATGACAGAGTCTTGCAAATGGCGAAAGCCATTTCGGGAGACTCTGAGATCGAGACATTCTGGAAACACTGGGAGGTACCCAAAATACAGTGGGTCAATGGAGTTCCCGGATGCGGAAAAACATCTTGGGTGGTAAGACACTTCGATGTTGACAAGGACGTTATCGCAACAACAACTACAGAGACAGCAAAAGACCTGAGAGAGAAGTTGGCGCACCGAATCGGAGACCTGGTGAAAACCAAGGTGCGCACTATGGCCTCGGTTTTAGTAAACGAGAGACGAGGCTGTCATGAACCATTTTGGGGCCATAGTAATGTCTGGAGCTAGCGAACTTGTCCTCATCGGAGACGTCAACCAATTAATCGCATTCGGTAATATTCTAATTATGAAATGAAATACAGACTTTTATTTGCATATTTTATTTACATACTTCTTTAAGAAAATAAAAAAATTAAATTATTCTCCTAACAAAACAATGCTTTAAAACATTTTTTTAATTATTAAAGTACAATGTGTCCCGACCAAGGAGGTTTCAATTCAATTTAAGTACACATTATCTGTGGTGAGCACGCTGCGCGCGCAACGCGCTGGTTCCGAGCCAATAGGCCAATACACACTTTTTCCACTGATATTGGCAAAATTGTGGTTACGCCGCACAAGCCATACAAACAAGAAGAAGAAGAAGACTTTTCCATTTTGGCGCTATTTCGTTCATACGAATTTGAGTAATATTTTGTTGGAAAAAACTTTAGTAGCAAAAATGGCATGAGATTAAATAAAGTAGTTTATGCAACTGCATATAACTAGGTATTATGTGACAGTTGCACGAAAAACTAAAGTTTTACTTAAGTTAAACTATTATTATAGAACTTTAAACTAAGTAAAACGATGTTTAATTTCAACTTTTAAAATTGGCGCTAAAACATTATTCAATGGCGGCCTATACGTCGTATGACGTCACTAGGGCAAAAACAAATAGTGTTATGATTATAATACGTTTTGCTTGCTTGGAGGTTGCTTGCTTGAACATGGAGGTGGCGGGAAATAACCAATAATGACTAATATAATTTACTCAATTCAACTGTCTTTTTTATGTTTGTTACCTCATAACTTTCGACTGGGTGAACCGATTCTCAAAATTATTTTTATGTTTAAAAGCTGGTGCTTCCCGTCCCAATTAAATTTCATCAAATTTGGTCCAGTAGTTTTTGAGTTACACTCCAATAACTGAATAGAATGGAAATCAGTATTAAATTTTTCAAGTTGTACTTTTTCAATTTCTCCTATTCCAAATGAGCTGAGAAGACTGTACTTAAATAATATAATTTTGAGAGTGGACAAGAGAAGCATAGAACATGGTCCCTAGCAGTCGTCATTTTCAAAAGAGTCAATTTGTTAATGCGCGAAGAGAGAAGCATAAATCCTCCACGCGCCTGGAGTAGCTTGAAGATTATGTAGTTAAAACTCATGAATGGACGAGCTCTCTGAAACACGGAAGTCATCATCACCATCGCAGCCGTAGGACGTCCACTGCTGAATTTATTTGTAAGTGGTGTGCAACGGATCAGCCATTTATGTTTCACAAAGATATCTGGAAGATTTCAAGCTTAAGTGAACAAGTGAACCAGGTTAAATAATTCTGAATAGAAATCCTGTATAACCGCAGTGCCAGATATTCATTCATCATCATCATCATCATCATCTCAGCCGTAGGGCGTCTCCTGCTAAACATAGGCCTCCCACACAAATTTTCAAAAGGACCGATTGAAAGCGGCCTGCATCCAACATCGACCTTTATCAGGTCGTCAGTTCACCTTGTCGGTGGACGACCTACGCTGCGCTTGCCGGTCCGTGGTCTCCACTCTAGAACCTTTTGGCCCCATCGGCCATCTGTTCTACGTGCTATGTGCCCTACCCACTGCCACTTCAACTGGCTCATCTTCTGGGATATGTTGGTAAATTAAGTTCACCTACGGACCTCCTCTTTTCTGATACGATCATGTAGAGAAACCCCTAGCATAGCCCTCTCCATAGCTCGTTGTGCGACTTTGAGCTTGCTTATGAGGCCCATAGTAAGAGATCACGTTTCAGTGCGATAAGTCATCACCGGTAACACACGGAAGTGCTCGGTTGAAATTGCCACCTGTCATCCATCTACTAAAAGTTTGCTTAAAACAATTGAGCAGTCATGACAACTACACTGGCTTTAATACTCGTACTACCATTTCTACTCCTTATTTTTGTCGTAAATACTTTACGACCGAATAACCTTATTCAAGTCAAACAGACTACACACTCCAAAGTAACAAATTGACGAGCACGCAGCCTTTCCGCCTCGCCGAACATCTCACGAACCCGGGACAACTTCTCTTCCGAAAGTATAAGTTATAGAGTTAAATGATTCTGTTTTTTCCGACGGCACTCGCCCTCTAGCCCTCTTGTTTATGTTCCCACTATTTCACTGCCTCGTTGGCGTTTAGTCTCCTCTTTTTGTAAGCTTAGAGAGTCAAACTTTGATAAACAAGATCTTTGATGTGTAAGTGGATTCTTTATATACAAGCCTTTAATGTTGATACTATTATGAATTAGATGAGATGAGTAAGTTGCTTAGCTTAACGCTTGCCCATAACAGTTCAGTGCCTATCAGAATTTTAAACTACACGAGTTATAATATTATCAGACTAGACTAATGATGCCCACATGTAAAGCTGCTCTAGCTAGTTAGAGCTGTTATGCTATGACGGTAAAAATATATAATAAAATACCTAGAGATACTCGAGAGCTACCGACTAAGGAGTTCGAGACAAAACTCTTTGGGTGGCTAATAGAGAAATGTTTTTATGACATCAGCGAATTGTTATGTGCACGATAAAAATGACATAGGTACATATTAGGAATATTAATAATCTTGTTATAATTGTAATGTAGGTGCTAGGTACTATACACGTGATATGTTTGTGTACGCTCACAATGACCTACCTAGAGACATTCATAATATTTTAAGTATAAGCAACATGACATGATATGTAATTTTTGTAGTTTTATATACCCTAGAAAGATAACCTACGCTTCAGAGGCGCCCGCACGAATTAAATAGTACTATATCTTTTAATACGAAACCCGTGTATATCTGTGCTTCTCAGCCAACTCAGTCGTCGGTCAACCGCGTCGAGGGCCAGCTGTTTTTGTGCGGTAAGTATTATTTTTTTTGGAGTTAAGACGAGTTGAACGAGTTGATGCGCTTCTGAGGCGTATGGTTATCTTCAAGATCGACGTATGCATGACTGTCTAAAAAATGTTTATAAGGTACTGGTTAGCTTTCCTAGACTTTATACTTATATTATACATATTAATAGTAAAATACAATAATTTATGATAGTTAAGCGATATTCGTGATTTTTGTTAGTTTTTTAGAGGTCTACTCATTTGGTTTCAATTATTAATAATAAACAAATATAAAGTACAATATTTTTCGTTTATAAAAATGTGTCACCTGTGATACCATTTAAATTGTAAAATCAAATCACACAAATCTTGGTAAATAATTTAAATATAAGCATTTGAATACCGTGGCGCCTCCGAAGCGCATGGTTATCTTTTATGTAAGATAGAATATGGTTATCTTTCTAGGGTTATTTTTATTACGAGTACATCTTCTTTTAATTAAATTTTTAATGTTACGAGTATATAACTTCCATTTTGTATGTCCGCCATGGACAAACGGTGGTTCCTGACGAACTAAAAGTGCCTAAATAAGATCTATTTCAATACCGTTTCTGCAATGAATATAATTTCATTTCATTTCATTATTAAACTCATTACAAAGCATTGCATTGCCATGCAGAGTATTGTACCCTGCATGGCAATATCCTGATATATAGAATGTTAAATCTTTTGCTCTGTTGTTTCGCTGGAAACATTGCCCGTCAATGAAACATAGAAGTGTTTGCACACTACTGCTCATAGCTTCAATAAAAAAAAAGTTGGCAAAGGTGTCGGTGGTACTTCTCTCTGCACATGTTCTTCACTACAACAGAAGTAATAAGATAAATAGGAAAAAATGGTTTGCTAGTCCAAATAGGTAAGCTTTCAATTATTGTTATATCGTAAACGCATTAAGCGTTCGCTTTAACCAACGAATTACGGAAGGTTTTATGACAACATTCATTTCGAAAAAAACATTAAGAAATGCATATTTATCAATAATAATTGTAGTTCTGGAATTGAGTTGCAAAACGATAACTACTTTGCAACTTCTTTACGCTCACTTCCGTGAGTTTCCATTCTAATAAACCTAAAGTTCTAGTAAAAGAAGCCAATGTAAAACGGAATGGTCAAATTAGCATAAAACAAAGCAGTAACAATATCACTAAACAAAACATAACAGCTGGCAATGCAGGCGCCGACGCGATAAAAGAGCGACTTGAGTAAATTTAATTCACTCGGCCCTGCGCCTGGCCAATTGGGCATGAGTGTAGCGTCAAAGAGTAAAGATAACAGAATAGTCAACTCAAAAGTACCCTCTACAAAATTGCATATAGATATTGAAAAGCCTGGCGAACGAAAACCTAAATGGCCCAAAATCATGCGAGCCAGCCAATTCGAAATCAATTATAGTGAGCGATTAAGCTGTTTAAAGTTTTTACTTTACTTTTGATATCCAAAGTATTATATAAGTGTGGAACAACAACATCAAACTGTCTCTTTGCAAAAGTTGTGATTACAAAAGGAACTGGACATTTTTGGATTTTTTTGGATTCTCTTTTTAGATTCTGGAAAACTTGGCACTATTCTCTTATGATACCGCCTTAGGCTCTCAAAAATGAAAATAAGCTATATTATTTTCAAAACAAAAACCTAAACCTTGTTTACTCCATTTCAGATTTGTTTGTCTAGTCTGGTTTTATGTATTGTAATTTTCTTTTTGTTTTAAACTGATACTTCTACCGCTTACTTATGCTCACATTACTACACATAAGTGTATTACTTCGATATTATTTGTTATTAATTTATTTTACATCTCTCATATTCGGTAACTAGGTCCTTATTACCCCCAAATGGGGCTTGTATGTGACCAATTAGCGCTCTAGGGTAATAATGTAGCTCGAAAAGCCTTAGGGCGGTAAGTAAACAAAAAAAAACACTTCACTCTTTCAAAAAGTTCGCGTACATCTAACCATCATATTGGCAATAGACATCAAGCATTCAGCCCAATGACAAAAGAGGTCGCTTCGCTATTCAGCCTTGTCTTCGTATGAATATATTAGTCATCCATTTTATTTTTGTAATGCCGGTTTTAATTTCTACTTACCTCACAATCGAGATGTAAAGCAGAGTAGTTAGCTCGGGTGTAAGCATCAATTGCCCCCTCGAACTCGAACGCGTTACAGCCCTCGGCTACTAATCTACTATCATTTTCAAAACAAGCGTGGAGTTTTTTTTAGACAGTTTGTATACTCTTTTTTATTTGTGTGGTTGATGCGTATACGTACACCTAAAGTTATGTAAATGTACGCTCCAGAATAAAAGTAAACTTCCTTTGGGAACTCGTTTATACATTGTGACATATTTTTATATCATCAATTAATTAGCTTATTTATTGCTCAAAACTATCATATCAATTACATTTTATATCACATTGCATAGAGATAAAAACGTATTACAAAATCAAATACTTAGATATTTTTATAATGGTTCATTAAAGTGACTCCCTTTCGCCTGATGGAAAGCGAAGATGGAATCAAGAAGATTAGTTATATATAGATTACTGAAACAAATACTTAATTAATTTGTTAATTTATTTTCAAATACCTAAATAAAAGTTACATAAACAAGCCGCACCGGTTATTGAAGTGCTTATCAAACAAAGACATTCGTTAGAGCATCTGAGAGTAAAGTAAAAAGTGGGCAAAATTGTCAGTTGAAATTTTAAAGTGTTCTCATTAGTTCTCTAATCCGGAAGAAGCTAATGGGCCAATTTAATTTCCCCGTTTCGGTCCGACGACTGCATGCTTTTTGCATGACGCCAAGCTCAACAACTGCCCGGAACTGGGGATGAGAGCATTGTTTACAATATTAAGTTGTTTAATTGGATTCGTACATTTGTTGAAAATGATATCTGTATTTAAAGCTTAGTATAAAAGTTTTGAGGCACGGTGGAGTAACGATCTGCGCAAGACGGCTGGCAAAAACTGGATGCGAGAAGCCCAAGATAGACCTAAGTGGCGTGCAATTGGAGAGGCCTATGTCCAGCAGTGGACTGCTACAGGCTGATGATGATGATGATGATGATGATGATAAAAGTTTTCTAAGCTCTAAATCCAGATATCATATAAATAAATAATTTGAGCACTGAATATTGTTAGCAACGGTCTCCTCCCCAATTCCGATTAACGTGAATGACAACATCGCCAATTGACGAGCTTTTAGAGCTTTAGTACTAGCTGGTGCCCGCGACTACGTCTGCACAGGATTAGTACTTCGAGTAGCTTATTATTTCTCCAAAGGCATATCTATTTATATACCAATATTTGAGTACATTTAAACACTTAGTATATCAATCAGTAAACAATAATAATAAAATAAAAATAGTTACCATGGAAAAAAACTGTCATTACATTTCATCACCCTTGGCGGTATTTGTGTTAATTTCATCACCTTTGACGGTCGCCGAACACGTATAGTGTATCGAGCTGTCAAATTGACTTGGCATTTGACTAAGCTATCAGAAACTGACACAAACTTTGACAGAACTGTCATCATTACGATCTTGACGTATGCGGAGATCTTATAATTTAGTCTATGCTGTGCCCTTTGACTAAGCTATCAGAAACTGACACAAAGTTTGACAGAACTGTCATCATTACGATCTTGACGTATGCGGAGATCTTATAATTTAGTCTATGCTGTGCCCTTTGACTAAGCTATCAGAAACTGACACAAAGTTTGACAGAACTGTCATCATTACGATCTTGACGTAGGCGGAGATCTTATAATTTAGTCTATGCTGTGCCCAAGCATATCACGCTTTTTCACCCGCTTGGTGATGAATGATGATGATGAAAAGTCCTATGTGTTAAACCAGTGCCACATCTACCTCCATAACAAACTTCATCAAAACTGCCCCAGCCATTTATGCGTTAATGAGTAACAAAGATCCATACATGCACACCATACATCCATACTCACAAACTTTCGCGTTTATAATATTAGTAGGATTAGATAATGCTAATTCTTGTAATAATGTTTGTAATAATAAAACGGGATTAACGTGAGACTTACGTGTTGTCGATATCACGATGCGAACATGTGCTTCGTCCGGAAACATTCTTCAGCCGTGCAAGTCTCTAATGATTCGTCGATGCACTCAGCGACAAGCTTACCGATGTCAAATACTTTACGAGATATCGCCCTTGTACACAAGGTTGTTTTTCCAACGTTTCTTGTCATGTCGTCATGTGTTTCACGGATGTCGTCAAAGATGCAACGATGTTTGCTTTTAGAGAATCGCACGGCTGGATCTTGAATGCGTTGCGATTGTGTCAGTGCGTCCCGCCTCGTACTGCCATGCGGGTGATATCGACAAAGCGTCTCACGGTAATCTCGAATTATTGCTATAACAAATATTATGGATATAAGTTTTATTAACATGTTCATTACATTATTCTTGATATAACTTTAATATTCGCGTGTGATGCAGAGGGTGTTCCCCGCACTCAAAGAAATGAAAATATAAAGACGTTCGAGGGCTCTAAGCTCAACACACCTTTTTTCATCAGGAAATCATAAAAAATTGTATCTTAAAAATGTTTCAAGGCTTTAAATAAGCTTTCCTATGGTCTAAGTTGCTGGAATCTACGTCCAATTGCTGCCAGGCAGCGATGGACGCAAGGGCGGCGGCTGGCGCTTACCTATCAACTGTTCTGTCACAGTAGATATATAGAGAGCAGTACGGAAACTACCTTCAATCGTTCGAAACGGCCCACTGACATAAACATGCGCATCAACGAGACCCCTAAGCGGTTCTCGCTGTGCCGTCAGTAGTGAGTATTACAAACTATTTTTACATCATAATCTTTTTATATAATCTAAAATACGAAATGTCACACTTGAATGACTGCTATGTGTTTTAAAATTGTAATAGTGTTCTTGTATGATCGATCATAAATCATAATAAATTCGTAAAACATAACACAAAATACAAATCTTAGATGGCGGCTGCAAAAGATTATAATATTATTATGAACTATATCGTACTGGGTGTCGTTTTTATGGTTTTCGAGGGCGTTGAAGCCGATAGTGCTAACAAAATTGAAATCGAAGATGGCGGCTGGGCGAAGTTATCAACTTTTTTGGTCAAGGTGAAGTCAATAATTTGTAATTTATGAAGAACAAAAATATTTTTTATGTAAGTAATGTTTTTTTCAATTACAAGGGACAAACGCATTTTTGAGGTTGAAACGCAGTACGGTTCAGCCCGAAAATGCGTGACAACCACCCGAAAACAGAGCTCGTGAGCACTGCACCCGCGCCACCTGCAGCGCCTACCACGCGCCCAACCGCGGCTCACGTACGCTTCCGCCAAAACTTGATAATATAAGTTAGTGTAGTAAACCTACAAAAAATCTTAAGATCCACAAGTGGTTGTGGGTCAATACTAAACTGTTTTCCGTATTTTAATCTGTCCGCATCAGGACAAAAAATAACAATAGATTTATGAATGAAACTTTCCTCTAATGAGGCTTGCTGATTCAGACCGATTAAACTATCAAGATTAACCGACGCCACCTACACCTACACACCTACATACATTTTATTTGTAAACTAGAATCAACTAGTTAGCAGAACAACGAATGTTTTATTTAAAAAAAACAACGCCTTAAAACATTATACAAACAATACAAAGTGACAACCCTATGGCTTCAATGGGGCATAGATAATTATTTGATCAACTAAGCTTAGTTTCCACACTGTTGCATCAATATACTGTGGTTCTGGTAGATGGCGCTGCTGTCACAGTAAACATAGGCTCCGTATAAATAAATTTCAAAAAATTATAATCCTTTGACTTAACCAAATCTCATGTAATATCTGTGTTATGTATACATCAATTCACGTCATACATTATTTGCGGCTTTAACAATAAAATTATACATAGTGAAAATCAACCCGAAACAATAGTGAAACAAAAATAACGAACAGAAGAGAAATCTTTATATGTAAGTGCAAATATCAATAATCAATGTCCCAAGAAGAAGAAATATACACAATAAAGAAGTAATACTATCAGAAAAGTGAGTTAACTTTTAAATTTACTTGCGTGAATCAGCCGTTACAATAACAAACAAAACCCTGTTCGCTTATGTCAAGAACGACCTTTGGACCCACTCGACTCCGACACAATAGCTGCAAAACGTGTAACTACTACTTACTATTCTGTGACAAATTTAAAACTAGTGAACTTCATTAAACCTGCACCGTACCAGATTGTTAATTTCGGCACACATGTTACAAGGCACAGTGGTGGAACGGTATTAGGGTGTGAATCGAGCCCGTGATACAACAACATACCGAGGTTCGAAATCTGCTGCAGATTAGGTCTCTTTTTGTAGAGGAATATTGTTAAAAATATAATTTAAAAGCAAGTAACTAATAAAAAAATTCAAACTATGGAATCCCAGGAGAATATTACACACAGACGAGTGCAATCACAACTTAACCTTAATCAAAGCGAGTTCGATATGAGCATCGATGCGCTAGATGGCACTACTAGTAGCCTACCGGATCTATCAGTCGATAACAGCGAACTAGTAAAAACATTATTAGAAAAAATTAAATACTTAGAAACACAGTTAAGCAGCGCTCATGGTGAAATCGAGCTAATATCACTGGAAAATACCGAATTGAAAAAAAACAATGAAGATCTGAAGAAAAATAATGATTTATTGAAGATAATCGGTAATAAATCCCCTGCTAAATTCATTTCCCCATCGTCTACACCCCGTAAAACCCCAAGACTGCAACCTAAGTCTAGACAACATAAACAGACACAAACACATGCACAATTACAAGAAATAGAGAATAAGACAATCATTGAAAAATTACATAAAATTACGCAAACAAACATTGAATTAGACCAAAATGTGCCTTATGGAATAAGTAAACAAACACAAACCAATAACTTACTTGAAAAAGACCATCAAAAGACTGAATACAGCATTCCAAACCTAGCTAAAAATCAGATGAGCACTATAATAAACAACAGATCAACGTACAAGCCAAAAAAATTTGTTTGATAAGTAATAATAAATAAAATAAGGTACTATCTATTGCGCAGGGCATACTACCAAGTAATGTTAATATCTGTCATTATTTAACTCCGAACGGATGTACAATACAGACTCTAAAAGGAATACAAACTAAATTAACTAACTATACAATGGATGATTACTGTATTATTTTCATCGGCGAGGAAGACTTCCTAGAAATAAACGATAACCTAAAACTGATTAATCATATAAGAAAAGAACTACAAAAAATTGTGCACACCAATATCATTATATGTACACCGACCTACCAATATGGATACAATAAAGAAGCTATAAATCAAAGAATTCAAAATTTCAACAACTTATTACAACAAGACATTAACACATTTAATTACGGATATTTACTTGACACTAATAGACATCTAATTTATGACTACAGTATGTTTTATAAAATATCGGGAATGATAAATAACACTGGACTTCGTATGATATTCCAAGATCTGACTCACCTCATTGATGGAATTGAAAGATGCATAACCTCCAGAGATCTTGTTACAATAGACCTATCAAGTGCTGAGCATAACCAAATAAAAAAGCAGTTTTTTCTTGAATAACCAGCTACATGTAATTCATCAAAATATCGCAGGACTCTTAAACAAATCAGATTTATTTACTGTCTGCTTAGATGAACTTGAGAGAAATAATAAAAAAGTTGACGTATTATGTATAACGGAACATTTCATCATGGCGGGAAACGAGCAAAATGTAAATATACCGAATTACACGTTAGCCTCTAGTTACTGTCGACAATTTACAAAGAGAGGTGGAGCTTGCATTCTCATACATAATGAACACAAATGGATAGAGTTGAAGAAAATATCAGACTTCTCAGTAAGCGGTATATTTGAATGCTGCGCAGTGGAATTGGTTAACTATAACATGGCTGTTTTATGTGTATATCGCGTTCCTAAGTATAACAACTTTGACATGTTTATTAATTGCTTACAAAAAGCTCTACGTGAATTATCAAAAAAACACTACGATCATACCTTAGTTGCTGGTGACTTTAACATTAATATGCTTAAACCGAATAATAGAACTTGTGAATTTGAATCATTACTCTTAAATTTTGGACTCGAACTTTCTCTGAAACAACCAACACGTCTTAAAAGCCAAACTTGTATAGAAAATTTTGCGCATAATTTTAAAAAGTCATGTGTTTCCGAAGTAATAGAGTTTGCACTGTCGGACCACACTCTACAGCTTATTAAATGTCCAATAACAAATTTGCCTTTGCTAAAATATTGGCGTATTAAGAGACGAGACTATTCAGCCGATAATATGAAGAAGTTTAGTAAGATTCTTGAACACATATCTTTTTCTGAAGTATACAGTGAAAAGGACCCACCCCAATATTGCATATAATATATTTATTGAAACGTTTAAATTATTTTACGATCTATGCTTCCCTAACAAATTAATAAAAATAAAGTCGTCAAGACCAGTAAATTGGGTATCACGCGGTATAAGGATCTGTAGTAATAAAAAAAGAAAACTTCTTTGGGAACTTAGGAAAACACCCTCAGATGTAAACGTAACTAAATATAACAAATACTCAAAGCTACTTAAAAGAATTGTGAGGCTTACACAGAAAGCTCAGAATAATTGCAAAATTAAATCATCCAAAAATAAAAGTAAAACAACTTGGGGTATAATAAATAGTACAAAAAGAAACTTACCTAAAGATTTAATTGAAAAGATAAAAATAAACAAATATAACAAATCCACAGGACATATCAAATTTATTTAACAACTTTTTTATTGATAAGATAGCTCCAATTAATAACTCAGGTAAATATTTAACCAAATTAATTACCAGACAAGAAAAATCTATGTTTCTTAAGCCCTGCATACCTACCGACATCCTAATTATAATTAATTCCCTTAACAATACTAGTAGCGTTGGATACGATGGTATCTCAACAAAAATACTGAAAGCCGTAGCTCATTGTGTAAGCTCGCCGATCAGCCATATTGTCAACTTGAGCCTTAGTGCAGGTGTGTTTCCAGATGCATTAAAAGTATCAGTTATAAAACCTCAATATAAAAAACAAAGTAAAGAATGTATCGAAAATTACAGACCAATATCACTTATCCCTGTTATATCAAAGGTTTTTGAAAAGTACATCTATAAATTATTCAATAATTATTTTGAATGTAATAAAATATTTTGTAATGAACAAAAAGGGTTTAGGGAAAATAAATCCATAAATATGGCACTATATGACTTTCTTTTTCGTGTGACAAGTTATGTAGATAAAAAAACACCAGTATGTTCGATTTTCTGCGATATGACCCAAGCTTTCGACTATGTTCAACACAATATATTGTTAGATAAGCTTGAACTTTATGGCATTAGAGGAAATTCTTTACAATTAGTTAAATCGTATTTAGAGAACAGAAAACAGGTAACGCATATCACAAAAATAAATTATGAAACAAAACTAGAAGAAGTTTATGTATCAGAGGAACGTATAATTAAGTACGGCGTCCCGCAAGGGAGTGTACTGGGCCCGTTGCTTTTCATAGCTTATATAAACGACCTGCCCAAAGCTACTACACAACCTATGTCATTATTTGCAGATGACAGTACTGTGACTATAACATGCAATAATATTAACACATATGTAAATGACATTAATCTAGCATTGACATCGGTTATAGAATGGTTAAATAATAATAATTTGAAAATTAACATAAATAAAACAAAAATAATTCATTTTATACAACGCGATAATGCTGCTTTACCAAATCTTGACATAAAATACGAAAATAATGCCATTGATGAAGTTGATAATACAAAATTTTTAGGAGTTAATATTGACAAAAAATTATTGAACTGGAAGCAACATGTAGAAAATCTGTGTAAAAAAATAAATAGCCTGGTTTATGTCCTATATAAGCTGGCCCCAGTAGTCAATGAGGAAACTATACTTATAGCATATCACGGCCTAATTGCATCAAATATCAGGTACGGTGTAATGTTTTGGGGGAACTCTACCGATGTCGACAAAGTTTTTAAATGTCAAAAAAGATGTATCAGGGCAATGTTTCACCTCCGCATGACCGATACTTGTAAACCTTTATTCTATAAATATAAAATTTTAACTCTACCTTCGCTGTATATCTTAGAAACGGCTATGTTTGTCAGATACAATCCTGATCTATTCTGTCGGCTGTCTGATGTCGTCAGTCGTAATAGACGAGATCAATATAAAGTTTGCGTTCGTAACCCTAAGACAACATTGATGCGCAAGAGCATCTTCAGCATGGCTCCATTTATTTACAATAAAATACCCCTTTCATTGAGAGAATTGCCAACCTCATCGTTTCAGAGAAAGCTACGAACGATATTATTAAACAAAAGTTATTACAAAATTAATGAATTTATGAACGATAATTCTGTTGATAAATAAATTTAATTAATTATTATATATTTTTAGGCAAAATTTCAATCTATATATGTCATAGATTATAATTAGGTAGGTAATGGTAATTTTAATATATCCTCATAATGACCAATTTTATATTTCACTGCAATTTAATTTGAATCCTAATTTGACATTTTTATTTCTTATTTTATTGTGTATTTTAATTATATAATTCAATTATTTGTTATTAAATGTACCTAAGATAAATATTGCACGCCCTTAAAAGGCAGATTACATTGAAACAATTATAGTTTATAATATCATTTTACACATGTAATTCAGCAATAAATATACTTTGACTTTGACTTTGACTTCTGTGGTACTTCATTATACAAAAAAAACCTAATTACCTCTCATATAATTACCAGCCTAAAAAACTAAGGACTGCCCTCGCTCTCGTACTGTTCCCAACTGATCCGAGATTGTGTCCGTAAGACATGTCTATGTGTGCTTTGCTCGGGCGCTTTTAAGTAGCTTTACTTCTGTATGAGTATGTTTGTTTTGTGTCAGAAGACAGGGTTGCTACCATCTATGCTAACCGGCCAGTCAAGATTATGTGATGATTTCTTATATACCTATAGTCACCGCGTTACCAACTGAGTGGTGCGGCCATAAATCATTTAACTATGTCTATCTCACTCGCGCTTGTGGGACTTATGGAGCCGCATAGTAATGTGCGTAAGATGGTTATAGGCGCATATCGATAAGAATAAAATCAGATAAAAACATAGTAGATAGTATTGTAGCACTGAAAAGGTCCGTTTGTAATGAATGTTAAATAAATAACGTTTATTCTTCCTCGTCGGAATCCTCTTCCTCTGTATCGTCCTGTAGATTGATTATGAATGGTGCTAGATCTCTTATAATGGCTTTGTGTAAGTTAGTGTTTTGAAGTTCCAGGCAGCGCGGCGGCTTGATGTTATGATCAATCAGAAGCTAGCGATAAGCGAGCGCTAATGCGGGTCGAATGCAGGTAGCGGATTATCGATAACATGTTAGGACGCGTTGCACATTCCTATCCCTATTGACGTTTATGGCCCTACGACTCAGTTGGTAACGCGGTGACTATAGTTGTAATGTTAAACATTTTAAATGTCATTAGTCTTAAGTGCATCCTAGTGTATCTACAGTTGAATAGTAACGAACTGCTAAGCTCCACATGGAGCGCTACAAATGTTTTCTTATACTTGATAAGCAAGTATCTCACTTAATGTGGTGCGGTCGAAATTGGTATCACGCTAGATTTAAAAAAATACCAGAAAATGGAACCGACTTCAGTACTAAAAACTGTGGTATAATTTGTTGAAGTCGGTACCATAATAGTTCGAAAGTAGGTCCGCACCTCAAAAACAGTTTGACTAAATTTTAATTGTGAGAATTGGTCCACAAATGGGGGAGACATCGGTGAACATATATACACAAAAAATGTCCTCCATTTTTTAAGTCAGTTAAAAATGATGACTATCTCAGCAGCAGCAGTTTCAGCAGCTGTCCTCAAGGGCAGCTTTTTAAAATTTTTAAGGATTGTTTCTAGCCAGGTAGTAAATTGGCCTAACATCTTACGGTTAGAAACATAAAGCAATCTGCTTTTTCGTAGGCACAACGTAATGTTGAAGACGCGGCAACGTAATCAACTAGGAATAATACGAGTAAATGATTAACATATAAATTAACAAATTCATCCCATAATATTTTCCTAAATTAAGTTCTCAAAATAATTCTATTAATTATGCTATCTAATTATCTCTAATTATCCTTTATAACCTGTTGAAACAAATACCGGGATAATCCCGGAAATCTTGATACATTCTCCTCTTAAAACATGACGCTGTAATTACTATATCAAAATAATATGTAGCATGTTTATGTTTGTGCGCGCGGCTGTTTCATTACCTTCAAGTGAAATATGAATTAATTTCTTCATACATACTCATGGTGGGTTAGTGATGGGTGATGGTGAAATTGTTATCGATGAGTGTAAATCTTTTTTTAATATGAAAACCAACTCAACTCAAGTAAGTCACGTTACCATTTTCTACCGACTTATTTTTTTTTTATGTTTGTTAGATCATTACTTTTGACTGACCAAAATATTTTTTTGTTTAAAAGCTGGTGCTTCCCGTGTGGTCCCTTGTAATTTTTATCAAATTTGCTCCAGTAGTTTTTGAGTTACACTACAATAACTGATTTTTACCAAAGTAATAGATTGGAAGTCGGTGTTAAATTTTTCTAATTGCACTTTTGTATGTTTTTTGTATTTTATAATATACCTTTAACCCCTCACCAGTCGATTGTCCATATAACAATGAAATTTCTATTGTGCCTGGGTCGTTAGACTGATGAAGTAATATAAATACGTAGTATCTCGACCGGTTTCGTGACCATCCGGGTTACTTCTTCATAGATAGATATGAAGAATTAACAAACAATCGTATACAAAATATATATTACTAGAATTAAATCATTAAAACTAAGTATCACAATAGGTGGTCTCATCGGTCAGAGAGATCTCTTTCAGACAACTGTGCATGGAAAGAATAGACATAAACTTACAGAGGTGATGTATAAACCAAAAATAGCTAGTAGCTAAAAATACTTATCTACAATAAACATACTGTACATATTTAAGAAAAGCGTTGTGGAAACCCTTAAGTAAGTGAGCTATTTTACTGTTTTATTTGTTTTATTGTGCTTATTTTCATTCAGTAACACGATATAAAAAACAAGTAATGGAAACTTGTTTTTTATATCGTGTTACTGAATTCGTCGGAGCTGGTTGAAGACCAGTCATTTATGCATGCTGTGTTTGCATATTATTGGATTGTTACATAAGACATTAATATTAACACCGCGTTATTTATACTTTCAATAAAATGTATCAGTCTGTTGGTAAACCAATAAAAAAATACATTATACTATTCATATGCATAATAATATACTTTATATATATTCAGAATGCATACATATGCACTACATAGGTACTATATAATATTTATAACAATGTTAAATTGGTTATAAGTATAGAATTTAGTTAGTTATTGCGCAAGGTAAAACGCTTTGACAAGTTGTTTGGAAGTGTCCAATGAAGGCGCACGTCTAATTTCATAAGACAAAGCGTTCCACAGGCAAACAGATTCAACACTAAAAGAGGTTTATAGAGCACTTGCGCTGCCGGCACAGCTCGTGCTGGGAGCACTTTCAATACAAGCGAAACCCGTCGAAATACTCAACTGTACCTAACGCGTAATTTAAACCGCCAATATAATTACATAAAATGCTACCGTTATGTTATTATTTAAGGTGTCTTATTCAAAATGTCTTCTTTATAACTTATTTTACGACACCGCAATGCGGCTAGCTTAATAGACTTCAACAGAAAGCTTATCGCCAACCAGCGAGGGCAGCGACAAATTACTTAAAGCCGTTCATCGACAAACCGCTAGCAATTTGCGCTTCCCTATTTTAATTGTAAATTGTTCCCGCGAAGCATTAGTATTTAATTAAAAGTTGTCTCGCGCCGCTGTTTGCGAGTGACGCCTGAGTTTTCATAATTCTACAGAATCAGTGTGCGCGTAGCTTTATCATGCGTACTTCGTGATTTGAGATGACAATATAGAGCTTTTTTTATGGGAGATTTTTACTAAAAAAAGCACTACATGAAGAAACTAAGTTTCCAATTTTAAACGTTTAACCTTAATATGAGACTTTTCATAGATATTTCCGTTGTCTTATCATGCTGAATTCGTATTCTTTAATAAAATTTCGTTATGAAATATGCGACATCGATCCATAATAAAATATTACTATATTAAGGTGCTGTCAGCTCAGCGCTTGGCTACGTTCAATTTCCTTTACTTGAAATCAAGCAAATGCATGGCGTAAAAACGTATAAAATTCATAAAAAATAATGTGTTCACTTAAATAAAAAAGTAATCCGTCAATGTATGTGTTTTAAAAATTACTATTTTATGATATGTGTTTCATAACAAATACAATAGTGAATAAACAGAAAAACTGCTTTAAAGGTCAAATTAAGTGATTTGTTTGATTTTTTTTTAATATAGGTACTCTAGTATTACGCTTTAAAACCGGCTAGGACTCGCGTAATATTTACCGGAAATATTCTCCGACCAGTTTAAAACGTAATTATGAACATAACTCGCGATAGTTTTCTATATCAAAATACTCTAGTATGTTAGAATAAGTTTTAATTCCGTCAATGTGTACATAGAAGTCTTAAAAATGTCATACGATTTTTTGTAGTTTTAATTAAATCGCTGCTTAATAGATAAACTGCTTTAAATACCCTCATTTTTATCGACATCGTGATATGACAGCACCTTAAGTTTGTTTACAATCTGTCAATTCGTTTCCGCAATGCGTATATACAGGACTTGTGAAAATGTTGTTTTCACGTCACAAGCCTGCACAGTTTTATTAGTTACCAGTATATGTGCTTAAGACGCGGTCCAACGCCAATTTTAAAATAATTTACGATGCTTTACGTAAGGTTGAAAATAGCTTGTTAGATTGTACGATGTAATGCGTAAATGCGTTAATTTTGTACGTTTTCTTAATATTTTTCGATATATACTAACACAATTGAAAAAACTGCTGGTTACTACTTTAGTACTATATGTTGGCTATGTATTACCTAAAAAATAATATAGTGTTACTGCTGAAAATTCTGAGAGTTTGGATGTGAAAGTTTACTTTTATGCACCTATTTAGGTTTTTTTACTGCAGAGAGCGAGTAATATTTATGAATTCTGTTCGGTTATTACTATTTGTCTGTTCCTTTTCTAACCTAAGTATTTTTTTCATAGATTATTATAGATCTGTTTCGTTACACTAGATGTTTAAAAATTCTGCTTTTTACTATTATCAGGATACGACCGCGCCTTAATTTTTTAATATACTATTGAAGAAGTGATTGGGCGAGATACTCAAATACAATCGCTCGGAGTGACGAGCATTGACAGTTGACGCAAAATCACAGCTCTAATGCGACTGTCATGGAGAAGCGTGGCGCTTAGCATCACTTGATGCCAAAAAGTGACTTGCTACTGTACCTGTGTAATATTTGTAAAAATTCATGGATTTTTATTGGTTTTCCATTTAAACCTGTTTTTAATATATATCTTTATGTATTTTTGTATAAGCATCATTATTTGGGCAGTGGTCCGGGAAATTCGAGAAGTTTCTTCGTCAAAAATACCTCACCTCAAGACAAAGGTCTTTGACCAATGTGTAATACCAGTGATACTTCACTGAAACGGGGTCTCTTACTATGGGCATTATAAGTAAACTCAAAGTCGTGGACAGACGACCTGATAAATGGTGCAGGACGGCGCTGGATGCAGGCCGCTTCCAACCGGTCATTTTGGAAAATTATGGGCCATAGGACACTGACGTCCTATGGCTGAGATGATGATGATTTTCGTATTAAACCTCATCTTAAAATTGGCTAGTGGATGTGATAAAATTGAAATTTAAAGAAAAGATTTGATTTATACAAAATAGTCAAGGCAAAAAACGAAAGGATAAAGGATTCTGATGGTCTGAGAGGTGGTGCTGAGAGGAGAAATGGCATTAAAATCTGTGTAGAGATGAGAATTCTAAAAAAAGTCATATAAAAACAGGTTAAAATAGAAAGCGACAGAAATGCAAGATCCATTAACATAACATAAAAGGGACACATTGATTATGTATGTAATAAATTAAATCGATTTATATTTGCGCTAAAGAAATTAAGGCAAACAGTTTTCAAGAAAGCTGCATTAACAGCATATCGTGGATATGTTTCATCTGCTCTCAGCTACGCTCTATTGTCTAGGGAAATTTTGTGGGTTTGACAGAGTTTTTATATTGCAGAAGAAATGTGTTCGTGTCATATGCAATGCTTGGTTTGTTGATAGCTGTTAACCACTTTTTAAGAACCTTAACATTCTGCCTTTGCCCTGTATGTACATACGAGATGTGTGCATTTGTTCAGTCTCAAGCCGAGTTTTGGAAAAGACGAGCAGAAGTTATACCACGACGGATAAGAAAACAATATTGCAATTTATTGTATCAACCTCAATGTCACAAAACATTTATAAGAAAAATATGTAAAATATGAGTATAACAGCTGTGTACTCGCTGCTGCGAGTACGCAAAATTTTCTTGGGGTTTTTTGGAGTATATGTAGTCTCCGGATTGTTGACGTGTGCACTTGTAGGGTTTGTAGAATAAAAGTAAGATAGGTACTCTTGGTTGATATTATAATGATATACTTAATGATTGAAAGGCTGATACAAAATATCTAAAATACAACAATAGCAAGGTAGATATGTACTCGTACACAACGTCGCGGTCAGCCGCTGTTAGCGCGATTAAACTGGTTACGGTTACTGGTATGTAGTGGTGAGTCACCCCGCACGGTGACGACGAGTTTCGCGTAGATATCTATGGCGTGAACAGCTGTATATAACAACCTTCCTGATGGCATATAATTGTTAAATTGTTATTCATTTCACTATGTATACATTGACAAAGTGGTTGCTAAGGCAGTTGTCCCACCGCCGAAGATGAACAAAAAGCGAGCAGAGCTAGGAATTAGAAACGATTTAGCGAGCAGCGGGAAGCGAGTGTGTAGTTTCGATAGTTTTGTCGCTGTGTAAATAGCGAGTACGCGAGTCAAAGTCAAAATCATTTATTCAATTTAGGCATCAAAGACGCACTTATGAATGTCAATTATTTCAAATAATGTACTTTAAAGGCTACCGCCACGTTCCAAAATATATAGAGCCTACCGAGAAGCGGCAAGAAACTCGGGGCCATTCTTTTTATTTAGATATTTTTACAATGTTTTTACTTAGGTACTACAAATATTAGTGTGTTGCCATACAAAAGAGAACATAACAATGGTATCAGTAGGGCAAGACACGCTACACTTTGACATCTTAGTACACGAGTAGATAGAACCTTTTTTTTTTTGTCCCGGGAAAATTCTTTATAGATACCATCTACCACGGGGAGGTAGGTGGTTATGTGGGAGTCCGTATACCCACCAAAACCCCGGGGTGTTCCGTCACTGCAACCCTCGGCGGGAACGCGGGACAGATTTTCCACACGACCGCGAACCTGCCGTGGCTGTCCGTTGCCGGACCCTTCTCTTCGCGGCACGCCAGAACACATGGCATGCCGCAACTACCTCGGAGACCAAACCCGCCAACAATGAGCGCCAGACTTCCCCGTGTCTGGACGCCCGTGGTCTCCCTGCGGTGGGTCGGATACGTAGCCCCACCGCCTGCTACGTCAGCCACAGGGGATAATCCCCAGTGACCCCACCTCCTCGAGTCTGCGCCGAGCGCTCAGACCCCACCTCCTCGAGCCTGCACCAAAGTGCCCGGGCCCCTCTCCTCGAGCCTGCGCCAAAGCGCCCGGGCCCCACCTCCTCGAGCCTGCACCAAAGTGCCCGGGCCCCCCCTCCTCGAGCCTGCGCCAAAGCGTCCGGGCCCCATCTCCTCGAGTCTGCGCCAAAGCGCCCGGACCCCGCCACTCCTATGTGGACTTGGCGGCCAAAGCCCATAGGAGCGTCCCCGCCTGAGCCGGCCAGCGCACCCCAACGCCGGCGCGGCCCCTAGGTTCCTTTTGGCTTCACCGTGGTGGAGTAGATAGATCCTTTTTTTTTTTTTGTCGCAGAGTAATCCTTTATGGATACCACCGGCCCCGGGGGGAGCACGGTGGTTATGTGGGAGTCTCTGCCAGAAGGGCAGCATACGCACCAAACCTCTGCGGTGTTCCGTCACTGCCGCTTTTGGCGGGAACGCGGGACAGATTTCGCACACGACCGCGAACCCGCCGCGGCTGTCCGTTGCCGGACCCTTCTCTCTTGCAGCACGCCAGAACACTTGGCGTACCGCAACCGCCACGGGGGATCAAGCCCGCAAATGGACCCCAGACTCCCCCGAGTCTGGGCGCCCTAAGTCCCCCTACGATGGGTCAGGTGAGTAGCCCTACCGCCTGCTACTTCGGCCGCAGAGGATAGGGACAGCGGCGCCTCTCTATACCAACAGTCCTCTTCCCCTGCGACCCCACCACGTCCGCCATCTTACGGTGGCGGCCCCGTCAAGGCCGCGGAAGGCAGGGAGAGCGGCTCACCGTAACACCGGCACTCCTCTCCTGCCGCGGCCTCTAACTCTCAGCCGCGGTGCCCTACCATACGACCATACGACACCGCAGCCCGCCTCAGTTGCAGTGGCGCCCATACACCACCGCTACCTACAGTGACCGCTCCCGTGTGGACTTGGAGGGCAAAGCCCAAAGGAGCGGTCCCACCTCGGGCCCGCCAGCTATCGGCTATCACTGGCAGGCCCATTGGTTCCTCTTAGCTTCACCGTGGTGACCCAATCCACGGCTACTGAGCCCCCCCGCCACGGCAAGGCGGAAACTCTCGGGGGGGGGAGTAGATAGATCCTGGAGTGATCAGTCGCAAGCTGTTTTATCCTCCAAGTAATCCGAAATTTCGTAATAACCTTTTTGACAGAGTTTAGTTTTAATAGTAATTTTAAACTTATTAATAAGCAAATCTCGGATAACATTGGGAACTTTATTATAGAATCGTATACATTGTCCCATAAAAGAATGACTTATTCTGTGGAGACGCGTTACATGCACGGATAGCTTCTGCTTATTTCGCGTGTTGATGGAATGAGCATCACTCCTTTTATCAAAACTGCAAATATTTTTCATTTACATACATTAGATTTTCATAGATAAACTGAGAGACAACAGTTAGAATGTTTATGTCTTTAATCTTCTGTCTAAAGCAGTTGTCCCACCAACGACGAGAAAACGACTAACTATCGGCTATTTCCTCGCTCAAGAAACGTACAATAGATATACTTTCCGAGTGAACAAAAGAGATGCATATACAAACAGTTGATCGCTGACTGTTCACACTGCCGGCGAGCACTCGCTTCACTAGTTTGTCGCTGAGCGACAAGAGCTATGAAAGATAACACTCGCTCGGCGACACTCGCCAAGCGATTAGAACTCACGCCGAGAGAGCAACCAGTGGTCATTTCTCTACAGTGCGTATCCAAAAGTACACTTTTTTTTTTACTATGAATATCGAAAAGTCATTTGAATTATCATTGTTATCTAGTTCAGACGACGATGATGATGAATTCTATGA
Source organism: Selenia dentaria (assembly GCA_917880725.1). Taxonomy (NCBI): domain Eukaryota; kingdom Metazoa; phylum Arthropoda; class Insecta; order Lepidoptera; family Geometridae; genus Selenia; species Selenia dentaria. The sequence continues at coordinate 34,920,501 of OU862883.1, forward strand.
TAGGATTTATGTAGTGGCTGCGGCAATTCTGAATAAACGTAAGGAAAAAATGACTAAAAAAAGAAGAATATGGATGGAAAATATTAATTATTTTAGAAAAGAATGCAGTGAATTCAAACTATTCTATGAATTAACAAATCATGGCTTTCGCACATATTTTAGAATGACAAGAGACGAGTTTGAATATTTGCATAGTTTAATAGAAGATGACATTAAAAAAGAAAATACAAATTATAGAGAAGCTATTGGTACAAGAGAGCGTCTCGTCATTACATTAAGGTAAGGAAGGCTCCATCGCTTGGAATGATTTCAGCGGCCGACATTGAATCTTGGATCTCTTTGTTTTGGCTACGAGTAGTATGTTCTCCAATTCTAATTTGCTGCACACCAGAACCGCTGGGTTCCGATGAGGCAGAACCGTGTCCAGAAGAAAAATTTGTCTGACTCGTAGAAGGGCGAGAGTTGTAAGAATCGTTTGAGTAGTAACCGGAATATGAATAGTTTGTATTAGCAATATTGTCTTCAGCATCCATTACCAGTTGAAACCTCTTTCTTTTTATTGTTCTTTGATAATACTCCGGCATCTGCTTTGTACTATGATACATTGAATCAAAAAAAGCTTTTAAAGGATCACTTGATGTTAGCACTTCTTTACGTAACTCATCCCTCTGCGCAGTTCGTTTTGCTCGATTATCATCCATATCTTTTAAAAAATTTAACAAATCCTCGTCATTATGAATTATTTAATCCTTCTTCCTTTTTTTTGGAGTTGTTATCGTATCTGCTGAATCTCTACTAACATCTGTATTAGTTCTTTCCTCGAAACTTGTCGAAATATCAGGATTTGGTGTAACATTTGTATCTCGTTCCGCATTTATCATATATGGAAGCAAAAATTCCATGTGACTCATGTACTTCCAGGGTTTTATTTGTTTTTGTGACTGTCCACTTGTTGTCTTCTTGATTTTTTTTATTTTTTCACGGTGCGTGTCTCGCAAATTTTTCCATTTTAATTTTGTCTGTGTAACTATAAATAAAACAAATAAATATAACACACCACATCAAAATTAATTTATCAAATGTTATTAACTAATATTATTTGATATTTTTATTTATTTTCAGATATCTTATAACCGGAACTACATATACAGCATTGTCAAAAAGCTATAGAATAGGCCGTTCTACGCTCTCCGAAATAATAGGTACCAGTAGTATGTGAATCTTTATGGATCAAGTTGCAGCCAAAAGTAATGAAGCTCCCTACTGAACCCGAATGGAAAGTTATAGCAAAATACTTATATGATTTGTGGAATTTCAATAATTGCCTTGGTGCAATTGATGGCAAGCACGTGGTAATTTTTTCGCCCCGTAAATCGGGATCACAGTACTTTAACTACAAAAAAACATTTTCAATTGTACTGTTAGCAATTGCTGATGCTCATGGAAGATTTATAATGATCGATGTTGGATCAACGGGCAGATACAGTGACAGCGGAATATTCACAGATAGTAATTTCTACAATGTGTTGCAAAACAATGGATTGAGATTACCCGCAGATAAACCCCTATATGAAGGAGGTTTGCCTCAGCCTTATGTTTTTATTGGTGACTGTGCATTTCCGTTGATGACACATTTATTAAAACCATATCCTGATCATGAAAGGTTGTATAAAGACCTGTTAATATTTAATTATAGACTGAGCAGAGCACGTCGAATGGTAGAAAGTGCGTTTGGTATGTTGGTGCACAAATGGCGTATCTTTTTTAGGCCATTAGATATTAAAATAAGTACCGCCAAAAAAATTGTAAAGGCTGCGTGCGTTCTACATAACTATGTATTACGCAATGAAATCGAAAAGGCGCCTTTACAGTCAGTTTTTTCTGATAATATGTCAAGAAATTACTCCGAGGTATCTGAACAAAACTCAGCAGATTTTGAAGACGGCTTTTTTGTGAGAGAATATTTCATGGAATATTTTAATTCCATTGGAACAGTTTCGTGGCAAAATAACCGTATGCAAAATGTATTAGATTCTGATAGGATAACACATAACTTACATTAGACTCTGCAAAATGAATATTGATTTAACTATAGGTATATGTTGTGTTAGATAGATGTTAAATAAAAAACTTACCACTTTCTATGTTTGTTTTCTTTAAAATGTCTTTCCAAGCTGCGTCCTTCACGTCTAATTGTTTATATGAAATCAGTTTTGTGTCCCAAAGACACGGGTATTGTCGGACACATTCAATATAAAACTCATCCATTTTTATTGGAAAATTGGGAACACGTGAATCGCGTATGAGGCCGCAAGACTGACTGTACGCTTGACTGCCGCGAGCGAGTGATGCGAGTAATCGCCCGCCTCACTCGCACACTCGCTTATAGCCGAGCTACACAAATATCGGAACTACGCACTCGCTCCCCGCGTCTCGCTAACTCGTTTCTAGTTCTAGCTCTACTCGTTAATCGTTAATCGTTGCCGGTGAGACTTCTGGCCTAAGGGATTTCAGGGAGCTAAACTTTAGATCGCTCGTATAGCCCTTTTTTGCAGTATAGTGCGATGCGACGGGCGATTACTCGCGCATCTCGCTCGTGGCGGCCGAGCGTACAGTCCTGCCACAATCCTCTTTCAGCGCGTTCTAGCCGCCAAGCTTGCATCGCCGAGCGAGTATCGCTGAGCGAGTGTTATCTTTAAATAGCTGTTGTCTCGCCAGCAGTGTGAACAGTCAGTGATCAGCTATTAATATATGCATCTCTTTTCTTTACACGTAATGTATATCTTTTATACGTTTTTTGAGCGAGAAAATAGCCAATAGTTAGTCGCTTACTCGCCGGCGGTGAGACAACTGCCTAAAACGCAGCTTCTATAGTGTGAACGATTAAATTAATTGGAATAAAACGTAACCATAGATACATATGTCATTAAATTAAATTTAGATTATTTTAGTGTATAATATCATCATAGCATTATATGCTATGACAATACGATGAGCCTAATAGATCTTGATCCTTGGGGCTATGCGGAACAATCAGTCTGGCTGCTGTGGTGAAATGTTTGGAGATCCTGGACTAGATGGTAATTCTTGTTCAAGAGGCAATCGACGTATAGTTTTAAAATGTAAAGTTCATATGTTGTTTTGCTACAATTTTTTTGTTCCTTGCTACTTACCACGTGTCCTTGTCAGGGCTATAGGAAATAAAATTTTGAGAATTTATTCATAAAAAAACCCCTAATCTCGGCCCTAAATCGTACATAACAAGCTTCCTTTTTCCTCCCCAATCATAAAAAGCCGTAATAAACCCAACAAATTATTATTCGTGCCTCGTGCTGGGATCTTTCCGCGTTATTTTCCCATTCGTGGAAATTGAGTATTGGGGACACTGAGAAAAACGTGTAATTCGGGAAAATTTTAAAAAGATCAATGCCTAATAATCCAATATCGAATGAATTGGCTGTAAATTCGAATTGAACGTGACTCGGTTCTCAAACGGCTCTTGAGATTCCTAGCAGACTGGGCTTTCGGTGTGGATGGTAGATTAGAGAAAACTGTAGAGAATACTTATATGTCAAGTTGTTGACAAAGTTAACAGTAGTTGAGAACTGTTTCGGCTTTGCCCAGAAGCCTTCTTCAGGATCTTGAGTGTGGTGCGCTCGACCGTTGCATCCCGCCTCGCGCGGGCAGCAGCCGAACCAATAGTCGATCGTGACATCGACAACGCGTAAGTCTCACGTTGATCCCGTTTTATTATTACAAAATTATAGTTAACGTGAGTTTCATTAACATTATAGTAGTTGAGAAAGCCAACTTCAGTTTATTTTAGCACTTCAAGCAGAAACTAGGAACGCATATTAGTATATCGATATCTTTGTTAGTATTTTCGTATATATTATTATCATTTTCGCAATTTATAAACTCAGAAACTATCGAGACCGATAACGTTGCAAATAATGGAAATTTGTACTTGTTTAAGTGACTATTCACTTAAATCTTATGAATATATTTCAACCATGTTTTGGCAAATAAATCTATCTTTATGTATAGAACTAAAAAATATATAAATATGTTGCTCTCTCTACTTATTCATTACTCTACACGAAGAGGCTAGCCTGACCTTCTATCAACATTACGCCAATCTGGATCTGTCAGGAGAGTGTTTGAAAGAATCTAGCCAAAACCAATATTCAGCCTAGACCTCTTGTGGGCGAGTACGTGTGTTTCTTGCCACTCAGTTCCATGACAGCTTTAAGAATTATGAATAAATTCGGTATTACTATAGAAGTTCATTAGTTACTTACTTATTTTTCTGTGGATATCTCTAATGCTTGTAACGTAACAGATTACCTACACTGATTAGATTACCTAGAAGAAGGCCTAGCTAGTTAACTAGTAAATAAAAAGGTACATTAGAAATAAATAAATAGTTATAATAATAAAGAATAGATGACCTGGCCGAATCACATTTCACTATAAGTCTTGAAAGGTCAGTTCGTTACACACATAAAGGATCTAGTTAACTTCTAGCGCTGAAGGATGGTTGAGTTCTGGATTAAGAGCGCATGGGATACCATCATGTCTTGTTCTGAATTCGGAGTCTACTGAATGCCAGAGTATTCGCCAAACCAATACCCTCGGTTTGCTTCGCTCGACACCCAAAATAGGAATCCAAGTGAATATAAAAACTTTATTTTAAAAGGAGTTTTAGCTTTGTTCCATTTCATTTGTTTATCATCATGCTCAATCCGACTTCTAGATATCTAGTCTCATATAAATAGGGCGAAATCTCTCATCGAAATCTCTCTGCTCCAATATACAATCTTCTCCAAAATAATTTATTTTCTCTCTGGAATACATCTTCTGTCCTCAAAATCAATCCAAAATTGTTTTTCCCTTATGTCTTCTGTGTCATTCCGTAATTATTTTTTTATTTTTTAAAATCTCCCGTATTGCTGGTCAGTATCGAAACAGTTTTTAAATATACAATAAAAATAAGGATTTATGAAATGAGATACGATGTCATATGAAATTGTATTACATGCTTTTATTTGTTAATCCGAGACAATCCATTATATAAATTCAAATCGTATGTAGGTCGTCGCGATACAGGCTTTGTTGGTATCGTGTTCTTGTTTTATCAATTTTTATTATCATACACATACCGTATACGTATGGAAGACCTCAGTACAATGCTCGAAGGCCTCCATCGAGTTTCCCAACGGGTAGGTCTTAAAATGAACATGGACAAGACGAAAATTATGTCTAATGCCCATGTTGTACCTCCCCAATATCAGTTGGGAACTCAGTTCTCGAAGTTGTTGACGAGTACATCTACCTGGGACAGACAGTCAAACTAGGCAGGTCCAACTTCGAGAAAGAGGTCAATCGTCGAATCCAACTCGGCTGGGCAGCGTTCCGGAAACTTCGCGAAGTCTTCTCGTCAAAAATACCTCAGTGCCTCAAGACAAGAGTCTTCGACCAATGTGTGTTACCAGTGATGACTTATGACACTGAAACGTGGTCTCTTACTATGGGCCTCATAGAAAAGCTCAAAGTCGCACAACGAGCTATGGAGAGGGCTATGCTCGGGGTTTCTCTATGTGATCGAATCAGAAATGAGGAGATCCGTAGAAGAACGAAAGTCACCGACATAGCCCAGAAGAATAGCCAGTTGAAGTGGCAGTGGGCAGGGCACATAGCACGCAGAACAGATGGCCGATGGGGCCGAAAGGTTCTGGAGTGGAGACCACGGACCGGCAAGCGCAGCGTAGGTCGTCCACCGACACGGTGGACAGACGACATGATGAAGGTCGCAGGACGGCGTTGGATGCAGGCCGCTTCCAACCGGTCCTTTTGGAAAATCATGGGGGAGGCTTATGTTCAGCAGTGGACGTCCTACGGCTGAGATGATGATGATGACATACCGTAATGTTAGTTTAACACTAAAACTTTGTGAATTTGTTTTTGGCTTTATGATACAAGAAAACATTTTAATTTCATCTATACTTATTATTTATACTATCCCTAACTTAACACTAGAAATGCGAAAGTGAGTTTGTTTGTTTATTTCTTTGTTTGTTTATAACGCTTTCACGCCTAAATGGCTGAACGGATCTTGATTAAATTTGGCAAGGAGATAGCCTATAATATACTGGCGGACATTAGATGCTTTTCATCATCATCATCCATCACCATGTATATAAAATAAACCGCGAGATGCAGCTAGTAGTATGATAAAGAGGAAAAAATTATATTTTTGTATGTTTATAACGAATAAACTCAAAAACTACTGAGCCGATTTCAAATATTATCCACCATTAGAATGCCACAAGAGCCTTGAGTAAGTTAAAATTTGATTCATCATGATCCATCACCACGCGGGTGAAACCGCGGAGTGCAGCTAATCATTTATAATTATTTTTTGTGATAGCCATGTTTTAGTAGGTGAAGCCGCGTAACGCAGTTAGTGTATATTTAAAAATAATTACCTAATTAAAAATAATCTCTACGTAGTATCAAGGAAGTAGATCGGAAGTTTGACAATATATTGATAGGCCCGTTGGTCTAGTGGTTAGTGACCCTGACTGCTATGCCGGAGGTCGTGGGTTCGATTCCCACCCAGGACAAATGTTTGTGTAATAAGCACGATCATTTGTTCTGTGTCTGGGTGTAATTTATCTATAATATTTATGTATTTAGAAATATATAAGTATGTTTATCAGTTGTCTAGTACCCATAACACAAGCTCTGCTTAGCTTGGGACTAGATGGCGTTGTGTGATAGTTGTGGAATATTTATATTTATTATTTTATTATTATATCTCTTCTTTAGGTTTCACTACACAAATGTTCATCCATGGTAGTGTTAAACAAAGCCTGATATCATGTTTGCCTCTCTGTCTCTCAAAAACTAGGCAAATTTTCAATAAGGTTGTCACACCTTGCTCCACCTTGTTTATTTATTTTTGTATTTTATATTGTGTTGAGGTTGACTCGATGCGTTGTTGTGTAAACGCGAACTTATTGCGTACAAAGGTTAACTGGTCTGAGGTCGTACTTAACAGATTGATCAATTTATCGGAGAAAATTACAATTCGTAATGGAACTAAATTGTGTTTAAGATTTCATTTGAATTTGCCAAACAATGATAATAATAGTTGATTAACTGACTGGGAGAACATGAACTTGCCACATTATTTTCTCAAACTTCTCTCGCACCAACCAGTCTGACAAATACATACGTGCTGCCGTGCGATTATCTAATGATTCGTCGTTGCGTTCGGCGACGAGCTCGCCGATGTCAAATACTTTATGAGATATCGCCCTTATTAACATGGTTGTTTTTCCAACGTATCTTGTTATCTCGTCATTTGTTTCACGGATGTTGTCAAAGATGCAACGAGGTTTGCTCTTAGAGAATCGCACGGCTGACTATACGTCTCACTTTGTCAACCTAAACTTTGTTCTTGATTCTCAAGTTTTTTTTTTATCACAGCTCCTCCATCAACTATGAATCTTTATTGATTTGTCACCTTAATTAAAAACGCAGTAATTGTTCTGTTCGTTCGAAACGACAAAAACAAATGGTATATCGTCAGTGACCAAACTAAAATGTTTTAGTTAGTAAATTTAGTGAAACGTAACTGCACAGTTGTACAAAGCGGAAAAGCAGACACCATTTTTGTGTGAAAAAAATGCTCTGTAAACTTTTTAATACGTTTTCCGGGCGGTTTTGCAGCGGAATTCAAAAACTGAATTTCAGGGGCCGACAAACCCGTGTTTCGGTTCAAAAAGATTTGATTGAATCGCTACAAATATTGTGTCGTTAAATAAACGGGTTGAAAAGTTCGTTTGCATGGACGTATTAAGGAGAGTCTGGGCGAAAACGCCCAAACCAACGAAGTAATAAATAAAAACTAAATTAAACGAACGATGAAACGAATAAAAATGTATATAAATTAAATGTTATATCAATATCAAATATTGTTATGTGTAACCATTTTAATGCAATAATATATGCTTATTATTATTATAATGTAATTATATCACGGATTTTATTGGGTCCTTTACAAAGGCATAAGTGGGGCTGTAGCCAATACTTAGAGGCCTGTTTGGTATAGCAAATACAATATAGTATAAAAAACAGAAACATTTTGGATGGATGGTGACATGTTATAACTATTATTAAAATGGGTATGGGAATGGCAAGGCATGGTATTGATTTGAACTTATTAGTGATAAGGATGTAGAAGGCGGGATGCCTATGAGTTGTCAGCTAATAGCAGATAGGTAGCGGCGGCGATATGAAAACAGCAAAGAAGGTGATACGGTGTTTACTGTATTGAAACAGAAAGATATGAAATCGCGTAATTATAAGCGTCGTGTGCGCGGTAAGCTAGTACGTAGGCTGTGTGGCGGGCGCAGCTCGCAGCGCATGCGGCGGAGTACCGTTATGCCTCCGCACACCTCGCGTCGCACCGCGTCCCGCGCTCGCCTGGGCAGCGGCCGGTCGCGATTGCGTCATCCTAGCGGCGTGTATCGGAGTGCTTGTCCACTGCACCGAATTGATAATAGCTAGCTGCTACAAGGAAGATAGTGGGCTATTGAAGAATATGGTACCTGCCAATTTCAATCTCATTTTAAAATATGGTGGTCACTTGCCAACCACTAAACAGGCCCCCCATAAAGGCCACCATGAATGGTGACAAAAGTTATTATTATTGTGTATGTAAGCCCTACAGTTAGTTAGTGAAATCATTGGCTATATTAACAGATACTTTATGAGCTGTGTCTGTGAGTGAAATGACTCATCTATTTTATAATTAATATTTTGATCAGTATCTTAATTCAGGGTTAGTTAAACGATTTTAGATGGTATAGTGGTAGTGGGCGACGGCTCTGTAAGATCAGTCGGTAGCGCGCATGCCTTTGAAGCAAAAGGCACAGGTTCGATCGCCGGTTTGGACAGATACTTGTGTGAGAGCAGACATGTTTGTTCTCTGGTGTTGGATGTTGTGATCTGTTATTGTGTACGTTCATGCCTCCCGACAAGTAATTATAGTGTGGTATGAGTGTGTTAACTTTGTTTATTATTTAATCATAATATACTTATATGGTGACTTGCTCTCAATAACAGTTTCTGAAAGGTACCTGCTGGTGCTATGATAGATTTTTAAAGTGAAACAAGTAGTAGAAAATTACCTATGAAAATTTTATACTACATGAAGGACATTTTTCCATTAAGCGAAATACGGACCGTCTCGACAATAGAAAAAAATAAAATTTCGTTGTAAGAAACTAATCAAATTTTTATCTTCCTTTAAAACAACGTTAACATTAAAAAATAGTTCTTGAACTGTGAACGTAGGAGTTGAGAAGAACAGCGGAATATTATTTAAAAGAATACATATCCTACGAATACTATAAACGCGAAAGTTTGTGAGTATGGATGTGTGGATCTTTGTTACTCTTTCACACATAAACAGCGGGGGAAATTTTGATGAAATTTGATTTGGAGGTAGATGAGGCTCTGGATTAACACATAGGATACTTTTCATCATTGTCATCATCCATCACCACGCAGGTGAAAAAGAGTAATATGCTTGGGCACAGCATAGATAAAATAAGAAGTTCTCAGCATACGTCAAGATTGTAATGATGACAGTTCTGTTAAAGTTTGTATCAGTTTCTGATAGCTTAGTCAAAAGCCAAGTCAAATTGACAGTTACATATATACATACATACCTACACTAGACGTGCTCGGCGACCGTCAAGGGTGATGAAATGTAATGACAGTTTTTTTTCCATGGTGATTAAATATTTGTATGTACGTAAGTCCTGTATGTTAAATTTAAGTGTAAGTTTATCAATCAGTAAACTTTAACAATAAAATATTGTTAAAGTTTACTGATTGATAAACTAAGTATTAAAATTTACTCATATAATACTATTATAGCAATTGCGTTTGACCATGTACATATTTTGTGACATTTTGGTATAGAGATAGATATGGCCTTGGAGAAGATAATAAGCTAGGTACTCGAAGTACTAATCCTGCGCAAACGTAGACGCGGGCACCAGCTAGTTTTCGTATAAAGGTAGTGTTCGCGCCAACGCGTCGTCATTTCAAGGAATTCCCCCCGCGCGCCCCGACGCCGCTGTACGGCAGCTGTCAAACTCCGAGCAAGCGGCTAAACGGGCCAGCGCCAACAGTCACCAATTTAACGTCGCCGCGAGCGACCGCTTATCAGCCCCGCGTTTACGCGTCAGCCCAAAGTGACCTTTAGGGTGTGTCGGCACGGCCACACATCATCAGCTTAAATCAGCCCCAAGTTTACTCGTCACCCCAGTGTACGCGAGTGCGCGATAAACTTAGTGCACAAACATTATACCTACAGAGTGATACAAACACAACAACAATTCAGCACTCAGTCTGACCCGGACGCTATATACAAGAGGACTCTCAAGGTCATCAGCCTGCACGACCCAGAGCCCCGACTATCCTGTAAGTACATACCATTCTTTCCCTACATATCTCTCCTAACACCTGTTACAACGAGCGTATGGTTGCAGATTGCTTAACCAGGTAGATATGGCCTTGGAGAAGATAATAAGCTACTCGCAATATTAATCCTGCTTAGACGAAGTCGCAGGCACCAGCTAGTCTTTTTTATTTATTTTACTTAGTAAACATCCAACCCTATCTGTCTGATAATCTCCCCATAGCAAGTCCTGAGTACGCGCATGGTCGTTTGTATGCGGGACGTGTTACCATTTTGTATAATTTTGATATCATAATTTGGAGGCTCGTTGCGAGGTTTTTATGCCGCGGTCCAGCACAGATTTTATTGCACACTCGTACGTGCCTGTATTGCACGCCACAGAATAAACAACAGTACATGTTTTTTACTTGAGCATTGGGGCAGAGTGACCGCTCATAAAAATGCACATTTGACTAGTCAACGATTTACTAAAAAGAAAACAGTACTGATGTCCATCCTCATGGAGAGCGTGGTCTAGCAGCGAGGGCCGTTAGCCATGCACTCTATTATCTAGTCGTTATACTGCGACCGGTGTTCGGGCAGTTCTGATGCCCATCCTCATGGAGAGCGTGGTCTAGCAGCGAGGGCCGTTAGCCACGCACTCTATTATCTAGTTGTTATACTGCGGCCGGTGTTCGGGCAGTACTGATGTCCATCCTCATGGAGAGCGTGGTCTAGCAGCGAGGGCCGTTAGCCTGGCACTCTATTATCTAGTCGTTATACTGCGACCGGTGTTCGGGCAGTACTGATGCCCATCCTCATAGAGAGCGTGGTCTAGCAGCGAGGGCCGTTAGCTACGCACTCTATTATCTAGTCGTTATACTGCGACCGGTGTTCGGGCAGTACTGATGTCCATCCTCATGGAGAGCGTGGTCTAGCAGCGAGGGCCGTTAGCCACACACTCTATTATCTAGTCGTTATACTGCGACCGGTGTTCGGGCAGTACTGATGTCCATCCTCATGGAGAGCGTGGTCTAGCAGCGAGGGCCGTTAGCCACGCACTCTATTATCTAGTCGTTATACTGCGACCGGTGTTCGGGCAGTACTGATGTCCATCCTCATGGAGAGCGTGGTCTAGCAGCGAGGGCCGTTAGCCACGCACTCTATTATCTAGTCGTTATACTGCGACCGGTGTTCGGGCAGTACTGATGTCCATCCTCATGGAGAGCGTGGTCTAGCAGCGAGGGCCGTTAGCCATGCACTCTATTATCTAGTCGTTATACTGCGACCGGTGTTCGGGCAGTTCTGATGCCCATCCTCATGGAGAGCGTGGTCTAGCAGCGAGGGCCGTTAGCCATGCACTCTATTATCTAGTCGTTATACTGCGACCGGTGTTCGGGCAGTTCTGATGCCCATCCTCATGGAGAGCGTGGTCTAGCAGCGAGGGCCGTTAGCCATGCACTCTATTATCTAGTCGTTATACTGCGACCGGTGTTCGGGCAGTTCTGATGCCCATCCTCATGGAGAGCGTGGTCTAGCAGCGAGGGCCGTTAGCCACGCACTCTATTATCTAGTCGTTATACTGCGACCGGTGTTCGGGCAGTACTGATGTCCATCCTCATGGAGAGCGTGGTCTAGCAGCGAGGGCCGTTGGCCATGCACTCTATTATCTAGTCGTTATACTGCGACCGGTGTTCGGGCAGTACTGATGTCCATCCTCATGGAGAGCGTGGTCAAGCAGCGAGGGCCGTTGGCCATGCACTCTATTATCTAGTCGTTATACTGCGACCGGTGTTCGGGCAGTACTGATGTCCATCCTCATGGAGAGCGTGGTCTAGCAGCGAGGGCCGTTGGCCATGCACTCTATTATCTAGTCGTTATACTGCGACTGGTGTTCGAGCAGTACTGATGTCCATCCTCATGGAGAGCGTGGTCTAGCAGCGAGGGCCGTTAGCCATGCACTCTATTATCTAGTCGTTATACTGCGACCGGTGTTCGGGCAGTTCTGATGCCCATCCTCATGGAGAGCGTGGTCTAGCAGCGAGGGCCGTTAGCCATGCACTCTATTATCTAGTCGTTATACTGCGACCGGTGTTCGGGCAGTTCTGATGCCCATCCTCATGGAGAGCGTGGTCTAGCAGCGAGGGCCGTTAGCCATGCACTCTATTATCTAGTCGTTATACTGCGACCGGTGTTCGGGCAGTTCTGATGCCCATCCTCATGGAGAGCGTGGTCTAGCAGCGAGGGCCGTTAGCCACGCACTCTATTATCTAGTCGTTATACTGCGACCGGTGTTCGGGCAGTACTGATGTCCATCCTCATGGTGAGCGTGGTCTAGCAGCGAGGGCCGTTGGCCATGCACTCTATTATCTAGTCGTTATACTGCGACCGGTGTTCGGGCAGTACTGATGTCCATCGTCATGGAGAGCGTGGTCTAGCAGCGAGGGCCGTTGGCCATGCACTCTATTATCTAGTCGTTATACTGCGACCGGTGTTCGGGCAGTACTGATGTCCATCCTCATGGAGAGCGTGGTCTAGCAGCGAGGGCCGTTGGCCATGCACTCTATTATCTAGTCGTTATACTGCGACCGGTGTTCGGGCAGTACTGATGTCCATCCTCATGGAGAGCGTGGTCTAGCAGCGAGGGCCGTTAGTCGCGTACTGTGCCTTCGTTGCATCCTAGACCAGGCTCGACTTGAGGATGGGCATCAGCACTGCCTGAAAACCAGTCGGAGTAATAACGACCAGGTCATATACGTAAGTAAGTTTGCCAGTTTATCATTAAATTATCAGTTCTCACGGAAGTTTTTATGACAATGTAGTAGAATTATCTCACTTCACACTAATATTGTAAATGTGAAAGTTTTTATGTACCTATGGATGTATGTAACTAATTTCACACACACTCACACACACACAAACAAACACACACACACACACACACACACACACACACACACACACACACACACACAATCATTCAATTTGATAATACAAATTTAATAATGTTAGAAACCCCTAGTTAAGTACACACTACGGCCCGTCCCAATAATCTATATATCGCCGGTTTGCCTTACTAGAGTTAGATATTTGACACTATTTGTTATGTCAAATTATACAACGTTATATTAAATATATATAACGTTATGTCAAATTTCTATCGGTAGTAAGGAAAACTGTTGATAGATAGATTATTGGGATCCCCCATAACTACTACAAGTCGTAACTGGCGCTTATCGCACAGCTACAGCTAGTTTAAGCTGCCAGTGCTTATTATATGTAAAATTGTATTATTTGTATTAACATTATAAACATTAAACATTATAAACATAAACATTATAAACATAAACATTTCGAACAATGTATTTTCATTCATATACAGTGTTAGGATAAATACTTAAGATTACTATATGAAGTAAATATCCGAAATGGCGAAAGAAACTCAAAAACCAGCGGCTCGGGGTGATGAGTGCAGTGCCATGGCACGCAAAACAACAGTTTTAAGTGACACTGCAACTGTCATGAACAACTGTAATGCTTAACATCAGTAGCACACTTGTCCATTTCGACAATTGATCGTATAAAAATAAACAACAAAACAGCACCTTGTTTGCCACACTATACAGACGCCCTGCCTAATTGCAAATTAAATCTTTGTAACTAATAGTATAAGTTATTCTAATACATAGTTATAATATTTGCTACTGCCCGTGACACGTGACTTGATGTCTGTGGGAATACCCATCAATCTATATATATATAAAATTAAACCCTATTTCTCCTCGTCCCGCTATAACTTGAGAACGGATGGAACAATCTTGCTAATTCTTTTTTTGTTGTGTTGAATATTGTCAGGAGAAGGTTTTTATGAAAGAAAAACCAAGAAAAGACTGGAGGTTATGGCGAGACCGAAAGCCGAGCCTACCACGCAAAAGAAGTTGCGGGCAGTCGCTAATTAAAGATAAAAATTACGGTTCATTTCCAATTAAGGATGTAAGCTATCTCGATTACGAATTTAATCGTATTCAGTTGAGCAACGTCAAAGTGTTAAATTCAAATTTAAACATTTATTTAAAGGATTTCTAGGTTAGCATTAAGAACTTAAATCTAAGGTTCCGTAAAAATCATACCTTAAAAGCAAATATTAATTAAATCCAAGTATTTTTTTATTACTTTATCAACGAATTAAAGAAACTGAGTTCAAAATTCCCACCGCCGCCGTCAGGGTGAGAATCGTAAGGGGAGAGGTAAGATTTAGTAGTTCCTTTTGTCCAAGAGGCAGTATTATTTAGTACCTTCATACAATACAATACAATAATTCTTTATTGCACATAACCAAACATACAAAAAGTAACTTATCAAAATTTAATCTTAACTAAGGGTAGTACAATGGGCGGTCTTATCGCATATAGCGATTTCTTCCAGACAATCTTTGGATGGAGAGTATCATAAGAAGCGGTAGACGGTGGTGCAAAATATTATGTTATTTTAACTTTATATTGTCCTATTTAAAATTCTAATCTTCATCGTAGTATATACTCTGCCGCTAGTCGATACCGCGCAAATATAGTGCAGCAAGTGAAATTTCTGGACGAGAGAAACTTAAAACCAATGCTAAACATAGGCTTGTGGATTCTTCGCTTTAATTTGGCTTTGGTTGATTAGCATGTTCACACTAACGACAGCTCTGAGTATGTGTAGTGTACGTAACTGATCAGGCGAACTATTTGACTATCTTGTCATCTGTTTGCATAAAAAATATAATGCGATGTGTAATCAATTATCTTTACTTTATTAGATACTACCAGCGCTCCGCGGTTTCACCCGCGCGGTGATGGATAGTGATAGTTGATGAATTAAATATAGCGTATGAAATTCGGGCATAATACAGCTTTAGGTGAACATAGACATGTTTTGAACCGGTTACGTAATTTTTACGATTATCCGTTTCAAAAAAACTGTCAAATCTTTCGACTTTATCATTAGAGTAGATAAGGTTTAATTCCGCAAGGTACGAATAATGTGGCTTATAGTTTGTACCAGCATTAATATTGCATATTTTAACACGGAAATGTTGTTATTGTGACTAACTGTAATAGTTAGACATATGGTACTGTATACTTTTTTGTAGAGACGATGCCCTCTTTATAACTATAGAACATTACTTTGCTCTATTATCAATAGTTTCTGCAGTGTACGCGACACAAGTATTGTTCGGCGTTACTATTGCATACAAGAAAAGAATAACTTCAAAATTTTTATGTTTCATCAATCCAATGGATGCCTGAAAGAGATCGCTTTCATCAATAGGACCGCCTGTTGTACCATTATTATTTTAGGTTTATGTAATTTTATCAAATAAGTGTAAATTGTTGATGCAGGCGTTACTTTGCGGAAATCCATATAATAACGGTATTGAAAGAAATATTTAGTGACACTTCCGCTGGTCATTCTCAACAGAATATTTCAATTAAGTGAACTTGAATTGTTTTGTCTTTATTTTACTAGTTTATTATTCGTTTAGAACCATTAAATAAAATATGAAACGCATATAAAACCAGGAGATATCGAGTACTTTGAGAAAATACCGGAGTGCCACCCTCTACCTGGTCCGGAAGGGTGGCAGCCTGGTCGGAAATGAACTGCACTCAAGTGGCTGCCATCGTTCCGGGCCAGCTGGAGAAACGCCCTTGTATTTTATTGGACTTTTATTCATGCAACAAAATATTAAACTTATAATAAAGAACACATTGGAGGCATCAAAAGGATTAATATAATGTAACCACTCTGAAAAACATGACATGCTTAATAATGACGGAAAACCATCTACTTAATTATGAATAACAACTACAACTAATACAATCCAGACGTGCGACTCTCTAACAAACATCGTTGCATCTTTGACAACATCTGTGAAGTAAATGACGAGAAACGAAATACTAAAATTACTTAGAACGGACTAATGCTGTTTGCCTCTACCGGCATTTACAGCGTCACCGGACGACTGGCGAGCGCAGATGGCACTCGGCCAGATGCGGGCGCAGAGGGCGCACCGCCTAAGGCGAGCGTTGAAGACGCTTCGCCGCAAGGAGAGGAGTAGGCGACTTGCTCAAGGGCACCACTAAGGTACGGACTTCGGCTTGGGCCGTCGCCAGGAGAGAGGGGAGTCGGAGAGAGACACACACACACAAAGTTCCACCTGTGACGGTAGGAATGTTGACGGTATTTCTTACTCTATTTATTATAGAAATTATCCTTTAATTTATATGTATAATATATATACACATAAAATAATACATAATTGGTTAAATAATCTAAAAGAAAACTTCAGACGAGAAACGTTGGAGAAAGAACCTTATATACGAGGAAGATATCTCATAAAATATTTGACATTGGTGAGCTCTTTGACGAGCGTTACGATGAATCATCATGAATATCGTGATAATCACGTACATATGTACCAAAGGACATGTACATGTCCATGTCTAAGGTCGCTCCTATCAAAATGCATCAAACGATATCTACTTGAACTCTCAGCTGCACAATTCATCTAATATTAAACCCATGTAAAAGGCATAAATAATCTACTCAAATGTCTACCGTAAATAGAAAAAATACATGTAATTTCACTGAACAACAACACAGCAGCGCTCACTGTATAACCACGACTATCTTTTGTTTATTATAACATCATGTTGCCGATGGATAAACGAAATGATATAATAACTTATTCAAGCATAAAACGGATGGCAAACAGACGTAAAGCAATATTGTTCCCGGTTATTGATTGGTAACTCGGAAAAATCTCATTTCCTCTGGGATATGACAGGGTTTCACGTTTAAAGATCCTATGCTGAGAATAAATGAAATGGGGATGAACCGTTTTAGCTTTTAGGTCGTTTTGGTTTATAATGTTCGTGATTTATGACAACTTTCATTACTCGTGGAAAATGATTATCATACCCTAGCATAGTAGTATAATTACACATTGCGATCCCACCACTATGCCACAAGGTTTCCTCTCAGAGACAGAATTACTATTACTTCTAATTACAGAACTATTTATTTATAACACAGTTTTGCGAAAACATAAAACTCTAACGTATGACCCTAAACTGGATGAAACCCCACGCAGGAGAGGACGCGTTTGTGAAATTAAATCCAATCGATTATTACTAGCCAGTAGACATTACGAAAAACTAAGCAGCCGATTATATAATAAAATTAATCAAAACCTTCACATATATCCTCTTTCACGATTTGAATTAAAACGAAAGTTGAAGGAGCACTTGCTTAATTTACATTACATCGAAACAGAAAATCTTATCAAACACCACTATAGGCTCAATACACACATACACACACATACTCCCTCCTACCCTCTACACACACACTTACACACACACACACACACACACACACACACACACACACACACACACACACACACACACACACACACACGCATCCTTTCTTTTAGCTAAAACAAGGCATGCATTTGTATTATTATAATATATAATATAATAATAATATAATATAATATGGGACAACATCCACACAAAGCTCTTCAGGTCCCAAACTAGGCAGAGATATACTATGATGACCTGATGACTGATATACATATACACACCCAGACACAGATCAAACAGACATGTTCATGTACACAAATGTTTGAACTGTCTGGGGATCGAACCCGGGACCAGCGGCTCAGAAGGCAGGGATGCTACCAACTGCGCCAACCGGCCTGTTATTATTATTATCTTTTTAATTTATTTCACGGATTACGTCCGGTCCTTTGCAAAGGCATAAGTGGGGCTGTGGCCAACACTTAGAGGCCTGTTTGGTATAAAATATACAATATAGTATAAAAACAGACATTTTGGATGACGGGTAACATGGTACTTATATCTATTACAAAAATGTGTAAAATGGTAAGGCTATTTATATGAACTTATTAGTGATTAGGGATATACTGGGCTATGGACGAGACTACGGCACCTGCCAATTTCAGTGTCATTTTTTATTATTATTATAATATTATTATTCTTAATTTCTTACTTATTCTTTTTTATAATTCTTCTCGCTATCAGTACAAAATTACTTACATTATACCAGGCCATTCGAATATACTTAAGCTAGGTCTTTTACTTTGTAATATTGTTTATACCTGTATAAGAACGGAGGGCGTTGTGGTCTGTAACACAGTTTTATACTACCACAGGCACCAACTATCTCATTAAAAAGATATGATTTATGTATTATTTATATGCAAACACAGCATATTACCTAAGTTTATTGTTATTGTAAGTACCTATTACCTAAGAAATGTGTCAATAAAGATTTTATTATTATATTATTATTATTAATTATATGCTCTCCAGCACGCAGATTGGCGGATAGGCTAACAAACAAGGTAATGTCGGAGATCAGGCCTCCGATATTACCTAATGCCTGTTTTCCTCTGGCAACAACTGAGAACGAAAGCGTCGGCCCTTCAAAAGCAACCGATAAGTAACATAACCAATAACTAGACTTGCAAACACACGGTCTTATCAGCGGCCAATTCACAACTCATTATTTTAGAAAGCACTTGACCAATTAGGCTCATATTCGCAATTCCTCTTTCATGTCAGGTACCTAATGTGTGTGCGAAATCTTATCATAATCATTCGGTAAAATTTTCGTCGTTTTACCGTTCGCGCCGCAGCAAACTTCCCCCTATTTTAGGATAAGTACCCCCAATCAAAAATCGCCGACGATAAAATAATGAACTAAATAGTAGAACATTCATACCAAGTTTCGTCAAGATTGTTTAAAAAATGCGACTTGTACAGGAAGACAAACGAACAACTTAGGATGTTCGTTTGTCTTCCTGAATATGAAATGACAGATGAAAGTCAATTGGGCAAATTATAGCAGGGACGCTTCGTTCGCTCGGTCAATAACCACCTTAGTTGTAAACCGTTCAGCACAGCAAGCTTTTTTATGTGATTGACAACTTATTCTCTCTGTGAAAGCTGCAATTACCTACTTAGTAGTACAAGCGCTTCAAACAACTTCTTACCGCAGACTTAGTATTACGCGCTGTGCTGTCAAATATTCAGTACGATCGTAAGATCGGTACAAAGTCTGGGTAAAAAGATAAGCGTCCTAGGAGTAGGTGTGCGGGTGTGCTAATTTACTATTTTAATGTTAGTAAATAAAAAATCTGAATAAATTGGCTGCAAATTTACTGTTTTATACCTTTTAATCGACTTCAAAAAGGAGGTGGTTGTATGTTCGTGTGTATGGACTTTTTATGTGTATGTTAGCCGATTTCTTCCCCATTTGTGGACCGATTGTCAATGTTGTTTTGTTCCGTAGAGTAAGTATACTTCCGACGTGGTCCCATTTAAATATCATCAAATTCGGTCGAGTAGTTTTTGAGTTACACTTCATTAACGGAAAGGGTTACTCCTATTTTGATGATATCATCATTGACGGTGAATGACAATCGATCCCGTAAGTAGCAAGGGTCACTAAAAAATGGAGAAAACATTTTTTACCTACACTTGGCTTCAATACCAAAAAGTGTGAAACTACTACTTGTCGCAGTCGGTACCATGCGCACAATATTTTGATAAAAGGTAAAACCTACTTTTGAACTATCATGGTACCGACTTTAACAAGTTATTTCACACTTTTTAGTATTGAAGTCTGTTCCATATTTAGGTATTTTTTTATCAAGTTGTCATTCACATTTGACAGTTGCGTGACGTACACATAACAGCTGCATTAGGCCGCCATATAAACACCATGGAAAAAAAACTGTCATAACATTTCATCACCCTTGATGGTTGCCGAGCACATCTAGTGTATCGAGCTGTCAAAATGATGGCGTGCTTTTGACTACGCTTTGACAGAACTATCATTCTGATCTTGACGTAGGCGGAGATCTTATTATTTTGTCTATGCTGTGCCCAAGCATATTACGCTTTTTTACCCGCGTGGTGATGGATGATGATGATGAAATGTATTCTATGTGTTAATACAGTGCCTCATCTATCTCCATACCAAATGTCATCAAAATTTCCCCCGCCGGTTGAGCGTGAAACAGTAACAAAGATCCACCCATCCACGCATACATACGCCCTTATTCACAACTTTCACGTTCATAAAATTATAGTAGGATATCTGTTCATAATCAGATATACATTTCCTCTGAGTTCTTTCACGTTGTAATAGTCGCACAATCGCTGGGCACGTTACCAGGCCATGCTCCTGCTCCAAGTCCAAGAACCGCGGTACACGCTTATCTAATATAGAGCTAGAAGCAAACGCCTGCGTCACATGCCTTACTCGTATCACAGTAACCTATGATCGACTTACACCGTACGAACGTCGGTTACGCAAGCATTAATAAAATTCCGACTCCTCCCGAAACACATCAACATTCCACGTTAGGATAACTCAAATTCATAATTCACACTCGCAATAGGCCTTCATCGTACATAAGGACTCCAGCTACACGCGTATGCGACCGATTGTGTGCATGACACAACCGGCATGGAACGCGTGATCCTACCTTGGAAGCGCAGGGTCCTAGGTCCAATCTTTGCCTAGGCCAAATAATTGTGTGATGAGCAGAATTACTTATTGCCGGGTCATGGATGTCGTGATGTGTAATTATGTGAACCCATGCCTGTCGTGGCTCTGAGAACCCTAGAGCTGGGATATAACGTATTTGTAAACGTTATTAGTTCAACCAATAAAACAAGATAAGGCACTGTATTATTAATAGTTGTGGCTTATAAGTTCCATACAGTATCAAAAACAAGTATCTATAAAATGAAATTATACTTTAAACCTAATTGCCGAAGAAATTCAAAATGTACACAAGAAGGCACCGCAAACAAAAGGCTTGAAAGTGTGGAGTCGGCATTCTGTCAGCTCCGTAATAAGCCCCCGCCGCATGCGTCTTGTTTGTTGAACGACAATTAAAATGCTAATTATTTGCAGAGTTCTCAAATTTGGACGAGTAGAGTTAAGAGAACCGTAGACAGAAAAAAGTACGTGTTTTAATGAGTGAATATTTTGAAACATTTTTTTACAAAGGTCGTCATTCTATATACTTAGTCATTGGATCGTACATCGCTTGCAGCGATACTTGCCTAGTTGTGCTGTACTGTTTAATCCTTCCTATACCGTGATAATTAAAACAAAAGATTTATGAATGAAACTGACGTATACGTACGTCTCTGGGACGCAATTTTTTTTAACGTAAGACGAAACTTGCTCAAATTTTATAATGTGTCCTCACGAATATCTAGACCTTCCAAAACGGTTAATTGACATTGTTTTATATAAACTATAATATTAGAAAGAGGAAAGATTTGTATGTAAGTATGTTTGTAACGAATTGGCTCAAAAAGTACTAGACCGATTTCAAAAATTCTTTCACCGTTGGAATGCTACATTCACCATGAGTAACATAGGCTATATAAGATTCATCATCATCATCATCCATCACCGCGCGGGTGAAACCGCGGAGAGCAGCTAGTGTGTAATAAATGGTCACAAAATACTTTTTTCGCATATGTTCACCGTTACACACCTAAAAAATTTGGCTCGATAGAAAAAAAAAAGCAAACTTTTACAAAAAACACACTTGTGCAAGTGTGTTACACGTTCCCGTCGATGTAATGAATCAACATCATTCAGATGGGAGATATTTTTACAAAAAAGAATGGGTGTAAACCCAACAAACATATGAATACTGTAGATTCGCGCGGGAGGCGCTGCTAGTGTAACGTCGGCTCCGTAATGATAAAATCTTTAAAATTAAATGCGCACAATACAACAATTAAAAACTATCCCATAGTGTTCACAGTGTCTTAAAACCATATGTGCAAGTGATATATCAACACAAATTAACATGTCAGCAATGTAAACTGTGTCTCAAATACGGCAAAAATTATCTACTTATAGATTCAAAACAAAACATTTTATCAGAAACACGATCAAAATTCATATTATATACAGTGAACCAGTGTAGTTGTACGCGAATATAACGGTTAGATTAAAAGATATTCGCAAGTGTACAAATTAATAAACCGTTGATGAGTTGCGTCAGCTTTAAAATATTTTGACCTTTGGACTCACTTCACTTAGCGTCTGTTCGATTCTCACTGTCAGCATTATAAAGAAAATAACTTTTTGCATCTGAACTTTATTCTGCTTTAAATAGACAGCATTTTTATGAATATAAATTACTAAAAACTTATTTTTCTCCTTAAAAATGGAATCAATGGACACCGACAATGTAACATTTAGATTTCATCAACGGCAGAGAGCTAACAGCTTGGGAGACCTTACAGAGTCATCGATATTCGAGTCGACAAGAATTAGCTTACCACTAAACAACCATGATGAAAGTGATACTAACTGTATTCTAAATAAAAAGATCAACGAATTAGAGACCCAACTTCTCTCAGCAAACGGCGAAATTGATAACTTGTTGTTAGAAAATGAAACACTTAAAAAAGAGCTAGAAAAATCACAAAAACTCTTAGGTGTCTATAGAAAAATTGAGTTTGCTGATGTACAACATTCACCTTCAATCGGCAGAAAAAGGAAAAGACAAAGAGTCTCTTTAAGTATTGAGGACTCATTGAAAACTGCAAAAATTATTTCGACGCCTTCAAAAAGTCAGCCACCTGAATTTGAAAATCAAAAACACATGATAGACCAATTAACCGCACAAGTAAAGCAGCTTCAAAAGTGGCTAGATGAAGGAAGAGAGAAATATAATAATACAAAATTACTAACAAAAACTTCAACAAAAATTCCCACATTAACTGTTAAACAACACAAAGCAAAAGACAGTACATTAAACAAATTAAGAATACACACAAAGAGATTGCGCAAACTACACAGCAAATATGTTTCTATAAAACAAAAAAATGACCAACTAGAACATAAAATTCTGGAACTACAAACGGAAAATAAACTGAAAGATTATCAAAATGTTAAAACCAGTAGCTATACGAAGCAAACAACTGAAAAAGAAAAAGTTTGTAGCAACTACATCACACCGAAATTCGTATACCGAATACCGGAAGCACATAGAAACGTGGTTATATTCTCTGACCGCCTAGGACAGGGACTGGCCACTAAAATTTTAAATAAAATTGACAAAAATACAAAACTTATTAATTATTGTAAGCCAGGAGCGAACTTAGAGAATATATTAGATACATTTCAAGAAAAAACTAAGACACTTACCAAATACGACACCGTAGCTATATTTATTAGCAAATACGACGAATCTTACAAATATAACACAAAAAGGTCTTATATCAAGCTGTTAAATGAAGTTATAAATAAAACAAACAGATGTTTTAATGTAATTATAAGCGGCATCCACTATAACAGTACTCACGACAACGAAATATATCATATTAATAGAACCATAGCGCATATGGCAAACACAATGGAAAACGTAAAATATGTAGATCCTAACATTCATTGCAACGGCAGGACCAGAAACTTTTATGATACTAAACAACTCATGATCCAGGCAATAGAAGCAGCTACTAAGCAACAATTTCAAGGTTCATCTTCTCTTCAGTTTATCAAATGTCATGACAATCAAGAATCATCTCAGCCTGATACGAATTTTCAAAAAAGATCAAAACACGGAGAGAATGGATAATATTACACTCTAATGTGCAAAGTATCCATAACAAATATGATGAAATTGAAAATTTACTTAATGACTATATGTGTGACGTATTATGTTTATCGGAGACGTGGGGAAAAGATCACCAAGTGCAATCAATGAACATTGAACATTTTGAATTAGCATCTTATTTTAATAGGAAATTATTTGAACATGGAGGAACAGTCATTTTTGTTAGAAATAATTTAGATTTTAAGATTAGAAATGACATAAATAAGTTATCTTTTGAAATGAATTTTGAGTTGACGGCCATCGAGTTAAGGTGTAAGTTGTAATAATTTCAATTTATAGAAGGGATAAAGACATTTATCTATTTTTTGATATACTAACAAAATTACTACACAAACTTTGTCAAGAAGGTAAACAAATTGTGATTGCTGGTGACTTTAATTTAAATGTTTTAAAACCAAATAAAGACTTGTTAAAATTTCAATCCATACTCAATAATTTCAATTGTAAATGGGTACTTAATTAACCAACTAGAGTGCAGGGCACAACCGCAACATGTATTGACAACTTTGTAGTAAACTTTGATAATTATGAAGGCCATGTACTAAATCGAAAACTTTCAGATCACAAAGTTATTAAACTATCTTTCTATGACAATGTTAGTTTCATAGCTGAAACGAAATCCTACTATTATAAGAGAGTTATGTCGCCTAACAACTGTAGTTATTTTCATTTTCTATGACATAAAGATCTTGTAAATTTAGAGACTCAAATAATTAAGTGTAAAGATCCAAATACAAAAATGAATATTTTGCAAGATGCAGTGACATATTATTACAATATAGCTTTTCCGAAAAAAAGGCATATGATATGCAAATATAGTAAAAAAATGTCTTCACAAGGTATAGAAATTTCTAAAAAAACCTTAGAACAAATGGAACTCTTACAAGAAATTGAACCTACCGATCAAAGAAAATGCAAAATCAAATCCTATAGAAAAGTGTTGAGAAAAATATTTTTAACTGTCAAGAAAATGAAGTACATGCATAGAATAAAAAAATCACAGAATAAGATTAAAGAAACCTGGAATATTGTAAATGAACAGGTAAACCGAGGTAAAATTCAGGAAAGCAAAAAACCCATACTAGCAATTACAGACGAGTATGGTAAAAAAATAACTGACTGTAAAACCATTGCTGATTCATTCAATTCTTATTTCAGAAATATTGCCTACAAATTGACATACAAAAATGAATTTGACATAGAAAAATGCTTGAAATACCTAGATTATAAGGTAAAACCACCAACTTTAATTAAATTTGACGCAGTGACTCACAAAGAATTAAAGACGATTGTTCAAAACATGAAACCTAAAACTTCCTGTGATGTTTATGATATGAATTCAAGGACATTAAAAGGTTTAATTTTAAAAAATGAATATCTATTGAATTATTTGTATATTGTTATTAATGATTGTTTAGTTAAAGGAATATTTCCAGATTGTCTGAAAACTGGTCGTATTATACCATTACATAAAAAAGGAAATCACTCATTAATAGAAAATTATCGCCCTATTTGCATCTTGCCAATTATTTCAAAAATTCTTGAAACTGTTTTAAAGACAAGAATTGTTCATTATTTTGAAAGATATAGTCTTTTTGCCACCTCTCAATTCGGATTTCGTAAAGGACGATCGACCGAAATGGCCATAAGGAAAGTAGTATACTATATCCTTGACTCCTTGGAAAGGTCTAGGAAATGCGCAAGCATATACTGTGACCTGTCAAAAGCA
The DNA here is from genome assembly GCA_917880725.1 of Selenia dentaria. NCBI lineage: Eukaryota > Metazoa > Arthropoda > Insecta > Lepidoptera > Geometridae > Selenia > Selenia dentaria. Next base: position 34,946,442 of record OU862883.1, read on the forward strand.
TTTGATTGTCTGCGTCATGACGTGCTGATTTCGAAACTTAAATACTACGGATTTGATGGGGTCGAACTAAGTATGATGCGTTCCTATTTAAATAACAGAAGTCAAATTGTCACTGTCAATAATGTTAACTCTGAAATAGGAAATATAGTCGTAGGTGTACCTCAGGGTTCTATCCTCGGACCAGTGTTGTTTTTGATTTATGTTAACGACATTATTAATGCAATGCCAAGTTGGACTTATACGAGTTTATTTGCAGACGATACCCATGTGGGAGTAAGTGACAAATGTGAAAAAAATCTAGAAGCTAAGTTAAATGATGCTATGACTATACTGAAAGAATGGTTCAGCGCGAATGGAATAGTGCTTAATCCAGAGAAGAGTGTGATCATGTTATACAAAACGCGATAAGACAAAACTCATACTGGTTTGACTGAAAACAAGTTTTTAGGATACACTGTAGATTATAGCATAAATCATTCCGCACATATAGAAAATGTATGCAAAAAAATGGCAAGTGCTAACTACGCACTGCTAAAATTAAAAACTTCAATGAACCGAACGACTCTCATGTCCATATACTATGCATATGTTCATTCAATAGCGAATTATGCCATTACTGTATGGGGAAACGGGGTAGATATAAACAAAGTTCTGAAAAGTCAAAAGAGGGCCATAAGAATTATATTCGGACTTCAAAAACGCACTTCTGTCCGAGAATATTTTAAGAAATACCATATAATGACCGTCATTTCTTTATACATCTACAACAGTCTTTTGGAGATACACAATGATATTGAGACATTTACCAAAAACAAAGATGTGCATGGCTACAATCTACGAAATAAGGAAAAAATATTTAAGCCCAAAATAAGACTGACAAAAGTGAAAAAACAAGGTGTCCACATCAAAATTTTAATGTATAATCACCTACCTATAACAATCGCAAAGTTAAATAGAATAAATTTTAAAAGGAAGGTAAAAAAATTCTTTGAATGTCATCCATTACATTCCCTAAAGGAATTCATGGACATGCGTCTGACTGAAAATTCATTTTTGTAGAAAAAATTAAGTAGGTAGGTAGGCTAAGTAACTACGTAGATATAGGCTATTTGACTGCTCACGCTAAATTGATGGTTTCAAAATTTATACTTATTAATGTATCTTTCAAATGACATTATTTTTAATTTTTGCAATTTCTTGGAATATCATTTGCTTCGAATATTCAATGGTTTTATTAAGTCTTATAAATACAGGAAATATATTTAAATTATAATACAATAACTTGAATGTTTAATGTAAAAATAGCTGTAATTTAATTATTATTATTTCTTAACAGTGCTCTATGCTTAAGTTCAAAATGTATTTGTTGACTTGCCTAATGTAACAAACAATGTTATAAGGTTAATAAACGATTCTGATTCTGATTTTTTTTTCAAACGCGTAAGATTATTTTTCGCCTCAACTAGATTTAGCAAACCTTGTTGCAATCACAACATACCTACTTATATATGTTTGTTTGAAAATATTGTTATTTTGACACATATTTTATTTAATATCAAAACCGACTCTACTAACATAATTAGCCGACGTTAATGGGATTTTTGCCTCATGGTTTCTTTTCATCCACATTTTCAATCACAATAATATTTGGTAAAACTGTCTGGATTTCGCAGACATAGCTTCTGAAATCTTTGTTTCCATATCATTTCAATATCATCATCATCATCATCTCAGCCGTAGGAAGTCCACTGCTGAACATACGCCTCCCCATAATTTTCCAAAAGGACCGGTTGGAAGCGGCCTGCATCCAACGTCGTCCTGAAACCTTTATTAGGTCGTCTGTCCACCGTGTCGGTAGACGACCTACGCTGCGCTTGCCGGTCCGTGGTGTCCATTCCAGAACCTTCCGGCCCCATCGGCCATCTGTTCTGCGTGCTATGTGCCCTGCCCACTGCCACTTTAACTGGCTAATCTTCTGGGCTATATGGGTGACTTTGGTTTTTCTACGGATCTCCTCATCTCTCAATTCAACTTTCAATATCTTTACACTAAGTTCGTGCTCTAAATAAAATAGTGAATCTAAATAATGGTAAATCTATATTTTTGTAAAATGTAGGCTGTTTCCTATATTTTCACATAACTATCATCATCCTCATCATCAATATCATCATCACCTACTTCTCTACTTCTACTTCTTTACCATCACTATCATCCCCTCAGCCGTAGGTTGCTACGGTATCACTGACCACATTCCTCCAAAACGACCGGTTTCCGCCTGCTTACCTTACCTTCCCTGTTCATTCCCACTTCAACCGGCTTATCCTCAAGGCTATGTCGGTGACTCTAATTTGATGACGGATCACCCTAGCTAGATGAATAATTTGATCACGTAGAGAAACCCCAAAATATAGCCTCTCCACAGCTCGATGTGCTATTAGAATAAATTAAGGTATAATATGTCAAAACTTGAGAATTGTTTGTATTCATTAAGTTTGTATTTAATGTGGTGATAATTTACATAAATGTTATTAATGAGTTTTATAAATAAATGTGTCATTGTACCGGCAAACGTCTTATAGTTTCTATAAGAGAAGACCAGATGCTTCAAATACTAATAATATGTCAATATGATGTTCACTCCAGATGGGTTTCGCGACTTCAATTGAATGAGTACGTATTTTTCCATATATTGCGGCTGCGTCACCCACGCCCGGAGTATTGTAGTGTACTGAATTCTAGCGCCTGATCATGTTACAGTCAGGATCAACAATTCTACAGAGTGATTGTAAAATATTTGTGTACAGACATGCGGTACAATACAACGATACCAGCAAATTTGTTCAAACAAGCACTACAATACAATAGTACCAAAAAAACTCTACATGTGTTCATTAGGTGATCACGATTAAACAGTAGTACACATTAGCAAGAGATCGTCTTGGTACATACCACGGCAGCTATTATATATATAATATACCTTAGTGCCTAAGCGTAGCCGTTCTTGAAGGAAACTCTTGCAAGGGAAGTTTGAAATAATTAATTATCTAAATACGAGGGCACATTTAACATCGTTTAGCATCAATGCTCATTCTACCCAATTATTATCACCCTGCACGATTGCGCACTCAAATGTTTGCCAGTTCGCGAGCACGATAACAGAATCGCTTTATTTCGCATAGGAACTTCAACTTGGCAAATTTATTAATTAAGCCAACTCCATAAAATATAGCTTTGCGGTCTAACGGCGCGATTCGAATACAATTTTGTTGGCAGATAATAAATTACCTTGACATCTGACGTTGGAAGTTTGGTAATAAAATTTGGAGTTTTCGTGCACTTGTAGGCCGATGGGAAATCTAATTCGGCTTTCGGCTCTAATCACAAGAAATTTACAAAAGTTTTGCGATATACTCATTTCTCATATATGTGCGTTAAATTTGGATGTTATACTAAACTTCACGTAAAAATTGATCTAAAGTCTATCAACTAAACCTAAACTTTTTTATAACGAAGTTATAAAAATAGAGTTGAAAAGAGAAAACTACACCATCATAGCTAAGGCAAAGTAGTTAAAGCGCGCGGCCCCGAGTAAGAAGCCCGTCATCGCGTTAAAAGTGGAAAAAGATGTGGTGGGGGCGGAGGATGCTGCCCGGCGTCCGTTACGTGAGTGCCGGCAGAGCAATCGGGGTTGGCACGTCATGCGATTCACGCGCTTGAAATCAAATGTCAAATTTATTTTTAAATGTCATAGATTTCTGTTGTGTATGTAGGCTACCAACAAATAAGATCGATCGAAAATTTGTTCGTAGATCGCGGTGATGACTTGACACCCCTAAATGAATCTCGCGATAAACCAGTCTCAATTAAAGCTAGTAGGGAAGACGTTCTACTTATAGATTTTTAGTTGCTTTGGTTAAGTTGATAACTAAGGAAGAGACAAAGACAAATCTTTAGGTGAAGTAGTAATAGTTATAGTAGAAAAAAAAGAAAAGAAAGGAAGAGGAGGAAAAAATCAAATGATGAATAGGTTTCTTCTAAACTGGTGCACTTCTGGTGGTCAATCATTTATAATCAAGTGTCCTAAATGCAATTCCTTTAAATATAAACACAAAAAACCTAAATAGATACACATTCAATATAATCTTATATAATGAATCCCTATTTCGCTTGGTCACGCCGTAACTTGTGAACAACATTACCGATTTCGATTAAATTTGGAAAGGAGGTAGATAATATCCCGGAGAAAGATAAAGGATAGCTTTCATCCTTAAAATACATCGAGGATACCGCGAGGGTGAAAACGCGGGCGCAACTAGTATTATATGATAAAACTTACAATGATAGAACTACAAGAGAAATATTTCAGAGCTGTTCAGAAGTTCACTCAGCAGTAAATCCACGCTTGAGTACAGATCTGAATATTTTTTTGTATGATATTTAATATCATGTCTAGATTCATAACTGTAAGTCTTTCTAGAATTGGCCTCAGAGTTATAAATTCAACTGTGGCTACGTAGCTCTTCAGCTGCTTCTCGTTGTCTCTGGCAGATAGAGAAAGTAAGTCTTTCTAGAATTGGCCTCAGAGTTATAAATGCAACTGTGGCTACGTAGATCTTCAGCTGCTTCTCGTTGTCTCTGGCAGATAGAGAAAGTAAGTCTTTCTAGAATTGTCCTCAGAGTTATAATTTCAACTGTGGCTACGTAGCTCTTCAGCTGCTTCTCGTTGTCTCTGGCAGATAGAGAAAGTTAGTCTTTCTAGAATTGGCCTCAGAGTTATAAATTCAACTGTGGCTACGTAGCTCTTCAGCTGCTTCTCGTTGTCTCTGGCAGATAAATAAAGTAAGTCTTTCTAGAATTGGCCTCAGAGTTATAATTTCAACTGTGGCTACGTAGATCTTCAGCTGCTTCTCGTTGTCTCTGGCAGATAGAGAAAGTTAGTCTTTCTAGAATTGGCCTCAGAGTTATAATTTCAACTGTGGCTACGTAGCTCTTCAGATGCTTCTCGTTGTCAATGGCAGGTAAAGAAAGTAAGTCTTTCTAGAATTGGCCTCAGAGTTATAATTTCAACTGTGGCTACGTAGCTCTTCAGCTGCTTCTCGTTGTCTCTGGCAGATAGAGAAAGTAAGTCTTTCTAGAATTGTCCTCAGAGTTATAATTTCAACTGTGGCTACGTAGCTCTTCAGCTGCTTCTCGTTGTCTCTGGTAGATAGAGAAAGTAAGTCTTTCTAGAATTGTCCTCAGAGTTATAATTTCATCTGTGGCTACGTAGCTCTTCAGCTGTTTCTCGTTGTCTCTGGCAGATAGAGAAAGTAAGTCTTTTAGAATTGGCCTCAGAGTTCATGACTTGGTTCTCAGTGAATCAAACGACTGGGCGTAAGTTCTTTTCTGTATTAGATTGCTGATTTAATACATTTAGATATGAATATTTACTTAATATTATGAAATATTTCCATCATGAGTGAGTTTTAGGCCACGGCTACCTCTCAAGATATTGTTTTTTTTTTTCAAATAGATATTTAACTCACGTTTTCAAACGGAAACCCATTGTTGTTTAGTTGCGCGCGGGTTGGAATCAGTGGGCAAGGCATTAAACAATATGAAATGTTGTTACCGTCATCTAATGAAATGTTGTTAACGATGCATATGAAGTGATGGTAATATAGGCCTGTTAAGTGCAAAAGTGCTAGATTTAGTAGCCGAAAGAAACTAAAAAATCTTTTTTGTTATAAATTATGTATAATTTAAAACTCCTTCTTTCCTGAAACGTTCGATATATCAAGTGCGCGACAACCCTAAGATTTTATAAATTGATTAATTCGCAAAAGGGTAACAAGCGGCAAGTTTATTATGCGCCCTTGTTTTAAATGATTAATTTTGTTGTAATTAAGTGGGACACGATCCACCGGCATCTTGTCAATGTTCTTTATAAATGGGTAATTAACTGCTTTCTCTCCCGCACTTCTCCGCAACGCCAATTTGTTTTTAATACTCAATTTCTTATCTACTTAAAAATCGTATAAGGGCAAGCTGTTGACCTGATGGCAAGTGTAAACCTGCCTATAACAGTTGCAATATTCTTAGCTTGTTTATATCTTATTAAATTGTCCTTGCCTTTAAAGTGCGGGGTCTCAGTTTCGATCCCTGATTAGAGCAAATATGTATGTGATGTGCAGATATGTTTGTTCTCGGGTCGTTGATGTTGTGATGTAGTATCGTATGTATCCACGCCTTCCGCAACTCAAGAAGGTTTTTTTTAAATGTTTCATCTAAGTGACTACCTCTCCTGACGGGAAGCGAAGATGGATTCAAGAAGTAATGACCATTAGTGAAGCCATAAGCTGCACTAATCTCCACCCCTATGATGACCTGAGAGATGCTTTTTCACGCCCTGCTTGAAAGACCCAGGGTCATAGCTGCATGGAAATACGTAACCCATAACATAATTCTAATCCGTCTCGGTAATTTTCATCTCCCAATTATTTTACTAGTAAGACTATCAATTAGTATACTTTACTTAGATTAGTAAGATAGTGCTGTACATCTGTCCCGCTTTGATGAAGCTCTCCCTCCCGCCGTTGCAATGCGAGCATGTATCCAGGATAAACTTATCACGTGATAAACTGATTTGTTTATCTATATATACTTCTAGCTGCGCCCTGCGGTTACACCCGCGTAGTGATGGATGATGATGAAAGTGTCATATGTCCAAGACCTTATCTTTTTAAGCGTGAAAGTGTAACAAACATCCATCCATACATACAAACTTTCGCGTTTATAATATTAGTAGGATCATCTAGCTTGGATCTAGACGCGCTTAAAAATGATTTTATATGTTTTAGAGGCATTATTACTCCTTGAGGGGTAGGCCGAGTTGGTAGGTAGTTTTTGTTTTGTCGATTGAACATTATGTAGGTAAATATGTGTTGTCTTGCAAACGTGTTAGGGTCGATTTTAGCATTACCCAACCCACTAATCACATTACAATTATATTGAATTATGTCATTCAGCTGGATTCCAAACTATCTATATTAACTGAGCTCACAGAGGGCAAATTCAAGTTGACTGTAAAAAACGTTTTAATAAAAAAAGCTTACTATAAAGTTCGACATTATATAGAAGATAAAGATGCTTGGAATACTCCACTTCTGGCAAGCTGTCTCTCTGCCACCCATAAAATGTAATATTTGTAGTACCTAAGTAGAAACATTGTAAACATCCATATAAAAAGAATGGCCCCGAGTTTCTTGCCGCTTCTTCTCGGTGGGTTCTATATATTTTGGAACGCGGCGGTAGAGTCTTTAAAGTACATTATAATGAAAAGTTGACGTTCATAAGTGCGTCTTTGATGCCTAAATTGAATAAATGATTTTGACTTTGACTTTGACTATATCTCGTAAATAAGTGATAGTCACATCATCGCACCGCACATCAGATGAAATAATAGTCATAACTGTGATTTAAGGCGAGCCGCCCCGTGTTACATATCGTATAACTTGCATTAAATAAGAATAAACTCCAATAACTGTAATCTACATTCACATGTAAGTTGTTTTATCCTCTACGAGACCTTTTCAGTCCACTGTCAAGCCCTTAATTACGAAATTAACATATTTTGTTACAATTTAAGGGCGAACGAATTAAGTCCAAATAAGATTAGGTCCAGCCAGCGTAAATAATGTGGAAAAGACCATTAGTCTGGGAGCAATGGGACTAACTTAATTACCTGTTTTCCACGCGTGTAATTACTGATTTTGTTTAAAATTTACACGATTTTGCACAACGAAGAAATAATATCAGGAAAAGTAACTGCCTTAAAAAAATTACCCAATAGAAGTCGAGCTAAATCAATAACATCGTTCACGCCGCTATGATCCAGCTGTCATAGTAGACGTTACAGCACGCGCGTGGACCAATCCCTGCTTTCCTACTGAAATGTAAACCAATCACCGAACATGTCTATTTGTAACCTCGAAAGTTATTCGTATTTGGAATCATACGTCGTTTTGGATTGAAGGACCACTTTCTGTGTGGAATTTGTTCTGAGTTATGCTTCCTGACATTATTACTTCGTAGATTTTGCCACTCATTTGTCATCTGTATTGTGGCCATGACATTCAAGTACTATTAAATTCTTATTCGAATATTTAACGTTTGCATTTTTAACTGTCGATAAAAAAGAACAAAAAAAAACATAAAATCAGATAGAGATTTAGCACTTTGTTGAATCATGGTATTTAACGCTTGTCTTTTTCTCCTATGAAAATACATAAGATAATACATAACAACAGAAATAAATAAGGTTATTTCTGTTGGGGTCATCCATAGCTACCTTAAAGTTATAACAAAACACCATGAAAATTCTAAACTTCAAAAACAGCCAGTAAGACTTTGATAATTCTGATGGTCTCATTGCTGTACTACTGTAAACTACTACATACAACTAAACACCTAATTTAAAGAACCATTTAAATGATATCATTTTAGTCAGCATAGGCTTTTTGAATAATATTTTCATTCTAATAATATCAGTTTTGTTCTAGGCAAAGCAAGCATTAAAACACTTGCATTATAAAATATACAAGCATGAAAGAGTCACTTATCATGTATTATTTGAACACGAGATGAACAAACTTGTGGTCATTGATTTTGATCAGCCTTTATTGCATACTCGCTATGTCCATAGATATTCAATGTACACTCGTGATGAAATAAAACAGCATCTTCAGAACTATACATCCTGCTCTAATTCTAATTGATTGGAGCGAGACAGAAGGTCGAGGGTTGAGCGCAGTTTGTTAGAAAATGTAGGGCAAAGTGTAATGAAAATAAACTTTTACTGTACACACCCTGACTGTCTAAGTGCGTTTGGGGGAAGAAATACATATTGTTCGAATTGATATATTGTCTAGTGTCATTCTCGATCGCTTAGACCATCATAAAATTTCACAGATTGCTAAATCTGGTTCTCTTTATTAATTACTAGCTGCCTTGCCAGCGGCTTCGCTCGCTTGTGCTACGAGTATATGATAACTAACCACATAAATAAATTAAGTTTACTTCCTTTTGAATACTTTTCCAAAAATCCTTCTTTAGCTAATATATATAATAAAAAGCATCAACTTTTTAAACTCTGCGTTTATTAATCAGCCAGGCAATCAGGACAATTATGAATCAAATATGGATTAACATTATTGATATAAAACATCTTTAATTAGATTAAATCGCGAACATTTTCTAATTATTCATATCCCGACGTTTCGAACACTTCAGTGAACATGGTAATGGCAAAGCAAGTAAATATCTATAATATAATTCTAATATAGAGACCATATTTATCCTTCAGAAACGTGCTATTAGAGCTATATACGAAATGGGTCCCCGTGAATCTTTGAGAGATTTATTTAAAGAAATCAATATATTAACGTTGCCTTCCTTATATGTATTTGAAAATATAATGTATGTTCGTAAAAATTTACATAAATATAAGTTAAATAGTGATCACCACACTTTTAATACCAGAAATACAATTAGGACAGCTGTACCTAGTTTTAGACTTGCGAAGACTAATAAGTCATTCCTAGGAAATTGTGTGCGTTTTTACAATAAAATCCGAAAGCACATAACTGAGCTCACAGAGGGCAAATTCAAGTTGACTGTAAACAACGTTTTAATAAAAAAAGCTTACTATAAAGTTCGACATTATATAGAAGATAAAGATGCTTGGAATACTCCACTTCTGGCAAGCTGTCACTCTGTCACCCATAAAATGTAATATTTGTAGTGCCTAAGTAGAAACATTGTAAACACCTATATAAAAAAAATGGCCCCGAGTTTCTTGTCGCTTCTTCTCGGTGGGCTTTATATATTTTGGAACGCGGCGGTAGAGTCTTTAAAGTACATTATAATGAAAAGTTGACGTTCATAAGTGCGTCTTTGATGCCTAAATTGAATAAATGATTTTAACTTTGACTTGACTTGATAAGTAGAACGTCTTTCTAGCGTTGATACCGGCAGGTTTAGCGCAAGATGCGAGTAGGGATGTCAACATCGCATCTACGAACAAATCTTTTTTGTTGTACAACAGAAAACAAAGACATTTAAAAACTGCCAACCCCGACCGCTCTACCGGCACTCGCGTAACGATCGCCGGCAAGCGTCCTGCCCCCACCGCACCGCCTCTTTCAATTTGTGTCGCCTATTTATCGCAAAGACGTTCTACTTACTGGAGGCCGCACACTACAAGCTTTGATAACGGTTAGAATAGCTGTCAGTTTTCTGTTATAGAGTTACGAAACTGATAAAATATTCGCCATTTAATGTATTTTTAAAATGCATAATTTCAATGTTAACAATCACTGAAAACCATTATTACATTATATTCAAAATAATTGTATGAAAGATATATACTATAACAGATTCAACGTGAAACCCTGGTATAATACAGCACACAATGCATTTGACATTCCGTGTCCGGAGTCGAATAATATTCCTGCCACCGTTGGGAGTCATGCACAATACATCCCAAGCGAATGCACAATACACCTCAAGCGAATGCACAATACACCCCAAGCGGGACGTCAGTGCAGGACTTAGCGCCCCCAATCAGAATAAGAATAAGAATAAGGGAGTCGTAAGAGGCGACGAAACCCGACTAGGACCTAACACCTGGGAAGTACCTCTTTTGTGGTACCACTGTAGTCCCAAATATTCTAACCGAGCTAATTATAATTCTAAAGCTATTACTTCTGTGCACTATTGTGCACAAGTATGTCTTTGGATATAAGGAACACTGTAGCAAGTGTAATAAAGACTAGCAAAGAGACTCAAAATTAATCTCGGGTGACGAGTTCAGTACAATGCTAAGCAAACTACAGTCTAAGATCTGGATGGCAATTCAACTGTCATGGGCGAACGTAAGAGTTTTAATATAAGGCACACCACTTACCCGTCAACTTCAAAGCTTAGATAATGTACAAATTTGGCCTACTTCTTTCAAACCTCGATATCCCTGTATATACATAGGACCTCATATTACCCTCATTAGTACATCTGGCCCCTTAGTGATTCCTTTTACATCCGCAGCTTTAAGCTGAGATGCGTGCTGAGACGAACATATCCGCGCTTTGATCTCCGAATGTTAAATGATAACATCAAAAAGTCAAAAGAAGTGCCTATATGTTTATGGCTTATAGCTTTATACAAAAAGTACTCTCAAGTATTGCCTTGAGGACTTAGGTTTATGATTTGTACGACATTACGTTATCGATATAGGCCTTTATGCAAGCCATAATTTTACATTGCTCCAACAATGTTCTCGCTTATCGTGCACTTTATTATACAGAAAAGTATACTAATAATGAAAGGAAAATGTGTAGCATTAGTGACTAGCGACATGTTTTTTTTTTCTAATCTTTGTATTCTCGAAGAATTTGAGAATAATATCATAAAAAACAATTTTAGCAGTATGGTGCACTAGCTGACCTGCCTGTGACAAACGAATGTCAGCTATGCCAGCAGGTCACACTCCCTTAGAGGTACATATTTCCAAAAATCTTTGGATATTTAGTATCTCGGAGTCACCACTTAAATAACTTCGAATATTTTTAACCATAACAAAAATGGTACAGTGGTATCTTCAAGCTATTGCAAGCGAAGTGGGTCTAACAGCAAGTTTAAAGTGTTTCTGCTAAACCTACATATAATATTGTCATATTAAAATCTCTGTCGAAACTTTACGATGTAGGAAATCATATTTTATTTACTTACAGATGTTTTTGAAGTAACCAGTGAAGCTAGTTAGTCAGCAGTTGTACATATTATGGTCGTCGGTGTCATTAAAAGCCGGAAAAGTGCGAGTCAAACTCGCGCACGAAGGGTTCCGTACCATTATCTATAAATCCTTCCTATAACATGATAATTAAAACAAAAGATTTATGAATGAAACTGACGTATATTTAAAAATACTCCTATACTCCTATACAACAGACATGATTTTTTGGCGTTTTTATCGCTTCGCCAGTTGCGCGTTGCCGGTTTTATTTTATTTTATTTCATTTTGCTAAATTATTTTAGAAAAACTTACAGCTAAGTGTAACAAAACAAATAAATGAATAAAATACGGAAGGCCAATTAAAAGTTTTCACCAATAAGTAATAAATATCATGAATATAAATAATAATTTGAGTAAATATATTAATAGTAGAAATTATATGATTATAGTATAAATATCTATGTAATATTATATAAAAGTAATAAAGGCGAGTGCACACGTAATAAAAGAATATTATAATATATAATACTACTTATTTATCTAATCCAGGTACTAAATCAGTTGAAGAATTTATCGCTCAACAGCCGACGTAACTGCTCAACTGAAGCGTTGAAGAGGTCGACATATTTTTTAGTATTTGTTGTTATAGCAGCAACAGAAATACATCGTTCATGAAAATTTCAACTGTCTTATTATCACGGTTCATGAGATAGATAGAACCTGACAAACAGACAGACAGTTGGACTGTAGTCTTAGTAATAAGGTCCCGTTTCACCCTTTGTCCCTTTACGGAATTCTAAAAATGCGCCCTTCTTCGATTATTGTTCTTGCTTTCACTAATCCACTAACGATGCGCATAACTTAACTTCTCATTGTTTGCTGACACCCTTTGTACTTTTGGGTAACTATACGGATAACAAAACAATTTCACGAATGAAATTATAATATTTATTAATTTGAAAAAAGATACTATCACGAACGACAAAATATATATTTCGTAACGTCTTGAGTGTGAGCTGTGTAAGCGATCTAAGGGGCTCATCGTCCGCAGCGATCCATCATTAAGAGGCCAGCCGCGTCCGTCACTAAAGGTCGCCACACTTTAATGTTTTATGTGACCACATTACTCTTTTGGTGAAATAAAACGAACGAAATGTAAACTAAACCTTAGTATTTTCATATAGTATGAAATTCGGATTATCTTGTATTTGAATAGATACCAAACCAATCTTTACTTTCTCGTTTTGCCACAAAAATTAAATTCTGTCTATATCTATCTCTATGTATAGTGCTACAAGGATCTTTTGGCACCTGGCCAAAATTTGAACTAACGGTGCCATCTTGTAAAGCGTCACTTTTGACAGATAGCCGTAGTTTATGTTTGTCATGATAGATTCGTAAAAGTTTCGTGGTTTTATATAATATACAAGATCTTAATGCAGAAAGTCATTAGAAGTGGTGTTAGAGAGATGGTGCTACGAGTGAAGGATTTCTTTGAGAAAGAAAAGCAATCTATCACCCCGCTTATTCAATTTGAAAAAGTAAATGAACGCGTCCCAGCTGCTACAGGTAAACAATACCATGTCTCGTAAATTGTATTACCCAATATACTAATAAAATTAATTTTGTGTTGACTAGTGAAACATATTTTCTGCTGTTAAAATAAAATATGATTTCAGGCTACGAAGAAATAATGTCAGGAAGCATAACTCAGAACAAATTCCACACAAAAAGTGGTCCTTCAAACCAAAACGACGTATGATCCCAAATACGAATTACTTCCGAGGTTATAAATACACATGTTCGGTCATTGGTTTAAATTTCAGAAGGAAATCAGGGATTGGTCTACGCGCGTGTTGCAACGTCTACCATGACAGCTGAGTCATAGCGGCATGAACGATGTTATTGATTTAGCACGACTTTTATTGGGTCATTTTTTAAGGCAGTTACTCTTCCTGATATTATTTCTTCGTACATTTCAGATATAATTTTACGTACAGTTATTAGAATCGGAAATGAAGGAAGTTCGGCTGAAGCATCAAATAGTAAAATTGTTACACCAGGAAAAAAAAAAAAACTAGAAAGGATAAAGTGGTAATGGAATATTTTGATATCGGTGTTCTTAGACAAAATACTTACGAATTGTATGCTTGGAGAAAAGAGATACCAACAGTGAAAAAGTTGTTCTGTCATGTTAAAAAAGAGATTGGTTTCAAAGGCAGTCGAGAAATTCTTAGACAGCATATAAAATGATTGGATTTTGGTTCAGAAAAACTAAGAGCAACAGAAAGGGACTAATGGAACGTAATGATATTACTGCATGGCGTGCTCATGACCTCAAGGTATTGAAACATGTAATTTTATTCTATCTAAAAAGTAATAAGATTCTATGAAATAATGATGACACTGCCGCACCAATTCACATACTATAACATTATTTTATTTCAGGCTGTGAAGCATAATGACGAGGCAGAAAAACTACCTGCTGTCTATTAAGATGAGACTTACATTCACTCCGGGCACACAACTGGAAAGCGTTGGCAGAATGATGATGAAGGTATTGATTAATTAACTATCTCGTAATATGATTAAATATATAAAAAAAAACTTACGGTACTAACGGTTTTGAACGGACACCCAAAATAATTCAGCAGTTTTATTTATTAAATACCAATTTTATTGTAAAAAGTGTGCTCACGAAATAATATTTTGCAGATGGTTTCTATATATTATATATGGTTCAGTTTCTTCTTCCTTTGACGGTGACCTAACGAAATTAGAAATTCAAGCATTATTCAAAACACTTTTTCTCTTTAATAGAGAAACAAAGAATTAAGTTTACTTGGTTTTTTTTTGGGTCTGGGATTTGTAACTTGGAATTTGGAATATGGAATAGTATGATCTTACTAACGAACGTCTAGGACTTTAAATACATTTAAAAATTTTAAAATTTAAAGTATTAAAAAAAATATTTAAATCTTGTATTACCAAGGGCACGGACCTTATGTCTGTGGACCTAGCAGCTACTATAAAAAAAATACTTGTTTACAGCAAAAAAGGTAACAATCCCCTTTTTGAGATTTAAAGAAATAAAATAAACTTCCGCATTTCAATACAGTGTTGATCGTAACGAGAATCTGTATAACCAGACTCTCAGGGTGCTATCAGATAGAGAGCGGTCACGTGTTCACGCGAGCAGAATATAATATAATCATCATTATCAACCGGAAGACGTCCACTGGGGAACATAGGCCTCACAATATAATAATATATATGTAACGTTAAACAACACAACGAACGCAAAACTGACCGCGTGAACGCGTGACCTCTCTCTGTCTGATAGAACTCTTTTTTTTCTGTAAAAATATTTTACAGATACCACTGCCTCCGGGAAGAGCGCGGTGGTTATGTGGGAGTTCGTATACTCACTAAAAACCCGGGGTGTTCCTCCAAGCGCCTTTATGTCGGGACTATAGAAACGTTTTGGTAATCGTCTGTGGTCCCGGCGACGCTGATCCCCCAGCAGATAATCTCAACCCGATGGGGTTAGAGTGGACTAAGCTATAGCCCCGTCTTCTTTAGTGGGCGCCGCCTCGGGGACACTGATGTTTGGACGTCACCGCGTACGCCGCCCCAGTCCCCAGTCATGGAGGTTGGAGAAGGGCGTGAAAGATTAACTTCAGTCGCCCTGGTCTTTCTGCGGATCGGGAGCTCGGATAGCAATTCCCGCTCCCTTTCCACCACCTCCTTCTGCCCCATCGCCTCCGCAGGAGGAGAGTTCCTCCTCCCATGACCTCGCAGATCTCAGCATTGATGATATCAATGAGGAGAGAGGTCGTTTCCCATTGCAGGTCTGATAGCATCCTCAGACAACTCCAGTTCATGCTAAGAGTAGAGAAGGGAATGCTAGACAGTGAGTCAGAAGGGGCATTATTATGGTTCAAGGCACGTCCTTGTCAATACATGGCGTCAACGGTTACAATATTACCAGGTATACCGATGCCTTGTGCAAAATATGAATACACGTAAGCTGGAGTCCAGTGCAGCCGTGCGATTCTCTAATGATTCGTCGTTGCGTTCGTCGACGAGCTCACCAATTTCAAATACTTTATGAGATATCGCCCTTGTACACAAGGTTATTTTTCCAACGTTTCTTGTCATCTCGTCATTTGTATCACAGATGTTGTCAAAGATGCAACGGTGTTTGCTCTTACGGCCGTTTTCAATATTCTATCTATCCATAGTTTTCCTTACTACCGATAGGAATTTGACATAACGTCCATACAAGTAGTGTCAAATATCTATCTCTAGTAAGGTAAACCGACGATAGATAGGTTATTGAAAACGGCTGTTAGAGAATCACGCGGCAGTTATTATCTGTCCGTCACACAACTGTCAAGTGTGAACTTAGACTCGATTAACCTTTTACGTCCCAGACGTAAATATACGTCAGTTTCATTCATAAATCTATGTTTTAAATATAACGGTATAGGAAGGATTGAACTATGAATAAGGGTATTAGTGGCAATATTGTTTAGGTTTTATTTACTAAAATTAAAACAGTACTATAAAGCGACCAATCCCTAGAACTCTTCTCTTTTTGCAGTGACTCTAGGAATATAGTAGTAATTAACTAATCCCAATGTCAGAGTTTCACACCGCCAAGATCTCAAACATAAATACAAATGCGTAAATTAAAGCTGCTGTTCCCACTGCTGGGACTCGAGCATTCTCAGTGCTCTCACTATCGATCCTATGGATGGATTATGGCCCAACTCCTCTGAGTTGGGCCATAATCCACCACGCGAGCCCAGTGCGGCTTGGTGGAAAGGCTAGTGGCCAACCCATGTCGAAGTGTTCAGGCCGCTTAAAGGCTTTCGACATAGCCTAACTGTTGTCCTAAGACAAACAACTGGGACTGACGGCTTAACGTGCCCTCCGAAGCACGGAAGCGCTCAGTTGAACAATGCCACTAGCAACACACCCATCCAAGTCCTGACTGTAGCTTGTTAATCGATTAAGATCGCTAAGCCATGCTCCGCCAAGTGATGGTTTGGCGGACATTTATGTTAATCTTAAAACTAATCTTTGTCATCCGCCACACCCATATTCCTATTTTAGTACTTGTAATACCAGTGTAGACACTTGAGCGCTGCCTTTATCGCTTGCGACCTAGGTGCTAACCGTAAAATAGTGTTTATGTTCAGTGTTGCCACCATTTATGGTTTCTACACCGGGAGCTTGGATGGTGCTGCCAGTATAGCAATTTAATACTTTGTGATCGTTATGGCTCCAGTTTTATGGATCTGAAATTATGGTGCTGTTAAATAAAATTGCTGTAAAAGTCAGTATAACTATAGTACTACAATGAAAAGGATTATTTGAAACGATCTGCATCCGCGTTTTCATCTGTGTGGAAAGTCTATGATTTTTTTCTTTTATTTTTTTCTCTGTTTTTTTAATGTCGCGAATCTCAACGATTACAACTGCTTATTATTATAACTGGTATACCTTGGCATCTCACTCGGTACCAGGTTATCGTTGAGTTTCAGGACACACTGTATAGTCAGTATATATACAGTGACATGACGTAGGTGCTACTGAACCTTCCTTCGCTTTTCAACCGACTTCCAAAAAAGAGGAGATTCTCATATCGACGCGTATATTTTTGTTTTATGTATGATTACGCATACATTTATACATACATGTTTGTTGGTAGAGTATACAAGCGGATTTTGATTTACACTACAATGACTGAAAAACATTCCCCTATCTTGATGATATCGTAATTGACGGTGAGTAAAATCGATCCCGTAAGTAGCAACGGTCACTAAAAAGGATGAAAAAAAAAGGTTTCCAAAAAAAATGGAACCAACTTCAACACTAAAAAGTGTGAAATAATATGTCGAGGTCGATACCATGCGCACAATACTGTGAAAATAGGTACTTTTGAACTATCATGGTACCAACTTCAAGAAATTGTTTAGCATTGAAGTTGGTTAAATTATTTGGTTACACTAATTGTTTTAATGTTTTTGAACTGCATTCAGGTAACATCCACTAATAATAAAAAAATAGTCGAAAGGTGCGCAAAGATAATGTAATTAGGTTTTCCGAAATGTAAGCTCTGGTGGTAATTTTTTAAGTATGTATTTACTGTGTCAATGTAAACAAAACTCGTATGCATGTCGTGTTCGCACCAAGAAGGCCGTTCTTAAATTCAATATTATTTTCTATCAATTAAAATAATGTGATAAATCCTGCATTGTAACGTCCAGTTCGCGAAAACAATAAAAAAGAAAAAAAAAACATTAAAAAATTAACTATTTAAAAATATATAATAAAAAATATATTACTATTCTACCGACTTCCAAAAAAGGAGGAGGTACTCGATTCGACTGTATGTTTTTTTTTTATATTTGTTACTTTTTTCAATTATTTTTTTGTTTGAATGCTGGTGCTTCCCGTGTGGTCCCATTTAAATTTCATAAAAATCGGTCTAGTACTTTTTGAGATACACTCCAATAACTGAATAAAATGGAAGTCGGCATTAAATTTTTCAAATCGTATATGTTATTATAAGAAAAGTTATATCGCAATACCTTTTCATTACTAACGCAGCTTTACCAATTAGGATAATGGTAATTCGAATTTAACTTATTTTTGATATAAATAAACATATACAACAAAAACATAACAAAAAACGAACTTCTGCAAAACAACATTTTAGACTTAATAAAATCATGACCGTTGTATCTTTATTTATCTATAATAGTCTCTTAGAGGTACATACAGAAAAGGAAAGTTTACCTTAGAATAAGGACATGCACAACTTTAACCTAAGAAACAAGGACAAACTATTCCAACCTAGAGTCAGATTGGTTAAAGTTCGTAACCAAGGAAAATGCACGAAAATAAAAATGTATAATAAACTGCCAATTAAAATTACAGAACTAAACATAAAAGTTTTTAAAATTACACTTAAGTATTTTTTGTGAATAACCCATTTTATTCTCTAAATGAGTTTATGGAAATGAAGTTAGTAGACTCTTCATTTTTGTACAAAGAATGAACAAATATATTATTCCTTTGATTGTGTAGTTATGAACAATTGACAAGTAAATTAAGTTGCTTGTGTGACTCATCATTATTTACTTAACTTCATTATTATTATTTGTACTGAAAGTTGAATTAAGTTAAAAACGTGGATAATTATTTTCAAAATAGGTAATGATATGTTGTGAATTTAAGTTAATTAATATAATATGAGATGTGTATACAATATTGTTAATTTATATTTCATGTGACTTACCGAATGTAACAATCATTGTTATAATGGTGAATAAATTTCTGATTCTGATACAAAATATTATGTTTAAATGTTTTCCACATTTATCAAAAGAGAAATGTGTCACGCAAGCAGAAATAGAAACGTTCGAGTTCCGAATCGTTGGAAGCATTCCAAAATGCAATGCAAAAGTGTATGCCCCCTGGGCCCATTAAAACTTGCCAGTGTCCCCTCAAAACTCTCTCTTGTTTTAAACATTAAAACCTATTGTTAAATTATTCCGGAGCATAAACTGTTCGAATTAAATTGTCGGCAGCATAAAATGTATTTAATAAATGGTTGTTTATCGTGAAGCAGTCCATAATAAATGTTAAATTTGATCACGTTTTAAAACATTTAACATAAGTAGCTGTCGTATAAACCCACATAGGATTATGATGGCAATAAGTTAACCCGATCAGATACATAAACCGTTATATCAACAGAAAAGGTGATAACCATCTGAAATAACAACGACCACACATACTAGTATGTACTACAGCAGTAGTATTCCCTGCGTAGCTGGAGGCCAGGAACACATATTAACTAAAAATAAGTAATCTATACTATATTACTATAAAATATTATTAAGAGGAAAGATTTGTAAGTAGGTATGTTTGTAACTAATTGGCTCAAAAAGTACTGGACCGATTTCAAAAGTTATTTCACCATTGGAAAGCAACATTCACCCTGAGTAACATAGGCTATATAAGATTCATTATCATCGTCATCATCCATCACCGCCCGGGTGAAACCGCGGAGAGCAGCTAGTAACTAATAAACATCCAAGCCCCAGAAAAAAAAATTCTGATCATCACTCGAATATTCTACCTGACCATGGAATAAACCTAGGATTTCACTTCGATGGCAAAGTCACTGTCAATTTGAACACAAGATATCACACACAACAATATACTTTGATCAAGTAACAATAGATACTCAAATACATCATTAACATTCATAAAACTTTCAAAAATCTAGCTAAATATGATTAAGGTTGTAAAAAAATCCTTTACAAAGTAGTAATTGTCAAAAATGGTTACCGGCCGATTGCGAGGCTCGCTCGTCAACTCAAATCACCACCCTCACACGTTGACTTTGGAGTGCGCTTCGTGAAGTGCCGCTCCAAACTGCGCGTCGAACCGCACTCCGAACTTCCGTTTTGGAACGCGCTCCAAACCTCTCACTTAATTCGCGCTTTTTTTGATATCACACTTCGGCGCACGCTCCGATGCGTTGTTAATAGGAACGACACATCGAACCACACGTCTAAATGCATTTCAACAGTTTTCAAACACTTCGGAGTGGCGCGTGGAGTGTCCCTAGGTGACAAAAGTTCTGCCTGTCGACTGCGTGATGGACGCTTCAACGGTTGTCGTAAAATCGCCTTAACTGGAATTGTAGTTAGCAATGAGCCGAAACGGCGAATATTGTAGGAAAAGAAGTACCTATAGAAGGCGTCATAATAATTTCCCAATGTTAATAGAATTACACGAAAACCATCCAGAGGATTATAAAAACCACTTGCGGATGAACAGTAAACATTTCAATTGCTTGTTATCAATGATATATGTATTATAAAGGATAAAAATAAATATCATAGAAAATTCAAAATTTACAATAATATTTCGGACAAGAATTCCTTCAGGGTTATGCGCGAGAGGGTTAAAAGGGTTGAGCATGAATGCTATCTCAGCTATATTGCGAAAGTTGAAAGCTCGATTCGTGATAAAGCTTTTTGGTCTTACGTACAATCGAATAAACAGCATAATTGTTATCCATCGTCTATGTCATATAAAGATCGGTCGTTTGATTCAGGTGATGGCATTTGCAATGCATTTTCTGACTATTTTAACTCAAACTATTTACCATATTCATTAGCACCAGTGCCTTGTACTACTATTCGCGATATAGACAGGTCCGTAACGGATATTAGCTCTATTGAAATATGCAATCACAAATTACTCAAATTATTACAAACTCTTAACTGCAAAAAATCATCTGGACCTGATGGCCTGCACCCACTTTTGTTGGTTAATTGTGCTGAAAGCTTAGTCTATCCGGTAAGCCTTTTATTCAACAGATCTATATCAGACGGCATAGTGCCCAAGATTTGGAAAACGGCAACATTAACACCAATACACAAAAAAGGCTCTAAGCGGGATATAACAAACTATAGGCCCATTTCCAAGCTTTGTGTCTTAGCCAAGGTATTCGAAAAAATTGTCCATGAGCAATTATATGCTGCCTTAAAACACTCCTTCCTGCCCCAACAGCATGGCTTTCACAAAGGGAGATCAACCACTACTAACTTAGTATTATTTACTGACGCGGTGACAGCCGGCATGGAATGTGGAGGCCAGGTTGACGCAGTCTATACCGACTACAGTAAGGCTTTTGATCGTATTGATCATTCCATTCTATTATCTAAACTTTATGCATCTGGAATAAGAGGTGATCTATTAAGGTGGTTTACCTCTTATATCACTGGTCGTTGCCAGACTGTAGTTTTGAATGGATTTGCGTCGGCTTCGTTGCCTATTCCATCTGGTGTGCCCCAAAGGTCAATACTGGGCCCTCTCCTTTTCACACTTTTTGTAAATGACATCAATCACTGCTTTACACATGGTAACTTTTTGTTATTTGCAGTTGATATGAAAATTTACAGAGTCATCAATGACCCACAAGATTCAGAACTTCTTCAAAAGGATCTTGATAACCTTTATGCTTACTGTACTCTAAATAAACTGGACTTAAATATCAGTAAATGCTGTTGCATCACGTTCAGCAGATCTACTAAACCCCTTGTGTATGACTACAAAATCAAAGGCCAGTCTTTGGTGAGAACTGATTGCGTGGTCGATCTAGGCGTCACTCTGGATTCCAAACTCCTTTTTGATCAGCACATTTATAATATTTCCGCTAAAGCCATGAAAACCCTTGGTTTCATGCTTCGAGTTACCAGAGATTTTAAAACTATTAAAACATTAAAGATCCTCTATTGTTCATTGGTTAGGAGTCAACTCGACTACGCTTCGCAAAGCTTGGAATCCTCAGTACTACAAGTATATAGATATCCTTGAAAGGCCTCAAAAAAAGTTCATACGATATGTGAATTACAGGACAAAAATTGTATGGTTCTGAAAACGAAGAGTCTTGTAGACACCACCACATCCTACCTCTCTATAAAAGGAGAGAGGCTGCAGACCTCACGCTGTTACACAACATTGTCCTAAATAAAACGGATTGTCCAGCGTTACTAGAAAAGATTGGCCTAGTGGCACCCCAGAGGTCGGTGTGTCGCAGAAATGAGCTCCAGCTGTGCATACCCCACTCTCGTACAAACTACCGTGCTAATGCATTTCTGATTCGTGCGGTGAAAAACTTTAACTCAAACTACTCTAAACATAGTGATTTATTCATGATGAGGCAAAACACTTTTAAAAACCTAATTGCTAAGGATTACTTCGATAAAACGTCAAATTAATCGTCGTCACAAATTAAAATTAAGATCAAATGATACTTACTGATATAACTAATAATGTAACGAAAGCTGTTATAGACGGTTTTTGTATGGCTTTGAATGTTAGACTTTAAGTTAGTACCAAACTCACTTGTAACGATACATATATAATTAGACATGTTTTCATTGAGATTTATCTCAATAAGTGTTGGCGTTTCCAAGGGACACTTGTTTATTAATGTTCCATAAGTGAAAACTATTTAAGACTTATGTTTTTTTTTCATTATTCTGAACTTATGCTGTGAACTAAAGCTGTTTGTTTTCCATGTAAAATAAAATAAAATAAAAATAAAATAAAATAAAAAAGAAGGACACAGTTATTTCTATAAACCCGGTTACAGCATCCACACTACAAACTGCCATTTTGAACTCCAAACCTTTCACACGTACGTTCCGCCGCCAACAGCGCTCCGATGCGTTAGACGTGTGCGCGCGACCGAGCGCCGCTTTTGCGTGTGCGCCAATTGCTTTTACACTTACACTTCTGAGCCCGCGACGGAGTGGCGTGGTGTTTCGTGCACTCCGAAGTCAAGGTGTGAGGGTCGCTTAAAACAGACGTGCGATTCTCTAAGGGTATGTTCTGACAAGCGCCGTCAACGCTCACAACTGTCGCGCCCCGATTTAGCGTTCCGCTATGGACCATTGCTTGCAATGTTCAACCCAAACGGAACGGTTACGCGGTCACGAAATGTGCGCCAAATTTTCTGTCAAAAATCGAAAGAATCCTATATTTATTGGATCTTTGACAGTGACAGCTAGCAACGATTGCGAAAACCCACCTTCGACCCGCGAGCGTTGAGGTCGCGACGTGAGCGTTTTCGATGACGTCATCGATGACGTACGAGCTCGCTCACGATGATCGTGGGCTTATAAGGGAATGGGTGTGCGAACGCCGTGAGTGATTTCGGCGCTTACCAGAACGTAGCCTAAGAGCAAACATCGTCGCATCTTTGACAACATCCGTGAAACAAATGAAGAAACGACAAGAAACGTTGGAAAAACAACCTTATGTACAAGGGCGTTATCTAATAAATTATTTGACATCGGTGAGCTCGTCGACGAGCTCGTAGACGAATCATTACAGAATCGCACGACAGGGATGTTATGGATGTGATATTTCGGATCTGGATACGGATATCGGTTTCAGATACGGTTGCGGATTTGTAATTATGTCGGATTTTGCGTTAGTTTCGGATAGTTTCGGTTACGGATATTAGGTTGGAGTAAAATAAACCCGACATCTTTCGAGAGGTTTTTGACAACCTTTTCCCCACACTAGCACACACAACAATACCTGCTTACTACATAATTAATGTTTAATAGTTTATTTTATTTTGTAACACGAACTTATTAAATTGTTTCATGAACTGTTATGGCCTTACTTATAAACGCTGCTTAAATTTAAATAACGTCACTTAGTACGGCGCAGAGCAATTTTCCTTTGCGCAGTGCTATATAACGTCATTTAAAGTTACAGCGTTTATAAGTAAGGCCGTTAGTGACCGTCGAATTAAGTAAATTTAAGGAAAATTATTTGAATATGTTATAAGCTTTAAGTTTTATACACTAGTTTAATCAATGTATTATTATGAGCTGTGGCCCGAGCACGAACATTTGATAAAGTGTAACGTTATCGTATCGTTAACGTATACAGTAAAAACGATGAGTTATCTGTGCCACAGTTGTACTAGATAAATGATAGTTTGTACTGAATACGTCAACGATACGATTACGTTACACTTGTACAAATGTTCGTGCTCGGGCCACTGTAGATTCTGTTATACAGAATGTCCCAGAACTCAACGTTAAGCGTAAACGGGATTAATTCTAGAAAACTTGGGGCAGTTGTGTCATTATTCTTGACTGTGGTTCTAGAAATTTTATTTAGGGTTACGGTTCCAAAGCTTAAATTAACAAAAATAGTAAAAATTAACCACAATAACCGAAAAATGGTGACAGTTTTACCAAATTTCTAGGTTTTTCTTAAATGACCATAATTTCCGAACCGCATGGGATAGATTCTTTTTCTGATTTTTCTCATGATGGTTACAATCAGTCCTGTCACCCCCTTTCGGCTTGACGTTGAGTTCTGGGACACCCTGTATATAAATAAAACAATTCTTGGACAGGTGAAGTCTAAATAAAACTTTTATAGAGACTTCGCCCTTATACGAAACTTGTGAAACGGTTGCGGATAAATTTATATTTCGGATATCCGATAGTTTCGGTAACGGTTACGGAGCTCCATAACATGCAAGTCACGGATCTAGGAGGAGAGATTCGTTCCCTTCGTTGATGCAAGCAGTGTTAGGCCCGTACGCGTCGTTACTGTTTCCACGTAGCAACTCATATTCCAGAACTGTTCGAGTTTTCAGTTTATCCATAGCGCCAAAAACCACCACAATTTCACACAAGTACAATTTGAAAAATGTAATACCGTCTTCCATTCTATTCAGGTATTGGAGTGTAACCCTAAACTACTGGATCGAATTTGATGAAATATATATAAATGGGACCATACGGGAACGCACCAGCTTTCAAATAAAAAAGAATTTTGAGAATCGGTTCACCCACTCGAAAGTTATGAGATAACAAAATAAAAAAAATATACAGTCTTTGGATGTCGGTAGAAAAACAATATACTGACTAAAAACAAATGACTGAATTTGAAATCAAAATAACACGGCTTTTGTATGAAATTCATTTCAATTTCGAATTGCGCTCCAATCCACAGATAATGAAATCTGAAAATGCTGTTCAATCTCCAATTATACAGGTACTAGTGACTGCCCGCGACTTCATTTTGCGTAAAAGGTTCGGCCTTCGGCTTCGCCATAACCTCTCATCTTTTCTCAGTTTTTCTTTTATAAGAACCTTCTTCTGACAATAATTAACACAACAAAAATAGAATTAGCGTGATTATTCCATCCGTTCTCAAGTTATAGCGTGACCAGGAGAAATATGGGTTCATTTTTAGATATATAGACTAGCGACTGCCCGCGACTTCATTTGCGTAGGAGGCTCGGCCTTCGGCCTCGCCATAGCCTTTTCTTAGTTTTTAAGAAGAACTTATAAGAAAAATAAAAAAAATATATGAATGAAGTCGTTAAAGCCGTTCTCAAGTTATAGCGTGACTAGGAAAAATAGGGGTTCATTTTTATATCATAGATTATTATGCAACTATTATTATTATGCACGAACTAATTAAATTGTATTAAATACAGTACAGTGTATTCAATGAGTACAGGAAACCAATTTGATTTCATGTCTATCTGTTCGTTTTATAAATAGCAATCGTTCCAGAAAAAAATAAGATTTAACTCCAATTTTCCCAATTTCTTTACTTCTATTTTGAAGTTCCCTAGGTAATGAGAAATAGAATCAGACGACCTTTTCCTCAAGAAACCTCGATTGAATCCGACCGGTTCGTTAAACACAATTATATAGCGCTAATCTTTGGATTTCTTATCACGATTTTCTTCTCGAACCAAAACGTTAATTACATAATTGATTTCTTTTGAAGGTTCCTTCCGGTTTCACTGGCTTACTTTGGGAAATTATTTTTGAGCCATGATTATAAATGGATGTTTTAGTTTAATCATTTTCGAAAAGTTTTATTATATTTTGAGAATGGTTTAATATAAGTTTTCTTAATAGTTTAAGTTGGGCAGGAATTTCAATCAAATCCAAATCTATAGACCTTTTACATAAGTACAGTAGTTTTCCGTTCGAAGTATTCTCCAATTCAAAATCCGCCTAGTGGTTTGTGCATTTGGAACACGCACAGAAAAAAAGACATTATGAACCCAAGGTTTCCATAGAGTTTGCCGCATCACACATATGTTAATAATGCATGTTTTCATGTTGTTTGGTGTTGAAAAAAATGCACCCAGGAAAAGAGACATATAATCCTCTTATTAGTATTAGTTTATTAGTTTAGTTCTTAATAGTTATACAGTAAAAATGTAATATATAATATGTTTTTTATAGTATAACTTTTCAAAGCACTAGCGCCTGCTTAAGCGATCTTAAACACTGAAATTCACAAGGGTTGCGATGTCAATGCGAAAGTTCAAGTATTTCTAAATAATGCTTCTTTCGGTTGGATGGTACTGTTAACTGTCCAATAGATGTCGCTCCGTCCCCGCAAGACGGTTAGTCAAATAGAGAGTTAAAATTCGATGCTCGGACCAGATTCTCGGTGGCCTAGTTGGTCAATGGCGTCTGACATGGAGAATCAGAAGACGCGGGTTCGAATCCCGTCCGAGGATGTGAATTTTTCTCTCTATAAATTTCAATATAAATTATTAATATATTTTTTAATGTCATATGTAGGCAGACAAGCAGGCGGCCCACCTGATGAAAAGTGGTCACCGTCGCCTATAGACGTTTGCAACACCAAGGGCGTTGTCAACGCGCTGCCGACCTCAAAAAGGAATAGAAACGGTGAGGGACGGAATCCCAAAACGTATTTCCTATTATATGCGGCCGCTCTTAAATGAATGTGTTGGTCACTGCACTGTGCTCATCACAAATGCCACGCAAAATCGTGTTTCCTATACACTCTGCAAGATGGGCCCGCTTTTGTCACTTGATGTTTTAAAAAAGTATTTTTCGAGTACATAAAATAGGAAAAAAGCTAAGCATTATACCTACACCTAAGACCAAAACTTGAATGTTCACATTCTTAAAAATATATAATAATGTTGAATTCATAAAATTTCCAATACAAAATTATTAATAATGTTACTGACTCCTCAAATTTACTTAGCAACATCAATTTCAGTATACCTCCTTTTACCTCACTGAATAGAAACTTATTTACTTAGACGACATGTCGAACCAAAAACGCTAATAATTCGTATTTGAGACGCACTCGAAATCTGAGCACTATCAAGATTAAATTTCTTGATTCGCTGTGTATTGTTTTTCCCATGATTTCAGTTTAACAGCTACAACAATTTCAATAACAACCAAACCAGTCCAAACTTAACAGTAAACAGTCTAAACTTAACAAGAAATATTAAAAAACAAAACAACAACAAAGCGAAAATATCAAAATTATCGGGACGTGTATCGGCAACGAAGATGCTAACCGTACTGTCGCACCGGGGAGTGCGCGGAGAGGTGACAGGGGAAGCGGGAGAGGCGCCGCATTCCAGCGAGGTGCACAGATATTCTGACCGGGTTGTAAATATTTAGGATTATGGATAGATCGAGGGCTTCGTTGGACAAAACACATAAACGAACTTAGACAAAAATGTATTAAGTTTGTAAATGTATTTAAAGTGTTAGTAAGTGCTAGCTGGGGCGTACACCCTACACATTTAAGAAGGTTGTATATAGCTATTGTACGCAGTCGCCTGGATTACGCTTGCTTTTTATACGACGATTCTTGCCAAACTAGAATAACTCAGTTGGATATAGTACAAAATCAATTTATGAGACTGATAGGAGGTTTTATCAAAAGTACTCCTATCCATGTTATGGAAACAGAACTTTGTGTTCCACCATTATTTTTGCGTAGAGAGTACCTAGCTGGAAAGTATTGGTTAAAAAGTAAATCGTTAAGAGATAATAATATTATTGATTGGTTAGAAGAGCTGTCCTGTTCATTACAATCACCTTTTTGGAGTCACAAAAAAAACCGTTATTAGTAAGTGTTCATAATCATTTAAAATACAATAGCTTTTACTCTAGTAATAAATTGGAAAGTTTACCTTAAACACTTGGGTAATCAATATCAAATTAAACGACGTTTTAGAACCTCATATAGAAGTTATAGATAAGCCTAAGAGTCAATATAACCCGTATGATCTCAAAGTTAAATGTACATCCTACTTAGGTGTAAAGTATGATGGATACTATAAGTTGTTTTCTGATGGTTCTCTGACCACAGATGGACGAGGAGCCGCTTTTCTCGATGCAGAAAACGGCCTCTATACCAAAGTCCTGATACGATCAGAAATTAATATCATGAACGTAGAACTTGTCGCGTTAGGAGAAGCTTTATCTTATATAGAATCCTTAAACTCTGACAAATTTGTAATATTTACGGACTCCAAAAGTGCCATTCTCCATCTTGCCCGTTGTGTCAGTGGTTCTAGCTTTAGGGGCATTCCATTGGCTTATAGTTTAATCAGCGGCTTGATGAAACTGAGAGATACCAACAAGATAATTAAAATTTAATGGATACCTTCACATGTTGGACTGGTGTAAAAATGTAAAAATAAATTTATGTATATGATGAAGAAAACAGATAGTCCAAATTGTGACCAATGTGACAAATTAGAAGATGTTTACCATGTTTTAGTGGAATGTACTCGTAACGATGCCCTGCGTCGGCGATTATTTGTTTCGGACCATGCTTTCTGGCAAGTAGGTGGGTGTAACGGAGTTCTATTGCATTCTGACTCAGTAGATGCCCGTGGGCTATATGACTTGTACCAGGCAGTCATACAGGCATCTAAAACTGGACAATAATAATACCTATATTTACTCTTTTTTACTGTGTATATAATGTATTGATTAGCAATAAGGGTGGCATATTCTTTAAGAAAAAACCCTGTATAAAAATTAAGAATTAAAAAAAAAGCTTCTACTTACTTAATCTTACCTTACTTTTTTTTCACGCTATTTTTTCTGATCTTAAATGCCTGCCACTTTTAGAGAATTATGAAATAATGTAAATTCTATCTCGTCATAGCCCATTACTCCCTGAATTTTTCTTTTCTTTCCGAACGTATGTGTAACAATAATTACATTGTTTGTATATTAGACTATGGAACTCCTTTGTCTACTATTATGTAATAATAAGAAATATATATAAGTAAGATACTGTTTGTTCCTTACATAAATAAATAAAGATATTAAATAATTAGACAAAGTCTTCGATCCGTACCAGCGTTCATGACACCTACCTCCATTGTTATATCATATCGTACTAACTATTAAATCATCTGTGCTTAGGGTCGGTCTATTCTTCAAACTAAACAATTGCGTTACATCAAGTGAAGGACAATTAAGCCAGAGTAATATAAAGCTTTGTCTACATAATGCCGGGTTCCCGGGACAGGGGTCCGTCCGGGGTCCGCTCGGGACGGACAGTTTCCGGGATTAGCCTGGACCGACCGGTGTTCGGGCTTCGAGGATCAAGACTCCGTTTGTTTGACGTTATGTAGTGGAAACGAAGGTTTTAGTTGTATTGTTCAGGTTATACAATTATATCCCCTTGTTTGACAGTGCTCCCCTCGTGAAATATTACAATATGTGTGCATATGGCAAAGGCAACCACGTGGAATCTCTTGTCTTCAGATGTTTTGGGCTGCCTAAAAATGTCAAAATTATAGCAGTGCTCATTCTATTTGGACTAAAATCTAAATAAGTATAACACTTCACAATAACAGTACTACAATTGTATATATATCTATTAACTGAGGGTATATTTTAGACAGATTAGTCGTCACCTAACATAGTCGTTAGCTAACGTGAAAAGAAATCCTATTTTTAAAATATCCTTCTTAATTTTGTTATAAAAACTAACGTGGTTTTCACTCATTTTTAATTAGAAACACGGGATTACTCACGTAATATTTATCGGATAGGTCCGACTATAGTTTCGACCACATTCGGTTGTCTTTTTCAAGGAGTGTTCGGGACGCCCGCGTCGATGACGTCTCGCTTAGCACATTCTAAATGTTATACATGAATTCGGATTGTGGTTTTAACAAAATAAGAACTACCATAATTAAATTTTAGTAGTAGTTTAGTTTTGTTTTTTTAACAAGTGAATCACTACACTGCAAGTATTCGCCATATTTACCATCACACAAATATCATAAAATTAAAGATTTGTGAGTGAGGATGTGTGTGAGTATGTACGTATGTTTGTTACTTCATGCTGAAATGGCTTTATGGATATGAATGAAATTCGGAATGGAGATAGCTTATACTCAGGATTAACACATTAGCTTTTTATACCTGCTCCGAAATTCAGATCAGAATCAAAAATATTCGATGCACAAAGGTATGATTAGAGAAACCAAAATTATAGAAATTCAGAAGTATTATGAGAAAACGTAAACCTTTAAAAAAATGTTTTATTACATTAAATTAGAAAAGTGGGCAGTGGGCAGGGCACATAGCACGCAGAACATATGGCCGATGGGGCCGGAAGGTTCTGGAATGGAGACCACGAATTGGCAAGCGCAGCGTACGTTGTCCACCGACACGGTGGACAGACGACCTGATAAAGGTCGCAATACGACGTTGAATGCTGGCTGCTCCCAACCTAAAGTTGTTAATAAAGTATAATTATAATCGGTCCTTTTGAAAAATTATGGGGGAGGCCAATGTTCAGCAGTGGACGTCCTACGACTGAGATGATGATGAAATTAGAAAAGAATGGAATATAACTACCAGGTGAAGGAACCAGTGACAAATGTACTGCTTATAAAGCATTACTGAATGAAACTGATTGTAGGAAGCAAAAGTGGCAAACAAATAGACTAAAAATATAATAATAATAATAATAAATGGTTTATTTACTAATAGATTACATTGAACCTTAAAACTAATATACAATCTATGAGATATTTTACGAGTACAAAACTAGTTAGGTTGAATAGTGCACTTGCGAGCCCTGCACTAAGTATGGAAACTTGTATCGCAGGCACCCGCGTGTTTCGCTTTACCGATAGTTATCACAAGGGGTGGTGCGGTGACATAATTACAACATTTGCGTAGGCGAAAGGTTTTCGGTTGTTTTAATTAATGTGAATATTTTAATATATATGTATATGTATATACCTAAGAAGCTAAAAATATACTTAGTCTGGAATTATGAGAAAAGGGTACGATTATTAAGAATGTATGTGTGTGTGTTTGTTTATAAGGGTGTGTGAGGGAGAGAGTGACCAGCAATTTATTTTAATATTTTGAGTAGGTTTTCAGTTTCAGAGTAAGTGAGTGAAAGTAAATACTGTTTTAGTATTATTTTAGCCTGTCTAGTGGTTTTATCACGAATGATACATCGTGTTGTCATTTTATTGTAAATATATGGGAATCTAAAGTCTGGAAGACGTTGTGCAAAAGCGGTATTTACTTTAGGTTCAATGGCACGAGGTAATCTTCTTTTGGGTGGCCCAGTCGGAGTCTGTGAAATAGTATGCCTATGCACAGCGAGCGTTATCTTTTGAATGTATAATTGACGAACACTTAAGACTTCCGCCTCAGAGTATATTTTATCCGTAGGATACCTATACGGTCTCTTATACATAACTTTTAGGACCGCTCTCTGCGCTCTCTCCACTTCCAACATAGCAGTAACTCCAGATCCTCCCCAGGTGGTGATGCAGTAGGAGAGTATTGACTCGCACAAGCATACATACACAAGGTGAAGGATTCGTGCCTTTGCACAGTTTCGCAGAGCTTTCATGACATATATTAACTTACGGACTCTTTTTGATAGGATTGAGATCTGTTCCTTAAACGAAAATTGTTCATCAATCATAACTCCCAGGTATTTGATGGATGAGGCTCTAAAAATTAAGTCACATTGGCAAGGGCCATCAACACATGAGTGGATTTGGAGCTTAAGCTGAGAGTCAGGTTCTGATGCCTTAGTTTTGTAAAAACAGAGGTATTTTGTTTTTTTGAGATTTAAGGTGAGTAGGTTTTTATCTAACCACCGCTTTAAATTATTCATCCCAGTTTCTGCCTTCTGGAAGACTGACTTCCAAGTTTTTCCATGGAACAAGGCTACCGTGTCATCCGCATAACAGATGAGTTCAGAGTCCGTTTGATTTGCCAGATGTATGTCGTTTATGTATAGAATAAAGAAAGTTGGACCGAGAACGCTACCTTGTGGCACGCCAAAGCAGATGGGTAGCGTCTCACTAACCGTTTCCCCAATTTTTATACACTGACTTCTATGACTTAGGTAGCTTTTTAACCATTTCAGTGGTAGTCCTCTAATCCCAAAAAGCTCAAATTTCTTTAATAGAATTTCCACTGAAATGGTATCAAAAGCCTTGGCCAGGTCCAGGAAGACTCCAATAGTTTTATTACGAATGTCCAGACTAGATGATACTTTCCTAGATAGAAGCTCAACTGCATCTTCCGTCGATTTGCCTTGCCTGAAACCGTACTGCTGTCCTGATATCAGGTTAAATTTCTCTAGACAAGCTACGAGACGGTGATTCACGATTTTCTCAAGTATTTTAGAGAACGTGGACAGGAGCGATATTGGCCTATAGTTTTCAGGTAGGTTCTTGCGTCCACCTTTGTGAATTGGTGTCACAGTTGCTACTTTCCACTGCTGAGGAAAAATACCCGTCATTAGGCTGTTGTTGAAGATGTGTGTCAAAGGAACCAAAATCTCATGCTTTATTTCTTTGATCAGAGATGGCTTTATTCCATCACAACCCGGAGCACTATCTTTTTTCAATCGGTCAATAAATCTCGCTACTTCAAATTCATCCGTAGGCTGGAGGTAGAAGGAGTTAGCCGATTGAGAGCTTATGAAATTGGTCTCAGCTGCAAGGGCTGTTTCCGTTGTGTTATGCGTTTGGAGCAATTGGTTGGTGAGCTGGGAGCCTACGTTTGTGAAGTATTCGTTACAATAGTTTATTGAGTCTTGACAACTAGGCTTACAGTTTAAGAGTTCTGTTGCTGGAGACTGTCTGGACGGACTGTCGATGATAGTCTTTATAGATTTCCATAGTCGTTTAGGTTCGTGCTTATTGGATTCTAAGTCATTACTTTCGTGCTCCTGTTTAAGCCTTTGGAGAAGGTTAATGAAAAAGTTCCTGTAGCGGTGATAAACAGTTTTTTTGATGGGGTCGTTAGGGTGATTTCTCATGTCTTGATGTAGTTTATCACGATGCCTCATACAGCGAATAAGGCCGGGGGTGATCCATGGCTTTAATGCGAATTGGGATCTGCTGATTCGCCTTTTGGTTGAATACTTGCTGATTGCTGACGAGATTATATTTTCGAACTTTTCAACCGCAACATTTACATTTGCCTCGTTTATTACACTATTCCAGTTTGTTTGCCGTAGTTCCTGACCTACTGCTTTATAGTCGGTTTTTATACAGAATCTATTCCTTTGTTGTTTGCTATTATAGATTTTAGTCGACATCCCCATTATTGCTATATTGTGATCGGTTACATCAGTCTGACAGATTGCCCCTTGTATTTTTCCTTGGGTGCCTTTTATGAAGATATGGTCTAGGCATGCACTGCTCATGTCTCTTGTAATGTTCGTAATTACCGGCCGTAAGCCTAATTCTGACATCATACAAAGGTATTCATTTCCCACTTCGTTCAAAGGGCTCATTATGTCTATATTGATGTCTCCAGCTACGATAACTGGTGCACCAGACTTTAATTCCTCCAATGTACGGCTTAACGAGTTACAGAATTTGTTTATATTTGTAAAGGAGGGAGATCGGTAAATGCTGAAGATGGTTAGCGTATTTGGGATTTCGATTTTAAGGCACTCGGCTTCTTTGACTTCTATTTCAGTAACTATAACATTTAGACTTTCCTTTATATAAATAACTACTCCCCCGGCTTTGTTGTGAATTACCTTTGTGCTGATGCTATCATATCCCGGTATTTGGCCTATTATTGGATTGCTGCCAAGCCAACATTCCGTTAAAACCACTATGTCTATGTCTAAGCTAAGTCGTTTAAAAGCTACTAGGAACTCACGAAAGTTCTTGTTTATACTTCTTATATTTAAAACAAGTAGTTTGAAGTTGTATATGTCCGTTAGGTATTCTTTACAGTCTTCTATCATTTGGAAAGTCTGACAATCAATGGTAAAAGCCTTATCAATATCATTTACAGTATCCACGTCTAGGTTTGCCATTACCATATGAATATAAACAAAAATATTATGTGGACAAATTGACTGTCAGTTCTAGAACTTTGATAGATAGGTTGTGTAAACTTTGGTGGTGAGAATTTAGCTGGTAACGATGTATTTATGCAGGTGTGTATGTCTTGAGGTGCCAGAGTGTGAGAAAAAAGGTGTGAGTTGGTGTAGTGTGAGTAATTAGTCAAGGTTGAAAAATGTGTGCGTAAGAGATAAAATACAATTTTAACTAGTGAATGTGGGTTCCAGATTAGTATATGAGAAGTTATACAAAACTGACTAAAATTTTTACGAACTTGTTGTGAAGGAGGCTGCAGCCGCGTGACCCACGCGCTGGTCGAGGTCAAGACTTGATTGGACGAGAAACGCAGGTTTCTTTTCAGACTGACGCACGTAAATTGCACCGTTTCGAACCCAACAGAAACGAAAGTTGTGCAGCTGGGCGCGGGTTCTTGCTTCCTTAAAGAGTGCGCGGTTAACCTTTGTCAGTCTTTCATTGAAGTATAGTTTCTTGGAGGTGCCTTGTGCCACGATGTCAGATGTTAGATTGCGCCTAGACTTGGCCGCTTGTAAAAGTTCATCTCTCTTCGAGCGGCGGAGTAGTTTGACAACTATTGGTCGCGGCATCCGGTCCTTGTTTAAGCCTTTCGGGGGGCTTTTGGGCCCAACTCTCATGACGCAATCAATGTCGGCTGGAGATAGCTCGACACCTATGCGTGATGCCGTGACAAGTGCAATATGTTCTAGGTTTTCGCTATCAGCCTCTGGTATCCCTGAGATCTCCATCTCGTTACGCAGGTTATTCTGCTCCTGGATATTTAATAGTGACTGCAAGTTGTTAAGGGTACCTTCCAGTACAATTATTTTGGTATTTTGGTCAACAATTTTGTTTTCCAAAACTTCTATGCTTGAAGCAAAAGTTTGAGGCATCGTAGTTAGCTGCTCTTTGAGTGAGTGCACATCTTGTCTCAGCAAGTCAATGGCCTTATTTTGTTCTTGTGTTTCTTCTCTGAGATATCTTATTTCGGTGACTAGCTGTGATATGTTATCAGAGTCCGAGTTGCTGCACGTAGGGAACGGAGCAGGAGGTTGCTTGCGACTGCCCCGAAGCGTATTTACCCGGTCTAAGGTAGTATTTGCACGATCCGTAGTGTTATACGTGCTGTTCAGGGAGCCTGCGGGGCTTCCAATTGGGGTATGTGTATTGTCCCCCTTGGGTCTGGAGCAAGCACACAGGGGGCAAACCCAACGGTCCCTGGCTTCTTGATTAAGGTTTGAAAAGGTATTTCCATCCATGGCAACACATAAAAGGTCGTAAGTTTCTTGGCAGTTGCTGCATTCCAGGAAGTCCAGGGATTGGATGGCTTTGCCACATCCACTGCATTTTGTTGCCATTTTATCCACAACAAAAAGTACGAGGGCAAAAAGATAATCTTCAGACGAGGTTTGAACCCTGAGCTCACACAATCAGCCGATTCCTTCGCTACGGCTTACCACTGGGCTAGTGATCCGATAATGTCAGTGTCGAAATTATGCAACAGTTCTCTGTGTTAGCAAGTATATGAGTAACATCCGAGATGTATTTTATTATTCTGACGGTGTGTAAAAAATAAGGGTATTTATTTTTAGACAACTTACGATTTTTGTCTATAATCACTAATTGCACGATTGTAGACGCCAATAAGTTATCCCAGTGGCACGTTCACTTTGTTGCGCAACTTTACACAGGTATTCCCACAAGATTTGGTTTATTTTTATTTCAAAAAAGGATTTTTTGTTGAGGACGATTTGCCGTATGTGTTTACTAATTGCCGCACCAACGGTGAATGAATGATATACATCCAAAGAGACAACAAAAAAATCACATGAGTCATAAACGTAATAAGAACTACACAAACACAAACACACGTCCTCACATACACACAAATTTTCTCATTCATGTGATTTACAAGCACGAATAATTACCGTTTAGCATTATGAGTCTTATATATGACAGTTCGAAAGCATCAAGTTAAAAAGTGTGACGACACGAAATTGATTACTTTTTCAATTTTGAAAGGAGAATTTTCCATAATATGCTCAACCAAAAATACCAGACTGTGAAATGTGGTACTAAGGATGAGTTATAAGAATCTGGCAACATGTCAGCATCTGACACACATTTGGGATTCACCGCCAGTCCGTCACAGAAGCAGTTTGTGTGCATGAGAAATATTCCAAAGGCTCAGATGGTACGGTGCGCGGCGGCACACAGACCAAGAAACGAACAGACACCGCATGTGTGTTATGTTACCTTGTTACTGTGTTGTTGTTTGATGTTGACCGCCGACACTTTATGTTAGCTGTACAGTTATGACGACTTAATTTGTTAGAAATGTAAAATCAAGTATGTGAACTAAAAAGTTGTATTTCATTTATTTGTCGTGTTTAAACAATTTAATTTATAAAACAGATATTCAACAACATAGTTCGGAGAGTTTATAAAATACTTATGTAGTTAAAAGCTGGACTGTCGATATTGATGTTCAAAACATCGACGAACCCAGAATATGTCACTTATCCGATTATGTGTTTGAAGAATTTGATATTGTTATTTTGAAAATCTTTTTTTTTTTTTTTTTGTTCATAAGAATACGTATTTATTACGCTTTGACATATAATAATCGTGCGTTTCTCCAATGTTGAAATCGTCCCAACTTATTTTTTGTGACTAATTTGTAGATATAACAATGACATTAAAATATTTATTAGTAATTAAAAATTAAATATAATAATATTAATAATAACTATCTAATCTATAAGGCCCATGGTGGGGGGAAAAGTGGCCAAAACGCTGGCGGCATTGCCACGCTGGATGGCAATGCTAAGTTTTTGCCCAAAATAGGCGCCAGCATTTCGGTCACCCGACGCCTCAAACAAACGTTTCGCCAGATCCCTAAACAAGTTGAGAGCGGACGGCCCCCATGGGCCTAAAGTTTCGACCCCAAACGGCACAAACATGTACATTCTGTCTAAATACACATATTTATGACGTTTGAGGTCTTCCGCTTTAGACGCGGCAGCGCCAGCCCGATCAATCGTCCCAGGGAGATGAAACGGCGCCAGTGTGTCCACACATGTAGCATCCCAAACCAGGGGCTGTCCCATCTTCCACGGGACGATAGTCATCCCATCTGGTCTCTTGCCGTCATCCCGCATCAATCCGTTCGGTTCCAAAACTGACGGGACTCCAGCACTGACAAATGCCCGACGGATGATATCATTCAAGCTGGCGTGCCGCGGTATGCGCCCCGCGCTCTTTACGCATGAGAGTGCGTGGTGGCCGAACCGATCCACCATTTCACCGCAGACACAACGGTGAGGGACCTGGCAAGGGGCACCTACTCGTAGGGATACGGCTATTCGGAAAGTATTGTTGTCCAAAAGATTTCCAACATTTTTAGACGGCAAAGCATGTAGCCAAAGCCCCGACTCCCATCGAGTA
Organism: Selenia dentaria; assembly: GCA_917880725.1. Classification (NCBI taxonomy): domain Eukaryota; kingdom Metazoa; phylum Arthropoda; class Insecta; order Lepidoptera; family Geometridae; genus Selenia; species Selenia dentaria. Next base: position 34,984,430 of record OU862883.1, read on the forward strand.
ACAGCTAACAGGCGAGAACGCTCTGCGGAAGAACTAGTTGAATTGATCAGGTTTTCAAGTTCTAACTCACAGAGCGGCCCGTCCCACTGCCTCTGAGAAGCAGGAGCTTTGGGCAGGGACTGACTTGGACAAGCTATTTTCCAGTTTCCTAAAGCCTCAGTCATATAACTAATTTGAATAGAAGGCGATAAAATTGCCTTTACTAACTTTTGAGTACTGAAAATTGATGAAAGGAATGCGGGTAATGCTACACTAGAAATTTTGCGAATACCGAGACCTCCACACCTAACAGGTAGTGAGGCCTGGCGCCATGTGCGATCATCAAAATGTGTGTTAAGTATGGTAGTGAGCGTATCCCTCTGGATGTTGTCAAGTTTTTGTAAAAGTAAAGGATGATTCCAAAACTGACAACATCTAAGAGAATACATAAATTTAGGGACAAAAAGGCAATATCGAATAATAAAATAGGCCATGTGACAATTTATTTTTTGTAGGCGGTCCGAAACTGAGTTAAAGTTTTGAATTTTGTCATCAACAAAATCTTCAATTGACTCGTCTAGGATTGGAGACCCTAAGAGGCGAAGTGATCGATTATCTAATATTTTGATATTGGGAGCAATTCGTTCAAAAATGTTTACTATCTTATTTCTTAGTAGTGTTGTAGAATTTGGAATGAAAAGTTCGCATTTTGAAAAGTTGAGAGCAAGACCTATTGAACTAAATTCTGAAATTAAATTTTGTAGGTCTTTAAGAACAGTGTCAACATCTCCTCCTAGGGACCCATCATCCAGGTACCAGACATTAAATTTCGATTCTAGTTTTTTGATGATAGGGTGGATTGCTAGGCTAAAAATAGCTGGTCCAAGTGGATCACCTTGTTGGCATCCTACTTCTGAAGATAACAAATTGTTTTTGTATATTAATTTTGAAGGTTTACCATAACATTGCCAAATAAAATTATATATAAATTATATATTATATATTTGAAAATCTAAGAAATATAATTTAATAGTATCATTGATCATGACTTGATTAACTGTCATTGATTAATTAGACTTGGTAAAAATATAACCACATACATAATTAAATTCTCTACGAATTCAAGAATTCGTTTAGATAAAAAGAGCGGCAGGACTGTCGAAACGAGACTTGATTTAACTCGCAGCACGAAATCGGTTAAACGAAGACGAATATTCAGGATACAGTATTTCAGCCATTTGCCATTTAGTAAGATGTATCCCGAACATCATTCACGAAGTAATCAATACGGTGTCCATTAAAATAATTCACCCATGGTGCATAAAAAATAGAGTGAGCATTCTGAACAGTGCTTGTATTAGAATTTATTCATCTGCGTACGCAAAGTTTTGGCAGTGCAAGACTGGAATACTGAGAGAGTTTAGAGCGGTGCTGATAAGCTTTGGATACGTGGATGCTGCTGTTCCAGATACGACTACGAATACAAATACATTATTTTTTAAACATTTTGGTTTTAATAACTAATGATCCAGCAATGTTTGTGATCTATTTCCTTAGAATGTTATCAACCAGCAACGCTCCCTGGCTACACCTATATGGAAAACGACTTTACCAATAAAAGTTCTATTCCACATACCAGTTCGTCATATCCTATAACTAAGATATAATATAGCCCTTTTATTCCGAACTGAACATCTGTTTGAATTATAGATAATGTACTTAATTATGCTATTATAAAATATCCCTCAGTTCGGTGTGTCTTTTGACATAGGCCTCCTCCAACTGCTTCCATTGTGTTCTGTAGGTTGCAACTCTGGTCCAGTAAGCCCCAAAGCTAGGTGGAAATCATCTTCTCATCTTCTTGTTGGACGTCCCCGTTGTCTGCTTCCGTCTCTTGGGTACCAGAGTCTTGGGTACCTGTTTACTCCATTTATCTGTCTTGCAACGTAACATGTGACCAGTCCAACGCCATTTCAAGTGGTCAATTCAAGTAAGTATATCGGTGACTTTGGTTTTAATTCCTATTTCGATTGAGGTAATTCTATCATTTAGTTTTATCGCTAACATACTTCTCTCCATTGCCCGCTGGCACTTGGCTAATTTTTCTCTATGATTCTGTGTGAAAGACCAAGTTTCGCTTCCATATGTAATACAGGGGAGGATACAGGTATTGAAAGTTTTTCTTTTAATAGTTATGCTTAATTCTTTACTTTTCATTATTTCCTTTAGGGACCAGTATCTTCTCCAACCGCTGGTAATCCTCTTGTTTATTTCTTTTGACATTTGGTCTGTAGGGGCGATTATCTGCCCCAAATATATATTGTATAATACTATAACTAAGACTTGCAGAGTAAAGTCTTTTAACGTTAAAAAGGCAAAGAAAAAGAGTCAGTACCACTAAGTTTTATTTATGCAAACTGTGGTGGGGTGAAGGAAGCCTCTTGTGCATGCTGTTAGAAGTACAGTGTCACATATTGTACTTAAACAGAGTGGTATTACTGCTATATTAGTGTGCTTTAAAGGGCAAGGAGGAAAATAAATAAAACAGGCTGGCTGACACTCAAAAAATGTCTCAGGGTGAATAGTGCAGCGAAAACTATGCAGACCTTCAGCTCTGGAAGACAATAATTAAGTATAACAGGCGCATTACGTGGCTTTGCTTTCACTTGCATTTTTCTGGTGGTAAATAGTTTTTTTTTAAATTATTTCAATGTGACTTTGTCTCGTATAACGGAAAGCGTAATCATTTCATAGTTCATTCATAATCTTGTATTGGTGTGAAGCGTGGACCATGAGAGCAGAGCTCCGTAAAAAAGTAGAACCTTTTGAAATGTGGTCTAACCGTCGCATGCTTCGCATCAGTTGGACGGATAAAGTTACGAACGTAGAAGTTTTGCGCCAAACGGGAGAATGTCGAACTGATCCGGACTGTCAAGCAGAGAAAGGTCGCCTACCTCGGACTTGTTCTACGGTATGATCGGTATTTTCTACTGCAGACCATCATGATGGCAAATGTACCCGGGAAGCATAAATCGGGTAGACGAAAGATGTCTTGCCTCAGTAATATCAGGGAGTGGACAGGGATTCAGAATGGCCCTTGACAAAAAGTAAGAGAATTAAGAGGCCAACCTTCAGTAATGGAGACGCACTTAAAGAAGAAGAAGAATGGAAAGCGAGGACGGAAGTAAGAAGGGATGAACGCCAAGCGACGCTAATTGCTCTATTATGACCAGTGAGTTATGATTCTTCACAAACGGCTTGCAAGACCAAAGGTCATAACTGCAAGGAAAAACCTACACCGACAGAGCATCCCACAACTTAATTACATGACAGAAGTAGAAACTGCCAAACTTTTATCGGTTTCTATCTGTTATGTAGCCATCTTTATAGAACTTTAAGAACGAATTACAGAAGCCATATATCAAAGAAGTCAAATTAAGTCATTTAGATTTTTTTTCTAGCTTTAGGGAAGCTTAACTTAAAATAGGCGTGTGTTATGACAAAACTGCCATAAAACTGATGATGGTGTGTCGCCACAACTGTAGTAATATTCCATGGTAGTAAAAACGGTACGCGAATGAAACTAAACCAATCCAAATGGTGACCGTAATCATTTATCCGTAGTGCCATTGTCGCGGCAGGCACGGTGCGGTCGATTCAAATTAGCCGCGAAGTGCTCGTGGCTTTTCGACAGGCTCTTATTGCTCGGATTTGTTGCTGAGGTGATGGGACAGCCAACATTTCAACTGTGATAGAACAGACTGGCTGCAATAACTTAGACTTTAATTGTATTATTCCTCTTGCAACCATCTTTCAATTTATAATCACGCATAATTTTTTACAGAGTAATCTGATTTTGGTTTGAATTTGAATTTTGTTTGTTAGAGTATACTTCCGAGTCCCATTTAAATTTCATTAAACTCTATCAAGCGGTTTTGAGTTACACTCCAATAACTGAAAAAGTGCTTCGCCTATGTTGATGATATCGTAATTGACGGTGAACAATCGATCCCGTTAGTAGAAAGCTAAGCTAAATGGGGTGAAAAAGTTATTACAAGTTTTTAACTTTTAAAACAATTAAACGGGTTTTAATACTTAAAAGTATGCGATAACTTGTCGAAGTCGGTATCACGTGCACAATATTGTTATAATAAGTACTTTTGAACTATCATGGTACCGATTTCAACAAGCTATTTCACGCTTTTGAGTCTTGAAGTCAGTTCCACTTTTGGTACAACAAATTTATGTTAGACTATTCGATAACGGCTGAAAACGGCACTGGGTGGTACCAAGGTAGGTCGAGTTTCCTGGTCTCTTACGATTCGCATCCCGACGACGGAGGGAATATTCTACTCCGTTCCTCACAGAGGAAGCCCATCCAGTTTCTGCCATGGATCCATGTAGATAACTGTTTCATACCGGGCGGCGTTATATCTCAAAACAATGGCGACGGCACACGCGAACTTTACAACATTATGCAGGGTAAGGTGCGCACGTGATTGTAAACATGAATAAAGTATGTTTATAGTGAGCAAATCTCGATTTTATTATCTGCTATATTGAGGTTATTTTGGAGTCCGACTCAGAACGCTTCAGATGTTATTGTTTTTGTTTTCAGTACAGAAAAACTCGTTATCTTTCTATTTCTACCCGTCGACTCGCGATTCGCCATATTAGGCCAATAATACAATAGATTTCGCAGAAATCAACCTACATTCCCAGGAACTGCAACGTGTCTGGTTAAACGAGCAATTCTAGTTTATACAAGAATTCAAGTATCAGCAATTCTAGTACATACAAGAATTCAAGTATCAGCAATACTTGTATATACAAAGTCTGACGACCTCATAAAGGTAGCAGAACGACATTGGATGCAGGCTGCTTCCAACCGGTCCTTTTAGAAATTTGTGGTGGAGGCATATGTTCAGCAGTGGACATCCTACGGCTGTGATGATGATGATGATATTTTACAACATGACATCTGACAAATACTTTTATATTTGTATTATTTAATCAATTATTTTTGCAATAAATTGAATATTTTTTTGTCGATTGACACCTCAATTTTTAAAATTGGGGCATCCAGTACAGGTTTGATAATTGTTTATTATTTGGATGGTTGGCGCAATCTCTGCAGTGCGATTCTGTAAAGAATTTTTCATCGTTGCGCTCGTCGACGAGCTTATGGGTGTAACATCTTAGACATCGCTCTTGTTGACAAGGATGATTCTTTTGGTATTCATTAAGCGAAATGTCATCGCCGATGTTTCATGGATGGTACGAGTGTTGGGAAACCGAACTTCATTATAAACCGGTAAATTATTATCGACTGGTGTTTTCAGCTTTGGTTTGTCCCTTATAAGGCAAAATAATACATTATTACTCGTAAGTAATAGCGAGTGATAAACATATGATTCTACTTTTAATTTTAAAATTTATTAATCAAAAATCTTTTATTTTGGCCGAACAACACGAGTTTGCCTTTGTTTTATTAAAAAGTAACCTTAATAATCACTTATCTAATTGAGTCAAATGCAAAAAAGAAAATAAACGTTAAACTATGTTGAATATAATTTGATCAAAGTCTGGCAAATAGATTTTAATAAAAAATACATGCAAGTTATACTTACTTGTACTGAATAACAATTTATTTGAATGTCAAACAATTTCTATCGTGTTATTAAAAAAAAACTTCCGGTGCCACATAACGTAGCACCTTTTGCTGCTTTACTAAATAGAACGGCTGGTAGTACTTATGGAAGCTAGAACTTGACTAGCCAATGTACATGCTCGGCATGGATGAAATCGAAAATCTACTCATTAGTGATAAGAGTGAAATGAAATAAAATATATTTATTCGGACAGAGTGCATATATCAAGCAATGGCAAAAACGAAACCAGGTTATATGACGTATATTTATTTACATTTTGTAGTAAAAAATAATGCACTTGTCCACCACGTTAAATTAGAAAGTTTCAAAGAAATAATATTTTACAATTTTAATATTTACAATTTATTTTACAATCTTGTACTCTGCAGGCCTATTATGTATCTCAGTTGTTCACAAATATTGATTGAAATTGAAATAAATGGCGGCTCTATGTCACTTTTGTCAGCTTCAGTAATCAACTTACTAACATAGCCGCCATTTTTCAAGATATCAATTAACATTTGATAGCAACTGAAATACATAATAGTCTTGCAGAAAAAATAAATGAAGTCAAAACAACGAGGTGTCCTTAAGACAATAACTTATACTCCATTCTTATCTGCTTTCTAGTATTGGAAAGATAAAAAGGTGCCATCAGAAGACAAATTCCAGTGTCATTAGGCTAGGCGGCAAACTGGTGGTTTGAAAGACTTCTATGACACCACCGGATTTCCGAGCTTAGAGAAATAGAAAAGATAATCCTAAACATCATGTTGCAGTTTGCAATTGTAGACAGGCATTTGGAAATAAATTTTCATTCCGCAAAGCCGAGCTGTACGAACTATTTATACATAATGGTGTTTCACAAACCTAAACCAGATTTACAGGAATGGTTTAATAGATATCGTTATTTAATTTTTTTATAAGCTTTTAAAGTTTTTATAAGTTTTAATTTAAAAACTTATTATTAACTAGTGAATACGACTTATTTTTTAAAAAACTGTGTGCACTTACTACTAAACCTATAGTAGAGTTCACTGAAACAAAATTAGCTTTAAAACTTGTTTTATTGCAGCTGGAAGCAAAAAGAATGTAGGTAAGACATTACTAATCAATCATATCATAGATTAAATCATATCATAAAGATGCGCGACATGCTCTTGGACCCACTATCAATACTTAGAGTACTGCTAGAACTAATTTTCTACGGTATGAGACACATGAATTATATTATTAATATATTTTCCAATATTCTCTGCTGTTTATAGAAACTGGTAAGTGCAACACTATTTTACGGTTTTGGAAATATCGATTTTAGTATCTCACCACTAGGAGTAAAAAGTATGCATACAACAAACAAACTAGCATGCTGTCGGAACTACTCGGAAGTATTCGTACTTGGAAAATTGTAAATTGACAATTTCCACATCAACGATGTTGAGCGCCAAGGTCGAGCGTAAATTTTGACATTTGTTGTATTAAATTCGTATTCTCTTATTGTAAACATCGGTGAAACATCGTCACGTGATCTCGTCTTTGCCAACATCCTCGCCGTTATCGTCGATTTTAACTGTCAAATTGAAAAGCTATTATTTTTGGCCATTTCGAAGACCACACAGAAAATTTACACCACACAGAAAATTTTGGAGTACGCTATAGTGTAGAAAAACATAAAAGCACATAAGCACCATTTACCCTTAGTCCCTTATATACAATTTAATGTATGTACTTGTAAAATAATGCGTCGTCATTTAAGTGTGACTGGTATCATAGTATTGCTATTTTTTACCTATTAAGCAAAATAAAGGAGATAGAAAGTAACTATATAATAATATACTTACAAGACTTTGACGCGAAGTTGGGTAAGAGAAGCGAGGATGAGTTGAAAGTTTTCAATTTGGTTATGGGCAACGGAACCGTAGGCGACAGAGGTTAGCCGACTTCCTGGAGAAAGAGGGACTCTTTATGATGAGCTCTTTCATTCAGAAGCCACCTCATAGGAAATGGACCTGGCTGAGTCCCGATGGTTCCACGAGAAATGAGATTGAATGCATTATGACCAGTAAGAGACAAATATTGACTGATGTCTCCGTGATCCACAGGGTGAAAACTGGCTGACGTAGCAGGCGGTGAGGCTACGTATCCGACCCACCGCAGGGAGATCATGGGCGTCCAGACACGGGGAAGTCTGGCGCCCATTGTTGGCGGGTTTGGTCTCCGAGGCAGTTGCGGCGCGCCATGTGTTCTGGCGTGCCGCGAAGAGAAGGGTCCGGCAACGGACAGCCGCGGCGGGTTCGCGGTCGTGTGTATAATCTGTCCCGCGTTCCCGCCAAAAGCGGCAGTGACGGAACACCCCGGGGTTTTGGTGGGTATACGGACTCCCACATAACCACCTACCTCCCCGTGATAGGTGGTATCCATAAAGGATTTCCCCGGGACAAAAAAAAAAGGGTGAAAACTGGTAGTGATCACCGAATGGTAAGAGGCATATTAAAAATTAATGTCAAACTTGAGAGGTCTCGTCTGTTGAAGTCTACGCTCCGACCTACTCGTGTCCATATTTAAGACCCCGAGAGCTTTCAACTTGAGCTGTCCAATCGCTTCGATTGCCTTGAGAACATCGATTCATTGGACGAGATCAATAACAGGTTATTAGAAACTGTCCATACAGTGGGTTCCAAGTTCTTTTACCCTTCTTTTTTCTTAAGCCCCAACGTACAGATAGGCCACAGAAACTCTCCAACGATACCCTCAACCTCATGGCTGAACGACGCTCCTTAAAACTGCAGTCTTCGGATGATGCCGAAGCATATAGGCTACTCGATAAACGAATATGGAAGTCCTTGCGACACGACTTCCGGATCTTTAATACTTATCGTATTAAATAGACGATAGAGCAAAGAAGTGTTATGAGAGGTAGAAAGTTTCTACGGACGGCTATACTCTTGGTTAACTGTTAGTAGCTCGTCCAAAGACCCAAGATCCAAGCTGACCTGACATTATACCAAAGATATCCCGGACATCAGCCTGTACGAGATTAGAATGGCCTTGAAACAGCTTAAGAACAACAAGGCGCCGGGTGACGACGGTATCACATCGGAGCTTCTGAAAACGGGTGGAACACCGGTACTTGAAGTCTTTCTCAAAAGAATTTCTTTAATACTGTCTTACTCGAAGGTTCAACGCCAAAAGCATGGAACAAAAACGTGGTGGTGCTGTTCTTCAAGAAAAGTGACAACACTTTACTTAAGAATTACAGACCCATCTCGCTTTTGAGCCATGTTTATAAGCTGTTTTCGATGGTCATAACTTACTGTCTCAGTCGCAGGTTTTGATGAATTCCAGACCCCGGAACAAGCCGGTTTCCGAAAACGCTATAGTACCATAGACCACATCCACACGCTACGGCAAGTTATACAGAAGACTGAAGAGTATAACTTGCCTCTTTATTTAGCGTTTGTGGACTATGAGAAGGCCTTTGAATCGATCGAGACGTAGGCAGTGCTTGACGAGCGGTGCCGTATTGACTATCGGTATATTGAAGTGCTGAAGTGTTTGTACAAAAACGCCAACATGTCAGTCCGAGTACAGGAGCAAAGTTCGAAGGCAATTCCATTGCAAAGAGACGTGAGACAGGGAGACGTTATATCTCCGAAACTGTTCACTGCTGCATTGGAAGACGCCTTCAAAGTCTTGGAATGGCAAGGACTTGGCATCAATATCAACGGTGAGTACATCACTCACCTTCGATTTGCCGACGATATTGTAGTCAAGGCAGAATCCAATCCGGGACGACCTCAGTACAATGCTCGATGGCTTTCATCGAGTTTCCGAACGGGTAGGCCTTAAGATGAACATGGATAAGACGAAAACTATGTCTAATGCCCATGTTATGCCTACCCCAATATCAGTTGGTTACTCAGTTCTCGACGTTGTTGACGAATCTATCATCTACCTGGGACAGACAGTCAAACTAGGCAGATCCAAAATCCGAAAAAGAGGTCAATCATCGAATCCAACTCGGCTGGGAAGCGTTCCGGAAACTTTGCGAAGTCTTCCCTTTAAAAATACTTCAGTGCCTCGTACTATAATGATCTACATAGCATAGCAAGAAATACTGCTGAAAGAACTATAGGTTTGTTAAAGGGGCGGTTTAGATGCCTTTTGGTGCAAAGAGTTTTACACTATGACGAAGAAATGGTATCCAAAATTATAATTGCGTGCAGTGTACTGCATAGCATCTGCAACCGGCAGGATTGCCCGTTCCATGTACCTCAACATACTTACAACAAGAAGAGTCACGGGTTACTCAAATGTTACGGGCAAGCCAAGACGGGGTTGCTGCAGAGGGTGATTTGGAAAACGGTCGTCGATGCCGACAACAACTAATTAATACACTTTGGCGAGCGAGACATGTCACGTCATAGGAGAGATGAGAATAAAGGTTTTTGCCCTGCAGTAGGCATATTTTTCGTATATTAGCTTAAATAAATCATTTTAGTTCATTCTCAGTATTTATACTAGCATTGACTCCTTGTTTAATGTGACCCGTGAAGACTTGGTAGCCTGTTATGTCAGAATAAAAACATTTGGGGAACTTTTAGTTCAAATTAATACATACATGATACAATTTTTTTTTATTGCCAAAAGTAGGCAGACAGGTAGGCGGCCCCACCTGATGAAAAGTGGTCACCGTCGCCTATAGACGTTTGCAACTTTATATTTTAGTCTATGTTTGCAACACCAAGGGCGTTGCCAACGCGCTGTCGACCTCTAAAAGAATAGCAGTGAAGGTGGGGGAAGGGGGAAGCGTTGGGGAGACGGGAGGGGAAGAAAAGAGAAGGAGTGGATTGGGCCACCGGAACATCCCACAATAATGCAATAGCGATAGTTAAATTACTTCATGTCTGTGTTATGTGGGAGCGTGGTAGTTCCCTGGTCGTGCCGGCTCATTCAGCTGTGGAGTTGCAGCGTGGCACTACAACATTTAAGACTCAAAATATTAGGATTCTAAATCCAACATGTTTGATTGTTAGTTCAACATAGAAAGTTCAATTTTATGAGCATAACATTTTGGGAATTTAACTTTGTGGACCTGAAGGGTAGTGGGTATTGAGCGCTCATAAGAAATAGAGTAAATGTGAACGAAAAGAAAAATCAATCAAAACCACTTCTTTTTTAAATGTGTAGGTATGAATTAAAATAAAATATGTTTACTACAACAAAAATCATTGTTTTAATAATTAAAATAAAAAAAAACATTACATTTATATATGTACAAAAAACTGAAATCATTACAAGCTTCGATGATAAAAAAACATATCTATATTTATCTCTATCTATAGAGGTAAATATAATTGAAGTGTCTGTTCGATTCTTTACCCGTGTTACTATCAGTCTTACTACCAGTAGTAACACGAGTTAAATTTTTGTCCGTGTTACCACTAACTGCTCTAATAGTATCACACTACTGGCTAATAATAAACAAACTTCTTCCTTTATCCCAAATCGTTGACATTTATGATTTATTAAACACAAATGAAATAAGAACTAAAATTTTACCACAAAATGGAACCGACTTCAACACAAAAAAGTGCGAAATAACTAATTGTTGAAGTCAGCACCATGATAGTACAAAAGTACCTATTCCTATTATCACAATGTTGTGCGCATTATCCTTAATTTAAACATCATTAGTGCATGCTGTGACTATGCTAGAGACAGCTGGGTTATGGGATTAGCCATAGCTTGCTGTCCCAGTGCATGCGCTTCATGGGCTCTGGCAGACATTAACTCTGCTTACGCGCCTTTCCTCAATGGCAATGAACCTCTCTGTTAGGCTTGCCATTTCGGAACGTCGTTGTGCTGGAGGAAACCTGTGCCTTCGACGTGGAGTGGTAGCACGTTGGCGTATTGAAGCTGCTGGTGACTGCTGAAAATTTCGACGCCCTGAGCGTTGTTGTTGCGCAATGGCTGAAAATTATTTTTTATTATTGATTAAATCTTGTTGTTTTTTTATGAGTACTTACTGATTCTTACATTTTATTATTGCATATTCCGATGTAATATACACTTTAGCACTTTACTTGTTGAGGCGATGCCGACATATCGGCGTGCCAATTAGGTATATCGGCTGATATATCGGTATCGGAATCGGTATCGTTACATCCGTAATTTTAAACATTATTATTTTATGTAATTACCGTTACTTTATGCATTTAGTGAAAAGCTGTTAATTTGGAATTACAAACAGACACTTAGATTTATTTATCTGTGTATATATAGGTATATATTAAAAACGTATTTTAATGTTATTAAATCCCACTGATCCCACTAATATTATGAATGTGAAAGTTTGGATGGATGTATATATGTTTTCATACCACCTGCTCGAAAATGTCCAATTACATATCACGCAATATCAACGTAAAGCAAGGCATTACGTGTGCGGGGATGTAATTTTGTATGAAACTCCCTTGGGTGTAAAGTGATTTGGATTTGGAACGTTAGTGATAGGAAAACTCTTAGTACGGAGACAGCATAAATAAAAAAAAAGGCTCGTAATGATTGTACTATTAGTTACAGTTCGAATAGCCCTAAGTTGGCGAAAATAACGCCATAAACTCTCACAAGGGCGTTCGGATTGGGAATCTATGGGTGAAAATGTCGTTTATGGCTGTTTTTGTTCAGCGTTCGAAAAGCTAAAAAAAGAGTTATTTTGCCAACAAAATTGAGCTTTACGAACGATTTAACTAAAGAGCCAACAATAGCAACGCCACCAATGCCCTTATTGCAAAACGAACGCACCTATGGAGTGTGATGTTGTGCGCCGCATTGCTATGGGTTACGCACGGCCCCGCTCTGCGCATTGCGCATTCAAGGTCATAGTTGAAGTTACGTGCTGCTATCTCTGGTGTTTGGTGATAGTCAAATTTCATAAAATATTTTTTTTTCAAAGTGGTGCATGATGCCGAAATATCGGATGCTCGAAAAGCTACTAAATCGTGGTCTACATCTCGTGAGTACTAATTATAACTTAGTTAACAACCGCGAAAGTCTAAAACAGTGTTTTCCTTTTACCCAATGTTCCTTCCAAAGATATCACTCTGTCCCTCTATAACGGGACAAATGTGTCTAATTTGAATATTAACTAGTAATGTATTTTACTTTAAACTATATAACTGCTATTTTAAAGCTCTGCGTTTTTTGTCTCGCAGTAGGTATGAAAATTAGAGTACGCACCTCGAGGATAAAGCCTGTCTTCGTCTTGGGCGGCTTTAACCCCTCGCTTCACTAAGGACTCTACACAATTCTCTCGTTTCGCTCGGAAATTAAATCTTAATCCCTCGCTGCGCTCAGGGATTAACCTAAGAGTACCCGTTACACTAAGGTTCAATATACCGCCCATGACATAAGACACTGCTTTACTCCCTCGGTGCATAATCTCCTATTGTTGCTCTTTCACGCTCAAACGGCTAGGCTAATTTTGATGAAAGTTGGTATGGAGGTAGATGAGGCGCTGGATTAACACATAGGATACTTTTCATCATCATCAGAGTCGGCATGTCATCCATCTATTTTGTTAAGCCGACTGTATTCGAGAAATTCCGACACCACTGACAGAGAAGTACACTGAAGGCCGACTCCCAAAAACGAACTACGAAGTTTGATTTGACGAATTTCGGGTTTTCTACTAAAGTGAAACAGCACAAATACAGTCAAGGGTCATGAAATGTAATAACAGTTGTTTTTTTCATGGTGATGATTTTATATTTGTATGTAGGTACTGTATTTTACCCACTATTTATAACTCAAGAACGTCTTTACCGATTTCGACGAAATTTGGCCAGGAGATAGATTATATTGTAATCATCATCCATCACCACGGAGGTACACATCAGTCCGGTCTTGAGTGAATCGCCTGCAATACTTACTAGCTGTTTTTAAACATAACATAACAAATATATTCCTCTATATATTATTATCGACAGGTTAAGCAGTGGTGTTTTAAAAGGATACTTTTATCATTATTAGCATTCATCACTATGAGGTGAAACATTAGTCTAGCGGTCATGAGTGAATTGATACTTTCACCTATATATCCTCGAAGGGATAAGCAGCGGTGTTTTAATTCGTTCCTACGATTCACCGGATATGTTTTTGGTCTTATGTTATAGGACGAGCCTATTGCCATCTACGGGGCACTGTTCAAAACTTCGGACTTTTATTGAAAATATCTAATTTTGTCAGAACAACCCAGTAACTGTCCAATCCGGGGATCGAACCCAGGACCTCGAGGTTCCAAAAGAGCACTTCCACCACTACACCAAGACCACACGCCCTAACTTATCAACCGTTCATGATGAAATTTTGCATATAAGTGGCACAGAAAAGAACATATTATTATAGGAAAAGGAGATCCTCTTTATGCGCGGGTATTACCGTGGGGAGCAGCTAGCAGGCACGGATTCAGCCCACAAAAAAGTTATGGTCACAGCCACCAGAAAATCGGCCAAGTGCAAGTTGGACTATGAAATCTCTCATGATCGATATAGTATCAAGCCGCTCGCCTGATGTTAAGCGTCACGCTTGCCCATAACAGTCCAGTGCCATTCAGAATTTTGGACTGGGTACAGCACTTCAATAAACTGTGCATGGTAATGCACTGCGCTTTTTCCTAGGGTATTATTTGAAGTTCTTGCTCTGTAACTTCGCTGGAAACAACTACAATAACTACAATAGGTATCAAATGAAGACAAATTAAATAAAGAAACGTTGTTTTTTCGCGAAAACGTTACTGTTACATTAAAAACTTATATTATCTTACAGATCCCAAGATTGTAGAAACTATAAATGTTGATGAAATGAGGCATATGATCTGCAGCAATAATAAGATAATTTTACTTTTAAAATTGTAGACATATATATATTAAAATAACCTTGTTCCATTGGTGCCATTCTATATTACATCCGCTGACATCACTATTGAGCACCATGGCAATTTCTAGCCCCATGCCTCTTTAGTGCGGTGACGAGCATTTGACGACCGTGCATGTCCAGTGGCTAGCCACGTCCTGGTCTCCATGAATTTTACCAGCCTTTCCATTTGAGTTGCAGAAGTGCTGCATTGCGTGACACTAGAAGTTGTGTAACAATTTATTGAAAAAATCGTTTTACATTATAGTAACTGGTTCACAACCAAATTGATAGATAGATAAATAGATATAATCTTTATTGAACACCTTAAAATTAAACAACCATACAGTTATACAGCTTAGAACAGTGTAACAATAGGCGGTCTGATCGATCAAAGCTCGATGGTTGTTACGTTTGAATGGAAAGGAATATAACAGCAGAAAAACAAGAATAGTGTTTCACTTACTTGCTTCAGAAATAGGTTCCTCCATAACTTTTCCAAATTCTCCGGTTTGTGTTCAAATCAAATGTTTTTCAACCATATATATAGTATAATCTATGTTTTCAACAAACAAACGTCACGTATAATGTTTGTCAGTGGACGTAACACATATACGATCTATACGTTTTATTTCTTATTTTTCATCTGACTGACAAGAACTAGTGACATTTATTTAAGGCAAAGAGTATATATGATATAAGGCATAGACTAACATTAAATAAACATAGGGTTTATTTTACTACAAATCGTAAATAAGGTTAACTCGTGTCGTTTAAACAAAATAAAATATAATATGGTTATTTTTCATTAAATTGTACGTTGTAACATAAGTTTATCACTCGCTATTACATAATAATGTTTGATTTTGTTGTATATGGAACAAACAGAAGCTTAAAATACCAGACGATAATAATTTACCGGTTTATAAAATGAAGATCGTTTTCCCAACACTCAACATCCGCGAAACATCGGTGAGCTCGCTCGACGTAGACATCGACCACGATGACTTTATGGTTAGTGAATACCAAAACAAACATCCTTGTCAACAAGAGCGATGTCTCCGATGTTACATCGGTAGCTCGTCCACGGACGCAACGATGAAGAATTCCTTAGAGTCAATCGTACGGATTGAATTAATAATGTTTACCAATTAAAAGTAGACCTTATTTCATCCAGCATTGGGATGAATAAACCGTGTGTTTTTCGTCGTATCTCTTTCTCGCTTGCAATGGCTGCGTCACCCCGGATATTATATGAATATGTGGTGCAATGCAAACAATAAGTCTTTATTTTGTGTATGTAAATTAATGATTTAAAAACATTGTTATGTCCATTATTATATTTATTTAATCACAACAGTCGGAGAAGAGAGATGTTATAGGTAAGTTCAAAGATTTTGATTGACTTCGTCGTTTTAAAATTAACCTAACAAATAGGCAACAAATACATAGTTTTCTTCTCGGTTTCCATTTCTTTTCATAACTTTACAGTCTTCGATCTTCATGTTGTGGAAATCAGAGATATTATTATAATATTATAAAGTTATATTTTATTATAAAATACCTAAAGTATCTGTCCTCGCCTGTATGTGTCAATGTCCATTCATTTGGTATTTATCCTTTAATTGATTTATACATCATTTCAACATGCAAGAAGGCAATTTTAAGAGACAAATCACTTTCATTTAAATTTTTGTAACAGCCATCATATTGCCGGCTATGGGCAAACTAAAATCTTTCGCAGAGCGTTGCGTATGCCCCGCCCACAGCAGCGTAATCGGCGTTGGGCTATTTTCAAGCTTTACGAATGCTTCTATAAGTTTTTCCTTCATCGGATAAAATTGACAGTAAAGGCGAAGATGTACGCAATGGCGAGGTCACGTGACGATTTTTCGCCGATGTTTGAACTAGAGAATACGAATTTCATACAACAAATGTCAAATTTGAGGCTCGCCCTTGGCGCTCAACATCGTTGCAGTGGAAGTTGTCAATTACTAAGTTTGTGAATACGAAATCTACATCTCGTCGATGTTTCACGGATGTTGTCAAAAATGCAACGATGTTTGCTCTTACAGAATCGCACGGCTGTTTCTAAGGGATCAATGTTGTGTATTCTAGGGTCAAATCGTTAATTTTGGTCCGTCTTTATCTTTGGTCTACTACCTCAGACAAACTAAAAAAGTCAAGACAGAACGTTGTGAACAAAGAAGTGAGGCCGGTTGTCTTAACTACATGTGCGTGCATCGGTGCTGCCATGGTAATTCAAATTAAATTAAATATTAAAAATTAATCAATATTTAATAAATTTATATTAAATTATAGTTAAAACTTTCCGTGTTGCTTCCATGCGCCGCGATAGTTCGACTGGCGAGCCAAGGCGTAGTTTCGTTGTAGGTTTTGTATGTAAACATACATGTAACTACGCCGAGGCGTAGTTTCACCCGGCCTCACTTCTCTGTTCACAACATTCTGTCTCAACTTTTTTATTTTGTCTGAGCCTACTGCGAGTACAATGCGCCAAACGGCTTTCTTCCATCACAAAATTCATTACTACATACTTTTTTTTATATATACTATAGTCAACTTTATTACTACCAAAGCAGGATTGGGAAAATTTACACCACAGTGAGAATGTTTGCACATTCACAATTACATAACAAACATTCACATTTTACCAAAACTACCCTCAATTTCTAATTTACCTTCAAAAATATTTAGTGCTTACAAAACATAAAGTATTCCAGCTGAAATCCTTTGAGACGGGATTCGCTCAGGAAGTCCACGACCAAATCGGGGTATCCCGGGATTCCTGCATATACACTCTTAGGTATTCTGTGTAGGATCAAAGGGCGCATCGTATTGCATACGTAGGACTAGAGATGCATCCAGTTGAATGATACGACACGATAGATGTGAACTCGATGCTGCTGATGTGAAATCGATATAGAATTGATAGTCTTGTGACATCGAGGTCGCTTGTTCAAGCTGAATGCGTGGATATCTAGGTGTGACCTACTTGAATAAATTAAAAAGGCTTAGTTAGTAAATGAATTATGTAAACGTGTTTGTTGCTGAACGAAATAAGATATTGTGGGGAAGAAGATTATAATTATGTTGGTCTATTTTAGAGCATAGAAAACCGACCAGCCACAATAATATACGAGTATATATATACTTATATATTATAATAGCTATAATACAATTGTAACACGTAAATATTAATCTATATATATAAAAGCGAAAGGTCACTCACTCATCACGTAATCTCAGAAACTACAAGTGCTAGGAGTTTCAAATTTTGCATGCGGGTTCTTTTTAGGACGTAGGTGCTCACTAAGACGGGATTTTATGAAATTCAACCCCTAAAGGTTTTTTGAGGTTGATATTTTGTATGAAACTTCGTTACTGCGAGTGCTAAAAGTTTAAAATTTTGCATGGGAGTTCTTTTTAGGACGCAGGTGCTCACTAAGACGGGATTTTATGAAATTCAACCCCAAGAGTTTTTTTTTGAGAAGATAGTTTGTATGAAACTTCGTTACTGCGAGTGCTGAAAGTTTAAAATTTTGCATGGGGATTCTTTTTTGGACCTATGTACTCACTAAGACGATTTTTTGTGAAATTCGACCCCTAATTGAAATCTGACCCATTGAAATCTGTAATTACCGTATCCCGCGAGCCCACGCGAGCGAAGCCGCTGGCGGGTCAGCTAGTACAGGAATAAAAAGAAAGAATTGTCATAGATGTTTTTACCTAAATAGGGCAGAGCTAAAAGTGTATGGTAAGTACTATAGTAAGTAAGTACTAATATTAAATGTTTTATTTGGAGAGATTAGGTTCTAAGTTAAGTCGTTGAACTAACGTTGTTTGTTGTGATGTACTGGAGGTGCCATTAAGGTTGTTAGCATTTTTCTAATAACCCTGTGAATAGTCACGTGTTCCTTAACAAATTACGTTTACATTTATTACGTCTATCGCAGCGTGAAAGAAAATGAAAGACGCAAACAGAAACTAGTTAACAGGTAGAATTTGTTTAGGTACGCATTTTATTACTTGCCTTTTTCACCAAATTCCAAGCAAATTACTTGATAGGAATGTGTCGATGTCGATAAATATTCAGTAATATCGATGTGCCAACTCTACTCTTCGAACTTGCATCCCGAAAAGCACGTACTGATCCGCATGCATATCTATTGGATTCTTTGCCACAATCAGATATGTTTGGTGGTTGGTGAAACGGGAATTGTTTTGGTATATCACGTTTGATATTTAGTATGTCAGACAATTTATTGCACATGCTCTGTTTTCACTTCAAGCAGAACAAAAGACCGAGTTATAAACCACTGGCGTATCGTAATAAAAAAAAGTTGGATACCGGTCTTGCTCAGAAGTACAATTTCCCTCACGTTCGACTATAAAAAGCCTACAAAAAGTGGCAACTTACTGGCCCCGTAAAGCTAAATGCACATCAGAAATATGGCCCTGTTCTCGGGCTCCATTTGGAATATGGCCTTTTGTAGACTATGCCTTCTACGGCAAAAGAAGTCTGGATTGAACGTAAAATATTGTTTTACTGTTCCACGAAGAGTACGAAGCCAAATTGCATGTGGCCTTCATTTTACTTCGCCGCTATTCGCATCGATGTCATTCATATTATTTATTTTATAGCCTAGGCAGCTGCAAACAAGCAGACGGACTGCCTGCTGAGAAGCTATCCCCGTCTCCTATGGATACGTGTAACACTCGGGACATCACAAATACGTAGCCGACCTTTGAAGACTTTGTTGAGTATCTTTGTTCGCGTAGTACAAAAAGTAACAAAAAAAAGAATTAGCGAAAACGGTAAAGCCATTCTTAAGTTATAGCGTGACAAGGAAAAATAGGGGTTTATATTAAAGACTAGCAACTGTCCGCAACTTTGTTCGCGTAATAGGCTTGGCCTGCGAGCGGTCATATTTTCTTATTTTTTTTAATGTAAGAACCTCCTCACAATAATTATAAACACAACAAAACCTACATAAGTTAAACCTACATACGTGGCTATTGGACAATTGTTTTTATAGTGTAAATGAATATCTTAATTTTAAATAATATAATTAAGTATAGAATTTAATAATGTATGATTAGAAATTTGTTGAATGTTATTTTATTACTTTATATTTGAATGATAGTTTATATTTTAAGCCTGCCTGCAGGCTAAATACATTGACATAACTATTAGTTAAAGACCTTATATAATATTGTATTCTAGCAAATAAATAAATTTGTATTTGTAAAAAAGAATTAGCGAAATCGGTAAAGCCATTCACAAGCCATAGCTTGAGCAGGAAAAATAGGGGTTCATTTTTACTATATAGAAGATAGATTACAGACAGAAACTTCAATTGTATTTATTTGTACAGAAGATAGACAAGCTTAGGACGTATACTCATACACGCGTATTTCACTTTAACGGTGGGCCGAGCACGAAAATCTTCTGTATAACGTAGTCGCATCGTTAACGTATTTGTATTTAGTACAAACTGCCATTTATCTAGTACGATAGTGGCATAGATAACTCATAGTTTGTACTGAATACGTAAACGATACGATAACGTGCTCGGCCCACTGTTCGTTACTGTACTACCAATACAAGCAATCGTTTTGTGTTCTAATTCGCGAATAAAGTTCGTGGAACATCATTAAAATATTTTGTTATATAAAATAATTTAAGTTCTTTAGCTCGTTAATTGGTTCGTTAGACGTCTTTGAGCGAATACCTTTAACTTAGTTGATAGCGACACTGCCATGGAAGCCGAGATCCCTGGTTTGATCCCTGCCCGGAGTAAAAATGTCATTATGAACAGAAATGTGTGACCATGGTGTTAGAGGTCCGCGGTGTTGCCTATCACCCACGGCACCCCATAAAACCATCACTGCGGTAATCATCATCTTAGCCGTAGGACGCCCATCTCCAAAAAGACCGGTCGGAAGCGGCCTGCATCCAACTACGTCCTGCTATCTTTATCATGTCGTCAGTACATCTTGGTGCAGTGGGTGCGGTGGTTGGTGCGGTGGGTGACTTACGCTGCGCTTACCCGTCCGTGGTCTCCACTCCAAAACATTCCAGCCCCATCGGCCATCTGTTCTGCGTGCTATGTGCCCTGCCCACTGCCACTTTAACTGGCTAATCTTCTGGGCTATGTCGGTGACTTTCGTTCTTCTACGGATCTCCTCATTTCTGATTCGATCTCGTAGAGAAACCCCGAGCATAGCCCTCTCCATAGCTCGTTTCGGTAATTGTAGGTAGTAATATTAAGCATTTATTCTCCAGGCTTTAGTGCAGTAGAAGTCTTTGTGAATAAGTTCGTCCGCGGAAATACTGCCACCATACCTACCTATTTCTACCGCGAAGCAATAATGTTCGCAAAACTGTGTTGGGCCCTACTCCCACCTCTTAAAGTAGTCATACTAAAACCTTACCATTAAATTTGGTACCACCACGTCAATATAGCAAGCTTAAAATAATAATGGATTACGATAGACGTTTTGATGACGTATTATCTAATAGTCCACTCAATTCGCGTACTTTAAAACTGCGTTAGTGTTCTATTCGGGTTGGGCATTATAGGTATTGATCCTGGAACGTACCATTAGGATCCATTTTGCCTTAAAAGGAACACGCCGTAAATAGTATTGAAGTAATATGTTCAATCGTTTTGTGTCGGTGGGAGTTCGATAGTAAGTATGATTATTCTAAGCTTATTACAAAACGGTCTTGATTTATGATAGTTTCGTAAAAGGTGGGAGTAGGCCCCTGGTTTGGGTTCCATTTACAGGCACATGACAAACAGCTTGATGTTTCAGGGTTACAGGTGCAGTGCAGTTCCTCACTTGTCACGAAATGCATGTTTCGGGCAGAAGTTACAACTTGAAACCAGATGGGCCACGTGCTTGTAGTGTTTCCGAACAACATAAAAAGCTGTGTCTGGTCTTCAATATAAGGGACGAATGGATGAGGACGAAGCCAACACTTAGAAGCCTGCCGTGCTATTCTCTAAGAGCAAACATCTTTGACAACATCCGTGAAACAAATGACGAGATGAAAAGAAACGTTGGAAAAGCAACCTTATGTACAAGGGCGAAATCTCAAAGTATTTGACATCAGTGAGCTCGTCAACGAGCACATCGACGAATCTTAGAGAATCGCACGGCAGTATGCATATAAATACGTAGGACATTATTTAGTAAATATTACGAAAATATTTCTACTCTGCCAAGTGGACGTCTCCTGGTCACGCGGACAATAGCGAACATTCTTTGAAAAAACCGACTTTCGAGAGATCGGCTCATAACACGTTAAGGCGCGGTCCAATCCTAATTTTAAAACAATTTTCGATGCTTTACATAAGGTTGAGAATTGCTTACCATAATGGACGACCTAATGCGCAAATTCAATTGAATACGTGCTAATACTTTTTATATTTATTTCGTACAATCAAATGGTTGAATTTTAAGTTAAGAAATTTGAGTCCATAGTTCACTAGTAAATTTCATTGGGAATTCAAATATGATACATTAATTGAAATATATTTGCCCATAATTGAATAAAAATGCTTATTCCCAAGAAGCACGTAAGAAAAATTGCTAAATTTAGGGAATGTTGCCGATTTTTTCTATCGAGTCAAGTTTGCTCAATCGTGTATTGGCTCCCATACTTCATAAGGACGTATATGCAATTTACACAACGTTTTTTTCTAACTTCGGTATTAGGTTTAAGCCTGGAAAAACTAAGTTTTCGCGAAGTCGAATCATGAAATTTGGAACTCATTTCGCCTTAATAAGATGCGCAACAGTACACAGACCAGCGTCCACACTGGACCGGACTAGAAGACCGTAACTCCGTACATTGTCCTGCCGTACATTCTGTGCTTTCAGTGTTCGGAATAGGTTGAATCGTAACTGCAACTTGTAACAATTGTTCGCATAACATAATACGTCCACACCATCGGTACTGACATGCATGTCTGATACGGGATAATGTTCGGTAAAATATTACAAATGTGGACGCAGCTTAATATTTTAAGTAACACACAACTTGAAAAAGACTCTCGCCGCTTCTCATTACTATGCTGCAATAAGTCAACTGTAAGTACAAAACGTATAGACATACTCGCGTCTGAAGATTTTTGTATTAAAATAGTTCTCAGGGTGGTATTTTTATAAAATTACTGTATTCAATTATTTTAATCTTCATGTAATTTTTTTTGTACCGTAGCTATCTTCAGTTTATATAAGCACTTATAGTTTTCGTTTATCAAATCATCTTGAATGGTAGTGCTAATACTTAGTAAAGTGTTATGTTTTTTTTTGTGGGATCAAGCGGCTCACCTGATGGTAAGCGATACCGTCGCTCACGGACATCGTAGCCGGACTTTGAGGAAGGATGAATGGAAGGAAGAGATGGAAGAGGCAAAGGTTGGAGGGGCAGGGAGAAGGAGAGGGGGAATGGGAAAGGGGCGAATCGGAACCTCGGTACTTCCCCGGTCGTGCAGGCCCATTCGGCTGTGAGGTTACAGCGTGGCACTATCACCGATAAATGTATCACAAGTTTACCGATGTGTAGCATAGTATCGAATAATATATAACACAATTTACACAAAATCACTGTACCTATAATAACTTACGGTGTTTATGTTTAGGTTATATTTTTATACATGATCAAGTTTATACTAACACGTTTAGTAAAAGAACCGTAAAGCTCTATACGGTAGTTATACCTATAGGAAGGTTACGGCGCTCTTGAGTAATTATATCTTCTTTTGTGTAGGTTTTATGAAATATAAGTCAAAGAGAATGTTCAGGCGTTATTATTCTTTTAATAGATTGTCATTCACAAGCTTCGATTCCAACGAGCAGTGGAAAAAATTAACAAACGAGGGTAGTGGCTGGATCTAACAACGGCGCTCGTCGAGTGCGTGACCTTCAGTGCACGTGGTTGTGTGTGCCTACACATGTTCTGGACGGAACTGGGTCCCCGCGCGCAAGCTCAATGGTTTTAGGGTAAGTGATTGGCTTTTATTGAATGAATTTTAACCCTGAATAATAAACCTTACCAGGGAAAATCAGGGCTAGGCTGCTCACTGGGCGATCGAAGGAATATAATATATTATAGTACCTAGTTCTCGCGAACAGAGAACATTATAGATCTCATCACGCTGATTCCGAATCAGGTATTAACTCATTTTAGATAAAAATCATACATACGGTTGACGTAGTTAGGGCGGCAGAATGCGGTGGTAGAGTATGTTAAATAACTAATTAACGTTTAAGAGAATGAACTACTTAATTTTGAATATAGTAAATGTTAAATTACTTCATTGTTTAATTCTATACTTGACTTTACTATATTGAAATATATTTGTCAGAGCCTACATCAAGTGTGTCTTTAGCTTAACAACATTGACGATAAACTGTTATCGGGTCTATAGTTTAGCTTAACACTTTGCGTCCCAGAGACGTCAATATACGTCATTTTCATTCATAAATCCTTTGTTTTAATTATCACGGTATAGGAAGGATTAAAAGTAACTTTTGTCTAATATATGCCTAATATCGTAAAGCAAGCTGTTTTTGCAAGTTTCTTTTATTGTTATCAACGCGAAATATTTTAGGGGCAGTGAAAAGTTGCAGAGCTAGGCCTCGATTCTACTATTTATTTTATCGAGTCCATAGTTTAGCTTTAAATGTAACTATTGTCCAAACTGTGTCTAAAATCGTAAAACATACTTCTATTTTTGCAAGTAACTTTTATTGTTATAGTACAATGCGGAGTATTTTAGGGGCAGTGAAAACTTGCAGAGCTAGGATTCGATTCTACTATTTTGTTTTTATGACCTTGAACTAAGTAATAGTCTTACACTATAATAACATTCAATCGCGTGAAATTGTCCTTAACTTCTCAAAGTCTTGATATACGAGTATTATGACTTATCACTTCATTTTCAGTCATCGGAAATTATGTACCTGTAGGGCTATTATGTATCTCAGTTGCTAACAAATTTTGATTGAAATCGAAAAAAATGGCAGCCCTATATCACTTTTGTCAGCTCCAGTCATCAATTTTGTAACATTTTTGCTTACTGAAAATGTCAAAACTAACATAGAGCCGCCATTATTCAAGATTTCAATCAACATTTCTTAGCAATTGAGATACATAATAGGCCTGCTGGGCTATTCAGTTGCTAACAAATTTGGATTGAAATCTGAAAAAATGGCGGCTCTATGTCACTTTTGTCAGCTTCATTGATCAAATTACTAACATTTTTGCTTATTGGTTGTCAAAACTGACATAGGGCCGCCATTTTTCCAGATTTCAATCAACATTTGTTAGCAACGGACTCTACATAATAGGCCTTCAGGTTAGTCATGTATCAGACATACAAGCGGAAGTTTTCTCCGAAAAGGTTCAATTGTTCACAATGTTGGACCAAATGTTACCTTGGCATAAAACACAACACAAACTTGCAAAAATAAAATTATTATATAAACCAATTTATTTACGTAATAATAAAGAATAAAAGGTTGTGAGTTTGTAAAGTCATGATAGTTATATATAAAACTAGCTGCACACTGTAAAATATATAAACAAGTTTTAGTAAAGAGGTTTCCATTAATTTACTAAGTTACAGTCAAATATATTAAGAATAAAATTATTAACATGTACTAAGAACTTATGTATAAATATAAATCATAATAAGCCCATTTTGTTCCAACTGGTGGGACTCGAGCCTTCCTCTCAGAGAGAGGAGCTGGCCATAATCCACCACGCAGGCCCATTGCGGCTTTGTGGATAGGTTAGTTGCCAACCCATGTCGAAGTTTTCAGGCCGCCCGAAGGCCTTCAACATAGCCTAAAGGCTGTTGTCCTAAGACAAACAACCGGGACCGACGGCTTAACGTGCCCTTCGAAGAACGGAAACGCTTAATTGAATAACGCCACTAGCACACACCTATCAAGCCCTGACCGCAGCAAATGTTGCTTAACTTGTTGATCGGTTAAGATCTCTAAGTTAAGCTCCGCTACGAGCGCTTCGCTAATTGTGTATAAGTAATAATATAAATACATTCTACTATCTAGTCAGACATCATTTTAAATTAATAATATTAGTGCGACTTTTTGATTTTTTCTACCTTCAATGTACTAAGTATTTGATCCCACGGAGACTAATGGGGGATTCCAATAATCTATCTATCCACAGTTTTCCTTACTACCGATAGATATTTGACATAACTTCCATACAAATAGTGTCAAATATCTAACACTAGTAAGGTAAAGCAGCGATAGATAGATTATTGGGACGGGCCGTAACAGTGCAATTCATAGTCGAGATGGGGGCTCCCTAGGGAACGACTCAGCCGCTGTGTGCAAACAATATCCTTTGCCTTTTCAATATTCTACCTATCTAATTTATAGACAGATAGGATATATAGATAGGTCAGATACATGTTCTTATATACTTGACTGGTATATAAGAATATGTGTCTGATATATGTTATAATTACTTGCATAGAATAGTATCATCTCGAATTCAAAGGGTAGCTGTGCACATACTGCGGCCACCACTAATACGCACACACGCCCCAATAAATATATAACCTCTACGTAAATTTTTCTATTATTATGTTCATAATTTTGTTTATAAATTACAAACAGAATATTTTCAACATCCAACGTCTACCTTTTGTTTTTTTTTTTATAATGGTCCATTAAAGTGATTCCCTCTCGCCTGATGGAAAGCGAAGAAGGAATCAAGAAGCAATGACCATTAGTGCAGCCTTAAGACTATGATGACCTGACAAATACTTTTTCACGCCCCGCTTGAAAAACCAATCATAGCTGCAACGTACGCCGGCAAAGCACACCACAATTTACTTACACGGCAGAGGTAAGAACTGCTAAACTTATTGCTCGTGATGAGAAGTTTTCAACAGTATATACTGTTGAAAACTTCTCACCACGATGCAATGCTAGGCCGGAAAGAGTTGTTCGAGATCGGAACGGTGAAGAAGGAATAAGATTAAAAAGCTCTTCAGAACATTCGCCATGAAACAACCGGTAAAAACACTTAGAGAAGCTATAGTTCTACGCATTTGTAGGGGTTCTAGGTGTTGAGTGACTTCAGTGTCTCCAATAATACGGACAGCGCGACGTTGCAGTCTATCGAGAGCATCCATATGGTACTTAGCGGATCCATCCCAGAGGTGGCAACAATATTTAATACATATGGGCGCACCTGAGTTTTATAAAGTAGGCACCGCTGATCCGGAGTAAAGAAACGCTTCGCTCAGTTCAGGACTCCGAGTTTGCGGGAAGCTAACTTGATAATACTCTCGATGTAGTCACGCTGGTTCAGGTCACTACGGATGTCCATGCCAAGTATGTCAAAATTACGCTGTACAGGTAAGGTGATATTCTGAAGAGAAGGAAGAGGAAGAAATGGAAATGTTTTTGCCGAGAACGCGCACACTGGAGTCTTCCTGGCGTTGAACTCAACCAAGTTGTCCGTACTCATAACTAGAGATGCTGTCAAGCACCCCGGAAAGCTCAGCAACGACACACCGTCTATTCTCTACAATTTCAGCCTTTGTCGGACCAGATTGTCCAAAGTACCGATCGTGGACAGTACTGTCATCTGCGTAGCAATGAATGTCACCTAGCGGTAACATATCGTTGTTATTCAGGAGAACCTGAATACTGAATAATGAATCTCGGGGCACTGTGACTATGAGATGCAGCGTTGACAGCAACTTTGAAATAATTTTAGAATTGTACCTGTGAAGTGACATCAAGTTCATGCCATGGTATGCAAGTAATCTAAAGTAAGGCATTCTAATCAGAAATCGACAAGTTCACATCCCAAACGAGACGTCAGAGCAGATCTTAACGCCAACAATCTAAATAGAATAACAAGTTCGCGTGAGGACGATTATAGTCAAATCCCCCGTTCCCCCGAGTACACTGTAACAAACAAGCCATCACCAGTCTCATGCTAAACAAGATATCACTATAACAATAATACCACTCTATTATAATAGCAGAATAGCCCTTCGGGAGTTTCACTTAGCTGGAATCAACTTTTAATGATCTTTGCTAACTTTTGATAGGAGTAGTAAGTTAACGACGTCTAAAACTGTTCTTTGTTTCTGATAGATAGTTATCTCGTAAACTGAATTGAATATATTACAACTTCGTGTGTGGAGCTAGTAAAATATTTTTTTATCGTAAAAACTTTTAAATCGTTTTTACGTGAGCAGAACCTTAATTGGCTCACAAAAATTATTATAGAGAGTAAATTTTTGTAGTCGGAGTACAGTCGCTTGAATTTTCTATATGTTTTCTTTTTTAAGGATTACTAAAACATAATATAGCTGTTTAACGTGTCGACGTTAAAGTAGAAGCAAAATTAGGTTTGGCGGGCACTGCATCGTGCAAATCATCAGACAAACTGTCCATCATGGATTTCTTTCTGTCATCATAAGTACCTTCTTTCAATACGCCAGTACGAAGTAGGGAAATAAACCACTTTTGGGGGCGATGAGAACGATGGAGAGAAAATGCACGCATAGTCTTCTTTTTTTTCTGCGTGTCTCCTAACTCCACACATTCAATGATATCTCTTTTTCGGTGGATTGTTGTCAGACTGAACTCGTAATACCATGTCCAAATCCTATGCTTGATCAGAAAAACAGCTGCTCTAGGGCTAATGCAAGAATGGTCTGAAGTAACTTATGATTGGGACCGTCTTTAGCATTTTTTATTAATTGCACATACAAATGTAATATTATGAATGTGTTTCATTGCACTGTTTTATTTTTAATGAACTATCTTTGTTTCTAAGATGTCTAGGTTTTTAATTTGACTTCCCTTACAAATCCTTTTTTTACTTTTACAATTAACTATTACGGTTGAATTAATCAATATTTTATTTTGACTTATTACATATGTAAACACATAAGATAAATACATTATAATTAGTACTCACGGGATGTACACCACGATTAGGCGGGTTTTGGAGTTCCCGATTTATCGGCCTAATAATGCGCCGAAATATCGGGAACTCCAAAACCTGCCTAATCGTGGTGTACATCCCGTAAGTACTAATTATAATGTAGTTAACAACCGCGAAATTCTAAAACTGTGTGTGAATAAGATAAATATTGTTCAGATTATAGTTAAACGGTTAAAAAAGTGATAACGTGATGCTTTATTATTATATACCTATTTATTAATTTTATTTGTATATGATATTTGTATATTTTTTACGTACATATTATAAAGTATGTATTTGTATATTTGTATTAGTTTCTTATAGAATTTATGTATTTATAGTGTATTTACTGTTTTTGTATTATTACCGTCCATGATTTATTTATTTCTTATTATTATTTCTTATTTATTTATTTATTTATTATTTTATTTATTTATTTATTTATTTATTTCCATTACTCCATTATTTGATACTCGAATGCGAATGGGTTGTCTGGAAGAAATGTGCTCTGAGCGATAAGACCGCCCATTGTTGCACCTAGTTTTTAGCATTGATTTTATTATTTTCTAATGGTAAGGTGTCTCAATAACGTGTTATCTATCTATCTATCTATCTATCTATCGTTACCCAGTTTTGAAACTTATTATTTTTCAATAATGTAAAAAGGCGAAAACCCAAAGGCCTTACAAGTAAGGTTTTTGCGAAAAACACCTCTCTGACAGTCCCCACGTTACCTCCGTGTCAACTGAAACAAATAGCTTTGAAGATCAATTACGAGACATATCTTCTTTGTGAACCAGATAGCTTGAAAAGAAAACCTTTTATTTAAATCCAGACCATGTTGACATTCATGTAGAACTAGGTCTATGCCTAAAACAAAACTTCAGCAAAAACAAACAGGCATTGAAATACGAAATCCATTTCTTCTTTTATTTTTCAATTTGTACGTCCAACTTAGAGAAAAGATAAGCCCTGAAATCCACCTTCTTTATATTCAAAGGCCCTACAAATAGAATCTGTATTTTCCACCGCATCTTCACGACGTAATAACTACATATGAGGGACAGACAGAGAGATGATTTCCCAAGGGGAGTAGGGGAGGGAGATGTCTTTGCTGCTCAGTATGTAATTACTGGGTGTAAATAACATAAAATTGTTTTATGTTGGCTAGATTGACCCTTGGTGAGTTTATTAGATTGCCAAAGGTGGCTTCGGACAACAAGGTCGCAAAACATATGTACTTAAGTGTGTTATGATAGGTTCTAGTTACTAGCTTTTCGTCAGCGGCTTGCCTTACGTCGATTATTTTGTATATTATACTCTTAACAGCTGAAAACGATATTGGCAGCCTCATTTTAGAAGGGAAATGGCCCTTAGGTAAATTGATAATTTTTTTAGGAAAGTATACACTTCCATCTTTAATTTAAAACTACTGGCTCATGACCGCGATTTCGCCCGTATGGCTTACAAAACGCTGGGCGGCTGGTACTGTGCACAATAGACATACCAGTTTTTTGGGACAGACAGAAGAGATCTTTAATCTGTCCGAATCAGCAAGACTCATTCGAGTTAAGTTTCATTCATAAATCTATTGTTATTTATTGCGCTGATGCGGACGGGTTAAGGTTGACCTACAAAATTAACTATAAAATTTGATTTGGCAGGTCTCTTGTGTAAGCGGAAAACTGACTTGCTACTTAGCACCTACTGTTAATGTGTGTATCTTATTATGTTTTTTGCTACAATTAAAATACTGTCTATTGTCTAGTCAGTCAGTTACCAATTTGCACTGACTGACCACTGAAAAAATCATCATCATCATCATCTCAGCCGTAGGACGTCCACTGCTGAACAAATGCCTCCCCATGATTTTCCAAAAGGACCGGTTGGAAGCGGTCGTCCACCGTGTCGGTATACGACCTACGCTGCGCTTCACGGTCCGTGGTCTCCATTCTAGAACTTTCCGACCCCATGGGCCATCTGTTCTACGTGCTATGTGCACGCAGACTAATCTTCTGGGCTATGTCGGTGACTTTCGTTCTTCTACGGATCTCCTCATTTCTGATTCGATCACGTAGAGAAACCCCGAGCATAGCCCTCTCCATAGCTCGTTGTGCGACTTTGAGCTTATCTATGAGGCCCAGTAAGAGACCACGTTTCAGTGCCATATGTCATCACTGGTAACACACATTGATCGAAGACTCTTGTCTTGAGGCACTGAGGTATTTCAGACTAGAAGACTTCGCGAAATTTCCGGAAAGCTGCTGAAAGAATATTAAAGCAATTTTATTTATGCATGCATAAGTTTATAACCGCAAAAATCAATTCATGCAATGCACCCCTCTCTAACATGTGATTACTGGAGCTTTCTCTAAAATACGTAACATTATTATTGTAGAATTGACATTTATTTATATACTAGCTAAACCACCAGCGGCTTTGCTCGCGTGGCCTCGCGGGGTACGGCGGCTTTAAAATAAAAGCAACCTTTATATTAAATACCTTTTTTATTTATAAACCGATTGACATAAAACAAACACTACATGTTAAGTGAAGCTTACCACAATATATTAGTGAAAAGGGTTGTGAAGTGCTGCGAAAAATTGCCGCTGCTAAGACTATGTGCTCGCAAGATCTGTTACTGTTCGCAGAGCTACAAGTATAATCTGAAAAGCAACTTATCTTTTATTCTAAACTTCAGTAAAAAAGTACAAACTGGCAGCTGTGTTTAGTCTTTTCGCAAATTAGTCATCTCGCCAGATGGTTTCAACACTGCAAAGTTCCAGACGATTTAGACGAGGTCTATGACCTAGGTAATATTTTACTGGCAACATAAAACAGTGACACATTTTAATTTAGTAATTATACCAAATTAGAAATATAAATCTTAGCAAGTGTTTTATAAAAGTTTTAACAAAATAAATTGTTAATATTTTTTCTAAAGCACAATTAGGATAAAACTTAACTTCTACCAGGTGTCTGTTCTCTATAACTAGATTATAAATACAGAGATAGGCAAGTTTATATGATAGGAAGCATCACGCATTCCTGTTGCAGTAGCTAAGTTTTCTATTTCTGTGTGGCACTGCACGCGCCATAGACTTTTTTTAGATGCAAGCAAATTTTATATGCAATCATATTTTATATGCAATAAATATTTATATGCAATCAAATTTTATATGCATGTAAATTTAATTTATAATTAGGATTCACAGGATGACACGATGGGTGGTTCCACTCGCATTCTCAGTCTACCCGTGAACATGGTGCATGTAACTGTGCGTGAATCGTGGTTTAAATCCTGTGAGTACTAATTATAATTTAGTTAAAAACCGCGAAAGTCTAAAACAATGTTCCACGCAAATTTTATATGGATTTAAATTTAATATGCAATCAATACCAATGCAAAAGATTAGACGGGCAAGTGGTACCCTTGATGGTAAGCACTACGCTTGTCTATGACGGTTGCGGAAACACCCAGAGCTAAGAGCTGTAATGTTGCGTAGCCCTGCAATTCGCCTGTCTTTCAAATCTGCAAATCTTTCATCCAGTAACTTCGCTTGCTACAAACTCACACACACTATTGCTTCGCAGCAGAATATCTGATACTGTCGATTCACCTCTTACGTTTCGTATCCTAACGGCAGAGGAAAAATTCTTCAAGTTTTTTTTTCTTCATGCCCTCACTATACAATTATAATAAAATGTAGGGGTAGCAACGTTTGGGTCTAGGAGCTAACGAAATATTCAGGGCTATCCTTTTAGTTGAAGCGTCAGGTGACCAGAATACTGGCTCATATATTACACAAAAAATTGGCATGGCTATTCAACATTCTGGGCACATTTCCTTCAATAAATGGTTCAATTAATTATTAAGAATTTTTCAATCTTTGCCCATTGTTTTTGTTACCTTGTTATACTTTGTATCAAATATATGTATCTAACGTTAGTTCATATAATTATATGTACATTGAATTAATAACTTTAATGCATTGACCGAAAGTAAACGACTTCTGTAGTGCGAGTCATTCCGGTAATTAGATAGAGCTCGTTAGCAAAGCAACTGAATGCTGGAGTTTAATTAGTGGAGTTTCGGTTACCTGTTGTAAGTACTCAGTTACAGCCTGAAACGCTTTGACAGAATTGCTATTTTACAGTTTGTGAAAAAGTAAGTAATAAGTAAATACGTAGGATTTTTGTTTTTTCATATTAAAGAAGGTAACTTATATAATTATCGTTCCTATACAATGTATAATGGTTTTAAGAATTCGTCTGCCGTGTCCGAAAATAATTTTGTGAACAAATATAATGAACCAACTAGTATTGAATTGTCGGTATTATCCAGTTCCTAAAAGTGAATTCTTGACAAAACTCGGTGTAGTAACTCGCTGTCTAATTTTTTGTTCACTTATAAAAAGTCCTAATATAGTTTATTAATATTATTGATATAGAAAAATGAAACCTTACTTCCTATAACATGAGAACAACATTACCGATTGCATGCATCTTTTTTTAAGTTTTTTTAACACTTTGACCTGTGTCTGGGTGTGTAGGTATATTGTATATGTATATAAGTATATATATATATATATCAGTCATTAAGTTACCATAGTACAGGCTCTGCCTAGTTTGGGATCTAATAACCTTGTGTAGATGTTGTCCCATATATTATTATTATATTACTTTGTGTTCTTACTAAAAAAAAATGAGATACGTATATATACGTACGTGTAGTTGCGTAGAAAATTAGAAAACTTAAGTAAACGACACTGTAAACATCACCACGCAGGTGACACCACGGGGTGCAGCTAGTGTTTGATATAAATAGGTAAAAGTTTCCAGTAAGTATATGTAAAAAAGTAGAATTTAAAAAAAATATTTCGAGTGAAACTTGAATTCACGAACTAGGAGGAGCAGAAAGCATCGTTCTTAGATCATCTGGAGAGATGGGATTGTGGAGAATGTTGTAAAGCAGGTAAAGTATATGTTAAACATATTAGGTTTTCACTCACACACATTAGGACGTAGTAACGCGTAAAATTTTATTACTAGTACGTATTAGGTTAACTAGTGTTTGTCATAAATAAATAGCTACTTTCTTATCAATGACAAATTTCATAAGATTATTAATACTCGTAGTAGATTAGAAGCCAAGGGCTGTAAGGCACCCTCGAACTATAGTATCGGCCCCGTAAGCCCGAGATATTTATATATTTATCTCGGGCTGCAATTGATGCTTACACCTGAGCTACCTACTCTGCTTTACATCTCGATTGTGAGGTAAGTAAAAAAAACCTGCATTACAAAAATAAAATTGATGACTATTATACTCATACGAAGACAAGGCTGAATAGCGAAGCGACCTCTTTGTCATTGGTCTGAATGCATGATGTCTATTGCCAGTATGATGGTTAGATGTACGCGAGCTTTTTGAAAGAGATTTTTTTTTATTACTCACTGCCCTAGGGCTTTTCTAGCTACATTATTACCCTAGAGCGCTAGTTGGTCACCTACAAGCCCCTTTTGGGGGTAATAAGGACCAACTTACCGAATATGAGAGATGTAAATATTAATATTATGAGCGAATTTATTGCTTAAACCTAAACTTCAGACAATAAAATCTCAAATTTGTGAACAGCTTTGCGCGCTTCCGTCGGTTATACGAGTACATAGCTCACTGTACAATATTGTCCATCCAAAGAGAAGCTAGTGAGGTGCTAGATTTTTATAAGTCTATAGTAGATATCGATATCGTGACCAACTTCAAAGTTACATATTGAAATTATTGAATAATACGATCTATATATAAGTTACTTGTCCTGACTGACTGATTAATCAACGAAAAGAGAAAGAGGTATTTAGAGGTTTAAATAACCCTTGGAAAACAAAGAAAGCGAAGGCACTGGTGTGTCAGCTAGTATAATTATATATCTCTTTTTTATAGGTTCTTGATAGACTAGTAGTAATATGTCTCTGTAAAATTTTAATAATGCAAAAGTGTTACCATATAATTTTTCATATTTCTCAGCAGTTAATATTGCTCATTGATAAGTGACATTTAGTAACTAATTAATGGTCTGTACATCAACTTACAGATCATACTCCCAATAACCCCAATAACTCCAAAATGACCCCAGTATCTATGAAAATAACAGCGATGTACATAGCTACCATACACGTAACGCTGATAAACTGGTGGGAGTAACACGAACGCTCACAAAATCTAGCAAACTGACTCACGTGATGGGACCCATGGTCTGGAACAGGTTGCCTGACGAAGTCACCTCTGCTCCTAGTTTAACATCATTCAAAATTAAATTAAAAACCTGGCGGTCGTTTTACAGTTTTGAGGAGTTCCTTAATCACAAAGTGTAGTTTTGGACATTATTAATTTATTTTTGACATTATTATTTAATACTGACATTATTAATTCATTTTTGACATTAGTAGCTTAATTTTACATTATTTATTTAATTTTGACATTATTTAATTTTTGACTAACTCCATTATTTTTATCCAAATCTTAAATAATAGGTAATTTGTTTTTATATTAGCAATTTGTAATTGATTGTACATCTACAATTGTAAGTACACATTAATTTAATGTTAAATTAAGTATATGTACTTAATTTGTACTATTTTTAATATATATTATTTTTAATTAATATTTTTGGACATGTAAATTTGAATTTATGAATAAAGAACTATAGGTACTCTAATGCTGTAAATTGACTAATTGCAAATAAAAAAAGAATGTTTTTTTTTTTCAATAAAAATTGAAAAATCCATGGAATAAGGAACCAAACTTATTAGAATCTTAACAAGAATTGTACATGTTGAAATTATATATCTCTCACGGTTTGTATTTAGCTTTCGTCTTAAGCTGCCATAATTGTCGGCCATAACTATAGACGGACAAGTAAACGGAAGTGTTGGAAGGGGAAGACCAAGGCGAACGTTCCGAAATCAGATTGAAGACGTTCTGAAAAAAGGCCAGGTCAAAAGTACCCTAAACCACAGACCTAAACCGACGCTTATGTATGAAAGGATTGATGAGTATAGATGAAGCGAAAGAGATATGTCAGGATCGTAGTAAGTGGAAATCCGTGGTCTCTGCCTACCCCTACGGGAAAGAGGCGTGATTTTATGTATGTATGTATGTATGTATAACTATAGACATCTAAGTTTTGTCCAATAGAAAGTGTTCGCCAACCGTTAGGAGCCACCGACTGAGATTAACTAAAACATAATTCTACCTGTAAATGTTGGTGACAGGGTTATTGGTGAACATACACCTGGCTTTACTTGGCTTTTGTTTGTGATACAGGGGATGCGGTGCGCGACACTCGCAGATTGTTCATGAAGAATTTCTTCGGTGGAGTGCGGGGAAACCGACCTCCGCTGTTGGAATTGAACCAGCCAAGGAACACGTGCTCTTGTATAGTTAGTATTGTTCTTTACATTATTCCACAATGACTCTTGACTGTATAAATACACAATAAACTAACTCTACGAAAGGTTTGCCCTCTCGTTCGTTAATTCATTGGTTACAAAATTCAGGAAATGGATTTCTGTAAACTCTGAACAACTTTGAATCTAGATAAGTATTAATTTATCATTTAAAAGCTATCTATCCTACATACTTAAGTTCGTTGTTATTTGAGTAATCCTTGAAATCTAATGATCTGTACTCTCTTACATTTCTCATGCCTAATATCGGCTTTAGGAATATGTGTAGAAATACATTCTATGAAGTGCTAAATGATAATATGCAATGTAAAATTAGTCAACAAAATGTTACACATAAATGGTAACTAACTTATGTATTACGGTGATTCCTTAAATCTAGAATAAGAGAAATTATCGACAAATTACATATTAATGTATTATGCACATCCCTACCGAACCGAACGAACGGATACGAAGTCCAAGCTCGATTTCACGCACCGCTTGTCGCTCGAACAGAAACTATTCCTCTGTATTGTTTCGTTTTTTCGTGAAAAAATATTTACATCCCTAAACTGCTGCCTTTTCGACGGCTACAATGTGAGGTTAGTCGTAAGAAATGTTACAATAAGTACATAAAATACCATCAGATATTAAAAATTTAAAGCTATTTCTTTCTATTAAAGCAAATATGACTCAATATCATAGAAGTTATTGTTGATACAACTAAATAGAAGAAGAATGGCTAGCCAATCTTGAAACAACGCAATAAACAAGTGATACAATAAAACAAAACAGCTTTTATTACATACGAAAACGTCAAATTTTGTTCTCAAGTGTAGGTATTTCTTTTTATTTAAAATCAAAATATATATTTGCTCATAAAGTGGCTCTATAGTCATCGCAATTAGGCACAGAATGACACCCATAATCAAACTATGACTTTTTCATTGCTATAACTCACTAGTGAGTTATAGATTTTTTTTAATTTTATTGGTTGAGGTGCTTTGTTCTTAAAAAAGTTTTTATTCAAAAAAAAGATCGTGTTCAATAGAACAAATAAATTAATGTGTTGCTAGCTCATTTCATGCAACTTCTTATTTAAATAGATAATTTTAACTCGTACGTGTTTAATAAATAAAACTTTTACTCAAATATAACTTTTCTCTGTAATAAAAGAAAACTTTAAATTCCTCATTTTGTACGTGGCAGAATATGCGCAAATCCTATGCACGGAAAATAAATAAAAACCTCATCCCTTTAGTCTGAGGCTGATCGCAATGCGCGCGCATAAGAAAAATGATTAAGTTTTCCCGCCATAGCGAAACATTTTTCCCAACTCGTTTTCACTGTTGAAATTATAGTTATTTATTAATTAAAATGTCTACAAGTACTAGTTTCGAAGAAAATGATTTATGTTGTACACCGCCCGATATAAGATGTGAAGCCCTTAACGTTATGGCAAGTTTACTACCTGAAAACTCCAAGGAAAAATATCTATAAGCGTACCAAAATTTCATAGAATGGCAAAACAGCCAGAACACGCAGTCTTTTTCAGAAAATGTGTTCATGGCGTACTTTAAAGAATTATCTTCTAAGTACAAACCTAGCTAGGTTTGTACTTAGTACTTAGTACTATAAACACCACAAAGAGCTAGCTCTTTGTGGTGTTTATACTCAATGTTAAAAAGTACAGTCTGAACAAAGAATGGAGTAGACTTAAAAACATACTATAATTTTTCAGCTTATCTAAACAGACTATCCGATGGATTTAGAAGCAAGAAATCAAAGGTTTTATCATCTGACGATATTGAAAAATTTATAAAAGATGCTCCAAATAACCAATATCTGGCTACTAATGTTAGTTTAATCAATTTTAAATATCTACGCGACTTCAGCCTGTGTTATGTGTTGAACTTAATTATTGTTTATTTTTTTCAGGTTGCTATTTGGTATAACTGGTGCCTGTAGGATACAATAATTAACAAATATAACCGTAAAAAACAGAGAACCATGGCCAGCTGCTTTTAGTGAAGATACCTATCATGAAAAATAAAAAAAACCGAGGTCATTCACCATACACGGTCCATTCTATGAAATTGTTAAGAAGTATGAAAGTTTGCGGTCACCAAAAGCAAAAACTGACCGTTTCTTTCTAAATTAACAGAATGGTAAATGTACCTGTAATAAACAAATTTGGTTCTATGCCTAAAGAAATCGCTACGTTTTTAGGTTTAGCAGATGCTGAGAGCTACACTGGACATAGTTTCAGAAGAACTTCAGCTACATTACTGGCTAATACTAACTGGCTGATATAATGACTTTGAAGCGTCATGGTGGGTGGCGATCTAGCAATGTAACAGAATCATACGTAGAAGATTCCATACAAAACATGAAGGAAATTTGTGCAAAAATCACAAAAAGAATTAAAATTGGTTTTGAGGCGCTTCCTACTGACGAAACGCCAAGTACATCCAATGATTGGATTTCACCTACCTACACGAATAATGAGCCATCTCAAATTACAATAGAACATGAAAGTATTTCAATAAATAATCTGTCTGATCCGCTAAGCCATCAAAAACAGTAATTTATAATTTTACTAACTGCACATTTACTAATTGTTTCTCTAAATAAACTTTTTATCTACTAAATAAAATGAGTTTTCATTGTTATTTTATGCACAAGTTTGTTGAAAAACGTCGTATGATACACGTGTGTATTGATGATTACCGTCCTCGGCTCTCTTAAGACAATGACGCCTGGGCGGTAATCACCAATGTTACTCACTAGTAACATAATATACTATTAACATACTTTAAAATATGATAACAAGAAATTATAAAAATATATTACTGGCTTTCACTACGTGCTACATCTACGCCAGAATAATATCATTCAAATTCGCCTTTATATCATTCAAAAATCGATCAATCGAATCGATTAATATCATTCAAAAACACCTTTTTTTAAACATTACACAATAAGCTTTCAATTGATGGTGATGCATATTGTAATAATGAAACGGTATTGATATGAGACTTACGCTCTATCACACCGCGGCAGCGCACCGCACTCAGCCGTGCGATTCTCTAAGAGCAAACATCGTTGCATCTTTGACAACATCCGTGAAACAAATGACGAGATGACAAGAAACCTTGGAAAAACAACCTTGTGCATAACAAGGGCGATATCTCGTAAAGCATTTGTCATCGGTGAGCTCATCGACGAGCGCAACGACGAATCATTAGAGAATCGCAAGGCTAATCCCGAAGAATGCTTCCGGACGAACCCGTACCTCTACCATGAGTTGGCAACATATACTCGTATTTCATCTTTAGTCGATACTCGATCTCGACTACCTATTAAACTTGTGATTGTCGTATTCGCTGTCAATTTTAGTTCTACAATTGACCGCGAGGTGGCACTGTAGGTCTACCATGAGTTTACAACATTAACACCAATCGATGCTCGCTATCGACTACCGCAAAAATGTATGAAAAAAGAACATTGCCACCTTGCGGTCCATTGTGGAACTGAAATTGACAGCGAGTACGCCAATCACTAGCTTAATAGGTAGTCGAGATCGAGTATCGACTATAGATGACATTTATGTTGCAAACTCATGGTAGAGCTACTGTTTTTTTTTTAATTTTTTTCGCTGCAGTCGATATCGAGCATTTGGTGTCAATGTTATAAATTTATGGTAGACCGCAACTGCTCGCATTCTGATATCGACAACGCGTTTCTCTCTAACTTCTATTATTACAAAATTATAATGAACGTGAGTTTCAATAACATCTGACACGGATAGTCGGAGACGCGGGTTCAGATCCCGTCCGATGGTGTGTATTTTTCTCATTTTACAAAATAATAAATATTTAAGGGTAGCGATTCACTATTTCATTATGGTAGTCCTTGTTGTGTTGCATCTAAAGTTCAAATTTATGGAACACTAGAATGGCATTTCATAGACATAGAACATTTTTACGTTAGTGTAAGTTAGGTGAAGCGCTCGTAGCTCCATAGATAACTGCTCGAGCAGTTATCAATGGCACCTTCAATTTGTTGACTATGACTGCTCGAGCAGCCGTATGTATATCAGCTCTAAGATTCCACTGTCCGTCCGTCCGTCTGTTTGTATTACATGAACCGTGATAGATAGTTGAAATTTTCACAGATGATGTATTTCTATTGACTCTATAACAATAAATATTAATTAAACCGGCCAAGTGCGACTCAGAGTAGCGCACAAAGTAATTCGTACCATTATCTATGAAAACAGCAAAAAAATCTAAAAAGATTTATAGATAATGGTACAGAACCCTACGTGCGCGAGTCCGACTCACACTTGGCCGGTATTTTTTTACCAACTTCCAAAAAAAGGAGGAGTACTCAATTCGACTGTATGTTCTTTTTTCTTTTTTTTATCATCATCATCTCAGCCGTAGGACGTCCACTGCTGAACATAGGCCTCCCCCATGATTTTCCAAAAGGACCGGTTGGAAGCGGCCTGCATCCAACGTCGTCCTGCGACCTTCCTCAGGTCGTCTGTCCACCGTGTCGGTGGACGACCTACGCTGCGCTTGCCGGTCCGTGGTCTCCACTCCAGAACCTTTCGGCCCCATCGGCCATCTGTTCTGCGTGCTATGTGCCCTGCCCACTGCCACTTCAACTGGCTAATC
The DNA here is from genome assembly GCA_917880725.1 of Selenia dentaria. Taxonomy (NCBI): domain Eukaryota; kingdom Metazoa; phylum Arthropoda; class Insecta; order Lepidoptera; family Geometridae; genus Selenia; species Selenia dentaria. The sequence goes on from OU862883.1 coordinate 35,025,133, forward strand.
TTCTGGGCTATGTCGGTGACTTTCGTTCTTCTACGGATCTCCTCATTTCTGATTCGATCACGTAGAGAAACCCCGAGCATAGCCCTCTCCATAGCTCGTTGTGCGACTTTGAGCTTTTCTATGAGGCCCATAGTAAGAGACCACGTTTCAGTGCCATAAGTCATCACTGGTAACACACATTGGTCGAAGGCTCTTGTCTTGCGGCACTGAGGTATTTTTGACGAGAAGACTTCGCGAAGTTTCCGGAACGCTGCCCAGCCGAGTTGGATTCGACGATTGACCTCTTTCGCGAAGTTGGACCTGCCTAGTTTGACTGTCTGTCCCAGGTAGATGTACTCGTCAACAACATCAAGAACTGAGTTCCCAACTGATATTGGGGTAGGTACAACATGGGCATTAGACATAATTTTCGTCTTGTCCATGTTCATCTTAAGACCTACCCGTTGGGAAACTCGATGGAGGCCTTCGAGCATTGTACTGAGGTCTTCCATGGATTCTGCCATGACTACAATATCGTCGGCAAATCGAAGGTGAGTGATGTATTCGCCGTTAATATTGATGCCAAGTCCTTGCCATTCCAGAAGCTTGAAGGCGTCTTCCAATGTAGCGGTGAACAGTTTCGGAGATATAACGTCTCCCTGTCTCACGCCTCTTTGCAATGGAATTGCCTTCGAACTCTGCTCCTGAACTCGGACTGACATGTAGGCGTTTTTGTACAAACACTTCAGCACTTCAATATACCGATAGTCAATACGGCACCGCTGGAGAGACTCAAGCACTGCCCACGTCTCGATCGAATCAAAGGCTTTCTCATAGTCCACAAACGCTAGACAAAGAGGCAAGTTATACTCTTCGGTCTTCTGTATAACTTGCCGTAGCGTGTGGATGTGGTCTATGGTACTATAGCCTTTTCGGAAACCGGCTTGTTCCGGAGGCTGGAATTCATTAAACCTGCGACTGAGACGGTTCGTTATGACCTTCGAAAACAGCTTATAAACATGGCTCAAAAGCGAGATGGGTCTGTAATTTTTAAGTAAAGTGTTGTCACCTTTCTTAAAGAACAGCACCACCACGCTTTTGTTCCATGCTTCTGGCGTTGAACCTTCGAGTAAGACGGTATTAAAGAGCTTCTGAAGGACTTTAAGTACCGGTGTTCCACCCGCTCTCAGAAGCTCAGATGTGATACCGTCGTCACCAGGCACCTTGTTGTTCTTAAGCTGTTTCAAGGCCATTCTAATCTCGTACAGGCTGATGTCCGGGATATCTTCGGTATAATGTCGGGTCAGCTTGGCTCTTGGGTCTTTGACCGAGCTGCTAACAGGTTTAGCGACCGAGGTGTATAACTGTCCGTAGAAACTCTCGACCTCTCCTAACACTTCCGCTTTGGTCGACGCTGCACTGCCGTCTCCTCTCTTCAGCTTCGTCAACTGGCTTTGCCCAATAGACATGTCTCTTGCAAACACTTTGGAGCCTTTTTTCCGCTCTATCGTCTCTTTAATACGGTTTGTATTAAAGATCCGGATGTCGTGTCGCAAGGACTTCCATATTCGTCTATTGAGCAGCCTATATGCTTCAGCATCATTCGAAGACTGCAATTTCCATGAGCGTCGTTCAGCCATGAGGTTGAGGGTATCGTTGGAGAGTTTCTGTGGCCTATCTGTACGGTGGGGTTTAAAGTACTTGGAACCCACTGTATGGACAGTTTCTACTAACCTGTTATTGATCTCGTCCACTGAAGCGATGTTCTCAAGGCAATCGAAGCGATTGGATAGCTCAAGTTGAAAGCTCTCGGTGTCTTGAATACGGGCACGAGTGGGTCGGAGCGTAGACTTCATCAGACGAGACCTCTCCAGTTTGACATTAATATTCACCGTGCCTCTTACCATTCGGTGATCACTACCGGTTTTAACCCTGCTGATCACGGAGACATCAGTGAATATTTGCCTTTTGGTGGTCATAATGAAGTCAATCTCATTTCTCGTGGAACCATCGGGACTCAGCCAGGTCCATTTCCTGTGAGGTGGCTTCTGAAAGAAAGAGTTCATCATAAAGAGTCCCTCTTTCTCCAGGAAGTCGGCCAATCTCTGTCCCCTACGGTTCCGTTGTCCATAGCCAAATTGCCCCACTTTCGACTCATCCTCGCTTCTCTTACCCAACTTCGCGTTGAAGTCCCCCATAACAACTAGAAAGTGCGTTTCAGAGGTATGTATGGCCCGACTAATGTCCTCATACATATCCTCCACCTCATCATCCGGGTGCGACTTCGTCGGTGCGTATACCTGAATGACCTTCATCGAATATCGTTTGGATACTCTGAGTATTAGGTATACGACCCTATTGGAAACGCTATCGATCTTAACTATGTTGTTAGTAAGGGACTTGTGGACGAGAAACCCGACACCACCTTGGGACTGTTGGTCGCCCTCCCGGTGATAGAGTAGGTTACCTGATTTTAGGGTTATCGTGTCCTCACCCGCTCTACGGACTTCAGATAACCCCACAATGTCCCAGTGTAGCTTACTCATTTCTTCTTCCAGCTCATATATCTTCTCGTCTGTCCTCATCGTGCGTATGTTGTGTGTTACCAGGGCCAGACGTCGTCGTTGGGGGTGGTAGCCGGGCGTCTGCCGGGGATTCTTAGCACCCCCTGCCCCACCGTTACCGTGGCCGCTACCGTAGCCAGGAATAGCGGGGCTGCCGGGGACTGGGGGCCTGGTTCTTTTTGTCCAATCCATAAGGGGTTTTTGCCAATACTCGCCACGCTTGGCAGGCGGGTTGGCGAGCGCAGTTTGTGTGTGTTTGACTGTGGGAAGGTGCTGCTGCCCACCTTCTGATTTGTTATCCCTTAGCCGCTTTCTACGGCACCCACGGGTAGAGTTGGGGGGGTGCTATTCTAAGCCGGCACCGCCACGGCAAGTGGACTTTTTTTTATGTGTGTTACCTAATAACTTTCGACTGGGTGAACCGATTCTCAAAATTCTTTTTTGTTTGAAAGCTGGTGCTTTCCGTGTGGTCCCATTTAAATTTAATCAAATTCGTTTTAGTAGTTTTTGAGATACATTCTAATAACTGAATAAAATGGAAGTCGGTGTTCAATTTCTCAAATTGTACTTGTTTATTTTTCATATTCATATTAACTTGAATTTTGACTACATAAACTAAATTTCAATCCTCGAAAATGTTCTTACGAGACAGTAATTTTCGACGCAGATGGAGCCGCAAACACTGTTTGTTCGTTGTAATGCATTTTTTATGAAATGTCTCAATTTCAATTCTATTACCGTCGTAATTTTATAAAGTCGAGCTTGCCAACCCTCGGTGAGCACGAACAGAAATGAAAAGGGAGAAATTCAATCGTTTGTTGCATTTGCAATGTTATTGGCTCTCCGAAGTGTTTGCTGTTTCAGCTATTTATTGGCCGGACGATAAGGCGGATTTAAAACGGTTTGTTAACTTTGTAAGCTTGACTTTGTAGTTTTAAAAACTTTACTTTGGGAATTTTGTATGTATCCTAGTATTATAATGTAATGAAAGTGAAAGTTTAGATGGATGAATGGATAGATGTTTGTTACTGAATCACGGCAGAACGGCTGAACGGATCTGGTTGTAATTTGGCACAGAGCTAGATGATAGCCTGGAATATCACAGGCTACTTTTCATCATCATCGTCATCAAAAAGGGGGAAAGTTAGCTGCGACGCTATTTAACCACCAATTTTGATAAAAGTTGATACACTCATTAGGTACCTGACTTTAAAGAGGAATTTCGAGTATGATCGTAACTAGACAAGTGGTATCCGAGATAATAGGTTGAAAAATTGCCGTTAATAAGACTTTGTGCTCAAAGATTTAACTGGCCAAATTGACTTTCATATGTCCGTATGTTTGTTACGTTGTTCGTTGGTCTTCCTGTACATGTCGCATTTTTAAACTATAACATTTACATAAATGTTGACGAAACTTGGTGTATATGTATGTTCTACCAATCAATCAATAAATTCATAAGAATCCAAGTCCTGACTGACAGACAGACAATGCACAGCCTTAACCGCAGGTCGTAGTAACTTGAAATTTGGAGCGTGCTTTTATCTTGGTGGGTAGAAGTAGTAGTAGGGTAAAAATGTTGTAAAAAGTGAAAACGTTTGTATGAAAGTCCTTCGTTTTTGAACTTATAAGTGCGAATATTTATATATAGATAGTTCATATAAATAAAACATTATGTTTCTTTAATATTTTTAACAGGGATAACTTAGAGAGGTGAAAAGGGGGATGAAACTTTGTATGAAAAATCTTTGTTATTGAATTTATTGGTGTGAAAATTTATATTTTCATAGAAGATTTACAATAAAATATAGTGTTCCTTAATATTTTAATAGGGATGACTTAGGGCGTGAATCTTTGTACGGAAAATTCTTTGTACTAATAATATTTGAACTTAATGGAATAACATTTGTACTTGGATAGTTCATTCAAATTAAATCATGGTGTTCTTTAATATTTTTGTCAGGGTGAAATTGGTATGGAAAATCTAGGTTTTTAGAAGTTATACTTGTAAAATATTTATTTAGATATTTCATGATATTGAAGCCAATATATATACCTACTGAGGAGAAACAGTCATGAAGACTGTTTCTATAAATTGTACATATGCCATGAAGGCGCGTGTACAATTTATACGAAATTACCTTGCGTTTGGATTAAATATGGCCCATAATTAAAAAAAAGTCCCAATTAAAGTTTGTTTCGTGATAAATAATAAGTCACATGGACAAACTCTGAAATTTTATGGAGTTAATTTGAACTTTTGTCAAATGTCACATGTAGTGGCGGGTAATAGTTATGAACATACCTATATATTGTTACAATTGTCATCAACACTGCTCTAATTCACGCCTGTTATTTTAGATATAATTAGTTAATGTATTTAGTTTATTTAGTGTTATGTATTTAATATTATGAACTCTATTGACTACAAGTAATTGCACTACAAGATGGCGGCACAATCTTGTGGCTAAGCTCAAGTTTTAGAAATAACACGTAAAAGGGAGAGCGTCTTAACTCAGGCGGTCAGTCGATTACTAGCGGTCAACAAAATAGAAACTTTAAGTATGAGCATAGTTGGTCAAGTGGTTGGCGAGATAATAGGTTGTGAGTTTCTGCGAAAAATTTCCGCTGATAAGACTACGCTCGCAAGCTCTACTGTTCGTAGAACTACTAGTATAAGTTGGATTTATAATAATATAGTTTGGTCCCAAATTTATCTCGCAAATGATTCTTTGAGACTAAAATTGAAACGGCTCCTATTAAGCAATAAACTTCAAAGCCCACTTGTAACTTTTGTCCTTTTTGCCACTAAACAAGCAGAATGGACCCTTATCACATTTGATCCTTACGAGTGGATGTTTTTAAATCTCATTGTCTGCGTGTACCTTTCCATTTTTACTGAGAAAAATAAACATCCTCGGAAGAGATTCAAATCTGCGTGTCCCCATACAACAGCTAAAATCAGATATATAGTAAAAATTCGATGCTCGGACGGTTTGTCTCGGTGGCTTAGCAGTCATGACGTCTGACACAAATTGTGGGAAGACGCGGGTTCGAATCCCATCCGATGAGGTGTATTTTTGTCTTTAAAATAATAAGTTCGGGCTCGCTAAGCAGGCGTTAGCACTTAAAAATCATACAATAAAAAATCGCATTACTGCTAATAAGTGCTCCGTAGGAGGAGATAAATTAGCTCCTCTTTTGCAGGAGTTGGTGCATAGCTGGTGTGCATAAATAACTACAAGATAAAAAACATCTCTTACCTTACCAGATAAAGAAAAGCCAAAAAAAAGAAACCTCATTGTTTTAGTATATGACCGATCGCCATTGTTAGATACGCGCGCATAGGAAAACTGATAAATTTTTCCCGTTACTAAATAAAATCATTTTTTAAGTATTATTTTCTTCACAAGCGTGTTGAAAAACGTCGTAATACATGTGTGTATTATTGTTGATAACCGTCCTCGGCTCTCTTAGGAACCTCACCTAACGGCTCGGTTCTCAATAACGCCTCAGCGGTAATCACCAACATTAATACGCACTTGTACCATAATTTACTATTATGTCAAGAAACCAGGTTCGAATTTAAACTTTATTTACATAGTGGTTTGGCACCACAGATATATGTGTACATAGAAAACGCAAATGCGTGTACTTCGTACAAACCGTTATTTACTACGATACTTGTGTTATATATTGTACATAATATATCTGTGATTGGGACCTGCACTACAATATCATATTAATAAACCGCATTTCGATTTAAATACGACGTCCACTCCGTACATGAGTGATGAAAAACATTTTTGTCTTTGTTAGTAATAGTAAACAAAAAACAAAAGTGAACAGACTAAACGAGATATGAATTTCGTGTGACCCAATTATTCGGAACGGCCCCGGCCCGGACAAGCCCGTTGAGCCGGGACGGATGCGTGCCGAATACGGACCGGACTCGAGATCGGATCCTTTCGCTTTCAAGCCTTCTGGGGAAGCTTAGGGCGGATTCGACGTGTCGATATTGTTTTTTACTTTCTATACAATATGATCGACATCAATACTATAATTATAAGCGAGAGTTTGTTGGTTTATTGCTGTTCTTTCACGCACTGCATTGGATATCAGAGCATCAGATCGACACGATTGGAGCTAGATAAAAGCTAGAGCATGACTTTAGATACTTCGATCCCAATGAAACGAACGAGGGATTATTATACAATGTGTAACTGTGTAGAAATACTAAAAGGTGTGCTTATGGACCTCGTGAGAATTCACATGGCAAAGTATTATCGCTCTTAATTCTTGTAATATAATGTTAAAATGAATATTATCCGAGTTTTGGGACAGCCCTTTTCTTGGAGTTCGTTGGGGTCAATGCGCTCTGCAATCGCCACGCCTCCTATTCATTCACGTTCATCCCCTCATCCTGCATGCGCTTTTTCCCCGCGCCGTACTCCAGCCCATGTTCCGCTTAGGCCCCTGGTTTACTTAGTCTACGGTCTGGAACTCATTGCCGTCTTTGGCCTAGTTGTTCAAGGATGAGCCTGCTTGAGTATTAGAAAAACTTTCGTTACTCATAACACATGTTTACTGCTGTATCTCTAGTTGCACGCGCATGAAACTGAAGCGTACACATTTTCTAGAATGCATCCAATATTATTTATCATAATCATAATAATTAACAATATACATGAAATTGGCCTTAAGGGTCACATCACTCTGTATGCTGACGACACATGTCTCTTCTACTTTGGTTCATCGATAAAAGATTTAATGACACAAGCCCAAGATGATCTAAACACTTTATATAAATGGTTTCAACATAATTTACTAACCATTAATATTTCCAAGACATCTTTTATCATATTTAATGCTCGAAACAAACCTATACCACCGCACGAGCCTCTAACGATCAACAATGTTCCTATACAACAAAAAGACCATGAAAAATATCTCGGTTTACATATGGATACTCATTTGACGTGGAGTGCCCATATCGAACATTTGGAAACAAAATTATTAACTCTTCTTGGTTCACTCCGTAATATTGCTCGCTATATTCCACATAAATTACGATTAACAATCTATAATGCACTAGTAAAGCCACACTTACTGTATCTCATCGAAATTTGGGGGAGCGCTGCCAAAACAAAGTTAGCTAAAATACAAGTTCTACAAAATAAAATAATTAAAAATATATTTAATTACCATTTTTTGACATCGACAAAAAAAATTACAATGAGACAAAGATAATGAATATAAAAACATTATACCATTACAACACCTGCATTCTTATCAGAAAATTCCTCAACAGAAACGTGCATACAAATATAACTTTTACGTATCAAAAAAATGTTTCGAACCGCTGCACTCGCCGAGGCAGTTATCTCGTACTTCCGAAAGCTAGAACAAGTTATGGCAAAACAATGTTCACTTTTGCAGGAGCACAACTTTATAATAAACTACCTTCAAATATAAAAAATGTTAGCTCATTTAACGCATTTAAGAAGCAACTAGCTGAGTATCTTACGAAGGAATAAATGTGTTAAGTAAGTACAAAGTGATTACTGTAAAACAATTTATTGGTATTATATTATAATGTTTTAATTTTGTTTAGTGTAACGACGAACGAATATTAAGTTTTTTAAGTATCGCTATGTTCTCAAGAAAGTGACTAAGTGTCTTATTTGAGAATAAAATTCTTTGAACCTAACCTATATGACGAGCAGTCAGATCTTTTTTGTTATGCTGGTGTTACTGCAACACACCATAAGGTGCGCAATTCCCAGTCTCATCAGTTGTTATAGTTGATGTGATGATAGTCCAGGGGTCTGGTCAGCCGTCAAGTAGTAGGCCGCGAGATCGATCCCCATTCAGTAACATAGGTAAAATAACAATAGAAATAGTATATAGTGTACATGTATTTTTATAATATAGTATAACGTAGAATAGTCAGAATCTAATCTGATAAAAAACTCTAGTTAAATAGAATATAAATAAAGACTCCCATGTATATGTATATATAATTTTTATGACTAGCATGTAAAAAAACTCAAAGCGTTGTGGTAGGGCACATCTGGTGTCGACTGCAGGCCTAGACAAACGATGTTTCTGTTATCGTTAACGCCAAACGACAACTCCAAATGTATGGCGTTGACATTACCTGTGGAAAAGTCACGTGACGTCACGCTAAGTTCGTAGACACGTTTTTGTCTGTAGCGTGTGCGGGAACACGCCTGTTTGAATTTTGTTTAAGTCTGCTGGTTAGCCTGGGTCTGGTACCTTGTAGTTTGAACTGTCGCTAGCACAACCTAGCTATGTGTTCCGGCAGCGACCTGGACTGGCTAGTCGCCATACTAGATCTAGTGTGATACCACCTTCGACCGCATCATCCCTGATCATCAAGTAAGATAATGGTCAAACGCTGTATAAGTAAGATAATGATCAAACGCTGACCATTATCTCACTTAATGGTCAGGGATGATGCGGTCGAAATTAGTAATACGGACCCACACAGAGAGTGAGACTTTGAAACTTCGCCAGGTTCGTTGGGGTCAATGCGCTCTGCAATCCCCACGCCACCTATTCATTAGACTTCGTTCCCCTATTCTGCATGCGATTTCTCCCCACACCGTGCTCCAGCCCAGGCTCCGCTTAGGCCCCTGGTGTACCTAGTCTACGATCTGGAATTAAGAAAAAAAAATAGGTGCCTAATATTTACCTAATTTAACTTTAATTGTCTACTCAAAACCATAAACATGGTCACTCGCGGCGCGCGTGTAGTAATAAAAGCGCGGCGCGGCCGGGCGGGCGGCCGACGATCGCGGCATCCTTTGGCGGCGCGAGCGGCGCGGCCCTTTGGGTCGTTAACCCCGTTCGGACGCAGCTTGATTCCTTTGAACGCGGCGCGGCGCTTTGGGTCATTAACCCCGTTCGGACGGTGTCCATAATTTTCGAGTTATAGCACATTCATAGAATGAAGGTTTCCTCTGTAGTTTAACGGTATTTTTTTAATTTTATTTTTTTAAACGTTTCATGTGACCATGAATTATCATGTCCTTGTTTATGTAAAGTGTTCAACCAGTCATGCTGTATATATATATATAGGGTGTTTGGTAGAGGGACCGACAAACCAAATGAGCGTGTTTGGGGGACCACTTGGAGAATACAAGTTGGCCAAAAAAAGACCCCCCAATATGTTTAACTTTTTTTTCCCTTTTTCTCCGAAATTGTACCTATTTGCCACCATATCATTTGTAAAATTTGTAAAAACTAATAATATCCGGTCTAAAACATACTTTACAAATGTTATGGTGGTAAATATTGGAGAAAACGAGAAAATTCACAAAAAAAAGTTAAAAAAAATTGGGGTGTCGGGGTTTTTTTTTTGGCCACCTTGTATTCTCCAAGTGGACCCCCGAACACGCTCATTTGGTTTGTCGGTCCCTCTACCAAACACCCTGTGTATATAACTTTCGTTACTCATAATACATGTTTACTACTATGTCTCTAGTTGCACGCGCATGAAACTCGAGCGTACACATTTTCTAGAATGCTACTACGGGTAATACCACGTCACACACATTGATTAACTTACGATAGCCACGGGAGGCTCCAAGTAAGAGAACTTGAATTATTTAAAATATGCGTGAAAAGAACGGAGGATTTTTTCTTATTACTATGGCCATTATAATAAGAATAAGCCGGAAAGGGCGATGGCACAAGCAGAGGTACTCCCCGGGTTGATGTTGGAGAACGTACACCAATGCAGAAGCAGGGGACGAAGAAAAAGAGGAAGCTGTCCTGCGGGTTCTGGCCAGACATGGTACTATCCCAGGGCAGATTTGCAGCTTAATCCACGCCTTCTCTTTTGTTGTGGGGAGCGGGTCCAATTATCAGATCCAAAGCCCACTTGAAGTATATTGCATGACTGAGCTCATCTTAGTGCGAAACAAAAAGCATTAGGCGTATTTGAGCCCAAATTAGTAGTCGGTGACTGCTTCAAGCTAAAAATTTAGCGGAAGCCAAAAAAACTTGGAGCCTCCCGTGGCTATCGTGGACGCGTGGACGGTCCACGTAGGTTAAAATTTCACCATATATAGAAATTTACTGTAGGTATAAACGGTCGTAACATACACTAGTTAGACAAATAAATAAGTACCTACACCAATAAACAAAGATATAATAATAATATATAATATGGGACAACATCCACACAAAGGTCTTCAGGTCCCAAACTAGGCAGAGCCTGTACTATGGTAACCCGATGACTGATTATTACTATACATACTTATATACCTATGATATTAAATACTTATATACATATAAACACCCAGACACAGATCGAACAGACATGTTCATGCACACAAATGTTTGACCTATCCGGGGATCGAACCCGGGGAAGAACAGTGGCTCAGAAGGCAGGGGTGCTACCAACTGCGCCAACCGGCCTGTCTATGTCTATGTATATGTGTTTGGTATCAGAGCAATTACTAAAACATGATTTCATAACCGATTACAAATACTGTCCTTGGTACATTTTCTGGCACTTGAGATAGTTCGATAGAGTTTAGTACAAAACAATCAGTTACTTGCCTTTCGCAGTAGGCACCGTCATATTGTCAATATTTGGTTAGCTTTATCGCTATCAGTGATAGCGGAGTGATGTACTGCCGCGCGGAAAAGTACTTGCGCAACGGTAGCTATTTATAGGTGATGTACTGTCTGAATAAGTATAGGAAGAAAAGATTTACACGTAATAATATATACAATACAATACAAACATTCTTTGTTGAGTACCAATTTTATAGAAAACAATACCTACAATAAAGTACGAGTAACAAGTGCAATTTGAATAAGTACAATTTGAAAAATTTAATACCGACTTCCATTCTATTCAGTTATTGGAATGTATCTCAAAAACTACTGAACCGAATTTGATGCAATTTAAATGGGTGTGGAAAGCACCAGCTTTCAAACAAAAAAGAAGTTTGAGAATCGGTTTAGCCAGTGGAAAGTTATGAGGTAACAAACATAAAAAAATACTGACTTCCATTTTATTACTTTGTTAAAATCAGTCATTGGAGTGTAACTCTAAAACTACTGGACCGAATTTGATGAAATTTAAATGAGACCATACGGGAAGCACCAGCTTTCAATCAAAAAATGTTAATTAAAAAGCAAATAATTTTTGAGAATCGCTACATCCAATCGAATGTAACAAATATAAAAAAAAAAAGTTGAGTACCGCCTCCTTTTTGGAAGTCGGTAGAAAAAGCACTACAGTAGATTTGACAACAATTGGTGGCCTTATCACTATAGCAATCTCTTACAGGCAACCTTGCATGGAGATAATTCTTAATATTAATGCGGTAGTTCAGATGGTACATAACAACAAACATTTTTATCTGGGAAATTAGTGCTAATAGATAATTAAAAATCCATAAATATAGTATTTTTTAAACTTTCGCGATTTGAACACATGTTTTAAATGTTTATCGGGACTTATCACGTGTTATTTAATCGCAATCGCAGGGTTGTCGTTGTGACAACCCTGCGATTTTTCAAGATCAAGTGAGGGTAGGAGAACAAAACACCCGCTCTTCTCGCCGGACTCACCCGCAGTTTTCAGTCAGCTCGTGACCACGGCCATTGTAACATGGTCGAAACGTCGAGTGAAAGGTACATATTTTTACCTATATTAAATAACACGTGATAAGTTTCGATAAACATTTAAAACATCCATAAATATAATATTAAATAATGATAAATTTATACTTAATACTAAAACATAAATATAAATACAATATTTTAATACACAATAATAAATTATACTAAAATATAATATTCAGTAGGTGTTTGATAAAACAATTACATTTGATTTGATTATAAATATATCTTCTTCACCATATAATATATTTGAAAGACGTAATGGACTTTGCTCGTCTGATATTGACAGGCAACGCGTTCCATAGGTGGACAGCATGTTTAGTAAATGACTTACCTACTATAATACATTGATGACGCGACAGTTGTTTACCTGTACTAAATACCTGCATTTTCATTTATACACTTTACAAATGTTAGTTTGGAACATGTTTTTGTTCTATTCAAATTTCAACCTCTATAACTTACTTTCTACGGATAAATCATAAAGTTTTATGTAGGAATACTAAACACATAAATGTGGAAAATATATCATTTTAAATAGTATTAGTTTCTATAACGAAACATTGAACATGAAATTACATACGTATTTTATTTAAAAAGTTTCAGAAAGCGCGAGTGTGCGTGTTAAATACATATGTAATAAATAAATATAAAAATCTAAGTAGGTTTTATGTAAATACCTTCCCTTGTAAAATATTTTACCTTAATATCTTAAACAGGCCCATTTCACAATAATTAAGAAAACAAACAGTGTATGTTATACTAAATGCGATGTATATTATTCCGTTAAAAAACAACATACATACATATCACAATATTTAAAAAAAAAAAACTTTAGAAAGTGTTTTGTTATTTCTAGATAAAAGCGGTTTTAAACAAAATACACAATCATTAACAAAATATCTATTATTGAAGATACACGGGATGTTGATGATAAATAAACTAACAAAAAATATTTGTTTAAATCAGTTAGCAATTAACGAAATGGCTAAACATAATTTAAGCTTTTTTTTCATAAAGCTATAAACCAATTATGATAATAAGTTGGGTTTACCTCTAAAGTGACCTACTTTGAAATGACCTACGCAACAAAAAATGAATCACCAAAATCAATTCATAATCGGCGGAGTACCTAGTTGCGTAAAAACCTTCCCGTCAAATTGAGAACCTCCTCCGTGAAATCCAGCAAAAAAAGTAATATACTTTATTGAAATTAATGTCTTGTATCTTACAGAATTTTTGTAATTTACAGAATCTATATTGGGTCCCTAAATACTTACTTACAGTTTAAACCTTATGGTTTAAAACTACGATTGGTAATTTTTGTTATTAATTAAATCATTATTATTATTATTAAGCACACTAAGACCCCTACATACGCAAAAATACCCTCAAACACAAAACACACTAGCATACAGAAAAGTTAAATAAAAAAAAAATTCATATGCTACAAAAAAGTTGTTTTCTTTTACCCTAGCATAAAACATCTTAGCTTTTGTAGTTAAATTGTTAAAATATGAAATAATTACCTGTATATACAGAAAAACCTATATATATTATTGTAAACACGGAGAGGCGGGATCCTCTGGCACAGGCATTATATGTCTAAACGAGGACTCTCCTGCCCAATTTGTAAACCTTTAAACTATGTTGAAGAAAATAAACATATAATATTATTAAAACTGTAAAAATATGAAATAATTACCTACATATACATAGAGACCTATATATATTATTGTAAACACGGAAAGGCGGGATCCTCTGGCACAGGCATTATATGTCTAAAAGAGGACTCCTGCTTTTTTGTAAACCTTTAACTATGTTTAAGAAAATAAACATTTACTATTCTTACGAGTATATAAACTTCATTATGCTTTAGATAACTTTCATACACTACACATACACTTTCCATACAAGCAAATACATCTTGTATTGAAAGTGTATATAGCATAATTAATTAATTAATTCACTTCCATTTGACGGCAATGTAATTTGAGCCTAGTCTGTATAGAGTTTAGAACACTTTTAGGTTTCTTAGATGGTACGAGCTGTGATACTATTATCTCAAAACACAAACGCCTGAAGCACGTCTTTCAGAAACTTGTTAAGAGATACCAGTGTCCCGGAATATGAGTTACTTTGTACCATAATTTTAAGATCATGTTTCTATGCAAGAAAATATCAAGAGAATACAAAACGCGAAATTATGTAATTTCTTAGAATGTGATGTGTACATTTTTACACGGTTGACACATAGCCTGATTTAATACATAAAGTTAGCATATACATTCGTATTATAATAACTGATATATAAAATACTAACTGCGCTCCACGTTTAAATGGTGATGGATGATGATGATGATGTGTTAATCTAGCGCATCATCATCAATATTGACACTGCCATTTGAACGTGAAAGAGTAACAAGCATCCATACATACAAACTTTCTCGTTTATAATGTTACTAGCTGCAATCCGCGGTTTCACCCGCGTGGTGTTGGATGATGATGATGATGATAATGATAAAAAGTATCCTGTGTGTCAACCCAAAGCCTCATATACCTCCATACCAACTTTCATCAAAATTGGCTCAGCCGTTTGAGCGTGAAAGAGCAACAAACATCCAAATGCATCCATCCATCTAAACTTTCACATTTATAATGTTACTAGCTGCAATCCGCGGTTTCACCCGCGTGGTGTTGGATGATGATGATAATGAAGAGTATGTGTGTCAATCCAAAGCCTCGTCTACCTCCATACCAACTTTCATCAAAATTGGCCTAGCCGTTTGAAAGTAAAAGAGCAACAAACATCGATGCATCCATCTATTTATAAGCTTTCACATTTATAACATTAGTAGGATATAGTAGGAAGTAGGATGAGAATTAAAAAAAATACCGTAACTATCAACGTGCTTAAGAATAGAGGCTTATTATTAATATGCAAGTATTATTCAGATATTGTTATTTATTAGGTACATGGAAGAAACGGCGTACATATGTTACTAACAAGTTTGCAACTTTCGCTAACTAAGTATTTAAATATCATTTTGACGGTTTAACTTCCGAGGTACAAACGATTATTCCACTTCTTCTTCATAGTCACGGATGCAGCCGATCCGTATAAGGCTTTAAGTAATTCCTGTACGGCCTTATTAATAAACTTGTAGTAAACCCGGAGTAGTTAAAACATCTAACTGTCAATTTTTCGCTTGCAGTAAATGTCACGCGTGTAAGCAAGACAAAGCATGTTACGCCTAATCTATGTTTACGCAACGTTTATTAATAAAGGCCGTAAAGTTTAATTTTATTACCTAAATAAGCTTACTTAAAGAGGATAAATAACTCTACACTAAAAAATGCATATTTATCTGCGTTAAACTTAAATCAGAAAAACTTTATCACTTTATGAAAAAAAAAATCTGATATATATGTAACTGTGTATATAGTTCGTAAATTAAAGATCTGTATAGGAAATACAGACTAGACATGTTCACCAACGAGAGTTGTGCGGAAGTGTGGGTGTGGTGTATTTACTCGTACTCTAGTACAGATTTCTGTACCTTGGTTACGAAGTAAATTATTACACTATGTCCAGCCATGCAATTCTCTAAGAGCAAACATCGTTGCATCTTTGACAACATCCGTGAAACAAATGACGGGATGACAAGAAACGTTGGAAAAACGACCTAAAGTACAAGGGCGATATCTCAAAGTATTTGACACCGGTGAGCTCGTCGTCGAGCTCGACCGGCGAATCATTAGTGGATCGCACGGCTGGTCTCCTGGCCAGTGCGCATGTCAATCTTGACTCATCGTTTCATTAATACAACGGTGATAGAGGTGTAATGGTCCTTACACCAGTATTCCTTTCCCACTTTCTAGAACAATCGCTACCTCTCAACCCCAGGTACAAGTTTAAATACATGCAATACAACTTCAAGAGCTTGCAGTGCTTTGAAGCCTGAACAATGTAACACAGGATGTTCGTCACTTTGTAGTTTAATAATCCGTGCAAGTTTCTACAGTACTAATAAAGAGGGAGACAAGTTACAGCAGATTTCGTACACCCTAATTGTGCCATATTTACATAAACTTTTTAATCATGTTTTAGTTACTACACAAAATATGGAATCATCAATAAAAATACTATAACGAGAATTATTACATACTTTGTTCCTGTTTTGTAATTTGTAGTATTTTTTACTTCCATTTCTGGCCTTATTATCATTATAAGTAAATACATATACAAATCTTTTTAGTATGAAAAAGTGTAAACTGAAAATATCTGTAATTGTGTTAATTTCAACCTCAGTAGGAACATACATCAAAGTCTTTGTCTCTTAAAGGGATGTTTTGTTCCTTGGCACCCTCTACTCTAAAAGCTCAGCAGTACATTATGTCACAAATATTTTCACCGGCCAGGATTGGAAACCGGTACTTGTAGACAGGGTCAATAGCAACAACTCATATGGGTGACAATTAACGTCGATGTCAGCTATTGTAAAACTTTTGGCATAATCCTTAATCAACGATAACTAAGCAACTATACGACCCTGTTCTAACATGGTCATATGCTTTGATATAGTTGTATGAATATCAGGCCGTAAAATAGTTTTCAAGTCAATAAATGAGTAAATTTGAAGACTTAAAGATTAAATTTGAAATACCAAATGTACTGTTTTTAAGCTTTACCAATATCAACAAAAAATAAACGTCATAATCCACAAAGTGTGTTCAATGCGTGGTCTACACATTTTGCATCACGTTTATTTAATATCTCGAAAATAACTTGTGTCATCGACGGTACACAGTAACTGTGAGTCCGGCTTATCTCCCGGCAATCTCTCAGTCGACGCCATTGTGCCACCTTCATTATACAAAATAATAACAAAATGAACGTCATATACATTTTCGGAATAGCGATCTTGCTGATGGGCGGGACGGACTCGCTTATTGAAGAGAAGAAGACCGACAAGAACAACCAACAAAGGATCCTCTTAAGAAAATTGCAAAATTTCCAAGACGCGAAACCCTTAACGTGGAACGAGGTCCTGGCTGACGTATTAGTGAATAAAATAAGAATATTTTCGTTCAAAAACGAAGACAAAGAGGACCCGATAAAAAAAGTCGCGCCAGTCACAAAAGAAAGGACGATCTTAACGAATTTCTTTAGCCAAATATTCGTTGTGTACAAGAAATTTATATACGATGCTTTTATTGGAAAAAAACTAAATGATGATGACAATATAGCGATTAACGAGGGTCAAAACAGTCCAAAAAACATCGAAAACGCCAGTCAAAGAGTCCACTCTGAAGAAATAGACAACCCTAGTGAAGTGCTATATTCAAAGGGCCCCAAGAGTGAAGTGGAGTTAGTAGAGCCAAAGTACCATGGGAAGCTTACTTTCAAAGATACACCTGCATCTGTGAATTCCGGTGAGGACAATGTTGATCCTGTAAAAAATGGAAAAGATGTCCCAAATGTTACAAACGATGTGAATCCAGAGGAACAAAAACGTACAAGTCCAGAAGGAAAAGTTCAAGTCAATCCTAGTCAAATCGACAGCATTATACCCTTCAAAAACGATGGTAGTAATCTTAACAAAGAAGAAAGAGTTGAATGCCCAGAAGGTTATGTAAGAAATGATAGTGGAAATTGTGTTAACAACAATTCAAGGCTCATTTTGGCGATACCTAATCAGTGCCCGCGTGGGTACAGGCGAGACTGGCTGGGAAACTGTAGAATGATATTTCACTTTTGAGTGTACCTTTATTTTTTTTAACGCGAATATAATAGATTTCTTGTAGAAAGACATTTATCAGACTGTATTTCAGAAGGTCTCAATTTATATACAAAAAGATGATATGATACCAAAAGTGCAAAATATCGTTGTAAAGTTAATTTAAAAACAGCTTAAATTAATGCCAATTTCTGAAAATTAAACTATCTTTCCATAACTATCGCGTTATTTCTTTCTAATGAACGAATATAAAAATCATACTTACGTATGTCATATAGACTACAATCTCTGTCCTTTGTAGTGGAAAATCTAAATTAAAAAAGCCTTCAAGTGTGTGTAAAAATGGGCGCTCTATATACTTTCCGTGAGTGGTCACTCACAGAAAGTATAGAAACGCAACATGAAAGTATTTATTACATTTTGATATTGTATCATTCCAATGAATTGTAAATGAAAAATGTGGTTTTATTTGCAATGAATTAATTTATGAAACTACACACGATGAACGGTTAATTTTATTCCATTCTTTTATAAATAACTAGCGACTACCCGCGACTTCATTCGCGTAGTAGGCTTTGCCTTCTTCCTCGCCATAACCTCCCTTCGCCATAATCTTTTCTTGATTACCTGTCACAAATTTCTATTTATATTCCAATTAACATATCTGATCAAATGGCAATTTGTAATGCATTTATTCGTGATCACAGGTCATGAATCACAGATTTCATATTCATATTTTATGTGCGCCTTATGTATGTTAGCTTATGTTGATGTTTTTGTAAGGGGAGATATTTTCTAACGACTTCCAAAAAAAGGAGAAGGTACTCAATTCGACCATTTTTCTTACGTATATATCATAACTGTCGACTGGGTAAACTGATTCTTAAAGTTCTTTTTTTGTTTGAAAGCTAATTCTTTCCTTGTTGTCCCATTGAAATTTCATCAAATGCGGTCTAGTTTATGAGATACACTCTAATAACTGAATAGAATGATAGTCGGTATTAATTTTTCAAATTGTACTTGTTTTTTAATAATATTATATATACTGGAAAACAATAAGTTACTTTTTATTAAAGAAGTATGTTTTTAAGCAACAGTCATTTACCGCGCCAACGAATCCGCGAGCGCTTCTTTTCTACATACCGTTTGAGACTTGCATACACCTTGAGTAATTTGTACATGACGCAATAAGCTGGTGACGTTTATTTTAAGAACAATCAGAAGGTTATGATAAATTGTCGCAGCAGCTTAACGTGATTTTTGGCGTCACTTCTTAATTTGCCATTAAAACATCACTAGGATGTTATATAGTTTAACTAAAATTATACCACGGTAATCTATACTAATATTATAAAGAGGAAAGATTTGTATGTAAGTATGTTTGTAACGAAATGGCTCAAAAGGTACTGGACCGATTTCAAAAATTCTTTCACCATTGGAAAGCTACATTCACCCTGAGTTACATAGTCTATATAAGATTAATCATCATCATCATCATCATCATCCATCACTGCGCGGGTGAAACCGCGGAGAGCAGCTAGTAATAGATAATATTACCGTGTTTCTACCGTCAGTCAGTACTTGGATGTGTGCATTTTATACATCCTGTAAAGACGTTGGCCTTAGTTGTTGCCTTAGAACAGTATTTTTAAGGCAAAGAACAAAAAAGTATAGAAGCTTCGGGTACGAGTATTATGGTAACTTCGGCACTAAAAGGCATATTCCAGAAGTAAGCTCGGCAGTGAGTGCTTGAGAACAGGTCTGATTAAATGTTTATATGATATTATTATTAAAACTCCATTCAAGTCTGGATTGATATCTGTCTTTCCAGACCGACCCAAGACTGGCCACATTCATAAGTCGTTATACACACAAGGTTTTATTTCTTATATATTATACACTATGAGTATCGTTTAATATATTACTCATTTATACTTATTGACCATGCGAGCGAGGCGTTTCGACTTTAACTGGCCGAATTGACTTTAATCTGGCCGTATGTTAGTTAGATTGTATGTTGGTCCTGCTGGTACAGGTCTAATTTTTCAACTAATCTTGACGAAACTTGGTATGTTGTACTACACACATCAACATGGTCTAGGGATATTTCAATTAAACCTAAATAACTAAAATTCTATTAACTTTTTGTTAAGACACCTACACATTAAAATAAACCTTGTTTAATAGCCTATCTAATCTGATAATAAACTTTTAGATAAAGTTAAATTTTAAAAAACTTAGTAGAAGAGGAAAAACGCAGACAAAATTTCAATTTTAACTTTATTTTTGAAACATCAAAACCTAAACAAAATAACTATTTTTTTAATAAGAACTGTTAAAACTTAAAATTAATAATCAGTGGATCCACCTAAGACTCTCCTGACACATCTGCAGCTGTTCTGCATACTCAAAACAAGGGTGTCAATATCCTGTTGTGGAATACTGTCCCAAGTCCTGCTAAGATGCAAGAAAAGCTGGTTTTCATGCACAATATCTTCTGGGAAATTCCTAAGAACTCTTCTTTGAAGCATATCTCAGGCAAGCTCAATAGGATTTAAGTCAAGGGATTGTGCAGGCCAGTGTAAAGCTTGGATATCATGCTGTTATAACCAACTTGTAACGCTACGCGTCGTATGTGGACGGGCGTTGTCGTGCATTAGCTGGAAATTTTGTCCCATTTGCTGTCTGTGGGGCAAGATTACAGGCTCTAGCACCTCATCTCGGTATTTTAGAGCAGTCATATTGCCTTGTATCCAAACGAGGTCCGTTCTTCCGCCGAGACGAATTCCTGCTCAAACCATAATCGTGCCACCTTGATATGCATGAACTTGTTGTGGGTGCTGCAGTCGATTCCAACGTCCAGGTTCTCTCCAAACGCGTACTCTTCGCGAATCAGGATGAAATCCAAACCTGGATTCATCAGTGAAAAGCACAAGTGATCATTGAGAATGGTTCCAGTTTTCGTGTGCAATAAGCCCATTGTAATCTTCTTCCTCGATTGCCTCTCCTTAGCGCTGGTACCCGAAGTGGTCTACGAGCACGTAGGTTGACTTCGTGCAGTCGTCTTCTTAAAGTTTAACCGCATACAAGCAAAGCATACTCTCTCTGTAGCCTTTGAACCAATTGCATCGCCGTTACATTCGTTGACTTCGTGCAGCATTTACTATGAATCGGTCCTGTACACGTGTTGTAATGCGTTGAAGTCCTCTGTGCAGTTCCACCATTTCCCCCGTGACACGATAACGTGACCAAAGCTTGGATATAACGCTCTGACTGGTCATCATGGCTTCAGAAACCGCAATTTGGGTAGCGCTAGCTTTAATCATGCCCATTGCTCTTAACATTTCGTTCCTGGTCAAGTGTCTACGTGGCATGATTAAAAGAACACCGGAGATGCGTTTGACAAAGATTTATAGAAATTTGAGGAGTTTTAATTATGTGGGAAGTTCGTGAAGATTTACTTCTTTGGAAGAAATTCAATGAATGCGAATTTCATCTTAATAAAAAACCTTTTATATACAAATTTGAATTTAAAAAAGGAACTTAATAATGTTTTTATAATCTGTCATCAATAGTTTTTTTTGTAAGGCCAGTACTTTTTAAGTTATTTAAAAAAGTTTTATATATCCCTAGACCATGTTCATGTGTGTATTTAAAATATTTTGTTTAAATATTTTAAGTTTCTCAAAAAGGGGAAGTTGCTGTGGCGGTATTTACGGACCTAGTTAGATAAAATTTGGTACAAACATTAGGTACCTGACATTGAAGAGGAATGTCGCAAGGGGTTTCTGAGATTATATATTGTGAAGTACTGCAAAAAATTGCAACTGTAATATTTTATTTAATTTTTTTTGGTACATAAATAAAACTATGTACTCGCTAGGTCTATTGTTCGCAGAACTACTAGTTATATCGCTTAAAGTAAGCGATATAACTAACAATAAGCGCTTTGTTCTAGATCTAATCTGTACAAGTATCGGATCGGCTAGACAGCTGATGAGCAGAGAGTTCTTTGAATAATCTTGGTTACTTAACATCATCACATACCTCATATTATTGTTTCTCTATATTGTTAAAGGTATAACATTATATATCAATTAATTAATTACATTATATTTTATTTTGGTTTGTATAGTTCACATTATGTTTCCAGGCGAAGTTCACATTGTAATCCATTGTGTTTATATCCGTGAGGACCTGTAATTGGCCCATTGTTTCTATTCTGTAACTATTATATATAAAATGGCTGTTGGTCTTCCTGATAATAAATAAACAAATATTTATTGTTACATACAATCCACTAAACTTTTTCTTATCCCTGAACGATTTCAGATTGAAAATAAAATGATTACGACAATATACATACTATTGGAAAGTAAGGTAATTGCACCGATCAAACGTTATGGTACCTGCACACTAGTGTGTGTATAGAACAGCCCTACATACTTCTTTGCCGTCCGGGACACCGTGAAATTGACTAGCTCGATTGTCTGACGGCAAAAATACCTGTTTCCGGGCGGCAGATTGGCTTCTGTGACATGTAATGGTTCGAGAACCAAATGGTTGAGCTAAGATACGTGAAGCTACACGAATTCGTTTAAAAAATACTAATAAACAGAATATCAAATATTAATAGATCTACACTTTGCAATTATATAAAGAAATATTTTTTTTACCAAAAATTAAAACCGATGTGTGTTACCAGTGATGACTTATGGCACTGAAACGTGGTCTCTTACTATGGGCCTCATAGATAAGCTCAAAGTCGCACAACGAGCTATGGAGAGGGCTATGCTCGGGGTTTCTCTACGTGATCGAATCAGAAATGAGGAGATCCGTAGAAGAACGAAAGTCACCGACATAGCTCAGAAGATTAGCCAGTTGAAGTGGCAGTGGGCAGGGCACATAGCACGCTGAACAGATGGCCGATGGGGCCGAAAGGTTCTGGAATGGAGACCACGGACCGGCAAGCGCAGCGTAGGTCGTCCACCGACACGGTGGACAGACGACCTGAGGAAGGTCGCAGGACGACGTTGGATGCAGGCCGCTTCCAACCGGTCCTTTTGGAAAATCATGGGGGAGGCCTATGTTCAGCAGTGGACGTCCTACGGCTGAGATGATGATGATGAAAACCGACTTCACCACTAAAAAGTGTGAAATAACTTGTTGATATCGGTACCATGATAGTTCAAAGTAGGTACTTATTATCACAATATTGTGCGCATGGTACCGACTTCGAAAAGTTATTTCACACTTTTTGTTGTTAAAGTCGGTTCCATTTTTGGAAAACAAATGTTTTCACCAGTGACCCTCGCTATTTACAGAATCGATTGTCAATGATGATCTCATCAAGATAAATCAACTCTTCAGTTTTTAGAGTGTAACTCAAAAACTACTTGACCGAATTTGATGAAATGTAAATGGGACCACATGGGAAGTATGAAACAAAAAACAAAACACTCTATGAAACAAAAAAGAAAATTTGAGAATAGGTCTACAAAAATACACAAACATATATAACTTCCTCCTTTTTTGAAGTCGGTTAAAAATACACATCCTCGAACGGGATTCGCACTCTCGTCTTGCGACAATCTGTTTCAGGCGCCATGACGACAAGACCACTGAAGCATACCTTACAGGCATCAAATTTCCATTTAACTTCAAGCGTCGTATGGGGACGACGGAGCGACATCTATTGATCATATCCAATTCCAATTGGTCTCGCTAAGCAGCCGTTAATGCTTAAAAATCATATAGTAAAAATTTACTGTTTATTGAACACCATACAATAAAATAATCAACACAGTGCTCAAATAAACATACAACGCATACTGTAATAACATTTGAAATTTAGTTTTGGGAATATGCACTAAATAATGAGATAATATATATAAGATATATAAAGAGAAATACGAGTATATATAAATATACACTATCCGGGTACATACTGAATGTAACCAAGTCAATTATCTGTGGCCCGAGCACGAACATTTGC
This sequence comes from Selenia dentaria, assembly GCA_917880725.1. NCBI lineage: Eukaryota > Metazoa > Arthropoda > Insecta > Lepidoptera > Geometridae > Selenia > Selenia dentaria. The sequence goes on from OU862883.1 coordinate 35,049,078, forward strand.
CAAAGTGTAACGTAATCGCATCGTTAACGTATTCAATACAAACTATCATTTATCTAGTACAGTTGTTCAACAGATAACACATAGTTTATACTGTATACGTCAACGAAACGACCGTCGATTGTTTGTTTGTATGTTTTTATTTTATCAGGTTACAATACGACCCAACCAATTGGGGAAACATCAGGGACCATAGATATTATACCTTTAGTTAGTACTATGGCTTATTTTTATTAAAATATATATAGGATGCCTTTCCCCAGCAGACAGAAGCTACGTTTTCTTTTAAAAATCGTACCGCATCGTATTTACAGGATGTCAACCTAAAATAGCCAATGTACGTTCAATAATGTAGAAGATTGAACTCAGATGTTTCGTTTCCTTTGGACAACTAACTTGATAACGTGACTTGAAGAATGAACCTTTCCAATGGGCAACATCCATTAAATTCTTATTTATCTACCGTTTTGAGCTAGTCTCGACAAAAAGAGAAGCGTCCTAGTAATTGAGGGCGCGCGTGTGCTTATACATATTATTATATACTGCTTTATGCTAGTGAATAACAAAGCTGAATAATTTTGTTGTTTATTTACGGTTATACTTACTGTTAACTTGTTTTTTCAAATATGTTTTATTTGAAACAACTTGTTTTTGTTGTTTTAAACAACGTCATTTAGTACTGCGCAATAAAAAAAAAGTTCTGCCCCGTACTAAATGATTTGTTTTGTGTATTTAAATGTATACAGCGTTTTTTATTGATTGCACTAAACTACATACTATAATTGAGCAGAAATAGCAAATTAAAGAACTATCGTACGCAAGCGTTATACGAATTTACACTGTAGCATGAATAAGAATTACCATTATTTATTATAAATACAGTTTAGTTCAGTTTAGTCTAGTGTTCTAAACATGCGAATTGCTACCATTGAATGTTTCTTGAATTGGCCACTTACAATGAATAAAAAGCAGTTACGGAATTTCAGTAAATAAAACTCTCTAAGAACATATTAGTTATTAAATTGTTTAAATTATTTTGATATACGAGGGTGAATCAAAAAATTCTTGGAATCAATATTAAAAAATGCAAAGATTTAAATAATAATATTTTATTTTTCTACATAATCTCCCTCCAATGCAATGCATTTAGAATAACGCGTTTCTAACTTCCTTATTCCTTGTGAAAAAAAAATATTTTCTTGACTCTCGAAAAAGTCCTCTACGGCAGCTGTAACCGCGTCATTATCGTGAAATTTTGTTCCACGAATTTCCTCTTTTAATTTTGGAAATAAGTGAAAATCACTTGGGGCTAAGTCCGGAGAATATGGTGGGTGGTCAAGGAGATTGAAGCCAGCACAGCGGATTGCGTTGAGCGCAACTTCCGATCGATGAGCAGGAGCGTTATCTTGAAGGAACAACACGCCCAACGACAGTTTTCCACGACGTTTTTCTTTAATCGCTTCACGCACTTTCGGGATTAAATTTGCATAATAGGGTCCAGTAATCGTCTGGCCTTTTGGCATGTAATCAATAAAAAGGATTCCTTCACTATCCCAGAACACAGAGGCCATAACTTTGCCAGCGGTAGGAGCAACTCGAAATTTCTTAATGGATGGAGAGGATGGTCGTTTCCAAGACATGCTTTGTCTTTTAGTTTCAGGATCAAAATGGTGGACCCACGTTTCATCCATGGTGACAAGACGACGGCAAAAATTATCCGAATCACGCTGGAACATTTCGAGATTACGCTTGGAAATTTCCAAACGTCGCTTTTTGTTTTCGTCGGTTAACATTCGTGGCACCCATCTTGCAGACACTTTTTTGAACCCCAGTGAATCAATTAAAATGGATTGAACGCTACCAAAAGATATCTTTAGGATCTCAGCTATATGTTTTATAGTCATTCTTCTGTCTTCCAAAACCAGATTCTCAACCTTTTTGACATTTTCTTCTGTAACGGAGGTTGAAGGCCGCCCAGAACGCGGGTCATCTTTACAGCTTGATCTACCTCTTTTAAATTCAGCCACCCAGTACGCAACCGTAGAATAGGGTACAGCATCACCCCCTAATGTCTGCTGAATGTCCAAAAAAATTTCCTTCGTAGACATTTTTTTCAAACTGAGATATTTTATCACCGCACGTAACTCACTTTTATCCATAATTTTGACTTTTTAGCAACTCGTTGCACAAAAAAATTTATTACATGCGAACGAACTGACAAAAACAAGTGACAGTCTGCATAAATATAGTGTGATAGACACTCTTTAATTTGAATATCGAACTTGATCCAAAAAGGTTTCATATATATGCACTTCTAAGAACTTTTTGATTCACCCTCGTATACATTTATGACATATGATGATGTCAATTGCAATCCTTACGACGCAACTTTGGTATCATAGTTGAATTGCTATAAGTATTCTAACTTTTCCTACATAATGTTGTTATTTAAATGTTGTTAATTTAGGAAACTGTCATTTGTTTCTTCATTCTTGCGTAATTTACAAAATTGTGTTTTGTTATCTGAATATAACTCGTGAAAACTTTCGCTTAATATTTTTTTACGATTTTCGCTATGGTTTCCGTCAATAAAAGAATTCCCAGAGACATCAATTGATATGGCGATGAAGCCCCATGTCGCTGATCTGTGTATTCGTGGTTTAGAGAATTTAGTCGTGGCATGATCATCTCCATGACGGTGTACGTGAAGATCGGCAAGCGAATGTGGTTAAAGAATCTAATACTGATACCGCACGATAACTGATTGAAACGAAGCTTTGCAGTCGATGGATACCACATAGTTTTACGGAAGACCAGAAACGACGAGTGGTGCAGTAAAATTATATTATATCGAAACATATGACAAAACCAGTCGGCAAAATAGGTCTTTTGTAATAAAGATATATAGACGAAAGTTAAGAAAAAAATGAATAGTGTTTTTCTTATTAGTAGACTCAAGTTCGGAAAAGTCGATGGCAAAAGATCTCGTGGCCGCAGTCCAATGCGTTGGTCCGACCAGATCCGCACCACTCTTGCTATATCCGTTTACGATGCTCTACACATAGCTGGTGACCGAACACACTGGCGTACTATCTTAAAAGAAAGGACAATGGGTGGAGGAGGTTACGACCCTCAGACATGAGGATTACGACTCAAGGAGGAGACTCAAGTTAACATAGATGGTGACTGCATCGAGTAGAGAATTTTCTGAATCACGGTGACGAGATTTAAGATTCACCTCCAACAGCAGATATCTCGAAATAAAACGAAAAATTGCCGCTAATAAGACTGTGTTCGCGAAGCCTACTGTTCTCAGAACTACTAGTATTTAGTATATATTTTAAAAGGATTGCTCCGAGTTGGATTCGACGATTGACCTCTTTCTCAAAGTTGGACCTCCCTTTTATTTTATTTTTTTGAGGCTGGGAGAAATGCATTACGCATCCCCGCCACTGGGGGATAGGGGGGGTATGTGGGACTCCCCGGTACGACCGGTATACCCACTAAATTAACCAAGCGGCACTCCGTCTGTGTGGAGGAGGACTGGGGAGTTGGCCAAGCCTTTACGTCCAGTCCCCTACCGACGACCGCCCGCTTTTACAGCGGAGCCTGCACGCCCCTCCCACCAGGAGGGGCCCGGGAATGACCAGGAGTGCTCAGCCATTCCCGCCCGACGGAGGTGGTGAATAGGTGCAATGCGAGAGAAGGCGCCCCCGCGCCTATCTCTCGCTATTCACCATCGAGAGGGAGAAGGCGACTATCGTTCAGTCGCCTTCTTCCACCCCTTCTTCGTCTACGCAGTGGCGCCGCAAGGGGGTCTTCCTCCCTTGCTCACTCTGCCGCCTCCTTTTGGGACATCACGTCTTCGCAAAAGGAGGCGACCGCTGCCCAGTTCCTCTTCCCCTCCAGCATGGCGCTGACAACACTGGGGAGCGAGAGGTCCCGGCTCGTTAGGCCTCTTTTGCGACGGGAGTGGCGGTCGGAGGCGTTTCTCTGGCAAGAGCCTGTCTTCGATGCCAGCGAAGCAGGCTCTCGTGAAGGCCCTTTCCTCCATGACAAACTTGCGGATGATATCCTCTAGGTCGGAGGACGAGGAGACTTCAGCGGCTGGTCTGGGGTTGGCCTGAGTTGGCCGGGCCGTGGCTTCAGCCAGCTTCTTGTGCAGCTGACTGACCTCTGACTGCAGGCGGTCAACCTTCGCCTGTAGTAGCTGCGTGTCTTCGGTGGAGGGGCGTTGTACCAGCTCCCGGGTTTATGCCGCGCATACTCGCGGCTCGGCACTTTAGGGACTTCTGAAAAGTTTTGGGTTGGAGGACTTAGAGGCAACCTCCAATATCTCCTCCTCGTCCTCCTGCGCCATGCGCTCCAGCTCGACCAGGGAGTGGTCTGAGTAAACGACGACGGACGCGCCGTACCCAGACTTAGCGCGCGCGGTGCGCGCCTGCTGCTCCTTAGCGGCAACCTTCTCCACTAGGTGTTGCTGGAGCTGCATCCGCCGAGCCAGTTTAAGCTGGGGTTGCGCGTCTGCGAGACCCACGTCGTGGGTATCCGCAACGACAGTAGAAGGCATTTTAGCCTATACCTTTTTTAGCTTACTCCTCGTGGAGTCTAAGGAGCAAGACTCGTCTTTAATATTGCCCGCTTCTACAATTGCTGGCGACCTTTCGCTATCGTCAACGAAGCATCAGAATCAAATGCGACGGACTCGTTGTTAGAGTCCGAGAACTCGTCTGCCCTAGCAAACACGCTAGCCACGGATGGTGCGCGGCTAGCCTCCGACGCCGAAGGTCGTCGACATGGCCCTGAGAAAGGCCTTTTGGTTGGCCCTGAGAAGGGCATTTTTGTTGGCCCTCAGAAGTGCCTTTTAGGAAACGCCCGGAGGCGTCCCGCGCTGGTTTTTTGGGCTTATTAGCCTCCGTCAGTGTCGAAGAACCAGAACACATGGCGCGCCGCAACTGCCTCAGAGACCAATCCCGCCAACGATGGGCGCCAGACTTCCCCGTGTCTGGACGCCCGTGGTCTCCCTGCGGTGGGTCGGATACGTAGCCCCACCGCCTGCTACGTCAGCCACGAGGGATAACCCCCCGCAACCCCACCTCCTCGAGTCTGCGCCGAGCGCCTGGACCCCACCTCCTCGAGCCTGCACCAAAGTGCCCGGGCCCCCCTCCTCGAGCCTGCGCCAAAGCGCCCGGGTCCCACCTCCTCGAGTCTGCGCCAAAGCCCATAGGAGCGGCCCCGCCTGAGCCGGCCAGCGCACCCCAACGCCGGCGCGGCCCCTGGGTTCCTTTTGGCTTCACCGTGGTGATCCAAGCCACGGCTACTGAGCCCCCCGCCACGTCAATGCGGGAACCCTTCGGGGGGGTAGTTTGACTGTCTGTCCCAAGTAGATGTATTCGTCAACAACTTCGAGAACTGAGTTCCCAACTGATATTGGGGTAGACACAACATGGGCATTAGACATAATTTTCGCCTTGTCCATGTTCATCTTAAGGCCTACCCGTTGGGAAACTCGATGGAGGCTTTCGAGCATTGTACTGAGGTATTCCATGGATTCTGCCATGAATACAATATCGTCGGCAAATCGAAGGTGAGTGATGTATTCGCCGTTGACGTTGATGCTAAATCCTTGCCATTCCAGAAGCTTGAAGGTGTCTTCCTATGCATAGGTGAACAGTTTCGGAGGTATAACGTCTCGCTGTCTCACGCCTCTTTGCAATGGAATTGCCTTCGAACTCTGCTCCTGTACTCGGACTGACATGTAGGCGTTTTTGTACAAACACTTCAGCACTTCAATATACCGATAGTCAATACGGCACCGCTGGAGAGACTCAAGCACTGCCCACGTCTCGATCGAACCAAAGGCTCATAGTCAAGAATCATAGTCCACAAATGAAACTAAACAAAGAGGCAAGTTATAATCTTCGGTCTTCTGTATAATTTGCCGTACCGTGCGGATGTGGTCTATGGTACTATAGCTTTTCCTAGTTTAGCTTATAGCTAAACCAGCTTGTTCCGGAGGCTGGAATACATCGAACCTGCGACTGAGACGGTTTGTGATGACCTTTGAAAACAGCTTATAAACATGGCTCAAAAGCGAGATGGGTCTGTAATTCTTAAGTAAGGTACTGTTACCTTTTTTATAGAATAGAACCACCACGCTTTTGTTCCATGCTTTCGGCGTTAATCCTTCGAGTAAGACGGTATTAAAGTGCTTCTGAAGGACTTTAAGTACCGGTGTTCCACCCGCTCTCAGAAGCTCAGATGTGATACCGTCGTCACCCGGCGCCTTGTTCTTAAGCTGTTTCAAGGCCATCCTAATCTCGTACAGGCTGATGTCCGAGATATCTTCGGTATAATGTTGAGTCAGCTAGGCTCTTGGGTCTTTAGCGACCGAAGAGTATAAACCTCCGTAAAAACTCTCGACCTCTCCTAGCACTTCTGCTTTTGTCGACGCTACACTGCCATCTTCTCTCTTCAGCTTTCAGCGATAACCCTAAAATCAGGTAACCTGCTCTACTACAGGGAGGGCGACCAGCAGTCCCACGGTGGTGTCAGGTTTCTGGTCCACAAGTCCCTTACTAACAACATAGTTACGAGGACATATATCCTCATACATATCCTCCTCATTTGAGAGATTGAGAGCTTCTATCGACAGTTATATACCTCGACGCGCGAACCCGTTACTGAAGCAGCTCAGGACACCAGAGGACACATGCTCTGGTGTCCTGAGCTGCTTCAGTAACGGGTCCGACACTATACCGAAGACATCCCGGACATCAGCCTGTACGAGATTAGAATGGCTCTCAAACAGCTTAAGAACAACAAGGCGCCAGGAGAGGACGGAATTACGACTGAACTTCTGAGAGCGGGTGGTAGACCGATACTTTTAGTCCTCCAGAAGTTATTCAATTATGTCATCTTCGAAGGCAAAACACCGGAAACGTGGCACAAGAGCGTGGTGGTGCTGTTCTTCAAAAAAGGTGATAAAACCTTATTGAGGAATTATAGGCCCATATCACTCTTGAGCCACGTGTACAAGCTGTTTTGAAGCGTGAAGCGTTGAAGTGTTTATACAGCAAGGCCACTATGTCAGTCCGATTACAGGACCAGAGTACGGAACAAATTCCATTGCAGAGAGGTGTGAGACAGGGAGACGTCATCTCTCCGAAACTGTTCACTAAGGCATTGGAGGATGTTTTCAAACTTTTGGACTGGAAAGGATGTGGCATCAACATTAATGGCGAGTACATCACTAACCTTCGTTTTGCCGATGATATAGTTATAATGGCGGAGTCGCTCGAGGATATCGGCACCATGCTCAACGACCTCATTAGAGTTTCCCAACAGGTTGGTCTTAAGATGAACATGGATAAGACGAAAATCATGTCCAATGTCCATGTTCCACCTATACCGGTAATTGTTGGAAACGATACACTCGAAGTTGTAGACGAGTACGTCTACCTGGGACAGACGGTCCAATTAGGTAGGTCCAACTTTGACAAGGAGGTCGCACGAAGAATCCAGCTCGGATGGGCAGCGTTCGGGAAGCTTCGATCCATCTTTTCGTCCCCAATACCGCAGAGCCTGAAAACCAAGGTTTTCTACCAGTGTGTGTTGCCAGTGATGACTTATGGCACTGAGACGTGGTCCCTTACTGTGGGCCTCATTAACAAGCTTGAAGTCGCTCAACGAGCAATGGAGAGGGCTATGCTTGGGATTTCCCTGCGTGATAAGATCCGAAATGAGGAGATCCGTAGGAGAACTAAGGTCACCGACATAGCTCTCAAAATTAGCAAGTTGAAGTGGCAATGGGCAGGCCACATCGCTCGCAGAACTGATAACCGATGGGGAAGAAAGGTTCTCGAGTGGTGACCATGCACCGGAACGCGTAGTGTAGGCCGGCCCCCCGCTAGGTGGACCGACGACCTCATAAAAACCGCGGGGAATCGCTGGATGCAGGAAGCGAGTAGCCGGTCCAAGTGGCGTTCTATGGGGGAGGCCTATGTTCAGCAGTGGACGTCTTCCAGCTGATAATGATGATATCCTCCACCTCATCATCCGGGTCGCCCTCCCGGTAGTAGAGTAGGTTACCTGATTTTAGGGTTATCGTGTCCTCACCCGCTCTTCGGACTTTTGATAACCCCACGATGTCCCAGTGTAACCTACTCATTTCTTCTTCCAGCTCATAGATCTTCTCGTCTGTCCTCATCGTGCGTATGTTGTGTGTTACCAGGGCCAGTCGTCGTTGTTGAGGGTGGTAGCCGGGCTCTGCCGGGGATTCTTAGCACCCCCTGCCCCACCGTTACCATGGCCGCTAGTGTAGCCAGGAATAGCAGGGCTGCCGGGGACTATGGGCCTGGTTCATGGAGTTTGTACTGTTCATGGAGGGTTATGCCAATACTCGCTACGCTTGGCAGGCGGGTTGGCGAGCGCAGTTATTGGCGTAGTTATGCTCAAAAGGTGCTGCTGCCCACCTAATGGTTTATTATCCCTTAGCCGCTTTCTACGGCACCCACGGGAAGAATGGGGGGGGGGGGTACTATTCTAAGTCGGCACCTCACGGCCTTGCTCCACTTATTTAAAAGTTATCGCAATTTTTTTTTAACTCGACCTGCCGAGCTAACCTTCTTTCTTTGTGGCTCAGTGTATTTATAGCCCTATTCATATGTAATTAAGTAAGTACCTGACTTATGTTACTACAGAACCGTGATAGAAAATTTAAAACCAACAAAAACTGTGGTTGAGCCAAAGTTGGGGAAATTCATTTCAAAATCGTTAGACTTCAGGCTTTGACAGCGAGCGACGGTAGTAGGCATTACGTGCGAAAACTTATAATTGCCTACCAGTGCCTGTCACCAAGCAAAAGTAAACCTTATTGTAATGGTGTAAAGTTCATTAATCGCAGGTGAGAGAAAGATACAGTTTCCAACTTTGCCGCAACACCTGCACCTACCGATGACAATTAACAAGTTGTTAGTAGAAATAGATTTAATTTCAAAAGTTACGAAATTAAAGCTTAACTTGCTCTGCAGGTTGTCTCTTTGAACGATTGGCTGAAAGATTCACAACTTACTAATATATAATTATCATTAGTCATCAGCCAGATGTCCACTGCTGAAGATATGCCTGCCTTGAATGCCACAATTAACAGGCATTTTCGTTTAGGATGCCCCGCGACTTTGACTACTTTGGCTAGCCCATAACCACTTTAACTTGCATGAATTCTGAGACCTGTGTCAGTTACTTTGGTTCTGCAGTAAATTTCTTTTTTTTTTCAAATCAAATCAAATCAAATCAAATCAAATCAAATCAAATCAAATCAAATCAAATCAAATCAAATCAAATCAAATCAAATCAAATCAAATCGAATCGAATCGAATCGAATCGAATCGAATCGAATCGAATCGAATCGAATCGAATCGAATCGAATCGAATCGAATCGAATCGAATCGAATCGAATCGAATCAAATCAAATCATTTATAACGCAAAACATGGGTAAATATTACAAAGCGTTGAATAAATATGACATGTAGGTGCGCCATATTTTAACCTATTGGCATGCGAAATTAGTGAACATTATTATGATTACATTTTATTTATTTATTTATTTATTATTAGGAAGACTATCGACTATATAATAATAACTTGTACATATTCGTAGGTAACATAAAGTCATTTAAAAGTCTCCACTGTTAGCAATATTGTAGAATTAAAGGTTAATACAATTGCAAATTAATAATTTAACAATGGTAGATAGATCTCGCTTGCAGTGAATTAGGTACTATCGATATACATTATAGCCTATTTGTTAAATCTTACATCTATACACATTAAATAATTTCTCACCAAGTTGTTTTCTTAACGTAGGTATGCTGTTGTAGAATAAATCAAGGTCAACGTTGTTTTCGTTACAAAATATTTTATTTACAAAGTATTTATGTCCAATATCCATTGCAATAATCCGAAAAATAACAAAAATAATTAACATGTCCAATTATACATGTTAAATAATTAAATATCTTTCTCATCACAATAATCTTATTTCTGGATTGTATACCTCGTTAGCCACTATGCACGGCACATCTACTTTTTGATATTACCTACTAGCTGCGCCCTGCGGTTACACCCGCGTGTTGATTGGTGATGATGATGATGAACAGTATCGTATAGTCATAGTATAGTAGAGTCTTTAATGTACATTATAATGAAAAATTTACGTTCATAAGAGCGTCTTTGATGCCTAAATTGAATAAATGATTTTGACTTGACTTTTGACTTTAAGAGTTACATATATGTACCTCCATACACAAGTTCATTTAAATTGGTCCCGCCAATTGAGCGTGATGAAGTACAAAATGTACACACTTAAAAACCTTCATAGTAGTTACTTCTTATAACATCAACCATCTGGCCGTGATAGTTCCGTCAAAATGGGTCCAGTTTTTTAGAGGTTAGCCAGCAATTAGGAATAAACAGACAGAAAGACAGACAACAAATTACAAATAGTGTTATGTGTGTAATATTTGTAACTTGGTGTATTTCTATGTATATGTTTAAAACCTATATATTTATCTTTATTATAAAAATGAACTCTTATTTCTCCTGGTCACGCTATAACTTGAGAACGGATGAAACAATCTCGCTAATTATTTTTTGTTTGGTTAATTATTATCATGAGAAGGTTCTTATGAAAGAAAACCCAAGAAAAGATGGGACATGACATTATAGCGAGGCCGAAGGCCGAGCCTCCTACGCGAATGAAGTCACGGACAGTCACTAGTGGATAAAATATGTTGTTAGGTAATTAAGTAAGTCTAGATTTCTCCTGCATACAAATCTTACCATACCAACGTTGATACCTACGTACATAATAATAATAATATAATATGGGACAACATCCACACAAATTCAAATTTTTCAAATTCAAATCATTTATTTAAAAGCAACACAGACTCATTCTAGTATACTAATTATCCTTAGCCACATTTCTTATATACAATTTAAATAATTACTTACATAGGTACATTCATTCAATTAAAAGTCAACAATTTCATTACATATAATTATTACAAAATCATGATGAGCTATCAATCGTCATGAATTATATACAACATGCAACCTACAGCAATGGTTCATGTAGCTACAGTCGAGCCTTTCAAGACAAAGGTCTTCGGGTCACAAACTAGGCATAGCCAGTACTATGGTAACCTGATGACTGATATACATACTTAAATACATAATTATACACACCCAGACACAGGTCAAACAGACATATACACACAAATGTTTGATCTGTCCGGGGATCGAACCTGGCACCAGCGGCTCAGAAGGCAGGGGTGCTACCAACTGCGCCAACCGGCCTGTCAACAACATATAAAAACAAATTAGAAATTAGTCGGTACATTGGTATAGGCTAGGTACCTACATAATGTCGATTAAGACCGAAGAATCGCATGTCTAAGTACCTACGTAAACAAATAAATGATACAATAAATTATACAGTCCGCTAGTTCGCAGAACATTGTAGTTAGTTGTAAATAAACAGCCATTGCCACCACACGTTCGTTTCTTTCTACAACATCGACCCGAAGAATATTGAACCGTAACCGACCGAAAATACATGTTATATGTACCTATATATATGTAAATTATTCTCCCCAACACCAATGCTGTTAAACCACTCGTTTGTGCTCAATCAGATCTTCGACTGAACATTCCTAATATTACATTTGAGAGTCAAATATATTCGGCTCACTATCACTAGACCCGAACATATTGAACTGTGAAACATACCACGAAATATGAGAGTGTAATAGTGTAACCACAAATACCACAACTTGAAATACTTAGGCTGTGTGGTTTGCCTTCGTCACTGAGACCTAGAGATATTAATTTTGTACACGAACTTGTAACCCTTTATCTATGCCCTTAACTAATTAATGACATACTCTATTTTAGGTACCAACTAACGGCCGTTTTCAATAACCTATCTATCGTCGGTTTCCCCTACTAGAGATAGATATTTGACATAACGTCCATACAAATAGTGTCAAATATCTATCGGTAGTAAGGAAAACTGTGGATACATAGATTATTGAAAACGGCTGTAAGTGTTCCCTTGTAAAGTATCCAATATCTGGTCTAAGGGGGCGCTTACAATGGTAACCTAATTGATACAATTTTAATCGATTTCGTGCCTTTTGCTGATATTTTTAGTTCCCAAGAATGCTTTCGACTTTAAATACATAAACAGGTGGTTATCAAAATTGAGTTCGACATCGAGGTCGACGTAAGCGACTTCGAAATAATCCGAAATCAGACACAAGGTAATCTGTATTATATTTTGGTAATGTGTATTAAGGTAAAGGTAACGTATCGATTTTCGATTGAAAGTTTATAAGTATCATGAATATTAACCTGTGTTTGGTTTTCTTTCAGACAGTGCTGGCGGCTACCGGCACCTCTATTCCCTACTAGGCAAGGGTTCACCCTTGTCGTTGTCTAGCGCTTTATGCACCCTTGTTGTCCCTCGGTTGAGTGCTGCGTGCACTCACCAACAGTCCTGTGTCGCTTTTATAATGCCCGTAGTGAAAAAAAGCACTAAGTATGTCCTTCGTAAAAAAAAAAAAAAACATCAAAATTGAACATTGTGACAAAGGAGTCATAGTGACGTACCAAGTGAACTTACAATCTAAACATTTAATTAAAATGTAACGGATCGCAGTCTGTACATAACAAAGATAAAATAAAATAAAATGTATGATAGAATTTTTGTCTGCTTGTGTGTTTATCTGTTTGTCTGTGAGTTTGCGCGGCTTATCCGTTTTTATATTTAGATCACTAAAATATTGTGGTTAGCTTCCCACACATTTAGTGTTTGTTTCATGTCAATCGGTTCATAAATGAAAAATATATTGAAATTTAAAGAATAATTCTCTACTACTACACCAAGACTAAGCGAGCGAAGCCGCTGGCAGGTCAACTAGTAAATATAAGTATAATAATAAATTTAATTTATTGGCATATTGTACATATATGTCATAATGAATACAAGTTTGCCGCTTCCAACCGGTCCTTTTGGAAATTTGTGAGGGAGGTGTACGTTTAGCAGTGGACGTCTTACGGTTGTTTCACGGATGTTCACCCAATCAAAAGTTATGTGGTAACAAACATAAAAAAACAGTTGAATTGAGTACTTCCTCCTTTTTGGAAGTCGGTAGAAAACGTAAAAGCCGCTGGCGGATTTGTATGAATTTAGAGTAGATAGAGTAGTACATGGCTTGTATCTGGGATTAACACATAGGCTACTATTGATCCCGAATCAACGCGCTTAGTTCCCGTGGAATCATGATAGCCTTATGTCACTATATGGTGACGAAATAACGCGATGTTTCAAGTTTTGGCCGTTGTCAACGAAAAATCAAATGACGTGAAAACAAATGAATCGCTAATTCGAAACACAAATTCACAAGCCTAAATTTGAATTTGGATTGAATTGAATTGAATTTTGGGCTGCCGTGCGATTCTGTAAGATACAAACATCGTTGCATCTTTGACAATATCCGTGAAACAAATGACGAGATGACAAGAAACGTTGGAAAAACAACCTTGTGTACAAGGGCGATATCTTATAAAGTATTTGATATCCGTGAGCTCGTCGACGAGCGCATCGATGAATCATTAGAGGATCACACGGCAGTTCGACAAAACCTAATTCATATGTAAAAACCTAATATGCACTTGCAGCTTAAACTAGCTGTAGCTGTGTGATGAGCGTTAGTTACGGCACAGTATAAAGATAGGGAAACAGTACGGAAACTACCTACAAACGTTGGAAATGGCTCACTCACACAAACGTGCGCATCGACGAGAGCCCAAGCGGTTGTCGCGGTGCTGTCAGCAGTGAGGCCACATCAAGACGAGTGGCCACGTATAAGTATATTTCTGCTTAACTAGGCTTAGTTTCCACAATACGGAAATTACCTACACACGTTGGAAACGGCTCACTCACACAAACGTGCGCATCGACGAGAGCCCAAGCGTTTGTCGCGGTGCTGTCAGCAGTGAGGCCGCATCAAGACGAGTGGTCACGTATAAGTATATTTCTGCTTAAATAGGCTTAGTTTCCACAATACGGAAACTACCTACACACCTTGGAAACGGCTCACTCACACAAACGTGCGCATCGACGAGAGCCCAAGCGGTTGTCGCGGTGCTGTCAGTAGTGAGGCCGCGTCAAGACGAGTGTACACGTATAAGTATATTTCTGCTTAACTAGGCTTAGTTTCCACAATACGGAAACTACCTACACACGTTGGAAACGGCTCACTCACACAAACGTGCGCATCGACGAGAGCCCAAGCGGTTGTCGCGGTGCTGTCAGCAGTAAGGCCGCATCAAGACGAGTGGCCACGTATAAGTATATTTCTGCTTAACTAGGCTTAGTTTCCACAATACGGAAACTACCTACACACGTTGGAAACGGCTCACTCACACAAACGTGCGCATCGACAAGAGCCCAAGTGGTTGTCGCGGTGCTGTCAGCAGTGAGGCCGCATCAAGACGAGTGGCCACGTATAAGTATATTTCTGCTTAACTAGGCTTAGTTTCCACAATACGGAAACTACCTACACACGTTGAAAACGGCTCACTCACACAAACGTGCGTATCGACGAGAGCCCTAAGCGGTTGTCAGTAGTGAGGCCGCGTCAAGACGAGTGGCCACGTATAGGTATATTTCCGCTTAACTAGGCTTAGTTTCTATACTGTTGCATCTTTATACTATAGTTACGGCTTCTAGTTGATGTAGTATGTATTTTTTTAACTAGGTGTTGGTATACATTATTATATTATGTTTCTGTTATGAAAGTAAATGAGGATAATAGAGATAAATTAGAGAGTATTAACACCGATTTAATTAAATTACACAACTGATTTGTAATATATTATTGGCGCATGTGAATAAATAATATACCTATAATGATACAAATGAGCAGAGCTAACAACTTTCATGCAAAGTGTTCAACACATTTGTATTTCATAAATTGCTTAAACCACTCAGGAACAATACGATAAAAATAGGTATGAAATTTTAAAAAAAAGAAATTTCGCGCATTTTTTTATTTACGCACTATCTGCAAGACGAGTTTACAGCCTACTAGAAATCATAATTTTAAGTGACAAAATGCTAATATTTCAATATTTAAAAAAAAATTGTGAACTATTGATGATTCGATAATGTTGTTTGTTTGACTTAATTAAAGACTCACAAATTGATTAATTCCAAAAAAGTACTTATATGGATTTTCAGCGGCATAAAACGTTTTTGTTTATACTAAAAAAATAACGGTATTACCCGGTTAAATTGAAAATGATAATATGTTTACTCGCTTATAACTAGCTGCAAGGTTTTGTAAGGATAGTTATATTAGGCACCATGATATAATTTTAATACGCACACGCGTATAATAGCTCGGCTTACGGTCCTAAAAGCGATGGCCTTAAACGGCTCACTTTACGAGCACTTATGTTAAAAATTCAGTTACATCATAATCTATATTAATTGATAAGTAGAATAGAAATACGCTTGTATCCTCGATGAACGAGATGTAACAAAGACTAATTGAATATGTTGTGAGCAATATGCAGAGTAATACTAATTCAAACTAAAGTACATTTGTTTACTATTCACAACCCTATAAAGTTCAGTTGAACGAATTCGTGCTGACAAATAGGAAATCGTCCGTCTCTCTCGCAATTCGTAATTAATAAAATTAGTTAAAAGTAGTAACTTTTAATGAGCACGCGAACTTTCCGACTATGGCTGCTGAGGTTACTTTTTTAATAGAAACTTTCAAGAGCTGTATGCGGATGTGAATAATTGTAGGGCACTTGGCAGATGTTAACTTTATTATAGACTGTTAAAAATTTTAACTTCATTAAGCTTGTCAAGCTATTCAATAGAGGTCGCTCCGTCCCATACGACGGTTGATCTCAGCCGTAGGACGTCTACTGCTGAACATTGGCCTCCCTTTTCAAAAGGACCGGTTGGAAGCGGCTTGCATCCAACGTCGTCCTGCTACCTTTGTCAGGTCGTCAGTCCACCTTGTCAGTGGACGACCTACGCTGCGCTTGCCGGTCGTGGTCTCCACTCTAGAACATTTCAGCCCCATCGGCCATCTATTCTGCGTGCTATGTGCCCTGCCCACTGCCACTGTAACTGGCTAATTTTCTGGGCTATGTCGGTGAATTTCGTTCTTCTACGGATCTCCTCATTTCTGATTTGATCACGTAGAGAAACCCCGAGCCCTCTCCATAGCTCGTTGTGCGACTTTGAGCTTGCTTATGAGTGCTGATACGACAGTTACAATCAATTAAATATTTAAAGTTGGTTTTCGGGCGGATCGTCTCGGTGACCTAGTTGTCATGGTGTCTCATACAAATTGTCGTAAGAAGCGGGTTCGAATCATGTCTGCGACGATGTGTAATTTTTTTCTCTAAAATAGAGTTTAGCTATTTTAGAGAGAAGCATCATATTCATGGACAGGATTCGAGCTCGCGTCTTCTATTTATGCGTATGGGAAATCCACTAGAAAAACAAGTACAATTTGAAAATTTTTAAACCTACTTCCAGTCTAGTAGTTAGTTCAGTTATTGGAGTGTAACTCAAAAACTACTGGACCGAATTTCCGCGTCAAAGAATAGTCGAAGTTTATATGTTATATATAGTCAGACATAACAAACATGAATTCCGATGAAAAAATATTATAATATGTCTAATAAGAAGGCTCGCTTATTCTGGAATCCATTATGGCACTTTGCTCAGAATACCTGGCATGGCACTGTGTAGTGACACTCATCAAAACGCACTCAGAACGCAGAAGAGGCACAACTTAGAGAAAACTGGATAGCCAGAAAAGCTAGACATAGTAAACGTGTTTTAGTAATTAGGATAAAAATCAAATAAATTACCATCAACTGTTAGGGACATAGAAAATAATTACATTTTAAAATTTTATTGTAAAAGTTTTAGATTGACAAGGCATATTATAGCTATGATGATTTTTTTTAAGATAAAATATAATGGATATGACAGATATCTAAATCAATTATTATAATCTTTGACATAACGACTAATAAAATGAAATGCTATTATTATTAGACAATGTAATTAGCACGCCATTATTGTATGAAGAGCTACGCGCTGTTTAAATATAAGACCAGGGGGCCTACTCCCACCTTTTACGAAACTATCATAAATCAGGAGTGTTTTGTAATAAGCTTGGAATAATCATACTTACTATCGTACTCCCACCGACACAAAACGGTCAACCAAATTGAATGGTAAGGTTGCAATTGACTACTTTAAGAGATGGGAGTACAGATCTTAAAAAAAATTACACTGGAACAATGAAACTTAGTGTCAAAAGTCACGTCAAAGTAGGCGAATTGAGCGAAATATTTGATACTACGTCATCAAAACGTCTATCGTAATGCATTATTATTTTAAGCTTGCTATATTGACGTGGTGGTACCAAATTTAATGGTAAGGTCGAAACATGACTACTTTAAGAGATAGGGGTACAGATCTTAAAAAAAATTACACTGGAACAATTAAACTTAGTGTCAAAAGTCACGTCAATGTACGCGAATTGAGTGAAATATTTGATACTACGTCATCAAAACGTCTATCGTAGTCCATTATTATTTTAAGCTTGCTATATTGACGTGGTGGTACAAAATTTAATGGTAAGGTTGAAACATGGACTTGATGAAACATAATAATGGACTACGATAGACGTTTTGATGACGTAGTATCAAATAATTCACTCAATTCGCGTACTTTGACTTGACTTTTGACACTAAGTTTCATTGTTCCAATGTCAAACTTTTGACATCCGTACCTACTCTCATCTCTTAAAGTAGTCATATTGCATACCACTTATTATGCTTCCCATTAAATTTGGTTGACCGTTTTGTGTCGGTGGGAGTAAGATAGTACCTAAGTATGATTATTCTAAGCTTATTACAAAACGCTCCTGATTTATGATAGATTCGTAAAAGGTGGGAGTAGGCCCCATGTATCATTTACCTGTAGGTATTCGAGCTATAAATTAATTTTGATTTTGATTTTGAACACAACAATCTGACATATGTTTCCAAATGAGCCTCACAATCACAAGTTCACGAACTTCTGATCCCTTAAGCTCTTCGATTTATGGCAAATTACGGCTAAACCCACATAATGCCGCAAGCAACTACAACCACTTCAATTAGCACGCGGATCGGCTGAGTCAAACAGCATCCACTAATAATCGGGCTGCTAATGCCGGTAACGCTGCTAATTTATACCGGATCGATAACAGTAACAACTCAGCTTCACCAGTAAAACTTGACCTCAAATCAACGGTACTAGTTTGCCTGGTAGTAACAGAATTAGTCTAGATTCGGGCGGGTGGGCAGGTCTGACGAGGGTGGTGTTGAACCGTAATTACCACCTGCGTGTTGCCAAGTTTGCACCGTAACTTTGTTCTTGTGGTGAGTTGCACATCTTTGTTGCATTCTGATTGCGTGGAATGGAGTTGCTTAAGCGTTGCAACGATCTTATTGTTTTGGTTATGAATTACGTTGAAGAGACTGTTTACATAATTAAAAGTAATTTATATAATTTGTGTACTTTTAATGATATTAATCTTTTTCGTAATATAAATCAGCTTTAGTGTCTCCTGGTAACTTCGCACCAGAGCCACAAGATACAAGCCTTGTGCTTAGTTTGGGGCTCACTGATATACTCTTTTGAATTAGTACAATGTTCCCTATGTTAAGTATAGTGCGTACATTTTACTCTGGATAAATAAATTTATCTTATCTTATCTTATGTCCTATATACATAATCAGCCCGTTATGTTCCCACTGCTGGACGTCGAGCTTTCTTCTCGGAGAGAACAGTTGGGCCATAATCCATCACGCGGGCCTAGTGCGGCTTGGTGATAGGCTAGTAGCCAACCCATGTCGAAGTTTTCACGTCGTCCAAAGGCCTTCGACACAACCTAACGGCTGTTGTCCTTATACAAACAACCGATAGTTTAACGAGCCTTGCGAAGCAAAGAAGCACTCAGTTGAATAATGCCACTAGCGGTCACCCATCAAACTCCTGACCACAGCAAGCATTGCTTAACTTGTTGATCGGTTAAGATCGCCAGGTCAAGCTCCGCTGCGAACACTTCATGTCCTAAAAGGTTGTAGTAAAAGCTAACTAAATGATTGGTTTTCTTTATATATCTACTACCAAGGACATGCACCTGATGGTAAGAACCACGACTGACTATAATAGTTGTTATCCAGAGCTTTAAGCTGAAATTGTTCGCGGTGCACTTCCCTGGGTGTCCCAGAAATAAGATTTTGAGTCAAAAATGTCACTTAGCACGGTGCCCTTCATCACATAGCATCTTTAAGAAATGGTTTTTCTGTGTACAGTCTGTTTTCATACCACCTGCTCGAAAATGTCCAATTTATCACGCAATCTCTACGTAAAGCAAGGCATTATATACGCGGGGCTGTAAAGTTGTATGAAACTCCCTGGGGAGTAAAGTGATTTGGATTTGGAACGTTAGTTGTAGGAAAACTCATAGTACGTAGACAGCATACAGACAAAAAGGCTGGATTGTACTATTAGTAGTGCGTTCGAATAGCCCTAAGTTGGCGAAAATAGTTGGCGCTAAAAATGCTCACAAGGGCGTTTGAATTGGGAATCTATGGGTGAAAATGTCGTTTATGGCTCTTTATGTTCAGCGTTCGAAAAGGTAAAAAATGAGTTATTTTTGCCACCAAAATTAGGCTTTAAGAATGCTTTAACAGAAGAGGCAACAATAGTAACGCCACCAATGCCCTCATTGCTAAGCGAACCTAAGGAGTGTGATTGTTGTGCGCCGCGTTGCTATATGGGTTACACACGGCACGGTCCGCTCTGCGCATTCATTATTCAAGGTCATAGTTGAAGTTACGTGTTGCGATCAGTGCTAGGTATTATATTCATCTATGTTCTGGTGTTTGGTGTTATTCAACTTTCATAAAATATTATTACTTTCAACGTGGTGCAAGTAACTGTACCGAAATATCGGGTGCTCCAAAAGCAACTAAATCGTGAGTACTAATTATAACTTAGTTAACAACCGCGAAAGTCTAAAACAGTGCTTTCCATAAAATGTTCCTTCCAAAGATATTGTCTCTGTCCCTCTATAACGGGACAAATGTGTCCAATTTGAATATTAACTATTAATGTATTTTACTTTTAACGAAATAACTGCTATTTTAAAACGCTGAGTTTTTACTGTCTCGCAGTAGGTATGAAAAGTAGAGTACGCACCTCGAGCATAAAGCCTGTCTTCGTCTTGGGTGGCTTTAACCCCTCGCTTCACTCAGGACTCTAGATAACTGCCTCGCTTCGCTCGGGAATTAAATCTTAATCCCTCTCTGCGCTCAGGGATTAACCCAAGAGTCCCCGTTACACTCAGGGTTCAATATACCGCCCATGACGTAAGACACTGCTTTACTCCCTTGGTGCATAATCTACTCGTACTATTACGGACGATAATTTTACGTGATAACGTCATAAGACGATTGATAAACGATTGTTAGAAAACAGTCTTAGTTTTTCAAAAAAGTTACAGACCATTACATCTAGGCATAAACATAAACTTGTTATTCCGAGCTCTAAACTAGTAATACAAAGTTCTAGTCCTCACGTAATGGCTACAAAATTGTTAAATCACCTACCTAGCAAAATAAAATATGAAGAAAATGTGACAAAATTTGTGAAATATCTGAATAACCTGCTAATTACTGAATGCTATTATAATATAAATGACTTTCTTAATGATAAATTTGATGATTATTGAATGGGTCGGGCGCTTTATTACCTTTCTTGCTATACCCTACCAAGGTCATATTTTAGACAAATAAGAATACATATGATTGCAATTAAATATTGATTGATTAAAACCAGCACAACGCTTAGGCCGGTGGTGCCTCTCTGTCGCTTGTTCCGCGCTCTCGCTTGCACGCGGAACGTGACAATGAGTCATACTTACGTACGTACCATACGTGCGTGTAACCGGCGTTCATCGGTTTATTACAGGTTATCACGTCAAAAATATGGCATAGGTATTGTATAAAATCGTGTTAAAATGTCACGTTTCACAGAAAACGGACAAAGCAACTTTCTACTCTAATATCGCGTTCATTCATCTTGCTCAAGTATGACAGTAGAGGATTTGCAGACACTGTCGAGTGTCCCGACACTCCCGTCGACACTTTAAATTGGTTTCGTAGTGTCCGAAACTTCCTACTGACGCTTAATTGTTGTTACTTAGCCGTTGTTGCTTCACAAGTTTAATTTGATGGTTTGACAATTCAAACTATTATTTTCTATTATTATTTCAATAAATACAATGCATGGTAAATATCCCGTTTCTAACGTTATTTCTTGCATTAGTGGCCATGTCAGTTTAAAAAATCAAACCATTATTTAGTTATTAGAAAATTGAACGGTTCCTTGCATGAGTGCACCAGGATGACCGCTAACAGGCAAAAATGGCGTGATATCGTGAGGCGTATAACTGGCCCCATCAACACTACTACATGACGATCACGACCGCTCTGTCAAGAGCGCAACGAAGAAGAAGAAGAAGATGAAGAAAATTTAACGATGTTTTCATAAAATAGGCATAGGTACACCTGTGCCTATTTATTACAAATATACTGTGCCTATTTAATAAAATATATATATAGGAAATACAATTATTCCCCCCCCCCCCTATACACTCCCGCCTTTGTTGAGTTTTATCTTTCACATTTTTGTGCTATCAATTTGCTCATCTTCAAAGTTTTGTTAGCGTGAGTCAATAAACATCCATCGGTCTATCCATATCCCCCTTCCCTCCGGACCTCGACAACGAGTGGACGTACGCAAAAATATTGCTCGTTTATTTTTCAAAAAACGAATAATTACAAGTTAAATCAAAACTAAAAAATAGGAGTGCATAATATTGGAAGAGTTAAAAGTGACGACGACCTGTATAGCGCCCATTGTTTGGATTGTGTAAAAACCCGCCCACACACCTGCACGCACACACGGATAAGTGGTAAGACAACCAATCCAGAACTCGCCACGCCTACCGCACTCAAGCCGCCATCTTGGTTTCGATAAACTCCGCCCACTCGTCGCCTGCGCACACATAGATATGCACGAAGACAGCCCAATCACAAACGCGCTATGCTACTTGTTAGTACTTACACATACTACGCATTTATGAGCGCCTGGTACCACAATACCTACATTTGCATTGCAATAGTTCGATAATAATTCTTATAGTCAAATAATACTATTGGCAACTATACCTCCTCTACTCTTCTGTTCTCTTGGTACTTTGTATTACAATTTTTATCATGCAGCGCACACCTCCTAAACAATCACCTGTACAACAAGGTACTTCTACAGTTACACCCGCACCACGCACTAAGAGGCAGCGACCAAATAACTCGCCCATTTCACCTCTGAATATGTATGTAAATAAGCATGACGAAATGATGGACATGTTGACTACAGTGCTTAAAGAGGTGACCGAAGTTCGTAAATCTAACACAGAAATTCAGAAAACGAACACCGAAATGCAAAAAACACTGGAATTTTACGTAAAAAATTACGAAGACATAAACGCAAGAGTAGTTATGCTGGAAAGCGAAAAATTAGTACGAGATGCCCAAGTCATAAGGTTGGAAAATAGAATTGACGAGCTAGAAAGACACGCCCGAAGCACGTGTCTAGAATTAAGAGGAATTCCAGTAAAACCCAATGAGACGAAACAAGATTTAACAGCTATCATTGATAAGCTGCATTCCAAGGTGAGGGTTGAGCTAGCGCCTCACGCAGTTAAAGAAGTGTACCGAATTAAAGGGAAGCAGAATGGTGATCGGCCTTTAGTTGTAGACTTTGCTACTAACCAGCAAAAAGTAGCCACCCTTCAGGCCGTTCGAAGATTTAACTCGTCAAATACTACAAATAGGCTAAATACCAGTACTTTGGACATTGACAGTAAAAAGACAGCAATTTATGTTTCTGAATTCTTGACACCTAAAGCGAAGAGACTATATTTCTTAGCCCGAGACGTATCTAAGACCTGTGGCTATCACTTCTGCTGGACGGTAAATGGTAGAATCTTCATGCGGAAAACTGAAGGCACGCCTCTTATAGTCATAACCAATGAACTGCAACTTGAAGATCTGAAGCAAAAAAACTAACACATTGTTATAGTGACATCAATCTTCATGAACTCACTATACTAAAAACTTTAGAGATCGGTCAGAATAGATGCTTAATATTTTTTTCAAACCTATTACACAACATAAAACACACCATTAACAGTCACATCCACTATTTTTACACACAATGCAAAAAAATAGAACTAAAATATGTGCTTTCTTACAATCACTCACAAGTCTCACAATATATTCAACTAATAACACTGAAAGATATTAAATATGTTGCATGTTCCTTCTCAGTTTCTTCTCATGGTGTCCAATTACAACAAAATTATCTAGATTATGGATAAAGTCTCACAAAATGATTTATGCCAACTCATAGATGGCCTGACGGTATCTGAAACTAAATTGTGCCTACCAGAGTCATGTAGATCGCTCATCAGTACCAATAACCAGGCCATTAATATACTTCATTTAAATATAAGAAGCATCAACATGAATTTTAATGGTCTAGAACTGTTGCTATTAAGGCTTGGATTTCTGTGTGACATAATAGTTCTGACTGAATGCTGGATAGAAAATAACAAACGTTTTCCAGAACTACAGAACTATAACTCATCATATACGAAATCTTGTATTAACCAAAACGGTGGCATAATAGTATATTCTAAAGTTAACTTAGGTCTTAAGGTGGAAGAACCAATTTTTGATGAAAGTAACTGTCTATTATTAAAATTAGGTAAAAACATAGCAATCAAAGCATTATATCGATCACCATCATTCAAAAAAATAGATCAATTTTTAAACTCACTAGATATTGCCTTGTCTACTTGCAAAAAATATCACACAGTTGCGGTTATAGGGGATGTTAATGTTGGTATTCAACCTGAAAATATGGACAAACAGGCTGTCGAATATACTGAGCTGTTGGCCAGTCACGGTATCTTAGCTTCTCATGACATGGTTACTAGAGGCAAGCGATGTTTGGATCATATCATGATAAAAAGTAGATATGAATGTAAAACGCTTATTTTGAATACTGTTGTGACTGATCATTATCCTTGCTTATTGAACATCAAAACAAAATCGATGAAGTACCCTCCCCCTAAAGTAATCAAAACCCATGTAGACATAACTAAAATTTCCCAAGAAATTAAAAACATTGACTTCTCAGAAGCCATCAAATGTCTTGATGCCAATGTAGCTGCTGAGCTGGTTATGAGTAAAATAATGTCCTTGGTCAAAGCTAATACCCGCTTCTTTAAAGTTCCGCACAATCAGCGAATTATTAAACCCTGGATAACTCCAGGTATTCTTCGCTGCATTCGCAATCGTGATCAAATGCATCTTCGTTTAAAAGAAACTCCTAACAACGAAACCTTAAAACTAACATATTCAAGGTACAGAAACTTTTGTACAAATCTTTTAAAGAAGCTGAAACAAAACTATCACAAAGTAGAGCTAGAGAAAAACAAAAACAACTTAAAGAAAACGTGGCAATCAATTAGAGATATAACATGTACAAGAAAAGAACACGTAAGTAATGTAAATTTATTAAAGACAAAAGGTAACCCTATTGATTCAGTCAACTATATTAATCAATATTATGCTAATGTGGGTAAAGCTCTAGCCAGAAAAATAGAAACTGAAACAGAAAACAGATCCTTCTCTTACAACATCACACCAGTTCAATTTAACTCTATAGTTTTGTTAGAAACAGATATTTGTGAAATTGATAATATTATCAAGGGATTGAAAACTGATTGTGCAGTAGGAGTAGATGGTATTTCATCGAAAATAATCAAAGAATCAGCCCCAATACTAATACCTATTATCACACACATATGCAACCTCAGCCTTGCATCAGGTACCTTCCCAAATATTTTTAAAACCTCCATTATAACACCAATTTATAAAAGTGGGAATAGAGATTGCGTCGAAAACTATAGGCCTATCTCTATTTTACCATCCGCCTCAAAAATTTTAGAAAAAGTTATCAATAAACGCTTGAAAATGTACCTAGAAAAATATAAAATACTTTCATCAAATCAGTACGGATTTAGAACAGGACGGTCTACTGAAAATGCAGTTACTGATTTAACAAATCACATAGCGAATCAGTTAGACGATCGCAAAAAAGTGGTGGGTATATTTATAGACCTTGCCAAGGCGTTCGACACTGTCGCTATTCCCAAACTCATAAATAAGTTAGAAAGAATCGGAATACGAGACAAAGCTCTACGCCTAATGGATGATTATTTGAGAGGTCGAACTCAGAGGACAAAGGTTGGTAATGTGATAAGTGATGAAGAGTCAATCACATTTGGAGTCCCACAGGGAAGTGTATTGGGTCCTACTTTGTTTTCCATATATATAAATGATTTATGCAATCTTAACCTAGAACATGGTAGAGTGTTTGCGTACGCTGACGATACGGCTTTAATATTTGTGGGTAAAACCTGGGAGGAAGTCCAAAATCGTGCAGAAAAAGGTTTGGAAACAGTAACTCGGTGGCTACGCAACAATTTACTTTCTCTAAATACCGAAAAAACTAAATTTGTGACATTTACTTATGAACGTAAAACGGTATCCCCTATAGAGATCGCAGTACATTCGAGTTGCCAAGCCCTTAACTGTGACTGCCCAAAGCTAGAGTGTGTTAGCGCCATAAAATATTTGGGAGTCCATATAGATCGTCGACTGAGCTGGAGAACCCACATAGTTAATCTCAGTGGCAGAGTCCGAAAACTAATTTTTATTTTTAAACATCTACGTGAAGTGGCCGACCGAAAATTAATTATAAATGTATATAACGTGCTTTGCAAATCATTACTTTCCTACTGTAATACATCCTGGGGTGGAGCATGTCCTACTTTTATGCGGACTTTAGAACGTGCTCAGAGAGCACTATTAAAAGTAGCAACTTCCAAACCACGTCTGTTTCCAACCGTTGACTTGTACAAAGAGTGTGACGTGTTAACAGTTCGTCAACTATTTATTTTGAACATTCTTATATTCAAACAAAAGCAATCCACTTTAAGAGAAAGATTAATATCCGCTAATAAACGAAGAAAAGATATAGTATTTCATAGTCGTAAATATAATGCAAAAACTACCAAACATCAACAATGTTTTCTTACTACATTTTTGTATAATAAAGTAAGCAAAGTAATACCCAACTTAAGAACGTATACAATTAGACAAGCAAAGTTCTCTATTACAACTTGGTTAAAGACACTGAGTTATGAGGAAACTGAAAATTTACTTCATGTTCTATCATAATAATATCTTTCAAATATATACTCCCATATTTACTTACATGATACACCCTCTATCTTTATATATTTCACACATACACACACTCTACTCACACACACAGTCTTACACGCACATACGCAAACACACTCACCTCACACCCTCCACGACACAAAAATCACACCCTTATTAACACAGTACTAATCACCTTCAATTTCAATTTTCTTTATCTTTAGTAATGAATGAACAAGATAAAATTTCTATATTTCAATATTGTATTCTTTTTGAAGGAAGAAAAAAAAACTATTGCACTGTAATTAATATCCATTGTAATTAATACTGAGACCTCGAAGGAAGCAGACGCCCACGACACAAGATCTTTTTCTTAGTGTGGGCTTTGCAAGTCACTAATTTAGTAAATAATTATTTTATGTTAAATTATATTTATAGACTTACTTAGTTAAGAAACATAATTTACTAAATTGTATTTTGTCAGTGTATTTTCTTGAGAAATAAACAATTATGAATTATGAATTATCGTCCACTCATCCAAACTGTATGTTTAAACAAAATGTATAAATACACACTTATCTACCTGCCTTTCGCTTTCACAATTGGTTAAAATAAATTGCGAGCTTTTACAAACACATAGTAGACGATATCTTCGCGGTCATCGCTAAGGATGGTTTTGTTGAGTTTATAGACCATCTGTAGCTCTACCATGAGTTGGTAACATAAATGTCATCTATAGTCGGTACTCGATCTCGGCTACCTATTAAGAGGATTGCATAGCCAGTACTCTCCATACTAAAAGAAAAAAAACGATTTCAGTGATATTTTTGTCATGTAATCATCACATTGTTTATTAAGCCCGTACGTTTTGATTTTTTCAGTATTTAAAATTACTATACATTTTCTTATTTAGAACTGAAAAAATCAAAACGTACGGGCATAGTAAACAATGTGATATCACTGAAATCGGACAATGGTAAGAGGTAGAAAAGAGTTATTTCTTTTAATATGGAAAGTCCTAGCTATGCAATCCTCTTAAGCTTGTGATTGGCGTACTTGCTGTCAATTTTAGTTCTACAATTGACCGCGAGGTGGCACTGTTCTTTTTTATACATTTTTTGCCGCGGTCGATATCAAGCATCGATTGGTGTCAATGAAGTAAACTCGTAGAAAACCTACTGAACGATGTACACTCTAAGATCAACGTCACAGTGGCAGAGGAAAGACGGGATCTTACCGATCTTAGATAATTATCACGTGGATGTCGCTACCCTGTGTCCTGAGGCACGGTGGAGTGACGATCTGCGCAAGACGGCTGGCAAAAACTGGATGCGAGAAGCCCAAGATAGACCTAAGTGGCGTGCAATTGGAGAGGCCTATGTCCAGCAGTGGACTGCTACAGGCTGATGATGATGATGATGATGATGATGTCGCTACCCTTCATAATCAGTGAATGAATCCGAGCGACAGAAGAGTTCTTACAAACATTAAACTTTTGTATTGATGTCACCTCATTCTCATTGGCTTATCCATTACGAAATTCTAAGATTCCTTATGATTTATGAGGAACTTGGATAAGACAAAAATGTTGTTCATATTGTGCGCTAAAATCAATGTCATAAAATATTCAGCATCAGTTGGGAAATCAGTTACCGAACTTTTACAAAGTCAGGCTCCCACTATTATTACTATTACTACAGATCAGCTGGCAGTTGATCTCTATCTCACCTAATGTCAAGTGATTATGGGATCTAATATGGACCACGCTTGTTTCAAAGATAGTGGTTAATTCGTAGCGTTCATAGTCAAGTTGTGAAAACTTCACTGGAAAACTTAAAGAAAACATCTCAGTCATAATTTTCTCATCCAACTGCAGTAAACTCTATTACCCACTAATTTATAAAGCATACTGTATTTAATTCGTTTGCAGATCATTGCCAAATTACTCACCAGTCTCACAGATTAAATAACAGTTATAACAGGGAGCGGTTGCAGATAGCGGTACCGTTTCGAAGCACCCCTTACGTGGAGATAATGAATATTTGATACAACGCCTGTATTGGGAGCTTGTTGCTAAAATGGAGGTGAAAAGTGAAATTTTCCACATGGTTTGGAGGTGGTATTTTCGGGAAAACGTGTAATGATTGTGAAAAAATGATTATTAGTAGATAGTGATTGAAAACCGACAATCATATTGATAATAATTAATGTACAACTTCGAGGGTGCAAGTACTTATTCTACTGTACTGTATCTGGCCACACCGAGATATCGTGTAGTTTTCAGTTGAAATTTCTAACAATTATCATCAACATCATCATCATCATAATCATCATCTCAGCCGTAGGACGTCCATTTTCGAACATAGACCTCCTTCACAAATTTCCAAAAGGAGCGGTTGGAATCAGCCTGTATCCAACGTCGTCCTGCTGCCTTTATTATGTCGTCTGTCCACCTAGTCAGTGGATGACCTACGCTGCGTCGGGCCATGGTCTCCACTTCAGAACCTTTAAGCCCCATCGGCCATCTGTTCTGCGTGCTTGAGGTCTGGCCACTGCCACTTTAACTGGCTTGTCTTCTAGGCTATGTCGGTGATTTTAGTTCGTCTACGGATCTCCTCGTTTCTGATTCGATCACATAGAGAAACCCCGAGCATAGCCCTCTCCATGGCTCGTTGTGCGACTTTGAACTTGCTTATGAAGCCCATAGTGAAACCCACCACGTTGCTCAAAGACTCTTCTCTCTTCTAACAATTAAACAGCAGGAAAAATTATATAAATATAGGTATATAATATATACCTATATTTATATAATTTTTCCATACGTCATATTCTTGCTCCTTAAACGAATTTGTAAAAAATATATTACTCAGTGTTGACAACGACGCGCTGTTTTGATGCGGTATCTGAACTCCTATCCTCAGGTAAAAAACAATTTACCCGAAGAATTCGTTAAGTCAAAGTTACCGTATCTATTCCAAGCGTGCACACTACCTTCGCTGATCTCTGTCCACTAGTGGACGACTGGTTTACGTAAGTAATTATTTTGGAAATCCGCCAAATAATATCGGAAGCCGCGCGCGAGGTGCTTCCAGATTTGGCAGGCCGTTCCGGTATTATCCGACATACCGGTATTATCCAGTTTTCCGGTATTATCTCTTATATCGCTGCTCCGATCTTCGTTTGCATTGATGTATTCTGTTTTATTCGATGGAGAGCTTTTATTAATTAAAATATGTTTTTTTTCTGATTTTAATTTCCGTTGTGACTGATTGCTTTATCCAATTGGATCAGTGTTCAGAAGAAAATGTTTATGCATTTTCTTTATGCAATCGGTAAAATATCACAGCATTACCAGTGTTTACAATCAGTGTAAATATATACAGGGGGACTTTTGAGCCTGGGCAGTAATGGCGGGTACCTTAACCATTATAGTTAGAGTAAAACGTTCATACGATACCTATCATAACATTTTGAGATATTCTGAACTGCATTCAAAGTAAAGGAAAAAATGTACCATCAGCGAAAAAACGCTATTATACATAAATATATATTTTAAGGCAATCGATCATATTTCATATACGGATTTAAAACTCTAGGTCCAACTCAAGTTTGATTATTAGTTTAGATTATTATTTGAATATTTTCATATTATTAGTTTGTACCGAAAAACGCTTAATCAACTCTAATAGTAGATTGTATCATAAGGGAGCAAAATAATATTTTTACGGCGAGGGCGCTTTTTTGAATCCAGAGCGAAGTGAGGGATTCTAGAGTAGAATCCCGAGCGCAGCGAGGGATTCTTTAGTAGAATCCTGAACGTAGCGAGGGATTCAAAGTACGTCGCCCGAGCCAAAAATATATTTTGCGCTCGAGTGATACACTCTACTTTTCATCACCCACTATGAGAAAATAAAAGCGCCTCATATGTTATTGTAATATTATTATTTAATAAAACATAGAGTAACAACTAAATTGAAATTAAATAGTATCCTTTATTAAAACAACTAAAAACTTATATTTACATTTGAGACATTTTCGCAATTATGAAAATTTATTGTTAAGTACAGTTTTATTAGGAATAGAGATTGTTGTAGATTTTATATTCTGCGTGTTTGAAATGTCCGAATCTGGATCATTTTGAGGAAAATGTGACGGTGAATCTCGTTGTTTGGATGTAGATAGGCGCGGCGACAGTGGTATGGATGGATTAACTGAAGGTTGCAATTTAATGTTTTCCACGATGCGTTCAGATGTTTTCGCCTTGTTCTCAATGGAATCTTCTATATACCCTTCTGCTACAGCACTCGATTTTCATCCTCCATGTCGCTTGAGAACAGTTAAGTCCGCTCCAGTATCTGCCAAAAGGGTAGCAGAAGTACGACGAAAACAATGTCCTGTATACAGTTTGATATCTGGTAACTTCAAATAAGAAGCAATTTCTTGTGGCATGTTAGAAATTTTATTTTTTCCCATCACCATTTTGATAACGGATGAAAAACCGATTGGTCTTCATAGCAGCAGGACGCAGGTCCAGGTATTTCTGTACAATAGTTTTGTATTCTCCTCGTATTACGAAGGATCGGTCAATTTTGGTTTTTGTATCGGTCAGCTTTACTAACAGTAAATCATCCGAGTGATTTTCGACATCATCAACAGTTATTTTTAAAAGTTCATTGCCACGACAAGCTCCATGTAATCCGAAAATTAAAGCCACCTGTAACAAAACCGAATGTGAATAAGACAAGTATGTATCAAAGTAGAGGTTACAATAAAATGTGCATTTTTATACACTATGATTATATTTTACTAATCCACCGTAAACATAGTTACCTACTTACTTTTACGGCAAGAAAGACTTTGTCGGGTGCCTCATTAAGGAAAGTGTCCACGTTTTTGACTGAGAACACTTTGGATTTTTTAGGTTTAAATCCATCAGACATCCTCTTCAGGTACGCTATTAATTTCGAATATGTGTCCAGTTTTACATCGTTATTAGAACTGACTGTTGATTTTAGCATTGAGTATGTACTCCAAAGAGTGGAAGGTTGTTTAGTTTTGGCTAAGTACTGGAAGTAGGCCAAAAACACAGATTCTGAAAAATTCTTGGCGCTTCTTGCATTTCTCCATTCAATAAAATTACCATAGGCTTTCATATATTTCTCCCGGGATTTTGCAGGTAATAGATTATCCATCACATTTCTTGCGTCAGTTCTAATGCTTTCAGGAGTTAATTCTATACTTTCACTGTCACTTGAAGAACTCATTTTTCAAAACAAAACAAAACAATGAATTTCTAACAATCCGTGAAAATTTACGAAAACGCGGGCTGTAGTTCGCGCTTTTTTAATTAGTTTTTTTTTTCATTCATCCGGCGGCGTGCCTATGGGCCGTCGTACCAGCCAGTCTTTATTCAAACAATATTTGCGTTCGATTTCTTTGGTGCTGAACACTAAGATGTTCCAAATTCAAAAAGTGCGCGGCAAAGATAATTGCGGCGCACTTATAAAGAGGATTAAAACTCATTACTGCCCGCTAAAACTTTCTTATAGAAAACACCACCTTTGGGTGCACATAAAGGCGAACCAAGTCGTCCTTTTCGAATAGATGGGATGAAAACAACTTTGTTGTCATTTTTATCCGACTTCAAAAAAGGAGGCGGTTATAAGTTCGTGTGTATGTTAATCGATTTCTCCCCTATTTGTGAACCGATTCTTAAAATTCTTTTTTTTTTGTTTCGTAGAGTATACTTCCGAGGTGGTCCCATTTAAATTGCATCAAATTCGGTCCAGCAGTTTTTGAGTTACACTCCAATAACTGAATAGAATGGAAGTCGGTATTAAATTTTCATATATAGAGTGGCTATAACCTACGATCGCATCATCACAAAATAATCATCAAGTGAGGTCAACTGCTATAACCTATCTCACTCTAACTAGTTTGTTGTTAGCTTTCCATGAGTGAGGTGTAGTAGTTTTTGTACGTGTGTCTTTAGTTACTGTTTGCTAGATTATGTCGCCTTTGTCTTTATCTTTGAGAAATTCAGAGTTTGACTGAATCATTAACAACCAATCAATCCACCCAATTAAAAGTTATGAGGTAACAAACATAAAAGAAAAAAAATTACAGTCGAATTGAGTACCTCCTCCTTTTTTTTGGAAGTCGGTAGAAAAAGGAGGAGGTACTCAACTCAACTGTGTTTTTTTATGTTTGTTACCTCATAGCTTTCGACTGGATGAACCGATTCTCGAAATTCTTTTTTGTTAGAATGCTGGTGCTTCCCGTGTGGTCCCATTTAAATATAATAATTTCATCAAATTCGGTCCAGTAGTTTTTGAGATACACTCCAATAATTGAATAGAATGGAAGTCGGTATTATTTTTTTCAAATTGTACTAGTTTATTGTACGTTAAATTAATCAGGACACCGTGTCCTAGCATATGTTTCAATATTTTTTACTAAAAGAAAATTATATTTTTATTTCAACTTTTAAAATTGGCGCTAAAACATAATTCTATGGCGCCCATCGCGTATGACGTCACTAAGGCAAAAACAAACAGTGTTGTGATTATATCGTTTTTGCTTGTTTGGAGGTTGCTTGCTTGAGCATGCAGATGGCGGAAAAACCAACAATGACTATTATGATTTATTTTCTTTTGTGTTTATTCTCAAGTTTTTACGTGTTATAGTGGTGGATTATTAACCGTTGATGTTCACAATGGTGCACGAGTGTCAGTAAAGTGTATTAAGTCATAAAACATAATTTCTGTTTTTTTCGTCAATCGTGTTAGCAACTTTTAGTAATGCATCCACGTGACCTATACAAAACAGCAGTTAAATAACTGACTTATTTCTTAGATCAGACTCTAACTACCTAGGTACTTTAAAAAAATTATAACTACAGTTACAAAAATAAACCTGCAATTTAGCCGCATAATTTGTTCTATGTAGATTGTCCACCTTAAAAGGACAAATCAACCCTTATCGGATCACTTTGTTGCCCGTCTGTTCGTCTGTCTGTCTATCTGTCAAGATCCTTGGTCGTTCATAAAAAAATCAGAAATCCATGAATGTGTAACAACAGTGATAACAAGAAAAACAAATTTACTATTGTATATTATTATAAACCTAGGTAACTAATTAATAATTTTTTTGTAACAAACTTATTATTTCCGGTTGCAGTTATAACCGTGTTTATGGATCGACAGTTTGTCCTTTGACCTAGTATGTATTTAGTTTTAAAGCAATAATATTAGATGCTTGCTTCACTTGCTTGATTCTGAATCTATTTATAAGGCACGACACTATCATGTTTTTGCCATTATGACATCATTTCCGCCGCTACTTCCATTTTTGATCACGAGACTTTTAGAAACTTTTGTACACATTTTGTTTATTCAAAATAAAGATAATCCCATGCATATATTTTTTTAATTCATTGAGTTATTTGCTCCAACTATGTTTACATTGTATTTTTTTTTGACTGTGTCGACTACTCTATTGTCTAATTGTCAGCCGATCTTCATTATCCTTTAGTTCAATTCGCTTAAAAAAAATTAGGAAAAGCTACAGCCATGAAATTGATCAAGTACTTTCTGTTTCTTCAGATTCCAAACTTACCTCGAAGCTCGTCTGAATCAAATAATAAGTTAAATATGGGACATGATTAGAAACAAGAACCGCCGGCGTAGGATTCAATTGGCCATTACTGAAATTAATGTCATTTCCCTCAAAACTGGTTATCGGTTACGCCGGTATTAAGGTAATGATACACCATTATAGACACTGTTAGACCGATATATAATAACGGTAACTTGGATTCCGATATTTTAAAGGCATTACAGTTTTTAAAACATTATGTGAGTGACATAGTTGTACGGAATATAATGTGATCATAATGGAAACTATTTGGACGACTTTTGAAACCGGTGTTTTGTTAAAAATAATAATATAAATTAATAGTATAAAATAAATAATGGAGGTATTGAATACGCCAACAAGAAAAACATAAAGGGTAAGAGAAATCATAGTTCTTCTCAAAAACGTAGGTGAGTGCAAATCATGATCTCAAAATAAGATAAATAAATGAGACCGACTCAGCGATTTTCGATAAGTTACGCAAAAAAACATGTCGGTTTCTGATGAGGATGAATTGGTACCGGTATTATCAGAAAACGTGAACTAAAGTTACACCCGAGCTTAAACCATAGTTTATGCTCGGGACTATCTTTAGTCCACGTTTTCTTATAAGGTGGATAGAGTCTGTGCAAAATGAGGAGCGTCTTAGGAATTCAGGGCCCTACTCCCACCTCTTAAAGTAAGTTAATTTCTGTACTACCTACGCTAAGTAAGATTTTCGAAAAAATCATATTACATCAATTAGAAACTCATTTTAGTGCAAACAAAATTTTCCATAAAAATCAATTTGGGTTTACAAGGAATCGCTCTACTATAGACGCAGGTATAGAACTAATAAAAGATGTGTTTGATGCCTGGGAGAACTCTCAAGATGCCTTAGGTGTTTTTTGTGACTTATCTAAGGCATTTGACTGCGTCCGACATGATATACTTGTCAGGAAATTACAACACTACGGTATTAGGAACATGGCTCTCAACCTTTTGACTTCATATTTAAATGATAGAATTCAAAGGGTTGACATAAATGGTAAAAAATCGCCCGGCTCTATAATCTCAATGGGCGTTCCACAAGGTTCAATACTAGGGCCGTTCTTGTTTTTAATCTATATTAATGACTTACCTTATTATGTAGAGAAGAATCACGAGATTGTATTGTTTGCAGATGACACTTCACTGTTATTTAAAATTAAAAGGCAGCTATTAAACTATGACGATGTTAACAATGCATTAGCTAAAGTTGTGAATTGGTTCAATACAAATAATCTTCTCCTCAATGAGAAGAAAACTAATTGTATAAAGTTCTCGACACCAAATGTGAGACAAGTAGAATCCAATATACAATTGAATGGAACAGGGTTGGACCTTGTGGAGTCAACAGTCTTTTTAGGAATTACTATAGACGCTAAATTGCAATGGGGTCCCCACATTAAAAAATTGTCTAGTAGGCTCAGTTCAGCAGCTTATGCTGTTAAAAAAATTAGACTATTAACTGATGTAGACACAGCTAGAATAGTTTATTTTAGTTATTTCCATAGCGTTATGACTTATGGCATACTGCTCTGGGGATGTTCTGCGGATATTAACTCTATTTTTATACTGCAAAAAAGGGCTATACGAGCGATCTACAGTTTGGCTCCTAGAGTTTCCCTTAGACAGAAATTTAAAGACATAAACATTCTAACTGTTGTCTCTCAGTTTATCTATGAAAATCTAATGTATGTAAAGAAAAACATTAACAGTTTTGATAAAAGGAGTGATGCTCATTCCATCAACATGCGAAATAAGCACAAGCTATCCGTACATGTAACGCGTCTCCACAGAATAAGTCATTCTTTTATGGGACAATGTATACGATTCTATAATAAAGTTCCCAATGTTATCCGAGATTTGCCTATTAATAAGTTTAAAATTACTATTAAAACTAAACTCTGTCAAAAAGGTTATTACAAAATTACGGATTACTTGGAGGATAAAACAGCTTGGGACTGATCACTCCAGGATCTATCTACTCGTGTACTAAGATGTCAAAGTGTAGCGTGTCTTGCCCTACTGATACCATTATTATGTTCTCTTTTGTAAGGCAACACACTGGAGCTAATATTTGTAGTACCTAAGTAAAAACATTGTAAAAAAATCTATATAAAAAGAATGGCCCCGAGTTTCTTGCCGCTTCTTCTCGGTTGGCTCTATGTATTTTGGAACGCGGCGGTAGGCTTTAAAGTACATTATAATGAAAAATTGACGTTCATATGTGCTTCTTTGATGCCTAAATTGAATAAATGATTTTGAGTTTGAGTTTGAGTTTAATGATATTTCGTTTTTGTGCCAAAATTGGAACACTATATTATTTAGTAGCTACGTTCTAAAAATAACTACTTAGAATTGCACTTTTTTAGTGTTATTAGGAGCCAGTGCCAGATGCTAAGTAGTAACATCTGCCTAGAACAGATGCACTGCGCTCATAATCCTAAGACATTAAATTGTTAAGTATTCATCATCATCATCATCTCAGCCGTAGGACGTCCACTGCTGAACATATGCCTCCCCCATGATTTTCCAAAAGGACCGGTTGGAAGCGGCCTGCATCCAACGTCGTCCTGCGACCTTCATCAGGTCGTCTGTCCACCGTGTCGGTGGAGACGACCTACGCTGCGCTTGCTGGTCCGTGGTCTCCACTCCAGAACCTTTCGGCCCCATCGGCCATCTGTTCTGCGTGCTATGTGCCCTGCCCACTGCCACTTCAACTGGCTAATCTTCTGGGCTATGTCGGTGACTTTAGTTCGTCTACGGATCTCCTCATTTCTGATTCGATCACGTAGAGAAACCCCGAGCATAGCCCTCTCCATAGCTCGTTGTGCGTCTTTGAGTAAGTATTATTTGCCTGTAATTTCGCCGATACGCATACCATTCAAACCAGAACACGGTATTGCGAACATTACTGTTTCATGGTAGAAGTAGGTATGGTGGCAGTACTACCCCCGACGAACTCGTTTACGGAGAGTTCTGCTGCACTTCTATATTTTGAGGTTAACATGGCTTGATCGCTTATATTATTCTTCATAGAAACTGGTATATGAAGATGCGTTAACGGAACGGTTGTCTGAACAAATATAAGATTTTATAAATAGATAATTATTTTTTAAGAAACGACTCGGACTTGAAATATGTTCGACTTACATAAACATATCGGCTAGGAATTATATATAAAGTCAACTAGCGTTACATTCCTAAAAACTTTTTGAAATTTTTGTAACGAGTTATGTTGGGGTCATTTAAATGAAAATCAGAGGTACTTGTAGTACTGGCTTGATACTCGTAGCTACGTTGATCTAGTTGGTAGTGACTCTCGTGGGGGCGGACCTCTCGTTGTCGACCATCTTTGTTAAGATGGTTGACAAGGAGAGGACAAGGTCAT
Organism: Selenia dentaria; assembly: GCA_917880725.1. Lineage (NCBI taxonomy): Eukaryota > Metazoa > Arthropoda > Insecta > Lepidoptera > Geometridae > Selenia > Selenia dentaria. Next base: position 35,086,652 of record OU862883.1, read on the forward strand.
TTGAGGCGATCGTCTCTTTCTGCGAGGTCGTGACGTTGCAGAGAGAGGCCGAGGAGCGTGAGAGGGAGATAGATCCCCTCTCTCCCCCGCTCAGTCTCCGCTCAGAGAACCTGTGGTATCGGCTGTGGGGACGGCCGGTGCCCCCAATCAGGGTTAGGTCCTCACATGGTGTGGATGGCCCGCGTGTTCCGGGGCATCCCACGAGGTGGTAATGGGGAGGGCTCTTTACACCCTCCCCAGAGGCTGGGCCTGCGTAGGCGGGCAGCGACGTCGGTTGGGGTTGTAGTGAATACGAATGGTCCCACGGTTACCGCCACCAGTCGATGACGATGGAACACCGCCGAGGTTTGGTGGGTATCCTGCCCTTCTGGTGGAGACACCCACACGCGCACCAGCTGTACCCCCTGGGCTGGTGATCAGAATATAAAATCTTCTTCTGCGTAAAAAAAAAGAAAAAAAATTGGTAGTGGAAACACGGCTTTCCAGGTTCGACCCATGGCCAAGATAAATACCTATGTGTGTTAAAACAACCATTTATTCTTGGGTCTTAGTACTTTGTTACGTGTTAATGTGTGTGTGTGTGTGTGTGTGTGTGTGTGTGTGTGTGTGTGTGTGTGTGTGTGTGTGTGTGTGTGTGCCTGCCTCTTGTCCTGCGACACAGAGAATTCTAGCGCAGGGGTATGAGTATGTGTGCAAGTTTTTTACAATAACGAATTACCTTCCTACCTAAGTATTAAATGTAACTTGGTCAGTGAAGACGCAGCCCTATACATCTCCGATTGGTTTTAGAACTGTGACTTTCTCAACTATTTTCGCTATTGTTCAATGAACACACTTTGTATACATTAATTAAAGTTGACAAGAAGTAATGAAGAAAGATTTTCAGTCAATTCTTTGATTATTCAGGTTTCAATGGAGGGAGTTTTGTGTTCATTGACTGATATAATACAGGGCTGCGTTCCATGAAGCCACAGGACAAGCCAAAGTTTGGCAAAACTGCCGGTCCACGACGCCTATAGCCCAAAATTTGCACGGATTATTGATCACGCCCGTTTCACGACACCTGTCAGAACAAATTTTGCCCCGACTGGCCAAAATTTTTCTACCTTTTGAGAGAGCCAAATCTTGGTCGGCTGTCAAAAGTGACAGAGTGTTGATAGTGACAAAGTATTTTGTTGCATTTTCACGACGAATGGACAGGTTTCTTTATGTGTACTATACTCGAAGTGCTTAATTATATATTCTTGACCGGTGGAGAATAATTAATATCCTCACATTAGTTTGAAATCAACAAATCTAACACCTAAGTTATATTTGTCAAACTAGTTTTTGCCAGATAATGGTAAAAGACGTTCTAGCAACGGCCGATCAAATTTTGTCCGAACAATATTTGGTCTAAAGCTTGCTCGAACGCAGCCCTGTGGCATAACATTAATTATTTTTCTTTTATAGTGGACTCGTGCGTTTGTACATTTGCCATTCCTCAAGTTAATAAAATGTTAATACTTGTATATTGTTGTATTATGTGAGATTTCTACTCAAGTAGTCAGACTCAAGTCATGGTCATAAAAAATTGTCTGTCATTAAGTCCCTGTCCTGCCTAAGTGACGTTCTAGTAAACCAGTGTATACATTGACAAAACTTTCTAAAGCAAGCCGTCGGAACCGGTTGTTTTGTCTTAGGACAACAGTCGTTAGGCTATGTCGAAGGCTTACTTCGAGCCTCCACACCACTCGTTACTGCTAACTCTGTACGTAAATACTTACACTACAAAAAAGCCTCGCCAAAAGCACAACAATACGTGAGTAATAAAGTGAACTCAGAAACAATACCGCATTCAATTTGTAGTGCGCAATCAATAGTGATGAAGCATCTTAATCCTTGGTGAGGGCGCGATTGTGTTTTGATGCGGGACTCGACGGGATCCGGGAGTAGGCCAGGGAAGAAGGCATAAGAGGGAGCGAGAGGGGGAGGCGACGAGCGTTGATATTTGTTGAAAAAACAACGCTTGTTGGTCGCTACGGTGTGCGTCAGTGTTTAAAGATACAAAAATTAATGATTATAGTTATAGATAAAGTATTACTTTATAAATAGTAAACACAAATAATCAATAAAAACTCATAATAATGGTCTCTTGTGTCTACTACTTGTGTCGATACACTGGCATCGTCGCCTCTCCTAGCAACTTACGCTCAGACAAATGACGGTGATAATATGCCAATTTCGTTGGAGGCAATGATATTATATATATAAAAAGAGGGTTGGAGGTGCAAATTTGTGCCGTTTGGGGTAGAAACTTTGTGAGGGTCTAGGCGCAAATATTCAGGGACTTGGCCAAACGTTTGGTTGAAGCGTCTGTGACCAGAATGCCGGCTCATATTTTGCACAAAAAATTAGCATAGCTATTTAATGTGGAAATGCAGCTGGCTGCATTTCCACATTAAATAGCTATTTGTTGAAGGAAAAGTCTCAGAATACTGGTATTCTGAGACTTTTCCTTCAACAAATAGTTTACAAAATATTTGAGTGTTATTAAGCTTTGTCCATTATTTTGAGTTACTGTATTACATTTATGAAATAAATAACATCATTACTTTAAAACATTACTACTACTTAAGTTCGAGATCTCAATAGTTTCCTTTACTAGCCTTGGTATGTAATGGCGTTCGGTGGACAAGATTCATTCCACAACCTTACCACGGTAAATATCCCGTTAATAATCATATAACTTTAGTGAACAACCGTGATAGTTTAAAACAGTGTATTACTACTACTTAATTACTACTTTAAAAAATAATGTAGATATTAAGATAAATTATTCAGAAAACGAGATTTACGGCAAGTTTGTACATTTTACCAAAGACAAGATTTCTATAAATTAAGAAGTCTTTGTATTCTACATATCGATAGTTTGCGTTCCGAGGGATCAGAAGTGCCACAATTTATACGGAATTTATGTCAAATTATATCTCTAGTAGTAGAGTGAACCGTAGTAGGTACTTACCTACCTATGTATCTTCTCTACTACAGACCCATCTATTGTATAAATTAGCAGGAAAAGAAGTACACTGTAGTGCCACGTTAAACACTGACGGCCTTATTAATAAACTTGGATTACACCCGGAGTAGTTAAAACATCTATCTGTCAATTTTTCGCTTGCAGTAAATGTCACGCGTGAAAGCTAGACAAAGCATGTTACGCCTAATCTATGTTTACGCAACGTTTATTAATAAAGGCCCGAATTAGAAAGTCATCTTAGATCATGCTCGTCCATATAAGCATCACGTTTACGATCGAATGAAAGAAATATCGATGAAAAATCAAGTAATTGTTATCTAATTTCGTTTTGTGGATAAATGTATGAAGCTTTATTTATGTAAATAATGAACACAACTTACCTACTCGTAAATTGATGAGACCATTCATGTTGGTACTACCTACTAAGGTACTACTACCCAAACACAACACTACAATTTAGTTCTAGTATCCTATGGTTTCAAACTTCTGCGTACTTCAGTTGCTAACTCACGTTAGTTCAGAAAAACTCTTTTTTATATGCGTCAAAAAGAGGTTCCGAGAGAGAGGCAGGTAACTGTATTTTCTTTTTATTTTTTAGTCCGATAAGTGTACTATAATAAGTCAAATTATAGTCAAAAAGTCAGCCGCTGTTGCTTATACTTTGTACTTCACCCTAAGCATGGGATTACCCCGGATTTTTTCCCACTAAGCTGGCCGTAATTGGATCCTAAATTGACCGTGGTCCGCCCTGAAGTGGGTATTACGTCATTTGTATTGGATATTACAATAAGCAAACTTCACTTTGTGAAACATCGGAATGCTAGAGTGAGCGTTAAAGCCTGGGCAATACAATGGTATTATGGATAGTGAAAACTTTCTACAACTAAAATTAATTGAAATTCAAAGTGCAAAGACAAAGGTTACAGATGAACCGATTTTGGTTTTGTGTTTCTTTTTTGTTTGACATGTGAAGTAGTCTAGTCTGTTCTTAGCCATGTTTGATGAAAATCGGTCCAAGGTGGCTAACTTTGAAAATCATTTCATTAAAAATATTAAGGTTTGCGACTTCAATCCGAAAGTTAAGTAGGTATTTGTAAAACTCTTCTTTAGTTTGGATATTGCTGTCAAGCTGTTTAATAGATGTCGTTCCGTCCCCATACGACGATTACAATCAAGTACCTAAAGAGCATTAATCGCTACCGCTATGGGTAGCGGAAAATACCACGCGGAACTTGATGGGTAAATAGTATCATGATAGTATGAAGATAATATAACTGATAATATAATAATAATATATAATATAATAGATATAACTGCAGCGAAACTTGTATCGCCTAGTGAGGCGGTATTTTCTCTTGTTTGGTGGAACTGGTTCCGCCGGGCGATGCGGGAGTATGTAGCGACAGCGACATGCTTCCTGCCTCGCCCGGCTAACCGTTGCCAACAGATATCTCTACCGCGCGGTAGCGATATCCGCTTTGGTGTGAACAATGAAATTAACGCATAAGCTTTCGTATTTCTCTATCGCTCGCGGTAGCGAATAATGCCCAGTTCTGAATAGGCCTTTACACTCGATGCTCAGACGGATCGTCTGGGCGGCCTAGCGGTCATAGCAACTGACATGGATTGTAAGAAGACGCGCGTACGTATCCCCAATGAGGATGTGATTCTCTCTAAAATTACATAGTTTAGTCTAAGCAGGCGTTAGTGCTTTAAAAACCGTATAATAAAATATATACAGCCACATTTTAGTGAATTCACAAAAACCGCTGACGAACTGGTGACACGGTCAAGCATCATTTAACTGCAACAGCGGTGCGGACCAGACCACCGGACCAGACCATCGTTTGCAATCATTCAACTACAATAACACTTTATTACTGGCCGATTTCACAATTTAGTTTCACTCTATTTATTGTGAGATTCTATTGCAACTGTCGAATGATCAATTTTACTCCGTGAAGGGAAGGAATTTAAACGTTCCCTCCGCCGTCAGCCATACGATTCTCTAATGATTCGTCGATGCGCTCGTCGACGAGCTCACTGATGTCAAGTACTTTATGAGATATCGCCTTTGTACACAAGGTGGCTATTGCAACGTTTCTTGTCATCTCGTCATTTATTTTACGGATGTTGTCAAAGATGCAACGATGTTTGCTCTTAGAGAATCGCACGGCAAGATGCTAATAGTAAAGCAAGCAAGTGGAGCATTACTGGGCGAAAGAGACTCAAAAACGAATGTCTGAGACAGTGATGAGCAAAATGCAGTGCCGTGCAAACCAGAATACACTTTTGTATTGCAATGATACCAAGATAGATAGATAGATAAACTCTTTATTGTTGCACCACATTATAAAGTATTAAAACTAAAAAAAGAATAATTACTACATATAATAAAACTGTAGAGGTCGAATATCAGTACAATTTAAAAAAATCTAAAAACTGAGCCAGGGGGATGTAAGGAGTGAAATCGAACTATTTTAGATTTTATTAAAATTTTTGGTTTTCCTGTTTGCCTATTCGTCTCTGTACGGGCTAATCTTCGAAACGATTGGACCGATTTTAACGAAAATTTTTATGGGTTAGCTTGTATCCCTGGAAAATATATAAGATACTTTTGATCCCGGTACACTGAGAAAAAAATTGACAAAAATACATTAATTATAACTAAAATATTACTAAATCCGAGGACAACAAATGGCCTGTGATAACTACAAATTGATTTTTGTAAACGTATATAGTATATATCACAAATACCTGTTTTGTAATATCAAGCGTGCGTAGTAATATCAAAAACGATGACGTCACGGATAAATGTTTGCTGTTTTGTAATATATACAAAACCCTAGTACTTTCAACAGTGTGCGGAGTAATCTCAGAACCGATGACGTCATGGATGAATACTACTGATTTGTAATATCTAGTAAATACCTAGTAATATCTAATGTGGCCCTAGTTATTTCAATAACTTAGTTTTGTAATATATAATGATCCTTAGTTCTTTCAATAGCTTAGTTTGATAGTATTTAGTAAAGCCCTAGTAATATTAAAAGCTACATTTGTAATATCTAGTAAGGCCTAAGTAGATTATTTTTGTAATACCTAGTTGGTAGTTTTGTTGTAACAACCAACTGTAGTTCATATACATATACATAAATATATACAGTTCTTACTATTATATTATAACTGTGCGTTGAGCGCACTGAGTGCGCTCTTAAAATACATTAGTATCTACAAAAAATGTCACACTAACTCTGTAGACATGTTAGTTTCCCAGTATTATATAAACATATGGAGATATCGATATCAAAAAGAAAGCAACGCTAAGTTATAAAATAATAATAAAAACTGTATATATATATGTATATGAACTCATTTGGTTATAACAGCTTGAATTGCAGAAAATAAAATAAAAACGAAAGAATACTAGTTAAATATTTATTCATTAAATATAATATATATATAACAAATGGTGAATGATGTTTACTTTAAAAAAAAACTTATTTTACAGTTTACATATTTATAACCATAAACACTATTTTACAGTTTACTATATTCCCAGTTGTCTCCGGTGATGACACGCTTGAAAATTAAATTAGTAGACGTTTTCAGTTGTAGCGAAAAATCGCTGGTGGTAGGTAGAAATTACTTATCATGTGAAAATAAAACAGAAGCAAAGTAAAAAGTAGGTAGTTTGTACTGATTTAATTTCACAAATATGTCATCACTGTAGACAACTGGGAACGGTAAGAATGGCTTTTCCATAGGTCACTAGGGGTAACAAATGACGAATTTTTAAAACAATTACAACAATCACACAACTTAAAACAAAATCACCACTGAACAACACTTTTCTTTAAAACGAAATAGAGAACTTGATCGTTTAGGACATTCATTTTGGACAAAAAATTTACTGGATTAAATAAAATCCTAAACAATCAAGTTCTCTTTTCAAAAGTTTTAATTTTGATTGTGCGCCGCGCCACTCACTTGTTGTCGCCTCCAGTGCAAAAAACAAAATGGGTGTTGGTTGGCCTGGCCCGAAATAAGCTAGGTGCCTGCAGATGCACAATCAAAAAACGTTTCTTGAAATTACAGTATTTCTGTGTGTGGAATTACTAAATAGGTAACAAGTACACGGAGACTTTTATAATACAACATTTGTTTCTAGAAATAAGTAAATTTTATTACTTGGGATTACAAAACTAGAAATAATTAAAAGTTGCTGTGAAATCAATAATAGCAATTTCTTAAATTTAAAAATTATGCTTGGAATAACTAAGCTAATTTCTTGGAATTACAAAACCAGTAAAAATTAAAGGTTGCTATGAAATGAACTAATTGATATTTTTGAAATTAAAAACGTTTCTTGGAATAAATAATCTCTTTTCTTGGAATTACAAATAAGTAATAACTAAACGTTTCTTTTAAATCGAATAAAGTAAAAACTTGTATTTAGAAATGTTTCTTTGAATCAGATGAGCTATTTCACGGGATTACAAAATAGGTAAACAGGCTTGGAAATACAGATAACCTTACTTAGAAAAACTAAACATGTTTGCAGCTTTTGCAAAAACATGATAATATTTACTATGATGTGTAATAATAAATAAACTATGTAATAATTTGCATTTACTAAATGAGAGTTTTAGGAATTACAATGTAAAAAACAAGGTAGTTAGTAAAATATAAGAACAATTGCAAATACAGCAAAACGTTCATAACTTACACTAAAACTTAGTTTTTTCTCCAAATACTAAACAGTTTTTTAATACTTAGTGGTGACTTTTTTCTCAGTGTAAATTAAAGAGTTCCCGTGGGATAGTTAAAAACTGTAATTAACCGTATCCCACGAAGCCACGCGAGCGAAGCCGCTGGCAGGTCAGCTAGTATGATAGAATAGTAGATTGTTAACCGAGGGTCGAAAGAATCAATTCCCGAGGTATTTAGCCGGCTATAGTCCGAGTAGGAATTGATTCTTTTACCCGTGTTAAACACTCTTCTTTTCATTTAGAATATGAGGAAAATAAAACTAGTTGTTTATCTAAACTATTTATTGATAACATAATTAATTGTCAAATTAGGACAATTCGTCAAATTAAAAGTTACATTTTTGTTTGGAATGTTTATGCTGTTTGATATATTATGGCAAATTTGGCTGTTCTGGATATCTGTAAAAGTAGGAGACTCTGGTATTTTCTCTGGATTCCATGGCGGATACTCCCTGGAAGTTGTCGGCTGGGGAAAATGGGGGAGTATTTTTATAGTTTCAGTTAGTGTGGTTGTCATTTTAGTTTTATTTTGGTCTGAATCCTCAATGTAGCCTTCGGCGACTGGGCTGGATTTCCGCCTCCATGTCTTTTTAAGGTTGTCATGCTTGCTCCATAATCGGCTAAAAGTGTTGCTGACGTTCGTCTATAACATGTCCGGTATACTGCTCACAGTTTGGTAAATTCAAATATGTTGCTATCTGCTTCGGCATACCTGAGATTTTATTTTTACCGATCACTTGTTTATAGAATTTTCCCTTCTGATAATTGAGAAAAAAACGGTCCGTTTTTACATCACTGGGTCTGGGATTTTTTTACAATTTGTGTAAACTCTTCTTGTACTACAAACGAGCGCTCAATATTTGTTTTTGTTTTAGTGAGTTTTACTACTAATAATTGGCCTAGACTTTCAATGTCCTTAATTGTCAAATTTGTGAGTTCACTGCTTCTGCAAGCGCCGCTTATACCGAGTATCAATACCACCTGTGAATAACATGTATTTTTTTAGTATATGTGTAATGAATATTTTAATTTTTAGAATAAATCCATAAATATTAGGTAAACTTACCTTCACTGCCAAATATATCTCGTCGTCATTAAAAAAAATTCCACTTCATGAGAAGTGAAAACCTTAGATTTCTTACTCTTGAACCCCTGAGACTGTCTTTTCAAAAATGATGTTAAATTATGGATTTATTTCAAATTTACATTGTGCTTTACACTAAGTGTACTCTTGAGCATTGAATATCGGCTCCATAGCGTAGAAGGCTGTAGTTTGCTGCACATTCCATTAAATTATGTAAGTAAGAAATACACTTTCGGAAAACGATTTTATATTCTTCTCTGCTTGCCTCTTCATAAAATCATTGTATGTGTTTATATATCTTTCTTTTGAGATTTCTGGCAAAAGATTTTCAATAACACAATTGGCCTCGTCTTTAATTGAATCTGGTGTCAACATTTCAGAATCGCTTGAACTCATTTTTAATATTCAAATCTTGGCGTAAAAAATCCTATTTTTTTGAATTTTTGGACAGATTAGTATCCCGCCAATTTATTTCGACTTTTTTAAATTTTAAACATGGAACTCACCGCGTAATTGTTGCGGCTTATTCCGCTCAAAGAAGTTTGCGCTAAGTTCACACTGGCTGTTTAGAAAGTCGCATAGCCGCAGCATTTTTTCTAGTTATTTTTTTCTTATATAAAACTCTTTACAGCTGACAGCAGTTCTATTTTTAAAGTTCCCTTTTTTAGAGTTTTTCCCCCTCTATGGATGGAAGCAGCATTTTTCACCCAATAATCAGATCAAAACTACACTACTTTCCAAGTATGAGAAATGAAAAAACATTACTCAACAATGAAAAACTTTAAATGATGTGTCAGTAAGGGCGGTCTTATTGCTCAGAGCGATTTCTTCCAGACAACCATGGAAGACACAAAGTACATATGGAACGAACTGTAAGGTGCCACCGAATATCGAGTATCTTTGCTGGGGTTCATGAGGTCATGACTATGGGTCGCGACTGAACATCAGTGACTAAGGATTCTGTCCTTAGTCGTATGCTGAGTCGGGACCCATGTTCATGACACGCACACCATCACGCTGTTTTCTATACGTGTTTTGTTGTTTATAATGTATGTATGTGTTAGTATTCCGTTTTGTATTTTTATTATTTCATATGTATGTAGTGTGGTGTTGTGTATGTCTTAAATAAATGCGTTTTCTTCTTTTTTTTCTTTCAAAACTGAAGTTCAATGCTGCGTGTAGGCTACGCGCACTCCATTTTTGCAGTCGCTGCTACACGGTAGTATTGCGATTACTGCCATTAGGCACACACTACTAGGAACATGCTGTTGCAGTGGTAGGACTTACGCAGAGCCCACTTGGGGAAGTAGGTACCAAATCTTTGCTTATTATACAACTGTGAAGCAGTAGTGTGCAAACATTACTGTGTTTCGTTGAAGGGCAATGTTTTCAGAGATATATGAAATGAAATAAAATATATTTACTCAGACACACACAATATTATATAAACCCATAACAAAAAAACAAAATACAAAAATAGAATATACACATGAGGTTAATGTAAAAAATTAAACAAAGAAGTATATATACAAAACACTATATATATACACAAGTATATATGTACATAAATTTCGTTAAAGGTATTTATACAATATTGCGTCACAAATACAGCCGTGCGATTGAGAGAAACATCGTTGCATCTTTGAGAACATACGTGAAACAAATGACGAGAAGACAAGAAACGTTTGAAAAACAACCTTGTGTCCAAGGGAGATATCTCATAAAGTATCTGACATCGGTGAGCTCGTCGAAGAGCGCATCGACGAATGATTAGAAAATCACTCGGCTGGTCCAGCATTTAACTAAGATCTAACTTAGACTTTAACTAGATTTTCAGTCGGAACCCTTATCCATAACATCACGAGCATCAGCAGCTTTTATTACAAAAATATTTTTTATTACCTACAGGTAATAACGAGATTTATAAAACAAACCTTTTACATAACGAACTAATTACGAAAAATACTTAGTGACAATTATAAACCATATATGTATTATATGAAAAAAATTATACGCCATTTATATATTAATAACAACGAGCAATAAATGAGATCCAAAGTACCCGTAACGCAGAAGACCGCAATGGATGGAGGCGCATCGCGAGGGCTGCATTATCTAAAGAAAGGGCATCGTCTTCAACCACGACCACTCTGTCAAGAGTGAACGACTAAGAAGAAGAATAAATGAGATATAAAATAATGTTACACATTTTAGCAAAATAGATTTTTGCGGTAACGTGTAATGAATCGGAAGAAGAAAATGAAGAAAAAAAAACAAAGCACGAGATCTAAAATCTTATATCGCAAGGTGACAAGTGCACTGCATTCAGGGTTTTGAACTGCTTTTGTTTGAAATTTTGAACGGCACTGAACTGTTATAGGCTAGCATGACGCTTAACATCAGGCGAGCTCTTCGTCTCTTCACCTATAGACACAAAAAAATTACTTCTTCTAATACATAAAATTCTCGTGTTACGGTGTTTGTTATCAAACTCCTCCGAAACGGCTGGTCCGATTTGTATGAAATTTTGTATATTGAGTAGCTATGAAAATCGGCCAACATGTATTTTTCTACCGACTTCCAAAAAAAAGGAGGAGGTTGTTTTTTTTATGTTTACCTCATTACTTTCGATAGGGTAAACCGATTGTCAAAATTATTTTATTGTTTGAAAAGTGGTGCTTCTCGTCTGGTCCCATTCAGTCAAATTTCATCAAATTTGGTCCAGTAGTTTTTGAGATACACTCCAATAACTGAATAGAATGGAAGACGCTATTAAATTTTTTAAATTGTACTTGTCATAACTATAAATGATATGGGTGACTGACCCACATCCAAATATGTTTTTTTATTTTTGTGACAATATTCATTTTTTTTAAATTATTATGATTAAGCATTGAAAAATACATACAAATTCATTTTCTCCCTTCTATGATCAACCCCTATCGCGAAAATCGCGGTTTTTATTTATATGGAAAAACAACGTTTGCCGGGTCAGCTAGAAAAACTATAGCATTCATTCTTGACACTATTCAAATGTAAAACGTAATCTGAACTGTAACAAAAAACAATGTAACTCTCCCCACCCCCCTTCGGCCTTATTAATAAACTTTGCTTACACCCGGAGTAGTTAAAACATCTATCTGTCAATTTTTCGCTTGCAGTAAATGTCACGCGTGAAAGCAAGACAAAGCATGTTACACCTAATATAGGTATACGCAACGTTTATTAAGAAAGTCCCGTGAGCTTAGCCAGATATCAAATTAGTAAAAGTAACTACCTACGTAAAGGTTATTATTTATTTTGATGTGCTACGAACATACATAATATAAATATACCTGAACAAAAACTGTTTGTGCCCCCAATTAACAAATTAGTCGAACGACATATTCTAATTGTAGCATTTTGCATTCCCTGTAATCTGTAAAGCCGGTAATAATGCGGTAATACCGCTTTTGCCGGTCTACAATTAACGTTGGTAAAATTTTAATTGCGATATAAATGTTTGCAAGCCTCTAATTGCCCAGTAGTTTAGTGAATAAGTAATGAAATGGACTATTTTAGTTTACTTCCCTGCTTTACTTGTTGTTAATAACATTGTTTGAGTATTTATGTTCTTTATACAACTTTTTTATTTCGATATATATGGAATCGTACGTTTGCCATTCTTCAGGTTATTTCAGTTAATATTTATAGTTGCTTTACGTGAAATTTTGTATTCGACCCGTTAAAGTCACATACATAAGTATATTATGTCACTTTCTTATTCCTTTGTGGATTTGTACTTTTGTACATTTGCCAGTTTGCCCTTAAGTCAATTATGTTAATTTAATACCTAATACTATACTAATAATAATATATAATACCTTACAGTAGCATCAAATAATATTTGTTTTCCCAAAAAAAAAACAAATAATGGAACCGACTTAAACAATAAAGAGTGTGAAATAACTTATAAAAGTCGGTAACACGATTGTTCAAAAGTACTTATTATCACAATATTGTGCACATGACTTTGACAAGTAATTTCACACTTGTTACTGTTAAAGTCGGTTAAATATATTTGTAAAAAACACAATTAAAATAATTTTTCACCCTTTGTAGTGTTGCTACTTCCGGGATGATTATCATTCACTGTCAATAAGGATATCATCGAGATAGGCGATAAACTTTTCAGTTATTGGAGTGTCACTTAAAAACCGCTTGACCGAATTGGATGAAATTTAAACGGGACTACACGGGTAACACCAGTTTTCAAATAAAAATAATCGTCAGAATCGGTTGACCCATTCGAAAGATTTGAGGTAACAAACATAATAAATAAAAGTCGAATTGAGAACCTCCTTCTTTTTAGAAATCAGGTAAAAAGTAGATAATTTCTTATTGTTCATTGTTGTGAAAAAAACGCTGTATTAATTTCAACAAAACTAGTATGGGCACCACCTCTAAAATATCTCTCCTATCTATCCTTTGAATTATCGCGTAACTAAAATACAAACCGCACCTTCAGAATAGTAGTGACGTATCTCAAAAAAACATTTTTTTGGGAAAACAAAAACGAAGTTTTGAAACTGCAAACTTTCAACTTTGAACTGATTTAATTAATTATTTTTGTATGAAAACATATCAATTAATTGATTTCTGTATTAAGTTAAGTTTATCTTTTGTGAAATATGAGCAAAAAAATATGGTATATTGCATATTTTTAATTAAAATTAAGGTTTTTTAAAAAGGTTTCCAATTTAAGTCAGTATTATACTGAAACTGTTTTTTTTTAAAGACCATTTTCGTCTTAGGTCTCTTTTATTCTGAAATCATTGTACAGTGTTTATCCTATTTCTGAAATGTGTACTACAAGAATAAACTGAAAATATGCTATCGTGTCACATAACGAAATAAGTCATTTTATATTAAAAAACGATCTGTGAAATTAAATACTTTTTAATATTAAGTCACTTTGGCACAGAAAATAAACATAACAATCTCGTTCGTTTGATTAAAAATTTTAATCAAACGAACGAGATTGTTATGTTTATTAATAATAATTTTTAATTTTATAATTGCAGATTATTATTTAATAATAATCTGCAATTATAAAATTAAAAATTATGAAATCAATAGAATCAAAAAAACCTTACAATTATTGTATTATCCATATAGAAATAGCTTTTTCAAAGTACAATAATTATCACAATCATTCGTAAATCAGTCTTTAGTAAAGAACTTGTACATAACAAGTTAACAATTACAAATCAATATTCATTATTTAACACAATGTTATAAGAACCTATAAAAAAATCAAAAAATTAGTGTGCAGTACGGCAATGCTATGCATAATGCATAGGTGCATAAAATGTTTACCCATGTAAATAAATTTAATCAATTATAACAAAAAAAAATCTCCTTAACATGTTAACATTTATAAATTAACACTTTGTTAATACAATGCTATTTAAAACTAAAAACTAAAACCTGTAGCAGAAGAGGCTGTTATACTTATAAAAATAATTAAATAATGTTATTATAAAAATCAGCGTAATAATGAGGTATCAGATTATGTTCAATCAAAGAACGTAAGTCTGTTTTTTTCCTCTCAGATAACACCAGTCTTTGGGAGTATGCTTTGGTCATAGCAATATCTCTTATGTCACTCATCTTCTTTCTTTTGTTTCTCATGTTTACCTTGTTGAACTCATTTTGACTATAAGATGTCTTATAGTAAAATGTAAACGTATCCTCTTTAATAAATTTAAGGGCTTTTACGTCATTCCAAGTCACATTGCCTTTATTTTCATTTTCACTGAAGTTATAAGCCCATTTCTCTTGAAATGTCTTTAAGTCCCAAAAATAATCGTACGTTAATTCTTGAACAATCAAAGGCTTTCCGTTTTCTCGCGAATTTTTTATTAAAGTGACGTATTGACAAGGTGCGTATATGGGTCCAGCCTTTTTATTGCGTTGGATTTCCTTTTCAATAAGGCTGTGGACGTTGTCCCCTTCATTTTGGGTATGACCCTTTATTAGGTACTTTTGGGTTATAGACTGGATGTTCTCAAAATGTGATACTGCGTAGGAATATAAGCAAGCTACATATTTATTTTTGTTTTGTCCGCAGCAATTGTCGGCATAAAACGTAACGTGGATGGCCTGACCCTGATGTTTTGCATTTAAAATCTCCAAATAATTAAGAACACACGATCCAATCTCGCTAGATCCGCGTTTCCCCTGAGTTTCGTCCCAGAAAAAACTATAGACATCTCCATAAGCTCCAATATCACGTTTGTGTTCACTCTCTGTGTTTTCCTTCAGATTTTTATCTTTTTTCTTCAGTAATTCCACGATTGTAAAGTTGAGGCAATTCAGTTTTGTTTTGTAATAGAATGAAGACGAATCACCGCTAGGACATTGCATAACTGCTGGTCAAAAACTGCACAAATATGGGTTTCATCAATGTTGAGTCGATCACTGTGTTTCTCTTTTCGGGATAAATCTTTTTCTTTTAAATGACGATCATATTTTTCTTTCAGTTGTAGTTTTTTTTCTGGAGAAACAAGTTCATATTCAAAACATAGGTCGCATCTGTCTTTCTTGGGTTGGAAAAATCCAATATAAAACTCTTTTGTAAAAATGTCATAATATAACCAATATTCACATGTAGCTTTTCCTGCGTCGCGTTGATCTTTATCAAAATCTCTCCATAGATCCATTATGGTCTTCTCTCCACCTATATATTCGCGAGAAGTTGAAGACCTTAAATAATGTGATTCAATCCTTGGTATGAAATTAATGTGGTTTTTTATATCTTGTATGATTGCTTGTTCGATCCTTTTTCTATTCTGGTTTTTACCTCGGTTATCTTTCTCTACGAAACCTTGCGCATCTGTCTTCTTTTTAACAGTTCTTATTTGCCTGTCACATATACCTAACGTGTTTATAAAGAAAGTTTTGCAAACTCTAATTTTAATATCATTAACTGTAAAATAAAATGCACTATTAGGCTGCCTTGGTCTAGCTGCATTTGTGTATTTATATTTTGGTTTCACTTCTACCATGCAATTTCTAACAAAAGATCTTTGTAATTCTATGTTTCCTAGTGCCCAATATTTTTGAAATAATAGATTTCCAATCGATCTCATTTATGTTATCGACACATTTGACTCTACATTTGCTGGTACATGGATCTTTTATTGAACAAGCAGGAACAGTTTTTTTTAGTTTAGTGTTAGAAACATATTCTTTCCCAGTATTTCGCAAAGTTTTGGCAACAATTTGTTTCCACTTGTTGGGATTACGTAGACGTTTGCGGGATTTCTTTGGACCTTCCACAACAGAAGCATTAGCATTTTCTGGTTCAGTGTCTGTGGTATCAGAAGATGAGGAACTACTCGTCGCAGATACTCTAACTGCACCTCCAAGACGTGAACGAGGTCTATTTGAATACGAAGGGTCATCATCACTCAAGTCTGCATCACTTTCGTTCGAATGAATAGGCGATTCACAGTAATTTTTAGGGCGCTGTGTAGTGTTACGATGAGTACCTGTAGAGGTTGAGGGTTCATCTATCTTTGTGTTCGACTCAATTGTGTTACCATTATGGACCGAGCTACTGCGACTGGAGGAAGATGAGCTACTTGAACTACTTGAGCTAGATGACGAGGAACTGCTAGACGATGAATTGCTACGTGCTCGCCTAGGCAGTTCATTTTCTTGTTGGTTCTGTCCCTGTGTACATTTCAGAACTTCCCCTTCATCTTCCACAGGTTCCTAAAGTGAAATATTTTAAAATGAGTACTTAGATATAATTATGTGTAATATAAATATCCCATGTGTCTACATCATGTGTGACTCTAATGTCTGAAGTATACTACGTACAGTTATTTAATAAAAAAAAACATTAATTTATTTACCATAATAGTGATTTTATGTGTAGCTTCTATTGGCTGAGAATAGCATTGTTCAGTATTAACCTGAAAGCATAAATTATCAATTAAGTGAATATGCAATTTATGTTATGGCATTAAATAATTATTTACGTAAAGAGACAATATTTTGAGACCAACCCTAGTTATGCTCCTTTTACCATCGCAAAGTTCGTGTGCATAATTTGGAAACACCACACTTTTTTCAGGTGTGCCTTCTATTATTGATGGACTGGATGGCCGAGAGGTATCGCTTGCATACTCATTCTGTAAATATCATAACCACTATTAAACCTTCTTAAATCTAGGTACCTACTGTACCTACTTAGTTATAAAACGAAAAAGAAAATTGTGGGAAAAAGCCAATCGGTTAGAAATAATTAGGTATAAAATGCATTAACATTTAGTTACCTGAGTCAACTTTCGTTTTCTTTGCTCAATAAAATAAGGAATGTTCTCTTTGTTAATATTTTCATCCTGTAACAAAAAGCACAAAAACATTTATATATTTCATATCTACTTACTTACTGTAATACATTTCCGTAAAAACGATATCTAATAAATAGAAACAAGGAATAGGTAAAATGATCAAATTCATACAAACCACATCACTAGATTTCCGCATTTGGTCCGAGGGCCACCTTACATTTTTGTTAATGCTTGGTACTACGTCCACCTGAAACCATCTAAGATAATTACGATAATTGTTCAAAAAACCACTAAATGCAATTAGTGTAATGTAAATATAGAGAAATTACCTCTTGTTGCTCATTTATCTGCAGTTTCTCAAATATTAGGTCTGCTCTTCTCTTCATTTTTTTTCTTATCTGAAACAAACAGGGCTACTAATAATTAAGTATTCGGTATTTATTTATAAATACAGAGTCCTAAATCTTATTACGGCAAATAAACACACCCATATTATATAATTATAAGGACTTATTTAATAAAATAGCTCATTTATTTGTCGACAAATTAGTGTAGTAGTGACACATATTGATGTAAAATGTATTGAAGTCCTTGGCTTTATTTTAAAAGGGACTCAATTCTGTATAGTCCTCATCACTGTTCTCAGTTTTAAGTATTAAAGGGACCCAATTACCAATAAGTCCTAGAAGTAAAAACCATAATCGATAATAAAAAGACCTAATATAAAAAGAGTCTCTCTTAAACTGAAGATAGATAAGTTTACTTACCCGTTTGTTTAGTACACAAGCGACTTATTAAGTTTTAGGTCAGTTCACTAATAAACTTGCAACGACTTGTTCACTTCACTTTCGATGCATCACTAATCGCGTCGCTACCGATCCGAGCGGCGCGGGTAGAGTGAGGGAGTGCGAAAGAGACCGAAATATCGTAATCTTTATTCTATCATAAAAACGCCGCTTCTTTAATATTCATTTAAAAGTGCGTACTTTATAGTGACCCTCTATGACCGTAACTCGATTTCTTAGATTTTTGAGTTAAGTCCATACCATTCTGAAGGTGCGAAACTAACCTGCTTAAAAAGGACATATGAGTTTCTATTCAACAAACCAGAATCCAGAAGAACCAAAATAGATTAAAACTGCATCGCTTTACCACTTCAAAAGTAACTCAGTTGATTTCGGAGTAGAAATAACTAGTGGAAAGATTGGATGCCGTCACTATAGCGACGATATTTTGACGGGAAATCAACAAACATTTTTCTTGTAAAGCGCTCGCTTCCGCCGGAAATACGTTGCTCGAACTTCAGAGCTTTTCTTTTACTGAATAGGAAAGACCGCTTTTGTTTGCTAGACATAGTGCTGATAAAGTTACGACTATAAATTTTGGTAAACATTTTGCTTTGATATCTAGGCTACCTAGGGAACCCTTATAAGGTTGTTAGTGTCCGTTTGTTAAAGTAATGTTTGTGGAGAACCACAAACAATGCTCTTGCAAAGCGTTTGCTTCCTGCGGACATATTTTTACCCGCATTTATTTTCTTATACAAAGATTGCTTTTACATACGAAGAAATAGAGCTGCATTTAAAATGTATATGAAATACATTTAGGTGTGCATTACGTGTGTCGTGTTATGCACTCTCATTATTATTCTTATCATCACGTTGCTCAAACGATAAAAAAAAGTTACCAAAAAATGCAGCCTACTTCAATACTAACAGTGTGAAATAACTTGTTGAAGCCGGAACTATGGTAGTTCAAAAGTTCCTATTATCACAATGTTGTGCGCGTGGTACCACCTTCAATAAGTTATTTCACACATTTAAGTGTTGAAGTCGGTTGAATATTTGGTTTTTTTGCACCCTTTTTAGTGACCGTTGCCGAGGTCGATTGTCATTCACCGTCATTGACGATATCATCAAGACAGGCGAAACTCTTTTCAGTTATTGGAGTGTAACTCAAAAATCGCCTTGCCGAATTAGACGAAATTTAAATGGGACCACCTCGGATGTAGACTCTACCAAACAAAAAAGAATTATCAAAATCCGAATACTCTGTAAAAAGTTATACAGAAAACAACTAAATATATACGCGTGAAGCTCCTCCTTTTTTTGGAAGTCGGTTTTTAAAAATCAGCACAAAAAATGCATATAATTTTTGACTTCAACAATTGAAAAACGTTCTGCTCTTCGCTATACAAACTATGCTTTATCTATGCAACAGTTGTACCAGTTAAATACTAGTTTGTATTTACTAGTTGTAAAATAATCTCAACCTTATTTACTGCATAGGGGGAGCAAATTTATGAATACATATTTGCCTAACACATACTGGGAAAACTGTTAACCAATACAATAAATTAGGGGTAACGCCGTAGGGTGCCGGCTTAGAATAGTACCCTCCAACTCTGCCCGTGTATCCACCTTCCCAGTATAAAACCCCAAAACTGCGCTCGCCAACCCACCTGCCAAGTGTGGCAAGTATTGGCATAACCACCCCAATGACGGACACTAAAAAAGGAACCAGGTCCCCAGTCCCCGGCAGCCCCGCTATTCCTGGCTACGGTAGCGGCCACGGTAACGGTGGGGCAGGGGGTGCTAAAAATCCCTGGCAGACGCCCAGCTACCGCCCCCAACGACGACGACTGGCCCTGGTAACACACAACATACGCACGATGAGGACAGACGAAAAGATCTATGACCTGGAAAAAGAAATGAGTAGGTTACACTGGGACATCGTAGCGTTATCTGAAGTCCGTAGAGCGGGTTATGAAACGATAACCCTAAAATCACGTAACCTACTATACTACCAGGAAGGCGACCAACAGTCCCAAGGTGGTGTCGGGTTTCTCGTCCACAAGTCCCTTACTAACAAATAGTTAAGAATCGATAGCGTTTCCAATAGGGTCGTATACCTAATACTCAGAGTATCCAAACGATATTCGCTGAAGGTCATTCAGGTATACGCACCGACGAAGTCGAACCCGGATGATAAATGGAGGATATGTATGAGGACATTAGTCGGGCCATACATGCCTCTGAAACGCACTTTCCAGTTGTTATGGGGGACTTCAACGCGAAGTTGGGTAAGAGAAGCGAGGATGAGTTGAAAGTGGGGAAATTTGGCTATTGACAACGAAACCGTAGGGGACAGAGGTTGGCCGACTTTCTGGAGAAAAAGGGACTCTTTATGATGAACTCTTTCTTTCAGAAGCCACCTCACAGGAAATGGACCTGGCTGAGTCCCGATAGTTCCACGAGAAATGAGATTGACTTCATTATGACCACCAAAAGGAAATAAACACTGATGTCTCCGTGATCAACAGGGTTAAAACCGGTAGTGATCACCGAATGGTAAGAACCACGTTGAATATTCATTTCAAATTTCTCGTCTAATGAAGTCTACGCTCCGACCAACTCGAGCTATACACCTCGGTCGCTAAACCTGTTAGCAGCTCGGTCAAAGACCCAAGAGCCAAGTTGACCCGACATTATACCGAAGATATCCCGGACATCAGCCTGTTCGAGATTAGAATGGCCTTGAAACAGCGTAAGAACAACAAGGCACCGTGTGACGACGGTATCACATCTGAGCTTATGAAAGCGGGTGGAACACCGGTACTTAAAGTCCTTCAGAAGATCTTTAATACCGTCTTACTCGAATGTTCAACGCCAGGAGCATGGAACAAAAGCGTGGTGGTGCTGTTCTTCAAGAAAGGTGACAGCACTTTACTTAAAAATTACAGACCCTTCTCGCTTTTAAGCCATGTTTATAAGCTGTTTTCGAAGGTCATTACGACCCGTCTCAGTCGCAGGTTTCATGAATTCCAGCCTCCGGAACAAGCTGGTTTCCGAAAAGGTTATAGTACCATAGACCATATCCACACGCTACGGCAAGTTATACAAAAGACCGAAAAGAATAACTTGCCTATATGTTTAGCGTTTGTGGACGATGAGAAGACTTTTGATTCGATGAAGACGTGGGCAGTGCTCGAGTCTCTCCAGCGGTGCCGTATTGACTATCTGTATATTGAAGTGCTGAAGTGTTTGTACAAAAACGCCTACATGTCAGTCCGAGTACAAGAGCAGAGTTCGAAGGCAATTCCATTGCAAAGAGCCGTGAGACAGGGAGATGCTATATCTCCGAAACTGTTCACCGCATTGGAAAACGCCTTCAAGCTTCTGGAATGGCAAGGACTTGGCATCAATATTAACGGCGAATACATCGCTCACCTTCGATTTGCCGACGATATTGTAGTCATGGCAGAATCCATGGAAGACCTCGGTACAATGCGCGAAGGCTAAGGCCTTAAGATGAACATGGACAAGACGAAAATTATGTCTAATGTCCATGTTGTGCCTACCCTAATATCAGTTGGAAACTCAGTTCTCGAATTTGTTGACGAGTACATCTAGATGGGACAGACAGTCAAACTAGGCAGGTCCAACTTCGAGAAAGAGTTCAATCGTCGAATTCAACTCGGCTGGGCAGCGCTCCGGAAACTTCGCGACGTCTTCTCGTCAAAAATACCTCAGTGCCTCAAGACAAGAGTCTTCGACCAATGTATGTTACCAGTGATGACTTATGGCACTGAAACGTGGTATATTACTATGGGCCTCATTGATAAGCTCAAAGTCGCACAACGAGCTTTGGAGAGGGCTATGCTCGGGGTTTCTCTACGTGATCGAATCAGAAATGAGGAGATCCGTAGAAAAACGAAAGTCACCGACACAGCTCACAAGATTAGCCAGTTGAAGTGCCAGTGGGCAGGGCACATAGCACGCAGAACAGATGGCCGCTGGGGCCGAAAGGTTTGGAGTGGAGACCACGGACCGGCAAGCGTAGCGTAGGTCGTCCACCGATACGGTGGACAGACGACTTGATGGGGTCGCAGGACGACGTTGGATGCAGGCCGCTTCCAACCGGTCCTTTTGGAAAATTATGGGGGAGGCTTATGTTCAGCAGTCGACATCCTACGGCTGAGATGATGATGATGATAGTAAAGTAAGGCAAGTAATGTAAGGCATTACATCCCCAGGGAGGTAATGTTGTATGAAACTTCCAAGGAGTGATTTAGATTTGAAAAGTTATTTGTAGGAAAACTGTGTATGTTCTTACCTTCGATCCCGTGGACGTCTAATCAACGGCTGACCACTGTTACCCCTGGGTTGTCATCTCTTTAAAATACTACAAACCGGGTTACGTATTTATGCTTACGCCCCATTGTGGCTAGAACAAATTAATCTATCTTAATAAATAATTAAGAAATATATGAGTCTATGCTTCGACAGGACATATATTTGACAAGAATTTACCCTAAAAGTGCTGCGTTATATCTTTATCCAGGTGTAGGTTACCCTAATTCTGGCGATTCGCCGGCCGCTGCAGTGGCTTGCTAAGCTCGCTCGCTCGACTCGCGCGTCGTGTGATCACCATTCAAGCTACCGCCTCCAACAGCCTCCTCGCTTCGCTCGTTGTTGCACCCACCGGTTTTTGCTCTGACTAGATACTCCGCTACGTTATGTGGGAGTAATGCTTGTCGAAATATTTAATTAATAATTACGTTCTGTCGTAGCAATGACTTGCCAAACTACGTTTATTCGAAGGAAGCCACTGTCGAAGTATTGAACTTGTCGAAATTCAGAAGCCTCGGTTCCCAATGCTGAGATGCCGATTCCTCACAGGGAAAGCAGAGCTAGTGTCTCTGGTGGTGGTTATAGAATCCCAGTGAAATACGTATAAAATCAATACATGCACGACATTTACTAAGTAAAGCTATCGATAATTTTGTTTGAGCCATCTAAAAGCATATAAATCGGCCGCCCAATCGACCTTAAAAGTATCTAATAAAGATTCTACCCTCTTAACCAGAGTAATTTGAAGCGAAGCTAATGGACTCTCCCAACAGATAACTAATATTTAAACCTTCCTTAGTAGCATTTCTTAACAAAAACGATTTACGTCACTCCTATGTGAGGATTTGACATAACAACCAGATAAATTCTGAAACTAATCGCCCAAAAACTGCCTCCGAGTCGAAGTACTTAATAAAGTATTGTAATTGATACTTAAATCTTTCTGATACAAACGCTAGAGGCTACTGTATATATTATGTCAATAATAAGTAAATAAATGTTTTGATCATACGTCAGCACAACATCAGACATTAAGCTAGGTTATTACCACAAACTACAACGCGGTCACATTAACTAGACGCTTGACCATGTGACGTCATTTTGGCCCTCAAGTACGGTGTGCAATAAAAAACCGGCCAAGTGGCCTTTATTAAGATCGAGTAAAAATTGATTAAAAATTAAGTTTGTTAAACGAATAAAAATATTTATTTATTTTGAAAGGTAATATACAACTAATAATATAATAATAATAATAAACCATTTATTTTGCATTAATATATAAGGTTTCCACATTAACTGATATCCTGCCTCTTGGAAAAGCGTGAGCTGTGGACCAGGAGGCAGTTCTCCCTTAAGCATTAGACAATGGAAAATATAATATAGGTACTTAATTTAAATAGTTTACATAAAACGGTTTTTACATTAATTTCTTATCCTATGATGTAAACGTATGTATGCGCGCATGTTTGAGAGGATGCCAGTGTGTGAGGGAATGTTTGGTGTGACGCTTCGCGCGTGTGAGGTTTGGGTGTGTTTTATATGTCACGTTTACCTAATATACTATATTTAGCTATATACTATATTTATATATTTGACTATTGTTATTAAATCTACACTTAATCTACACTAATTACTAAATTATTAAATAAATTATTAAATTATTAATAATTATTAAATTATTATTATTAATTATTAAATCTACACTAATTACTTACTTACTTAACAACTTGAAATAGAGTTTCCGTGTCTGTATAGTCGTAATTGTTCATCCAGTCTAATATTACCTGTTTCAGTTGAAAATTGCTCAATTTCTTTATTTTTAATTGTCGATCAATTTTATTATAAAGTCTAGGTGCATTGTTATTGTAGTGCATACGTGCTGTGCTACTTTCGAAGTAGGGAACAGGACATTGATCTACATCTACATTGAACTACATATTATGTTAAAATTTAAGGTGTCTACCTGTTACCATTATTAATTTTGAGCATAAAAATAGGAAAAACACACATTTGTTGTATGGCTACCCGATTATTATTTATTTATTTAGCATTTTTCGACAGGAATGTAGTCGATTAGTCGATTATCTTTTAGTCGTCATCGCTATAAACAATGGACTGACCCTTCACTGTGTATAACTTTCCCCATGTTATTCTGGTTTAAACACAGTTCAACAGTTAATATTCAACAATCAACAGTAACAAAAAACTTAACAAAAACAAATACTATATAACAAAAACAGAAAACAAGTCAAATTTAGCAAGAAAATTAGCCAAATTATCTACGCGTGTATCGGTAACAAAGATGCTGACCGTAATGACACTTGCCGGGCGAGAAATGGGAATGCGGGGGGAAGCGGGCAAGGACCCGCATTCCAGCGATGCGTCGAGTTAATGTGACCGCGTTGTAGTATAGATGCTAACGCATTACATAGCTTCATAGACAGTTTGCCTTTTTTAACAAGAATACAAAATTAGATTTTATGTCATTCGGACGTTTTGACGTCAAGACATAGGGGGGATAGGTGATAATTAAGATAAAGATATATTGAATCAATCAAATCATTTATTTGTCAAACATGTGTATACACACTAAGCTAAGCAAGTATGCAAGTTCTTAACAGTAGAGAGGCAGGCCAAACATGTTTTGCTCATATTTTAAGCATACAAATTCACAAACCAGCGTTACAATATTATTACGTTACGTTACGACTTATTGTTACGTAATGTTCTCCATAATTATTATAATTTATCTATACATAAGGTCAGCTGGAAAACTATAAGTTCTAAGTATTAGTCATTTCTTTATATAGTAACATAATATCAAAAGTGGTTTAACAATAAAATTCACTAAAGTTATATGATTACTCGTATTAACGGGATATTTACCGTGGTAAGGTTGTGGAATGAGCTCCCGATATTTCGGCGCAGTTACATGCACCATGTTCACGGGAAGGCTGAAGAATGCAAGTGGTTGGTCGAAAAGTTAAAAAGTTAGGTGCAGACATAACGATCTACCCTCTTTCTTAGTCTTTTGCTACGGTTATCACTGGAACTCGAACTCGATCCTAAGTCCCGACAAAACACACTCACTGTATCCCTGCGTATATTATTTTGAACACATTTTGAACGCAGACTTTTATTTTTAAAACAACCTAATACTGGATTCCACGCACTGGCGAGTTGAAAACCATCACCTCGATTGAAATTCTGGCATTTCGAGATCTCAATAGTTTCCTTTACTAGCCTTGGTATGTAATGGCGTACGGTGGACATCTGTCCTGCGAGAGCATCTGCTGGACGCGAGTCCTAACCACTGGATTGAATTCCATAACCCTAGGGTTATGGAATTCAATCCAGTGGTTAGGACTCGCGTCCAGCAGATGCTCAGCTATGGCCGATTTGTGTCTTTCATTGTTTTTTACTGCCTTTATGTGTTCCTTGATGCGGCAATAAAATTCAGCTTAAAATAATAATAATATTAGTAATAGGTCAGGTTAAGTATCCCCTATCCTTGCCTATACGATGGGTACAATCATATAAATAGCGTTAAAATTCGATCCTCGGACGGTGAGACGTAGTGGCGTAGTGGTCGTGGTGTCTGACACGGATAGTCAGAAGACGCGGGTTCGAATTCCGTCCGTCTTGTGTATGTTTCTCTCTAAAATTGCAATAAATATTCCCTTGTGTTGTAAGGTTTGTTCAATCACTACTATCTCATCCCTTAACTATGGTGTGTCGCGTGCTATTTTTTGTAAGGTGATCTTCACAGTAATGAAGCATATTTATATTTAATGGTTTCGTTAAATACATCGCCTTAATACACCTTGTATCTCCTTGCCTTAGGACTCGTTATCAGCCGGAAAACGTCCACTGCTACACATAGTCCTCGCCCATAGAACGCCACTTGGACCGGTTACTAGCTTTCTGCATCCAGCGATCCCCCGCGGTATTGACGAGGTCGTCGGTCCACCTAGCGGGGGCCGGCCTACACATCGGCTTCCGGTGCGTGGTACCTTAGGACTACTACAACATTAAAGCTAATATTATGATACAAGCAGTTGAGCAACCCACTAGCTGGTTCCCATCTTCTGATAACCGAGATAATCTTCCATATATTTGCAATAAGCTCAGTTGAATTTCTGGCTGACCTGAGCCGACACTCATGATGGCTTGGATCTCTGCACTTCCATTCCACTACTGGTGAAGCAGCAGGACCATGTATAAACTTGTCTCTCGCCAGTGCACCAAATAGTTGGACCATGGAAAATTGCAATATGAGCGCAATGCCATCATACCACCAGAAGGCCATAGCACAAACAATTTGCAAAAAGTGTTCGTATCGTAAGCGTCAACGCGTCGCGCTTCGGTAGTCAAACTGTGAGTTATCTGTGACACAGTTGCCCTAGATACATGACAGTTTGTACAGTTTCACGTGAACGACACGTTACGTTACACTTACGCAGTTATTGCTTCAGGCCGCCTCTATCGTTATTCAGATCCTCTACATTCTTAGCATGCCTTCTAGAAATCACTTATAGTTACAATACCGCTCATTGTGACACACATTTTTTGTATTCCATCATCATCATCATCTCAGCCGTTGGACGTCCACTGCTGAACATAGCAAGCCTCCCCCATAATTTTCCAAAAGGACCGGTTGGAAGCGGCCTGCATCCAGCGTCGTCCTGCGACCCCCATCAAGTCGTCTGTCCACCCTGTCGGTGGACGACCTACGCTACGCTTGCCGGTCCGTGGTCTCCACCCCAGAACCTTCCGGCCCCATCGGCCATCTGTTCTGCGTGCTATGTGCCCTGCCCACTGCCACTTTAACTGGCTAATTTTCTTTGTATTGCGTATTTATTCAATTATTTATGTTATTTGCCTAATTTTTTTACGTACATATACACAATTGACTATCTGTACATTTTAAGTTAAGTCTCTATACTTTGCTTACGCTCTGTTAGAATTGCTTCTTGAACGTCTGATGGACAAGAGTCCAATATAAAACCGGAAATACAAGTTTCCCAACAGTAATGCAAACGGTATTGCAAAAATATGAGAAAACTTGGCCAATACCCCACATATTGCAGGCTGCTTTTTATGAGGGGTCTTTCGATTGCTCTCGTGGAGAAAGTAACTTGCTTAATATAATATATTTTGAATTTGATTTGTGTGAACCCGGAATATATTTGTTTTGCCTGTCAACCATTTTTGCACTACGACAGACGGTCGTAAGTCGTTCGCCTGTTGGTAAGCGTCATGCCTGCTCATGACAGTGACAGTGCGATTTAGTCGTGCGTGCGACAACATCCGTGAAACAAATGACAAGAAGACAAGAAAAGTTGGAAAAACAACGTTATGTACAAGGGCGATATCTCAAAGTATTTGATATAGGTGAGCTCGTCGACGAGCGCATCGACGAATCATGATATTTAATCTTCAAATGACTGCGCTCCTCACCCCGCGACATATCTGCTTATTCACCCATTCGCCCATAGTTGAGCCCACCAACCTTGCTTAGAGTGATTGATTCCTATATATGAACATAGATGACTCCATCCCAAAAATCCTCGAACATACGAAGACCTATTGTTTTCTTAATTATTGTTATATCTAAGTATATAAGTAATAAGATAAATGTAAAACTTAGATTATGAATAAGTCAACATGTTGCCTATTATTTAGTCAAGCTAAAGTAAGCTAGGTACACAATTACACATAGTTATAGAATTACCTAAATATTACTATCATAGTCCGAAAGCTGATAAATTATGTTAATTCACAGAGTAAATTTAGTTAAATATAGTGAAAAATTTGACAACACAATAATGGAAACATGAGTGTAAGTTGGCACTCTAACTAGGTTTCACCATGTGATGAGTACCAGCCTTCACCCTCCCTATTAATTTCACGGGCTTAGTCTACGGCTTTGGGAAAATATAAGATACATTAAAATCGGTTATGCCTCGATGGCCTAGTGGTCATGTGGTCTGGTCTGACACAGGTTTTCGTAAGATGGCGGGTATAAACTATAAAGTTGCAAATATAAGATGGTCTTACCCGATGGCCAGAGGAGGTTTAATGTTTATATGGGGTAATATGTATGTCATGAACGTATGTAGTACGTAAGATTCCTAGAATATAATAATGTGTCAATGGTAGCGATTCACTTGTTCAAAAAACTAAACTAAACTATCGATTTAAAATTTAATTATGGTTGTCCTTATTCTTATAACATTAGAATCCAAATTCATGTAACACTTAGAATGAAATTTCTAAAAATAGGATTGTGCTAATCAATTTTAGGTATTTTACGTTAGTTTAGTGAGCACCACTATACGTGACTACTAATCTGTTTAAAATACACCTACAGTTGTAGAGAAATGTCTAATTTTAGTGCTCTGTCATTCGGATTGGTTAAACTAATTTGGATTTTAACCTGAACAGAATAAGTACTGCCATACTTTAGAGATTTTTAGTTTAGAGAATGCTTACAGAATCGACACCAATATCTATCAAGGGTGCCATGCTAGTGACATAGGATATGGTGCCATGCTAGTGACATAGGATATATTATGATCTGTCAAAAAAAATTATATTCTGGCTGTAAACCACTGTTTGGGCTCAAAACTTTATTCTTTGTACTGGCACACTAGTGCCATAAGGCTTGATAGGGCAACATTTTTGTAACCTTAACTTAACAATCTGACTTGTCAACTCTTCTTCTTGTTCTCGTTTGCTTGGTAGGAAAATGTAATTTGGTAATTTTAGATTTGTTTTTATTGTATTACTTTTTTAAAGCACTAACTCCTGTTTAACGATACCAAACGTTGCCATTTTTTAGAGAGAAAAATTCACACCCTCGGACAGGATTCTTCTCGCATCTTCTGACAATCCGTGTCAGAAGCCATGACCATCTAGGCCGATGCTCGAGGTCCGAGCATCGAATTTTAACTCTATCTGATTTCACCGTCTTTCGGGAACGGAGCGACATCTACCTATTGAACAGCTTTGACAGCACTGTCTAACCGAAAGATTTTTTTTCAAAATACTTAAACTTTCGTATGGACGTCACAACCCTTTATAATTTGTATAGTACTACTTTTTAAATCACTTACGCCTGCTTATTGTCGGAAGACGCGGGTTCGAATCCCGTCCGTGGATATGAATTTTTATCTCTAAAAATTGCAATGTGATGTCAAAGTCAAAGTCAAAGTCAAAATCATTTATTCAATTTAGGCATCAAAGATGCACTTATGAACGTCAATTTTTCATTATAATGTACTTTAAAGACTACCGCCGCGTTCCAAAATATATAGAGCCTACCGAGAAGAAGCGGCAAGAAACTCGGGGCCATTCTTTTTATATAGATGTTTTACAATGTTTTTACTTAGGTACTACAGATATTAGCTCCAGTGTGTTGCCTTACAAAAGAGAACATAATAATGATATCAGTAGGGCAAGACACGCTACACTTTGACATCTTAGTACACGAGTAGATAGATCTTGGAGTGATCAGTCCCAAGCTGTTTTATCCTCCAAGTAATCCGACATTTTGTAATAACCTGTTTGACAGAGTTTAGTTTTAATAGTAATTTTAAACTTATTAATAGGCAAATCTCGGATAACATTGGGAACTTTATTATAGAATCGTATACATTGTCCCATAAAAGAATGACTTATTCTGTGGAGACGCGTTACATGTACGGATATGATTTGTTATAATAGGTATAACTAATGATAAGTGGCAAGTGTTCACTTCAGTTTAAGAGTTATGCTCCCCAACGTTTGCAGTGTCGTCCTATTTTTACTTAAAGATTTCTCCTGGCTCTACACGAGTCAGCCCAAGAGTTTGGTCTCATTAGCAATTTTTATGGTGGTTTATTTGTTTTAATAATAATGAACCAGTGTTCAGATGAACAAAACGGCCGACTAATGTTAAGTCACTACTCCATCCATCCTCAAAGCTCAATACAAAACAAGTGTGATCATATTTTAAGTAATAATTAAATTGCAGTCAATACAACGAAATTGTGTAGAGACAATCTAAATGCTGATAGCTATGCTGCTATATTTAATTCTACCCTAAAATTTATAATTTCAATATTAGATTGATGCACGAGTCTGAATTTTTGTTTAAAAACACGTACAAAAATTCATTCTGAATATTATTTCTTAAATCCTACCCAGAACGGATTTTCCAATATAATTGCGTGTGTTGTTTACATCCCATAGCACATACAGCGCTTCAGTTTTAACTTGACGAGCACCAAATCCTTTTTTCTCATGTAATAAGTAATCTTATGTAATAAGGATACGATACAAGCACGAAGCCCACCTGTGGTTAAGTGGCCTTAAGAGGATTGCATAGCTAGTACTTTCCATGATAAAAGAGAAAACCCTTTTCTACCTCTTCACATTGTCCGATTTCAGTGAACATGTCATGATTCCATGAAAAAAAAATCACTGAAATCGGACAATGTTAAGAGGTAGAAAAGAGTTTTCTCTTTTAGCATGGAAAGTACTAGCTATGCAATCCTCTTAAGTAGTCAACCTCTGCAATGTAACAGATGCATTGCGTCACATTGCGAACTAGAACAGTAATCTGTGACACTGCGCCCGTAACCCTGAGACATAAAAGGTGCGTTCCGGTAAGCGCCGTCAACGCTCACAACTGTCGCGCCCCGGTATGCCGTTCTCTTTGGTTCCAATGCTTCTAATACCAGAAAAGAACAAACACTAACGCGGTCACGAAATGCGCGTCAAATTTTTTGTTAAAAAAAGAAAGAATCATATACATAATTTGATGTTTTAGCAGTGACAGCTCCCAACGACCACAAAACCCATCTTCCATTCGCGAGCGTTGTGATGGCGACGTGAGCGTCATCGATGACGTATCTAGCTCGCTCACTATGATCGTGCTTGTAAGTGACATAAAGGAATACGACTTAAGTTGTTAAATCTCATGTGCCTGTAATGTCACTGGCACCCACAACCGTCAAACTGGAACACAGTAATGCGAACAATACTCCTTAGCGGTAGAAATAGATGTGGGAGATGGCGTAAATAAAAATACAAGTTCATTCAAACCAAAAATATTTATATTTAATAAATATTTAGGTGTAGGTAAAATTGTGATTAATCAGATAATTCATCAATATTCAACATTTAAATAACTTGTTAAATTGCTATCAATTAATGTATTATTTCAATACTTATATAGGTATAATGACAGCATAGAATTGACATCATGTCATGGGAGCTCGTCTGTACCGGTCGTCGGGCACGGTCTGTGTCATCTGAATTTAATTATTTTTTTCGAAGGACTTATGCTGTTTGCCTCTACCGGCATTTACAGCGTCACCGGACGGGTGGCGAGCGCAGATGGCACTCAGCCAGATGCGGGCGCAGAGGGCGCACCACCTAATGCGAGCGTTGAAGACGCTTCGTCGCAAGGAGAGGAGTAGGCGACTTGCTCAAGGGCACCACTAAGGTACGGACCTCGGCTTGGGCCGTCGCCAGGAGAGAGGGGAGAGGGGAGTCGGAGCACTGCGTCACTGAGTATTTAAGCGAATACGGTCTTCTCGTTTGCCAACCTATCACATATTTAATTAAAAAAAACATGAATTCCGGTGAAGCGGTTTTGATTTACAATCCAGTAACTTAATAGTGTTTTGCATATCTTGATGATATCGTAATTGACGGTGAATGAAAATACATCTCGTAAGTAGCAAGGTTGAAAAAATTTATACGAAAAGAATGGAACCGACTTCAACACTAAAAAGTATGAAATAACTATTTGAAGTCTTTTTTTTTACTTTTGCAGTCAGAATCAAGTTAATGCTGGAGAATGGGTCGGGTACACAGTTTGAATCCTGTAGGTACTATTCGTAACAACTTGTAGCAACCCTTGCTGCTTTTAAATAATATATAATAATACATTTAATATATAATGATCTAATCCGGCTGCGCCAGAACTTTTCGAACCATCGAATTAACTCAAAGAATTATGATGCTTTTTATCCTGGTTTAAGTTAAAAACTAACTAAAACTTTGAGGTAGTAGTAATGCAAGCAGGTAAAGGTCAAATTAACTATTTTTCAGTACATAACAAAAACATTTGAAATCTAGAAACGTTTAATTCGTGAAAAATGCTTACAGATTAGAAACAATGTATTGTGTTGTATATGTTTCTCCAAAGTATTTATTCTTCTGTGATTCAGTGACGTACAATGATAAAATGAGACGAAAAAGATAAGGGATCTCTATAAGGTTATTCGTCTGTGGTACTAGTAAATAAATTTGTTAGGTTGTAATCAAAGACGAAGTTCAGTAACAACTTGGGATTTAATAAGAGACTGGCGTGCCTAGCTTATAAAACTTGTTAAATGTTATACACGTAATACTAATAAAGGCAGGCCTTTTGGATGAGTTACTATAACGGCAAGCATTATCAGAAGTTAATCTAATGTTAAAGTACTTTGCAAAGTTAGAAAGAAAAATTTCACATCTTATGACGGGATTCGTACCCGCGTCTTCTGACAATCGTATTCAATTTCATCTTTAATTTCGTTCAAAGATATTTTTATATATATTATATTATTTATATTAAGATATATTCTGAGCTTCTCATTGTAGAAACATAACGATGCAGTCTGTGCTTACGCTCCTCTTGGATTTCGCAAGTTTGAGTATTAAGAAATGAGATATACAAGTTTTGGTAATTTTCTGAACATTTTGCATTTTGGTATCTCGTATAGATATTGTTCATTAATAGCCGAAATCCCACACGAATTTCTACGACGTAGAGAATGGTTCACTATCAACGTTGATCAGTTTCCCGGTATTTTGTCCTTTTCCCCGTGATAGCAAGTGGAACGCACGCACTGACACTGAAGTCACTGAACACCTAGAACCCCTGCAAATGCGTAGAACTATATTTTCTCTGAGCGTTTTTTACCGGTTGTTTCATGGCGAATGTTCTGAAGAGTTTTTTAATCTTATTCCTTCCTCACCATTCCGATCCTGAACTATTCGTTCCGGCCTAGCATCGTATCCATATACTGTTCAAAACTTCTTACCACGAAAAAGTTTGGCAATTCCTACCTCTGTCGCGTATGTAAATTGTGGAATGCTTTGCCGGCGTACGTATTTCCTTGCAGCTATGACCCTGGGTCTTTCAAGCGGGTCGTGAAAAAGCATCGGTCTAGAGGGAGTCACTTTGATGAACCAAAAAAACGGATCGTCATATTGTTTCGGTGCTATTGGTGTCGTAGCAAAATCTTTAAACCCGTTTAATCAATAATGTATCAAAGTAAATAATAGTTGAAAACAAATGAACAACAAATTTATAACTGGATTCGTAGGTTTTACCCGGCACATTTGCCATTCCTCAAGTTATTTGGGTAAATATACTATAAATATAGTTGCATCAGTAGAGGGATGTTTTTATTCAATAAGTCAGAGTCAAGTTCCAGCTGCATAAGTTTCTCTGTAAGGCAATGTCCTGTCTAGGTTACGTTCTAGTAAAGCGAAGTGGATCCGACATTAAAACATTGTAAGGGGATAAAGACGTAAACACAAAAATGACGTTTCAACATTTCAGACACTTTGCGTACACTCGTGCAGCATTACGAACACGTAAGTACACGTCAATACTCGGAGAAGCACAAGGAGAAGAAATCAAGGAAATTTTATTAAAATCCCAGTAAGTCGCTATGGGGTTTTTTTTCTCGACATCCACATGTACCATAAACAAAATCAAAGCTATAAAAAACCTTAGAAAATATGGAAATATTATAGATATGCTATACAAATGCGTTCATAATTAAATAGCAACAAAGTAAAATAAGACTT
The DNA here is from genome assembly GCA_917880725.1 of Selenia dentaria. Taxonomy (NCBI): domain Eukaryota; kingdom Metazoa; phylum Arthropoda; class Insecta; order Lepidoptera; family Geometridae; genus Selenia; species Selenia dentaria. The sequence continues at coordinate 35,120,860 of OU862883.1, forward strand.
CAAAATTAACCCATTAAATTCGAAGAAGCACTCAAAAATATTATTCTTACTTCAACTCTATTGGTTTTGTTATTCGAAGAAATAAATACAAACTCCCAGTGTTGCTCGGACAATAAGTTTGAACTGACTTTATTTCATTTTCTGAATATTGACTGTGTGAACATGCTCGGAGAAATATTCCTCGAAATATATTCTACAGTTGAATACGTTTTATAGTTTGACTTAAGTTCACAGACTACGTGTGTTAATGTTTAGATTAAGATTAAACTGACCAACTTTAATTTTAGTTGTGTGTTTAAAGTTTATAACTTGGTAATATTTTAAATATCATCATCATCTCAGTCGTAGGACGTCCACTGCTGAATATAGGCCTCCACCATGATTTTCCAAAACGACCGGTTGGAAGCCGTCTGCATCCAAATTTAAATATATATTATTATTACTCCTTTTATTTAAAAAAAATCACGGATTTGATCCGGTCCTTTACAAAGGCATAAGTTGGTCTGTAGCCAACACTTAGAGGCTTGTTTGGTAATTTTAGATTTGTTTTATAGTATTACTTTTTTAATGCACTAACTCCTGTTTAACGATACTAAACGTTGCCATTTTTTAGAGAGAAAAATTCACAACCTCGGACAGGATTCTTCCGAGAATCCGTGTCAGAAGCCATGACTATCTAGGCCGATGCTCGAGGTCCGAGCATCGAATTTTAACTCTCTGATTTCACCGTCTTTCGGGGACTGAGCGACATCTATTGAACAGATTTGACAGCATTATCTAACAGAAAGAAGATTTTTTTGAAAATACTTTAACTTTCGTATTGACGTCACAACCCTTTATAATTTGTATAGTATTACTTTTTAAATCACTTACGCCTGCTTATTGTCGGAAGACGCGGGTTCGATTCCCGTCCGCGGATATGAATTTATATCTCTAAAAATTGCAAGGTGATGATTTGTTATAATGTAACTAATGATAAGTGGCAAGTGTTCACTTCAGTTTAAGAGTTATGCTCCCCAACGTTTGCAGTGTCGTCCTATTTTTACTTATAGATTTCTCCTGGCTCTACACGAGTCAACACAAGATTTTGGTCTCATTAGCAATTTTTATGGTGGTTTATTTGTTTTAATAATAATGAACCAGTGTTCAGATGAACAAAACGGCCGACTAATGTTAAGTCACTACTCCATCCATCCTCAAAGCTCAATACAAAACAAGTGTGATCCTATTTTAAGTAATAATTAAATTGCAGTCAATACAACGAAATTGTGTAGAGACAATCTAAATGCTGATAGCTATGCTGCTATATTTAATTCTACCCTTAAATTTATGATTTCAATATATGTCTGAATTTTTGTTTAAAAACACGTACAAAAATTCATTCTGAATATTATTTCTTAAATCCTACCCAGAACGGATTTTCCAATATAATTGCGTGTGTTGTTTACATCCCATAGCACATACAGCGCTTCAGTTTTAACTTGACGAGCACCAAATCCTTTTTTCTCATGTAATAAGTAATCTTATGTAATAAGGATACGATACAAGCACGAAGCCCACCTGTGGTTAAGTGGCCTTAAGAGGATTGCATAGCTAGTACTTTCCATGATAAAAGAGAAAACCCTTTTCTACCTCTTCACATTGTCCGATTTCAGTGAACATGTCATGATTCCATGAAAAAAAAATCACTGAAATCGGACAATGTTAAGAGGTAGAAAAGAGTTTTCTCTTTTAGCATGGAAAGTACTAGCTATGCAATCCTCTTAAGTAGTCAACCTCTGCAATGTAACAGATGCATTGCGTCACATTGCGAACTACACTGCGCCCGTAACCCTGAGACATAAAAGGTGCGTTCCGGTAAGCGCCGTCAACGCTCACAACTGTCGCGCCCCGGTATGCCGTTCTCTTTGGTTCCAATGCTTCTAATACCAGAAAAGAACAAACACTAACGCGGTCACGAAATGCGCGTCAAATTTTTTGTTAAAAAAAGAAAGAATCATATACATAATTTGATGTTTTAGCAGTGACAGCTCCCAACGACCACAAAACCCATCTTCCATTCGCGAGCGTTGTGATGGCGACGTGAGCGTCATCGATGACGTATCTAGCTCGCTCACTATGATCGTGCTTGTAAGGGACATAAAGGAATACGACTTAAGTTGTTAAATCTCATGTGCCTGTAATGTCACTGGCACCCACAACCGTCAAACTGGAACACAGTAATGCGAACAATACTCCTTAGCGGTAGAAATAGATGTGGGAGATGGCGTAAATAAAAATACAAGTTCATTCAAACCAAAAATATTTATATTTAATAAATATTTAGGTGTAGGTAAAATTGTGACTAATCAGATAATTCATCAATATTCAACAATAAAATAACTTGTTAAATTGCTATCAATTAATGTATTATTTCAATACTTATATAGGTATAATGACAGCATAGAATTGACATCATGTCATGGGAGCTCGTCTGTACCGGTCGTCGGGCACGGTCTGTGTCATCTGAATTTAATTATTTTTTTCGAAGGACTTATGCTGTTTGCCTCTACCGGCATTTACAGCGTCACCGGACGGGTGGCGAGCGCAGATGGCACTCAGCCAGATGCGGGCGCAGAGGGCGCACCACCTAATGCGAGCGTTGAAGACGCTTCGTCGCAAGGAGAGGAGTAGGCGACTTGCTCAAGGGCACCACTAAGGTACGGACCTCGGCTTGGGCCGTCGCCAGGAGAGAGGAGAGAGGGGAGTCGGAGCACTGCGCCACTGAGTATTTAAGCGAATAGCGGTGGTGGGAGTACTAGTCGATCGAGTCGTTTAGCTACTATTAAAGCTAGTTTTTGGCGCTTTAAAATGATATTGCTGTTTATAAATTTAATATTCTCCCACATAGATATGGTGGCAGTACTTGCCCGGTCTAACTTGTTCACAAAGAGTTCTACTGCTGCTAAAACTCGTCCGTAAAATACATTTATTTTACCTAATTACTAAACTTTGGTCTAAACTTAAAAGAACTGTATAAGTCACGTTTACATATAGGTTTAGACGCTATTGTTAAGTTCTCTAATTAACTGAAGTCGGCACCACATCCGCACTACAGCGGTATAAACTCTACAAAGATTCACTTCAACTTTCATCTGGTAATGTTGAATTATTATAACAGACGAATTAGCCAATAGACTCCAATATATCGTCGAATAAGCACAGTAAGGAAATATGGTAACGAGACACCCAATGTAGACCCAATAAACAAATCATGAATGTAACCCAATAATGAAGCCGATGTTGTGGAGAAGATCGAAATAAAGCACATATTTGAAGCTTGCTTTTACATATTTTTGATTGCATCAAATTATATTTTTAACCAACTTCCCAAAAAAAGGTTCTCAAGACGACACGTATATATATTTTTTTTTATGTATCATCACGCATAACTTTTTACAGAGTTGTCTGATTTTGATAATCGCTTTTTTTTGGGTGGTCTGAAGTCCTAAAAGTCCCAAAGGTCAGCAACGTATCCTTGAGACCTCTGGTATTGCGGATGCCCGTGGGCGACGGTATCACTTACCATCAGGTGAGCGGTCTTCTCGTTTGCCAACCTATCACATATTTAATTAAAAAAAAAGAATTTCGGTCAAGCGGTTTTGATTTACAATCCAATAACTTAAAAGTGTTTTGCAATAATGATAATGATATCGTAATTGACGGTGAATGAAAATACATCTCGTAAGTAGCAAGGTTGAAATTTTTTTTACGAAAAGAACGGAACCGACTTCAACACTAAAAAGTATGAAATAACTTTTTGAAGTACTTTTTTTTACTTTTGCAGTCAGAATCAAGTTAATGCTGGAGAAGCATTCATTGGATATGTATTGCAGCAATGGGTCGGGTACACAGTATGAATCCTGTAGGTACTATTCGTAACAACTTGTAGCAACCCTTGCAGCTTTTAAATAATATATAATAATACATTTAATATATTATAATGATCTAATCCAGCTGCGCCAGAACTTTTCGAACCATCGAATTAACTCAAAGAATTATGATGCTTTTTATCCTGGTTTAAGGTAAAAACTAACTAAAACTTTGAGGTAGTAGTAATGCAAGCAGGTAAAGGTCAAATTAACTATTTTTCAGTACATAACAAAAACATTTGAAATCTAGAAACGTTTAATTCGTGAAAAATGCTTACAGATTAGAAACATTGTATTGTCTTGTATATGTTTCTCCAAAGTATTTATTCTTCTGTGATTCAGCGATGTACAATGATAAAATGAGACGAAAAAGATAAGGGATCTCTATAAGGTTATTCGTCTGTGGTACTAGTAAATAACTTTGTTAGGTTGTAATCAAAGACGAAGTTCAGTAACAACTTGGGATTTAATAAGAGACTGGCGTGCCTAGCTTATAAAACTTGTTAAATGTTATACACGTAATACTAATAAAGGCAGGCCTTTGGGATGAGTTACTATAATGGCAAGCATTATCAGAAGTTAATCTAATGTTAAAGTACTTTGCAAAGTTAGAAAGAAAAATTTCACATCTTATGACGGGATTCGTACCCGCGTCTTCTGACAATCGTAGTCAATTTCATCTTCAATTTCGTTCAAAGATATTTTTATATATATTATATTATTTATATTCAGATATATTCTGAGCTTCTCATTGTAGAAACATAACGGTGCAGTCTGTGCTTACGCTCCTCTTGGATTTCGCAAGTTTGAGTATTAAGAAATGAGATATACAAGTTTTGGTAATTTTCTGAACATTTTGCATTTTGGTATCTCGTATAGCAAAATATTGTTCATTAATAGCCGAAATCCCACACGAATTTCTACGACGTAGAGAATGGTTCACTATCAACGTTGATCAGTTTCCCGGTATTTTGTCCTTTCCCCCGTGATAGCAAGTGGAACGCACGCACTGACACTGAAGTCACTCAACACCTAGAACCCCTGCAAATGCGTAGAACTATATTTTCTCTGAGCGTTTTTTACCGGTTGTTTCATGGCGAATATTCTGAAGAGTTTTTTAATCTTATTCCTTCCTCACCATTCCGATCCTGAACTACTCGTTCCGGCCTAGCATCGTATCCATATACTGTTCAAAACTTCTTACCACGAACCAAAAAGTTTGGCAGTTCCTACCTCTGTCGTGTAAGTAAATTGTGGAATGCTTTGCCGGCGTACGTATTTCCTTGCAACTATGACCCTGGGTCTTTCAAGCGGGTCGTGAAAAAGAATCTGTCAGATCATCATAGGTGTGGTGATTAGTGCAGCTTACGGCTGCATTAATGGTCATTGCTTCTTGATTCCATCTTTGCTTTCCATCAGGCTGGAGGGAGTCACTTTGATGAACCAAAAAAACGCATCGTCATATTATTTCGGTGCTGTTGGTGTCGTAGCAAAATCTTTAAACCCGTTTAATCAATAATGTATCAAAGTAAATAATAGCTGAAAACAAATGAACAACAAATTTATAACTGGATTCGTAGGTTTTACCTGCCACATTTGCCATTCCTCAAGTTATTTGGGTAAATATATCTATAAATATAGTTGCATCGAGGGATGTTTTTATTCAATAAGTCAAGAGTCAAGTTCCAGCTGCATAAATAAGTTTCTCTGTAAGGCACCGTCCTGTCTAAGTTACGTTCTTGTAAAGCGGTGGATCCGACATTAAAACATTGTATTTATCCCCTTACAATGTAAAAAATAAAAATGACGTAAACGCAAAAATGACGTTTCAAGATTTTGTACACTTTGCGTACACTCGTGCAGTATTACGAACACGTAAGTACACGTCAATACTCGGAGAAGCACAAGGAGAAGAAAATAAGGAAATTTTATTAAAATCGCAGTAAGTCGCTATGGGGTTTTTTTTTCCTCGACATCCACATGTACCATAAACAAAATTAAAGCTATAAAAAACCTTAGAAAATATGGAAATATTATAGATATGTTATACAAATGCGTTCATAATTAAATAGCAACAAAGTAAAATATGACTTCAAAATTAACCCATTAAATTCGAAGAAGCGCTCAAAAATATTATTCTTACTTCAACTTATTGGTTTTGTTATTCGGAGAAATAAATACAAACTCCCAGTGTTGCTCGGACAATAAGTTTGAACTGACTTTATTTCATTTTCTGAATATTGACTGTGTGAACATGCTCGGAGAAATATTCCTCGAAATATATTCTACAGTTGAATACGTTTTATAGTTTGACTTAAGTTCACAGACTACGTGTGTTAATGTTTTGATTAAGTTTAAACTGACCAACTTTAATTTTAGTTGTGTGTTTAAAGTTTATAACTTGGTAGTATTTTAAATATCATCATCATCTCAGCCGTAGGACGTCCACTGCTGAACATAGGCCTCCACCATGATTTTCCAAAAGGACCAGTTGGAAGCCGTCTGCATCCAAATTTAAATGTATATTATTATTACTCCTTTTATTTAAAAAAAATCACGGATTTGATCCGGTCCTTTACAAAGGCATAAGTTGGGCTGTAGCCAACACTTAGAGGCTTGTTTGGTATAAAAATACAAAGGAGTATCAAAAACAGCAAAAATGTTGGATGAAGGGTAACATGGTACTTATAACTATTACAAATATGGGTAAAATGGCCAGGCTATTGAGATGGTTTTATTAGTGATAAGGAAGATAGTGGGCTATGGAAGAGACTACGGCACCTGCCAATTTTAGTCTCACGTTAAAATATTTAGGCAGGTGGTGACTTGCCATCCACTAAACGGGCCCCACATAAAGGCCACCATGAGTGGTAACAAAAGGGGCAACGTTGGTGTGTTTATTTGTTTATTATTACTATTATTATAAAGTTGAAGAGTTTGTTTGCATCTTTGAACGCGCTACTCTCAGAAGCTCATGGATGGAAAAAAATATTTTAGTGTTGGGTAGGCCATTTATGCAGGAAGGATATAGGCTATTATAACATCACTAGCTGCGCCCGCATTTTACTTGCGCGAAAAGTTACTAGACAATATAATATGAAACTACGACAAACCAAACTGCGAGAACACGCATACTTAAAATAAATTCAAACGCAAAAACCTTAAGAAAAAGACAAGACGCTTCCAACGACATTTCATTAGTTAAATTTTTATATCTAATTTTGTAGTATTACTATTTTAAACCACTAACGCACCCTGCTTAGCGATTGCGAGCGAACATTGCAATTTTAGGCCGTCGCGTGTCACGCGTACACAATGTGTACGTACAAAAAGTGCTAAGCCGCGCATACACCAAAAGTATAATACACATTTTTATACCTCTTGTTTGTAACCAATTTTTTCAGATCGAATGCACTCCATCGGTATAAACTTGCTTCTAACTAGAAGCAAGTTTATACCGATGGAGTCAAACTATTCAAGAGTAATATTTTTTATCTGAACTTTTATGCGTAGTTCGGAATGAAACCGAAAACAAGTAGACATTGGACGGGTTTCGCGTGTCGCGCGTTCATCATGTGTACGTACAAAAAAGTGCTAAGCCGCGCATACACCAAAAGCATACACATTTTTATACCTCTGGTTTGTAACTAATTTTATCAGATCAAATGCACTCCATCGGTATATACTTGCTTTTAGTTGGTCAAACTATTCAAGAGTAGTATTTTTATCTGAACTTTTATGCGTAGTTCGGAATGAAACCGAAAACAAGTAGACATTGGACGGGTTTCGCGTGTCGCGCGTTCATCATGTGTACGTACAAAAAAGTGCTAAGCCGCGCATACACCAAAAGCATACACATTTTTATACCTCTGGTTTGTAACTAATTTTATCAGATCAAATGCACTCCATCGGTATATACTTGCTTTTAGTTGGTCAAACTATTCAAGAGTAGTATTTTTATCTGAACTTTTATGCGTAGTTCGGAATGAAACCGAAAACAAGTAGACATTGGACGGGTTTCGCGTGTCGCGCGTTCATCATGTGTACGTACAAAAAAGTGCTAAGCCGCGCATACACCAAAAGCATACACATTTTTATACCTCTGGTTTGTAACTAATTTTATCAGATCAAATGCACTCCATCGGTATATACTTGCTTTTAGTTGGTCAAACTATTCAAGAGTAGTATTTTTATCTGAACTTTTATGCGTAGTTCGGAATGAAACCGAAAACAAGTAGACATTGGACGGGTTTCGCGTGTCGCGCGTTCATCATGTGTACGTACAAAAAAGTGCTAAGCCGCGCATACACCAAAAGCATACACATTTTTATACCTCTGGTTTGTAACTAATTTTATCAGATCAAATGCACTCCATCGGTATATACTTGCTTTTAGTTGGTCAAACTATTCAAGAGTAGTATTTTTATCTGAACTTTTATGCGTAGTTCGGAATGAAACCGAAAACAAGTAGACATTGGACGGGTTTCGCGTGTCGCGCGTGCATCATGTGTACGTACAAAAAAGTGCTAAGCCGCGCATACACCAAAAGCATACACATTTATATACCTCTGGTTTGTAACTAATTTTATCAGATCAAATGCACTCCATCGGTATATACTTGCTTTTAGTTGGTCAAACTATTCAAGAGTAGTATTTTTTATTTGAATTTTTATGCGTAGTTCGGAATGAAACCGAAAGCAAGTAGACATTGGACGGGTTTCGCGTGCCGCGCGTGCATCATGTATACGTACAAAAAAGTGCTAAGCCAAGTAGCACATACACTAAGGCCTTTATTAATAAACGTTGCGTAAACATAGATTAGGCGTAACATGCTTTGTCTTGCTTTCACGCGTGACATTTACTGCAAGCGAAAAATTGACAGATAGATGTTTTAACTACTCCGGGTTTATTACAAGTTTATTAATAAGGCCGCAAATGTATACACATATTTATACCTCTTGTTTGTAACTAATTTTATCAGATCGAATGCACTCCATCGGTACATACTTGCTTTTAGTTGGTCAAACTATTCAAGAGTAGTATTTTTCATGAACTTTTATGCGTAGTTCGGAATGAAACCGAAAACAAGTAGACATTGGACGGGTTTCGCGTGTCGCGCGTGCATCATGTGTACGTACAAAAAAGTGCTAAGCCATGTCGCGCGTACACCTAATGTATACACATTTTTATACCTCTTGTATGTAACTAATTTTAATTAAAATTCAAAAATCTTTATTGCATAACACATAACAATAACGGTTGAAACATAAAATTGTAGTTCCTGTGATACCGCGTAAGGGCACTGCAACTTAAGAAAGGGGTATATTACTTATTTGAACCTCTAATCATAATCATGTTAAACAATAGCTATGAACTACAACGTAGAATCAAGATTTATGTAGTTACTATTTTTTTATATGTAAATTTTATTATGTCACATCTTAGCAAGGAACTAAGTTACTAAATAGATTATATAAAATATATGATAAATATTTATATTTATAAGATCGAATGCACTCCACCGGTATAAAATTGCTTTTAGTTGGTCAAACTATTCAAGAGTAGTATTTTTTATCTGAACTTTTATACGTAGTTCGGAATGAAACCGTAAACAAGTAGACATTGGACGGGTTAAAGAGAACATTCACATCGGACGGGATTCGAAACCCCGTCTTTCAACAATCCGTGTCAGACGTTATGAGGTATTATGTAGTTTAGAAGCTATGAGGGAACAGATGAACATACGGACACACATACCGGTTAAAACAAAATACCGAGAAGGACAGTCTCAGCAAGCACCGTGACTTAGCTCACGAGGTGACTGCCTTGTGGGATGTTGACTCGACGATCATTACAAATACAAATACAAATGATTTATTCATAACCCATTGTTACAAGTCCAACACAAAATTGCGTAAAATTTATCATAATAATTAATTATATTGTTCTATTAAATATAAATAGTTCTATAATTACATTACTTCGGGTAATTTATAAAATTCGTTGATGCTGTAAAAAACGTGTTTTTAAACACCCTAATGGAGGCTGCATCTCGTACAATCGCAACATTGTTCTGATACTCAATTCAGGAAACGGTCTTGTAGACCTTTATTGTAAAAATATAATTTTAAGCAAATATATTAAATAATATGAATATATGTCGTGTGGCGGGTCGTCTTCTTCCCTCAAATATGGTTGAGGAGGGCGATGGCTGGCACACGTGTCAAGCTCGTGAACGGGCGCTGCTTGCGGGAGCCGGTATGCTCTCGGTATGTACGATATTTAGAAATTAGTTAAAAGTCTATTTGTGTACAAAAAAAACTGTATTATGTAAGTTTAGTTAAGAAAAAAAAATGTCCTCCTGTATTCTATTATTAATTATAAAAAAAAATTATATAAGAAAAAATATAAATGTAAACAATGCCACGGACCCATTGAGTCTGTGAACATAGGCAATAATAAAAAATAAAATAAAAAAATTTGAATAATAATATGGGACAATATTCTCACACGGTCTTGAGGCTCCAAACTTGGATAAGTTCTATATTGATCTGAGGACTGATATACAATACAATACAAAAAATCTTTGAGTACCAATTGAGTACCAATCTTATAGAAAACAAAACATAATACAGTAAAAAACACTACAGTAGATTAGACAATTGGCATACTTACATACGTATACACACCCAGCAACAGCTCAAACATGTTCATACACACAAATTGAGCTGCCCGGGGATCGAACCCGGAACCAACAGCTCATAAGGTGTCTGCCACCTGCGCCAATCCGCCAGTCCAATATGATAATATATACTTATGAATAGTATATTATTACATTAGTAGACATGCAAGCATTTTATAAGCCAATTTCATTGGAAATAACAATTCGCAGTGTCGTTCGGTGAATTCAAAACACTTTTTTTATTAGCTACTAGTGAGCATAATTGACTTACGTTAACTTGTTTAAAACAAACAAAACTCTTTTGGTTCAGCTATGGAACCCAAAAAATATAATATATTCCACTATCTCGTTACACTAAATTTATTCCAAAAGAAACATACTTGGATGAAATTAATGATAGCAACCGTCGCAGCAATGCTGCTCTCGGAACTAATTAGAAAAATCTTTATAATCCCAAATAATTTTTCAAATTAAATTTAACAGCTTAAATCCTACTTACACCTGCGTCCGAGAATCAGCGCGAACCTTGGCAGTTTAAACGAAAAAAGGCGATTCAAATGTCTGTGTATTTTCAACCTAATTAGTATTTATGTTGTACTTAGGTTCCAAATTGTACACTTTGGACTTTAATGTGGTATGAAAAGGAAAGTGGATAGACTATTGATGTCTGTTTTGGGAAAATTAGGTGCTCAGGTGTTTTTTTTATTGGAGTATGAGCTGGCAAAGTAAATTCTGTATGGCTGACTTACGATTGTATGAAATGGAAAAAAGTTTTGGTTACAAATAACTACAATATATGTTGTTTCAAAAACGTACTTTTATATTTTGTACTATTAATATTGTAATTGTTGTAAAGTCAATTAAGAGAGGTCTCCAACAAAAAGAAACAAAAATACAGTGCTCTACACACCACACTATGGTTACTTCACTCTCTTCCCCTCCCCCTCCCCCTCCCCCTACACTAACTAATAAACACATAAATACCATTTCACTACTTCTTCACATTTGTCCATTTGACTATCACTCTCATATTCGTAGTTATATCAAGGCAGACAAATTTATTATAAAAATGTTCGAAACAAATCACGAAGGAGTCAATCTCGTTATAGGAACATCGTAATGATATTTTCATTAAAAATTAAGTTCGAAAATGTAAACACACGGCTTTGAATTACTGTCCAAAATTATTGCGTGTTTTTCTAGCCCCAGAAGATTGCTGTAGTTTATTTTATTATTTTATTTATTTACACAATATTGCCATGATCCCGACTTCTATAGGTAACGAAAGTGTTTTAATTTTTATCTTATCTTATAAAAATATGTGCATGCGAGTGTGTAAATGTGTATGCAAAAAGGAATCTGTAAAATTTATTTTTGTCGCAAACTCACAAACTAGCGATTTATTTTGCAAAAGGGCAGACGAACGCGGGTTTTAATGACCTAAATGAAAGTTATGGAAACAAACGGCATGTATATGTTTTAAGTATATATAGATCCGGTGTGTCAAAACTTGTGAATATCTGACCCTGACCATAGTTCGCCTTATTAACGTTAATAAAATGTTTCAATCTTTTTTTAATATAAGTGAATTCTTCGATATCGTCTTCTTCAGATAAAAATAGATTCACTTTTTACTTAAACTAATACCTAGTCGTGCAGAATTATAAGAATATCGCCAACGACACACGAGTGATGATTGAATCGCAAGATTTCTCACACAAACAATAATTACAGTTTCCAAAGTATGCGTTTGATAAACAATTAGTAACCATTGCTCCTCCACTACAAATTCTGATTGCATACTGAGCAGAGTACTACAGTACGTAGATTACGAAAGCCGTCGTCAACGTCCGAAACATGAGACCGTATATCCCCACCAATACTCTACAAAGGATGTTTAGTCCTTCCGCTTAAAAATTAACACTTTCCAGCTGTTTCCTCGATGTCTCTCAAATCTTACCGCTCGCGGCTGAATAATAAAATAAAACAACGCCGCTTCTTTGCTACTCGCCACTTTAATGTTTAACATCGTTTGTGGCACTCTGTCCCCAATTTATTTATGGTAAAACTTATGAATAACGGTTTATGGAATTAAAATTATTCAGAAGGATCAAATTCGTTTAGGTGTGCCTAGTTTCACTCACAAACGGATGACTTGTGGTATATCTACCTACATTCTGCCTAATTATTATTGCGTTTATTCATGTCTGCCGCATCATAGGGAATTATATCTGCGGGAGTATGAACGTTATGAATTGTAGTATATACAAAAAGATTCTAGCTCTATATAGTTTGGAACGCGGCGGTAGAGTCTTTAATGGTACATTACAATGTACCATTAAAGACTACGGTGTACACACCGAGGGGACAAAGCGATTTCTGTACGAGAGTATGTTTAAGCCCGGAGGAAGGAAACTCGAGAACTGAAGTAGAACTTTCTCCCGATTGATACATAGTGCTTTATACTACACCTACGAGGAAAATAAAGTTACCTTCATTAGTAAATAAATGAAAAACATATTTTTTCTGGTGGCTTCATTATTATAAAATCGCCATTTTCACTGTCAGATGACATTTTAAAAAGTATCTAGAATAATTAAAAGCGTACTGTTAAATTGCCAATGTAGTAAAAAACAAAATTCAGCAATACCTACATAACAAATGGCCGCCAAGTTTTTTTGTTCGTAATGCAGAAAAGGGTAGATCCTTAGCCTCCTTTCATTGGATATCGAGAGTTCGTATCGTGGAAGTAGAGAGTATGAATCGTTGACGTTCATAAGTGCGTATTTGATGACTTAATTGAATAAATGATTTTTACTTTGACTTTGGGTAATCTGAAATCAATGCGAATATGTAACTAAATTTTATAAAAAACTCGGCATTTAAATTCGCTTTATTTTACAATCAAAACCAAAAAAACCAAATCATTTATTCTGTATAGGCCTACGAGGGCACTTACAAATTCCATATTACATTTATTTTCTTAAATCTACAACCGGATCGGAACGCGACCACGACTGAGAAGATCCAGCAAGAAACTAATTACTGTGTATTCCAGCAAACCATGGTAGCTGGTAAGTAGATGCCTATAGAAACAAATATTCGCTGATTTTGCAATAAAACAGTATTTCCTATTGTGTAATTTTTATTATAAAATAATGATTGGTCAGTTATATTTTTGAAAATAAATCAAAGCAATGGAGACTTTACAATTTTAAGGAATTCTATTTAAGAATATTTTAATATTGTAACAGTTTCAGCATAACTAACAGTGTTACTAGCTTAGTTGGCAAAACGAAGGAACAGTTTCTATAATTTTAACTTACTCGTATAATGCAGAAAGTTCTCACATCAGTATTTTATTAAACATTTTCTTTCTTAAAAACTCAAAGGAAAAGGAGAAAATTCTCGTACTACAGCCAAGTCAGCGTACTTAACGATAATTTTACAAAAAAAACCTTCATTTCATAACGGACGGAAACCTATAAGTAAGTTGCTTAAGTAACCAATTCATTTTAATAATACATTTTAGGAATTTTGTTTGAAAAATCGGAACCTTGTTTGGAAACGAAATTAGAGCTCCGTGAAAGTTATAAGCGGAAGCGTTTTTTAATAAATATGTCCACCCGCGTTAATCATTTAATAAACACGTTCGCATTCCATAAATAATTGAATAGAGTCTGCGCAAAGAGAGAGGAGCGTCCTAGGCGTGACGTTTAGATAAATAAATAGCTGCAATATATATATATATATATATATATATATATATAATGCAATACATAAAACCCATTATATTCCCACTGCTGGGACTCGAGCCTTCCTCTCAGAGCAATTGGGCCATAATCCACTTGGTGGGCTTGGTGGATAGGTTAGTGGCCAACCCATGTCGAAGTTTCAGGCCGCCCGAAGGCCTTCGATATATCCTAACCCGATTCAGTCTCGTTTCGGCTTTCGCACGAGGAACCTCTGTCGCTTGCGGTAAATTTTAGTCATGAATATGGGTCATAATCGTTAATATCAATGCGACGAAGTGGGGGCGAAATCTGAATTCGTGCTGATGTAGTATAGCCCCTTAACTGAGCACTTCCGTGCTTCAGAGGGCCCTTTAAACCGTCGGTGCCGGTTGTTTGTTTTAGGACAACATTAACAGTCGTTAGATGTTGAAGGTCTTCGGACGGCCTGGAATCTTCGCCACTATCCTATCTACCAAGCCTCACTGGGCCCGCGTGGTGGATTATGGCCCAACTCCACTCTATGAGAGGAAGGCTTTAGTACCAGCAGTGGGAACATAATGGACTGATTATGTTTATGTAAATGCTAACATTAACAAGTTCAATTTGAAAATTTTTATAGTGACTTCCATTTCATTAAGTTATTGAAGTGTAACTCAAAAAGTACTGAACCGAATTTGATGAAATTTAACCACACAGGAAGTACCAGCTTTCAAACAAAGAATTTTGAGAATCGGTTCACCCAGTTGAAAGTTATGAGATAACAAACATAAAAAAACAGTCGAATTGAGTACCTTCTCCTTTTTGGAAGTTGGTAGAAAACTCAACGAAACGTACAAAAATCTTTATGTACCTACTTACTTTTCAAACACGTAAATGGTTCATGATATTTTATATAATCTCATTCGGTAATATTCTAAATATGAAATTAAATACAGACTTTTATTGGCATATTTTATTTACATACTTCTTTAAGAAAATAAAAAAAAAATTAAAGCATTATTCTCCTAACAAAACAATGCTTTAAAACAATTTTTAAATTATTAAAGTACAATGTGTCCACCAAGGAGGTTTCAATTCAATTTAAGTACGTACAATATCTGTGGTGAGCGCGATGGTTCCGAGCCAATAGACCAATAACAGATTTTTTCCACTGATATTGGCAAAATTGTGGTTACGCCGCACAACCCACACAAACAAGAAGAAGAAGAAGACTTTTTCCATTTTGGCGCTATTTCGTACATACGAATTTGAGTAATATTTTGTTGGATAAAACTTTAGTAGCAAAAATGGCATGAGATTTAATAAAGTAGTGTATGCAACTGCATATACTTAGGTATTAAAACACTCGTGTAATCTTATTTTGAAAAAAAAACTACACTCATGTTTTAAAACCCTCTATTATATGACAGTTACATAAACTACTATTTTTAAATAATTTGTAGTTATTTTTGGTTATCGCCGCCTCTCATCACTTGTGCCACTGAACACGGATACAAAGTCGCGTGTAATGGACAAAGTTGTTTTCCTGCGATTACTGTGAGCTACGCAAACGAGTCGAGGAACGTTTTGCAAATACGCGCCTTTCTCAGTACCTAAGCAAAGTTGAGGTTGCGGTGAAAAACTATATGAAGTAAAGTAAATAGTATATACTATAGAGGAGCAACGTTATAGAGGTAAGTTCTAAGGAGGTAGCACGAATGGTATTATAAATTTTAATTATTATTAATAATACATTTTAATTTTAATGAATTGAAACAAGTACTAATTAGAACGTAACAATTAATAATAATGATCATCTTTAATCTTTATTGGTATTCTTTCAAAACAGTTCATACACTAAATATATATAATGCCCACATAAAACATTCTGTGGATTACCACAGTTGCTGATACCACAGCATACAAATATAGACTGTGTAGGTAGATACGTTGTACGTATTAATTAACATACAAAAGTACCTACAAGTATAAGACAACATACTAATAACGTGGTTTAACATTACTTTTATTCATATACATTTGTTCATTTATACTAGTACAATATACCAAAGGTTTCACAAGAGGTGCTTACCTTAAATCTCACAAGTTATCCGCACAACGGTCGGTGAACGAAACGGCCACGATTTCACTCGACAAGGGCTTTTAAAGACTTCTACTCAGTAAACAAGATGGCGCCGTCGGACAGTGCCAACATGGCGTGCGCGGGAAATTGTTGATCGTGAGGTATTCGTTCAGCGAATTCCGAGTACAATTATGTTTGCACTAATTAGATACTAGTTAAAATCATTAACAAATAAAATATGAATTATCACACATTATAAACAGTTGTTTTAAAGTATACATGAATGTCTAATAAAAAGTCAAAAGGCGTTACTTTTAAAAAGTTTACATTGTACTACATGATTTTCTAGGAGTCATTTTTAAATTTACCAGTTTGTAAATTCGAAACATGAATTATGATCATATAAAACAATGGTTTGCCATGATTTGCCAATTATAAGTTAGTCAATTTACAGAACCTTACACAAGCAAATGGTATCTAATTGATATAAACATATTTACAGTGTTATAGGGACTTAACACAATATACTTAAAGGTAAGTAATTAAACAAATAGAAGCACATGTACGAGTAGGTACTATATTTATGGTTTGATGACATTCGGACAAGAAAATCTGATTACCGAATGTCATCGACCTCCTGCGAGTTTGAATGTGTAGGTAAGTTAATATCGTACCTACCTATATAACAGTTATAAATTAATTCTATTACTTTATAATGCTGTGTTACCTATGACACTCGGACAAGAAATTAATTGAATAACGCGCTGCGGTTCACATTGCGAGTTTTCAGTGCAACAGTCGTACTAAGTAGATAAAAGTGATAGTGTATTCTGTAGCCTTCTGTATATGTCAACGACACGATTACGTTACACTACACTTACGAAAGTGTTTGTGCTAGGCCACTGGAATAAAAATACAAACAAGCTAGTAGTAAACTAGATAACCTGCCCCGCCCCGACCTTAAACGGCGATGTACCGATTTTGTTATAATTTTCATCATCACAATAGCCCACAAATTTCCAAAGGCTTAGAAGCGGCCCGCAGCTTGACCTGCAACCTTTGTGAGGTTGTCGATGCACCTACGCTGCGCTTGCCGGTCCGTGGTCTCCACTCCAGAACCTTTCGGCCCCACTGGTCATCAGTTCTGCGTGCTATGTGCCTTGCCCACTGCCACTTCAACTGGCTTACCTTCTGAGCTATGTCGGTGACTTTAGTTCGTCTACAAATCTCCTTATTTCCGATTCGATCACGTAGAGAAACCCCGAGCATAGCCCTCTCCATAGCTCAGTGTGTGACTTTGAGCTTGCTCTTAAGGCGCGCAGTAAGAGACCACGTTTCTATTCTTAACTAATACGTTAGTTCGTTTATTCGTTTACTTGCCTAGTAGTGCCTGTATAGTTTAATTGCATAATTCAAAGCATGATGTGGTCGTTTTATAAATAGGAGATAGCTAGTGTAGTAGTAGATCAGTTACTAACGACTAGGTCAGTGCCGCAACGATAAACAAACGTCCAAATCCTATCCTACTATATAAAATTACACATTTGAAAGTTGGGATATTTGTTACAGAACCGTGAAGAAACAGCTGCACCTGAATTGGATTTAATTTGGTGAGTAAACAGATTAATACATAGGACAGCAGTGGATTAACACATAGATATACATATTTTTCATCCTCATCATCACCATCCATTACTTCCACTACATGGATGGTGATGATGACTCTCACGAGTGAAACCGCGGGTGGCAGCTAGTGATTCATAAAATTTCTGAAAACCTGATGAACGGCAAGTACTTTCGTCTCTGACCGTTGATTGAGTCCATTTATGCAAGGGAAAAATCCAAAAAACAACATGTTTTGGGATTTTTTCGTTGTTTTCCTGTCGTCATCGGCTCTACATCTAACACAAGTACAATTTGAAAAATTTAATTACGACTTCCATTCTATTCAGTTATTGGAGTGTAACTCAAAAACTACTTGACCGAATTTGATTAAATGGGACCACACGGGAACCACCAGCTTTCAAGCAAAAAAAGAATTTTGAGAATCGGTTCACCCTATCGAAAGTTATGAGGTAACAAACATAAAAAAAACATACAATCGAATTGAGTACCTCCTCCTTTTTGGAAGTCTGTAAAAAATTCTTGTGTTACAGTATTCGTAACAAAACTCCTCCGAAACAGCTTGAACGATAATTATGAAATTTTGTGAGTATAATCAGTAGGTTTGATAATACGTCGTAAAGTACTTTTCATCATCATCATTATCAATCATCACCACGCGGGTGAAACCGCGGGGCGCAGCTATGAATATATAAAAAAACAAGCTATCAGTTTAATCAAGATCCGATTGTATAACGACTGAGATTTGGGGCCATAAAACCGGAGTTATTTGTCCATTGCAAAGTTAGAGCGTATTTAACAGTCGTTAAGGGCGGCGACGGAACATAAAATAGACCCAAGTTTTTCAATGATCCAACCTTTTTTCTTTCTTACATTGGAACGAAGTCAAAAGTCGCGGCAAACATTCTATAATCAAACACTTTCTTATACTCGTATATTTTTCATTCAATGTTACGGAAAAATACGGATTTTCTTCTAGTTGTTATGTTAATATGTAAAGTACTGTTTAAATTTCATTTTTAACGCGGGCGTCAAGTGTGGAGCTTTTTAATAGAGCCATTGACTTCTATAATAACCTATTTGTTTGTGAATTTGATATATCTAGTAGAACCTAAACATCAAGGAATGTAATAACATTCATTTCTATGCATCAATCGGCATCAATGACTGGCCGGTTGGCGCAGTTGGAAGATCCCTGTCTTCTGAGCCACTGGTCTCGGGTTTGGCAAACATTCGTGTGCATTAACATGTCATGTTTGTTTGACCTGTGTCTGGCTATGTATATGTAGGTATATAAGTTATATGTACATGCATTAGCAAGCACAAACTTTGATAGTTTACATTTCTCTTTCTCTTTTACATTTCTGTTCTGACATGAGGATTGCATAGCTAGTACGAGTACTTTCCATGCTAAAAGAGAAAACCCTTTTCTACCTCTTAACATTGTCCGATTTCAGTGATTTGTTTTTCATGGAATCGTGGCATTGTTTTTTTTCAGTATTTCAAAGAACTATACATTTCCTTTTTTAGAACTTCAAAAAACTGATAAAATCAAATACGTACGGGTATAGTATACAACGTCATGATTCCACGAAAAAAAATCACTGAAATCGGACAATGTTAACAGGTAGAAAAGAGTTTTCTCTTTTAGCATGGAAAGTGCTAGCTATGCAATCCTCTTAAGTGGAATCAAAAATGGGAGAAGGCGCTGGTCTTCGAACCACAGTGTAACGCTACGTCGAGGACCAGCCGTGCGATTCTCTAAGAGCAAACATCGTTGCATCTTTGACAACATCCGTGAAACAAATGACGAGATGACACGAAACGTTGGAAAAACAACCTTATGTACAAGGCCGATATCTCATAAAGTGTTTGACAGCGGTGAGCTCGTCGACGAGCGCATCGACGAATCATTACAGAATCGCACGGCAGAGGCTTCAAATTTAAATTGTACATGACTATTATGTCAATAAATAAATGTTTATGTTTTATGTCATGTTTATAAGTATGTATATCAGCCATCAGGTTGCCGTAAGTACGGGCTCTGCCTATTTTATGGACCTGAACACCATGTGTAGATGTTATACCATATTAATTTATAAAATAGATTTAAAACGGGATTACTACCATAGAGTAAATTATATAGATGTAGATAGAGACATCAGCTTAAGAAACGCTCAAAGCGTCATCTAACGCAAAGTAGAATTAACTAATTTACGTGACGTCACATCACGTGACCTGATATCAATATCATACAATTATTAATATAAAGAAATATTTCAATACCAAGTTTTTACCAGCCTATGGTTAATTATGGATTGACAGGCTTATTAAAACTACAAGATTAGTTTAACGTAAATATTTATTTTTCATAAAAATTAACATATAGACAAGGCAATTTTATTGAACCTAAATCTGTGACCTGACCAATACCCCCATCCATAATGAAAAGATTATTATTTCTACTCAAAGCTTTGATATTCCCCCTGAATATCAAAGATTTCTTACATCAGCTTTGAAAAATCCATGCAAGTTTCGTGCAGTTCTTAAATCTGGCTTAAATAGTATTGAATGAAAACCATGACGCTCATTTAGAATTTTCCTTCATTCTATAACATGGTCTACATCTATGGTCCCTGCTTGTAAAGACTGAGAGCCATAATTTTTTCTTTTTGTGTGAATCTCTTACCCATTTTGTTTTTTGTTACTTCTCTAAATAGCATCATTATGAAAAGGGCTGCAAGGCTTGTAAATTTTCTTAGTGTATTTTGAAGTTACATTTTTTTAAAGGCTTAGAGCTTTTTTCAGTCTTGTTGCATAAGTATCCTTTTTCTTCTTAACCTTGTTTAACATTGTTTTGTTGTCGACATGTGTCCCTGAAATAAACAAATTGATTTATAATGTTGTACTTTGACTTGTTAATTTATGTTGTACCGTGACACCTAGCCAGAAATCAAGCATGCATTTCTCATGTTTATGTGAGTGGGCTGGCAATTCACACACAGGACTCTACTATTTCATGGGATTGATTACCTGGAAGTGGAAATACGAATAATGAGATACGTTTCAGATTGATTGAAGATGAGCCTACAACCCTACCTGATGGTAACTGATGAGGTGATAAAAGATGGTAAATAGGCTTAACCTAGAATTGGAGCATTACTGATTAGGCCATTTTTACATTATAACTTTTGCATTGATCGCAAAAACAATTCAAGATATTGTGTCTTTGTATTGACAACTACCAAAGACATTAGTTATGTTAGGTATCTAATCTAACTCACATTGGTGGGTACCTACATATACGGAACCTGATGGTATATTTTAATGTAATCACATAGCATTAATGACTCAGCACCCTTTTTCATCATCATCATCTCAGCCGTAGGACGTCCACTGCTGAACATATGCCTCCCCCATGATTTTCCAAAAGGACCTGCGACCTTCATCAGGTCGTCTGTCCACCGTGTCGGTGGACGACCTACGCTGCGCTTGCCGGTCCGTGGTCTCCACTCCAGAACCTTTCCCCAATCGGCTATTTGTTCTGCGTGCTATGTGCCCTGACCACTGCCACTTCAACTGGCTAATCTTCTGAGCTATGTCGGTGACTTTCGTTCTGCTACGGATCTCCTCATTTCTGATTCGATCACGTAGAGAAACCCCGAGCATAGCCCTCTCCATAGCTCGTTGTGCGGCTTTGAGCTTATCTATGAGGCCCATAGTAAGAGACCACGTTTCAGTGCCATAAGTCATCACTGGTAACACACATTGGTCGAAGACTCTTGTCTTGAGGCACTGAGGTATTTTTGACGAGAAGACTTCGCGAAGTTTCCGGAACACTGCCCAGCCGAGTTGGATTCGACGATTGACCTCTTTCTCGAAGTTGGACCTGCCTAGTTTGACTGTCTGTCCCAGGTACATGTTCTCGTCAACAACTTCGAGAACTGAGTTCCCAACTGATATTGGGGTAGGTACAACATGGGCATTAGACATAATTTTGCATTTTTCAACCAATCTTGACGAAACTTGGTATGCATGTTCTACTATTCAATATAAGATAGACTGTGCCCGTAAGGTTTACTGTTCGCAGAACTACAGGAACTACTAGTTTATTAAGTTTAAGTTACTGTACTTACTGGTTTTTCCACATTTTGGTACACAGCAACTTCTTGCGAAACCAGACATTTTTCCATGTAGGTTTGAGTCGTTGTTAAGCAGATCAGAGTCCAGTGAGCGTAGCAGGGGCGAGCAATTGTAAGTAAAGTGGTCGGAGTCCGTAAACAAATAAAAAGTAGTGTAATTTATCAAAGATATTAATTGAAAAACTTTCACGGAAACAAAATTGAAACTGAAAGAAAAGAATTTGAGTTTAATGATGGGCATTATAGATTATAATAAATCGATAATGCTAACTGAACAGCTATTAAGATTTTCAATCGATTATAATATAATTTATTTAAAATAATTGACTTGACTTCATAAATAGGTGGTATTTGTCTATGGTTTCTGTGTTGTGACTAAACTGATTGTCACAATTCTGCGAGTGTCTGTACACGCTGGTGTCATAAACCGTGAGGAATATGTAGGTTGTAGTCTAATATTTATAAGGTCAGTAATAAAAAAAAACCATCAGTATTTGAAAATCCCTCCTGGTTTTGTATCCGCCTTATATAATGACTAGCTGTGCGCCGCGGGTTCTCCCGCGCGGTGATGGATGATTAATCAAATATAGTGTATGTTACGCAGGCATAAATCATATAATAATATAGCTCTCTACTGGTAAAATATATTTTTGAACCGGATGTAGTTATCGCGCTTATCCGTTAAAAACAATCAAATCTTTCCTCTTTATTATAAGTCTAGGTAAGGATTAATTAACAGCAAGGTTATGCCTGTAGTAACTTTGTACTAACTAGAAAAGAGTGATATATCCGGTATTATTTCAATTCAAACAACCTATACATTATCGCGAACTCAGATTAAAATCTTATATCGCATGTATAATTTTTTTAACATATTTCGTAGGAAAACCATAATGAGTAGTAATAAATTCACCGTTTACCACGCAGCGAGACAGGCCAGCCGTTAAAAATCGTACCAGACTCGTCAGGGATAGGTACAACATTTAGGGCTCTTGGGTGAACCCTGTGTCTTTGGTTTACCCTTTTTGGTGATACCCAGTCACAGAAAGGTATTTAGTACTGTTAAACACCCCACTAAACATGAACCTTACATACTCATTGCTGCAACTTGCATTTAGATTAAATGCGTTACTTGAGCCTGTCACATCTGCATATGTTTGTGCAACTGAAAAAACTACGTTATGTTTCAAAGTTTTTAGCAACGTTTAAAACAAATCTTAATGTGCGAGCAATTGTAAGCTTGCTCGGATATTTCTACAACGTTGCATAAACACCATATCTTAAACGTTATATTGTAGGGTAATGAATGGTATACTTAAAAGTTACAATAAAAACTTATAACAACTTAAATACTTATAACAACTTCCAAAAATAATGTTTCAGTAAATCCTTAAATGTCAGGTACTTTCAAGCTCGCTGGGACTTGTATTCTTTGTTAGACATAACTTACAACAGTTCATATGCAACTTTATACGAACTTAGCCTTGCTCAGTGGACTAAATCCGACATCTTCAAATTGTTCACCAACGTTAATCGATTCTTTCTTACGACGCTTCATAGAAACATCACTAACGTAATTATCTATGATCACTAATAATGTTTGACATGTGGTTACGTTCCGTTTCTCGCATTAGTTTTCTTGGTACCACACAATAATTAGTGTATTGCATCTAACAATATTATTTTTCCTAAATACATTAAATAAATAATAGATATAATAATTAAATAAACGTAACATAATTGGTAACATATTTTCATTGTAAAAAATATTAAAATGTATGAACTTGTATTTAGTGTCCTCTAACTGAAAGTGAAATTACTATTACAATTCCCGGTAAACCTACAGTTCTTTCATTTGTTCTAAGTGAAAAGCGTGTGATTACTACGATCACTAAAAAATCGTTCGGGTCGTCGGGTTAAAAAATTTACTATTTTTGTTGTAAATTTATTATGTCATGGCACAAAATAACTACTAAACAAATCTTTCTCAAGGTTAGGGAAACTAATAGTAGGTTCAAAGTTAATTTAATAATAGTCTGCTTGTGCCTTTAGTGGATGATCCACCTCAATTTCAGTATTGTCAAAGTTATTTTAATGGTTTTGGCAATGGCTACTGAGATTATTTTTATTTCCACATCAACGGTACGAGCATGGATCTCACGATGAACTTGTCACATCTATAAATGGATTTTTATCAGCTATTGTAGCATGTCACTCGTATGGATCTAGCCGCGATATCGCGGGCTGTCTTTTACCGATAGTTATTGTCAAATTTCATCTTCTATCGACAATCTATACTCGCAGTGCAGAGACCGTAACACAAACAATTTGCTAAGAAGTATTCGTATCGTAAGCGTCAGCGCGTCACGCTTTGGCGTTCAAACTGTGAGTTATCTGTGTCACAGTTTCCCTAGATACATGACAGTGCTGTTAAAGGAGAACGACACGTTACGTTTACGTAGTTATTCGTGCTAGGCTTCGTGTTGGTGTGACTTATCGAGAGACCTTCAAAATACAATGCGCATGCGATTAAAATGTAGAGGAGCAATGATTAGTAGTTGTGTGTAGCTTTATGCTGGACAATGGCACGATAGTCGCCTAATATGCTAAGTTGCTCCACCGCATTTATACTGTCATAATCATAATCAGCCCATTGTTCCCACTGTTGGGGCTCGAGCTTTTCTCTCGAGAGAGAGAATATTTGGGCCATAATCCCCCACGCGGGACCAGTGCGGCTTTGTGGATAGGTTAGTGGCCAACCCATGTCGAAGTTTTCAGGCCGCCCGAAGGCCCTCGACATAGCCTAACGACTGTCCTAAGACAAACAACCGTGACCGACGACTTAACGTGCCCTCCGAAACACGGAAGCGCTCAGTTGAATAATGCCACTAGCGGTCACCCATCCAAGTCCTGACCGCAGCAAGTGTTGCTTAACTTGTTGATCGGTTAAGATCGCCAAGTCACGCTCCGCTACGAGCGCTTCTTTAAGCTGTTATTTATACTGTATTGCTACTTTAGTCGGGATAAAATATTAAGTCTCTGGTAGGGTTCAGACGAATCGCTATTCGCCAACGGAGACCTTTATGCGAGCCGTTGCGAATATCGAAGGATTATTTCTTTAACATTGTGGTGTATGGGAATACAAGTGGCATTATTCAACTGGGTGCTTCTGTGCTTCGGAGGGCTCGCTAAGCTGTCGGTTGCTTGTATAGGACAACAGTCGTTAGGCTATGTCCTTATACCTTTTACGAAACTATCATACTTAAATCAGGAGCGTTTTGTAACAAGCTTAGAATAACCATACTATCGTACTCCCATCGACACAAAACGGTCAACCAAATTTAATGGTAAGCAAAATCAGTGGTATGCAATATTACTACTTTAAGAGATGAGAGTACGGATCTTCAAAAGTTTGACATTGGAACAATGAAACTTAGTGTCAAAAGTCAAGTCAAAGTACGCGAATCGAGTGAACTATTTGATACTACGTCATCAAAACGTCTATCGTTGTCCATTATTTTAAGCTTGCTAGTATTGACGTGGTGGTACAAAATTTAATGGTAAGGTTGAAACATTATGACAATGATTATAATAATTTGGTTTACACATCTATTAAATCATATAGGTAGTATTTAATTACCTGTAATATAGTTTCGAAATATTAAACATCATTTCAGTCCGAATAGGTTTATGCATCATATAACTACATTATGTTCCTTATTGTGTTGATAAATATTAATGGATTGTTATTATTACAAAATTAAATAATTAGTATCGAGGCTCTGATGTAATTACGAAACATAGTTTGTAAAAAAAGGTTGCGTACAAAGAACAAAATCTCAGTGGTAGCTGGTGGCGAAACTCAGTTGCAAAGGAGTAAAAAAAGTCGCTGTAGACAACTAGTTGCGTATTAGAACGAAATGCTCTTATATCATAACTGGTTGCAAGCAAAGAACCAAACTCTTCTATAGCAACCATTTGGGAAACCAAGTTGTCAAAACAACCAAAACGGAGTTTGACGGATTTAAAGCAGGTTTCACAATTTCTTTTCAATGATCTAAAGTAGTTAATATTATAAAGGTTTAAAAAACCTAACACCCGTCATCTGTATACACATGTCTTAATACGCAAGAAGAAAGAATAATTGGTACGCATAATATACTTCATTTAACTGCAACATCACTGACCATGAAGTAAGTAGTTAGGTTAAAGAACTTTATTACCATTAAAGACAAATTGTCA
Organism: Selenia dentaria; assembly: GCA_917880725.1. Classification (NCBI taxonomy): domain Eukaryota; kingdom Metazoa; phylum Arthropoda; class Insecta; order Lepidoptera; family Geometridae; genus Selenia; species Selenia dentaria. The sequence continues at coordinate 35,147,256 of OU862883.1, forward strand.
CTTACGACTGCCGACTGTCGTAACGAAAATGCTTACTAACTGTTGTCTCTCAGTTTATCTATGAAAATCTAATGTATGTAAAGAAAAACATTAGCAGTTTTGATAAAAGGGGTGATGCTCATTCCATCAACACGCGAAATAAGCACAAGCTATCCGTACATGTAACGCGTCTCCACAGAATAAGTCATTCTTTTATGGGACAATGTATACGATTCTATAATAAAGTTCCCAATGTTATCCGAGATTTACCTATTAATAAGTTTAAAATTACTATTAAAACTAAACTCTGTCAAAAAGGTTATTACAAAATTTCGGATTACATGGAGGATAAAACAGCTTGGGACTGATCACTCCAGGATCTATCTACTCGTGTACAAAGTGTAGCGTGTCTTGCCATACTGATACCATTATTATGTTCTCTTTTGTAAGGCAACACACTGGAGCTAATATTTGTAGTACCTAAGTAAAAACATTGTAAAAACATCTATATAAAAAGAATGGCCCCGAGTTTTTGCCGCTTCTTCTCGGTAGGCTCTATGTATTTTGGAACGCGGCAGTAGGCTTTAAAGTACATTATAATGAAAAATTGATGTTCATAAGTGCGTCTTTGATGCCTAATTTGAATAAATGATTTTGACTTTGACTTTGACTTCGAGGCAACATAATTTAGATATACAATATGTTCCTTGTCGCAAAATATGGACATAATTAGAAAACAAATATTGCAAATATTGTACCTATGTTGCCCAATACAACAAAGGTTCACAAATAATATATACAGATAATGTATAAGATACTAATTTCACGCATTAGGTTTACCTCAAGTTTCATCTGCGATATGTTGAGCCATATGAACAATGTAAACCTTCGTTACGTTAACGGTTAGGTTAACTATTTTCACGACGTGATGACATTTCTGTCTCTGACAGCTATGAACTTAAACTGATTCCCTACTATCTTATCTTTATAACTAATGCATACCCCTTGCTGCCCTCTCTCTCATCTCATGACACACACAAACACACATACACCCTCACACACACAAACACACCCTTACACGATACACACCACACACAATTTATATAACACATGCTATTTAATTGTATTATTAGGTTAGTAAGTATATATTGGAATTATTACCATCATTAAGATTTATAGTTTTTACTCTTAGTGTCAGCACTCATAATTAATGTTGAAGCACATGACGTAGATACTAATTCAACAATTAGATACTACATGTGGGACTATACGTCTTATTAGTTATGACAGCTATATTTATAACTTATTCAGTTGAACCAGTTGATTCGTTTATATTCAACTACTGATTTTAATCCACACAAACATTGTTATTTTTACTGCCTTAATTTAGTGTTTTGCGACTATGACTACCTACTTTATTGTTACACAAAAGTCTATATAATGAAGTTTCAAAATGGCTCATGAGTGGTTTATAAATATCTAGTTACGTAATATTAAATTGTTTAAGCTGTGAAACTTTGTAGATTAAAATAAATAAATATCTTTTTTCACACACAAATATATATATATTATAAATAACACTTTACAATCTAATAATAAACTATCTAAAATAAATCTAATAATAATCTAAAAAATACAATCTAATAAAAAAGGAGCTGTAGTTCATCATCATCATTTCAGCCGTAGGACGTCCACTGCTGAACATATGCCTCGCACATAGAGTTGTAGTTAAATACTTTAAAGTATAAAAAATGTTTTCTCGCATAGGTTCAGCCTTTGTGTCCTAATTCAAGTGTATTACGAAACACATATATTTATGAACAATTGTAGCGTTCAAACATATCTGAGCGCGATAATTGGGAACCGGAACGCTGACTGAGCGTGCCTGCGAGCGGTGTTGCCAGCTCGATATCGAATTATGCCGATTATCGGTACTGTGTACCGATGTTGGTACTCGGTACCTACACAACGAGTGTAATCAGATATAAGTTCATCTGAGCATAACAGGAATTCAGGTTCAGTAGCCTTCTGTAATCTGTTTATTCACCTCAAGTACGGTATATGGATGAAATACTTCGGACCAAAATAACATTCACGCCACACCTTGTCTCACTAAAAATGCCGACGAAAAAACCCAAAGTATGCCGACTGATACTTGTAGACAAGCCGCTGGCATACACTTAAAAACACACGTTGCAGTTCCTGGAAAAGTAGGTTGATTTCTGGGAAATCTATTGTATTGTTGACCAAATATGGCGAATCGCGGGTCAACTGGTATACGGGTAAACTTTATGGTATGGTATTAAAGTTCAAATTAACTTGAAAGTTCGTTATAAGTCAAAACGATTGTATGGGAGTATAGAAAAGTGTTGTATTGAGAACGTTTCAGGTATTTTTTTTAATTTTTCTCTCCGTAAGAACCATCCTCGTACTTCAAAGAATATAAAAAAAAAGAATTGGCAAAATCGGTTCAGCTGCTCTCGAGATTTGTGCTTAGCAACACATTCAGCGATTCATTTTTATATTATAGATTTGCGCTACGCGTTCTTGCTAGAGTTAACGGACGTGAATAAACTCATACTAGGCATGCTGATCGAATGCTTTATTACTCGCCACGCATGACATCACTTACACATAGTTCGGTTCGGAACTGAACTATTGACTTTTTTTGTATGATTTTTGTCTGTTCTAGCTATTTGTTATATTGTAATATTGTTTATCATCGTTTCTACATGATACTCGTAGCTATTTTTTTATGTATGTAGATTCCATTTTTGCGACTAGATTTTGTATTGCCCCTATCTTCACAGTATAAAAAAGTATCAAATAACAAACTTAAATATTTAATTTAATAAAACTATCGTAGTTGTTGCAAAAGGAAATTGGCTCGAATATTTGAAACCGACTAAATTCAAAATGCCAGAGTTCAAACAAGCTGCTAGTCTCGTAATAAACTGTATCCGAACATCTTCACACAATTCAGTGGAAGATAGTAAATTGCCGACGCTGCAGCCGTGAAATGTGATTTGTCCCACGGTTTCTCGACGCCTTCGGTTTAAAGCTACGAACACAAACGTTCTAACTCTGGCAGCTTACAAACGAAAATAATCTTTGACAGTTCTAAACAAAGGTTGCTATTAGTAAAAAATCATTAAATTATTAAGGGTAAGTTGGTAGACATATTGAAAATGTAGTTTGCTTAATTAACATTAAAATTTGTATTACAGAGTATAATATCGTCCTTTAACAAATAAAATTAGCGCTTTAACAAATCTACTCTGCTTTGTATAAGTGCATTGTTGGTGCGATGGATAACATTGTTTTTTCGAGGTTTTTCGAGACATTAAGTGTCAGAGAGTATTCTCTCTCTCGACTCTTAACTTTTTACATATCTTTCATAGTACACTAATGTTTACCGTATTAGAATACTTAAAACCATTACCAGTGGACCAGATTGCAATGTTTAACTACTAGATCACGTTGGTATTTCAAATATTTTCACTTTATGTCCAAATAAAAAACCTTTCATAAAACCAACGAACTAAGTTGATTAAACCGGTTTTCTCGCTCAAGATAAACTTATTTCAGAATGATGTCAATCGATAACAGATTCGTTCAGCGCAGCGTTTTCATCAGTTCAGAGGAAATGAAGACACGATGTTAGGGAGACGAATGATTGCAATGCACTCAGTCCCTTACTACGAAACGTTACGCTGACGAAACGGGCTAGTTGATTACCAATCAGTGTGAGAAATCTCAAATCTCCGTCGGGATTCAAACTGTCTTCTGACATGAATAGGGTAGTTGACACAGTCAAAAATAAATTACAATGTAATGTTAACTTAATAATAGTTGGAGCAAATAACTCAATTAGTTAAAAAAAATATATTGAATATGGATTAACTTTATTTTGAATAAACAAAGTGTGTACAAAAGTTTCTAAGTCACGTGACCTCTAACGGAAGTAGCGGCGGAAATGATGTCATAAGGGCAAAAACAAACGTCTGGTATGATAGTGTCGTCCCTCATCAACAGATTGAGAATCAAGCAAGTGAAGAAATCATCTAATATTATTGATTTAAAACTAAATACATACAAGGTCAAAGGACAAACTGTCGATCCATAAACACGATTATAACGGCAACCGCAAATAATATAAGTTTGTTATACATCTTTTATATTAATTAGTTACCTAAGTTTATAATAATATTCAATAGTAAATTAGTTTTTCTTGATATCACTGTTGTTATACATTTATGGATTTCAGTTTTTTTTCTTTTTATGATCGAAAAAGGATCTTGACAGACAGACAGACGAACAGACGGACAACAAAGTGATCCGATAAGGGTTCATTTGTCTTTTTGAGGTGGACAATCCCACATAGAACAAATGATGCGGCTAAAAAGTTAAAAACATAGTTGTTTTTTAGATAGAGTTCGTTAAAAAATATAAACACATATGCTAGGTGTGTATTTCGGTGTCCTTATTAATTTAACGTACAATAAAAAAAGGTTAACATCCCTATTATCAGAGGTTTTCCGGATTGTCAGATATTATTCGATCCCGGATGTTTTTGTTTAAAATTGCAAAATGTCATGAATAAAGTAAAGTAATACTATTAGAGTTTAACCTCAGTTCTTAGTCACGCATCCTTTTTTTATTATTAAATCATACTAATCTTGTGTGATCTGAGTAAATAAATATATTATTATTATTATTCCTTTTATTTAAATAAATCACGGATTTAATCCGGCCCTTTACAGAGGCATAAGTGGGGCTGTAGCCAACACTTAGAGGCCTGTTTGGTATAGAAAATACAATGTACTCGTAGTATAAAAAACAGAAACATTTTGGATGGATGGTGACAGGGTATATCTATTATAAAGATGGTCAAAATGGCAAGGCTATTGATATGAACTAATTAGTGACAACGGCACCTGCCAATTTCAGTCTCATTTTGAAATATTATATATATAATAATATTATTAATATTATATTTATTATTATTTTTATTCAACCAATTTCATGGGTTTCACCCGGTCCTTTACAAAGGTATAAGTGGGGCTGTAGCCAACACTTAGAGGCCTGTTTGGTATTAAAATACAATGTACTCGTAGTATAAAAAGAGAAACATTTTGGATGGATGGTTACAGGGTATATCTATTACAAAAATGGGTAAAATGGCATGGTTATTGATATGTACTTATTAGTGATACGGGAGATAGTGGGCTATGGTCGAAACTACGGCACCTGCCAATTTCAGTCTCATCTTAAAATATTTAGGCAGGTGGTGACTTGCCACCCAATAAACAGGCCCCCCATAAAAGCCACCATCAATGGTGACAAAAGGGGCAACGTTGGTGTGGATGGCTAAAGGGTGTCGAGAGGTATCCTGCGGTTTCATTGGAGCACTACTACCGGCGTTATGCCCTTTAACACTTCCACCCTTGGAGCTTTTTGTTACTTACTCTTGCGTCTCCACCCCCAGACGGCCAATTAAGGCAAGCCGGGGGTCAGGGGTCTCATTTAGCCCCAGGGAGAATCAGGGTCCGCGGTGTCGCCACTCACCGACGGCTCGCCACAAAGCCGCCCCTGCGGTATTATTATTATTATATAATGTTAAGCTTAAAAATCAGTAGTTTCAAGAAGTGTTAAGAAACCGAGTGAGAAAGATGCGAGTTTCTATGGTACGCCACCTATCGTGATAATAACTTTGCACTCGCAGATTGAACTGACACAATAGTTTTTCCATATACATAATTACAGCTGTACAATTGTTTTAACTATCGTTTTTCATCTGCAATTGCGGACTCGAATGTAAGTCCGTCTAGAGGGGTACCCTATATACAGTGCACACAACAACCTCTATGTAGTGATGACCAAGCATATTAATAATGATAATACCGCAGGGGCGGTTTTGTGGCGCGCCGTCGGTGAGTGGCGACACTCCCTAGGGCTAAATGTGACCCCTGACGCCCGGCTTGCCTCAATTGACCGTCTGGGGTTAGAGACGCCAGAGCAAAAGACAAAAAGCTCCAAGGGTGGAAGTGTTAAAGGGCATAACGCCGGTAGTAGCGCTCTAGTGAAACCGCAGCTAACCTCTCGACACCCTTTAGTCATCCACACCAACGTTGCCCCTTTTGTCACCATTGATGGTGGGCCTTATGGGGGGCCCGTTTAGTGGGGGGGCAAGTCACCACCTGCCTAAATATTTTAAAATGAGACTGAAATTGGCCGGTGCCGTAGTCTCGTCCATAGCCCACTATCTCCCTTAACCCAAATAAGTTCATATCAATAGCCTTGTTATTTTACTCATTTTTGTAATAGATAATCCACGTCACCGTCATCCCAAATTCTGTTTTTATACTACTTTGTATTTTTTATACCAAACAGGCCTCTAAGTGTTGGCTACAACCCCACTTATTCCTTTGTAAAGGACCAAATGAAATCCGTGATATATATTAAATAAAGGAATTAATAATAATAGTTTATTTTAATATTAATAATATTTTACAATTTGTTTACAAAATCAAATACAACAACAAATAATTACTAAAATAGCCAAAGCTTGTATTGTTTCTATCTACTTAGTCTGCTATCGCGCAAAACCTACACTTTGCAAATGGAACTAAAAAAGTTAGAAAAAGTGCCTTTGTATCGTAAAGCACTGGGTGACATCTACGGGTATAGGCAGATGTGGTACTAGACATCAGGTGACTTACTTAATGTTATAAAAATCTTCCAGCAATCCGTCACCCCTTAGCGACCCATAGATTGCAGGCACAGAAGCATACGTGAATTTAACATGCACTCCAAAGCATCGTCATATCCTCTCAACTCGGTGGATCGAACCGATTTCCACGGAAAAAAGAATTTTCACTGAAAATCCGGGGGAACACGGAGAGTGATTGCTCACTGCGACCACTAAATATATTCTCTGGATGCTGCAACCGGCGGTGTTTTGTTTTCGATGGCTTTTCAACGAAAAATGTAGACCGTCGGATGTTGAAAAGATTTTTTACGGTTTTCATTGCTTGAATGGCTTGTGAAGCGGATTAGACAGAGTCTGAAATGGTCCATGTACGTATACTATATATAGGCGCATTGATCATAGAGTTTCGTATTGCAAGGTAAAAATAAACCCTAAGCGATGGTAAGACATTGTCTGTCCGTGCGTAGGTAACTAATAAGTTGTAATTTGTCGCAATTTTTAATGCCACTACCACACACCTAATTAAATTTAAAAACGTATTGCAATTTTAGAGAGCAATATTCGTATCCTTGGACAGGATTCAGACACGCGTCTTCCGACAATCTGTGTTAGATGCCATGACCACACGCCCGCTGACGCTTATGCGTCCGAGCATAGAATTTAAACTCTATCGGCCTTATTAATAAACTTGTAATAAACCCGGAGTAGTTAAAACATCTATCTGTCAATTTTTCGCTTGCAGTAAATGTCACGCGTGAAAGCAAGACAAAGCATGTTACGTCTAATCTATGTTTACGCAACGTTTATTATGCTTTGTCTTGCTTTCACGCGTGACATTTACTGCAAGCGAAAAATTGACAGATAGATGTTTTAACTACTCCGGGTGTAAGCCAAGTTTATTAATAAGGCTGTCTATGATTTTAACCGTCGTATGGGGAGTTTACTGAGTTTAAGTGACTTTTTCATTTGAGAGATGAAAAAGTCACTTGTCATGTTAAACGTCTTGCTTGCCCATAACAATTCAGTGCTACATTCAGATTTTTACACTACAACAGTATGTATGGTGGATTACAAGTTAGACAAATGTTTAACAGTTTTATTCAGAGTTAACCTACTCGTTATGTACTCATATTGGTGTGTATTTTTTTTTTTTTTTTTTTATTTATTGGGGTAAACAAACAATACCACAGTAAAAGCTTAAGTCTAATAAAACTTATATTTAACATAGTACTAACTATGGTATCAGCACCGTTTACCACGGATTATTTAAAAAGTATTAACTTTAGGTACATAATGCGATAGGTGGTAGTACTATATATTCTAGAAGTTGTATAATTTTATTCTTAAACATATTAGGTCGCGTTGCCGCAATATCAATATTATTGAAATTTGTGTTATACAGTTGTACCAGCCGATATAGCGGAGAACGCTTACCAGCGTTAGTGCGGCAACGGAAGGTTGCAAACAATTGTGAAGGTTTACGGCAGTGCGTTCTAGTAGGTATTTTATAACATATCTTACTAATGATAGGTATACAATCATATCTATTGTGACAGAGGTCATAAAGCAACATTGCTTCCAGTTGTTTACGTCTAGCCTGGAGTTTCAATAGTTTATATTTATGTAAGAGCTGTTCATATGATAAACTGCTACGGAAACATTTATATTGCATACAGCGCAAGATTTTTTTCTGTACACGTTCGAGAGCTACAACATATTTACTATAATAAGGATCCCAAATGGACAGTGTATTCTAGGTATCGCATAGGAAACGCAGGTTAGATCGGCTTCTTTTGTCCATGGCAACTTTTAAAAGTTTGAATGAGTCTTGAAACTCACTAACTCGCTGCGGGTAATCACGGAGCCAGCGAACTTTCAGCGAGTTCAGAATACGACTTCTATTCATTACATCGGTGTCTGTTTCCTGCTGAGTGTTAAGTTTCAAGAAATGCGGATGGGAGATTGTATTTTATATTTTTAACGGTTATCAATATAAGGAGTATTGTACCTACTCGACGTTCGTGTGTGTGTGTGACATCGTAGCCTAGGTATGGTTGCGATCATCATCGTAACTTTGAAGGTAATAAAACGATGCAATACATACATCCATCGTCTTGTTACATGTAGAATTGAGTATCATACTAGTACCTATTCTTGTGAAATTACAAAGTAATTGTATACTTATAGTGCAGTTTGTGCAGTGTTTGTCTTATTTCCCAATACCTACGTATTAGAACAAACTTTTCTTTTATTTATATGATAACATTTTTATAAAAGTAGATTTAGTGAATTCAAATCTCATAAATACGCTATCTTCCAAAGCCTACGCCTTTAATAAATTGAAAGTATAATATGTTGACAGTCCTAATCCTGTAAGAGTATGAAGGGCAGATATCAGTTGAACATATAGCAAATAATAGTAGTAATAAATATAAGTAGTAGGTACCTATACTCTATTTGTTCTAGTCTACTATTTTATAATTCAAAAATCTCTCATGAATCGAATCGAAGTATCGAGTCATTCTTTAAAGTATTATGTGAAGACTAATACGCTACGCAAATCGTAGGCGATACTAGGTAAGACTATGTGGAACAGGTATTTGGATCACGTATTTGCATGGACTAGGAACAGGTGCACCTAGTCTCGAATGTACCTAGTACAGCCCATCTCTAGTGAGCATGTTCACGTTGGTTGTAATATGGTTTTAAACTCGAAAATTAAAATCAGAATAACAAATTTCCAAGCCTTTTGCTGTGAAAACAAAGCGAGGCGATAGTCGCTCGCGAATTATCGCTGGCTTGTTCCCACGGGGCGCGCGCGTCGATGCCGAGTGCTCTGCAGCCGACAAACGAGCAAGGTTTATTAATTGTGAGCGACATTTCCAGCGGAATCGAATTGTTTCATATATTGGATAACTACAGCGCAGCTTAGTAACTGTGGCAATGTCAATGTGTCTCAATATTATATATAAGTTAATCCTTCCAACTAATATTATAAACGCGAAAGTTTGTGTGTATGGATGTGTGGATGTGTGGATCATTGTTACTCTTTGACGCTCAAACGGCGGGGGCAATTTTGATGAAACTCGGTATGGAGGTAGGTGAGTCTCTGGACACACAAGATACTTTTCATCATCATCATCATCCATCACCACGCCAGATAAAGTGTAATATTCATAGGCACAGCATAGACAAAATAATAAGATCTCCGTCTACGTCACGATCGTAGTGGTGACAGTTCTGTCAAAGTTTGTGTCAATTTCTGGTGGCTAAGTCAAAAGCAAAGTTATTTTGACAGCTCGATACACTAGACGTGCTCGGCGACCGTCAAGGGTGATGAAATGTAATGACAGTTTTACCCATAGTGATTAGTTTTATATATTATGTATGTCCGTAAGTTCTGTATTTTATTTGATTGTTTCCTGATTGATATACTAAGTATTTAAATTTACTCATATAATACTATTATTGCAGTTCAGTTTGACCGTGTACATATTTAATGACATCTTGGTATAAAGATATTGTTATGGCCTTGGAGAAGATAATAAGCTATTCGAAATACAAATCCTGCGCAGACGTTCTCGCGGGCACCTGCTAGTATATTATAAGTCAATAGTAAATTGAAACTCGTGCTTTACATTATTCTATGTGTAAGATTGGCGTTAATCTCATAAAAACTGGTACCGTGACTAATTCAGCAGCATAATATTTCTTGCATATAGTTTGGTAGTAAAGTATACACATAATCACCAGCCAAGTGCGAGTCAGACTCGCATTCCGAGAGTTCTGTACATAATGACGTGCTATGTGCCACGTCGTATTTACCTACTGGCTTATTCTGCTGAGCGAAATCTACGTCGTCATAATCAAAGGGTCAACAAATAGACACGTAAACCTGGTGCAGTAGAAACAGCCAGGAGTAGCTATAGTCGGACCTATCCGATAAATATTACGTGAGTAGGTAATGCCGTATTTCTAATTAATAAAAAGTAGTAGCTAGTCGCTCGCTATCTTTTTTAACCGAGTGCGACAAAGCCAAAAGCGATTTTGATAAAAAGCACTTTAATAAAAACATTTTTACCAAAAAATTTACTTTTTAGTGTTGAAGTCGGTTCCACTTCCGTTTTTTGTTGAAAAAAATGTATACCCTTTTAAATACCGTTGCTACTTACGGGATCGATTGTCATTCACCATCAATAATGGTATCACACGGCAGTTCGTAATGCCGTGTGATTCTCGTATTCGTAAAATAGGAAAGTACGAATCAAGTCAACAAATTGTCAATAGTTAACCCAGCGGCGCAGTGGGAGAGAGAGGACGAGACGCTCGCGAACGATCGGTGACTTGGTCCCGTGGGCTCGAGACATGGTAACTAAATAAACGAAACAATCATGCTTCGTTTATTTAGGTACCATGTTAATACTGAATACAGACATGATCTAACAGCTCCAGTAAATCTATAACATAACTAGCTGGCCCGTTCGCGGCTTCGCTCGCGTGGCCTTGCAGGATACGATGCCTTTTTTATTATGTCAAGATTTAATTATGTCAAGAGCTCAAATGAATTATCTCCTCAAGCGGCCAAAAGTTAAATCTATTGCATTATCGGTACACCGATTGATTGACGTGTGGTTAATTGAATTGGCAGCTAACAACGTCCGGGTTGTAAATAACAACATCAGGGATTGTAAAAGTTTGCATATAGAAACCATTTCAATACCATCGAACTATTTACCATTCGTCAGTCTCGTCGTTAGCTTCTTTCTAACCGTGCGATTCTCTAAGAGCAAACATCGTTGCTTCTTTAATAACATCCGTGAACGCGGTGGTAGAGTCTTTAAAGTACATTATAATGAAAAATTGACGTTCATAAGTGCGTCTTTGATGCCTAAATCGAATAAATGATTTTGACTTTGACTTGAAACAAAGCTAATATAGTTGCTTTGGGGTTCGTTAGTTTTTCTTGGAAATACTCTGGAACTTCTAAATTATTTATAATGAAATTTAGAATAGGTTTCAGAATAGTAAATATATTGTCTATGTAGGTGGACCTTGAGGCTGTTATCCTAGGTTCCAAGAAAATATTGTACATATTATAAGATTTAAAAAGTAACAAAAATGTATCCACTACATTACTGATTATTTATAGTAAATCAATATTAAAGTCTGCACAGATAATCATTGATTTATTTGTGTTAGAGAGCTTAATTAATGTTTCCTCCATGCACTTTAAAAGTCATCATATGGTGAGCATGGAGGTCTGTATACGCACAGAACAAGGAACTGCTCAAACTCAATACAATTTTTTCACAGGACATTTCTATTACTCGTTCAACAGATAGGCTCACAATATCTTTTCGTTCTTAAAGTTTTTTTTCAAGAAAATATTTTGTGGCAGAAATAAATGAACGTGTAGAAATACAAGTTGCAATATATCCGTTATTCTTAAACACTTATCCAGGGTCACAGTAGGTACCCGATTCAATTCAAACGATCATTAATGCATCCCGAAGGGCATACGGCCCGATCTGTCCGAAGCAGGTGACGCGCAATGATTGTGAGTGACGTGAAGTACGGCTGCAATTCGAAATAGTTTCATCAACCGGCCAAAACCTAATATCGTCATTACACAAATTCAATTGCATACGCAGAATATTTATCCTAAAGTGTATGTTAAAATAATCAAAATCAAAGGTAAAAAGGCGAAAGGACAAAGCCCAAAACGTTATTCTGACGGTGTCACAGCAGCTAGAAATGACAGTCGGCGTGGCACTCCAGGTAGCAATAGATCGGAACAGATGGAGTAAAATCTTGAACACTATTTGAAGGAGTCACGATCCTCACTAATGAGAGAACGATTGAGGTGTCATAAACCTCCTTTACGTCCCCATTGCTGGGAAACGGGCTCTCTCTCAACCGGATCAACCCATGCTTCTCTCTGAGAGAGATGCATGGGGTGATCCATCCCATCACGCGATCCTAGTGAGAATTTGTTCAGTTCAGTGGTCAGTTATAGGTTAAGCCAAAAGGACAGGTCTACAAATCCATCATTAGGCATGTCCTTCTATACGGCAGTGACACGTGGCCAGTGCTTGAGCGACACAAGCAGGAGCTGCATGCCACGAAGATGAAGATGCTGCGCTGGATGTGTGGAGTTACTCGGAAAGATCGAGTCAGAAACTCCTGCATCCGTGGCAGCCTTCATGGGAGACATTGGAGACAAATTGCAGGAGAATATGATACGTGGGAAACAAATGTCTTGCCATACCGCCTCCGCCCGGGCCCGGCAGATTAGGTAGACCCAGGAAGTGCTTGACATCGTAAAGGGTGACATGCACGCATATCAGCGTGCCAATGGTCTCACCACTAGGGATACAGAAGACCGTGCTAAGTGGAGGGAAAAAAGCAGGAAAGCAGACCCCGGGCTTCTTGGCGGAAGTTAAGAATGCAACCGGGAAATTGCTAGGAAGAAGAAGAAGAAAAAGTGGTCAGTTATATTGTCGAAGTTTTCAGGCCGGATGAATACCTCCAACATAGTTGAATGACTGTTGTTCTAGATAACCTCCAGGACCGACGACTTCACTTACCCTCCGAAGAAATAAAACGTTCTATTGAAAAAATTTCTTGTTTTGATGTGTAATAGTGATGGATTCATAAACGTTGCACCGTAAGGGAGTACACGAGTAGGTACTTATAGGCGACGTGCATTAAATCATGAAACGTTGTTTTTTGTGTTTTCCAAACGTCAAAACGTCAATCACCTTAGAAAGTTTTAGTGATGTATCCACCGCTCTAATTACTTGACGTTAGTAATGTTTATTTTTATTTACGTGACTGGGACTTGACTCTGACTACATGTATAAAGTGTCCCTTGACGCATCTATAAATAATTTATTGACTCAGGCGTTACTTTGCGGAAATCCATTATCAAAAAACGATATTAAAAATATTTAGTGACACTTCCGCTAAAAAGAAAACAATGATTTTGACCGACAGTGGTCACTGTCGGTCTAGCGCTCGACGAGTCAACATCTCCTGAGGATGCCTCGTGTAGAGGCGAAACATGTGTCGATTCGGTGTTGGTTTATTTGGGGTTTCTTGTGTTTTTTATTTTGTATTCTTCCTATTAGCATTTTATGCGGGAGGGAGGGTGGTGCACGCCCCCAAATAGGCCAAAATCATTATTTTCTTTTCAGCGGAAGTGTCACTAAATATTTTTTAATATCGTTTTTTGCATCTATAAATATTTATCTTAATTAATTCAGAAATGGCAAATGTACTAGCATACGAGCCTATTTACAAAGAAATAAGTGAGATAGAAAATCGTTGAGCCTTTGTCATGGGTAAATATTTAGCCTTACAAGAACAAATTACTCCTTTTAAAGGATAATAGTAGAAGAGTAGTATATACAAAGAATATTAAAAGTAAATGGAAAAGCCTTTTCGTTTCACTGTGGCCACAACATACCACTATCAAAGAAAAAGATAGCGGGTCGTTAAGAGCGTATTTTTCAACAATTTTCCCGCGCACACAGTACGAGTGAGCGGCCATTTTGACGCCGACGACGTAAGCGCGGCAAAGGCCATAAGTCCGTTCTGCCTGCTTCGGCCTCTAATCGAGCCCGTTCATCAGTTAACTCTGCAAAGCCGGAACACTCGGTAATTGCTTGCGAGAGAGCTATTACCTTGATGGCCGCAATAATAGAGATAGACTTGTATAGGTGAGCTGTGTGTCTCAAACAAAGCATTGGACTGTCCTGGACGTTAAATGGCAGGTTGGATTGAACTGGATTACGAGTGTAATACCGTTTAGATAGGCTCTCAAGAACATTACATATAGTATCTGATTGTTCTATCTATACAACATCTGTACTAAGTACATAAATGTAATTATCAGATACTGAAAACTCTGTAAAATCTGTCATCATCATCATCTCAGCCGTAGCACGTCCACTGCTGAACATATGCCTCCCCCATAATTTTCCAAAAGGACCGGGTTGGATGCGGCCTGCATCCAACGTCGTCCTGCGATCTTTATCAGGTCGTCTGTGCGCCGTGTCGGTGAGTGACCTACGGCCCCATCGGCCATCTGTTCTGCGTGCTATGTGCCCTGCCCACTGCCACTTTAACTGGCTAATCTTCTGGGCTATGTCGGTGACTTTTGTTCTTCTACGGATCTCCTCATTTCTGATTCGATCACGTAGAGAAACCCCGAGCATAGCCCTCTCCATAGCTCGTTGTGCGACTTTGAGCTTACGTATGAGGCCCATAGTAAGAGACCACGTTTCAGTGCCATAAGTCATCACTGGTAACCACAGAATATGGTCTGTGCTGGTAACACACATTGGTCGAAAACTCTAGTTTGAGGCTCTAGTTTGAAAAATTGTAAAATAATGTAAAATCTGTATTATTTTACAATTTTTCACAAAGAAGCAAAAAAGAGTACATTGTCGGACGGGATTCTAACCCGCGTAGCCCGACTATCCGTGTCAGACGCCATAACCACTAGGCAAGCGAGGCACCCATTTAAGCATAAAATGTCTTTATCTATCTTTAAAATCTATTTAGTTGATTTTACCGTAGTGTGGTCGTGCTATGTATAGAATACCTTGAAAAGCTTTATCTGAGCGATAGAAGACAGGTTAGTGTACCCGAAGCCCAAAAGAAGGGCAATGTATTTGACCTGTTTGTATGTCCGTCCCTATGTACGCTCGCGGTGAAACCCAAAAAGACAGCGGATTTTAAGCGCGTTAATTTTGAATTTAGCTTTCTTTTAAAAAGTTTTTAGTCATTACCCTTTCCAACAAAATGCTACATGACATAATTAATCGTTCATAAGGTGGTCCAAATAAGGATCGTTTGCCAGGGCCCAGGGCTTACCACGCACTCTATCAATGTAACCGGTTCGAACAATGAGTCAACACGGAGTTACAAGTACACTTAGAACATAGGATCTATCGGGGAAAACTAGCGCATTACCCCTCTAACCACCCAAAAAGTCCTGTCGGTCCATGCACCCTGCCCTATATACAGTCCTGAATTTGTCAATAGGCCGTATAGGCCGCGGCCTAGGGGCGGCGGTGTCCTAGGGGCGGCAGATTTCAGAGGGCGCTCGTTCACTTGATTTCAGAGGATAAAAGTCAAACAAGTTTACTAGTTTTCTCTTGATTTTTTATACTAATATGTTAAATCCCTATAGGAAATCATTCTTCGCGAAAATTATTGATCCAAGTAAGTACCTGTTATTGTCCTCTTTCTAAATTACTAATTCATTTAGACCAGTCTAATTAGGCCCGGCAATAATTATAAGTAGCTATTTTCCTTCGGAATTCGTTGGGGACGGTCACTTGCAGTGTAAATTTTGTTTTGCATGGTACCTAATCGATCCGTTGCGTCCTCCGCTATCTTTATTTTAAGGATATTTTTTTGTTTGTTGAACAACTCTTTTATTTTCAATGTCACACGAAAAACAGTTTTAAAAAAGTTGTTTAGGATTGAATTTCCTACAATTTCGATTCTCATATTTTTTTCTTAAGGTCTATATTTTCCGATTTGTAACGAAAAGAGGGTTTAAACAGCTCGTTTATTTTCAATTTTACATAAAAAAAGGTTTTAAACAAAGTTGTTTAGAATTCAGTTTTCTACAATTTTGGTGAAAATCGTATCTTAAACAACTTTGTTGTACCCATGTTTTGCGTAAAGTTGACAATAAACTTGATAATAGAAAGTTAACATTTTACCCTAACCGCTGTTCAGGTATAAATCGAAAAATATCGATCTTACACAAAAATTGATACGCACCAAAATTGAAGGAAATGTATTTTCAAACAACTTTGGTAGTAAAATTTTCCATGTAAAATAAAAAAGAAATGGTAATGGCAATGATAAGGTTTAACCCCCACCTCTTTTCGGGTATAAATCGAAAAATACCGATCTGACGAAAAAAAATATAATAATCAAAATTGTAGAAACCTGAATTCTAAACAACTTTTTTTTTTTTATTTATTTATTTACACAACGCATTACATTACAAATTTCACAAGCTACTTTCTGCCAAACTGCTGGACAGTTTGTCGGCAGATGTTACTCTCATTTTCTTTTACTTAACAAAAGAGTTGTTAATCAAACAAAAATTCACCCCGCCTTTTGATTATAAATCAGAAAATATCGATAAGCTTAGGAAAATATATGGATACTTATTTAAATTGTAGGAACTAAACAACTTCTGGAAACTATTTTTCGTGTGAAATTGAAAATAAACGAGTCTTTCAGTGGCGGCGGAAATAAAGTGGCCTACACTCATAAAAAATATAAATCCGGCACTGCTTATATATGCGTCATTAGCTTTTTAGAGCTTAATTATATTATTATTTTATCCTTACATATAAATATATTGAACAAAATTTACATAAACATACGTAAGTTATGTAGGATATAATAAACTTGCTTACCTAAATTTATGTAAGGTTTTAGAAGTGCTTTATGTGGTATTTTTATACGAAAATGTGACTAGTTACCCATGTCTGTATATTGTATCCGATGTATGATTTATATGTTAAGGCTGGGATATGTAATTCGTAAAATAAACTAGATATCAATACCTTGTTTATGTGAAACTATGATTGAGATATCGTTCCAGCTTGTCAAGATCAGAATCGTCAATTGGCGGATTGATTGGTTGTAAAGATATTTATTTTAAACAATATATATATATATATATATATAGGCGTGAACCTGAGGCCAGTACTTCTGGCCAATAGCGTTCACATATGTATAAAATTAGGAAATATTGTTCACTAGCAATAGATTTATGAATTTACAAAAAAAATGAACTCACTTTAGTTTTTAAGCAATTTCCACCATAGCTTAAGAATATTTATTGTGATGTTTGGAGAACGAATCTCCATGAAAATGTAATATTAAAAAAAAAACTAAAAAAGGTATGGACCTAAAGAGTCTGTAGTGTGGAAACATAATAAAAAAAAATTTAACAAGAAGTAGAAACATTGTAAAAATCTATATGAAAAGAATGGTTCTTCTCGGTAGGTTATATATATTTTGGAATGCGGCGGTCTATAAATTGATACCTCAACTGAATAAAGGATTTCGAGTTTGACTTTGACTTTGATAAGTGTCAACAAAATTGATATAAGTATGTTATTAAATAATGCCTGAAAGAATGTCTGTTCCGACATTATAAATATATATCTCAACGCATCGTAGGTACCTTAAAATAGAAGGTAACCTGAAATAATCACATACAATAAATTGATGTTGAGGGTATGCGAGAAAAGTCACAGGCAAGCCAGTTGCGCTCCGACCGCTGAAGAGTGCGTATAGTTTCTAATCGTGGAGTCTCGTATCTGTGTAAGTTTTCTCATCGCCCTTAACACCAACGATGCTCGAGTTCGATACACACGCTGGGCCCAAGTCAATTTCTGCAGTACATATTCTGGCTTTCTATTTTTTACGACTCCAAAAAGCAGAGTAGTAAAATGAATTCGTATTCGTGCTTTCATCTTCATGAGATTAGCGTTATTGAGGAAAGGAGCAATATGTACCCGAGGAGGAACATACAAAACCTTGCACAGGTATTTTGCACCCTCTGTAGAAGCCGCTCTGTTCTTGAAAGAATACAATGACCATACACAACATCAGCATAGTTTCTAGTTTAGATAATATGAGTGAAACACATAAAGTTATTCTAAGGCCAAAGGCTAAGGTAAGGTCTTATTTTCTACCGACTTCCAAAATAGGAGGAGGTACCCAATTCAACTGTATGTTTTTTTTATTTTATGTTTGTAACTTTCGGACCGATTCGCAAAATTCGTTTTTGTCTGGTGCTTCTCGTGTAGTCCCATTTAAATTTCATCAAATTCGGACCAGTAGTTTTCGAGATATACCTATTCCAAAAACTGAATAGAATGGAAGTCGCTATTAAATTTTTTAAATTGTACTTGTGTAAAGTACTTTTAGTCTATAAAAGCAGTTAACAATTTGTTTATTAATAAGTGTTCTACAATATCTAGAAATTATTTGGTTCAGACATATATATAAAATTGAGTTGTATTTAATTAGTAATATGACATGTATCGTAATATATACTTACATTGAGAAGAATACTTAGCTAGCTAATAATAAATAAAAAGTAAGATTAGTAATATAAATATATTAAATGACTGATGATGACTGACTATGACCTGACCAAGTTTCACTTTACGGAGTCCCTTTTATAACGGCGAACTCTTCATTATTATTGGCCTATGACATCGAGCCAGTCCTTCTCAAGCCCAATGGCTCTATGGTCGATGGCAAAGTCTATCCCATTCCAAAATCCATTCTTCTATGGGGATATACGACACATAGTGATAAAAGTTTTATTATTATTTGCCTTATAGCATCGATCCAATCTTAAAAATAATAATTGGTTTCTTTTTCAGGAATCCATCTCTCTCTCTTAAAATCTAAATTAAAATTGATTTTCCATGACGTCTCCTCTGTCCATCATTTTTCTTAAATTTTTAAATTTCCTATATTGTTGGTCAGTATCGAAATAGTTTTAAAATATACAATCAAATAAGGATGTATGTAATAAAATATGATCATTATATGCAATTATATTACAGATAAAATGGATGTACTTCCGTGCTGTGGTGCAAACCAACCTTTCATAATTGGTTTCGGCAAAGCCATTCGCGATGATATAAACTTTAAGTCTGGTACGCCACATAAATAGTGAGTAATCCTTTTGGCATTTGTTAATTCAGACAAGATAGAGCGCAGTAACACACTTAAGCGGATTGCCGCTGCACCAGCCACTGCTTTGCTGAATTTCCGTTATTTTTAATGTGCTCCTGGAAGATAGCTAACCTCGTTGGGATTTCGGCTCAAAGAGCTTAATTAAAGAATATGCAATTTGATACTATATGTGTTTGTATACTTTGTGCCCAACTCTAATATGTAGATATAATTTTAATACGTTAGACGGACCTGTTACCTAGTTGGTTGTGTAGTACCGTCAAAGCGAGGAGGACCAGGTTCGATCCCTGATATTCCAGATGGATATATTATATCAATACTCGATTCTTGATATTTCTAACGTGTTAAAATGTCGCGCTTTCTAAACCACTCTATGCTAAATGGCCTGAATTTTCATATGTACAGGGCAACAAATTAAATACTATTAATCACTAGCTGCTCCGCGGTGATGGATGATGATGATGAATCTTATATAGCTTATGTTACTCAGGGTGAATGTAGCTTTCCAATAAAGAAATATTTTTTTAAATCTGTCTACTACTTTTTGAGCCAATTCGTTACAAACATACTTACATACAAATCTTTGCTCTTTATAATATTAGTATAGATTATAAGTACCTACTATTAAGGCTGACAGTTAGGTAATAGATTGGCCGTTAGCAGTTACAAGCAGTTACGTCTATTTCTTTCTATCTGGCTTCCAATAAGCAGTCGGATAGAAGTGCCTTCGTGCGATTCTCTAATGATTTGTCGACGAGTTCACCGATGTCAAATACTTTGTGATAAATCGCCCTTGCACATAAGGTTGTTTTTCCAACGTTTCTTGTCATCTCGTCATTTGTTTCACGCACGGCTGTCCACACCTTACACAGCCTAGTGACCTAACCTAACCTACCGTTATTATATTATTGTAAGTCAAACATACCCGTAAAAAACTCATGTGTGGATTTTAGTAAATTAATCAAAATTTACTAAAATCCACATTCGATTAATTTGGTGTTCTGCACACGCGATGCTGCTAACTGCTATCTTCTTATACTATCGTAAATTCATAATGTCATTATTAGCATTATATTCTTCAAACACCGGTGTTGTCTACGGCGTAGACGTTCGTAGACATAACGAAACAAGTGCGTAGATCAAAGCACTTCTTGTAGCGTTGCTCGTAGCAGTAGTAGCGGGGCTTATCCTAGTCGTCGTTAGCCTAATCGTTGACTAATGAACTAGATAAAGCTAACATTGATGCGGGCAATATTTGGATGTAGGTGACCACTTAAGCCATCGTTCCTGTTGTTTGTCTAAAGGGTAAGAGCCGTTACGCCAAGTCGTTCATCTGACTGAATATAAACCCCGAAAACTAGGCACTAGCCCATCAGTCAACTGCTACACTGAGTAATGATTATGCCATAGTTGCAACTTAGTCATAACATGTGTATATCATTACGTAACAATTATTGATAAATTAGTATAATAGAGATTACGCTATTCTTTTGTGCCTCAACACGCGTACGAGCACACCTTTACGAAATAATTTAATGCATCCGTAGCATAAGTCTACTTCAATACCTTTTTTGAAAATATAATGTATGTTCGTAAAAATTTACATAAATATAAGTTAAATAGTGATCACCACACTTTTGATACCAGAAATACAAAAAGGATAGCTGTACCTAGTTTTAGACTTGCGAAGACTAATAAGTCATTCCTAGAAAATTGTGTGCGTTTTTACAATAAAATCCCAAAGCACATAACTGAGCTCACAGAGGGCAAATTCAAGTTGACTGTAAAAAACGTTTTAATAAAACTACTTACTATAAAGTTCGACATTATATAGAAGATAAAGATGTTTGGAATACTCCACTTCTGGCAAGCTGTCTCGCTGCCACCCATAAAATGTAATATTTGTAGTACCTAAGTAGAAACATTGTAAACATCCATATAAAAAGAATGGCTCCGAGTTTCTTGCCGCTTCTTCTCGGTGGGTTCTATATATTTTGGAACGCGGCGGTAGTCTTAAAAGTACATTATAATGAAAAGTTGACGTTCATAAGTGCGTCTTTGATGCCTAAATTGAATAAATGATTTTGACTTTGACTTTGACTTTGACTATACCATCAGTATCAAAAATGGTTTTATTTCAAGTAAACTTAATAAACACTTTGTCACCTAGTATCATCATCTCAGTATTCAGTACCTGTCGAGGTTTTCAGCATCCCGTTATTCATTAAGCCGATGCGAACTCCCATGTGACAAGTCTCGGCCGAGTCGTGCTTTACTCGTTTTTTTCGGACCAATTAGATACTCCCAATTGGACATTCGTATCGACAAATTTGGATCTTTATCAATGTCCGCAGGGAGATCGCTCGATAACGCTCAGTTAACCATTTAGTACGGAAATCTCTGATTATATTTTTAAATGGGAATGATCGTTGGTCCTAGTTTATATATGTTTTATGCGAAACACTGTTTTAAACTATCACGGTTGTTCACTAAAGTTATATGATTATTAAGTCTCAGATTGATTATCAGTCTTCCCGTGAACATGGTGCATGTAACTGCGCTGAAATATCGGGAGCTCATTCCACAACCTTACCACGGTAAATATCCCGTATATAATCATATAACTTTAGTATTAGGCGAATACCGTCAGCAACATAGGCTTAATGAAACAAGCAACAATACATGTTTAGTAAATGGATTGGTTTTGTTAAGAAATACAGTAATACACACATGAACGCTGTGAGTGTTAGCCAAGAATGGATTCGGATTCGTACAAATTGGTTAGAGTTTAAATTTCTTCCAGTCCATAAATATATATATTTTCGTCTATCTGAAGCGTAACGAGAGCGAAACTGGCGTGAAATCAGCCTGATTATCCGATTCGAGGAATTCACGAGCCAATGTCAATTGTGTGCAAATTGTGAGTCGCGGCTCCAATACACCCCGCAGCCTTAGAAGACCTGACTTAATATTTTCAGTTGATAAATACGTAGAAATGGTTTCAATATCATAGAACTAACATAGAGAGAATAACCTTGACCTTGACATATTTCACTCATTATTACTCATGTATTTTTTCTACGAAGAAACAGCTAAGCGAATAATTTCTTAACAATTCCTAAGTAATTAATAATTCCATATCATTATTAATATTATGTGAGTGTAGATTTTTGTAGAATCAGTATTCTATCATATCGTTCATGTATCCTTTTACATTATAATCTCAATTTAGTAATCTATTTTAGCGCTATCAGTGGAGACTTATAATGACTCTGTGTTACTATAAGAAGTATTAATCAATTGTATTAGTCGATAGTCTTCCTAAGATTAAATAAATAAATAAGTAAATAAATAAATAAGTAAATAAATAAATAAGTAAATAAATAAATAAATAAAAATAATAAAAGAAGTTAATAAATAAATAAACTAGACCGTCGTCGTCAATGTCTTAGACGATGACGTGCTAGCGTGGGATATCTAAATCAATACGTGCTTAAATATACCTCTACGCACGCATGACGAATAGAATGAGGGTTTTAAGAACATTTAAATGCATATCAACTTTCATATCCTACTTTAGTACATCAATGGTGATGTATTAAAGCCTCGGATGGCTGAGGCGTATTGAAGCAGCAAGTCTGCTGGCCTTACATAAAAATGCTGCTGAACTTTTATTACGTTTATATTTGAGCAAGTTTTATAAGTAAGGCTGTATGACATGTGTTTGGTCTAACTCAGTGTACCACAGAGTATGGGGGCGTATTATTTTTAATCACCATAGCAACCCAACCGCGAAACAAATCTGTTCGTGCAGGCAACTTGAAAGGCGTGCTCTTCGTAGATACCTTAACTTGCAGGCGAACATATCATACAACAAAAGTACAATGTGGAATCATTAATTTTAGATACCCCAGTTTGTATTTAATTATTCTTTAAATTTCAATGAAGTTTTAAATTATGGTGAATTTTGTTAATTATTGTTAATTAGGCCCTGATGGTCTACGCTACCGGAACCCTAATTGTTGGTTAGAGCACCTGGACTGTCAACCAAAAAAAATGGGAGGTTCGATCATGTCCAAGGATGTATATATTCCTATCTGATATCAAGAAAAAATAATTAAGAATTTAATTTCATTTACTCCAAACCCTTTTAACTAATTTAGTAAGCACACTCAAACATATTTGATGTTTATATAAATGTACAACTCAGCACAGATCGTTACCAAGTAATCTAGAAATAAATAGAGGTGAAATCTTCTGCGACCAAATCGTTGGATAACACTTACTTATATACCTGCAAACTCTGTCCAGTTGTAACTAGTTGTATAGAAGGGTTCCCGCATTAACGTGGCGGGGGGGCTCAGTAGCCGTGGCTTGGATCACCACGGTGAATCCAAGAGGAACCCAGGGGCCGCGCCAAGTCCACATAGGAGTGGCGGGGTCCGGGCGCTTTGGCGCAGACTCGAGGAAGTGGGGCCCGGGCGCTTTGGCGCAGGCTCGAGGAGGTGGGGCCCAGGCGCTTTGGCGCAGGCTCGAGGAGGGGGGCCCGGGCACTTTGGTGCAGGCTCAAGGAGGTGGGGTCCGGGCGCTCGGCGCAGACTCGAGGAGGTGGGGTCGCGGGGGGCTATCCCTTGTGGCTGACGTAGCAGGCGGTGGGGCCACGTATCCGACCCACCGCAGGGAGACCACGGGCTTCCAGACACGGGGAAGTCTGGCGCCTATTGTTGGCGAGTTTGGTCTCCGAGGCAGTTGCGGCGCGCCATGTGTTCTGGCGTGCCGCGAAGAGAAGGGTCCGGCAACGGACAGCCGCGGCGGGTTCGCGGTCGTGTGCAAAATCTGTCCCGCGTTCTCGCTGAGGGCGGCAGTGACGGAACACCCCGGGGTTTTGGTGGGTATACGGACTCCCACATAACCACCTACCTCCCCGTGGTAGGTGGTATCCATAAAGGATTTCCCGGAACAAAAAAAAAATATTATATCCTGTCCACGCCGGTGAATACTCGTCGGGCGTTAACGAACTCTGTGAATAATTATGGAAAAATATTTGCAAATGTAGGTTCTTCTCATTGCTGTACTTACAATGGAATGTATCATTTCGATGCTTTTAGTTTAAAGTAGTGAAACAAATAATATCAAACTGCTAATTAATAATCCCGCTTCAGTATTATAATAAGCACGATAATTTTTTTTTTATCATAAGTATGATACACAGCCTCCATTATTCATTAAGTTATTTAAGGCTTGTTAACAAACTAAATTAAAACATTCAAAAATAATGTTTTGGACTGTTGTAAAGTCTGAATTGCATTAAACTGTTTTAAGCAAGCAAGGTACAAAGTCGCTTGACTGATATTAAGCGCCATTAATATCAGGCTAGCGACTTGCTCGCCTCTTACAAATAAACCTAAATGTTTTGAGTGGTACCGAAACTGTCACCAGAAAACATAAGGCGAAACTTATGCCACCCTGGTTACGTGATACTCGTAGGCTAAAACTCGCCCATTTCTGAGGTACGCACATATATTGTGGGCCTAGTACGAATAACTGCATAAGTGTGACGTAACATGTCGTTCGTGTGAAATAGCCGTGCGATTTTCTAATAATTCATCGTTGCGTTCGTCGACGAGCTCACCGATGTCATATACTTTATGAGATATCGCACTTGTACATAAGGTTGTTTTTCCAACGTTTCTTGTCATCTCTTCATTTGTTTCACGGATGTTGTCAAAGATGCAACAATGTTTGCTGCAACAAAATCTCTATGGTTTGCTCTTAGAGAATCGCACGGCCGGCACACCGAAGTATGACATATTGACGCTTACGATACGAATACTCTTTAACGGTCTGTGCTACGTCATCTGTATATAAATATGGAATCGTCACGTCCACATCGACACTCCGTTGACAACAGACAGATGTTATACTCGCGGCCGTTACGTGGGGATCATCTTCAATAGCTACGGGATGCTACGAAACGATACGAGTGCTTTCGTAGCAGTCGTATAAGGTTACGTACGAGATCCGTGAAACAAATGAAAGGATGACAAGAAACGTTGGAAAAGCAACCTTATGTACAAGGGCGAAGTATTTGACATATCGCCCGTGCAAGGTAAGTTTAGTTAGATATACATATATATATATATATATATCAAAATCTTATATATATATACCTTATATATTATAGAGAGAAAAATTACATCCTCGGACGGGATTCGAACCGTCTTCTGACTCTGCGTGTCAGACGCCATTGACCAACTAGGCCACCGAGAATCTGGTCTGAGCATCGAATTTTAACTCTCTATTTGACTAACCATCTTGCGGGGACGGAGCGACATCTATTGGACAGTTTAACAGTACCATCCAACCAAAAGAAGCAATTTTTAGAAATACTTAAAACTTTCGTATTGACATCGCAGCCCTTGTGATTTTTATAGTATTACTTTCCATATCAGACGCCATTGACCAACTAGGCCACTGAGAATCTGGTTTGAGCATCGAATTTTAATTTTAATTTTCTCTGTGGCCTAGTTGGTCAATGGCGTCTGACACGGAGAGTCAGAAGACGCGGGTTCGAATCCCGTCCGAGGATGTATTTTTTCTCTCTATAAATTTCAATGTTTGAGATCGCTTAAGCAGGCGTTAGTGCTTTAAAAAGTAATACTATATATATATTAGGTTGTTTATCCAACGTTTCTTGTCATCTCTTCATTTGTTTCACGGATGTTGTCAAAGATGCAACGATGTTTGCTCTTACAGAATCGCACGGCAGAATTGCACGGCTGGCTGACGTAAATTTTACATCATTTTATTTAAGCACAAACGACGTATGACAACAGGCAATAGGGGCGCGTCTATTACTATCTTATAATTTATTCATCGTAAGAAGTAACCATACTTGACTTTGAATACCTAATTGTATAAGATTATGCTAATATAAATTATATAATACAAATAAATAAAATTGAATAAATATATTTGAATAAATTTAGATAATTTATTGATTCAAGCGTTACTTTGCGGAAATCCATTATCAAAAACTATATTAGAAGAAATATTTAGTGACACTTCCGTTTTTTTTACATATTTTTCTTTTCTAAATGCCAAATCTGCTACAAAGTTTTAGTTTATACGGTACTTTTTTTTTAATTGTAGTCTTGTTGTTTGTTCCATGCGTTAGCATTTATTTGATTCCCGATTTTGAGGGGTCTTTCACTGGCAGATATCCCACAAGACGGCAAATTTTGATCGCGAGAGACAAGTCGCGAACGGTTCAGCTAGTGTAAAAATATTATAACAGGAATCACCAAATTAGTTACTAAGAATAAAATGCGATCCAAAAAGTACCATAATTTTTATTTATTGCGCAAATTTAATCATCAGTGCCCTGTTATGGAAATTATTTTAGTCTTATAGTCTTTTAATTTTTATAGGCTTTTCATTAATAGCTCCCATAATAATTATTAGATACGCAACGGTTTTTACCTACATACAGATTCGCACAAGACAAATAAAGCCAGAACGTGTGAAAAATACATAAATAAATAACTCGATCAAATTCAACAAGTTCTACAACACCGCTCTTTCAAACTCCCACAAATTGATACTCAACCGACGCTCACAAATTCGCGCCAAATTAAAATTTTCAAGCAACAACTTCTCCGTTGAATAAAACACGCAATGCATTTCAGAATATATATTCACCGGCTATTATCGTCTCAAACGTGCTAGAGGCGGCACAAATGCACTGCAATAACTAACGTGCACGAGATCTAAAGCCGGTAATGGGTGTGTTTTGTGCGAATAGCCGTCTTTTCTTTCTGGGGTTTCCCGCGCTTCATCTAGTGTAGAGCGCGGCGAGTTTATGACGACTGCAGAGGTAGCTTTGCATGAAATATAGAAGTAAATCTTCTCGTCTTCAAGGAATAAAGACAATAAATATTGAAGCTATTTTGAAGATATGTGTATTGAAGTTCTTTTGAGATTGTGCGCATTATCTCAACGCACGTGTGTTTTACGTGACCACAAATCGGTAAAAAGAAAACGGCGTTCGGTACTCTTCTATGATTTTATATCTAAGCCAATCATTATGCTGCTATGTACACCAGCGATGGAGGGCGAGGGAAGTACACTGCGAAATAGAACAAATTAAGCCACTAGGGTCGATTGCTTTATTTGTCTTACCTTTCCTATTATTTTAATTATGAGGTTATTCTTCCCATTGTGAAACTATTATTTTTTTAAGTATTTATATTGTAGTATATATAGATAGTTTTGTGTATACAATTGTATCGAAATGTACTTATGTGTAAAAACAGTTAATCTATCTATCTATCTAGTTCCATATATATAGAGTGTTAACAAACGATTTATAGCTAGCTTATTGAAAATGGTCGAATTATAATCACAGATACTATACTTGGGAGAATTTTATTCTTCTTAATGTATTATTTTAGTGCTTAAATATACTTATGTAGTTTAAAGTTTTCTAGAAATTAAATAAATAAATATACTACGCCTACATAGTCACCCAGTAAAATGTTTCCATCACTAGCTGCCTTGACTTGCAAATAGGATGTCGTTGGCTCTTTTCCGGCATTTTCACATCACTACCTCAGTCCGCTGTGTTAACGGAACCGGACGGCGTCACTCCGGCGCCTCGTCCGGAAGCGGCGGGTCGGGTACGCAAACTCTCACTCCAGAGTCAATCGAGCGTGGCCAGCGTGCGAGGACTTATTCAGCCACGGTCGAGTTGCAGCGCGGGAAAAAATTCCAACTGTTGTCTGCCAAGTCTGGCAATGCGCCCGCTCTTTGTAGCTTCTTCCGAACTGGCCGAGAGTGGCTCCTTGGGTAGACTAGTAATTAAGCGCGGTGAGTTATCGGCTGCAATAAAATCTTTTATTTGTATTCTCAGTAAGATAAATGTGTTTAATAAATTACACTCAAAATAAAATTTATATCCTCTAGTTTACAACTTGTTTAAATAATTTTTAATGCTGGTAAATAACGAAACAAGCCTGTCGTGCGATTCTCTAAGAGCAAACATCGTTACACCTTTGACAACATCCGTGAAACAAATGAGATGGCAAGAAACGTTGGAAAAGCAACCTTATGTACAAGGCCTAAATATAAAGTATTTGACATCGGTGAGCTCGTCGACGAGCACATCAACATCGACATTGTTTTTCCAACGTTTCTTGTCATCTCGTCATTTGTTTCACGGATGTTCTCAAAGATGCAACGATGTTTGCTCTTAGAGAATCGCACGGTAAGAAGGCAAGTGTCATGTCATGCTCGAGACAGTTTTAGTGCAACCCCGGTCTATAAAATTTCAGGTTATGCGTGACACTGCACTGCACTTGTTGCCCCTTAAATGTTCATGCACATTCGTTTAGTAATTTCACTTGCTAGAGTGCGCTTCAACCTTAATACAGTGCAGATGTCGCGTTTGATGATCGGCATCACCTATGAAAGACATATTGGGAATCGTGTGGGACTAATGTGCACCAACACTCTACTAGATGTACATCGACATGCATCGGCGATAAGTAGCATCACGCTGCTCAGTCGGGGGTTACGGAACAGTTATGGTCCTTAAGCCAGCAACTGTACGCACACTTTATTTAACCACTAGCTCCGCCCCGCGGTTTCAACTGCGTGGTGGTGGATGATGAGAATGAAATAAAAGTAGCCTAAGTTACTCATTATATCTGCCAGTGAATGTCCCGTTAAAATCGGCCCTGCCTTTTCAAAATTATCCCGGATCAAACAGACAGACAGACAAAAAATTTAATACTGTTATTTATGTAAGTAGATACCGTATATACTTTCATATGCATTTAGTGAAAAGCTGCTAATTTAGAATCACAAACAGACACTTCATTTTTATTTATCTGTATAGATACAGATAACCACCCAACTTTAAAGTACTGCCAATTATTGTTTTTGCACTCTGAAACTTTCCCAGAAAATGTACCTGAATACCTAACCTATACGTTTTATTTCGAAGTCCCTCAGTCCCACGGCCTACAACAATAAAATTATTTTAGCATTTTTCTCAAATCTCATTATTTGTGAACCGGAAAAGGAAATAAGTAAACGTACCTAGTAAATTATGTGAAATTGGATAGACTGTCTTCTCAAGCATTTCTATCTCCAAAGGGATCTTTTGTTTGTCCTACTAAACCTTCACACGCATGATTACCTTGGCGAAACTCGGAAAAAACCTATTAGCGAATACGTATAGGGATCGGTAATGGCTCTTAATATGTTTGTTTACTGCCTCGGTACGGTGGCATAGCCAAAAAGCTTCAACGACACGACTTTATCAGTGCTTTCCCGACTTATTTACTTTTGAGGCGTATCCAGAAAGTTTACGAGAACATCCCATTGGCATAATAGTTGACGATCTGTCATAAAGAGAAAAGGGCGGAAGCAAAGCTGTCTTGTTTGTTAGGAGTACCTACACAGTCAGTAGTTTTTGAGATGTTCTATTTTCTTGGTCTGAACGTGGGCTTTCGCGCATAACGTACGAACTCAGGGCCATGTTGGGTTTTTAATTTATTGTCCTATCGTATTAAACTACCTCTGAGTTTCCTAATTTGAGCTCGCAATACATATCATAGTGCGACGAAATCCCATTTTTTGTCAATTAGGACGACAGCTTGTGAGCTTTCTATTGCATTGTTTTGAAATACTTTGTCTGTTTAGTGAAACCAATATTTGCAATTTTAGGGAGATAATTACAAATTATCCCGTCCGATGAAGTATTTGTTTTGTAAAATTGCAAACCTCATAAGGTGTTTACGTTTTACGTTACTTTTACGTTTTTATTTTGCCAGAGCGCTTAGTTTGAGTAACTTGCGCCGGTGCTTTTTTATCGTCAACGTAGTTTCAGTTAAATTTAAAAACTAGGTAGTAAGGCCAGGTCAATAATAGGTTCCGAGAACGGTTGCAGAAGCGTTCTCGTTGCCCCGACATTAGGTGGTTTAGTCAGTATGGTCTGCTTGCTGCTATGGGTGCAGTCGGCGAGTAAAGGAAGAGTCCGACATACCCGGTCGAATCCCCCCTGGGTTAGGCGGGGATGTATAAGTGCATTCCCCACAAGTTAATAAAAAAAGGGTTTGCACTAAGTTTTATTCAATACAATGGTGGCCATCTTAACCTACTTAGTAATGACCCTGCCTTCAAAGTTAAGAGGTAAATATTTACGTGATAAGCAGGATTAACAGTTCTCGGGTCTTGGATGTTTATCATGTGTTGACGCGTGTTTCCATGTCTCCTGCGCATAGGGAATCAATATCGCGGTATCAGTTTCATTAATCTTTAATTTTTTAATTAAATAATTAAATAAATAAATAAATAAATAAATAAATAAATAAATAAATAAATAAATAAATAAATAAATAAATAAATAAATAAATAAATAAATAAGTAAATAATAAATAAATAAATAAATAAATAAATAAATTAGTAAATAAATAAATAAAAAACGTTAATAAATAAACTAGACCGTCGCCGTCAATGTCTTATGGCCATTTTCAATATTCTATCTATCCATAGTTTTCCTTACTACCGATAGAAATTTGACATAACGTCCGTACAAATAGTGTCAAACATCTATATCTAGTAAGGTAAACCGGCGATAGATAGATTATTGAAAACGGCCGTTAGACGATGACGTACTAGCGTGGGATATCTAAATCAATACATGCTTAAATATACCTCTACGCACGCATGACAGATAGAATGAGGGTTTTAAGTACATTTAAATGGATATCAACTTTCATATCCTACTTTAGTACATCAATGGTGATGTACTAAAGCCTCGGATGGCTGAGGCGTATTGAAGCAGCAAGTCTGCTGGCCTTACTTAAAAATGCTGCTGAAGTTTTATTACGTTTATATTTGAGCAAGTTTTATCAGTAAGGCCGTATGTGTTTGGTCTAACTCAGTGTATCACAGAGTATATTATTTTTAATCACCATAGCAACCCAACCGCGAAACAAATCTTTCGTGCAGGCAACTTGAAAGGCACCCGTACGGCAAAGGTACGTGCTGTTCGTAGATACCTTAACTTGCAGGCGAACATATCATACATCAAATGTACAATGTGGAAGCATTCATTTTAGATAGTATCCCAGTTTGTACGAACGAGATAGTATCGACAATTACAGACCAGTCTCCATAATACCTGCAGTCGCGAAGCTTTTTGAAAACGGCCTTAGCTCTCGCCTGATAGAGTTTTTATCTATGACAAACGCCTTGTCAGATCGGCAGTACGCCTATCGTAAAGAAAGTTCGACGACGTCGCTCACCCGTGAGATAGTGCGCCGCTTCATGGCGGCTCGCGAGTCGAAGCTGCAGGTGGCAATGATATGCTGCGATCTGTCGAGAGCTTTTGATGTTGCGGATCGCGCCGTTATTGCTGTAAAATTACAGCATTATGGAATTGTCGGTGCTGCACATAATCTTTTGGCCGATCTAATGCGAGACAGGTGGTAGTCGGCTGCGGCGGCTTGGAGAGATCGAACCCGCTTCTATCAACCATGGGGGTAGCGCAGGGATCTTCAGTCTCTAATATTTTGTTCTCGCTACTGTTAAATGATCTGCCCGACGCCGTAACCGCAGCTGAAGTACTAATGTACGCAGACGACGTAGCAGCAGTCGTTACGGCGTCATCGGTCGATCAGTTGGAGGAGAGGTTGAACAGTGCAGCGTCGCAACTGTCGGGATGGTTTCACATCAATGGTCTTGCACTCAATCTAAAGAAGACTAATTTTATTCATTTTAATTTGTCGGGAAGAGCAAGATCCTTCCTATCGGTGCTCATAAATGGTGTTGAAATAAAGGAAATAGCTGCAACGACCTTTTTAGGGTTTGAAATAGATAGCGGGCTAACGTGGGAAGCACATATTGGCAAAGTTTGCAGGAAACTAGGTAGCGCGTGTTTTGCTCTTAGTCGAGTAGCAAGGGTCGTACCAAGCGAACTAGTTCGAGCTTGTTACTTTGCAACGGTGCACTCGCACCTGCAGTACGGCGCGGAGCTGTGGGCTAGAGCCGCGGACTGGGAGCGTGCATTTCGCTTGCAAAAACGTGCAGTCCGGTGCATGGTGCGCATACCAAACGACACCACGGTTCGCCCTTATTTCAAGAGTCTAAGAATCCTTACGTTGCCCTCCATATTGCTATTTCAAGTGGCAGTGTATGTAAGGATAAACTTGGATCTTTTCCCCACGCACAGCTCTAAGCATGCATACAATACCCGCAACAGAGACAAACTAGCGCAAGTTCAGAGATCTCTGACTAAATCCTCCAAACTAACACATGTCATGGGTCCGACCGTGTATAACAAGCTGCCAGATCACGTATCTGCAGCTGCCAGCCTGCAGTGCTTTAAAGCCAAGTTAAAGTGTTGGCTCATCGAGCAATCTTTTTATAGTTATGACGAATTTTTAAAACTAAAATAATTAGTGTAGCTGACATTTATGTACTGAATGGAATTATGTACGAGTATTATCATTGTGATTTTTGACATACTTAATTTTATTATAATTTTTAATATTATTTTGGTACGTCCAGTTCACGTTTTGTGATTATTGGTATTATTATTATTCCATTTATTTAAAAATTGAATTTGTATTATAACTAGGTATTATTATTGATTTATTGTATTGTAATGTTATTATTGATACAATTATCAAGACGTTAGTTTGCCTACGTATTATGTAAATATTTCTTTGACATATAAATTGAAAATTTATGAATAAATGAATATGAAATATGTATTTAATTATTCTTTAAATTTCAATGAAGTTTTAAATTATGGTGAGTTTTGTTAATTATTGTTAATTAGGCCCAGATGGTCTACGCTACCGTAACCATAATTATTGGTTAGAACACCTGGACTGTCAACCAAAAAAAGGATGCAGGTTCGATCATGTCCAAGGATGTATATATTCCTATCTGATATCAAGAAACAATAATTAAGAATTTAATTTCATTTACTCCAAACCCTTTTAACTAATTTAGTAAGCACACTCAAACATATTTGATGTTTATATAAATGTACAACTCAGCACAGATCGTTACCAAGTAATCTAGAAATAAATAGAGGTGAAATCTTCTGCGACCAAATCGTTGGATAACACTTACTTATATACCTGCAAACTCTGTCCAGTTGTAACTAGTTGTATCTGGTTATATCCTGCAACAAAATCTCTATGGTTTGCTCTTAGAGTATCGCACGGCTGTACAGTATGTGTGTTTGATATTAACGCCATCTGTTAGCTCCCTGATGTAGTACGGACGATGATTGTTAAGAGTGGGTTACTGCTGCTAATGCTTCTGCGCGTGGTTACGTGTGTAGTGATGAGTTGTGAGTGGGAAGCAGCTGAGGTCACTACACTGTTATTTATCTAGGGCAACTGTGACGCAGATAACTCATAGTTTGTACTCCGAAGTATGACATATTGACGCTTACGATACGAATACTCTTTCACAATTGGTCTGTGCTACGTCCTCTGTATAAAAAATATGGAATCGTCACGTCCACATCGACACTCCGTTGACAACAGACAGATGTAATACTCGCGGCCGTTACGTGGGGATCATCTTCAATAGCTACGGGATGCTACGAATCGCTACGAGTGCTTTCGTAGCAGTCTTACAAGGTTACGTACGAGATCCGTGAAACAAATGAAGGGATGACAAGAAACGTTGGAAAAGCAACCTTATGTACAAGGGCGAAGTATTTGACATATCGCCCGTGCAAGGTAAGTTTAGTTAGATATATATATATATATATATCAAAATCTTATATATATAAGATTTTGAAATTTATAGAGAGAGAAAAATTACATCCTCGGACGGGATTCGAACCGTCTTCTGACTCTCCGTGTCAGACGCCATTGACCAACTAGGCCACCGAGAATCTGGTCTGAGCATCGAATTTTAACTCTTTATTTGACTAACCGTCTTGCGGGGACGGAGCGACATCTATTGGACAGTTTAACAGTACCATCCAACCAAAAAAAGCATTATTTAGAAATACTTAAAACTTTCGTATTGACATCACAGCCTTTGTGATTTTTATAGTATTACTCTCCATATCAGACGCCATTGACCAACTAGGCCACTGAGAATCTGGTTTGAGCATCGAATTTTAATTTTAATTTTCTCTGTGGCCTAGTTGGTCAATAGCGTCTGACACGGAGAGTCAGAAAACGCGGGTTCGAATCCCGTCCGAGGATGGACTTTTTCTCTCTATAAATTTCAATGTTTGAGATCGCTTAAGCAGGCGTTAGTGCTTTAAAAAGTAATACTATATATATAAGGTTGTTTATCCAAAGTTTCTTGTCATCTCTTCATTTGTTTCACGGATGTTGTCAAAGATGCAACGATGTTTGCTCTTAGAGAATCGCATGGCAGAATTGCACGGCTGGCTGACGTAAATTTTACATCATTTTATTTAAGCACAAACGACGTATGACAACAGGCAATAGGGGCGCGTCTATTACTATCTTATAATTTATTCATCGTAAGAAGTAACCATACTTGACTTTGAATACCTAATTGTATAAGATTATGCTAATATAAATTATATAATACAAATAAATAAAATTGAATAAATATATCTGAATAAGTTTAGATAATTTATTGATTCAGGCGTTACTTTGCGGAAATCCAAATCCGCTAAAAAAGGAAGTGTCACTCAATATTTCTTCTAATATCGTTTTTGATATTTTTCTTTTCTAAATGCCAAATCTGCTACAAAGTTTTAGTTTATACGGTACTTATAACATTTTTTTTTAAATTCTAGTCTGTTTGTTCCATGCGTTAGCATTTATTTGATTCCCGATTTTGACGGGTCTTTCACTGGCAGATATCTCACAAGACGGCAAATTTTGATCGCGAGAGTCAAGCCGCGAACGGTTCAGCTAGTGTAAAAATATTATAACACGAATCACTAAATTAGTTACTAAGAATAAAATGCGATCTAAAAAGTACCATAATTTTTATTTATTGCGCAAATTTAATCATCAGTGCCCTGTTATGGAAATTATTTTAGTCTTATAGTCTTTTAATTTATATAGGCTTTTCATTAATAGCTCCCATAATAATTATTAGATACGCAACGGTTTTTACCTACATACAGATTCGCACAAGACAAATGAAGCCAGAACGTGTGCAAAAATACATAAATAAATAACTCGATCAAATTCAACAAGTTCTACAACACCGCTCTTTCAAACTCCCACAAATTCGCGCCAAATTAAAATTTTCAAGCAACAACTTCTCCGTTGAATAAAACACGCAATGCATTTCAGAATATATATTCTCCGGCTATTATCGTCTCAAACGTGCTAGAGGCGGCACAAATGCACTGCAATAACTAACGTACACGAGATCTAAAGCCGGTAATGGGTGTGTTTTGTGCGAATAGCAGTCTTTTCTTTCTGGGGTTTCCCGCGCTTCATCTAGTGCAGAGCGCGGCGAGTTTATGACGACTGCAGAGGTAGCTTTGCATGAAATATAGAAGTAAACCTTCTCGTCTTCAAGGAATAAAAACGATAAATATTGAAGCTATTTTGAAGATATGTGTATTGAAGTTCTTTTGAAATTGTACGCATTACCTCAACGCACGTGTGTTTTACGTGATCACAAGACGGTTAAAAGAAAACGGCGTTTAGTACTTTTTTTGATTTTTATATCTAAGCCAATCATTGTCCTGCTATTTACACCATAAGTAAATTGCGAAATACAAGAAATTAAGCCACTAGGGTCGATTGCTTTGTTTGTCTTACCTTTCCTATTATTTGAACTGTGAGGCTATTCTGACCATTGTGACACTATTAATTTTAAGTATTTAATTGTAGTGAAATATTTTTGTATATTATTATTTGTCATTTATGTGTAATGTGGTGCGTCAATAAAGAATTAATCTATCTATATAGCTCCCTAGATATACTCGTAGTGTTAAAGGATTTTTAGCTAGCTTACTGAAAATGGTCGAATTATAATCATAGTTACTATAAACATAACACAACACGTTTCCAGGCGAGACAACAACTCCATAGAGCGCCTAGTCGTCCAAGGCAGAGTGGAAGGCACCAGACCGCGCGGTAGGTCACCGAAGCGATGGACCGACCAAATCAAGTATGCAGTCGGTGGTTCCTTGCATGAGTGCACCAGGATGACCGCTAACAGGCAAAAATGGCATGACATCGTGAGACGTATAACTTGCCCCACCAACACTACTACATGACGATCACGACCGCTCTGAAGAGCGCAACAAAGAAGAAGAAGAATAAAACATAACACTACATAATCAGCCCATTTTTTCCCGCTGCTGGGACTCGAGCCTTCCTCTCAGAGAGAGGAGTTGTGCCATAATCCACCATGCGGGCTCATTGTGGTTTGGTAGATAGGTTAGTGGCCAACCCATGTCGAAGTTTTCAGGCCGCCCGAAGGCCTTCGACATAGCCTAACGACTGTTGTCCTAAGACAAAGAACCGGAAACGCTCGCAGTTGAATAATGCCACTAGTACACACCCATCTAAGTCCTGACCGCAGCAAGTGTTGGTTAACTTTTTGATTGGTTAAGATCGCTCCGCTACGAGCGCTTCATCTCCGCTACGAGTGCTTCATCTCCGCTACGAGCGCTTACTATACTTGGGAGAATTTTATTCTTCTTAATGTATTATTTTAGTGCTTAAATATACTTCTGTAGTCTAAAGTATTCTAAATTAAATAAATATACTACGCCTACATAGTCACCCAGTAAAATGTTTCCATCACTAGCTGCCTTGACTTGCAAATAGGATGTCGTTGGCTCTTTTCCGGCATTTTCACATCACTAGCTCAGTCCGCTGTGTTAACGGAACCGGACGGCGTCACTCCGGCGCCTCGTCCGGAAGCGGCGGGTCGGGTACGCAAACTCTCACTCCAGAGTCAATCGAGCGTGGCCAGCGTGCGAGGACTTATTCAGCCACGGTCGAGTTGCAGCGTGGGAAAAAATTCCAACTGTTGTCTGCCAAGTCTGGCAATGCGCCCGCTCTTTGTAGCTTCTTCCGAACTGGCCGAAAGTGGCTCCTTGGGTAGACTAGTAATTAAGCGCGGTGAGTTATCGGCTGCAATAAAATCTTTTATTTGTATTCTCAGTAAGACAAATGTGTTTAATAAATTACACTCAAAATAAAATTTATATCCTCTAGTTTCCAACTTGTTTAAATAATTTTTAATGCTAGTAAATAACGAAACAAGCAAGACGTTTACCTGCCGTGCGATTCACTGGCCTTCTTGTCGTGCGATTCCGTGCGATTCTTCTCTAAGAGCAAACATCGTTACACCTTTGACAACATCCGTGAAACAAATGAGATGGCAAGAAACGTTGGAATAACAACCTTGTGTACAAGGGCGATATCTCATAAAGTATTTGAAATCGGTGAGCTCGTCGACGAGCACATCGACATTGTTTTTTATTTTTTTATTTATTTATACCGAACTGGGTAGCACTTGACCACTATCTCACCTGATGCTAAGTGATGATGCGATCGATGATGGAGCGCGCTTACCCAGAAGATACCTATGCACTCGTGTTTTGAAGACCCCCATATCGTACTTAACCGGAAACACCGACTCAGGGAGGGTGTTCCATTCCCTAGCATTGTTTTTCCAACGTTTCTTGTCATCTCGTCATTTGTTTCACGGATGTTCTCAAAGATGCAATGATGTTTGCTCTTAGATAATCGCATGGCAAGAAGGCAAGTGTCATGTCATGCTCTAGACAGTTTTAGTGCAACACCGGTCTATAAAATTTCAGGTTATGCGTGACACTGCACTGCGCTTGTTGCCCCGTAAATGTTCATGCACATTCGTTTAGTAATTTCACTTGCTAGAGTGCGCTTCAACCTTAATACAGTGCAGATGTCGCGTTTGATGATCGGCATCACCTATGAAAGACATATTGGGAATCGTGTGCGACTCTAAAGTGCATTAACACTCTACTAGATGTACATCGACATGCATCGACGATAAGTAGCAACACGCTGCTCAGTCGGGGGTTACGGAACAGTTATGGTCCTTAAGCCAGCAACTGTACGCACACTTTATTTAACCACTAGCTCCGCCCCGCGGTTTCAACTGCGTGGTGGTGGATGATGATGATGAAATAAAAGTAGCCTAAGTTACTCATTATATCTGCCAGTGAATGTCCCATTAAAATCGGCCCTGCCTTTTCAAAATTATCCCGGATCAAACAGACAGACAGACATAAAATTTAATACTGTTATTTATGTAAGTAGGTACCGTATATACTTTCATATGCATTTAGTGAAAAGCTGCTAATTTAGAATTACAAACAGTACCTCCAATTTTATTTATCTGTATAGATACAGATAACGACCCAACTTTAAATTACTGCCAATTATTGTTTTTGAACTCGGAAACTCTCCCAGAAAATGTATCTGAATACCTAACCTATACGTTTTATTTCGAAGTCCCTCAGTCCCACGGCCTACAACAATAAAATTATTTTAGCATTTTTCTCAAATCTCATTATTTGTGAGCCGGAAAAGGAAATCAGTAAACGTACCTAGTAAATTATGTGAAATTGGATAGACTGTCTTCTAAAGCATTTCTATCTCCAAAGAGATCTTTTGTTTGTCCTACTAAACCTTCACACGCATGATTACCTTGCCGAAACTCGGAAAAAACCTATTAGCGAATACGTATAGGGATCGGTAATGGCTCTTAATATGTTTGTTTACTGCCTCGGTACGGTGGCATAGCCAAAAAGCTTCAAGAACACGACTTTATCAGTGCTTTCCCGACTTATTTACATTTGAGGCGTATCCAGAAAGTTTACAAGAACATCCCATTGGCATAATAGTTGACGATCTGTCATAAAGAGAAAAGGGCGGAAGCAAAGCTGTCTTGTTTGTTAGGAGTACCTACACAGTCAGTAGTTTTTGAGATGTTCTATTTTCTTGGTCTGAACGTGGGCTTTCGCGCATAACGTACGAACTCAGGGCCATGTTGGGTTTTTAATTTATTGTCCTATCCTATTAAACTACCTCTGAGTTTTTAAGCTCACTAATTTGAGCTCGCAAGACATCTCATAGCGCGACCAAACTCCATCTTTCGTCAATTAGGACGACACCTTGTAGACTTTTTATTGTATTCTTTTGAAACACTTTGTCTGCTTAGCCAAATCAATATTTGCAATTTTAGGGAGGTAATTATCTCCCTAAAATTGCAAATATTGATACCATCAGATGAAGTATAATTTTTTTGTAAAATTGCAAACCTCATAAGGTGTTTACGTTTTACGTTTTTTTTTTTGCCAGGGCGCCTAGTTTGAATATCTTGTGCAAGTTTTTTTTTATCGTCAACGTTGTTTTAGTTAAATTTAAAAACTATCTCCTTTCTGTGACTAATGGAGGATCCCAATAATCTATCTATCCACAGTTTTCCTTACTACCGATAGAAATATGACATAGCGTCCATACAAATAGTGTCAAATATCTAACTCTAGTAAGGTAAACCGGCGATAGATAGATTATTGGGACCGGCCGTTAGTAAGGCTGGGGTCAATAATAGGTTGCACTAAGTTTTATTCAATACAATGGTGGCCATCTTAACCTACTTAGTAATGAGGCCTTAGAAGTTAAGAGAAGAGGTCCCAGGTCCGATACCTTATTAACGGATTATCACCGATTACGGCCTTATTATCTAATGGGCTTCATTTTGACATTTGAATCCCATTCTGGGCGAAACCCTGCAAGCCGATTGGCGGATGGATCAATTGGAATGAGAATGAAGTGACATTTCAGTCTCACTCAAGTTAGACAATAAGGCGGTGGTCAGGCAAATATTTACGTGATAAGCAGGATTGACAGTTCTCGGGTCTTGGATGTTCATCATGTGTTAACGCGTGTATCCGTGCCTCCTGTGACACAGGGAATCAATATCGGGTTATCATTTTCCTTAATCCTTAGCGTCCTCGCATTGTATCGTGTACTGTTTAGTGAATGCATCTAAAAACATCTAAGACTAGCTATAGTTGTGTTGCGAACCGTACACAGCACCTTT
The DNA here is from genome assembly GCA_917880725.1 of Selenia dentaria. NCBI lineage: Eukaryota > Metazoa > Arthropoda > Insecta > Lepidoptera > Geometridae > Selenia > Selenia dentaria. Next base: position 35,187,796 of record OU862883.1, read on the forward strand.
CAACCGCAAACTATTCGGTCGCAACAAAACACAAACTTTAATCAGACTTCCAACTGCTATGAACTTGTTTACTTATCCAAAATTAAATTCAAGTATAGCAGGTAATCTATGTTGCCGTTTGACCAAAACAATTTAGCTTTAATTAAATCTAGCAGCTATCTGTGTGTTCAGGCGGACCGTTTGGTGGCTATTTTCTATTCATTGTGTTTATGGTACACACGGTATTGCTCTGCAAGATAAGTATTTAATGTGTGCCAGCCTCTTTAGTTAGTAAGGATAAACTCGGAGACTGCCGCGGTAAAGCTATTGCACAGCTGTTTTTATCAACTTATGCAATTATAATTATTAAACCAATGCCATCTAGAGGCGAGTTGCTGAACTAAAAAGACAAGCGTGATATTTCAAAAAGTTATTAAAAGTTTTGCTATTCATCGATAGATGCCAAATCAACTTATGCAATTATAATTATTTAACCAATGCCATCTATAGGCGAGTTGCTGAACTAAAGAGACAAGCGTGATATTTCAAAAAGTCATTAAAAGTTCTGCTATTCATCGATAGATGGATTCGGAGTGTTAGGTTATTTTCGTTACGGAACTTCTGGATTCGGTCTCCACGCTCACGGCCCGCGATAGAAGCTATGCAATAGCTTAAAATATATTACTTTGTTAAATATGTCGCCAGTCTTATCTCAAAACGAATAGATGACTGTTATACTGTTTGGATAACTCACTAACATCTGACTGAATCTGTCAAATATATTGGAGGTTTCCAACATGATTTATTTTAAAGATTACAATGATACTATACATTCCACATGAAACTTTATTGTTTTCCGAGTATAATGCTATTGATTTGTCGGCTCTTATTTCACACCACGGTCGGTGCATCTCTGTCTAAAATTGATCAATACTTCAATAATGAGATATGTATGCAAAGTTTAAGTAGGAAGTATTAATAGTTATTTTTGTTCATTAAGCGTATTGCTATCAGTGACTATGAATTTTAAATACTGTAGTTAAACAGAACACGATGTCACGTGATATATAAAGTGAATAATGTTGTTTGTCAAATATAGGTATTTGTGTTCGTATGACGTAGATATGTTATACTTATCTTGCGGTTCAACACCTTGTGGGCCTCACGGTTCAGTTTGGTTTCCACAAAGAAATTCCGCTAGTGCAACTGAAATAACAAACAATAGGATTACCGTTTGTTCTACCGTTGTTCGGAACAGGTGTTGAACTTTGCGCTTTGTTGTAATATTTGGTTGGTTATGGCTGGCTTTAAAATATACTTGATGCACCTGTGCACAATCTTGTTTGAAAAACGGCACTATATTTACTGAAGCGTGTTTAGTATTCAAATAACCAGCCTTATAACTCTGAAATGTGTTATATGGCTGGTTAGATAATTTGTTACTTGTTGCGCTACGCGTAAAGCACCGAGGTCGTTATTTGAAGTGAAAACTTCTTTAGACGCTTTAAGCTATTTTTGGGTAAATAAAAATCATGGAACTCGCGTCATCGTTACCGTCACTGAACGCTTTGTCATACATAATGTAGTTTAGAAGTGAAAACTTCTTTAGGCGCGATAATGGTTTCCATGACTGTCTATTATATATGCCTATGTTGTATGTGTTGTTGATTGTGTGTCTTAAAATAATTCAAATAATTTTTCACTTTCAGCCCTGAAAGACTGTCCCGAATTTTTTTTTATTAGGTGCATTCTGGTTGATATTAAGGATAGCAAATACGAGTATATAATGATTTTCACAGATTTGATATCTCTCTGCGTTGAATCAATCAGTCTGTCGAGTCTCCGTTAGGATACATTATTTCTATGGTGGAGTCCGTCACTACAAGTCATTTACAGCATAGAGAACATTTGTATACTGGAATTTACAGGATGGATTTTTATGGCAGGACATGAGTAAAGGCCTAAAACCTAAACCGTTACAGCTACAGGAAAACGTATTGGAAATCCATAATTCAGAACTATTTATAACTTTTTGAGATATTCTGAACTACATTCACACATGAGGATGAGAGGGAAAAATGTCAATCACTGAATAAAAATGCTAATACCAAAAAACTTGTATTTTAACCAATACTATATGTCATATAAGACTTTACGGGGCCAACTGAGGTTTCACTTATGGAGGATCCCAATATTCTATCTATCCACAGTTTTCCTTACTACCGATAGAAATTTGACATAACGTTCATACAAAAAGTGTCAAATATCTATCTCTAGTATAGTAAACCGGCGATAGATAGATTATTGGGACCGGCCGTTAAACTACTACACTTAACTTTCAACTCAGGTACTAGAAATGTTAGGAATCGCCGAAAACTATTTTTTTTTAACTATACCGAAAAATATTAACTATTTATTAAGATTTCCATACATATCTCCCTTACTGTCTCGTCTCAAAAATCTAACCTGTACATCTACAGTTTATATTTTAAACTACTTAGTTGACCCACCAGCTCGCTTATGCTTGGTGTAGTGCCGAGGGAGTTATTCGTTAAATGTTGAATAACTTTTTTATTTATGAACAGACTAGCATACCCTGCGAACTCCGTTTCGCCACCAGATGGCTTCGTTTTATGTAACATTTCGTTTGGTGCCATCTACTTAAAATATTGGTTTGTAGTACATGCTATGTATCAGAGATGACGCTGTATGTGAAAAAAGATTTTCCCGCTTTTCTTTTTAAAATTTTCCTTAATTTTCTTTACTATAAACCTTACGGAGCTCGATACCTTTCCAACGAATGCAAAACCGTGGAAATCGGTTCGTGCGTTCTGGAGTTATAGCGTCAGGAAGGAAAACCCGACTTATTTTTATATAGTAGAAGAGAAGATTGACATGAAACAAACACTAAATGCTAAGTGAAGCTTACTTTATATTACTGAAACCCACATCTAAATCGCATAAGCCGTTTCTAAGATTAGCGTGCACTAACGCACAGACAAACAGGTAAACAGAAAAACAGACAAATTTCTAACAAGCGTTTTTTTTTCATTTTGTTTACATTTATAAATTCCCAATATTTATTTTTCTTATATTTTTTTCATATAAAGATGCGATACGTTACATTTTTATTATATGTATAGATTAGATTTGCGACACATTGTAATTATTATCAGATTTTATTTTCGTGCTTTTTATGCAGGTTTATTAGTGCTTACAATCTATTTTCATACTCCCCTCAATGGGATTTGGGCGTTCTTATTTTACTGGAAATTTAATGTAACTGAATTTTATCTGAATTTTTGAAGAAGAATCAGTTTTTTACTATAGGGTGGATAAATTTTTTAGGTACTAAAGTACCTACTCTCTTTTATTGCAGGACCGTTGAGTACCGCCGCGGGCGCAACTAACGACGTATCAATTGTGAAGCTGAGGGCAGAACTCAGAAAGTTATAAGGTTCGAATAATTAAATTGGTCACCGCGAATGAAGACTCTTGTATGAAGATTTTTCTGAGTATTTAATTTTTATCGCTTTCTCGGCGCTTTCGCGACGGCGGTCGGTAGTGATACCGGCGGCCGTGACGAAGCGAATGAAGAGATCGTTAAAATTTCAGATAGTTCCTAAAAAATAACACAGAATTACATACATACCTATATAATTGTACATCAATTGTAAATCAATTGTACATCATGATTATATAATATTAGATGTATAGAGAAAAAAAAATTGTTTGAATTATATAGGCTCTGAAACAACTGCACCGATTTGAACAATTCTTTCACCATTTGAATGCTACATTATCCCTGAATAACAAAAGCTATATATTTCGATTCATCATCATCAACATGAATGAACGGAATCACGGGTGAAACCACAGAGCGCAGCTAGTTGAATATAAAAAAATTGTGTCGATTCTAATTATTATAACACTTGGGTACGTACTACAATAGTAGACACGCTTGCTTATCGACCTCCTCATCGCGCTTACATCACCACAGAATTCACCCTTGAGACTATTATATCTATGTATCACTGTAGGGCAGGCCATTTTATTTTATTTTTCTAAATACCACGGGAATATTTTCCAGGGTAAAGAGAAGCTAATTGTTACACCAGGTGTAACAATTAGTATCTACTATTATGCAATATCAAGTTACAAGCCGTTTGTATAACCATAGCAGTTACAGTGTTACCCTTTCATCAGGGTGAAACTTTGTACAACTCCGAACTTTATTACCTTTATTGCCCTCGACAGTAGGTACGAGATGGGAATGTATGGGTATACAGCACTGTTTTTTAAATCCATTTTTCAGTCTATGATTTTTTTGTATTCATTTTATTATTCTTGTTTAAAATTCATTAGTAATTTTAGACAAAACTCCAAGTATAAGTTACTTAGCTAACTAACTTGCGAAGTTCTAATTCCGACCACAACGCTGCGTTTGCCGTATCCCACAACAGTCAGGTATTCTTAAGAACTTGGCAACTCTGACCCCGAGGGGGGGCGAGGAATACTTGAAGTTGATGCGAATCGCCCCATTCCATAGGGGCTTTATCTAACTTATGGAGGTAAAAGAGAGACGGTGTAATTTTTGTGCAGATTGTTTGATCTTAGAAGTCTACCGCTTGAGGTAATTAGGTAAACTTTGTAAGTAAAATTTGTGTAGGTATGAATATTTGTTAATTTCTGTCTGCTGAAGCTAGAATAGACACTGGCTGGTAACTTTTGCATAATCTTTGATTTCGCATCTTTCGGCGTCTCGAGTTAAGTTATTTGAACTAAACGAATTTGAATTAATCAAAAACGCGCTTTGTTTTTGTTCGGTTCTACGAACATCAGGTCTATTATTTCCAGGGTTATCATTAGTCCGTCTCAAGTGATATAACTCGAGCTTAGATTGTCTTAGACTGATAGAGCCCGTAGTTCATGGTCAGTGGCTCTACCATGAGTTGGCAACATAAATATCATCTATAGTCGATACTCGATCTCGCCTACCTATAAAGCTTGTGATTGGCGTACTCGCTGTCAATTTTAGTTATACAAGTGAGCGCAACGTGGCACTGTTCATTTTTCCATACATTTTTAGCGGCAGTCAATAGCAAGCATCGATTGGTGTCAATATTGCGAAATCATGGTAGGCCTACTGATGAAGAACCTCTCACTTACCAACCTTTTCAGCAGACCAACCTCTATATGGTTTCATTTAAATAACATTGGACTTTAATTTGTAAAGTTTTGGGAAGCGTTCGTAGCGATTAGTGACATAGTCAATCGAGTAACTGTTCAATTAGGTAAAGCAAAGCTTGCTGTTTTAATTGGTGAACTCTAGTGAGAGTTAGAGTGGCATGAGGAGGTGTTGGTTCGGGTAGTGTCTCAGATAACAACCCGCGCTAGGCCATGTCAGAAACATCCGGGTGGTTGAAATCTCAAATACCAGCGTTATAACTAGCAACCACCAAGCCACAATACTCTTGCGTGTTGGATTATGGCTCCCAATTTTCTCTCAGAGTTCGAAGTTTTGCGCCAGTGGAAATGTAATAGACTGATTATGGATATAGTTTCTAATGAAATGATCACGACCAAATGGTGGTATGTGCTCTTAGATTTCATAGTCACATCAACAGGTTCTGACAACGTGCCATTAGCGTGTTGTATTATGAACCATTCCACCATTCTCATTGCCCACAATTTTATATCAAGTTAGTTTGATATTATTAAGTTGTTGTAGATTGAGTAGATAGATAACATAGCTAGTAATGGTCAATTCTTCCCAGGATGTTCTTCAGGATCTGGGTTGGACCACCGTAGTGCCAGATACTTTGAAGCACCGTGCTCGTAGCATACTCAGAGAAATTGGCATTACTTATTCTTTAAGGAGTAATGACTTTTTGTAAATGAGTTCGTCCGGGGTAGTACTGCCACCAACCCTTTTGTACCGTGAAGCAGTAATGTTCGCAATACTGTGTTTTGATTTGAAGGTATGGTTGCCGGCGATCACAGGCACTTGAGAATTAAGAACTTAATGTCTCATGGTTACGAGCGCAGTGCAGTTCGTCACTTGTTAGGAAATGCATCTGTTCTAGACAGATGTTACCGCTTAACATCAGAGATTAATATTTAATTGTACACTTATTTCTCCGTACAAAATCAGGCAATAGTTTTGTATGGAAAACACGACAAAAAAATATAATTAGTCCATGATACCTCTTACGTAATTATGTCTCTAAAATGTATATTCCTTAGATAAAACATGGACTAGGCTTAGAGTAAGCACGCTCTAATTAACACAAAACTAACAAGAGTAACCAAGATCGAGGGCACGAGGACTAAACCGCCGTGCGAGGCGCGTTTATCAAACAATAGCCAGCGTTTAGAAACGTCCACAATGGCGCCCGTCTTCATTGTCCTCAGCAAGTGGTGTCACAGTGCAATTGGAACAGTAGCACAACTCCGGCGCTCCATATAACAAAGTTAATTGAATTCGTGTCCCAACGAACATGATCGTGACTAACATTTTATAGCCTTGAGACAAATTTATCGCGTACCTACGCCAAGATGCGATATCCGAAGTGTACTCTTACAAAGGTCGAGTTGTAAGGCATTGTGGTTTTAGTAATAATTTTGTAAAAAAATTACGTATGGGGAGACCTAGGAGAGTTGGACAATTTATAAGTTAAGGTACCAATCTCGCTCAAGAAACATTCCACAGTTATATATCCTATATATATCATAAGCGACAAATGAGCGATTGTTGCCATCTCGCTAACTACGAGTATTATAAATAGGGAGAAATCGTCTCTGTCACAACTCTCCTAGGTCTCCTACATCGTACTCATTCACAATTTAACAAGAATGGTTTACAATGAAACACGATAGACAAGATACATGGCAATATCGCTTAAAATGTGGGTATATCTAGCATCCAGATCTAATGAGCCCGTGTGTTTGGTGAACATTTAGATTTTTTTTTCAACGTTTATACACTCGAATACCTGTGCACCACCGTTTTGCGGGAGGCACAGATGCACACATTTACACAAAACATTTCTACTTACTTGCACAAAAACTCGGGATTCAAACATTTTGCCGCACAATTAAATGCTCCGATCAGGTATCATCCTAGCACTTCGCGCTTCACAGGCATAGGGTCACCAACTTTGATAACAGGATCTTCACATACATTTTTATGATATCGATCTTTGTTCGGATAGCCTGGAGTTGGTAAAAATAACAGCTAAAAAACTAAATAACGCACACTAGGGCGTTCGAATTGGGAATATGTGGGTGAAATTGTCGTAGGCTTTTTGTTCAGCGTTCGTAAAGCTTCAAAATTCCAATCAATTATCAACCCACGTCCCAGGTTAAGTGGTAGGTACTATTTTAGACTGAGGTATGATGGGAGTATACAAAAGTTGCATGTCGTTTATGTAAACTGTAAAAAGCGTAGGTCCCAATATACTTCCTTGGGGAACTCCAAAGTGTACTAGAGACTCATCGTTTTTTCCGTGAATTAACCTTTACACACTGTGTCCGTTTCGAAATACAATCCATGAACCACCTGTGCGCTAAACCTCTTATGCCCAGAGCTTCGAGCTTTTTTGAAAGTATGGTAATCGACACGTTGTCAAAAGCCCGGGCTAAATCAAGGAACACAGCTATACAGCGCTGAATTCTATCAACTGCTGAAGAAACTGTTTTGGTAAGTAATACTGTTGCATCTTCAGCAGATCTTCCCCGCCTAAAACCAAATTGCTTAACCGACAGAAGTTGCTTTTTCTCAAGGTAGGCTACTAATCTAAGATAGTATGCTCAAGAGTGAAATAGGCCAATAGTTGCTGGGAGTATTTTTGCATCCATTCTTATATATAGGCACCACCACTGCCAGTTTCCAGCTACTTGGAAATTTGCCGATTTCAAAACTAAGATTAAAAATGAATGACAGTGGTACCGACATGTAAGTTTTTACATGTTTTAGTAGATTAGATGTGAAACTATCATAACCGGAAGCGCTATCTGCTTTCAATCCCGAAATTAGAGTTCCGATTTCATATCTATCTGTCGGTGTCATAAAGAAGGAAAATAAATGTTATTGAGTTTGTACACGACTATTTTTATTTTTTATTTTATTTATTTAACAAAATCCACAGCTCTTAATATTTTTTTACAATTTGTTAGGACTTACTTATATAACATACAGCCAATAACGGATTTACATTCTTTAAAAAAAGAATAAAAGAATAAGACTAGCTAAAGAAGTCTCAGTTTCAGAGGTACTTGCTAGAATTTTAGCTGCTGCATCCTTACCAACGTTTGAAAAGTATTGGTTATACTTATTTAAGTCGGAGGTAAGATCGTCACTGTTCGAAATTAACTTTTGGGATTCGCTGCAAGTTTTTGTAGTTTCACAAATATTGGTTATAGTTTGCCACAGTCTTTTGGGGTTATAGTCAGTTCTTCCTCTTCATACTTAGTTTTCAAACGCCTGAGTAGTTCTTTAAAAAAATTACGGTATCGTTTATATGTGGTTTGGGCAATTTTATTTTTAGGTTCCTTTCGAGCTTTTAAATGCAGTATATCACGATTTTTCTGACATTTTCTAAGTCCCGGAGTTACTCAAGGGTTGAGGTTTACTTGAGAACGACTTATTGTTACGGAGTGGCTATGGTTATTTACGATTGTGTTTAAAATATAATTAAATTCATTCACTGCCGAATCTATTTCTTTTGAACTAGTTACTGTACTCCAATTAAAAGTTTTTAGTTCTTCTGCACATGCAACTTCTGTCCATCTTAAGACGGGTACGTGATTGTGGTGCGCGAGGTGAAACGGTGTAATTTAAGCCTAGAATATCAGAATCAGAATCAGAATAGTTTATTTGCAACAACCAAGTACAATTTTAAACAAAGTAACAATTCAAAATAAAAACGTATTTGCCGCAAACCGGCCTCAACTCAGCGTTGTGCTAATCGTTCGACCAGCGTTGATCTTCCGTTGAAGCCGCTTGGGTGACTTCACAGATGAACTAAAGTTATAGAACTTATATAATTATCTACATCAACATACTTCTTTGCTAAAATACACTAATATGCAAATACTCGTATATAAAAGAGTGCTGGCTAAAATTGTGCATAACTGGATACTATAGTATATTTATTTTCATATTTATAATACATTTATATGTACCTGACTGAATACATAAGTACTTTTTTTTTTTTTCGCAGAGAAAGATTTTAGACCCTGATCACCAGCTCCGGGGAGAGCTGGCGCGCGTGTGGGAGTCTACGCCAGAAGGGCGGCATACCCACCAAAACTCTACGGTGTTCCATCCTCATCGACTATTGGCGGGGGGCGTAGGACCACTTGCGTTATTCAGCCACAGCCCCCACCGACGTCGCTGCCCACCTAGGCAGGCCCAGCCTCTGGGGAGGGTGTAGAGAGCCCTCCCCGTTACCATCTCGTGGGATGCCCTGTAACACGCGGGCCATCCACACCTCGAAAGGACCTAGCCCTAATGGGGGGCACCGGCCATCCCCGCAGCCACAGCCCCAGGTCCTCTGAGCAGAGACGGAGTGCGAGACCGATCGGCTCGCCTCCGTGTCCGCGGTCTCCGGAGCGGGAGAGAGAGGGGATCTCTCTCTCTTTCTCGCTCCTCGGCCTCTCTCTGCAACATCACGACCTCGCAGAAAGAGACCATCGCCTCCCATGACCTCTCATCGCCGACCATCTTGGTTAAGATGGTAGACAAAGAGAGGTCCGCCCGACTACTGCAACTAGAGATTGCCGTGCCTCGGCAGCCCCTTGGCAATCTTCCAACACGTGCTGCGCGGTTTCTTCCGCGCAGCCACACTGGTGGCACACTGGAGTCGTTTCCCTCCGGGCAACGTTGCACAGGTACCTCCCGAAGCATCCGTGCCCCGTGAGGACCTGTGTCATCCTGAAGGTAAGCGATCCATGCCCTCGATGGACCCACTCTTTCAATATTGGCCGTACTGCTTCGAGGAACCGGGTTGCTCCAGCTCCCCTCCGCGGACTGACGCCCAAGCGCCTGCTCCAGGATGCCAAGGCGGCCTCCTTGGCGTCCGTTCGCCACTGCCCACATTCTCGAGGGGCAGGGTGGAGACCCTCCTGTCGCGCCCACGTTCTGCGCTAAAAGACCGAAGACAGGACCTCGGCCTCCAGATCCCATGGAAGGGACCCTCCGAGAACACAAGCCACCTCGTGCGAGAGTGTGCGATAGCCCCTGCACACTCTCACTGCCACGGCCCTCTGGGCCTTATAGAGCAGGGCGGTCTCCTGCGAGTTTAAAGACCCTGCCCATATGGGGGCGCCATAGAGGGCCATAGATCGCACTACCGCCATGTAAAGGTGGAGGCAGCTACCTCCTCCTCCTCCGAGATTGGGAAGCTAGCGGCCCAGTGCAGCAGCCGTACCCACGAGTCTGGGGGTCAGCTGCTGAAGATGGGCCCTGAATCTCCATCTGCTGTCAAATACAACGCCAAGATACCTAAGCGTTGACCCGACAGCGATAGAGACCCCCCTCACGATGATATTGCTGCCTGCGGGTGGCGCCCTCCGACGACCAGGAAAACAAATGGCCTCGGATTTGTGGAGCGCCACCTCCAAGCCTAAACGCCGGATCCGCGCCACTACCGCTGCTACTGCGGCAGTGACCAGGATACACGCTTCCCGGATATTTCTCCCCCGGGCGGTAACTAGGGTGTCGTCAGCGTAACAGATGACGTCGACGCCACTCAGGTTAACGCCCCGCAGCACATAATCATACCCAACGTTCCACAGGAGTGGTCCAAGGACAGACCCCTGTGGAACTCCGCGAGTGACTGTGCTTCGGCCTCCACCTTCTCGCGTCGGGTAGACAACCTCTCTTTCTGAGAGGTAGTCCCCGACGATACGTTGAAGGTACTGGGGCACCTCATGATGCCCCAGAGCACCCAAAATTGTACTCCACGGCAGACTATTGAAGGCGTTGGCGATGTCAAGTGACACCGCCAACATGACTTCGCCGTTGGAGCACGCCACCTCGGAGAGATCGTGGACGCAGGATATTGCGTCCAGCGTCGAGCGACCTCTCCGGAACCCAAACTGATTGTCGGCCAGATCTGGGCCAACGCTCGTAAGGTGCTTGACGAGGCGGGCAGCGAGAACACGCTCCAGGAGCTTGCCAGCCTCGTCAAGCAAAACAATTGGGCGGTATCCGGCGGGTTCACCAGCAGGACGCCCCTCTTTGCGCAGGAGTACGAGCCGACCTCCCTTCCACCGCCTGGGGAACTTACCCTCCCGCATGGAGCGGTCGAAGAGGGCTCGTATGCGGGGCGCCAGAGCGTCCTGGGCGAGGGCCCACACACGACCGAGAATACCATCTGGTCCCGGCGCCGTGTTTTTAGCCCTCATCCTGAGGATGGCTGCACCCAGCTCCCCCTCGGAGGTGTTAGGTACGTTCTCCTCCTCTGCTTCTACTCTTAGAGCCACCGACGCCGTGGGAGGGGAAAACTCTGGCCCTGAACCACTGGGGAACAGTCCCTCGACCACACGCTGAAGTAACAGAGGCTCCATCGTACTGGTGATGGGGGGAGCCCAGGGGCAGAGCTTTTGTCTCGCCAACCTGTACGGCCGCCCCCAAGGGTCTCGTTCCAGGGACTCCAGCAGTTCACGCCAGGCTTTCGCCTTGGCGTCGCTGATGGCTATGCGGAGGGCTTTGGACGCCTCTCTGTAGGCCGCATAGAGGGCATCCGATTCAGCTGTCTCCTGGCGCCTCCTCCTCCGGTAGCGCTGGTAGCGGCGGCGCCTGGCTACGCATCGGCGGCGGAGCCCAGCGATCTGCTCTGACCACCAGTATACCTGGCGCCTGCACTGTGGGGCTCTGGCACGGGGCATGGAGGCATCGCACACATTTGACATTGCCTCGCACACTCCCCTAGCTTCCATGTCCAGGTCTACTGACTCCGAGGGGGAGGCGTTCCATGCCTGGACAAGGGCCGCCTCTTGCAGTAGCTCCACGTTCAGGCGGTTTAAAACCCACCTTGGACCAACCACTAGCGGCACCCGAACGTCGGGGTCCACTAAAGAAGAAGATGAGACGCTGAACCGAATGTAGCGGTGATCGGACAGCGTCTCCTCGTCCACCAGCACCTCCCAGTTCCGAACCCGTACTGCGAGATCAGGCGTGGCGAAGGTCACGTCAACCACCGACCCGCCCAACTGCCGCACACACGTGTTTGTCGACCCGCGGTTGAGTACACATAACCCCGTCTACGTCACCCATTCAACAACCGCCTCCCCTCTAGCACTTGTCCTCGGAGACCGCCACGCCGTGGCTTTAGCGTTGAGGTCCCCGAGAACAATGATGGGCAGAGGTCGGCTCTGGCCGATCAGGGTCCCCATCTCTCCAAGAAGAGTCTCCAGCTCATGCAGGGGCTTGTTGGGGGAGTGGTACACCCCAATGACCATTGCCTCGCCGATTCGAGATGCCACGAAACCCTTGTCCCTCACGACTCCCTCAAGGGGAGGGGACTGGGTGGGAGACTGGTTAGTGATCGCGACCAAGCCGTCAAGATCCCCAACCCAGTCAGATCTTGATGGTACCCGATATGGCTCAGCGACCACGGCCACGCTTATCAACCTCTCCGCCATGCTCTGGAGTAGAAGGTCCTGAGCCCTAGCGGAGTGGTTGATGTTCGCCTGGAGAAAAGTCAGGGCCATACTAATTTTCCTCCATGCGATCCACCTGCACTGTTTCAGTGCGAGATGGCTGCGACTTGGCCCTGGCCTTAGTCGCAGCTTTTCTCCTCCTCGCCCCTGTCTTGGTCGGAGGCTTGGCGCATGCCTTGCCCCCGGAGAGGTGCTCAGCTGGCTTCCCAGAAGCTGCACATAGAGTGCAGTGTGGGGCAGCGGAGCAATCGTTGGCCTTGTGGCCGTTTTTCCCGCAGCGATAGCACTCGTCGCTGCGGTCGACCTCGGACTTGCACTGGGCCTTAATATGGCCTAGTACAAGGCAACGGTAGCAGCGGCGGGGATCCGTGTTCACACTACCCCAATTGCTTCTAACCGAAGCCTGACGAAAATGTGGTCAAGGCAAATTTTTATATGTGTGGGCAGAGTGATGGCTGGGACTAGTTGATGATCAGCTGCTAGACATAGGTAGTCGTTGCAGTTTGCACTAATTGGATCTTCAAGTAGATTAATGTTTAAGTCACCAGCCCATACAAGACATTTTCTATTTGTATGTGCAGCCAGGAATTTATCAAGAGAAGCAATGAACCTGTCAGTCTGTTTAAAGGATGGTGAGCGATATATACCCAATATATGTAAGTGCTCTTAAATACTAATATCCAAGTAATTACAGTCATCTATTGCTGGTTCCAGAACCGAAACAGGCCAAACGTCACGAATATAAGTAGTGACCCCACCATTTTATTAATATATTATGAGTTTGCTTTATAGTGGTGTTGTGCGCTGTAGTATATTAGTAGTGTATTGTGAGTGTATGAGTGAGAGAAAAAAAATACATTATATAAACTGAAGATAATGCTACATACAAATCTTTCCATAAGCATCAAAAAAGTAACACTAAAAAATATCGTTAATCGAACATCGGTTAAATAAGACAATATCAAGTAGCATAGTGTGTAGTTAAAACATAAAGTTTTAATGACCCACGAAGCCACTCATCTGTGCTGCTGGCGGCTCATTTGTCGGGGGTGCTTCGGCGTTTCTGAGGTAACGATCCAGGTCTTCATGTGAACGAATTGTAATTGCTGGGCGTCCATCATCTTTGCGTATGAGCACTGAACCATTTCTCGTCCAACAGTATTTAAACCCACCGAGCTGCGTTCTACGCTAAGTTTCTTGAAATAACTGCCTGGTTGACTTTGTAAGACGCTCATAAAAAAATACTTTCCTTGCTGGTCCAGCAATTTCAAAGTCGCTAGAGGTGAGATTACGCCTAGCTTTGGCGGCCTTGAGAAAAGAGTCGCGCTTAGTCCTCCTGACAAAGCGCCCCACTAAAATACGTGGTCGTCACTCTAAAGTGGAGCTGTTTTGTAAGGGCTTTGGCCCAACTCGTTCTATCCAATCGAGATCGCCTTCCTGCAGGTCTTCCCCTACCTTGCTAGCCACGACGCGAATAATATGCATTTAAATTTCACCTTGAGTTTCCGGGATGTCAATTATTTCTATCTCGTTTCTGAGCATAGATTTTGCCTGGAGCTGTGTTAGACTTTCGAGTTTAAGGAGCCGTTCTTCGAGGCAAGACACATCTGGCTGATTATTTTCGAGTCCAGAAATTCTGTTTACGCACGCGTTTAACGATGCATCGATGTCATCCATCCTATTTCTGTTACTTTCCGTGGCTTCACTTAGTTTTTGTTGAAGGTCCCTTTGCTGCCCTTTAAACTCATTCATGTCCTCCCGGAGAAGTCGTACTTCAGAGAGTATATGAATTCCGTTGTGTTATGGCAGTGACCGCTATATGTGATTTATATTTGAGTGAGCGAGACAGCGTAAGGCGTGGGTAACCCTTCACAGCTGATTCTGGCTAGCCGGTGTTCAAGGGTATTTACGTGGATTAAATCACTACTTCATGGGATAACTTGAACAGATTAACGTCACTCACGTGTAGATATATTAAAACATTTCAGTAAAACTGGGAAGTAAACACTTGAAACCAAAGTTTTTCTATAATAACTGAGATTAGATTCTTGAACGCTTTATACGAATACACATTTTACAAACGCTAACGATGCCATCACAGCAATTCGAACGCAGCTTCTGGTTGAGCACGTGTGCGCAAAAACAGTAATCCTGTCAGTCCGTGTGATAAATACTCTTACTAAAGATTGAAGGGATGTTGAGAAGAAATAAGTTAAACGATTATTCCAGTTATAGTTCCAGTTATATACTTACGTATGTACATTACCCACTGCTGAAGACACATATGACACTGTGGTAGTGTTTTGAATACGCCACCGCGATCTAGGTCGCGCGATATTGTGCGACTGAAAATTATAATTGCTACGGTATTCAAAGGAATACGTGAAAGGGCGAGAATAAAATACTGTGAACTTTCTACCTTCAGCTCTTTCACACTACATTTGGCTTTCAGTTCACTTTTACTTTTGTTTTGCAAAGTGATTACGTTCAAGCGTTACTTTGCTGAAATTGTATTTCAGTTTTTAGGTGCTGGTTTGGATTCTGAATAGATTATTAACATAGGTAGGTACTATTTTAAAGGAGTAACTTGCATGTCTTACTCGGATCATAGGTAATAAGTACCTAAGTTACGGGTAATAGTAAGTTACGTAAACGTTTTCAACTGTCAAGCTAAAGGTAGGTCCACACACACGCACACGCACACACACACGCACACACACACATACACTCACACACACACACACACACACACTCACACACACACACGATTTAAAGTAAAATAGACAGGTACATAGGTGTATAGGCAGGGTATAGATAGAATATGAATAAATCACAATTCTAATGCTTACAGGCAGGTGATAGCAAGAACTAGCCCATTAGCCTGTCCATTACAAATGCAATGTCCTGAAAAATATCAACGGTTCATAAAGTCTGGGGTTTCTTCGCAATGCCAAACATATATGGTCTGGAAGATACAGCTTTAGGTGATTTGGCGCTAAGGCGTATTATGCCTTTTGTTCAAGTTGTTTCGTTATATCAGCTTCTAAAAAAGGAGGTTCTCAATTTGACTTTTATTTTTATATATATTACTAGGTTTTTTTTAAGTGAACCGGTAAGATTATTTTTCATTTGAAAGTTGGTGCTTCTCATGTGGCCCCGTTTAAATTTCATCAAGATCTGACCAGTATTATTTTTGATAATAATTTATCACCAACATCAGGTATTAAATATGAGTAGGTATTTTCAACAGAACAATGAAAGTCGAATCAAAAGTTTTCAAATTGTATGTTACGTTGTATAGGTACTTACTTAACCCGTCGTGTGTCGCGCGTAAGTAACCATGTGTACGTACAAAAAAGTGCTAACACATGTTGCGCGTAACAGCAAAAATGAATAAATAAGGAAAATAATATATACAGAAGGTATTTTTAAATAAAAGATGTAATTCGCATTATTATTTTAATCTTGCAAACATTATAATTTTATACTTCCGTATATTATTAAATATAATATTTATTACAATTTGTTATAATTAAGACTATTGAAGTACATAATATACATTTAATAAAGTATATACGAGTAAACAAACTGTACAATGTACATCTATATAATAGGAAGTAACATTTTACCTGAGATGTTCACTCTGAGCTTGCCTAGGGACGACTGACTGCTGCGCAAAGTTTCCTTCCTTTTTTATACAATACTAACAACTTCGGCAGTCAATGACAATACCACCAAACTATTACAATTTTAGTAAATAATTTAATTAAAGGTATGGAAGGTATGTATAAATCACTAATTGAATTTTAAGCATTATTACAATATTGTTACAACTGATTACATACAATTTGATATATATTAGAACAAACAATAATATAGTCATATAAGGTATTCTTAGTTCAAACAAATCCACCTACATAAATATTTTAACATGAAATAAGTATTACGAATGTTATAATAGTATTATATTGGAATTTACAATGATAATTATGTACTTAAAATTTAAAACATTCTATAACCTAAAACTAAACTTTTATGACTCAATATTTCCTTAATCTGTCACGGCCATACTGACAAGTACTTCGTTCTCGAAGTACCCCAACTTCATACTCGTATGCAAAAGTGATTGATCTCTAGTTTTGCCATGTCAATTATCTAGACATGCAAATGACAACCATAGTTTTTTTTGTATACCGATTACCTAGACATGCTTTGTCCCCTTCACCCGCTGCCAGTGAGATAGACAAGCACCAAGTAAACGGTCGACCAGCGGATTCATTATATCAATTGCCTAGACATACTGACTCCCTCCACCCGCTGCCAGTGGGATAAGCCAAGTACCAAGCAATTAATCGACCAGCGGAAAATATAAT
The DNA here is from genome assembly GCA_917880725.1 of Selenia dentaria. Classification (NCBI taxonomy): domain Eukaryota; kingdom Metazoa; phylum Arthropoda; class Insecta; order Lepidoptera; family Geometridae; genus Selenia; species Selenia dentaria. The sequence goes on from OU862883.1 coordinate 35,204,817, forward strand.
ATAATATAATCAATCACTTTTAAAATTCAACTTGCCAATATCAAATAGTCAAAATATAAGTACAACAATCTTTAATAAACAAAAAGTACTTAATTTAATAATTATAATTTGAAGACGTTAGGGCATTCTCAACAACCACGTTTTTTCAACTAATGCACCTGGCCAGTATCTTAACTTTTCTTTGGGGATAGTTATCTTTCATATACTACCTCTACCTCTCAGATCATTACGTCTGTGATCCTGACTAACATATATCTACTAAATCACCTACCGCAAGAGGTATATTGTTACGCCGTGTTTTCAGCAGTTTGAATGAGACGTTGTTCTACTAACTCTCGGTCAGCTTGTATATTAATTTGTTGTCTGGTGGATTCATCGTCCAATACGGAATCTAACTGGGTCTATACACATGGTATTTTACCTTCAATACCAATCAATAAGCGGAGAGGAGAGAATCTAGTTGATTTTTGAATAGTTGTATTTATCGATTGCTGGATCCTCCACAATTCGCTTGGCCTGCCTGACGAGTAATGATACATTGTGTTAAGCATGTCACATATCGTGGAGACATAACGTTCTACTTGACCATTATTTCTTGGAGTACCTGAGCTATTAAATGGTGATGAATATATAACTGTCTAAAAAGAGATTGAACTTGGTTAAGCTAAAATTTGTGTCTCGGTCTGTAATTACTAGAGAAGGAGTGCCAAATAAAGTTATAATATCACGTAAAACCGGTACCACTTCATGAGAATTTAATGTTGTTTGAGGGTTTTAACAAGCCAAATTTTGCAAAGCCGTCTACTACCTACTAGTAATATATGTTTATATCCTTCATCCGATTGAGGAAACGGTCCTGTGAAGTCTAAATGTATAGTATGAAAGGTTTATATAGCTGTTTTTCTTAGGGTTTAAAAACCCTTGCCTAGGGCTATGGTGACCCTTCCTTTCAACACAAACAAACAATGAGACCTATTTTTTAACATATACTGTTAGACCAGGAAACCAGAAATGCTTACAGATTTTGTTGAATGTTTTATCAAAACCTACATGACAATTTTCGGCGTGAAAATTGTCGCAAAATACTAATCTACGAACCTTTTGGTATATACTACTTCGGTTCAATATTAGGATGTATTTTATAATGTAATAAGTTGTTTCTTATAATGTATTGATTTTGATTAATATCTCCTGTACGTGTCCTATCTATCAAACATTGTGTTTCGGTGGCATTTTGCTGTGCTTTTCCAACCAAGACTGAGGGTAATTTATGGCATTAACTGTACATGGTAAAGGTGGGATCTCAACAGGATTACGGCTGAGAAAATTAACGTGGCCTATGTATTTCCCTTCCTTGTATACGATTTCAAATTGAAAATCTTGTAGATTCGTACGTCCACCAACGAGCAACCTTGTGATCTTTTTTATTCATTATACATTTAATTGCATTGCAATCTGAAATTGTTTTAACTTTTATTCCAATACGGTATACTCGAAAGTGTTTAAGAGCGTTGTAAATAGCCAACGTTTCTAAATCGTAAGAGCTATATTTAGACTCGGCGGGTGATGTTCGCTTACTGAAATATGCTATAATTTTCGATTCGTTGGCAGCCTTTTGTATTAAAATAGCACCATAGCCTAACGAACTAGCATCAGTATACAATTCAGCAGGTAAATTTTAATCAAAAATAGTAAGTGGGGGTGAAGATGTAAGTTGATCAATTACATATTTTCTCGCATCATCCTGTTCGAGTCCCCATTTTTGTTTTTTTTTTGTAGAGAATGGTATATGTACATCACCAATGTATACTGAAGGAAAATCTAAATGCGGGTCTGGTGATTGCCCTTTGAAAAACAGATGGCCCATTACAAATACCAAAAGGCATCTTATTAAATTCATAATAGCCATCTGTGGGCCGATAATGTACAATATTGCTGTTTTTTTTGTTTGTTTAAGTATTAGTTTTAATTCTCCAGTTTTTACGGTACCATTGTTGCTTAACATATTTTATCTACACTAATGTTGTAACATTCTACTTATGTTTCCAATACTTGACTTTTAATTACTACTGTTATAGAACAGACAACAAAACACTCAATTTAAGCAATTTCACATGATGGTATAATATCCACATCGATATCGTAAAATCTCATTATAACATCAATAAAACGCGACTAATTAACGTGGCGAGCCTTATGTCAAAATCCTCATACAAGTTGTATAAAATTTTGATATTAGGCTCGCTTTTGAAAACAGTTGGGTTATACGTGAAAACTTCGTCGAAACTACTAAACTTACATACACAAAACTCTTTGGTAAGATCTTGTGCCAATTAAATAAAAAAAGAACAGCGCGCGCTCGCTCCTGATTGGCCCTGCGCGCGCAGCTGCATTTTAATGGTGGCAAGTTCACTGTGACAATAAATACGCGTGAATTGAATGTTTGTTTTGTTTTTAAAATACAAATTAAAAGTTAAAAATGGATAGCGACGATGATATTTGTACGCCTCCGGATATTCTAGAATTGGCAACAAAAGTAACTCACAATCTTTTGCCAGAAAAATCTAGAAAATTATATGAAAAAGAATATAATAACTTTTTGGCATGGAAGACCGAAAAGAAAATTACATCATTTTCTGAAAATGTCATTCTTGCGTATCTCAAAGACCTCTCCGACAAATTCAAACCATCTTCTATGTGGGCTAAATATTCTATGCTCAAGTCCACACTGAGTATCTACAACAATATTGATATCACGAAGTATTCAAAGGTCATAGCGTTCCTGAAACGCAAATCAGAAGGACACAAGGAAAAAAAGTCCTTGACGTTTACATCAGGTCAAATAAAGATGTTCCTGGAAGATTCACCAGATATTTTGTATCTTTTTGAAAAGGTAAGTGTATTTTAGTTCTGTTATTTAATCTACCTAGTACTTACGTACTACACACGCAAGTTATCTAGACACTCCGTTTAAGCGCTTTGTGTATAAATTTGGTAGTAGGTACCTACACTTTACAACTTCATAAATCATAGTTTTTGCCTTGGCTATGTACCTGAAGCTTATTATATCGTTTATTGTTACAGGTTGCACTAATCTTCGGCATAATGGGGGCATGCCGAAGGCAAGAGCTATACAACATCCAGTTCGATGAAGTCTCTAACATAGACGACAGTACAATCATGGTGAAAGTTTCGAAAACAAAAACGTAGATCGTTCTTTCGTTGTGACGGGCAACTGCTATGCCGTATGTAAAAAATACATGGAACTTCGACCCACCCCCTGTTGAAACCCTGCCTTTTTCTTGAGCTATAGATCGGGGAAGTGCGTCGATCAAAGAATTGGTATTAATAAATTTGGTGCTCTGGGAAAAACTATCGCAAGTTTTTTGAATCTGCCTAACCCAGCGTTGTACACGGGGCATTGCTTCCGGCGCACCTCGGCGACCCTTCTCATAGATAGCGGTGGTGATTTGACCGCACTGAAACGACACGCGGGGTGGAAGTCTTCTACTGTGGCTGAAAGCTACATTGATGAGTCTTTAATGAATAAAATTCAAGTCTCAAATACGATCTTGAAAAGTATAGAAAACAAGACGAATGAAGTAATTATAAATATTTCGACTCCGTCTACGAGCTCTACTGCTTGCCCCGCGACCGCTACAGCTGCTGGATCAATAATTAACATTAACTTTCAAAATTGTACCATCCAAAATTTGAACAATAATTATAAATAAACTATTGTCAGCTTTTACTCTTGTTGTTTGATTAATTGCATTAGTGAAGATAAAGTAGTGTATGCAACTGCATATAACACGGGTATTATATGACAGTTGCATAAACTACTATAAATGTTTTTCCAAAAATGCTTACGATTTTCTGCTGCAAGATATTACCTAAATCTTCAATTTTAGAAATTAAAGTTTTAATGACAATTTCATTATTGTTTGGTATAAAATGAGCTTTCATAGTAAAATTTTGCTTACGTCTTATTTTACTACCACGAAAATCAGTGGTTAATTAAATATCAGGGTGTTGGACAGCATTTCTACCAATCAAGTGATCGTAACAAAAATTATTATTTTTGACTACAAATAAGTCAATTCCAAGACATACATCAAATCGAACTGGTATGGTCATTACACCGACTGTCTCTACAACACCGCTACTTATTATGCTAAGACTTAATGGACATTATATAGTATTATAGTTTAATCGTTTTGCAAATGATTATTTTATTGTACTACAGTTGGCTCCCGTATCTATGAAACTTTCTATAACTATACTATCAATTGACACGTTGGTTAGTTTTAAGTCCGCCCTAAAAAAAATAACCTCACTACTAGCTGAAGGTTCATCAGAGCTTACACGTGCTTTATGGAAGCACACTGATTCAGTGTGGCCACCTTTTTTACTGAGTCCACAAAACCGTTGTTTCATTACATTTTTTAAAACATTGTGATGCAATATGGCCGAACTTTCCACATGTAAAACAATTTTTTTCTCCTTATTACGAAAATTACTTAAGGATGTTTATGTTTTGGAGGACCTGTCACATTGTTAGAATCGCTATCCTCGAGAGGCCGTTTTTTCAAAGGAAGTCAATAGAGAAATAAGTTCAGATGTAGTCTTAACGTTGCTGTTGAAGGATGCCATTCTAACGTTTACATCACTATTCACTAATACTACCACAGACTAGTTCTATCAACTGGTTTTCCGTAAATGCTATCTTAGTTATATGAAGTAACCTTACTTTCCCGAACGTACTCGCAGTATGAGTCTGCCGCTTCCGATGAGTATACAACCGATTTTAGTCAGTTTTCAGTAAGGTTACGTTTTTCAGGGTATAAATCAGTTGAGTCATTTCGAAAGTTGTCTCACGATCGTCCACTAGATGGGTCCCAAGATTCAAACCACAATAAAGCAGAGCCTTTTAAGGCCTTACCTGCTTTAGCAACTGTCGCAATACTGCTTCATCCAAACTCCTTAGAGAACACCTCAATGTTGTTACACCAACTTTCTGCACCGTGGTCGTTAGTCGCCGGATCAAAAATAGGCTGCGCCACGTCGTCGTCTGGACGACGGTTGGTCGAGACAGCATCGCTGATTGCTTTAAGAAGACTCTAAGGTCGGCAGGATCCATTCTGAAACTTACAACAATTGTATTAGAATAGGTTCTAGTAGGTCTTATCCCACTTCTGATAACAGCAAAAATGAATAAATAAGGAAAATAATATATACAGAAGGTATTTTTAAATAAAAGATGTAACTCGCATTATTATTTTAATCTTGCAAACATTATAATTTTATACTTCCGTATATTATTAAATATAATATTTATTACAATTTGTTATAATTAAGACTATTGAAGTACATAATATACATTTAATAAAGTATATACGAGTAAACAAACTGTACAATGTACATCTATATAATAGGAAGTAACATTTTACCTGAGATGTTCACTCTGAGCTTGCCTAGGGACGACTGACTGCTGCGCAAAGTTTCCTCCCTTTTTATACAACACTAACAACTTCGGCAGTCAATGCAATTTAATTAAAGGTATGGAAGGTATGTATAAATCACTAATTGAATTTTAAGCATTATTACAATATTGTTACAACTGATTACATACAATTTGATATATATTAGAACAAACAATAATATAGTCATATAAGGTATTCTTAGTTCAAACAAATCCACCTACATAAATATTTTAACATGAAATAAGTATTACGAATGTTATAATAGTATTATATTGGAATTTACAATGATAATTATGTACTTAAAATTTAAAACATTCTATAACCTAAAACTAAACTTTTATGACTCAATATTTCCTTAATCTGTCACGCGCACACCTAATGTACACACATTTTTATACCTCTGGTTTATAACTAAGTAATTTTATCAGATCAAATGCACTCCACCGGTATAAACTTGCTTTTAGTTGGTCAGACTATTCAAGTGTAGTATTTTTTATATTAACTTTTATGCGTAGTTCGGAAAACACCGAAAGAAGTAGACATTGGACGGGTTAAATTAGGTGCCAATAGCCAATAAAGAGTTTTGTATTGTATTTATTGTACCTATTGTTCCTCGAAGTCGAACTGCACTACACTATAACTATATAATTACCTACTTACTTCAATTTAGAAGCGATGCTAGCCCAGAGGTGATGAGAGTCGATAGTAACACTGTGCTTAAATCCACAGCGTAACCTAATCTACCACCGTAGGACCACGGTAATACGTGGTAGGACACTTTCTGGTATCCTGGTACCAGTTACCCGTTCATACCTTATACGGTTCTTATTGATTCATATTAGGTCTATATAGACCACAGATCACAGAAACAAGGGAGATATGAAAAGGGGACGGGGGGCAGGTGTCGCAGCAATATGCCCAAAACAGAACACATTGCTCGCGGCGGTTCGCAACTTTTTATTATGTGACTGAACGCCGGTCGTGATATTGCATGTAAACAGTTTACAATGCGTGCTCTGTACTTACGAATATTCAAAGTTAAGGTTTAATACCGCAGTGGATAATGAATTTATAGAAGCTAACAATATGTTGAATCGCGGAGTAAAGCCGCTGCTTGCGACTCCAGGTTTTCTACTCAGCGCACGGATTGGCATCTCTCTAGATCTCTATGGTATAGAACTGGGTGTGGTCATAGATAAATATCCCACTAATTAATATTATAAATGTGAAAGTTTGGATAGATGGATGGATGAATAATTATGTTTGTTACTCTTTCACGGTCAAACAGCTGGACCAATTTTGATGAAATTTGGTATGGAGGTAGATGAGGCACTGGATTTGCACATAAGGGTACTTTTCATCATCATCATCCATCACCACGCGGGTGTAACCGCAGGGCGCTGCTAGTTAGTATATATTTATGGTATGGTCACCATAATGACACCATAGTATGGTAATCATTAGATTTCTTGTTTTCTTCTCAATTATTGACATATATTCTAAAGTTCAGCGCATACACTAGGTCAAAGCTTCAATCGGTTATCTAGAAATTTAAATACCCTCTCAAAAATTTTAAATTTGTTTTCGTACATAATGCTTTGTCGGACGGAGCTTCCGGCTACTGAATAAAAGCTAAAGTTTTATTTTAATTCTCCCAAATTGAATAAACTATACCTATATAGGTACATAGTATTGAGTAGGTGGCGTGGGCCACAGGAGCGTTCCTGTACGCGGTTAAGCAGGGAAATATAAAATAAAAACACCATACAGATCAACAAATAACGAGTATAATAAAAATCCACAATAAATATATTAAAAAATATACATTCGTAAATTCGTAACATAACATTTAATAATTATACGTGTTGTACCTACATATTAACTACATAATTAAATCACTCTATCGTCACTATATAAATATAACTTAAGTATGGGCATTCGCGTTATAGCGGCAATACAAACCCGCTCGCTCTACTGTGAACATGGACCTATACAATACGATACTTTTTAAAAAGTATCAAAAGCACAAAAAGTCACATATACTAATGAGTATACATACATTAACATATTGTTTGATATTCCCAACAGTCCCACCAATAGCACTGAATACAATAGTATGAATCAACATACTATTGCATTAAGCCAAGCTCATGACGCGAGTCTACCGCAACTCTTAAACTGACGATACTATACGACACGACTTGGCAGCCAAAGCTATGTTACAGCCTTTACAAGATTTTGTGGATGCCTCTGATTTTTCCTTTGCCAACTTGATATATACATACAGCCATACACGAATATCAGACGTTATCATAAAATAGTCAAAGAACTTATCACATTTTACTCTCTAAGGTCGGATTTCACTGTTGATCGAGCTCACGAAAACTGAGGTCATCGTGTAAACGTGATCAAGTTACTATAACCAGTATTGTGATTGGTGCAACATAAAGGACCTCTTATGTCATTGGCTAGAATTGTATGCCGACAACTGCTTTGATCCCGTTCGGTTGCAATGGTGTAATCCGATCTAAGTACCTAAGTATATTGGTACGAGACATTCAATCAAGTTTTTTCTAGGAAATCCCTGCGGGTTTGCCGAGGTACTCGATTCAAAATCGTTACACCTTTTGTATTCCATATAATTTTAGTTTTTCTAATCGATCGAACTACAACTAAATAATCTGACAAGACTCGCGTTATAAACTTTATAAAACCAAAGTCACCATAATTATGTATTTTGTGAACCAACGATTGTTACTGTTTCTGATATGAATACATTATAGATATCCCAGTGTGCCAGTAGGTGATGTTAAAATTCAAGAAAACTTGCGCGTTTAAAATCTAGCCGAATACACGGAGAGCCCATACTGTTTATACATTGCGCTATTACAATCTACTTTGAACTAACCACAGCAAGAATGCACAAGATACTTTGTAAATTATTATTAAAAATAAAACTCTGAATTGATAAAATATTAAATAACCAGGTAAAATAGTCTAAATTACGTAGTAAAAAGTACTGATAAAGTCACAAAGAATCCGTATTACATATTTTATGTACGCTAAACCCAAAAGGGATGTGGCGTTATGATAGCTAAATAATGGATAGATATTTTGGGAGTCGATTATCATATAAAACAATATGACTTCACACTGTCGGATGGTTTCAGTATAGCATGAAGTTTTGCGTAAGTAATCGTATCGTCCACGAACTATTGAATTTAGTACGAACTATCGTTAATCTAGTACGACCGCGGTACATTATAATAGCGCCGACAATTGAAAGAGCGCGGTGCGATTTCAATTGTTTGCGTTAACGATACGAATACATTTACCCAAATTATTCATGCTACGGCCTCAGTAATTAAATAATTATGTGATACTAAATAGTATATAACTAACAGTACAACGAGCTATGGAGAGGGCTATGCTCGTGGTTTCTCTACGTGATCGAATCAGAAATGAGGAGATCCGTAGACGAACTAAAGTCACCGACATAGCTCAGAAGATTAGCCAGTTAAAGTGGCAGTGGGCAGGGCACATAGCACGCAGAATAGATGACCGATGGGGTTTGGAGTGAAGACCTCGGACCGGCGACCTGGGACCTTACTATGAGCACTTAAAGCAGAACTTCTTAGCAACTGCCCGGTTTATTCGTACCATGACAACTTTAAAGCAGGCCTACACATGCCTACTATTCAACAACCGCAGAAAAACCGTTCACCTGTTTTTTTTTGTATGGACTCTCGTTGACATGTCGCTCTAAATCCACTCAGTTAATTAGCTTACAAACGTCTAGGCATCTCCGATGTTGGTTATAGTTAATTGTTAGAATGCCAGAGACAATGTTATCCGCTCACCTTTGAGAAAACAATAATCAAACAGTTCACCTAAATGAGCTTCATGGTATGATTTCATTCAAAACTGTTTATGTCAGGTTTAAGAACTGCACGGAACTTGCATGGTTTTTACGAAGCTGATAGTAAGGCCCCTGATAAAAGGTGTCTGATGACATTGGACGCAAGCCGCTTCCAACCGGTCCTTTTAGAAATGTATGGGAGAGGCGTACGTTCAGCAGCGGACGTCTTACGGGTTCGAGGATGATTAATATTACCCAAGCTCCCCCAGGGAACTGTTCAGATCTTTAGATAGCAGTTTCCTGTTTGCGTACGGACATTACATAAAACTTGCAGTACCGACAGCAAAAAACGCGATTGGTCGCAAAATTTCATTAGAAATCTTATTACGGAAATCAAACACCTAACGCAGAATTCACTTCGGTCGTCGATACTAGCGCCACTTGCGACTAAACCAATATAGATTCAACAAATAATGAAGTTGTTATTTTATATTGACATTGTCGTTTATATTACTTATACCGATTGTTGGTACGATTAGACCAAGAATGCACAATAAATAATAGATTTTTAAATAGCGGATAAAATAATGCTCGACCCAGGATGGCTGCTCTGTAGGCGTCGATACATGATACAAAAGAAGGTTTGACTCTTGTGAGATTCATGAATAAACCAGCCGATGCTGTAACCTCACCTCACTATACCTGCAGGGCTATTATGTATCTCAGTTGCTAACAAATGTTGATTGAAATCAACATACATGGCGGCTTTATGTCACTTTTGACAGCTCCGGTTATAAGACAACTTACTAACATTTGTACTAACTGGAGTTGTCAAAAGTGACATACAGCCGCCAGTTTGCAAGATTTCAATCAACATTTGTTAGCAACTGAGATACATAATAACCCTGCAGCTTTCATTTACGACAATCAATCTAAAGATCTTACAATGTTCGTTTCTGTTACGTCATCGTTCGCTTCAATGGTTCGTCCGCACCCAGCGTAAGCTTTTTTTAAAACTGTATTAGCAACTTTACATACACAATAACAAATAATTATACATTATTTAACAATTTACTATATTCTGTCTTGAAAAAAAGTTTGATACGTATTTAAATATTTTAATTAACAGACATAACGGTTAGGTATCGAATACGACAATACCGAACGGACGCTAAATCGGCCTTGAAGACATGTTCAAAAGCATATCATCTGATATAATGAAAACTCGGTTAGATTCGATCCCAACCAGGAGTGTTTTGCAGATTACTTAATATTTTAATCATAGAGATAATAGATGCTATACTCCATTATATTATATTTGAAAAAAATTCGACAAAAGGAAATTTTTATAGAAACATTCAAAGATACCTATATAAAACTTAATGTAATGCAGTTAAAGAGTACTGCAGTTTAACAAAAACTAACACGTGAATACAGATTTATATCATGATATTTACAGTTTTCATTAATAATTACTGTCATAGTTGTAGTGAAAATGGGCACACCACATTTTTTGCCAGTTAAAATAAACTCTAATAGCGAAAACTCTGACAGATTTAGTTTTTCTGTTATTTTTCTCGGGCAGATTTATTCCGTTTTATAAAACGTATAATACAGATAGTCCCGAGTTTAATCGACGGTTTAAGCAAATGTTAATATATGAAATTCCCCAAAACCATGGTTTAAGCAAATGTAAAGATTTGAAATTATCTTAAACCATGGTTTAAGAAAATGTACAGATATGAAATTCCCTTACCATAGTTTAAGCTAATGTAAAGATATGAAATTCCCTTAAACCATGGTTTAAGCAAATGTAAAGATATGAAATTCCCTTAAACCATGGTTTAAGTAAATGTAAAGATATGAAATTCGCTTAAACCATGGTTTAAACTCAGGACTATCTTTAATCCACGTTCTATAATAAGGCGATATTTTTATTTACTGTATTTTACGTGATGTCACCTATATCTACAACAGATATGTACAAGAAACGATCAACGCTATATAACAATGGATAATATTATTTACAATCTCCAAAACAACCAACAGTTAAACTTGGCATAATAACTGGTTTATGAAATGGCGTTGTTTCAACCCACTTACTAGTTACAATAAATAGACAAAATAAAACTTTCACGACTTTAAAATGTCTAAAGAGCAAACAGCACAGCCATTTTGCTTACGGTAACTTTTTCTTAGAGAACTTAAATCACTGTCTTTAAGCACGCAAATATTTACGAGTTTCTAAAACTTGAAGTTGTACATTTCAATGGGTTTTCTTTTTCAACTTATTTTCCTGTATGTTACGTTGTTTTTATTTGACAATCATCATTACTTTATTTTTATTGTTTCCATTAAGTTTCGTTTTATTGGATTAAACTTATTAACATTTCTATTTGTATTTTTGTATATTTGTAGTTTCTTGATTTCTAATGCTGTGCGTTTAAAATTGTACGTGTATATTTACGTCATAAAATTCATATTAATTCTGATTCGTCTTTTGTTTCATTTGGTCTGTTTAATTTTTTTATTTCAATTGCATATTTTTCTTTGTGTTGTGTGGTTTCTTTCTTTTATATTGACATTTTACTTATTCTGATCTAGTGTGTACTTTGTTCGTTTAAACTTGAGTTTGTCCTTTGTCAGTTTGCCCGCGCATTCATTTGTTCGTTTCAACTACAGGAGTTACTAATTTCTATCATTTATCTGTCGCATTGGCTACCCAAAGGCCAGTTTCCTAGCGCAGGAGGCTTGGCTGTCCTATTACCTTAACCTTGGATTAGCTCTGTTCTTTCTTTTCCTTGTTATCGCCTAGATAGTGGTAGTTGATAAACCTGGCCCCTTGGGTGAGTTGAGCGCATTCGTTGGTGAAGTGGCACGCGAAAAGAAGCATGTTTCTCGGTTGGACTCTCCACGCGAAGCGCATGAACATCAGCGAGTACAGTGATAGAGCTGGAATTCAATAAAGTTTAGATTAATCATTGTAACCTATAACTGACTATATAGATGCATCAAAGGTCAGTCAGCCAGATACAATAGAAATTTCATTGTTATAATGACACCGACCCTTGAGGGGAAAAGGATTTCCGTAAAATTAAAAGGAGTTCTGTTGGACAATGGTGTCAAACTGTTTAATAGATGTCGCTCCATCTCCATACGACCAGTCAAAATCATAAAGAGAGTTAAAATTCGATGCTCGGACGGTAAGCCTCGGTGGCCTAGTGGTCGAGGCGTCTGACACGGATTGTCGGAACACGCTGGTTCGAATGCCGTCCAAGGATGTGATCATTTTCTCCCTAAAATTGTACTGTTTGGTCTCGCTAACTCAGTGTTTTAAAAATCATGTAGTTAAATGTTCCAATGATTATCAAACCGAAAAGCAATCGGCTCAATGTTTAACAGACTTAAAATTGTATAGTAAACACTCCGTACAATGTTAGTTATGTCAATGCATGGAAGAATAATGCTGTTCTAGGAAAAACAATTGTTAATGTTTAGGTAGTTTCGGGAACAATTCCTACACCTAAAAAGATACAAAAAAAGAAGGTATCTGTACCTTCTTTTTTTGTATTCTATATTGTATTATATTGTTATTATAATTATGAGTCAGGGTAATCTGAATATCGGCGAGGTATCCCAGCTAAACCTAAAAAATGTTGGGGAGAAAAAAGTTAAATTAACTCCAATAAATATAATAAAAAAATGAATTTTTAATATATAAGGATTTATTGATAACCCTGTAAAGAGGGGGTATCAATGGATAAACCCCCTATAAGTCGCAGTGTAAGTTACTTAGACTGCGGAAAACGTTTTACTCCAATAAAATCAATTGATTTTGACGATTCTTTCGCCGTTTTCCCCTTTCACTATTGCGGGAGAAGCGCTTTACTTCTACACTCATCGTGTCGATCGTATCGTGTAAGGCTACAGAGAGGAATTGGTTGTCTGAGTCTATGATTCCCTTTAGATACAGTCGGTGAAGATACGAGGGTACTATTATAATATTAATAATAGGTAATAATTTATACAACATAAAACTGTTAGGTATTTAATGTTGAATCCATAGACCCCTTACTTTTTAGAAAGTGTCAGTGGCTTCTCCCATCTAGATGAAATTAAAACTTATTACGCTTAATCCTTCCTATACCGTGACAATTAAAACAAAAGATTTATTAATGAAACTCACGTATATGTACGTCTCTGGGACGCAAAGGGTTAAGCGTAAGCAAAAGTCAACAAAAACTTCTCTTGAGTAAAATTTTTGTTCACTTTTGCGTAATTAAAATAATAACTTAAAAAATAATAGCATTTACTGAATAATTGTGAATTCTTTAGCTAGTTTAGATAAACCATGGCCGATTGGTTATGAAATGAAATGAAATGAAATGAAATGAAATAAGGTGATTATTGCTGGCAAAAGGGTAACACTCAGCATAAGTGACATTTTCATGCTTCCGCGACGCTGTTTTTCAGTGTTCCCTACGCTCGGGCTGGCGTTCGCCGAGATAGGTGCAGCGAAAGAGGGAGACTACGTAGAGTTTCTAATTAAATACAAAACAGCTACACATAGAAACTAAGCGTACGATGGAACAAAACTATACTAACAATTAAATAAAATATATTACATCAATGCATATGAAAGAGCCGTAAGTGCTGTGTTTATGTTGTGATGATGTATGTATGTGAGTGTGAGGGAAGGTGCGTGTGAATGTGTTTAAGTGTAGTTATGAGGGGGTAATTTCATATTTAACTTTGTGTATTAAAGGTTGTTTCAAAATTTCTCTTTTGCCGATCAAGTAAATTAACTTTAACTTTTTTCCTGAAAAAAATATATGCTTATTTTTTGTCTCAGAGGTGGAGGGAGGTTGTTCCACACTTTTGACTCTCTGTATTTGAAGCAACCCTTAAATCGCTATGATGTAGTTAAGTAGTTAGTATGGTAACATATATAGTAACTAGCTGCGCCCCGCTGTTTCACCCGCGTGGTGATTGAATGATGATGATGAAAAGTACCATAATTACCCGATGATGAATACCCGAGATATAATCTCTTTGCCCAATTTAATTACGATGCATTCAGTTTAGGAAGGAAAGCGTAATAAACAAACAAACCCACTTTCGCATTTATAATATTAATTAGTATGAGTAACCTCCAGTTTCTGGAAAGTTTGTCAAAGTTTGATCAGCTAATAGATGGAATACTGACTGCTGATTGTTTACATACCGCGTCATAGAATACCATTGACCAATGAGCGTTTAGTATTTAGTTGGTCAACTAATCAACGCGTTGACAAACGTACTAGAAACTGGTGGTTAGCGTTGCGTTCATGATCTATCGAGTTAGCAGAGTATAAAGTTTTGATCGATTGTTGGCGTCAACAGAAACGTAACTGCAGTTGGACTGTTTTTCAATAGCGGATAAAGAAAACGTATTAAAAGCCACCGTTCAGGGGGGCCTTACTATAAGTTCTTAAAGCAGGACTTCTAGAAAGCTGCCCGGCTTAATCGTACCATGACAAAGTTATAGCAGGCCTGCCCCGGCCGACAGTGCGTTCGAATAGATCACTTCTGATCGTTTTTGGCGAAAATAACGCTAAAAACGCTCACAAGGGGCGTTCGAATTGGGAATCTGTGGGTGAAAATGTCATTCACGCCTCTTTTTGTTCAGCGTTCGGAAAGCTAAAAAAGAGGAATTTTTGCCACCAAAGAGTGCAATTTTTGACCCACGTCCGGAGCATGGTTGTTTGTGATCGTTATTTAACAGCTATGTATTTGACAGCATAATCATGCGATTTTAGGTCTTATGCTCAGTTGAGCGTTCAAATAGGGTAAGAGCAAAAGTGGCAAAAATAACGTTTTTGAGCTTTCCGAACGCTTTAACAAATGAGACATCAATGAAAACGCCACCAATGCCCTCATAAGCTAAACGAACGCACCTCTAGTGTTCAAGAACCGCAGATAAACCGTTCACCTGGTTTTTTTGTATGGACTGACGTCAGCATGATACTATAAATCCGCTCAGATTATCAGCTTACAAACGTCTAAGCATCTGCAATGTTGGTTATAGTAAATTGTAAGAAAGCCAGAGACAACATTATCCGTTATTTTTTGTAGTAAACAATGATCAAACAGTTGACCTAAATGTGCGTCATGGTATGATTTAATTCAAAACTGTTTAAGCCAAGTTAACCCTTTAAGTAGCTTAAAAATAAAAATATTTTGGCGCCAAATCGAACGGAAAAAGCGCGCGAAAGTTCACTATTTAAAAAGTTAGCGCGCGCCGCAAACGTTTGCAGGAGTAAAATCGTAGTAAAACAGCTATTTGTTCTATTTTATATCTGTCAACGGCGTAAATTTACACTGGTTACCCAGTACATCTTCATTTATTCTATTATTATGTTATCTGTTTCTTTTTAGTCAAATTATAGGGGTAAAGTCAACCGAAAAAATACATAAAAACTTGAACGGCAACAAAAAAAACAAATGAAATAAATTCTACAAAGACCAATTTTATCTCTCAAGCAGGTGTAAAAGGAGTAAACATACAATCACAACAGTATAATAGACTTTGAAAACCTATACCACCTATTTTATAAATTATCCATAATAAATCCACAAATTGTCATACAAACATATACTCTAACGCTAACCAAATAGACATCAAAATCGTAGTCCCACTCGTTATCAAAACAATATGGCGGCTGCCTTTATCAAATTACGGGAATTGCTCACAGAACCACAATATAAGAGGATTATAAGCTTTTTCTTAGGTTTTCACCTCGAAATGGCACTTATTCACGAAAACAATACACTAGCATATGCACACCTGCGAAAGTTTAAGAGATATGGTATCGACGCCCATTGTTTTTTTACTAGCCTACTAATAACCAAAATAATTTATATTTCTATGTAAAAATGATTTCTAGGTGCTTATTAGTATTAAAAAAAATCTAATAAACCGAAATGTATTCTATATTTGAACAGTTAACGTTTATGTTCAGTCCTGATATGGGTTTTGACTGCGGTACACCGGTGTACCAGCGCCGCTTTGTGCAATGTATAGATTTGGCCACCGGTGTACCGGCGCGTGTGAACTGCACGGAACTTACATGGTCTTTACAAAGCTGATAGTAAGGCCGCAGGTACGGTTCGATTGCAATTTAGTTAGTGGAATCGTCCCCCTGGATAGAAACCTGGGAAACACGTCATACCATTTTAATAATACTAATGCAAAAACAAATATAACCTTCTTCACTATCTTTATGTGATTTTATTGTCATGTTATTTGGTCACGATGAAACGAAACTGCTGAACGATTGCAGATGTAAGTTCGAATGGAGATAACCTGTACCCAGGAATAACACGAAGGCTACTTTTAATCCGATGGGACGGGTAACTCCCGAGGGGAACGCGATAAACTTACTACATGCGGACCAAGTCACTGACAGTATCTAGTAAGCTGTATTTTAACGCAAAATTATGTACCTATCTGGTTGTGTGTGGTACGGTTTTCGTTGACCAGTTGGCGTAGCACTAAAGTATGCGTCGGTGTAAAAGTGTCTACACACGATACAATATTTTAATACGTCGATAATGGTTAGATTTAGGATAGGGTGTTTCATAGTCAAATCAGTCAAAAACGATGTAAACTACGCGCCTTCAACGGGAATAGGTCGACTAACTATTAACCCTGTATGTAACGCGGGAAGAAACAGCCGTACACGCCGTTCGGCTGTTTTCGGCAGCGCTCGCCCATCGTCGGCATCACGCTACAGATGGTGCACAGGCGTACCTTTTTGCGCGGGAGAGGCGAGAGAAAGTTTTAGTGGTCCGAGCGTCGCCGGCTAACACGCGTCTCCAGACTCACGTTTTCTTCCCAGTTGTTGTTTATTGTTATTATTCATATTGTGTACCTAATCATTGTGTGTATATGTATCTAAACTCTTAAGTGTTATGTGTGTGAATTTTGTAAAACAATAAAGACCATTTGGAATCTTTTTACATGTATAATTTACTAGCTGCGCCCCGCGGTTTCACCCGCGTGGTGATGGATGATGATGATGATGATGATGAAAAGTATCCTATGTGTTAATCCAGCGCCTCATCTACCCCCATACCAAATTTCATCAACATTAGCCCCCCCGTTTGTGCGTGAAAGAGTAACAAACATCCATACATCCATACATACAAACTTTCACGTTTATAATATTAATAGGATTAGATAGAGATAAGCACTTAAGTTGATTTTATTTGTTATTTTATGATTATTAATCTGATTCTATATAAACCACTCTATCATTATTATCTCAAGTGTTCTCTCTTATCTGTTTGCAATGGTTTGGATTGTCTGCGCTTATAAAATTTTATATTGTGCCCAACGACTTATTATTTATAGACATGTTAAGGCCTTACTTCATTGCTTTCTAGATTCGGGACCGCTACACATTAGATACATTAAAAACTAAGTAGACGAATCATATTTCGCCATTTAGTATGAAGTACCTGGATGATCGAGCTTTGATCGTATGTAAATAATTGATTTTTGTGATCTAACCTCAAACCAAACACTTATTGGCTTATCGTTGCTTAACAACGCCATCTATTGTCAAGTAGATTTAGTGAGGCTGTGTTGGAAAAACAGTTTAGTTATTGTTTGCTGATGGCCGTAGTTGTCATAATGATTTTGTAGCAGTTTTTAATTGCTTGAATAACTTAGCAAGATCGATTTATCGCCACCGAAACCACCCTTGCATACGAAATTTTATGCAATTCTTTGGATCCGTTTCCAAGATTCAAATTTTATATTTATATATATATATATATATATATATCTATATCAAAAACTCAGACCACGGACTGGAATAGATACAAGAATTGCTCGTTTAAATGTAGATAGATAGAATGATAGATAATTATGCGAGTAAGTGAAAGCGATGGCTATAGCCAATGTAATTATCAAAGGATTTCGTGTATATATGAATGACGTTAGTAGGTACTCGCGCACGCTACAGCGTTATACACCCGGCAGCTTCGCGTAAGGTGGAAAATGTAGGCCCATTCTTAATAAGCTATTTATTTACTATTATATGTCACAACGAGCTATGAAGACGGCTATGCTCGGGGTTTCTCTACGTGATCGAATCAGAAATGAGGAGATTCGTAGACGAACGAAAGTCACTGACATGGCCCAGACGATTAGCCAGTTGAAGTGGCATTGGGCAGGGCACATAGCACGCAGAACAGATGGCCGATGGGGCCGGAAGGTTCTGGAATGTAGACCACGGACTGGAAAGCGCAGCGTAGGTCGTCCACCGATACGGTGGACAGACGACCTGATAAAGGTCGCAGGACGACGTTGGATGCAGGCCGCTTCCAACCGGTCTTTTTGGAAAATTATGGGGGAGGCCTATGTTCAGCAGTGGACGTCCTACGGCTGAGATGATGATGATATGTTTTTAAAACTGTTATGTATGAAAGAGTTTCCGAACGTTATAATTATTATTACTCCAAATTAGTTTTAATGCATCTTATACGTCTGTTTCATATTATTATTATTATTTTACTGAATATTAAACAGCGAAAATAATCACAACAGGAAAACTGATGTTTGGAGAACAATTCGTGAAGCTTTACAAAATAATTAAAAAACATATAGAACAGTGACAAATGCCGGTTTTAATTTTTCTTCACAGTAAAATGCAAATATTAGCGAGCAAATGTTTACGGAATAACTGTTATATGTTGGCTGCCAACGGCTTTTAGTAACTGCGTTTGCAGTAAACCAACGAAACGTTGAGCGAACTTATTTAAATACAACCCAATATAAAATAATATATGTATGTTGTATGAGTAAAAAAAAAAAACCAAAAAAAAAAAATTATATGTTCCTCATGTATGTATTTTGTTGTATGTTATAAACTTATAAGTAAGTAGTCAAAAATCTGTAAGTTAAAAAGGCACGGACCCTGGAGTCTGTGGAGCGTAGTTTTATTAATAAAAAAATAAAAATACAACCCAATTGTGACACATTTGATGCAAGTTTTAATTGCATATGGCTTATCTATAAATTTTATAATAACTCATTGATTGTATGTAATTCATCATAATCCCGACGCATATTTGGTTGGGGAATTTAGATAAAACTAGATATATCTGGCCAAAGGTAGTGTTTTATAGCGATACTTGTGTACATTGATCCCTGCGTTAGGTAGATATAAAACAAATCTCCATATGTAAAATAAATTAAAGCAATTTATGCCGTCCAATTAAAATTTATAAAAAAAATACGATGCTTTACATAAGGTTGAGAATCGCTTATCAGTTTAGACGATGTATTGCGAACATGCAATTGAATACATCAGTATAATACAATATCAATATATATTGTATTATTTGAATGATAATTCAAAAGTAGGTACCTGTTATTCCAATATTGTGCGCATGGTACCGACTATGACAAGTTATTTCACACATTTGGTAATAAATTCGTTTTCATTTTTTGTTAAAAAACAACTTTTCACCATTTTAATGGCCCTTGCTACTTACGGGATCGATTATCATTCACCGCCAATAATGATATCATCAAGATAGGCGTAACAGTTTTCAGTTTTTGGAGTGTAACTCAAAAACTGCTTGACCGAATTTGATGAAATTTAAATGGGACCATTTCAGAAGTATACTCTACCAAATACAAAAATATTTTTGAGAATTGGTCCACAAATGGGGGAGAAATCGGCTAACATAAAAAATACATACACACGAACACATAACCTCCTTCTTTTTTGAAGTTGTTTAAAAATAAACTTCATTGCCTTCCTACTTCTCTGAGTCGTATGTTGTTCGTAAGATTATGTAAGCAGTAATAATATTATTAAATAACCATATCAGTCGGATAGTTAAGGTCAAGTCAACTAACAACATCATATCCCATGTCTCCGACATACAATTATAAAATAAACATTGACCTCTCCGAGAGCAAGAACATCGAAAAATAATAGAAACGCATATGTGTCCATAAAATGATAAATATATTTCTTATCCATACCCATTATATGTTTCTCAACACACTTGCTCGTAACAAATTAATAAGGCATACCCAATTTTGTATATATGATACCATAAAATTAGGTTGAATATTAAGCAGTGTAGATGCGAATCTGAGTACCAATACAAACCATCTCTGGTTTAATGGTACAAAACAATAAATATTATCCCTTCAAGAGTCGTTATATTATAACAATGCAATTTCTATTGTGTCTGGCCCTATGATGACCAACGACCTATGAAGGGTTATGTTAAATGTGTGTAAATAAATAATAAAGTGAACCTTATTACATCGCTTTTAGGGCCATAAACCGAGCTGTTACACGTACGTGCTTAAGAGAAAGACAGATAAAATATTTGCATGTCATCACTCAAAAATTATAATTTTGAAGTAGGCTGCATGTTAATATAATTCACCTTGCAGTTGGCACGTGAAAGAAAAGCGCGCCATTTCCTATAATTTTCAATTTTTTTTTTCTATTGTCGTATTTGTCACTTTGTGATAAGCATTATAAGTTTGATTTTTCCTCGCAAATGTGTTGAAAAACGTAGACCTATAAAACTCGTGAGATATGCTCATTTGTATCTTACTACCCTATTACTTGCTTCGGCTTACATGTAGTCACTCGGTTGATAAAGTCCGCCTTAAATACATATCAACTCCACGCGGCTACTACTAGAAACCTGGAGTTTCGGACATTTTTTATTTATAGTAGGTTACTATTATTTATTCTGTGTTAAAAGTAACTTTAAAACAAATCAACACGTGCAGGGTCTCTTACTTCCAAAAAGTAGTACAGTAGAATCTCACTAATCCGACACTTCAATAGACCGATACGTCCAATAATCCGGCTCCCTTCGCCAGCGCCTCCCTCGCCACTCGCGCCTACGCCTATGCGTTCCGTCGCAGCGTAGTCGTCTAGCAGTCTAACCTCTAAACTTATCACGTGCATGTGCGTATACGTACGTATTTACCTGTTGTTTCGAAGTGAGACAACATTAAACTTACATTTTATTCTCTTTATGAAATTCTTTATTTTATTTATTATGATTTTTTCTTAGTAATTCAGTAATCCGAACATTCCAAATTTTATAGCAACAATTTTATTGGCTTCCAAAGCAATATACCATGTACACTTACCAAATGTCATTTTTCCACTAATAAAGCTAGGATCCTTTTTCGTATCTGCTATGGCAGCTAACGGTATTCCCCAATTGGCAACAGGACCCCAAAAATGGGTGCTGAAATAAAAAAAATATATATACAGAATTTATCAAATGTAATAATAGAAAGTGTTCAAAGAATGTTGGTTATAGTAACAACTTTTAAATGTCCAGTGTGTAAGAAAGTAAAATAATAATAAACATAAAAAATATCAAAGAAAGGAACCTACCGACTTCAACACCAAAAAGTGTAAACTTGTTGAATTCATTACCATGGTAGTTCCAAAGTAGGCCTATGATCACAATTTATAATTATTGTATTGTAAGTACCGACTTCGACAAGTTATTTCACACTTTTTGATGTTGATATCGGTTCCATTTTTAGGTGAAAAATTTACGGGACCGTACGAGCTCGATGGTCATAAACCGCCAATGATGACATCATCAAGAAGGTCGTAACATTTTAGAGTAATTTAAGTGTAACTCAAAAACTTCGTGACTGAATTTGATGAAATTTAATTCTGACCTAACAAAAACAGAATTTGAGCATCGGTCCACAAATGGGGAAGAAATCAGCTAACACACACAAAAAATACATATGATCGAACATATAACCTCCTCTTTTTTTGAAGTCGGTTAAAATAATTTCTTAACTTAGGATCCCCTGTTTCATGGGAGGCAAATCCTGGTATATGAGTTATTAGGAGTATAAGTGTGTGAGCATTTACTTTTTTATTATTGGGTATCGAAAACACTGCTCTCCATATTCAGTTCATACCTCACAATCAGAGTATAATCTGACCTGAACTGAGATTCATAATCTCAGAATAACACAGTTGCCAACTGATTTGGTACTCTTGATATGATTATTGGTTTGTATAGTGGTAACACTATACTTTGTAAAATATCTAACACTAGCTGCTCTCCGCGGTTTCACCCGCGCGGTGATGGATGATGATGATGAATCTTATATAGCCTATGGTAATAAGGGTGAATGTAGTATTCCAGTAGTGAAAGAATTCTTGAAATTGGTCCAGTAGTTTTTGAGCCAATTCGTTACAAACATACATACAAATCTTTCCTCTTTATAATACGAGTATTAGTATGATTTCAGTCAAAATCTAAGAGATCTCTCTAATAAGATTTCAGGATTATGCTCACATTGCCACAGATCAGTCTGAGATAAAAAGAAAACAGAGATAACAGGGTTCTTCAAATGAGAGGCCAAAGAATCAAAATTTTATACAGTAGTGAATTAATATTGATATAACCTTTTAGTGGTGAGGAACATTTCACAAAAGTTCTGTCTTGCAATGCAGTGGACCACCAACTGGAGGTATTTATATTATACAGTTAAGATTTATTATACAATACGTAATATATAGACAGTTACGTAAATTAGACAAGTTTAAAATTTTGCAATTTTACAGAGAATTCCCAGTCTCTTGGTGGCCTAGTGGTCATGGCGTCTGACACGGATTGTCGGAAGACGCAGGTTTGAATCCCGCCTGAGTATGTGAATTTTTCTCTCTAAAATTGCAATGTTTGGCATCGTTTAGCAGGCGTCAGTGCTTTAAAAACTATATTATAAAAATTACGCATTGAATTGTTCAGAGTCAACAGTGTTCAGATGTTTAACAAAAATTTTAGCATGTTGTGTAGATAAGTTTAGTATGTTTGGATACTATTTTATTTTATTTTCTATAACTGCATGTTCTTTACTAACTTATAAATCCATGGTTCAGTTGCTAGTATAGATATTTCTCGAATATTTTTGAATAAAAATATCCCAAAAAGCTTAGTTTTTTATTTCCCGTTTCGAATGTATCTTTCAATTTGGATGGCTTCGCGGACCAATTTGATGCTCCCAGGGGCTATCAGTGGTCCACAGATCAACTATTAAGAACTACAGATCTAATGACTGATACATCGGCAGTTTAACAAGTTTTAAATTGGGGCACTGACTAGTGAGTAACAAAATTGCATTAGATAAACTTATCAGACTTTATTGGAATAATAAATTGATATCAAAAAAAATTATAAGCTCCTTTAATTGGTTTTTTAATTTATTTAATAAACATTTTTAGTATAATGATAAATTATAAGGTTAATTTATGTAAAGATTTTATTTAGGTACTTACCTCATTAGATAATCCCTAAATTCTTTGCTTTTTAGCTGGTTCAGCATATTCTTTACAAATGCAGCCATTTTTACTGTAAAAATATTTCATTCAATTAATACAAAATAACAGTTGGTGATTAGAAGTGGTTCCTACCATGAAACATCAGACAGTTTTGGTACATGTAGACAACACTGTTGTATCATTCTATAATACTTCTTGCCACAAGATCTTCGATATATGGCATATTTGTAAAAAGATCTTTCCCTTATGGGTGCGTTATAATATAGGTACATATTATAATGCACCCGTAGGTATCTGTTACATCATAAAACTTTAAAGTATTGTATTAATCAACTTTAATTCAATAATCAACTGTGTAGAAAGATGTAACTTGTAGGTATGTCATCAATACATATTTACTTACATATGTTGGACAAAGTTTTGCAATATTTTTTACCTGGTTGGTGACAATGACCATCTATGGACCTCCACAGATATGTAGATACTACAAGAGAATGCAAGAAATTCAACAATTATAATAAATCATATTGTATCTAATTTTAAATATTTTATCTTCAAACTGAAATAACTAAACCAATTTATAAGAAATACTTTTCATCCCAGTTCAATAGGTTAACTTAACACTCTTACTGATGATATGACCTAAGACATTTTCATTCCAGGGGCCTTACTATCAGCTTTGTAAAACCATGCTAGTTTCATACAGTTCTGAAACCTGACTTAAACAATTTTAAATTAAATCAAACCCTGATGCGCAAATATATAAACTGTTTGCATATTGTTTTCCTCAAATTTAAATTGATAATGTCTCTGGCATTCTAAAAATTTACTATAACCAACATTTGAGATGCCTAGACATTAGTAAGCTGACAAACAGAGCATCATGATAATGTCAGTTCATACAAAAAAACAGGTGAATGGTTTTTCTGGGGTTCTTGAATTGTAGGCCTGGCAAGTCTGCTAGAAAGTTTTACTGGTATAAAGCTGAGAAGTTTTCTAGAAGTTGTGCTTTAAGAGCTTATAGTAAGGCCCCAGGAAACATGAATTATGTTGATGAGAGACCATGATGTATTCATATATGTGTGACATGGTGATACACAAATTAAGAGGCTACCTCTAAGCTCATGAGGAGAAGAATCATTAAGGAAATCTGAAGGCAAATAATTGCATAAAAATAGTTTTATTACATTTTTAAATGATTTAGTTTTTATCGTCGATCAAACTCTATTCACATAAATTAGTAATTTGTATTATATAGGTATTTAGATAGTAGCACTAGCTTAGCGCCAAAGAGTAAGAATCTTGAAAGTCATACAACAAATAACAATTTGCTGGCAAGCATCGCTTAGAAATTAAGCTCGTCCAGTGATAGTTGTCGGGAGTTAAAATAGTTTCCCTTCGAAACATGCACAAATTACGTGCATTGAAAAAATAGATGTCAAGGTTATGTTCACCACCGTCGTCTCCATAATTGTTTAATATACTCTGAATAAAATTATATCTCAGATCAAGCTAAGTACGAACTTACATTTTTTTAAATGGTTTCAATTAGGTAAGTTTTAATTTCATTTATTTTCAGCACCCTGAACAGCACTAAGCTTTCTTCGTTTCACATAAACTGACATAAACTAAACTTCAAATCTTCAGTCTGTGACTGCGTTTCTCCACCACAAATGTCACAAACTACAAGCCGTATCTCAATGTCACTGTCAGTCATGTCATGTCATTACAATAGTATTGATACGAGCAGTGCTGCCATACAAGGATGAGCTTAACCAAAAGTAACATGAGTGTGATCAAAAAAACTTTTTAATTGTAACTATACTAAAGTGACACATGATGGTCAGATAGACAGGACTGTGACCTAGAGTTATTTATGTGGCAATGACCTGACTCTGACTCCTTGACTTAATATTTTACTTAATGCAACTATAAATATTTACGTATTATTTTGAGGAATAGCAAATGTACAGAAGTACGCGCCTAAGTGCAAGGGAAAAAATGAGGTGTAGCTGTGTCATGGACACGGCCGTGTGTTGTACGTAAATACGTTTCTCTTTGTCAAAAGTTATACTAATTGCAAATCTCGATACGCAACAAAATAACCTCAAAATGGCGGCGCTTCCGCCTTCACCCCGCGTGATGCATCACTATGCTCGTTTATAGTAATGAATTCGTGGTTCCTTTAACTATCCACTGGTATTTTAATTTTGGATATATAACATAGATTCGAAACCACAACGCCAAACTGTAGGCCTACCATGAGTTTACAACGTTGACACCAATCGACGCTCGCTATCGACTGCCGCTAAAAAATGTATGGAAAAATGAACAGTGCCACGTTGCGGTCAATTGTGGAACTAAAATTGACAACGAGTACGCCAATCACAAGCTTAATAGGTAGGCGAGATCGAGGATCGACTATAGATTACATTTACGATGCCAACTCATGGTAGAGCTACTGTATCCCCCGATATTGTTATCATTAGATATTTTGGATTGCCTCCGTAATGGTAGCAAATTTAAAGACGTTCACGTATTCACGTCAAAAAGTGGTTGATCTTTTTACACGAATGGTGTATTCTAATTGATCACAGTGACTAACGGTGTAACCCCGATGTGTTTTATGCAAATTATTCATATTCATATTATATTACTGGTTAACATAGCGCATGCAACTTGCCGTAATATCGAGGGCTCAATTAAAATATAATAAATGGTAAATATCCCGTTTCTAAAGTAAATTCATGTATTATATTGATATTTCAAAATCATTTATTTATTCAGTTTTCATCATCTTAAATAGTATAGGTACGTTAGGTTAAACAAATAAAATATAACTGACTCAACAAACTACGTTTTATAATTGTCATGCCATGACTAATAAATACGGAGCTATAATTAGATAAGTAACGTGCTTAATCTTGTGAATGTGGCTTTTAAGACAATCTTATGAAGTTCAATTATCAATCTACTTCAATCAAGTCATCTTACTTCACAAGTCACTGCCATGCTCGAAAACAAATAGATCCACCACCGACAAGAAACGTCATGTTTGGAAGTAACCGGATATAGGTAAAAGTTACTACAATGTAAAGTAAGTTACTGTTTGACGGCACTCTAAACATTCTTATATTTTTCAAACAAGCTCGCATAGTTTGCTCTTTTGCCATTCGTGAAGTACATAATAATTATATAGTACGTACCTATTACTTTAATTTCTTAGGTAAAATACCTACGTGGTCCGAGCAAAGATCCGATCACTGATTTATGAACTTGTGGTATTATTTTCGGTTATCTTTTTTAACTTAATTATTAAATATACAATAATTAACAATTTTATTATGCAAGATCACATGTGCCCAATTTTTCCAAATCTTTTACTAGATATACTTCGAACTTTTAACTTCTGTAGTAAAAAATATTCACCCGTATTAGAAAATAAAAAAGACTTTTAAATGTCAGGCTGTCAAAGTGGATGTCAGTTGGTAGGCAATTATTCCATCAAAGGTCGTTGGTCATCATGCGCAGACACAATAGAAATTTCATTGTTATAATGGCAATGTTGCATTTTGTAGTTACAAAATAATTATTGATATACTTACCCATAGCTCAGACAGATAGTTAATAGTTATGTACAAGTACCTACCTAAGAAATTATCGTTTTTTCTTCCTTCTAAAACCCTCAGACAAAATAAAAAAGTCTTTTTTATTTTGTCTGAGCTAAAACCATACAAGCTGTACTCTTCGCTATACGAAAACGCCAGACAAATTCACTATCGTCCCAATTATCAAAAATGGTTTGCTTTCGGCCTTACTACGTAAGGTATCGTAAAGTAGGTGTTGAACTCGTTGAGGATTTCCAAAATTTCCGTGTCGGAGTCATAATCAGAATCATCGAAAATATCCATTTTACTTTCTTTTGCTGTCTATTACTACCTGTAAATTAACCGACTTCAAAAAACGGAGGAGGTTTTTCAATTCGATAGTATAATATTTTCTTAATACTAGCGACCGCCCGCGACTTGGTTCGCGTAGTAGGCTCGACCTTCGGCCTCGCCATGACCTCTCGTCTTTTCCTGGTTTTTCTTTCCTATGAACCTTCTCCTGACAATAATTAACACAACAAAAAAATATTAACGAGATTGTTCCATCCGTTCTCAAGTTATAGCGTGACCAGGAGAAATAGGGGGAGAAATATTCTGCTTTCAAGTCTAACGTACAATCTCAATATTTCTACTGTGGTATACCTAATACAAGCTAAGAGCTAAACAGCTGATGGAAAGTAGCCATTTTTCTTTTTACTCTGGTTTAAACTCTACAAGGCTGTTTAACTCACAGAATTCGACCTATTTACATATATATCTATGGTTTAACTGACGTCTCCCGACCGATTAAACTTTTATTCATGGTTTAAACTCACACTGATACATTAACTGCCATTGATATAAGAAATAATCGGTAAAGATGGTTTAAACTAAGAGTCATGGATTAAACTGCGGATGGTATTATGGGCCTAAGGGCCTTAGTTATAAACGCTGATTCACTTAAAACTACGTTATTTAGTAGCGCGTACTGCTAAATTACGTAGGTACAGCAAAAAACACATTTCTGCTCATCAAACAAATATTTGCCATGGCCAGGGATTGCACCTGCGACTCCGCGCTTCAAAAGCAGGGTCGTTACCAGCTGAGCTAACGGAGTCGTCCATACTCAATACATTCTGCAGAACATAGCAGACAAGATTTTGTAACCACTCATTAGCTAGTTCACTTTAAACAAAAAATACCCCTTGGGTGTATCGTCTTAGCTGTACAACCACTAACTGTTTTATTAGATAGGAGAATAATAGTTGATTTTTCACCTAGGAAGCAAAGAACTATTTTTAAGGCGAGAGTGTTACACTTCGTACAAATATAAAGTAGAATCTTGAGCTTTGTGTGGGATTCAAAGTTGCTCCCGAGCTAGAAACTCTACTTTTTATCACACTGTAGGAGAAAGTAAGTACCTAGGTGCCTTAGTCTAACTTATTTACCTACATGAATAGCACGTTTATTTATTTACACAACAGTACACCATAGGAACAATGAGACATAAAATAGAAATATAGACACTGCTTATTTCTATTTAAACTAAAGGACTAATATGTGCTTGATGCGCGTATAGTATCGGTGCGTACCTACATACATACATGCCAGCAACGTCTACCGTAGTAACATCTCAATCTCATCTGAATCATCGTATTTAAATACTCGTCCTAACTGGCTGACTTATTCATCAACGCAAAGCCATAGGTGCTGGGCAACTCGCCCTATTTACATAGATACTCTTTAACTATGGTGAATCCATTACTTTCTAAACTGCGTAATGGTGGGGCTATATTAGCGTGATACAGCAAAATTCGCGTTACAGCGACCAGCCAGTTATCCGGACTTGCCGGTCTCATCGTGTAGTTTTCGAGTATAGTAGTCGGTGGATGACGAATGCTTATTGTGGCACTGCCGGTAAACTGGCAGGGTTTTCCCAATACAAAAAAATCTTTCAGCAGAGCGGACGTGATCTGAAAGTAGGTATTGGAGAAAGAAAATTATAGTAAAGAAAAATATAGTATACAATGTGTGGATTAAAATTAAAAATAAACTCAGATCGCCTACTGCAAAACAAGTCTTCGTCCAACATCTCTTTTTCTCATTTTTATGTACTTATTCATTTTCATATTATGAATATAGTCGTACAAATGTAACAACTAATAATTTATCGAAACAACGACAGTGCTTCCTCTGTTTTACTTCGCAAGAATTTTATCTCCTACGTCGGCCGCGCAACAGACGACCACGTTGAACGCTTAAATCTAGACAAGACCGTACACGATGGTTTTAGCGCGCCAACGCGACACGAATATTCACGCTCCAATGTGTCCCCAGCATAAGGGGAAGCTGGTTTAATACCCACCTCCTTTCACATAACTCAAACACTGAGCATCTAATTATGTAATATTTATCTATGGCATTTAATACTCCCGACTTGTCAAAATAACTATTTACACAATCCCCCATAGACAAATCAGACTATATCCAAGACATTCCCCTATAAAATTGCTCCGCTGATTTCTACCGATAACATTACAGCAAAGGGTATAAGCACATCAATGAAAGGAACCGTGTAATCAAGATGCCAAAGCGGACCACCGCTAGGAATGGGCTTGCTCCGCATGGTTGTCATACTATACATGCTGGTGTACATAACAGTTTATTTCGGCGTGGTCGGAGCTCTTATCTATGCACGGAGCAGGCTAATCAGCCACAAGTATGTAGAAATCAGGTATCTATATGGTTTTTGATAGACAATGATTTTATGAGGAGCTTCCGAAAACTGATAGCATGCGAACGAAGTTGTTCCAGTCGTAGTTACATTGGAACGTGCACAAAAAGTTTAAGTTTACTTACATTTTCCGTAATCCCGTTTCATTCGTCTTATACCAATCTATAATAATCAGGCGTGACTGGAACTAAGTATTTTTTTTCATCACCATGACATTAAGAAACGAAATACACAGTATAACAGGTAAATTTTGGCGTAGCCAGGGGCAGGGGTGGGCCTAAACCCTCTTAACCTTGTGCCCAACCCAGAAAATGCGATCTTAGATTCATCACATTAGATCCAGTCGATCAATAATTACGATCGCAAAGATACTTACGTTGCAACCTCACAATCAGCCGCCACACTCAGCTATAGAAGTGGATTGAGATAAATAATTTGAAAAAACTAATATTGTATTAGGCTGGCTCCAAATGACAAAACCACTGTGTACGCCAATTGCAACAAAGTCACTCATACTCTGTTTTTGAATAAGTAACATGCTTCATATCAAAACCGGCTTTACTCACGGAACATACGGCGTTATTTTTACTCTCTCTGTCTTATTAGGGTAAACTATAGGTACCTACTAACATGTGTATAAGAAATAAAATAGTTTAGAAACTGATTCAAAACGGAAGCAACTCGCACACAGTGTCTGTGTGAATTTTTCCATGTATGAAGTTGCGAACTCATGCAGTCGGTTTTAAAACTAAATGAACATGTGTCAACCTCACGAGAATTTTCAAACATAAACCATGCTTGTTGTGTACCTACACAGTTGTTTCCGTGAAAAACTACACAACCCATTGTTTGGTGATTTCCGATGCACCTACACGACGAGTTCAATAAGGGCCTTATTGGCTATGACCAAACAAACATTTAATAGTTGCTTTGCGATAGAATGATCATAAAGTTCATACAATTTTACTATAATTTCTTTACATGTTTGAATGGCAATACCCAACATGACCCCAGATCGAGGCGGACATCAAGGTTGATCACGTGGAGATAACCTTATAACATCGTTTTTATCGAGAATCAAATTATTTATAGCAGAAATCAGTTAATACGAAAACTCAGATTTGAGATGACTTGAGCATGCACGTAGCATGTAAAAGATTTTAGTTAAGGGTCTATTCACACGTACCAGAACCACATCACATCACGAATCCAACTCGTATCGTGGTGGTTGCGTTGTGGTTGCGATGTGGGCGTTATCATCCACGCAGTCGATAATGACGACAAAATGTGGTACGTGTATGAATTCTACGATTTATTATCATACTAAATATGTGCCCGACCACGTTGTGGTACCTACGTGTAAAACAACCCTAAGTACATAAAATAAAATTGACCATTTTTAGTGTTTGTTTAGCAATGAGGGCATTGGTGGCGTTGCTATTGTTTGCTCTTTTGTTAAAGCGTTCGTAAAGCTCGAATACGTTATTATTGCCACTTTCGCCTACACCCTACTCGAATGCTCAACCGAGCATAAGACCAAAAATCGCATGATTATGCAGTCAAATACATAAAAAACGATCACAAACAACCATGGTCCGCGGACGTGTCAAAAATTGTACTTTTTGGTGGCAAAAATAACTCTTTTTTAGCTTTTCGAACGCTGAACAAAATGAGCCATAAACGACATTTTCGAGAGATGAAAGCAGCCGTGGAAAACCATTTTCAAGAGCAATCTAAAGAATATTTTTTCAATGGATTAAAAGCTTTATATTCACGATGTGAAAAGTTTATTTCACTCGAAGGGGATTACATTGAAAAATAAAAAATATAACACATTTTTTTTTCATTGACATTTTTCGGCCGCGAACTTATCAGCCGTCCCTCGTACTTGGTTTCTATAGGTATTATATCCTGCAATTGTTGGGATTTATCAATGTATACGTAAAAATATTGCAATAGCTTGTAATATTGTATTCATTACATTCGATTGTGTCTTTGTTTCAGTTATCCTGAAGACATATACCCCATCCAAAGCTGAATAAAACACAATTCTGAAAAAATGTAAACTTTAATAAAAATTGTAAAAGGCATACAGTGGACGGTTTTCTTAAAGTCAGATCATTTCAACAGTCGATAAGGAATGTTTTACATTTAAAGTATATAATTTTTGTGCCACCCCTGAATAAGTTTTAAGTGTCGAATAAAGCGACCTACACAAGACAAAGCCTGTAATAGAACACATTAAATCCATTTAAATATTGTTGTAATTCTTTAATAGGTCAGTAAAAGTAGAATTTAACCTCGTACTAAATTTGAACACAAAAATAGAATTTAAACTATTATAAACTAAATTTAAACAATAAAAGATGCGAAATTTTATTCTCTACCTATCGGTCTCAATAACTTTTGCATTAAAGTGTATAGTTTCCGAGATATCGGCCTAACGGACTAAACATTTTTTCAAGATGGCGCTTGAAACTACACCAGCGGCGTTATTGTCTATCTTTACGGAGAATGGGAATGGGCTCCATTTTGACATTTGAATCCCGTTCTGTGCGAAACCCAGCAAGCCTATTGGCTGGAACCATGAATGAGAATGATGTGACATTTCATTCTCATTCAAGTTAGACAATAAGGCAGCTGGATCTGTCAGCATCTTGTGATTTTATGCTCAATAAGTGACCTTAACGTTATATAAAAAAATTGGATCGGAAATTGAGTGCGAGGTCGACGAAAAAACGGCTATTTTTACCGGCCTAGTAGGTTTCACCAGATGCATGGATATGACATGACAAATCAATTTGGAAAGTTATTATGCATGGGAGTATTCCAGAATTAAGTTCAACATTGAATCCACTGGATCGAAATACATTATGTATGTCATTTACTTGCAAATATCCTATAAGTCGAGATTCACAACCTACAGTTATTTCTGGAGTACAAGCCCAAGTGCAAAAGAGACCAAAATTGATTTTTGTTGGAGAGTTTAAATCCCGAACAAACCAAAGACTATAATTGAATCTGGAACGAACGAGTAAGATCAATCGTGAAGAATCGAGTAAGTACTCGAATCCTGAATAGTGAGGGGGGAGGGGAATAAGGACACTAAAACATAACTGACACATACCAACTTTTCATTACATAATTTATAAAAACTAAATGGTTTAAGAATGCATCCTTTTACCAGGCTTTTATTTTTAGATGCGAATTATGATATTGTGGAATGCCCTATTCGTTACTTAAAACTTATTCAGATACGAAAAACTGTGCTAAGTACTTGCGTATGTTGTGCTATTTTGTATTCTTAATTTCTACAGCATACATTATACTTGATTAAAACAATATTGAACAACAAACACATTTTTGTCTGTGTTCCATGAGAGTAAAATTGATTACAGATACAATTTCATTTATATCTTAAAGTAAATGCTTTGAATGAGATTGCTTAATTATATGATATGAACTTAAACATCTACGTACGCGATAATAAAGTTATACACGAAACAAACTTACTTTTAACATGTTACACAATAATTAAGGGAGGTCTTGTATGGCGACGTCTTACTAAATACCATCAGTACTAAACGCATTTAAACAGTAATTCCATCTCTGTCAGTTTCCAAAGAAAAAACAGAGATAGAACGTTTTATTTTGTTACCACTAAACTTATTTAGTGGACATCTAGAATTTATCCTTAGTTGCACTGCACTGAGATTCCAAAACAAAATAAAATATAGCAAAATATTAATCTATTTTACAGACTGTAAACAACATTCCAAAAATATATAACGTAAATATATAATACCAAAAGTATTGAAACTACAAAATTACAATAGTATATATGTAAAATATGTATATATAAAAATTATTTCATAGATTCTTTATTCATTACAAAAATTGTTCTGTTTAACATATATTTTATACTTTCATCCTGATTTTTTAAGTAAACTTAAATGGTAATACCAACGAAAATCATTCATATCAAAGATTGTATACCCCTATTTCATAATCAAATATTCATTTGTCATATGAGTTCTAACACTGAATACCAAACGTTTATAGAACAGTGACCATAAATAAAAAAAACAAATCAAAATAACGAGATTCTACAAAAATATATGTCTTACAAATTTCTTCATTTCTCTATCTACATTCCAGTGATATGAAGTAATTATTGTCCCCAATACCGTTAAAGCATTTGCTTTGAGTTTTTATGGCCAGCGTTGATCTGCTTGACTTGCCTTGGAAACTAGTGGTACAACCGCTACCAGTGGACTGATGTGGGCATAAAAATGCTTACAACTCATTATCTGCACATATGCACGAGGGAGGGCTATTATGTATCTCAGTTGTCAGCTCCAGTTATCAACTTACTAACGTTTTAGCTTACTAGAGTTTTTAAAAGTGACATACAACCGCCATTTTCCAAGATTTCAATCAACATTTGTTAGCAACTGAGATACATAATAACCCTGCCAATTTTACTTTTACGGCTGAACTTCTTTGAAAAATCCTTTAATATCAACCTACAAATAAATAATGTCAGGAAGCATAACTCAGAACAAATTCCACACAAAAAGTGGTCCTTCAAACCAAAACGACGTATGATTCCAAATACTAATTACTTCCGAGGTTACAAATAGACATGCTCGGTGATTGGTTTAAATTTCAGAAGGAAAGCAGGGATTGGTCCACGCGCGTGCTGCACCGTCTACTATGACAGCTGAGTCATAGCGGCGTGAACGATGTTATTGATTTAGCACGACTTTTATTGGATCATTATTTTAAGGCAGTTACTCTTCCTGATATTATTTCTTCGTAGTTATCAACCAAGCAAAAGTAAAACCAAGATGGCCCACGGGCAGTTTTACACTAACTTGATGTTGGGACGATATATAAAAACATGAAAAGAACTTTGAATAACAAAATTAACACTTAGGGAACACGTGTACTATACAAATGTATGTACTATGTAATAGAAGTTGAATATTGAATCATTTGCTAGCAGCTCCATAGTTTAAAAATAATCATAATGATCTGATGAACATAATAATAATGATAAGTACTTACTCCTAATATATACTAAAACTATATACCAAAATTCATGATGATTCGATCTAGGTGTTGTGAAAGAGTAACAAATAGACCTACATTAGTTGTATAAACTATACACTAATCTTTAAAGCTAGTAACATATTCGCGCAAGAATATTCTGGAGGCGTACACCCAAAAATTAACTACGAATTTTTGTTCGACATCACCCTAGACTATTTGTGATTTCACTTTGACAGTAGATAATGCAAAATCCTCGAACCGAACTTCGTAGTTCCTTTTTGGGAGTAGACCACCTGGATAGTTCATAAACCTTCTCGAAAGACCAGTTACCGTGGTAATCATTTCCGATCCGAACAGAACCCTGATTCGAAACCTCGCTCAGTTGTCAATTCATTCGGTTTTATACAATTCATGTTTCGCAAATTGTCAATTCTAACATAACTCGTAAATGCAACATATTTCAATAGATACCTATATTGTAACCGAAATTGCCTGGTGAATGTTCCAAAGTATTGAAGAAAAGTTCGGGAAGTTTATTCAAAGGGAAGGAAAGTTTATGAAGTTTACTTCAACGGAAGGAAAGTTTATTTTTTAGGAAGGTAAGTCTAGGAAGTTTATAGGTATATTTAGGAAGGTTTCAATACCTTTTCCTGCCAGCAGATTCTGAAAGGCATAACCCTGCTGGTATAAATAGTGTTGGTATCTTTTGAACTTTTCCATGTGAATATATAGTGAAACAATCACTTCAAACTCAGATTATAAAATTTGCGTAACACTTACTTTTATTTGTTATATGGTTATTAGATAAACTAAATATACACAGTAAATCTGATATGTATATATATATATATATATATATAACAGCACTCTTTGCGCCGCACTACACTGGGCCGCAAAGAGCGGGTCGATTATAAAAATTGCGCAATCATTTTAAATTAAATCTAAAGTTTATTTCATTGAAATATAGCATAATCATAACGTATAAGGAAGAAACCTTTTAAATTTTATATATTTCTTTTTAAAATTACGTTTTTCAATGTGCTACAATATCAAATATGAAAATTTTACTATTTTGTATTGCCATCAAACAGTTATTCGGTTTGTCATGTTTATTTGCTTTTACTTACGTATTTTATTTTAAATGTTACATTTTTCATAGCTGAGCCACTTTGTTTGCGGCCCTATATATAAGACTTTTGTTATCAGTCCACGTCCCCTATATATGTATAGGGGATGTGGACTGATGACGTTCAGTTGGATATATCCAGAAAGAATGGCCCAGTTAGAACAGGGGCCTTACTCCCACCTCTTAAAGCAGTCATGTTTCAACCTTACCATTAAATTTGGTACCACCACGCCAATATAGCAAGCTTAAAATAATAATGGAACACGATAGACGTTTTGATGGCGTCGTATCAAACATTTCACTCAATTCGCGTACTTTGACGTGATTTTTGTCACTAAGTTTCATTGTTCCAATGTAAAATTTTTGAAGATCCGTACTCCCATCTCTTAGTCATAATGCAACCTTACCATTAAATTTGGTTGCCCGTTTTGTGTGTGTGGGAGTACGATAGTAAGTATGATTATTCTAAGCTTATTACAAAACGCTCCTGATTTATGATAGTTTCGTAAAACGTGGGAGTAGGCCCCCAGGTATCTATATAATCTAGCAGTCAGACATATAAAGATATTTCTATCTCAACTTGTATAGCAGCCATAACACAGCCATAACACTGGTTAAACTCGCCTGTAACGCGGCCGCGCCGGCCAGTCGACACTTAAACATGTCGATCCTTGTCTCCTTATCGGCTATGATGTTCTGGAACTCTGCTTCCACGATTTGTCCGTCGTAGTATGTGATGGAATCCTCGAACGGGTACTCGTACCCTTGGAGACATTCACATTTGTAGCCGCCGGCTTCGAAAC
This sequence comes from Selenia dentaria, assembly GCA_917880725.1. NCBI lineage: Eukaryota > Metazoa > Arthropoda > Insecta > Lepidoptera > Geometridae > Selenia > Selenia dentaria. The sequence goes on from OU862883.1 coordinate 35,241,815, forward strand.
CTCGGCCCAAGATTGGGACGCACTGAAATTAAGAGATTTATTTTCACTATCGGTTGGAGATTTAATTGCGAATTTGTAGTTGTTTAGTACGTTGATGTTTTCGTAAAGTCGAAAGTCAAAATTATTTATTCAATTAAGGCAGAGTTTCTCAAACTTTCGGCTCCACGAACCCCTGTTAAAATTTTCAGGTGCCAGCGAACCCCTTAACTAACTAAACAATTACCCCCAACTTACTTTTGTCGGTCTGTCTGTTGCTAGTTTTTCTAAGAAGAGATTTGCTAAGAAAAATAATTGCTCACAACGAAGTTAAAATCAAAGACATAAGCCAAAATGTCAAAAAACCGACCGATGGTTTCTGTACCGTTATCTATAAAAACGAGCAAAAAACACGTTTGTATGGAAACCCCATTAAATATGTTATTTTATTCAGTTTTTTAGTATTTATTGTTAAATAATAAATATGTAACTGTGAAAATTTTAACCGTCTAACTATCGCGGTTCATTAATTAATACACCCTGGTGACAGACGAACAGCGGAGTATTAGTAATGGGGTCCTGTTTTACCCTTACGAGACGGAGCCCTAAAAACGTGACAGCTAAATTGTCTTTGAAAATGTTTTTACTACTTTTTGACATTATTATTTGTAATGTTTGTGTTAATATTACATTATAGTATTATTATTTCATTAGATTACAATTGAAAAAACTTAAAAGTAGATACGATTTGAGTTCGCGTCCTATGCCATATACTCACATAGGAAGAGCTGCGGTCACATTTGTCTGTGCTCTTGAATGCGTTCGGCACGTAGTACTTGTCGGGGCACTGGTTGATGTCCAGCGATGTCAGGGACATTGTTACTGCCACCACGCCTCTGCAATAACAAACATTGAGTGTTAAAAAAACGATATTAAAAGAAATAACTAACTACAAATTGCTAACACCAACACTGCACACCATATCCTCAGCAACAGAGTTGCTCACAACTGGAACAGGTTGCTCGAGGAGGTGGTTTGTGCTACATCTGTCAACATAGTTAGGAACCGACTGGATGGCTGGCTGCATACAACAAAACGATCTCTTGCCAACCTCTAGCCAGTGAACTAAAACAGTGTAATTGTGGACATTACAATATTTCAACACAGCAGGATATAGGCACATCAGCATCATGCTGCTCGCCTATAAACAAATAAATATTTAGTGGCACTTCCGCTAGAAAAATGCTTATGGCCGAGTTGCGGTGTGCACCCTCCCTGCCTCCCGCATAAACTGCAAATAGGAAGTATACAGAATAAACAACATACAAACAACCAAAAACGATTCGACACGTGTTTCGCCTCTACACGAGCCATCCTCAGGAGATGTGGACTCGTCAACCGTTAGGCCGACAGTGAAAACGTGAAATTAACTAAGTTTTATTTTATAGTGGTTTATCAAAGTAACTCCCTCTCGCCTGATGGAAGGCGTTGCTTGAAGTTACTTTTATTTTATTTCCACATCTCTACAATGCATTAATAAAGGGATATAATGTAAAGGAATGTAGTGTTAAGAAGTAAAGCAATAATGAGTTCAAAAAAATCATACTTAGATGGCTTAAAACCTTTGACTATGATGGCATTGAAAAAATGTTAGAAAGTTTTTATTTTTGATTTTTAAGTTTAAAGTATATGAATGACAGTACTAAACACACCCACGCCCAATATACACAAACACGCACTCATACACACACTCACATACACATAACACACACCATACACATACACACTCACATTCTCACACACACACACGCGCACACACATCCTTTGCTTCATTGTTTAAAAATGTAAAAATGTTTTGTTTTGTTTTAGTTTATTTTAAATCTTTAAAATTTTAAATCTTTAAATCTTTAATATTAGAATAAGTTGACCATAATGTTCGACATAACTACAATAGTGTTTACCGGATGGGAGAAGCCACTGGCTGCTGAAACACAGTTTTTACTAGTTCGGCAGCCTATGGATTCACTAAATAATTGTACAACAAGTTATATTAATAAATTATTTTTTACTTTAACTTTTACTTTTAAGCGAGCCCTATCCTACGAGGCCACGCGAGCATAGCCGCAAACTGCAGGACTATTACGTATCTGAGTTCCAATCTAGGGAGAGTTCCAATAAGCGCCGTCAACGGTCATCGGTCGCGCCCCGGTTTCCCATTCCCTTTGGGTCTAATGCTTTTAATTCCGCACCCGAACGGAACACTTTAGGGGTCGCGAAACGCGTGCAAAATTTTCTGTCAAAAATCGAAAGAATACTTATTTGATATTTAAAAAAAACACTCTCAAACTAAACCCACCTTCCACCCGCGAGCGTTGTGGTCGGGACGTGAGCGTTATCGGTGTCGTCATCGATGACGTACTGAGCTCGTATAAGATGTTTGAAACCTACAAAAATGACAGCTTTATGTCACTTTTGGCAGCTCCAGTCAGCAACTTTACTAACAACTTTTTTGTAAACTTTGCTGTGTCATTAAAGCTAAGCGTCCACATGTCGGTATTGTACGCATTGTACGCATCGGACGCATCGCATCAACCGCATTATTTTTTCATATTCTGCGTCCACTGCATCGGCAGCGATCGGATTGCCGCTGTCAGTTTCATTCGGATATTTTTAGTCATCGTACAAGTGTGTTTGTGACAATGCAGGAAAGCGAAGAAAAATTATTTGTCGTTATTGCTTTTTTGTTAGCAAAAGAGGAAAAAAAGCTAAAATATCAAAAAAATAAGAAAACATATAATCTGTATACACGAAATATTCAAGAAGAAATCACGTCCACTGATGGGCACTCCTTATGACGTCATCGGCACGCATCGCAAAAGTTGCCTCTCGGAGCATCGGTGTCGGCATTGCCGATGTGCGATCCGTACAATGCGGCTCAGTGGACGCACTTGTGTGATATTCTACACAAAGAATACCTACTACGATCTGATGCGATGCGTCCGACGCGCACGATGCCGACATGTGGACGCTTAGCTAAAGCCGGCATTTTTATGATTTCAATCAACATTTGATTGCACCTGAAATACGTAATAGCTGCTGGTAAGCTATTAATATGAATATGATTTCAATACGTGAGAGCAACTTACTTGAACTCTAGTTTGACTTTGACACTGTCCCAGCCGAAGAAAGGCGCGGCATAAGTGATGACCCACTGATGCAAATGTCCGTCGCAGTCGAAATACGGCCGCGTCCAGTGGCCATGCTTGAGGTTGGCCGCTCGGTAGTACGTAGGGAACCGCTCGTATTTCTTCAGATATTTCCCAACTTCATCACTTCTGATCTTCATTTTGAGGAAAAACTGCTCCAGACTGTCAAAGTCGGTAGACCAGCGCTGCTTTAGGAATTGGAACCAGGGCTTGTTGGTGTACACTTCCTCTGTGAATGTTGAAGTTTAATTTTGAAGTGATAACTTGTTATAGGGTAAACCGATTCGTAAAAGTGCAAGTTGGAAGCCGGCTACATGAAGCCGCAGCAAACGACGTGTCGCAGCGACACTACTGGTTTCTATGTATTTTTATGAAACACCATTCGTAGTTAGCGACGCGAAGCTAGCGTCGCGTCGTCGAGCGGCAGACGACACTGTCGCTCGACCGCAGATCAGTAGTGCCGCTCGCGAGTACCAATCTACATAGTAAAACAACGGAAAGGATTTTATTTTATTTTTTATTTTTATTTACACGGAAAACAAACAGCTGCTTATTTAATAATGTAGTATATGGATCTTGTGAAAACAAAAGCCTAGCAGTTTTCGCTTATGATAACATTGTAAGTGCCCTGAATGCAAATAAGTAACAATTAATTAACTAATAATTAATCGCGCTTGATTGAAGAACACGAACAGGAAACAAAAAGTAAAGTGATGCACACAAATAAGACTCGATTATAAGTTCACAAGCAACATAAAGCCACATAAAATCTAATATACGAAAAAAGTTTTAAACTAAACCTTTCTTATCACTTCTCCAATGGTTGATGCCAACTGCAGTTGCCGTCTGCAGTCGGGTTCGAAGTCATGACTGCAGCGACATGACGCGACGACACGTCGTCTGCTGCTCCCACGTGTAGCCGGCTACCAACTTGCACCTTTACGTAACGCGTTACGGCGCCAGTGTGTCTGGCTTCCCTTTCTCTCACACATCCTCTCTCACTCTAACCCATAGCGCTAGACTAGGCGTCCCGAAACCCACACCTTTTTTATAATATTATTTTTAAAGCACTAACGCCTGCTTAGCTTAGATACCAAACATTGTAATCTTAGAGAAAAAATCACATTCTCAAACGATTAATTTAATTAATTACTCACATTCTCCCTATATGACGGTTCAAAATCAAATGGAAAGTGAAAATTCGATGCTCGGACCTCGAGACTCAGTGGCTTTGTGGTCATTGCGTCTGACACGGATTGTCGAAAGACGCGGGTTCGAAATACGTGCGCGGATGTGAATTTTCTCTGCCAATTACAATGATTGGAGATTATCTTCAGATTGTGCCGCGTGGTGATGATGATAGTGAAAAGTATATTACAAATACCGGCAACTAAACACTCACCAGTCTTGTTAAGTCTCGCCAGATCTTCCAGTTTGAATTTCCTCGTGTTGAGCTCGTTCTTGTACGCGAACGGAGCGAAGAAGGTCCTGTTCGTGAACTTGTTCCGGTCCCAAAACGTACCTGAAACGATTTCAGAGGTTTTATTATATTGGAAACCAGCTGCGTGGTGATGGATGATGATGATGATATATATACCACATGAGATATTTCCGAACAGATACAACTTGGGAGCCTTCAAGAAGAGAGCTTATTCCTTCCTTAAAGGCCGGCAACGCATCCTCGAGAGCGCTGGTATTGCGGATGTCTGTGGGCGACGGTGATCACTTACCGTCAGGTGAGCCTCCTGCTCGTTTGCCAACCTATGTCATAAGAATATTGTTATTTCTGGCCGGCTATCTATACGGCTGCGAGGCCTGGACTATAAAGGAGCAACTCAGGAAACGTTTTTCAGGAAGCATTTGAGAAGTGGGCCTACAGGCGCATGATGGCGATATCCTGGACTCACAGAGTTACATGTGGAAGTACTGCGGCGAGTTAGACAAGAACGCAAACTTTTGAAAACCGTCAAAGAAAGAAAAGTAGCGTATTTGGGCCATGTACTTAGACATGACAGATATTGCCTTCTTCAATTAATAATGATGGGAAAAGTTGTGGGAAAGAGACGAGCTGGTCGCAGGAAGAAATCATGGCTGCGAAACATCAGAGAGTGGACAGGGGTTGCGAGTGCCCCTGAACTTTTTTGCCTTCACAAGAATAAAGACAAGTACGGAAAGCTGATTGCCAACCTTCATTGACAGAAGAGGCACCGAGAGAAGAAGAAGAAGTCATACGAATATATCCTATATCCTTCCCCAGGATATAATCTATATCCTTGCCAAATTTGATTACGACCAGCTCGACTAATTATGTATCTCAGTTGCTAACAAATGTTAATTGAAATCGAAAAAAATGGCAGCTCTATGTCACTTTTGTCAGCTCCAGTCATCAACTTACTAACATTTTTACTTACTGGAGTTGTTCAGGCCAAAATCGAGCTTAGCGAACTATTTGTATTTGTGTACTTTCCTTGTCTTCGACCTATGTTTTGTCCCGCTCCCACCTATTACTTTTTCCTACCCCCTACCCTAGTACCTTGAGAGTCACTGCCCGTACGTCGAACCGACAACGGTGTGCTCGCGACGTGAAATCTTTCCCGCGGTCTCAACCTGTGATATACTACTCGTATATGTGCCTACGGCTCATTGCATGACATTGAATAATCTTCCTATAACTGTTGTGTGGAGAAAATCCCGAGTGATCTATTCCCGGCCCGAATCTGTGGAGGAATGCCTGACCGCCTCACCTGCGACTGGATAACACTGGTACGTCCTACTTTGAATTCCTTACCCCTAACTCGCCTATACATTTGGTAGCAGAGCGTGGTTTTGGCCTTTGGTTTCGAGATTTAGTCCCATTTTATCGTTAATAAATCATTCACATAAGTGTAATAACCACCCGCAAATATAAATGTGAATGATTTTACCATACAATATTATTGTTCCTACCTTCAGAATTTAAAGTAAAGGATTTTGTTACCAGTTTATGTCCACAATCATTATTTCGATTACGTACCTACCTTATAATCAGAATAAAATAAAATGAACGTGTTATAATATCGAAGCTAGTAATAGAAATATTGTCATTTCCTTATCAGTTAGCATTGGGCAGACGAGCGTTTTTTATTCGCGCCATTTTCGGAGTTTGTTCGAACCTTCCCATGTTTTGTAGTAATTCTTGTTGCAAACCCCTTTGTTTACTTAAATCTTTAGAGTGCGGTCACGTTATTAATTACATATACCTAGTAAATAGCGCGGTCACGCTGTTTGTAATAAACCATATTCCATTATTATTGTAATTCATATACCTTATACCTATTCTTATATTAATTTCAATAGTGACATAGAGCCGCCATTTTTCAAGATTTCAATCAATATTTGTTAGCAACTGAGATAGATAATAGCCCTGGCGTTCAGCCGTTTAGGCGTGATCAGGTAACAAACAGACAACAAACAGTTTTATAATTATTATTCTCTAAAATGAAAGTAACTTAAGTTCTTTACTCTTAGAAGGACTTAAGTAACGTAGTCTTTCTAACATCAGTTATCTGCCAGTGAAAGTCCCGTTACAATCGGTCCAGCCGCTTCGGAGATTAGCCGGAACAGACAGACAAAAATATTAACAAGTACAATTTGAAAAATTTAATACCGACTTCCATTCTATTCAGTTATTGGAGTGTAACTCAAAAACTACTGGACCGAATTTGATGCAATTTAAATGGAAAGCACTAGCTTTCAAACAAAAAAAATATTTTGAGAATCGGTTCACCCAGTCGAAAGTTTTGAGGTAACAAACATTAAAAAAAATACAGTAGAATTGATTACCTCCTCCTTTTTTTGGAAGTCGGTATAAAGTAGATTTATTGATTTAAGTACATATCGTATATACTTTTATATGCATTTAGTACAAGCTGTTAATTTGGAATTACAAATGGACACTTCAATTTAATTTGAATAGAATCAGGTAAAATCGAAGCGACAATAGTCCGGAGTACTGAAGGTCCTTTACCAATCCAACGGCTTCTGATTCGACCCTTGACTTGCCTTGAACTTTTGGTGAAGATAACATAGTGAGGAAGTCTACAGCATTGTGGTAGGTCACTTTTTGGTGGCCGCCTGGCTAACTCTCTCTGATTGAAACCCTGTCGTTAAGTATTCTTAAAAGCACAGATATATATGTACAATAGATAACGCAAACGCGTGAACATCCCGCGTCCGAACCCCGACCGAGCGTCAAGGTTGCCCGCCGCTACTTACACTCCGCGCGGTGTCTGTTGTTGCAGCCGGAGACACTCGAAAACGAAATTGCGTGATAATTAACGGCACTAGCCAAAAAATTTCGAGCCTCCAATGGCGAGGACATTATTTTCTTTTTAATTTAAAATTATATTATACGTAAATTCAAGTAATAAAATTCATTAAAAAGTCGGCACGCTTGGTGTATATGTCTGTGTATAAGAGAAAGATTCACCTTGAGAGATGACCAAAGATGACCATGGTGTGGACATAATCGAAACGAAAGCAGGCACAATTATTATTATATTCTGTGGAGGATTATTAAATCTATACTTTAAAGTTTGATCGTGATACTTGCGTTATCTTCTGCACATATATATCTGCGAGGGAGAGGAATGGAGAGGAACAGGGAAAGGGGGTTTGGGCCGCCGGAAACTCCCACAGACCGACGAAACGCAATAGCAAGCCATAATATTTCACGTCGGTGTTATGTGGGAGTGTGGTACTTCCCCGTTCGTGCCGGCCCATTCAGCTGTAACCCATGGGGTTACAGCGTGGCACTACCGCCAACACCTAATAGAAATAGTGGGATACACGCGTCTAGATAATATTATAAACTCCCTGTATATAAATATTTCAGTAAACTAAAGATAAGCCCGCATTTAAACCATAGTGGTAAGAGAATTTCATACATTAAATTTGCTTAAACCAACGAACTCGGGACTATATTTAAAGCACGTTTTATAATAAAATGGATAGTTTTCCCTCACCTGCAGACCAGATTTTGGAGTCCCCGAGCACCACGGAGAGAGTTTCCCCGAACATCTGATCCTCCGTCAGAGGCTTGTCGGCCACGCGGTTACCGCTGAACACTTCTTGTGGGTCTGATACCTAAATGTACAGAGAAATATACTTTATATGTATAGTTTATTTTATTACTGTACTAACTACCTGTAGTTTAAAAAACAAAACTAGCGTTTCCAAAATGTTCCGACTTTAGTATATTCTAATCCCAATAGTTTGATACCTAACCGACCTACTAGTATGACATAAAAGGAATGTTATGGTTAAAAGCCCAAGTTCAAGCTCTGAAGTGGAGCTGGGCAGGTCATCTCAAGATACAGAGACGATCAGTGGACGCAGTGCATGCTACGACATATAAGGGTCCAGCAGGAAAAAGAAAAGTTGGAAGGCTAAAGAGAAGATGATTGACAATATAACACAAATTGCAGGAAAAGAATGGCCAAGACTAGGCAAAGACAGGATGGCGTGGACCAATTTGGAAGGAACTTTAACCAAAAGGGGTTGTTATAGAATAGTAATAAATATTAGCATTAGGAATATAGTTTACAACTAACATTTAAACTGTAAAATAATACCCAGTAAAGGGAAAACCCGGCCAAGTGCGAGTCGGACATGCGCACGAAGGGTTCCGTATTATTATCTAATAAACCTCCCATACAACAGGCATGGTGGATCTTTTTGCCGTTTTTACGACAACCTTCGTGCGTGAGTCCGACTCCCACTTGACCGGTTTCTTAGTATTTGTTGTTATAGTAGCAACTGAAATACATCATCTGTGAAAATTTGAACTGTCTATCTATCACGGTTCATGAGATACAGCCTGGTGACAGACGGACAGCGAAGTTTTAGTAAAAGGACCCCGTTTTTACCATTTGGGTACGAAACCCTAATAAAAGGCTTCATTACTATTATAGTTAAAACTCTCCTTCCATAGATACAATAATTAATTGGATGTGTAAAATACGAGAAATACTAGATGTAAAACAATATTATTCCACCTAGTTAACTAAAAACTCAATAAAATGTTTATATTATGCATTTCTCGCTAAGAAAAGAATCACCCACATTAATTGAATTCCTCAGCGATGTATAGAAATGTTGTGTGTTAGAAAGAAACAGTTACCTGCAAGAAGGCACTGATGAAGTTAGCGAGCCGCAGCGCCATTTTAGCTTGATTCTCAAATTGTTCCTCGGCTCCAAACGCGATATCTCCATTCAGAAATAAATCAGTTGGTTTGTACCTGTAAACAAAAACAATACTTTAAAATCTTCTACACCGATGTAACTATACACAAGAAATCGACTAATGCAAACTACACTGTAAAATATCTAAACGAGAATCAATTGCGCAAACTACGTTGAGAAATCACTATAGAAGAAATCAAATAAAGTAGACTACACTGAAAAATCTGTACACTGTATAGAGTTTCAGTGTAGTCTGATGCAGGTGTGATTACTAACTAGTCACTGTAAAATCTCTATATACTATCTATAAGTATAGTTTTTCAGTGTAATCTACTTTACATTTTTCTATCGAAAACAACTGAGAAATCTCTATACGTGAAATCAACTGACGAACACTACACTCAGAAATATTTACACCAGAAACCGACTACCAAAAAGTACTCCAAGAAATCTCTATGCACGAAATCGACTGACGAAAAATACACTGAAAAATCTTTGTACATGACACCATCTACCAAAAATTACACTGAGAAATCTCTATACATGAAATCGACTGACGAAAACTACACTGAAAAATCTCTATAGGTACCAGAAATCGACTAACAAAAGCACAGTTAGAATTCTCTATGCATGAAATACGACTGACGAAAACTACACTGAGAAATCTCTATACCAGAAACCATCTACCAAAAAGTACACCGAGAAGTCTCAATACATGAAATCGACTGACGAAAAATACACTGAAAAATCTTTGTACATGACACCATCTACCAAAAAGTACACCGAGAAGTCTCAATACATGAAATCGACTGACGAAAAATACACTGAAAAATCTTTGTACATGACACCATCTACCAAAAATTACACTGAGAAATCTCTATACATGAAATCGACTGACGAAAACTACACTGAAAAATCTTTGTACATGACACCATCTACCAAAAATTACACTGAGAAATCTCTATACATGAAATCGACTGACGAAAACTACACTGAAAAATCTCTATAGGTACCAGAAATCGACTAACAAAAGCACAGTTAGAATTCTCTATGCATGAAATACGACTGACGAAAACTACACTGAGAAATCTCTATACCAGAAACCATCTACCAAAAAGTACACCGAGAAGTCTCAATACATGAAATCGACTGACGAAAAATACACTGAAAAATCTTTGTACATGACACCATCTACCAAAAATTACACTGAGAAATCTCTATACATGAAATCGACTGACGAAAACTACACTGAAAAATCTCTATAGGTACCAGAAATCGACTAACAAAAGCACAGTTAGAATTCTCTATGCATGAAATACGACTGACGAAAACTACACTGAGAAATCTCTATACCAGAAACCATCTACCAAAAAGTACACCGAGAAGTCTCAATACATGAAATAGACTGATGAAAAATCTCTACACATGAAATCGACTGATGAAAAATCCCTATACATGAAATCGCCTGACAAAAACTACACTGAGAAATCTCTATACATTCAATTGATTGACCAAAACTACACTCAGAAATCTTTATTCTATTTTACATTATCTTTTCTTACGACGAAACTAAGAAGTGAAAATAATACTTACTCAGAACAGTTATGTGGCTGCACCCCCCTGATGAAATTCAAAGCTTCGTACACATTGAGCCGTTCTGCGTGCAACGCTTCCGGGCCGCGTGTGGAGTTCACGTACTCGTAGTACTTGTCCATGTAGATGGCGCGCAGGAACGGGTGCGCCTTCTCCCATTGCACCGGGAGACGTTGTACCCCTATATTATTAATTATTTTTATTACCAAAAGCAGGCAGACAAGCAGGCGGCCCACCTGATGCAAAGTGGTCACCGTCGCCTATAGACGTTTCCAACACCAAGGGTGTTATCAAAGCTTTGCCGACCTCTAAGCAACTAATAATAAAAACCATAACACCAGTATTTCAGTTGCTAACAAATGTTGACCGAAATTGAAAAAAATGGCGGCTCTATGTCAATTTCGGCAGCTCCAGTCATCAACTTACTAACATTTTTGCTTACTGGAGTTGTCAAAACTGACACAGAGCCGCCAATTTTTCAAAATTTCAATCATCATGTAAAAACTTAGATACATAATAGCCCTGAAGATGTGATTACTAATCATAAACTTGGCAAGTACGTAAAATCTCTTTAAGTCAAACTTCATGGAGACGCCTAAGAATCCAGTTATACCGCCCTAATATCCCAGACAAAATAAAAAAGTCAAGACAGAATGTTGTGAACAGAGAAGTGAGGTCGGTACAACTGCGCCTCGCCGTGTACGTACATAGTTACATACAACACGTACAACGAAACTAAGCTTTGACTCGTCAGTCGAACTGACGCGAAGCATGGAAGCATCACTTAAAGTTTGATTTATCACTTAATTTAAGTTGATTAATTGTTAATTATTTTTTATAAATTTTAATTTCATTTGAGTTATATATTTGAGTCCAGCGGCTCGCACTACGTTACGTTACACTTGCGCAGTTATTCGTGCTCGTGTAACAGATACTCACAGCCGATCTTGTTGCAGTGGAAGTTGTTGTAGTACTGGTCGGAGGTGGCGCGCTCTATGATCTCGCCCAGGTAGGGACGGCGCACGATGCTCGGCAGCCGGTAGCCGGGCGCGCAGCGGCACTGGTAGCCCCCGCGACGGAAACCCCAGCCGTGCAGTGGCTCGCACTATATACCACAACAATATCATTTATTCAATTTGAAACGTCATCGCACATATTAACGTCTATCTATGGTGGCCCAGAAGATTAGCCAGTTAAAGTAGCAGTGGGCACGGCACATAGCACGCAGAACAGGTTTTGAAGTGGAGACCACGGACCGGCAAGCGCTGCGTAGTTCGATAAAGATCGGAGGACGACGTTGGATGCAGGCCAACCGGCCCATTTCCCCCCAATTTTCCAATTAATACATGCTGTTTTTTCGCTTACATTTATGTTAATCATGTATGACATACTTTATATATGTGAATGTATAAGTGTTGTTGATAAGCCTTATTAAATAAATAAATAAACGATAATTATGACAACATATCCTGTTTAAATCTAGTGTTTTATAAATTAAAAACAATATAGTAGTATTTGCGGGAAAGAGTTACACACATCCATACATCCAAACTATCGCGTTTATAATATTAGTAGGAAGTAGGATTTTGAATTATGTTGTAATAGTAACACTCTGTGCTTCTGTCATAACAGTTCAAACTTGTACTTCCACATTTTCTTTTGTATTAAAGCACAATAACCTACTTCCACCTCTTAAAGCAGTCATGTTTCAACCTTACCATTAAATCTGGTACCACCACGTCAATATAGCAAGCTTAAAATAATATTGGATTACGATAGACGTTTTGATGACGTAGTATCAAATATTTCACGCAATTTGCATATTTTTTCATGACTTTTAGACACTAAGTTTCATTGTTCCGAAGTCAAATCTATGAAGATTCGTACTCCAATATCTTAAAGTAGTCATATTGCAACGTTACTATTAAATTTGGTTGACCGTTTTGTGTCGGTGAGAGTACGATAGTAGGTATGATTATTCTAAGCTTATTACAAAACACTCCTGATTTATGATAGTTTCGTAAAAGGTGGGAGTAGGCCCCGATACAAGACATTATTGCATAGTATATTTACCTCAGTAGTTTCTTTGCACCTGGCAGTGGATGCGAACCTATTCGGTCGATCGTTCCCCTGACTCGGCGGGCATTGGTTTATGTCTATTCGGTCGTAGTCCAGCTCCATCACAACAGCTGCTGTGTATCTGTGTATTAGACAAATACACGGGCTATTAGATATTGTCATTTTTGTATGTCATACACAAATAAAAGAAAGCACCTTTGTCTTAGAAAACGTTAAGTAGATCCATGTCAAAGTGGGGGGGTTGGTTCAAAGCTGCGGTGTGAAACGCAGCCCATGAAGCCAATCCTTACCTGGCCACCTGTCCGGTGAGCAGGTACGGCGTATGGTTATGGAAAGGAGCGCAGGTCGTGATGACATCCATAACAAGTCTAATATGTTACCTTCTCGTGGTGCCGCCTGTTATTGGTCTGGTCCCCTCAGGAACAGATATAACAGAAACACTAGGCGAAATTTATGTACACCCTCATCCCACCTACCTATTCCTATCCCCTCACCAACATATCCAATTCCATCACTTAGCCCCTCCCGTTTCTACTCTGAATATTCCTTTCCGCTACAGAAACAATGTGGTCAGGTTTCTGTGGTCTTGCTTTCCCATATAAGCGTGAAGACAAGAGGGGGGCTGACCACCCACGTATCTTGATGCTGCACGTTGGGGCCCGTATGGGTGGATGCAGCGATCCGGGAGGCTGAGCGCAGAAACGTAACACTCCTCTTTGGCGTGAATTTCACCCTAAACGGGCTACTCTCTACCGAGAGAAGTGTAACTTCCATACAATAAAAATAGGAATTACACGGATACTACGAGTACTAGCACAACAAATTTCGCACGTAATAACGACGAACTAATTGTGGTAAGGGTTTTGAATACCCATCTACCTACATATTCTATTACTAGCTGCTCTCCGCGGTGTCACCCTCGCGGTGATGAATGATGATGATGAATCTTATATATCCTATGTTACTCAGGGTGAATGAAGCTTTCCAATGGTGAAAGAATTTTTGAAATCGGTCCAGTACTTTTTGAGCCAATTAGTTACAAACATACATACACATCTTTCCTCTTTATAATATTAGTATAGACATAGATTTCATTTCAAATACAAAACGTTTTTGTAGGAGTAATATCTCAAAATAGTATGCTTTAGTAACAAAATTGCCTCCATTTAAATATCTAAATTGTATCTCTAGAAAGACATAAAAATCCAACACAACACATTGAAATTTGCGAGTGTGTGCAAGGGCAAAACTTTGCATACGCCATGTACCGCCCCATGTTTCCTCTCCTCGCAAAGTGCTAAATACTATGAAATCTTGTTTATTCGTTTGAACTTAAGATGAACACATTATACAGCCCGCGGCACGTAACTCTAGCGCTGAGCAAAATGTGGAGGGTATAGCTGCGCATGGGTACAGTCGCGCACATGTGACAGAGAGAGACAAGAGTCCCTCGTCTTACATGTGACAGAGTGAGACAAGAGTCCTTCGTCCCTCTAGCCCCCCTGTGATACCCAATTTTTGACTTCTGCGCAATAACGGTCAGCGCTAGAGTTACATGCCGCGGGCTGTACATGACTTTTAAATTTAAACATATTAAATTAATTCACTGCCTGATGACCTCTGCATGATGAAATAGAGAATAAATCAACCTTGGATAGGTTGGAATCGTATTTTAGATATTGTTTATTGTAATTTAGTTTTAATTTACCTTTGAATTATCTTATGTCTATCTAAAACACATATTAATAATACCTCCATTTTTGTATCATAAGTAAAGTGACTATCACACTGTGGCAAAAGTGTGGAAGAAATGTCCTGCAAAACTTTAGCTCAACGACCTGAGCGTGCCATTAGCAGAAATTGTGCTTATCATCAAGCACATAACCATGAAAATCTAAGAGTTAACTTTAGAAACGGGATATTTACCATGTATTGTATTTATTGTGAGCTGTCGATATTTCGGCACAGTTGCATGCGCCATGTTCACGAGTGAACTTGCTAGGTTCATCTTTGCAAAAACCGAAGAAGTTCCGAAAAAAAGCTCGCGAGCAGATACCGTGAGTTATGTGAGTCGAGACCCAGATCGAGTTTCAAGTGACTGTTGTGTCATTGGTAATAAAACGTAACGCAAGAAACGTGTGCGGAAGAGGGTAGACCGTTTCGTCTGCTCATAACAACACCTATCCGCAGATACCTCAGTTTACTCGTGAACATGGCGCTGACACAGTTTCAGTTTCGGCACAGTTGCATGTGCCGAAATATCGACAGCTCAAAATAAATACAATACATGGTAAATATCCCGTTTCTAAACTTAATACCTGCATTAGTGACCATGTCAGTTTAAAAACTTGAAAATCTATGTCATTATTTATACAATTATTGTTATTTTATGTCTTGTACCAATATTTTCTTTACAATTTCATCGGTCGGAAGATGATTATAATAAAGATCACATGCACAAGGCCTACAATTGTTTTAATCTGTCCGCATCAGGACAAAAAATAACAACAGATTTATGAATGAACCTTGCCTCTAATGAGGCTTGCTGATTAGGACAGATGGGTGTTTGTTATACAATATATATATTATATTATATTTTTTTTTTTATATATACCGAACTGGGTAGCACTTGACCACTATCTCACCTGATGCTAAGTGATGATGCGATCGATGATGGAGCGCGCTTACCCAGAAGATACCTATGCACTCGTGTTTTGAAGACCCCCATATCGTACTTAACCGGAAACACCGACTCAGGGAGGGTGTTCCATTCCCTAGCGGTACGTATGATAAACGAAGAAGTAAATCGCTTCGTCCGGGTAAATGGAATATCCACCATAAAGCGGTGGCGCTTCTGAGTATCTCTGGATGTCCGATTATAGAATGGGGATGGCGGAATCAAATTGTGAAGTTCTATTGCACACTCACCGAAATGTATCCGATAAAAAACCGATAAACAAGCTACTTTGCGGCGATGCTCGAGACTCTGGAGTCTCTTGCGTACTAGGTGGTCGTCGTTAATGAGTCTCTTGGCTCTCCTGTCAATAGCTTCCAGTGTCTCCAGCTGGTATTTGGCAGAACCATCCCAAAGGTGAGAACAGTACTCCATACACGACCGGACTTGGGATTGATAAAGATTAAGCAACTGTCACGGTGTGAAGTATTGTCTCACCTTAGCCAAAACACCAAGCTTTTTTGAGGCAAGCTGGGCTTTGGACTCAATATAGGAGCCGAAATTGAGAGTTGGTGTTAATGAGATGCCAAGAAGCTCGAAATGGTTACTTATCGGCACGGACACATCCCTGAAAGTAGGAGCCAGCTGGAAAGGGCTCCGTTTGGCGGAGAAAAGACACGCCTGGGTTTTAGCAGCATTGAACTTAACTAGATTGGCATCGCCCCAATCGGAAACTGCCTGCAAAGAAAAGTTCAAGCGCTGAACCATCGCTTCCCTATGAGACTGGATTTGTAATGCACTGGTTCGTGCGTTAGATGTGTAACTCTCCACAACGGTGCTGTCATCTGCGTAACCAAAAATACCGGGTTTCAGCAGGTCATTAATATGCAGCAGTAAAAGTGTTGCGGAGAGTACTGATCCTTGGGGGACTCCGGCATTTATAGCCAATTGGGCGGAAGAACAGCCATTGATTGACTACTCGAATCGACCGATCCCTCAAGAAATCTGAAATCCAGACACACAAACCAGTGGGAAGGCCGTATGAAGGAAGCTTGCTAATGAGGCTATCATGCCAGACCTGTTTATAAATGTTTCATATGGTTTTTCTTTTATGTGACATTACTGTTCATATGAAAACTTGCTATACTCGGAATAATATATTATTCAATTGTAAAAGGTAAGTAATCCAATCATTTATGCATACAACTGAATCGAATAGCCACCCCTATATGTGTCCATAAACAAAAGATGATCCACATGTATCGATTTACATCAGGTTTTGAGTTACGATTAGGTATTGTTTGTGGACACAATGCATGTTAAATGGCATGCAACCATATCTGCAGCTTAGTCGTAAATCACATTTGGCTTTGATTTACGACTTCAATGACCACAATCGAGTCTACAGCTACAAGCGATTCTTTGACTACCAGAATGTACGCTTCTAATTTTAATGTTGGTATTCGCTTAGCATGCATATTAGTTGTTCAAAAATCACTTTAGTCAACTAAAAACAGTCCAGCCTCAATGCTTGGCAATAGTATAGATCGATGATACTCCGCCCCCTCTTAAATAAAAAATATCTCTCTTATAATAATACGATAAAGAAATTCGACACTCAGGACTAAGCTTTGCAATTTATTTAACATACATATCCTCGGACAGGATTCTAACTCACGACTTCCGACAATTCCGTGTCAGACATCATGAGCCCTAGTCCACCGAGGCACGCATACGAGCTTCAAAGCAGCCGTGCGAGCATGGATCCCACGAAACATGTCAAGCCAATAAACTGACTTTTACAGCTATCTTATCTCGTCTCTAGTATGGATCTAGATGCGATAGCTATACAGGGTGTTTGGTAGAGGGACCGACAAACCAAATGAGCGTGTTCGGGGGACCACTTAGAGAATACAAGTTGGCCAAAAAAAAATTGTCGGTCCCTCCACCAAACACCCTATATAGCGTCGGTGTCATTTACCGATAATTTTCGATAATTTTATCCTATCGACGTCCATGGTCGCACCGCAGCATCGACAAGGTTCGACCCATGTCCGGAAATAATAATATTTTCGGTGTAATTGAAGATATTTGATTTTCGGTTAGCCGACGATAGATGTCCCTTTCAGTGAGTGAAAGATGGCATAATTTCAGGAAGGACGATGTCGATACAACATCATTCTCATACCATCGACGAGTTACATAGTGATAATTAATTGTTACAAAAAAGTAGTGTTTTCGTTTGTACGAGTATTAAATAAATACTTACGTGAATCAGTGTTAATACTCATTAGATTATATTTGCGGAATGCAGCAAAGTCCGAAAGGAGGGCTATGTGTTGTAATATAAAAAAATAACTATTACAATCAATGATGTTAATATAAACTGAGGTAGATACGCCTTGCTGCACTCGGCTTGGCGACATCAACACAAGCTAGTTGTCTTGAGTCAACTTAGTTCCGGTCTGTCTGGCAACGACGCAGCACATATCCAAAATTTAGGACGAATATCTTTTTATGTATTTAGAAACTGCAGAACATATACTGGAACGGGTGTAAAAACAAGATACATCATTCTTATCTTTTCATTTGTAAATATTTTTCTATTTTATCTATCAATAATGGAAAATAAAAAATTGAATTTTAATTAAAAAAATTAACTCCTGCGACGTTGCCGCTTCGCCACCCACGCGAACGAGACAAGTAGCGAGCGACAGAGAAAACGAGGCTGTCATTGGCGGTCGAATGGTCGACCACGGCGAACGTTGTTAATAATATGTTGATCTCATTCTGACAACTAAGATTCATATATCTTCGTGTTCTTTTAATCTTGTCATGTCAGTGTAGTTAATGTCGTTGTTGTGCGAGTTGTGTACTAAACTTTACTAAAGCTAAAGCATAAAATTTGCTATGTTTAAACTTCATATTTGAGGAGTAAAACGTATCTATAGTTAATCTCATTGATTGCAATTGCTAAATATATACCTATCTACAAATTGTAATACAGTGAATTTTAGATCCGCAAATGCTTAGAAAAATGTGGGATTTTATGCGATTTAATGTGTGGGATAATTACTTCCTTGCGTTTAATAAACTTTCAGTTTGTTTCTTGTTTTGTGAATACTTTTACCTTATATTACTCAACTCCTATTTGGTAGTGCAAGCCAGTGCAAGGCATTCAATTCATTGTTTTGCTATTTAATATAGTAATAGTGTACTTACGTAGGGTATTCAATGTGTCGGAACTGCGTGTGTCGAGGGAAGATATCAGCTACAGGTGAAACTGCAGCCACCAGCCATTTGTTCAGCCTGCCGCAGTCAAAGTAAGGACGGGTCCAGTTCACAGGGCCAGGGACCTGTCAAATTGTTAACACTATTACTGTCATTATCTCAACAGTAAAATTACATTAAATAACTCGCTGATCTTCACCAGGCTAACCACCAAGGGGAATGCTTATGTAACCTGTACGTGTACATCCTATAAACAGTGAACTTTTCAACTGGGTGTGAATTACTTTATCAGAAAGTAATGAGAAAGCAAAAAATGCTCTGCAAAAAAGGAGTCTCGGAGTTAATTTTGATTAAAAAACGAAAACAGGGGCTGTTGCTATCTAAACTAAAACTATAGTTATCTAAACTATGAGTTAACTGTGTCACAGTTGCCCTAGTAGGGGCAACATGAGGTAACATCCACACAATGTTGAAACAACAAACAAAAAAAGTTGAACAACATGTTACCTAAAATTATGCAATTATTTGTGCTGGGCCCACTGTATTCTATGCTGAAAATAGAACCTGTTCAATTTAGGGAAAGCAACACATGCTGCATTATGGTGCCATCCCATTGAGTTGCTTTAAAAATCAAATTCTGAGAAATAATGTTAACCGGACATGCCATGTCATAAGCAGTACTGCATCTCAAATTAATTCTGACTAGAATATTATCCAACAATTGTTTCATATTATCAATTTCAATAACAAAGAGCCTTAAAGTTTTGCTAAACATACCCTGGACAAAATAATGTAAGGGTGTTTAGTACCCTTGTTGGCATTCCTACGCATCCAAATTTTCTCCAAATTACTGAATATTTAACCCTAAGTATGTATATCAGTCCTGATGTTTGACCTTATTTAATCTTCTTAATATATAACCCGGTCACATTATCTCGAGACCTGGCGTCGATGACGTCACGTCGCGTCGGCGCTCTGATATGGTGCGCAAAACAAGCATCCTCTAGTAGGATATTATTATAAACAATAAGGAGAACGGGGTGGGAGGTTCGCATTCCAGCGAGGTCTTGAGATAATCTGACCGGGATGTAATTGAGCTACATTTAATGGTTTTATTGCAATTTTTTTCAGCCACGTGCTAGATTATTATTGAAAGGTCATTTAAAAAATGGAAACATGAACAACATAATAAAAATATATGTCATGGGATTTTTGAAATGTTAATATAATACATTGTGATATAGGTATAATATAATACACTGTGATATAGGTATAATATAATACATTGTGATATAGGTATAATATAATACACTGTGATATAGGTATAATATAATACATTGTGATATAGGTATAATATAATACACTGTGATATAGGTATAATATAATACACTGTGATATAGGTATAATACAATACAATGTGAAATAAAATGCACCTTACTATTAATTAAGCCAACCTGTAGGCAATCAACTATACTAATTAAGTTAATCACATGAAATTACATAGAGGGATTTGAATTTTCTAGAAATATGACAGAAAGCTTATGAAACACTAGCGGTTTCACCCGCATGGTGATGGCTGATAATATATGTTGTATGTTACTCAGGCATAATGTAGCTTTTTACTGGTTAAAGATTTTTTGAATCGGTAAACAATTTCTACTTTGTCTATTAAAAACAACCAATCCAATCTTTCCTCTTTATTATTAGCCCATAGCATGTTGTGCGTACACCATGTGTAGGTTTAAAAAAGCACTAAGCCATGTCACGCATACGCAAATTGTATACACATTACCTAGAGTTTGTAACAAATTTTTTTTTTTTATACCGAACTGGGTAGCACTTGACCACTATCTCACCTGATGCTAAGTGATGATGCGATCGATGATGGAGCGCGCTTACCCAGAAGATACCTATGCACTCGTGTTTTGAAGACCCCCATATCATACTTAACCGGAAACATAGACTCAGGGAGGGTGTTCCATTCCCTAGCGGTTCGTATGATAAACGAAGAAGTAAATCACTTCGTCCGGGTAAATGGAATATCCACCATAAAGCGGTGGTAAAACCATTTTATCAGCTCCAATACACTCCACTGGTATAAACTTGCTTTTAGTAGGTCAAACTATTCAAGAGTAGTATTTTTGTTACATAGTTTGGAAATAAACAAAAAAACACTAGACACTGGACGGGTTAAAGTACTTAATGATTAATACAAAGAAACAAATATTGTGGCCTAGTTTGTACCCAGTATTAATATAACGTATTTTAACATGGAAAAGAAGTTATTATGACATAGCTGTAATAGTTAGATATATGGTATTGAAAACTTTTTTGTAGATATTGACATCAACAATCAACAACAACCTCAATAAAACTGTAGTACATCACTTTGGTCTATTTTCAAGTTTCCGCAGCATACAAGATATAAGGTATAGATATATAAATAAATATATATTTTGAATAGCCTATGTTCATCAGGGATATTGTAGGATTCTAATGGTGAATGAATTTCAAATTGGTCCTTTAGTTTTGGAGCCTATTCATTATAAACAAACAAACAAATCTTTCCTCTTTATAATATTAGTGAAAAATAGGTGGTCGCAGCGAGGATCTCAAAAAAAACCAAATTTATTTTAATAAGCGTTTGCGCGGCGATTGACGTCAATGCTGAACTGGGTCGGCGCGAAGTGCAACTATGCATTCCTCATAGTGGTGCCTCACATAACAAGTGTAGAAGACAAAGGAAGTAATACAAAAAATGACACACTCTTGCTTTTTTGGTTATTTTCAAAGAACCTGAAAAAGTGCTGGTTTATTATGATTATCAAACATTCCATATGTAGAAAAAGAAAATGTTGAAAATAGTTTATTTGTGCCCTGCCCACTGCCACTTTACTTGCTAATCTTCTTGGCCATGTTGGTATGTAAGCTTTTGTTACAAACACATAATTTTAGTCTAAGTATTGTTAGTCTAAGTTGTGTAAATTTATTGATAAAAATATAAATGTATGATTGTTTTACTTTTGGCATTCAATAAGGAGTACATCTATCTATAATATAAGGTATGACAGATGACTGATATGCATTTTATAATGTGAGCTTTTCAAAGTCTATTTCCCATTAAAATTAGCAGTAACAATAAATAAATATCAAGAATACAAACATACCTCATCATTACCAGGAGGTCCATGGAATGTAAAGGTTTCATTTGTATTATTTGCATATCTTATCTCTACTTGGTATGTGGTTTTGGTGTCATGTCTTTTCTCCACTCTGTCAGGTAGCCAACGCTTGTACCACTCATTAATACGATAGAATTCTGATGTATAATCTTTTGAAAAGCTATCCGCATCAAATGCACCTTGATCTTCTACATGGAATGTGTTTAATGTTGATATCTTTTGCAGATGTACAGGGTCATTGAAGTCATCTGCACGGTAAGCTCTTGGTGCAAATCTAGCCATAGTCTTATTGAAGAATCCTCTGTACGATGACGTGTACGACATATTAGGTGAGAAGTAAATAGAACTGGCATTTATATACGGGTTGGATGAAACATCAGCAACTGATGATAAGAAGTAGTACATCATACCAGGGTCGTATGTATCGTTGATGGCGGGACGTATGAACCTTGACTGAAGGATATAGCTCCAGAAAAACGCCCGGTTCATAGCCATATTATGTAAATGAAGCAAAGCTGTACGATTCGGGAACACCGGGTTGATGTTGATTTCTTTTACATCTGGATGGTGGGATACAGAATCTTCTGGTAAGTACAAGTCATCTAGGTGGCTAATAAAGCAGTTATCTTGGTTTATCTTGTCCATTTTACCACGAACTTCGTCAAAAGCATCTCGTATTTGCCATTCATATTGGCCGGCCACACCCCATAGCAAAACACATAGCGATATCGCAAGTAAACTACAGTTTACGGTCTCCATTTTTCACTTATACGCTTATTTGTATAAAATACTAACGTTAGCAATCCTTGTTTAATTCATACTGGTGCCAATTTCACACATATTTTTAGAAATCACCGATCGACAATCAACCGACAAACTTTACCATAGAATAATAATTAATTCTCCGAGAAGAAGAATAACGTAGACAGTCTATGGCTACGTTCCGGGAAGCGCCATCAACGCTCACAACTGTCGCGCCCCGGTTTAGCGTTCCGGTTAGAATGAATGCTTGCAATGTTCAACCCAAGCGGAACGGTTACGCGGTCACGAAAAGCGCGGCAACTTTTCTGTCAAAAATCGATAGAATCCTATACATTTGATGCTTGACAGTGACAGCTCGTAAACGACCGCGAAAACCCACCTACGATCTGCGAGCATTGTGAGCGTTTTCGGTGACGTCATCGATGACGTATCGAGTTCGCTCACGATGACCGTGGGCTTTTAAGGGAATGGGTGTGCGAACGCTGCGAGTGATTTCGGCGCTTACCGGAACGTAGCCTCTGTCTACGAAGAATAATGACGACTTCATAAACAAAATAGTAGAGTGCGCGCAAGATAACTCTGCGCGCGACTGATGGCGTACTTAATGTTACCAGCTTAACTAACATTTTTTCTTTCATTTAATCAAAAAATATCTTTTGTTACTCAAACTAAATATAACTAAAGTTTATTAGCTAGGTTTAATTAAAGTAAATAATTTTATACCGTGTGTATTTGACGTTTAAAGGTGCATTATTTGTGCCTATTTAATAAATATTTTATTGATTTTAATTCATGTTATTTTCAACAACATATTAGAATATAAAATGGAAATTGAAACTCCATGAAAACCTTGTAAGTCTTTTATTGAATACATAGTAGTATTGATAAATTTGGTGTAACGATGGTCTTGCAGTTGATCAAAGCCTTCCATTTGAACATCTTCATCAGAATCCATGCTAGACTCTTCATCAGACGAGTCGGATGTGTCGCCTGTAACATTAATTATAAATTTGTCCATTTCCATATCCATTAGCCAGTCTGATTCGAAATATTTGTTTTCTATTTTTTTCTACATGTAAACATACATTGAGCCATTCTTCTGTGGTTACTGTGCTGAACGCCGCCTCAGTAATTGCAGCTATTTCGCTAGGAGCTTGTGCGACATTTTTCTCCGCAATTGGAAGAGGCCCTCTTCGCAATTGCCCAAATCTTTTCAATGGGATTTAAATCACAGTGGTAAGGCGGTAAACGAAGAACCTCATGTCCATTTTCACTTAACATTTGTTCTATTTCATATTGTGGGTCCCCTTTGTGTCTTTTGATCAATTCATATATGTAATTGCACTTTTATCCAACAATCGTCGAATTCGATATGATTTTCGTAAGCCACTCTTGCAGCTCTGCTTTTGTATTGCCCATTGTAGGCACCTTATTTATCTGCGTGCAGTGGTATGACGCATTATCCATTATTACAATGCAATTCGATGGTAGATTATTTTTTCTTTCATCCACCGCACGAAGTTCGTGGAATTCATATCATCATGATAGTCACTCGATTTGGATTTACATTTGAACAGTAGCAGTCCGTTTTCAACAAACCCAGTTTTACCTCCAGCATGGGCCATAATCCATCTTGCACCGACGCTATCAGACGCAAGAATACCAGGCTGTTCCTCCAATTGCCAACATTTTTGGAGGTGGTATGAAGCATGTATATATGTTTCGTCAAGATAAATGACAGGACGATTTTCTTCCTGAAGATTCTTGCGCAGCCTTAGAATATATTTTGCTCTCCAAGCTACAATATCACTGCGTTCTATTAATACTTTCCGCTTAGACTGGTACTTTTTGTATTTGTAGCCCATAGCACAGATTACTGAATAAGAACAGATACTTCACTCAGTAGAAAATTTCCAATACCTATTACGATAATAGCCTACTCCCTCGCGTCAACAACCACTGTATGCTAAAATGCGCCTAAATGCTCAAGCGTACAGCAGTGATTGCTTCGCACCGCGCGATTCCACAGTAATCGCAGGGCTGCCTCTTCGATAAAATTAAATTAACATAACTTTTTATCTATGTTATTAAGAACTGTGAATATGTTCTGACTTTTATGTGGCAGTTAAAAATTTTATCATTTATAAAATATTTAACCAACTTAAAAAAAGGAGGTGATCAGACATACAGGCCAAACTGAGATGTTTGACTTGTATGGTTTGTAGGTATGTATGTTTGTGCGCGATAATCTCGCGTTTGGCTAAACCGATATCGATGCGGTTTTCAGAAAAGGATTTGTTACATTTAGGAGAACGTTTTAAAATAAGTATAATACTTCTTAGTTGATGATGATCTTCGGAGATGTTCACTAGAAATGAAAAAAAAAGCCTTAAAAAAAGAGAACCGACTTCAAATAAAGCACTAAGCCGTAAGTTATTTTATTAACGAGTGTAACACTCTCACACAAAAACATAAACACTGCAGTTTTCGAAAGTTTTCACGCGAAAAGTCGATGGCCTTCAAAATAAAAAAATATATCTAGTTCCTAGTTGTACATATCTAGGTGTATTGTACTACTACCAATTATCACGAATCAAATTTATTAAGATTAATTAATTTGATTCGTTTTCTCGCAACAAGTCACCTTACAACAGACGCGGCTTGTTCAAAGGTTTTCATCGGGCGTAAGAAAAAGAACTCTCGCTACACAGACTTAAAGCGCATTTTGATTCGTTACGAGCGCGTCAAGGACTTGTAGGCACATTTTTTGAAGGTCACGTCCGTGCTTTGCAATGTTTTATGAACATTATTACAGTTGTTAGTTTAGCAGTTTATATTCGAATGTTTTCTTTCGAAGAGTGCATCTTTTGTACCTTGTACTATTAATTATTCTGTGGTATAACGTTTCTATGCAACAAAATTATGTAAATCTGTGTCTGAAAGGCAAGCTAATGCTTAGTTTATACCTATTAAACTGTCAAATTCTAAGTGGATACCGGTGTCCGCACACCTACTGTCTTTTAATTATGTTTCTAATGACGGTATGTAAATGGAAAAAAAATTAAACGACAAAAACTAGTAATAATTTATCACTTACCATTCTTCATTGACAGGTAAATGGAAAAATGTTAGGTGTTTATCCCTTCTTTTGCTTGATTTACACCCATCTACAGCACATAAGGCACCACACGGCATCGTAATACGCGTACGAACGAACAGCACTATTAAAATTGAACGGCGTGCGCGCGCTTCGCTTGCGAAAACTGCACTGAATTTGAACCGCCGGCGGACCGAGACCGCTCGGCTGGGCGGTAGGCAGTTATAGCGCGCAAGTACATGGAGTGACGGAGGCCTGCCCATAGTCTTTAAAATACTTCTCAACGATGTTCTGCCGTATTTAAATTCAATATCAGCTTTCAGTTTCAACCAAAGTTTGTTTATGGTAGGAATCTCCTTCTTCACGGTGTAAAACGATTGAATTATATGCCTTATAGCGCACTTGTCAAAATCGTCTATTTTTTTCTTTCGGTTCCTTGATTTACCCGGGGTCACAATTTTTGAAGATGAGGCTGCTGCTACGTTACCTTCTTGAGTTATTTGGGTGACGGTACGTTCGGAAACGCCTAAAACAAAATAACAACTGCTTTAAATAATTATTATTACGTGATATTAATGACACGAGGAATACTACAAACGTATAATGAATGGAGAAAATGCGGGAAGTTTTGTTGTTATGGCAGCCCTAAATTACCTGTCAAATATGTGACGCGGTCTCTAACTTTGGAAAACGGTACTGTAGGCCCGTTATTATCTCGTTTTTCTTCACAAGCACGTTTGATCTTCAAGATTATAACCCTGCTAGCACTTTTAATCACTTTTGGCATGATGATGGCGAATATTTACGAACACAGCACAGACGCTTGACACCTGACATAAACGACAAAATGGCGGCACGCGAATAGTTCCAATTTCGGCCGCGCGCAGAGTTATCTTGCGCGCACTCTAGTACAAAGTAAGATTCTTACGCCATCTATTGAAGCCCCCCGATAGTATTTATATGAGCTGTAAATACCATACATGTAATACTACTAATCCTAATAATCGTTCCTTAATTTATCTTTAACAAATGAGATTTCGTACAAAGCAAACTTGTGGGCATAATTAATTAAATGTGAAATGGCTTACTTTATCACTTGTCTGCTAGAAATGGATAGACATGAACATGTCTTAAAATATATGGACTAAGTAAAGAAAACACTAATTCTTCATAATGATTTAGTTTTATAAAATAAATGAGATAAACGCTACTTTCTCAGGCATGGTGCAAAGATAACATTGGGATTTGTATTGTCCTCTCATAAAAAAATTACAAGGTGGCTCCATTTAGTTCGACCTGTAAAAATAAATATAAATTGAAGTTCATAAGTACCACATTTTTAAGTAGAAACATCAAAAATAATAGTAACAATAATTCTTTGTAGATATTATAAATGCGTTAGAAACCGTGGTGACATTGTAAGGTTTTTCAAAATGTAAATGTAATCATTTAATAATGTCAACATCATGTAATCAATGACGTTATTTTTACAATTTTGCATACTTCCAATTTTTGCCTCAACTCACTATCGTTCATGTCTAAGCGTGGCTCGCATACTCCCACGTGGATTATCTCTAGGGAAAAAGGCCCCAAAGCCAGCAGTGTGAACGTCATGGAAAATTATTTTACGTTACTTTGATTGATCTACTATAGTGTCAGATCAGTAATTAAAAAAAGCTAAAAAATAGCTAAATATATGAAAAAAATAGCCAAAAAAGTTCTTAGTGGATTTTTAATAAACTTTACATTAAAAACAATAGGACTTATTAATCTAACAATATAGGTATCGTAATCAGCAACAAAAAAAAACGATTCCGGTTCATGTTGTAGCCAACTGGAACCAGCACCTCCTCTCTTTCCTCGGGCTTTAAGAGTTTCAATTTTATTAAGGACTTCTATGGAGAGCTCATAATCATTGCAGCATTTTTTTTCATTTTTCTTAATCCTCATTTGATTGTTAAAATGGCATTTATCATTGGTAGGCATCCTCAATAAATTCCGCGATTTTGTTTTCACCAAAATTAATTATATCCCACCAATTACCAGGGAAAATTTGTCCTGATAATAAAAGGGCAGATATACTAGCTAAAGAAAGAGCCAAAAAGCAGGGTAGCACTGAGGAAATGGAACTCAGCAGACCTTCAGCAATGGAAGTTCGGAATCTTCTGAGTCGCTACACCGAAAGAAAACACCAAAACTGTTGGGATGACAGGAGGAACTGTAAACATGCGAAATATATATTTCCAATCCTAAACAAAAATACTACGAATAAATTAATACAATTACAACGGCAGGACCTTCGCCTAATGGTGGGCACACTGGTCACTGGTAATCAAAATTACCAGTTGCACAAGATTGGATCAATGGACAGCCCACTATGTAGAGGCTGTCTGCAGAAGGACGAGACTGTGGAGCATGTGATGCTGGACCGTAGGGCTACGGAAGAAATTAGAGCAAAAACAGGATTACTAGAGGTCCACTCCAGAATGCATGAAGCATCATCAGCATCATCGACGGTCATTCATACAACATCTCAAACTATACTGGAGCAGTTGTGCCAGAGACCCAAGGCCATACTTCGCTATGTGAAGGAGTTAGGCTGGCTTGAATAAATGGTCGCGGGGACTGACGATGCACAAAACACCCCTAGCGGGACGTCAGTGCAGGCCTCATCGCCCCCAAAACGAATAACAATAAGACCCCACCAATTACTTGTTGCACCTCAGGTAGCATAGATTTTGTGGTCAGTGGCATTGAAATGGAATAAAAATCTGTCCCATAAATGGCAAATGAAAAAGCCACCACTGCAGAGCACAAATAAAGCACAGTCATCTCCTGGTGGGTTTTTTATTTAAAAGAATTACTATTAGAAGAACCTCGAAGAGAGCGCACTCGGGGTGCAAGTCTTCGCACTAACGCCGTTCCGAATCTCGGAGCGTCGCAACTTTTTAATCATCAAAATCGATCGGTAATCGGGTGCGACCCGCATCTGACATAACTTTGACCAATCAGACTACAATATACTTCTTCTTCTTCTCTCTTTTTAAAGAAAATTAGGTATGGATCAAGTGATCTGTCAATGTCGAATTTGTCAAAGTCTATTTGAGGTTAGAAAACAACCGTGTCGTTTCGTACCTCAGAGCGAGATAGAAAACAACTAAACAACCTCTGAGCTCTGAGGTACGGAACGCCAATTTGTTAGCAAGATACCCGTCTAACTAAACCGCTACGTAGGTAGTCTGTCTGACTCACGCGGTTTTCACTTCCAGAACAATGACAGGTTCAGGTTATGTTTCAATTCGATGTTTCATGAAGAACGGGTGTAAACAGTATTATGGCTACAGAAGGTAAAGTTGCAA
Source organism: Selenia dentaria (assembly GCA_917880725.1). Taxonomy (NCBI): domain Eukaryota; kingdom Metazoa; phylum Arthropoda; class Insecta; order Lepidoptera; family Geometridae; genus Selenia; species Selenia dentaria. Next base: position 35,271,196 of record OU862883.1, read on the forward strand.
GCACAACTTCGAGCGGCGAACGACTGGATAGATCGCAGCCGGTACACGATACGGGTATGAGTTTAACATACATAGATAAACTAGATGGAAACTCATTTTACAATACACGGAAATTCATGATTGAATTGTAATGGCGACCTGTGCGTGTCCACCAGTGTCGTATGAGTACACTCATACGACACTGGTGAATTCTGATAAGGCATAAAGATAAACTAAAAAGCAAGAGCGAAGATATGTTTGATAATATCACGTTGCCTGGTTCACGTGAAATATGCAAAAATGGCAAAGGAGTCATGGTAAGTTTTAAGGTCAGCTTTTGAAGAAAAAGATCTAAACAACGGCTGCAGACTTTTGTCAAAGCTACAAGACTTAGCTAAATATGTTTAACCAATGAGACTTGCAATGGAAAACTCAAATATATAGTTAACTATAGACTATGTGAAGACCAAGCTCTTACAAATGCAGGATTCATATTTCAAACACATCCGAGTACAAACACCAAAGATACTAGATTAGATAAAGATTAACGGATAAACCACACTAAGCAAGAAATCTCTAGAGAAAAAGGCGTTATTGAATATTTTAATTAAATCTAGTCATATGATAAAATTAATATTAAGAAATGATAATTGAGTGTTACATTTGCGTAAATAAACCTTCTATTAAAACCCTTGTATTAAGGTTTTTTTTTATTTATAATGCTTTTGTTCACAGTTATCAATGGGTCCGTGGCATTATTTACATATATTATATTTTAAACTTTTAATTTTTTTATTATTTACTAAAGGAATACAGAAGGATTCTTTTTCTTAATAAACTAATTACTTACATAATACATTTGTGAAGGTATTACTTGATACCTATTCGTCCAGATTTTCTTCAAAACTCTTTTATTATAAATGTAAACACTTGTTCCATGCGTTAAAAAAAATACAGATATCTGTTTTACATAAATATGACCAATATGTAAGTATTTTCAATTATTTAATATATATTAATTTATAGTTACATACTAAATAACAAAACGAAAATGGTTAATTAGAAATTGTAATCATGCATATTTTGAATCGTCATCTCACAAAACATAAGTGCTTTCAATATGTAAGGTAAACAATATGTTTTACTACTAATAAATTATAATATTTGTTATTTTAGAATGTGTTCTTCAATAAATGGATTAAATTATCTTAAACTTGTTTTTTAAGTTCATAGACCCTAGTTTACATAACAATATTTTAATAGATTAGAAAGGAACGCTTATTGCTACCTCGAAATCAAACAGCACATCCCTATTTATCGATATCGATACCTGCGCGCTCGTCTTCCGTGTCACTAATGCGTTCCACGTCACTAATGCATTCCACGTCACGTCACTAATGTCACACATGGAAGACGAGCGCGCGACTATGATCCGTCAAAGTGGATGGCTTTGATAAAATTTAACTTCCCGCAGGTGGTCGTTCCATATCTCAGAGCGCGGTTGTTTAGTTGTTTTCTAACTCGCTCTGAGGTACGGAACGGTCACAGTTGTTTTCTAACCTCAAACAGACTTTGACAAATTCGACATTGTCAGATCACTTGATCCTTACCTAATTTTCTTGGAGACGAGAGAAGAAGAAGAAGTTAGTTGTAGTTTGACTGGTTAAAGTTATGTCAGATTCGGGTTGCAACCTTTTACCGATCGATTTTGATGTTTAAAAAGTTGCAACACTCCGAGGTTCGGAACGCTCGAGTTAGCACAACCGAGTGCTTTACCCTGACGTTCGGAACGGCGTTCGTGCGAAGAATTGCACTCCGAGTGCGCTCTCACCGAGGTTCAGGGGAGCGTTCCGTACCTCAGACCGGCGATTATTTAGTTGTTTTCTAACTCGCTCTGAGGTACGGAACGGCACGGTTGTGTTCTAACCTCAAATAGACTTTGACAAATTCGACATTGACAGATCACTTGATCCTAACTAATTTTCTTTGAGAAAAGAGAAGAAGAAGGCCCAGGGATAAAAAATTTATGTAAAAGTCACGATCGCTGATCATTCTTCCCGCCACCGATCAATCTCCTGCGTTTGTTTTCGCTCTACCGACGCGACATTGGCGAAATTGCGACAATATCGCAAAAGCCAGGAAAACAAAGAATAAGAATAAGAGAAGAAGAAGAAGTTAGTTGTAGTTTGATTGGTTAAAGTTATGTCAGATGCGGGTTGCAACCTTTTACCGATCGATTTTGATGGTTAAATAGTTGCGACGCTCCGAGGTTTGGAATGCTCGAGTTAGAACAACCGAGTGCTTTAGTGCGAAAAGTTGCACTCCGAGTGCGCTCTCACCGAGGTTCTGAACGCGGCCGCGCGGCTTTCCGTTATTTGCTTTAGTGATTGCCATCTTTCTTTAGATATAGTCTGATTAATCTATGGTCTGACGGAGGTCTGTGGAATAACCTCAAAACAAGTCAAACTAAAAAAAATGTAAATATAAAAATTAAACAAAAGTATCAAAAACTGTCAATAATTAATTTGTTATCATGGCCGGGACGTTATTCCGTGAGTAGTAGTTTATTTTGAAGCTTTATTTTAAGTTAGCAATTGTGTCTATACTAATGTATTGAATGATCTTTCAGGGTCTATTTTCAACACGTCTGTAGCATTTTACCATAGTAATTCAGCAAATTTGGTAAGATTGAAATATATTAGTAGTTCTCTCTGTTCTCACTTCGTGATGTGCAAATGGACTTCTACAGAGGTTTCTATGTTTTAAATCTATTTATCAATAGTTACTTGCATTGTGGTTACAGAGGTCAATTCACACTGCATCAGCGTTTTATGCTGCTCGTAAAGGCACTAGGGCAAAGGCCCGTGCTAAGAAAGTCAAGGTTGAAGTTACTAAGGTTGGATTCATCCCTCATAATGAAAGGCGTAAAGATAGGTAAATAATATTTTTTGTATAGGTATGCCTGTGTTAGTTTATCAGTACATTAATGTATATCCCACTAATATTATAAATGTGAAAGTTTAGATGGATGGATGGATGGATATCTGGATGATTGTTACTCAATCACGGCAGAATGGCTCAACAGATCTGGTTGAAATTTGGCACAGTGATAAATTTATTTTTTATTTATTTATTTATTGAATTAAATACTTACATCTACCATTACAGGATAACCTAATGCGATAGTGCAGTTAGTAGTGGCAATAGTTTTACATATTTACCCTTAGGAACGTACCTATATTTAACAATTTAACGTGTACAGAAAAAAAACTTGCGCTGTATGCATTATAAATGTTTCCGTAGCAGTTTATCATATGAACAGCTCTTACATAAATATAAACTATTGAAACTCCAGGCTAGACGTAAACAACTGGAAGCAATGTTGCTTTATGACCTATGTCACAATAGATATGATTGTATACCTATCGTTAGTAAGATATGTTATAAAATACCTACTAGAACGCACTGCCGTAAACCTTCACAATTGTTTGCAACCTTCCGTTGCCGCACTAACGCTGGTAAGCGTTCTCCGCTATATCGGCTGGTACAACTGTATAACACAAATTTCAATAATATTGATATTGCGGCAACGCGACCTAGTATGTTTAAGAATAAAATTATACAACTTCTAGAATAGATAGTACTACCACCTATCGCATTATGTACCTAAAGTTAATACTTTTTAAATAATCCGTGGTAAACGGTGCTGATACCATAGTTAGTACTATGTTAAATATAAGTTTTATTAGACTTAAGCTTTTACTGTGGTATTGTTTGTTTACCCCAATAAATTAAAAAAAAAAAAAAAAAAAAAAAACAATACAGGTATATACATGACTTAAAAATAGATTAAATAAAATTATATAAACATCACAGCCAACACTAATCACTTAACCAAATAACATAAAACATACAGATCCACTTTTGAGAACTCACTCATCGTACAACAAAAAATAATGTTGAGAGTGCGGAGTGTGCGCGTCAGAAGCGCCTCACTAAGGAGATTAGTCCGAGCTCGCGGCACCACCACCAGTGGCGGTCGTCGCCGTCTCCATATATACCGGTCTGGCACACAATCGATATTTGCGCTAGAACATCGCTATTATTTATGTGCCCTCTAAGTATCTTGAACATATAAGTTATGAGCGCTAGTTCTCTCCTGATCCGTTATTGGTTATATCCAACCATGCCCAAGATAAAAAGGGTAGGGTACATCAGCGGATAAAAAGGATATACCCCATAGTGCCTCATATATTAGTACCTTATGGACTTATTCTGTATCTTCTCTAGCATTGATACATATTTTGTTTCAAGAGGTGACCAAATTACTCCATTACATTCTAATTGACAGCTAAAAGTCGCACAACGAGCTATGGAGAGGGCTATGCTCGGGGTTTCTCTACGTGATCGAATCAGAAATGAGGAGATCCGTAGAAGAACGAAAGTCACCGACATAGCCCAGAAGATTAGCCAGTTGAAGTGGCAGTGGGCAGGGCACATAGCACGCAGAACAGATGGCCGATGGGGCCGAAAGGTTCTGGAGTGGAGACCACGGACCGGCAAGCGTAGCGTAGGTCGTCCACCGACACGGTGGACAGACGACCTGATGAAGGTCGCAGGACGACGTTGGATGCAGGCCGCTTCCAACCGGTCCTTTTGGAAAATCATGGGGGAGGCCTATGTTCAGCAGTGGACGTCCTACGGCTGAGATGATGATGATAATGATTCTAATTGACTAAGCACTAGAGCATTATACAACGCTGTGATCGCTTTGATGTTTGTAAAGCCTTTCGCCATTCTAAGAATAAACCAAATTCCTATAAGATTTTTCACAAATTTTATTTATGTGGTTTCTAAATGTTAGTTCTGTATTAAAAGTCACTCCTAAGTCCTTTACCTCTGTAACTCTGAGCATCGGAGTCCCATCTATTATGTACCTATGTAGAGTTGGGGAATGTGCCTGAGTAAAAGTAATTGTAAGACACTTAGATACATTAAATTCGAGAAGATTTTGTTTGCTCCATGCCACTACTCTATCTATATCACCTTGAAGTTGATCGCAATCATCCTCTTTTTTAATTGCTATTGAAAGCTTCAAATCGTCAGCGAATAATAGACACTTGAAGTGTTTCACAACTGCCGGTAGATCATTAATCATTAAAGAAAACTCCAATGGCCCTAAATTGCTGCCCTGGCTAACTCCCGACCTAGTAAAGTATTGTTCAGATCTATGCCCCAAATAGTCTACATATTGCTGTCTATCCGTCATATGGCTGACAAAGAACTTCAGAAGATGTGGGGTAAAACCAAAACCAGCTAACTTCTTGAGTAACACGTCTTTATCGACCAGGTCGAACGCTTTCTTAAAATCAAAGTAAGCAGCGTCAGTTTGTCCCCCACTATCAACCGAAGGCAACAAATGAGCCATGTAAATAAGCAGATTGCTGTTGGTGCTTCTTGCCGGTCGAAACCCATGCTGAGCATCTGAGAGTTGTGAATTATAGTCTGGAATAGCACATAGGCTACTTTTCATCATCATCATCAACATCTATCACCGCGCGGGTGAAAAAGCCTAATATTCTTGGGCACAGCATAGACAAAATAACAATATCTCTGCCTACATCTAGATCGTAATGATGGCTTATTTTATGTCAATAGAGTTTTTTCAAAGATGTGTCAGTTTCTGATAGCTTAGTCAAAAGCGTGCAATGGTTTACCATATAAAATAGTTATGAAATGTATCAAAAGAGTAATATTGTTACAATATATAGATTCTGTTATGATGAATAGATATCATTCACCACCTTCTTCTTCACCATGGCTCCGTAATTTTCTTTTTACAGTTTCTTTTTTTCTTTCATATAAATGCGGACGAAGTCGCACGTAACAGCTAGTAGTATATAAAAATAGGAATAATTAAGTGCTGAAAAAATATATTCTTTATATTTTTTCAGCATTTATGTGTAAATTATTGTGCATGTATACATTCACTGCCCAAGTCTTACATCTATCATATTTTATGTAATAAAGTTAAGGTACAAGCAAGTGTCCCACATTTGTTACTGTGGGACTTTTGTTGTTTTGTCACAAGTGACAAACTGTACTGCGCCCATAACCCTTTTCTTTTTTTTATTCTGAATTTTTTAGGAACTTTTAGCAGCGCAAGTTCGCAGCCATGCCAGCTCCATTGGTGCACACATTAATCAATTTGTACAATACATGATTTTATAACATAATCTGTAAAGGGTCTGGTCTGTAAAGGGCCCTGGAGCCCATAACCCTGAGACATTAAGTTGTTCATTCTCCTATATTTAACTGGCACACATACCTGACACACCAGAGCACAGTAACGTGAACATTCCTGCTTTGCTGTTAGGAATGGTGGTAATATTTTCCTATACAAACTTGTTCACAAAGAAATCTACTATTATCTAATGCTAGTAAAATCCTAATATTATACATATACACAGCTAAATATTCTTGAAAGGAATAATATACATTGTGCATCTCATGTTTATACATGGGACGCACAATGATACACAATGAATAGCAGGGGATTAATACTTATTAATCATCATCATCATCTCAGCCGTAGGACGTCCACTGCTGAACATAGGCCTCCCCCATGATTTTCCAAAAGGACCGGTTGGAAGCGGCCTGCATCCAACGTCGTCCTGCGACCTTCATCAGGTCGTCTGTCCACCGTGTCGGTGGACGACCTACGCTACGCTTGCCGGTCCGTGGTCTCCACTCCAGAACCTTTCGGCCCCATCGGCCATCTGTTCTGCGTGCTATGTGCCCTGCCCACTGCCACTTCAACTGGCTAATCTTCTGGGCTATGTCGGTGACTTTCGTTCTTCTACGGATCTCCTCATTTCTGATTCGATCACGTAGAGAAACCCCGAGCATAGCCCTCTCCATAGCTCGTTGTGCGACTTTGAGCTTATCTATGAGGCCCATAGTAAGAGACCACGTTTCAGTGCCATAAGTCATCACTGGTAACACACATTGGTCGAAGACTCTTGTCTTGAGGCACTGAGGTATTTTTGACGAGAAGACTTCGCGAAGTTTCCGGAACGCTGCCCAGCCGAGTTGGATTCGACGATTGACCTCTTTCTCGAAGTTGGACCTGCCTAGTTTGACTGTCTGTCCCAGGTAGATATACTCGTCAACAACTTCGAGAACTGAGTTCCCAACTGATATTGGGGTAGGTACAACATGGGCATTAGACATAATTTTCGTCTTGTCCATGTTCATCTTAAGACCTACCCGTTGGGAAACTCGATGGAGGCCTTCGAGCATTGTACTGAGGTCTTCCATGGATTCTGCCATGACTACAATATCGTCGGCAAATCGAATGTGAGTGATGTATTCGCCGTTAATATTGATGCCAAGTCCTTGCCATTCCAGAAGCTTGAAGGCGTCTTCCAATGTAGCGGTGAACAGTTTCGGAGATATAACGTCTCCCTGTCTCACGCCTCTTTGCAATGGAATTGCCTTCGAACTCTGCTCCTGTACTCGGACTGACATGTAGGCGTTTTTGTACAAACACTTCAGCACTTCAATATACCGATAGTCAATACGGCACCGCTGGAGAGACTCAAGCACTGCCCACGTCTCGATCGAATCAAAGGCTTTCTCATAGTCCACAAACGCTAGACAAAGAGGCAAGTTATACTCTTCGGTCTTCTGTATAACTTGCCGTAGCGTGTGGATGTGGTCTATGGTACTATAGCCTTTTCGGAAACCGGCTTGTTCCCGAGGCTGGAATTCATCAAACCTGCGACTGAGACGGTTCGTTATGATCTTCGAAAACAGCTTATAAACATGGCTCAAAAGCGAGATGGGTCTGTAATTTTTAAGTAAAGTGTTGTCACCTTTCTTGAAGAACAGCTTCACCACGCTTTTGTTCCATGCTTCTGGCGTTGAACCTTCGAGTAAGACGGTATTAAAGAGCTTCTGAAGGACTTTAAGTACCGGTGTTCCACCCGCTTTCAGAAGCTCAGATGTGATACCGTCGTCACCAGGCGCCTTGTTGTTCTTAAGCTGTTTCAAGGCCATTCTAATCTCGTACAGGCTGATGTCCGGGATATCTTCGATATAATGTCGGGTCAGCTTGGCTCTTGGGTCTTTGACCGAGCTGCTAACAGGTTTAGCGACCGAGGTGTATAGCTGTCCGTAGAATCTCTCTACCTCTCCTAATACTTCTGCTTTGGTCGACGCTACACTGCCGTCTTCTCTCTTCAGCTTCGTCAACTGACTTTGCCCAATAGACATGTCTCTTGCAAACACTTTGGAGCCCTTGTTCCGCTCTATCGTCTCTTTAATACGGTTTGTATTAAAGATCCGGATGTCGTGTCGCAAGGACTTCCATATTCGTCTATTGAGCAGCCTGTATGCTTCAGCATCATCCGAAGACTGTAGTTTCAGTGAGCGTCGTTCAGCCATGAGGTTGAGGGTATCGTTAGAGAGTTTCTGTGGCCTATCTGTACGGTGGGGTTTAAAGTATTTGGAACCCACTGTATGGACTGTTTCTACTAACCTGTTATTGATCTCGTCCACTGAAGCGATGTTCTCAAGGCAATCGAAGCGATTGGATAGCTCAAGTTGAAAGCTCTCGGGGTCTTGAATATGGGCACGAGTAGGTCGGAGCGTAGACTTCATCAGACGAGACCTCTCCAGTTTGACATTAATATTCACTGTGCCTCTTACCATTCGGTGATCACTACCGGTTTTAACCCTGTTGATTACGGAGACATCAGTGAATATTTGCCTTTTGGTGGTCATAATGAAGTCAATCTCATTTCTCGTGGAACCATCGGGACTCAGCCAGGTCCATTTCCTGTGAGGTGGCTTCTGAAAGAAAGAGTTCATCATAAAGAGTCCCTCTTTCTCCAGGAAGTCGGCCAACCTCTGTCCCCTACGGTTCCGTTGTCCATAGCCAAATTGCCCCACTTTCGACTCATCCTCGCTTCTCTTACCCAACTTCGCGTTGAAGTCCCCCATAACAACTAGAAAGTGCGTTTCAGAGGTATGTATGGCCCGACTAATGTCCTCATACATATCCTCCACCTCATCATCCGGATGCGACTTCGTCGGTGCGTATACCTGAATGACCTTCAGCGAATATCGTTTGGATACTCTGAGTATTAGGTATACGACCCTATTGGAAACGCTATCGATCTTAACTATGTTGTTAGTAAGGGACTTGTGGACGAGAAACCCGACACCACCTTGGGACTGTTGGTCGCCCTCCCGGTGGTAGAGTAGGTTACCTGATTTTAGGGTTATCGTGTCCTCACCCGCTCTACGGACTTCAGATAACCCCACAATGTCCCAGCGTAGCTTACTCATTTCTTCTTCCAGCTCATATATCTTCTCGTCTGTCCTCATCGTGCGTATGTTGTGTGTTACCAGGGCCAGTCGTCGTCGTTGGGGGTGGTAGCCGGGCGTCTGCCGGGGATTCTTAGCACCCCCTGCCCCACCGTTACCGTGGCCGCTACCGTAGCCAGGAATAGCGGGGCTGCCGGGGACTGGGGGCCTGGTTCTTTTTGTCCAATCCATTGAGGGGTTTTTGCCAATACTCGCCACGCTTGGCAGGCGGGTTGGCGAGCGCAGTTTGTGTGTGTTTGACTGGGAAGGTGCTGCTGCCCACCTTCTGATTTGTTATCCCTTAGCCGGCTTCTACGGCACCCACGGGTAGAGTTGGGGGGTGCTATTCTAAGCCGGCACCGCCACGGCTTATTAATCAAGTAAACATCAATTTTTCAGGTTATCAAAAGTAGTTGTCAACAAGCATGCAGATGACTCTTACAAAGCTGTTCCCAAAGATGATGTATACCCCCTGAAGTACTACCGATGGATTGTTTACTCTGCAGAAGATGCCATCAAAGCACATCAGGAAACTCATCATCCCACGATGTACAACGAACCTGACTCCTATGTGTACGCTCATATAGAGTTTAACATGGTCGCTGCTAAAAAGGTTAGAACTATGTTTTACATGGTTTCTATTGATTTAAATAGTATAATAAACTAAATAAAATAAAATCAAGTGACTAGCCGACTTGTGTTAACCTTACTAGGCATAATATGCACTAATACCTAGAGCTTTGAAGACTGCACTGCAATCCTCACCCTGAGACTGGTTCTCGAGACTAATTCACATATATCTAGCCAAGTGGGTTTTGGCAAAGTAAAGTGGGTGTAGGCCAGATATGGGTGACTTTATACCTCATTTATATACTTCCTTGATTTTAGTTTTCATTGATGCAATATAAGCCACATTGTATCTTGCCTAGACATTCTGAAGTGGTTGGTAAGGTGAATAAAACTTTACTGCTGTCATTACTTGGGTGGGTGACCTTGTTCAGTGTGCTGTAGTGCCTTGAAGGGCATGTGTCAGTGTAGCAGCAACGCGTTGATCGAGAGGCATATAGAGTACTGGTTTGGAGTAAATTTTGTATGACATTTACTATCAAATATCCACTAAATTCGGGGCTCACAACTGAGCATCTTTTTGGAATACTGGCATATTTTTTTTATTGTTCAACCATTTTGAAGCACCTGGTAGTTACTTTTTATTGAAAACTCGGCGCGGTCTGCGGTTTCAGCCGCATGGTGAAGGATGATGATGAGGATGAAACAAATATAGTGTCTCAGGGTGAATGTAGCTTTCTAATGGTGAAAGAATTTTTGAAATCGGCACGGTAGTAGCTTTTGAGTTTATTTATTACGAACATACACACACAAAAATAACCCAAAATTTTCCTTTTTATAATATTAGTGTCTATGTAGATTAGCGTTAGATCATCATCCATTCATAAAATCTCCATTTTTATTACCATAATGTAGTGGGTCAAATGCAAATTTATACTTAATTAAAACCTTTCCATAAATAAACCATAACTAGATACTGAAATTCCCATATTTTATTATTGAATACATACTTATATTATTTCAGAATCGTTTTATGGACAGTTTCACCCGTCTCTCACTCCTGCCAAACCCGTTCCCTCGAGACGAAGAGCGAACCATACTGGCATTCTGTAAAGGGCCCGAGTTGATCAAAGAAGTGTTGGAAGCCGGAGCGACCACTGTGGGCGCAGGGGAGCTTATCAAGAAGATTCAGGTAATTAATAATTTTATTACATAACATTTACATGAAGATTTGAGGGAAGTTGAATACGGTATCGTAAAACGTATTTCCGCTTATCGCAGTGCTTTCGTGACACTACTGTTGCCGCAATGTCGCGAAACTACGGCTCGAGCATGGATTGTCAATAGGATAAAACTATCGGTGATAAACAGCCCCCCATATAGCTGTCACAGTTAGATCCACACTAGAGACAAGGTAAGATAGCTGTAAAAGTCAGTTTATCAACTCTACAAGTTTATCGTGAGATCCATGCTCGCACGGGTAATTTGTTTTCATAAAACTAATGTCATGAAACTAAGAATATATAATATAGTATATAACTAATGTCATGAAAAAAGTCGCGCCAATCTTATTATCTTTAATCTATTTATAAATTGCTATTGCTTATGCACTTGTACCATACTCCAACGGTAGGCAAGAGACAATATTGCAAGTACCAGCCAGTATGCTACCCGCTTTATATGAATAATGTTTGTTAATGCTACCTGCATGGACAGGGTACAGGATTATTATTATATACGATGTAATTATTTTCAGACCTTGGAACATATATTATAATCTGGTCATAACTGGTCATGAAAGTAAAAGGAAAAAACTAAATATATGTTTTATTATAAAGAACTCATATTCGCCGCTCCAGATGAGCCATAGTGCGACTGAACGCACGACCCGACGCACCGCTACATCGTAGAATAGATAGCAGTAAATACGAGTACGCGAGACATACCTAACCGTTTGGAATAGGTACAACGTGCGGACGATGACCCGCTCGGGCACGCCGTCGTTTAGGCATAGACATCAGCTGCGTAAACATTTGCGAGTAGGTAGGTTCGTACCTCGTTGTACCTATTCTAAGTGGGTAGATGTGTCTCGCGAAATTATTGTTGTCTATTCTGTGATGTAGCGGCGTGCGTTCAGTCGCGCAATGGTTATTAGCTGCGCTGCGGAGCAATGAATATGGGTTCATAATAATAATAATAAAAAACATTAATTTATTTTCCATCACTACCAGTTGTCGATTCCAAACCACCCCATTCGATATTGTGCACTAATTAACAATGACTTTATATATTTTGATTGTAACATACTCGTATTGTAACCAGGTAGGAGCGTTTAATACAAAGGTCTTCCTTATTATGCGCTCGTAATTTCAATAAATTACCTATGTTATTAAGTATTTAAAGTTCAAAGCTAGGAATCTTAGTAGCTGTAACACAGGGAATCCTAGTCCAGCTACTAACGACCCTCCTGAGCCTGATCCTGAGCCTGATCCTGAGCCTGATCCTGAGCCTCCTGAGATAACCTGGAAAATATTAATCTTACTTACCTTAATTTTAATTAGGTTAAATTTTATTGAACATTTATTTATTTATTCTTTAGCACAAAACAAATGTACAAGGAGGACTTAATGCTAAGTAGCATTTTCTACCAGTCATGCTGGAGGTGCAAGAAAAATTGTAGCGGTGCAGTAAAATAATATATTTGTAGAGATATTAAAAATATAAAAAATACTATAAACATATATATAAACTATAAGATAAATATTTTCAAAACGAGACATATTTAATATACATAAAAAACAAAAGGTGGTGAAATTAATAATCAAGTAGTGTTTACATTAGTGGGACAGATCAGGAACATGGGATCTGCGGATGATCTTTTCTAATGTAAAATAGGCGAACTTTTCTCTTAAACGCATCCTTTGAGATCGAACTTTTAAGATCCATGGGTAATGAATTCCACAACTTGACGGTAACAACAGAAAAAGAATTATCTAAAAACGACGTACAGTGACGAGGAATAGAGAGTTGTAAGTTGGAGGATGATCGAAGTTCTCGCTCGTGAGAATCCATGAGATATTGGAAAATATCTTTGAGGTACGTAGGGGTGTTACGATCATTCAACACTAAGTACAATAGGCAGAGAATCCTTACATTTCTTCGCTCACGTATTGGCAGCCACTGAATTTTCGCGCGGAAGGCCGAAACGTGGTCAAACTTCCGAAGACCAAAAATGAATTTAATGCACGTATTTAAAAGACGATCCAACTTGTTTAGAAGGTCAGCGTTAACGTTGACAATAGAGATATCTGCATAGTCGATAATAGGTAGAAGAAGAGCATTAACCAACGAGATCTTAGTTTTCATGGGGTGAAAATTTTTGAGCCTGATAATAGAATGAAACGCAGCGTAGAATTTACGTGAAATTTCTTTAATGTGCTCAGACCAGCAAAGATTAGAGTCAATAATTATGCCCAAATATTATTACTTAGGCTCATCAATGTACTATTAATATGGAAATAAAATAAATATGATTATAATAATGTATAATACGCTCTGCTACGAGAGATTCATCTGTAATTAAATGAATTAATATTTTGTACTACCCACATTTCCAGGAAGGCCAACTGAAAATTTTCGAATATGACTACGTCATCGCACATCCCAACATCATAACAGAGCTGGTCCCGATCCGGGGCCTGATGAAGAGGAAGTTCCCCACAACCAAGGCTGGCACCCTGGACCCCAACCTGGCAACCCTCGTGAGGAAGTTCGCCGGTGGAACTCAGTATAGAGTGGTCAAAGATGAAAAGCAGGAGAATTTCGGTTCTGTTGACGTGGCGGTGGGACGGGTGAGGATATTTTATTATTGTTATCATCAGCTGGGAGGGGATGATTGCTGAACGTAGGCCAGGAGGCGAAGTCTCTTAGTTATTGAACCGCATTATCGCAACTCGATAGTGTGAAAATTTTTTTTTGTCTATTTTGGTAGTCTGCTCGCTAATTCGATTCGGTTGCGGGTAAGCGGCTTGCTATCGATAGTTTTTGACGTAATTAGTATGCTGCAAACTAATGAGTTGCGATTGCGTTGCTACAGTCGCACACATCGGCAGTTCGTGACAGAAAACATAGATTATGTCGTGCGTATTCTTTTTCTTGTTATTGGATGGCTTCTGTGTTTAAATTGTCACAATTCTGCCAGTGTTTGTACATGCTAGTGTCGTCGTGCGTAATTAGTTTTTTTTAATTAACCATACATGTCGCAATTCCTGGACAATTATTATGATTTCTGAGAAAACAATTTTATTATTGGCCAAATATGGTGAATGGCGAGTCTACGGGTTATTAAAGTATTAAATACTCAGTTTCTGTAATATGTGAAGGTATAACGAGTACAGGGCAACGCAGGTGAGGGTTGGATGATGCTTTGCCATCTGCAGACGGTACCAAATGTTTTCAACCTCATCCAGGTTTTAAACTACACAACCTCACTACCTACAGTACTCTCAGCAACCATTATGCTCATTATTGAATTTCCTCTAGTCAGCTACTTATGTTTACCAAATTTGTATGTATTTATGGACCCCCACCACCCCCACCCAGATTGTATGTATAGGCAAACACAGACTCAAGCAACGAATTCTACTCCTTATCCGTACGCATTATAAATGTGGAAGCAAACTCTTCGTGCGCAGTGGTGGAGTTTCAACTAAATAGCGATGTCGCATCGCTGTACGTCTGGTCGTTTTAGATGGAAGGGGGTGGAGGAATCAAGTCATGCAACTCCAGTGAACACTCCCTGAAATGTATCCGATAAAAACCGATAAACAAGCAACTTTGCGTCGGTGATTTAGACTTTGAAGTTTTTCCTCAACTAGCTGATCGTTGCCAATGAGCCTCTCGGCTCGTCTCCCAGTTGACTCGAGGGCCTCAAGCTGGTATGTTGCCGAACCGTCCCAGAGATGGGAACAGTACTCCACACATGACCGATCTTGTGCTTTATACAAATTGAGCAGCTGTTCTGATGTGAACTACTGTCTCACCTTAGCAAGTATGCCCAGCTTCTTCGCTGCTATTTGAGCACTAGATAGTCGAACACAAAGTAACACCTAAAATCTCAAGTTAACATAATTGGCACGTACACATCACGGAAAGTCCGAGATGAAATTGATTCTGATTTGCGGAAAACAGACACGCTTGGGTCTTAGGTCTTAGAAGAGTACGTCTACCTGGGGCAGACTGTCCAATTAGGTAGGTCCAACTTCATCAAAGCGGTCACACGAAGAATCCAGCTCGGATGGGCAGCGTTCGGGAAGCTTCGATCTATGGTTTTTTCCCCAATACCTCAGAGCCTGAATGAAAACCAAGGTTTTCAACCAGTGTGTGTTGCCAGTGATGACTTATGGCACTGAGACGTGGTCCCTTAATGTGGGCCTCATTAACAAGCTTAAAGTCGCTCAACGAGCAATGGAGAGGGCTATGCTTGGGGTGTGCCTGCGTGATAAGATCCGAAATGAGGAGATAGCGTCTTTGCAGCATTAAATTTGACCATGTTGGCATCACCCCAGTCGGAGCCTGCTTTTACGGTCTGGTTCAACCGCTGGACCATCGCCTTTACTGTTGTATTTGGGCACCACTACTACGCGCAGATATTAAATAGTAGAACACGCATACCAGTGTCGTCAAGATTGAAAAATGCGACCTTTACAGGAAGACGGACAGATGGAAGTCAATTTGGCCAGTTAAAGCAGAGACGTTTCGGTTACTGGGTCAATTATATACTTTACACAATATATTGCACATTGAATCGTTCATCATAACTTTATTGTTCCATCAAAATATCTTATTTAGTTTCTATTTCTACGCCGCAATAACTGCCGAGAGCACTCGAATTAAAATATCCAATTTCTTTTTCTTTTTCTAGTTAAATATGGACGCTAAGCAAGTAGCTGAAAACATAGAAGCACTATTGAAAGATATCCAAAGCGCTCGCCCCAAGAGAGAAGGTCTATTTATCACCAGGTATATAGTTATACTTCATCATTGTGGCAACCTCTAGCTAGACTTTGATCCTTATACAGCCTCGATATTATCCACCGATATTGGGACCTCCTACTTATATTCTGAACAGACACGTTATATCTAAGATATAGTATGTACTGCAATTTTAGAGAGAAAAGTTGACAGAAAAAAAAGAAAAAAAAAACGAATCCTCGTCTTCCCACAATCCGTGACAGACGCCATGACCACTAGGACACCGAGCCTAACGTCAGAGTATCGGATTTTATCTCTATTTATAATTTTCCGCCGTATGGGAACGATATAAAGTATCTATACAGATAATCTATGAAGAGACGAGTAAGTCACTCGCCTGATGTTAAACGTCACGCTTACCCAGAACAGTTAAGTATCAATGTGAATTTTAAACTACAACCGCCTTATAAAACGTGAACATACTCCTGATATTAATCCATGGTTTAAACTGATGGTGAAAACGCCGAGCAGAGCGATTTAGCGTGGCGTGTTCTATATGACGCCTCATTATTCCCGATTTTCCGATTGGAGCCAAAAACTATATAGTCGATATTGTCACTGTTCTTCATTCCGATTCAATATCGCACTTTTGACAGGTGAGATCTGTTAGCCATTCGGAATGGGTTGAAATCACGCTCACGTTGCTCACGGAATGGCTGACAGTGCAGTGATTCGTTATACGCTTCTTACAAGATATTTGACGAGACTGTATGGAAGCTATAATATATATAATATACCATGAAAATATGATTATAAAGGCCACAAACGCCGGAGGGTAATGCTTATGATACGAATAATTTTTGGCTAATTGTTTGTGCTATGGCTTCTCTTGTAGTACTTACCATTGGGCAAATAAAATTTCCTTGTTACTTCCTTACATTGTATAAAAAAGTCTCTTTCTGCGTCTATCTGTCTGTATATCCACAAACTTCTAAACTACGCAACTGATTTTGATGTTGTTTTCACCAGTAATTTTTAAACTTTTGCGATTTGAACACATGTTTTAAATGTTTATCGGGACTTATCACGTATTATTTAATATAGGTAAAAATATGTACCTTTCGCTCGACGTTTCGACCATGTTACAAAGGCCGTGGTCACGAGCTGACTGAAAACTGCGGGTGAGTCCGGCGAGAAGAGCGGGTGTTTTGTTTTGTAACGTCGAGCGAAAGGTACATATTTTTACCTATATTAAATAATACGTGATAAGTCCCGATAAACATTTAAAACATGTTGTTTTCACCATCAGCTATTCTTGATATTAGTTCACGAAATGTTTATATCAATAAGAAAACCTTTATACGTTTTTGTTTATACTAATATTATAAAGAGGAAAGATTTGTATGTATGTTTGTAACGAATTGAATCAAAAAGTAATGGACCGATTTCAAAAATTCTTTCACTATTGGAAAGCTACATTCACCCTGAGTAACATAGGCTATATAAGATTCATCATCATGATCATCCATCACCGCGCGGGTGAAACCGCGGAGAGCAGTTAGTGTTAGTATAAAAAATGAACTTCGCATTCATGATTATGTTCTCTACAACACTCGTGTAAAGCCGGGGCGTGCCCCTAGTGATATTAAAGAAGTAATTTATCCAAGAATTATATAGAATTTGTCTTTTTTGGTACAGATGCTTGATCACCAGTCCGCCATCCCCCGAGAAATTCAAGATCGACCCGTTCGTGTACGTCGATCGCGAGCTGTCCAAAGAAACGCAGGAAGATAGCGACGATGAAGAGGAACCTGTCGCCGCTAAGGCGTAGTTTAGTGTGCATTGTTTTGTAGATTTAGTGGTAAAATATAAAAAAAAAAACGATATAATAGATGTGATATTATGTGAAAATATATAAAACTGTTTCATTTGCTAAAGCTCATTCTGTATCATCACGCTTTTACATCCCAAAAGCAATTTGTTGGTTTATGTGTATTATAAACATAAATACCCGAGATGAGATCAAGCAATACGATTATACGAGTAAGAGCGAGGCCCCACTGGGTACATTATGTTGTGTTACGTTACAACATATTTACGTAAAACGTATATACGGCGTCAGCGCGGCGGCGTTTTACATTATATACGTTCTTTGTTAATTAGTGCTCAACATCGAATGGAGTGGTTCGGAATTGACAACTGGTCATTATAGTGAAGGAAAAAACATACATGTTTTTTATTATTATGAACCCATATTCATAGCTTCTAGTATTCAGCTAGTAACCATCAGTGCGGTCCCAATTGAGCCATAATCGATATTAGCGCGATAACAGTCGGTCACTTTCGCCGTAAGCGTGATAACGATGGCCCACGCTACGTCATCGATGACGTCTTAACTGCCGCCATATTGACGATTACATGAACCATGCGCTACACCATAATCGTCGTGAGCGTTCTGTCAAAAGTGACAGGTGTTTGTTTATTTCTACAATGTCTTTACTGGTGTCCCTTGTTTTTGATGTAAAAGTTGTAAAAGTCGGTTCATCCATTCCATTATTTCATTTTAATTCACACACCACATAGTTAACCTTCACACTATGCACGATATTTTTATGAATTTGTTTTTTGCGCGCAAATGGTCCGTTATTGCTACAACTCTGGTCCGATTTATCAACACGCTTACAGTGCCACGAGCTGTCAAAATCGCGACATTAGTCTCGGACCTATACTACGTGTATGCGTAACCGACGGCGACGACGGCGGCGTGCCGAGTGGGTCATACTGCTATCAATTCTGCTATGTAGTGGTACGTCGGGTCGTGTGTTGAGTCACACTATGGCTCTTAGCTGTGGAGCGGCGATTATGAGTTCTAAATCATAAAACACATAATGTAACTTTTTCTTTTACTTTCATGACCAGCTATCGATTCCAAACCAATATTGTGCAACAAATTCCCTATATATTTTGTAACGCAACGTACCCATGGGGCCTCACTCTAAAGGGCCTAGCCTATGAGACTACGCGATATTTACTATGCTTTCCGGTTGAAGTTAAAATCGATTTTGGCGCCGAGTTATTGGAATTTTCTAAATATGAAAGTCTCAATAGCAGTCTGGAACAGTATCCCGTAGATGACAATAGGATATTACATGGGATCAAAAATAAGGTCTCCTGCGCTAAGATTGCTGTGTTTTTACATAATTGTATAAAATGTCGAAAATAAGTTATTAAAGAATTTAATAACATCCACGATGTAGCTTGTATATATGACAAAGCAATAGTGTGTTCCTTTGTTTCTTATATGTAAAATACGTAGCTACTAATAACGTTTTATTAAACATGGACTGTGGGCCATCTTAGAAACATAGCGACCCATGATGGCCCGCAATAAAAATCTCAATATTTACGTTAAATTTACGACTTTTTCATATTTTTAAATAAATAATAACATTTTAAAGCAATCAAATTTAAGTTAGAAGACCTTGTATTCTTTATTAACAATTTATAAAGAGCTGGGCCATCTTAAATTTAACAAAAATAAAAAAGGTTTAAAACAAAAATTGTTTAATTAAAAATAAACAGTTTTCCGTGGTGTATAGTTTAATAACTTGTTTTTATAATTAAACGAAAACAAAGCTGAATTCGGATCGTTTATTTTGAAACGTAATTTTAGGTGGGCCTTCATAGGAATATGATATTTTTTATTGTGAACTTACCTATAAAAAAGTATAACAGCGTTTTTTTAATACTTTGAACTGTCTTGTCAAGCATTTAACTATGTAACTATGAGATCTATAAACAACAACAACAATTAAAATAAAACTCTCTCTTCAATCAACATAAAAAATGACTGACTGAGATGGCCCGGGCCATCATAAGTCATTATAGAGTGGGCTATCATAGGGATATTTCACAGATGTAGGTAAAGACAACAAAAATATACAATGATAAGATAAATTAAACTTACTTACATGAAACTCGATGCTAGAAAGATTGTTCTTTAAAGTCCACTCAAAAAACAACTGAATTTGCACTTTTAAAAGTTAAAATGGAAAAAAGTTTGTCGAAGTATTGTTATAACGGGCACGATTTTTGGACGTCCAAGCCTAACTGACGCGCGATTTCTAAATGGCGTCTCGCGCGTTATTGTTCTAAGTTGCCATTTTGTGTACGGGTGTGTTCGGAGATTACCATGGAATCTGATAATTTTTGTGTTAGTGGAAGTTCGTTTTATAGAGAGTGGGCTATCTTAAGCACTGGGCTATCTTAGCGTTGGATACCTTATATCCAGCGAAACGTACCGAACCCGGGGCCTGAAAGAGGTTCAAAAAGCAGGAACTTTTTCCATATAATCTTTTGATCCTTCTCTTCACTAAAGTGTCATGTGAAATAAGTTTTTCGACAATAAAATTTATAAAAAATCATCTAAGACACCAATAATCACAATAAAATTTACAGTTTTGCTGATGGCCTAAATTCTTCTTGAAATATTCTAAACAACCTAAATTCTGACGAGATTATTGACAAAGTGGCTCAGAGAAGCGACCTTATGAGAAAATATTGCTCATTGTTGAATATTACCTAATAGTATTTTTAAACATTTAATTTCATGTGAATAAAGTGTGTATTCGTAATTGTATAATAATTAATAAATTCCAACATAAATAATTAAATATAGGTACTTACATCTTATTATATATGTCAAAGAAAAGTTGTATTTAGGGTCGCTTTTTGAGAAAAATCCCGGTAGTTTTTTGGGTCTCAGACCGATGCTGCTAAAGCGTACTCATAATAAGGTTTTTAAGGGAAGAATAATAGTAAAATACGGGTAGGTATTTGAAAAACTGAAAACTAAAGACAAGTGAAATGAAATGAATTAAATATAATTGATTTATGACGGCAGCATATAACATTGATTGATAAAAGTAAGAAAGTAGAATTACAATTTACTGCTATGTCATAAAATGGTCCCCAACTCAGCATAATGCTGGTTTAACCAGCGCTGGTCTTCCGTTGGAGCCAGACTGTGACGTCACGGTGGATTTATACTACAACAGCTTATATTATTAAAACAAATTAACACTACAACTGCATACTTAGTTCTACAATAGCTATCTGTATCGATCTACTTGTTCAATAAACTAAAGTTTTTTTTTTCATAATTATCAGCCGGAAGACGTCCACTGCTGGACATAGATCTCCGCCATAGAGCGCCACTTGGGACGCCTACTTGCCTTGCCTCCTGTATCCACCGCTTCCCCGCGGTTTTCACGAGGTCATCGGTCCACCGATTCGAAGACCGGCCTACAATAAATGTTCCGGTGCGTGGTCGCCACTCAAGAATCTATCTTACCCATCTGTTGTCGGTTCTGGGAACAATATTGCTTGTCATAGGTACATATAGGCGCCGGGATTCGTCATAGTACAGCACGCTTGGCAGGCATCTTGGTGATCGCAGTAGCAGAGCGCAGGAAATGTTACTGCCCATTTGCCGAACATTACCTTAGCCGCTTCTTACGGCACCCACGGAAAGAGATGGGGTGGTCCTATTATTATGCCGCCGCGCCGGGACTACACGGCAAATAAGCATGTATAATATAAATACCTACTGTCCACGCGGGTCAGTGGTGTGGGATTACCACTAAAATGTGCTGAAGATCGGAATGTTATGAGACTGCAATAATATCGAGCTGATGAAGTGTCCGTATAGGCTACTACTATATATTATATCTATGCGTATAGGAACACTGCCATTATGATTCGACTATAGTATCAGTAGAAAGTAAGACAGTAAAAATTATTATGAACTTAGAAATTCTACTTGATTTTATATTTACATGACATTACAAGGCTAATCTACAAACAGTATCAGTCCGAAAAAAAAAACTTGATTGACAAAAGAGTGACATGGCATTCATGGCATTGTGTTAATTTGACATATGACCGTCACGGTGACAGTTCAAATATTGCAAAGAATGCGTTCCAAAACTAAAAATACAAGAAATTTCATTTCAGCTTTCGTTAGCTGGTTACTGGTTAGGTGGTTTTGGTTAGCTGGTTCTAATAAAAAATACAATTCATGTTAAAATAATGCCTTTTAATTTCTGAATTTGACGTTATTAATAGTGTCTTACATTGTTTTTCTGAATATTTTTTTGTTGAATAAAAAAATATAACGCCATCAATTGGAAGTTAAAAAAATATTAGGTTTTGAATGTACCCAAGAGGGGCGTAAAATATTCCGCCATTTTGTCTCTATGACAAATTTTGGTTTTTATTTCAAGAAACCCCTATCAATCAATATAATCCCAGTTGAAAAGTGATATTTGGAATACTGTGCACTATTTGTAGAGGCTGTGATATTAGTTTATGCAGATATTTTGTTTACGTTTACTTGACGTTTATAGTTGACCGATTTTGGGTCGATTTCATAGAGCTCTCTCCTGATATATCAAAATGGGTACAAGAGAGGACGAATACGATTACTTGTTCAAAGGTAAGCAGTGCAGTAAAACTACAGTATTATTTATCTTTCGTAAAGACCGATAGAAAGCGTTTGGCTAACAATAATATTGGTCCCATTGTCTCATCTCAGTGACGTAGAAAAAAACTGATGTTATTTTACTCTTTGTTTTCTATTTTATTATTCCCAGTGTCAATATATACTCTTACTACTTCTCTTTAACAGTGTTATTGTGCCCTGGAGTGCTTTTACAGTTAAATTTTATAGTTTGTTTGGTATCAGCTGATTGAGTCATTCATCGATTTTTGCGTAAAATTTCGCGATTCGTGAGTCATCTTTCGAGTTAACATTGTGATCTAATCGTAAATGTATCTTTGCATTTGGTGATGTGTATCTGTTTTAATTGTTCGTGTTTTTGTGTGCAAACCGGAATGTTGAGTTGACTCCTTTGTTACAGTGGTGCTCATAGGAGACTCAGGAGTGGGGAAAAGCAGTCTCCTTTCACGTTTCACTAGAAATGAATTCAATTTAGAGTCTAAATCTACAATAGGAGTAGAATTTGCCACAAGAAGTATAGAGGTGAGTGAATTGTTATTGTTATTGTATTCAAAACAGTTTCATAGGTATCACACTGTCTCTTTTGTTACTATGCTAATCAATTTCTCAACACAAAAATACCCTTGAGAAAGACGCCATAGTGTAATCAATAAAATAGGTGACCTACCATGCTACTGA
This sequence comes from Selenia dentaria, assembly GCA_917880725.1. Lineage (NCBI taxonomy): Eukaryota > Metazoa > Arthropoda > Insecta > Lepidoptera > Geometridae > Selenia > Selenia dentaria. Next base: position 35,294,285 of record OU862883.1, read on the forward strand.
TATTTATTAGGTACTTTATTTATTGTTTCCAACTTGGTGCAAACATATGACGCGGGCACAGGTCGTAACAATCGTTAGGGCGCCGCAGCGGCCCTAAGATGATCAAGTTGATAAGGATTTATATTTGTACTATAAGGAAGTGTAAATAATGTAAATATGGACATATAAAAATAAATACTTAGTTCATTTATAGATATATTATATACTGGCTATATTGGTAATTAGTACATACATAGATTACCCCTATGTAGTAGCATCTGTCAATGTTATTTCATTCATAAGTTAAATTTTTTCCAAGTATAAACAGTATGCCAAGTCATTACCCCATTTGTTGTTTTGTTATAACCCTTTAGGTTTTGGTTATTTTGCTGGGGGGTTAATTAACCCTTCATATACCATAATATAAACAAAAGATTTATGAATGAACACATACATTTATGTCAATGGTACTCAAAGGGTTAATTTGAAAATTAATATTAAATTTATCTTGTATGTATTTAATATAATTTGACTGCGGGGAGCAGTCCTAACATATTTAAAATTATTTCCTTATCTACTCATACCTCAGGGAAAATATTAATTTACCTGTCTAACTTACTTTGTTCCTGAGCTTTGGCATGCCACATAAGAGGTAATGTTTAGCAATGAGGGCATTGGTGGTGTTGGCTCTTTTGCTAAAGCATTTGTAAAGCTCAAAAACATTATTTTTGCCACTTTTGCCCACACCCTACTGAAACGCTTAACCAAGCATAAGACCTAAAATTGCATGACTATGCTGTCAAATAGATAGTTGTCTAAAAATAATCGTAAACAACCATGCTCCAGACTTGGGTCAAAAATTTTACTCTTGGTGACAAAAATAACTCTTTTTTTTTAGCTTCCTGAAAGCTGAACAAAAAGAGCCATAAACAACATTTTCACCCACAGATTCCCAATTCGAATGCGTGTTATTTTCATCAACTTGGCTATTTGAACATACTAAATATAAGATTTAACCCTTCTCTGAACGGAGGTGTTAATTCCTGCCAGTTTTGTTCATAAATCTTTTGTTTTATTATTTTTATAATATAATAGTATAATATTATTATAGAATATAATTTGTTGTTGGCATGTTTTCTCCAATAGTAGTTACCTACCTAATGATAACACAGATTTCCTTCCTAACACAATGTACAGGAAAAATGTGTATGTTTGTAACAATAAACTCAAATACTACTGGACAGACTTCAAACATTCTTTCACCATTAGAATGCTACATTATCCGTGAGTAAACATAAGCTGTACATTTTGATTCATCATCTTCATCAACCATCACCACACCCGTCATTTCTCGGAGCCCAACTAGTAATTTATAAACTATTGTAAGTATAACTCCCAAATTCAGTATTCTAATAACACTTTACAGATAACGAATGGCATGGACAAATGTCATATTTTAAAGTATTTATGTTTTTAAAAATAAACTTAAATTCAGTTTTCTGTTCCTTTTTCTTTGAAATAGACGGAATGTTCAACCATTGCACACTAATGTTTTAACCAGTATGCATCCCTTGATATTAATTTATTCATAAATATTTTATTGTAAGTGTAAGTAAGAAGCATGTTTATTTCATTTTCTTCTTTCTCATAGCCATAAACAGACCAGAGAGAGAGGGAGAGACATAATGATAGTTTTCCTGGGAAAAATATTTCTGTGGGATATTCATCTTGCCTGCAAGCATAGCCACAGGACCCATCTATTATTTAAAAACAAAATTACAAGAATTAATTATATTAAAAAACATACTGACTTTTGCTACTGAAATAGGTATGCAATTTCCTTAATATGAGCTATGTCTACAATCGAAATTAATAAGAAATCATTTTTTTTTCTTTTTGAGCATAATGCAAAACTGTTCAATTGACCTGATGACAATTGTGTATTCTGTCATGAAATTTGGCAGCCTTAGAGCTATTAACCTTAGCTCCAAGCCTATTTATCAACATATCTAAAAAACTACTGAATTGAATAGTCCAGTAAAATGTTAAACATGTGTTACATACACACTTCTTTTTTTGAAAGTCTGTATTAAATACATCTGGCTAAATGTATTTATTGTAACTTGTTAAATATTGAGAAATATGATGACAACCTCCAAATATAGGTACATATTTGGAGGAGTATCTATTTGCTGAAGTTTCCACTTGTAACCATTTCCAACTATTTAATCCTTTGAGTACCATTGACGTTAATGTATGTGAGTTTCATTCATAAATCTTGTTTGCATTATCACGGTATATGAAGGGTTAATATGCATCAAAACAAATCTATGCACCTTAAACATGCTCATATGTTGTGATTCTGGATGAGGAAGATACTGAACGGACTGGTAGGCCAAAATACGCAACACCACCACACGACCCTATTGTTGTCACCGCCCGGTGCACCAAGATAATGTTGGATGACAGAGTCTTGCAAATGGCGAAAGCCATTTCGAGAGACTCTGAGATCGAGACATTCTGGAAACACTGGGAAGTACCCAAAATACAGTGGGTCAATGGAGTTCCCGGATGCGGAAAAACAACTTGGGTGGTAAGACACTTCGATGTTGACAAGGACGTTATCGCAACAACAACTACAGAGGCAGCAAAAGACCTGAGAGAGAAGTTGGCGCACCGAATCGGAGACCTGGTGAAAACCAAGGTGCGCACTATGGCCTCGGTTTTAGTAAATGGTTTTAAAAAGAATGAGAGCTACGTCCGCCTGATGGTGGACGAGGCTCTCATGAACCATTTCGGGGCCATAGTAATGGCTTCTAGGCTGTCTGGAGCTAGCGAACTTGTCCTCATCGGAGACGTCAACCAATTACCTTACATAGACAGGGAGAACCTGTTCGATCTAAGGTATAACCGCCCTAACCTGGTTACGAAAATCAGCCAGGAGTAGTTGTGCACGCACCGGAACCCAATGGATGTTGCGTATGCGCTGAGGGAAATATACTCCGGTATATATTCCTCGGCTCCCAGTATAAGGTCCCTGCGCCTCGAGAGCTACACGGGAGCGAAAATCCCCAAATCCCTTCCAAACACCCTCTTCCTGGTCCACACTCAGGAGGAAAAGGAGACCCTGACCATCCAGGGCTATGGTAAGGGCGAAGGATCACGCACCCTCACCATTCACGAGGCGCAGGGACTGACGTACGAGTCAGTCGCGGTGATTAAAACTAAAGGCAAAATGAAGCTGCACGAGAGCGTCCCGCACGCAGTCGTTGCGGTTTCCCGGCACACTAGGACCTTTGTCTACTACGCCGACGACGAGGATGATGCCATCGGACCATCGGATCGGTTTGTGAGGCAAGCGACGGTTGCGAGCGAACAAACCATCTACGGCTATAACCTGAAGATGGCAATCAGGGATCGAAACAGCGTGGTGATGGAGGCCCTGCTTCAGCGCAAAGTGGGCAACGTGGGCTCACAATAAATGTACTATGTAGTTTTTCGAATTGTATGTAAGCTAGCGTTAAGAAATTATAACTGACAAAGAGATGGTGCGGGCATCCAGAGCAGACATGCTCACGGAAATGTGTTGGCAAGCGGTGGCGTGTGTGGCGGGTCGCCATCTTCCCTCAGAAATGGTTGAGGAAGGCGATGGCTGGCACATGCGTCAACTCGTGAACGGGTGCTGTTTGCGGGCACTGGTCTGCTGTGAATGCTTGCACCAACTCAGAATAAAATGTATCAATAACTTTAAGTGTATTATGTTATATGTATGTTGTATGAGTAATTTAAAAAAAAAAAAAAAAAAAAAAGGATATGTTCCTCATGTATGTATTTTGTTGTATGTTATAAATTTATAAGTAAGTTGTCAAAATTTGTAAGTTTAAAAAAGGCACGGACCCTGGAGTCTGTGGAGCGTAGTTTTATTAATAAAAAAAAAAAAAAACATGCTCATAGTGATCAGTAAAACACAAAATATTAATTGTTCTTAAGTTATTCATGAGTTTTATCAACTATGTAGATTTTTAGTTTAATTATTATTTTTCAAATTAAAACTAAGTCATGTTAAAGACTCGCTCATCTGTATTTGTATTTTTGTATTGACACAACTGATATTTAAACGAAAGATAGCCATGGGATTTATTTGGTTTGTGTATTGTTTTTAAATTCATGATGATAACCATTATAGCTGCCAGGACGATATATACCCGACATACAGCACAGGCTCCGTATTAAGGTCCTAGGGGACAACTCTACTATTTCACAATGTTCAACAATCTATCCCTCTGCAACTACAGTTCGACTTTATTTGTCGTTCGATAATTACACAAAAAGCCATTCTACTATTTGCATAGGATGTGAAGTCACGTAAACGTAACGTAAATTATACTTTATAATAAAAAAATATTAGGCACAACTATATACCAAAATCAGTTACTTAGTCACTTTCATGTTATATCTAGTAGTAGCATAATATCAAGTTTAAATCGATCGCTGGCGTCAATAGACACGTAACTGCAGCTGCATTGTTTTTCAATAGCAGAATAAGAAAATGTTTAAATCAGCTAGGTACCTACAGTTCGATTACAGTTTTTTTTAAAATTAGAAATACGGGATTACTCACGTAATATTTATCGGACAGATCCAACTATAGTTTCGACCACATTCGGTGGTCTTTTTCAAGGAGTGTTCGGGACGCCCGCGTCGATGACGTCTCGCTTAGCACGCTAAGTGCTGAAAAAGACTACCGAATGTGGTCGAAACTATAGTCGGACCTATCCGATAAATATTACGTGAGTGATCCCTTATTTCTAATTAAAAATCAGTGAAAACTGTTAGTTTTTATAACATTTTTTTTATTTAGTTAGTGAAATTGCATGTTGGCATAGGGGCCTTTTGGTGTGAAAGCATTATAGGTTGTTTATATATAGTCTTTCGCGATTCACTTGAAATAATTTTTAAACAATTTTAATAAAATTATTTTCGAATTCTGAAACTAGATGGCCGAGAAGTTCATCATAGATTTCGTTAATTATTTCGTAATTAATTAATTATTTCGTTAGTACTACGAAAATCATATAAAATATTGTAAAGAGGTGCTAACTGTACCTGTAAAATAATAAATTTATATCATGTACTCCTAGAACAATTGAAAGAAGTAAAAACTGTTTGGCAATATGTATAGTAATCGAGTTTGTAATTGTCGACGTATTACGTTGCGTGCCTAAAAGAGCCGATAGCCCTAAAAAGTTTTTTTTAAATATTTAAATGTATGTATATTAATTTCCGAGCATGTAAAAGAAAATTGTATAGGCTTTCATTTGGACGTATGTTTTTACAAAGCTAATTTTTTGTTAATAAAAGCAAATTTATTGGGTAATATTTATTATGACACTAAAGAACTATTCTTTAAATTTATTTTTTAAAGATTATTGTTTCCAAATGTTGGCCGTAACTCCAGTTAAATATAGTCCATTCTGCCGTTCCAATTTTCGATGACGCGTTCGAGCATTTAGATTGGTATTTGGCGAATAACGTTAGTACCTACTGTTGGCTTCCAGTTGCTCTCAAGATATGGTCTATTTGGTCGTGTATTATCTCGTCATGTAATTTGTCTTTCTAACTTTTCAATGGTATAGCGAATCGTTTGCTCGGTAGGCCGATACCATAAGTTTCTCTAAGTGCACGAAGCACATTCCTCGCAAAACGTTGACATTGGTAATACAGCTGAATAATTTGTAGACGCTGTGCGAGGCTAAGTCTTTCCATAATGAAATATCAAACTATACTGAACAAAAATACCATAAAAGGTAACCACGACTCGCGCTTCATCTGTCAAAAAAACTATAGACATAAAAAAGTACCTCTAAATGAATCACCCGATATATGTAGTGTTAATTCCAGGTGGACGGCAAAACCATAAAAGCTCAGATATGGGACACGGCGGGCCAGGAGCGGTATCGCGCCATCACGTCGGCGTACTACCGCGGCGCGGTGGGCGCGCTGCTCGTTTACGACATCGCCAAGCATCTCTCGTACGAGAACGTGGAGCGCTGGCTGAGGGAGCTGCGCGACCACGCCGACCAGAACATACTCATCATGCTTGTAGGCAACAAGAGCGATCTCAGGCATCTTAGGTCAGTCTTGTACCTACCATATTGAACGAGTGAGCAAGCATCTTTGCTTTAACTGGCCTAATTGACTTTCATCTGTCCATATTTGTTAGGTTGTACAAAAAGTAATGTAAAGTTTAAGAACTAAAGAACCTCACCGCCCGGTTCACATACTCACAAAAAGTCGGTTTCCAACAGTTAGGGTTAATACCAAACACATCATACAATTATGTTTTGCAAATTTTTATTAATTCACTACTACCAAACTTCGTAAATGCTACATAGTGTTCCAATCAATACCTATAATATTATGATTACGAACAGATTTTGAATGTTCTGAAAGCTGGTTAAGAAACATACATAATAGGATTAAAATCAAAATCTAATGGTTGGCCAGTTAGTTGTGGCCAAGACACTGAAGGTCAGTGGTAGCCTCCTAACCTACTGTCTGTCCGAGTCAAATCTGTTATTGATCTATGCTAAGTAAGAAGCAAAGAAGCTACTAAGTATACCTTGCTTAAGTAGTGCCTTACTTCGTAAGGGTAGTGCTTATCATCAGACGCACGCGTCTCGTCACTTGTTGGCATAAAAATATCTACCATTAAAAAAAAAAAATGTATGGCCTGTAAGATATTGCTTGAAGCTATAAGATCGCCGTTTGTCACTTATATGCACAACCAGGGTTGCATGATTAGAAGTTGATTTAAATCACATTTTTTTAAACATAAAACACTAATTTAAATCAAAATCCGAAAAAGGAATTATTTAAACGCTGGGAGTGCATATTAATCAACTGTAATGTCGAAAACAATGTTAAAACAAAGTATGTTAGGTGTAAGCTAGGTAAGTTATTTATCACAATAAAAATCAACAAATATAATGATTATTTTGTGTCGGTAAAAATATTACAATAATGATTATGTACCTTCATTCATTAGATGCAATGCAAGTAATCCATATATATAAAAATGAACCCCTATGTTTCCTGGTCACGCAATAACTTAAGAACGGAAGGAACAATCTTCTTTTTTGTTCTGTTAATTATTGTCAGGAAAAGGTTCCTATGAAAGAAAAGCCAAGAAAAGACTGGAGGTTAAGGCGAGACCGAAGGTCGAGCGTACTACACGAATGAAATCGCGGCCAGTCGCTAGTGTAAAATAATAATCACAATAAAGGGTTCCGAAATTACTAAAATAATCTACTTACTATATATAGATAATCAGATCATACTATATCCATCTGTATGTCAAAAACTAATGATAAGATAATTATTGCAAAACCTTTTTAAAAAATATCTAATCATTTTGTTTAAAATAAATATTTTTTTTAACAATTTTTTCAACTTTGTCACATAAGTGGCTTATGTGATATTTTTTCTATTTTAATAATATGTACTAATAACAAGTACAATTAAAAAAATTTAATACAATCTTCCATTCTATTGAATGAATTCTATAGAATGTAGCTCAAAAACTACTGGACTGAATTTGATGAAATTTAAATGGGACCACACGGGAAGCACCAGCTTTCAAACAAAAAAAAAATTTTTATGACGTAACAAACATTAAAAAAAATACATTCGAATTGAGTACCGCCTCCTTGTTTTGGAAGTCGGTAGAAGAGTTATCTATCAATGCTATTCTATTGTATGTGCTATTTAGTATTGTTTTCTGATTACAAATGTATATTCATGTTTTAAATTATATACAAGTCTAATAGAAAAAAAACTACTACATAATTGAAAAATAAACCATTATTTTTACGAATGCAGCATGGTATAGTCAAAAATCGTTAAGCTAATTAAGTCAAAGTCAAAATCATTTATTCAATTTTAGGCATCAAAGACGCACTTATGAACGTCAACTTTTCATTATAATGTACTTTAAAGACTCTACCGCCGCGTTCCAAAATATATAGAGCCCACCGAGAAGAAGCGGCAAGAAACTCGGGGCCATTCTTTTTATATAGATGTTTACAATGTTTAGGTACTACAAATATTACATTTCATGGGTGGCAGAGAGACAGCTTGCCAGAAGTGGAGTATTCCAAGCATCTTTATCTTCTATATAATGTCGAACTTTATAGTAAGCTTTTTTTTTATTATTATATTCATTATTATTAGGTGTTATGTTTTCATACAAACTTGACACAAAGAAATACCAAGTATTACATGGTTTTTGATTTTCAAGCAGATGGTTGGAATCTGCTTGAAAATCCAAAATCCACATACATCGCATTTCTTGGAATAGGAGTATGATTTCTGAGAAAACTATTGTATTATTGGCCAAATATGGCGACTAGCTAGTCTACGGGATGGTTTATCTTTTCAAAGTTCAAACAATATTTTTGTTACAGTTGAATCCCCTTTTATTATCATATCGGATTGCTGAACATCTGGAATGGATTTGACCTTCCCATGTACACTGACATAGCATTCATCATAACAATGTCTGTATCTGCATGGAGCAATTCTTTTATATTGTTTTATTAATTTATCAACTAGAGAATATAATGGTAACTAACTATCTACCTACACATGTATATCGAATTGAATATCGCCCACGTCTACAAAAATCAATTATAACACGCGTTCATTTTCGGAATTTTCGCTGAAAAATTATTTACCATTGTTATGGAGGAGGATTTTTTAAATATTTTTACCTCAGAACTGTGGACTTATTTTTTTTATTTTTTATTATTTGTATCAAAAGCGGTCCATTAAAATTTCGTAAAATTCGTTCCAGCTGTTTTTGAATTACACTCCAATAACTGAAAAGAGTTTTTTGGCCTATTTTGATGATTTGTCTAATTAAAAAAAAGCTTTTGCCCTGTAATTACGCTGAAAACATTACCATTCAACGAAACACTACTGCTTCACGGTTGAATACCTGGCAAACCGGTGATTCTCTTTGGTTCTCCACATCTCCATACTGACTAACAAAAAAATCAGACCAATGTTTATCTCATATGAATAAGACTTATACTTCATCATCATCATCATCATTCAGCCATAAAATGTCCACTGCTGAACATATGCCTCCCCCATAACTTTCCAAAAGGACCGGTTGGTAGCGGCCTGCATCCAATGTCGTTGTGCGACCTTTATCGGGTCATCTGTCCACCGGTGGACGTCCTACGCTGCGCTTGCCGGTCCGTGGTCTCCATTCTAGAACCTTCCGGCCCCATCGGCTATCTATACCTTAAGTTAAATCAGAGTTTTGTTCCATTTCCAGATCCATCCCAACAGAAGAAGCGAAGGCCTTCGCGGAAAAGAACGGACTTAGTTTTATTGAAACATCAGCTCTCGACTCTACCAATGTGGAACCAGCATTCCAGAATATCCTCACGGGTAAGTTTCTACTTCATACAGACAAGCCACAAGCTTGTTGACAAGAGTCAACATTAAAAACGGGATATTACCGTGTAATGCTATTTTTAGTACTCCATATTTATGAACTCAAACAAAAATGATTACACAGCAAAATACATATAACATACTCGTAACATATAATATAATTCTTGAAGCGCTCGCAGCAGAGCTTGACTTGGTGATTGTAACTGATCTACAAGTTAAGCAACGCTTGCTGCGATCGAGAGTTGGATGAGTGTGTGCTAGTGGCATTGTTCAATTGAGCACTTCCGTGATCGGAGGGCACGTTAAGCCGTCGGTCCCGGTTGTTTGTCTTAGCTAGTCTTGTTTAGACAACAGTTGTTAGGCTATGTGGGAGGCCTTCAGGAGGCCTGAAAACTTCGACATGGGTTGACCACTATCTACTAAGCAGCATTGGGCCCGCGTGGTGGATTATGGCCCAACTTCTCTCTCTGAGAGGAAGGCTCGAGTCCCAGCAGTGGGAACATAATGGGCTGATTATGTAGTGTTAGAAATGGCCGTGATAGTTTAAAAACTTATATAAGCTCAGACGCTACATCTTGCTTTGTAGAAGTGTGGACAAACTGTTTCCAGATTGTTTTTTTTATTTGTTTGTTGAGGCTGCACTAACATCTCACCACGCGTATGTATCATCTTTTCTCAGTTATAGCGTTGTAATGTGGAGAAACTCGGTTGATAAACTATGAATTTGAGTCATGAACAAAACATGGCTTTTGGACAATTGTCAGCTGCATGTAATTTCCCCGCGTAACCATCAGTGCTGAGGTCTAAACTAAAAAAAAAGGTACCAAGTTGGTTGGTAAAACAACTTGGTACCGACCAAGTTGGTTGGTAAAACATGGCTTATTTGAAAATACATAGTATTAAGATTTAATCTGTTTAAAGTTGACTAATTTCAATATATAAGAATCGCGAAAGCCTTATAAATGATTAGCATTCAGACATACATTGAGCATTACATACAGGTATGTAAACTCCTGTTAATTTCAGTTGAGACTGAGCAAAAGTAATAATAATAATATCCCACTATATAATTTTAATTAGATTTTTTATGGTGATACATGTTTAATGAGATGGGCTGACAAAAATCTATACATACAAATAAATATAATTTTCTCTTAATTTGTATAAAATAACATGTCTATAAGTATTAAAGTTACGCACACTTTTTTATGAAATATCTCTTTAATGTAGATGGCTGATATTGTGACCCTGGAAGAGATAGCAAACCTACGGCACAAGAGAAATCTTAGTGTAGGTCTTGCTGTAATTGTATTTAAATGTTTTTACAAGCAAAATTTGTATCATTCATCTTTTAAGATAATTTAAGTTAAAACGCTGTTTTAAACTATCACGGTTGTTCTCTAAAGTTATATGATTATTAACGGGATATTTACCGTGGTAAGGTTGTGGAGTGAGCTCCCGATATTTCGGCGCAGTTACATGCACCATGTTCACGGGAAGACTGAAGAATGCGGGTGGTTGGTCAAAAAGTTTAAAAGTTAGGTGCAGACATAACGATCTACCCTCTTTCTTAGTCTTTTGCTACGGTTATCACTGGAACTCGAACTCTATCCTAAGTCCCGACAAAACACACACACTGTATAACTGCGTATAGTATTTTGAACACATTTTGAACGCGGACTTTTATTTTTAAAACAACCTAATACTGGATTCCACGCACTGGCGAGTTGAAAACCAGCACCTCGATTGAAATTCTGGCATTTCGAGATCTCAATAGTTTCCTTTACTAGCCTTGGTATGTGATGGTTAATAATCATATAATTTAAGTTAATTGTAAACTTGTATATTATATGGAAATAAATATATCTTATGTAAAAATAGCAGATTTTTCCTAAATACATATGAAAGTATATGTAAGCGATTATAACAAAAACTTTTTCTTTCTGTTCCGACTAATATCTGAAACGGCTGGATTGGTCTTGTTGGACTTCAACTGGCTGAAGCTGATGTTTATGGTGTAACTAAGGCTACTTTTATTCCTCGCAAAAAACCTTTGTGTGTGTGGGTGATGGGTGAGGCCGCGGGCGCAGCTATTTACATTATATTGATACAGTGTGTACCCCTTGCACTCGGAAGTAACGCAGAAGGAATGCGATTAGAATTTGTAATGTAACGTCATCGTAACTTGCAATCATCAAGCTGATAGCGTTATCGCGTAGGCACTGACCGACGCAAAGATGCAGGCGAGCTTCACAACATATTATTGTGTACTATAATTGAATATTTTATTATTGTGCGTGGTGGCGGAGAGATCATTTCTGTATTACTTTTGTTGTTTCATTTTCGAGTTTCACATTTTGTTACCATTACGGTTTTTACGATAGAACAATAATAATAATAATAATAATAATAATTAATTAATTATTATTATTAATTGGCCGTCTGGGGGTGGAGACGTAAGAGCAAGTAACAAAAAGCTCCAAGGGTGGAAGTGTTAAAGGGCATAACGCCGGTAGTAGCGCTTCAGTGAAACCGCAGCACACCTCTCGACACCCTTTAGCCATCCACACCAACGTTGCCACTTTCTGTCACCATTGATGGTGGCTCCTATGGGGGGCCCGTTTAGTGGGTGGCAAGTCACCACCTGCCTAAATATTTTAAATGAGACTGAAATTGGCAGGTGCCGTAGTCTCGTCCATAGCCTACTATTACCCTTATCATTAATAAGATCATACCAATAGCCTTGCCATTTTACCCATTTTTATAATAGATATACCATGTAACCATCCATCCAAAATGTTTCTGTTTTTATACTACATTGTATTTTTATACCAAACGGGCCTCTAAGTGTTGCCTACAGCCCCACTTATGCCTATGTAAAGGGCCGGGTTAAACCCGTGAAATTTTTTGAATAATAATAATAATAATATGGGACAACATCCACACAAAGGCCTTCAGGTCCCAAACTAGGCATAGCCTGTACTATGGTAACCTGATGACTGATATACATATATACACACCCAGACACAGATCAAACAGACATGTTCATGCACACAAATGTTTGACCTGTCCGGGGATCGAACCCGGGACCAACGGCTCAGAAGGCAGGGGTGCTACCAACTGCGCCAACCGGCCTGTCAATAATAACTGGCCAAGCGCCAGTCGGACTCTCAGATTAGCGTTCCGTACATTTACTTTTATTATACAACAATTACGAATATTGTGTGTATATATTCATAGCGGGAGCCCTGTTAACACTTGGTTCCTGTTTACTTAATGTTTGCTTTTTTTTTACTCTTTAGTTTCCACAACAATGATACCACTTTTGATGTTTGTATGTTTTACCGTTTAATCTTACAGCAATAAGTTAAGCAAAGCAAGCATATAAAATCCTCTTCATTCCGAATTTTCTTTATTTTATTCCGCGATCCGCTCTGCGGTTTTACCAGCATTCTGATGGATGGTGATGAAAAGTCCTAAAGTAACTACATATTAAATTCCATTAGCAGTTCTGGCATGATTGTGTATCAAAAATACATCCAAACTTTCTCATTAAAATATTACTAGCGACTTAGTACGCATAGTAGGCTCAGCTTTCGGCCTCGCCATAACCTCCCGACTTCCTAATTTTTTTAATGCAAGAACCTTCTATGCAGTATTAAAATCATTTAGAAAAAAATATAATTGATATCGGTTAACTCGTTCTCAAGTTATAGAGGGACGAGGAGAAATAGAGATTAATTTTTTATATATAGATTATGATTGAGATGTCCTACATAATACATGTTCTGTTAAATGTTAACTGACTACATTCATTATGGTTCAAAAGACACAACCCCTTAACAAGTATAATATGAAAAATTTTTAACGGACTTCCATTCTATTCAGTTATTGGAGTGTAACTCAAAAACTACTGGACCGAATTTGATGAAATATAAATGGGACGCACCAGCTTTCAAACAAAAAATAAATATAAATTGGTACACCCAGTCGAAAGTTATGAGATAACAAACATTAAAAAAAAACAGTCAAATTGAGTACCTTCTCCTTTGTGGAAGTCGTTAGAAAATAGAAAAGACAGACAACGTAAGTTTAGTAAAGCGGTTCCTTGTCTCGAATGAAACTAAAAACAGAGCCCAATTTGTAAATAGTTGAGTCAGGTTATCAATCTACTGATACATTGTGATTATAAGTTCAATGATAGAGAGAATGTCAACGTCCTCATACATTCGTGTGTGCGTCTATTTATACATTATCGGAGGTCACGTACCGTTACCCGCCGGCCGGTGTTATACTATAGGCTGATGTTAGTATGCTCTAGCTAGCGGATAGTTATGGGTTAATTTGGGGTCATTTCCCCTTGGGGTGTGTGTTTCGAATGTTTAACTAGATGTGTGTAGGCGCTTCGGAAGCAATCGTTGAGCTAGTTTGTCTCCAATACTCTGTTTCTGTTATAGAAAATTCAGAATTTTTATACTTATAATAGACGATAAGCGCAGATAATTTTAAATGCAAATTAATTAATAATGGCTTGTGTGTGTATCATATTTAGAATAAAAATTGCGGGTGAAACCGCGAGGCGCAGCTAGCCGTAATTTTTTTATGATTTTTGTGTTTTTAGATTTTTTATATCTCCAGAAAGGACATAATTATGATACTTTTCATCAGTAAACTGAAGTATTGCTATTTACGAGTCAGATTATCAGATCATCGAATCAGAATCAGAGTTATATAATCTATTTTAAAAATCCCCATCTTTAACCGAGAGCACTCTTAAGAAGTTACATGAGGCCGCTTAACATGTGCTTAAATTTGCGTGATTAATCGACCCATATTGGGCGTTTTGTAACTGTAACTACACGATAACTGCACGATATCGTCGAACTGCTAGTTTGATACAACTACTACTAAATGCTTTCACACTGTGTCGTTGTAGTTGACGTTATCGTCGCCGACAGATTATCGTGCCGATATGGGCTGACGACACAGTGCGGGGTGAAGCAGGATCGTGGGGGGAGTGGCTTGGGCAGGCACCAGCATAACACGCTGTTGGTTATATCGTGTCACATACCTACCGATATCGTCGGACGATATCGTTGTCGTCCGAGCTGACGAGTGTCGGTGTCGTTATCGTCGCAGTGTGAAAACGCCCATCCTATGTGTTAGGACAGTCATGATTAGTCACGTAAATCGAACCAGTGCTGTAGTGCTATATACAGGGTTATTGGTAATTAGACCGGATCCTTTTAAGGGGTGGTAGGGAATGCCATTTGCAACAATATGACTGTACATTGTGATATCCGGAAATGAATCATTTCTGTGATATTCTTTTTTTTTATTGTTTTGGGAAAATCCAGTTTTACTACTTTAAAATTCAATAAAAAAAAAAGTAATCAACCGATTTCAATTCTGTTCGCAGTTTTAGAGAAACCTTGTTACAGCTCTTAATAATAAACAATAATATCGTACTAATGTAGATCCATCCAAAAACTAGAGGCTTTTTCATAATTTTTATTTGATAATTTTTGTAAGATGCTTTACAAAAACCTTTATTTTCTCTACAAAAACGATAGTAAATTAAGTCTGCATTTTATTTAAAAAACATCTACAAGTCTTTAGCTATCCAACGAGGTAAGAAAATTAGCACTTTATTGCACAATTGCAGAAATAATGCGATAACAAAGACTCAGGTAGAGACATTCCGAGAAAGGGTTTTAGACAACGGTATCCATGTTGAATGCGCCGTCTCCCTCTCGCTTATGTTTATTGAACGAGCAATGAGAACCCAGTTTGCTCAAGCGCATCGTACTGTTCAGACGCTCTTTGGCAACCCTTTATTACGATTAAATTTCGACCTTGATAACGTTATTGGACTTGTGTAACTTCTTTTTCTGTGATTCGGCTAGTGAACTGGACTTTTTGATTGATTGCTTACCCGACGACTTGGCTTGTACTAAAGGATCTGATCATGACTGCGGAATCCCACGACCATCTACCTCGGCTTCGAGAGTTCACAAACGAAGAGTATGCGGACATACTGTTTTGCTATGGTTTTGCCAACGGCGTCGCTACACATGCTCGAACGGAGTATCAGTCTCGATTTCCACAGCGCCGTTTACCCCAAGTGAGTGTATTTGAAAGAGTGTACCGGCGACTACGAGAAACTGGTCAAGTTCAAAGACGACAAAGTGATGCTGGACGATCTCGTATTTATCATTCGGATGAAGAGGAACAGATAATTCGCATGTTTGAGCAAGATCCTACGACTTCAACAAACATCATTGCACGACGTCTTGGCATGTCGCAATGGAAAGTATGGAACACAGTGCACCGCTCAAGACTCTACCCGTATCATTTGACTCCGGTACAAGTTATCCAAGACGGAGATCCTGCACGTAGAGTCGAATTTTGCAGATTCATGTTGAACACCGATATGGAAGATGCCAATTTTTTATTAAAAATCTTATGGACCGACGAATCCAAATTTGATCAGGATGGAATATCAAATTATCATAATATTCATTATCGGGCCCCGAAAGATGACGGTAACCCAAACAAGAAAAGATTACAAGGATCACAAAGAAGGTTTTCCGTTAATGTGTGGATGGGCATTATTAAGAATGAATTGATCGGCCCTTTCTTTCTGCCCAACAACCTCAATGGTGAAGCGTATGAATTTTTTTTGAGAAACGAACTTTATGAGCTACTCAGTGAAGTACCCCTTGAAACCCGCAGAAACATGATTTACCAACATGATGGTTGCCCCGCACATTTTAGTTTGAGCGTCCGTGAGTGGCTCAATCGTCAGTATCCCAATAAGTGGATTGGCAGAGGAGGACCCATTCCGTGGCCGGCCAGAAGTCCCGACTTGACTCCCGTCGACTATTACGTATGGGGTCACATGAAAAGCTTGGTGTACGACGATACTCTTGGACCTGTGGCAACCATCGAAGAACTGAAACAGCGCATAATAAATGCAGCAGAACAAATGAAAATTAATTTAAATACAAGTGTTGTTAAAAGCAATTTACGCAGACGTATTATACTCTGCATTCAAAATTCTGGCTCACATTTTGAGAACGAACTGTAAAAATAATAAATACAGACTAATTACATCTACTCTTTTATTTCTTTAAAAGAAATTAAGTTACCTTAAGAAAGTATTTCTTCCGTAGCTACTTCTCATGGACTATTCTCATTCCTTTCTCGGCCTTTTGTAATCGCATTATTTCTGCAATTGTGCAATAAAGTGCTAATTTTTTTACCTCGTTGGATAGCTAAAGACTTGTAGATGTTTTTTAAATAAAATGCAGACTTAATTTACTATCGTTTTTGTAGAGAAAATAAAGGTTTTTGTAAAGCATCTTACAAAAATTATCAAATAAAAATTATGAAAAAGCCTCTAGTTTTTGGATGGATCTACATTAGTACGATATTATTGTTTATTATTAAGAGCTGTAACAAGGTTTCTCTAAAACTGCGAACAGAATTGAAATCGGTTGATTACTTTTTTTTATTGAATTTTAAAGTAGTAAAACTGGACTTTCCAAAAAAAAATAAAAAAAACGAATATCACAGAAATGATTCATTCCCGGATATCACAATGTATAGTCATATTGTTGCAAATGGCATTCCCTACCACCCCTTAAAAGGATCCGGTCTAATTACCAATAACCCTGTATATGTGATACCTTTGTGTGATGTGAAAATAAATTATGGCTATGATATCCAAAACCCGATTTGTATGTACATATATGTATACATAGTTATAGCAAACAAGAATTGATTTTATATTACGTCTAACCGTCGTGGTTACGAGTATTAGTCGAAACATGACATATTTATTATTATTATTATCAACTCATAGCATTTATTTAAATTTCATCCGGTACTTTACAAAAGGCATAAGTGGAGCTGTAGCCAACACTTAAAGGCCTGCTTGGTATTAAATATAAAATGTAGTATACAATGTGCCCGGTAACCGGTGTCGGAGCTTTAAGGGGGGTAAAATATGGTTATTTTTATCGACAAATCATCCCCCATACGTACTTTTATTCCCATCATAGTAAAATGGTAGCCATTTTGTTTTTATTGACTTAGAAGGATCAGTGCTTGTACTAGTTTAGCCATAGCTACTAATCTAGAAGTCCTAGAAACACAAAAGAAGTCTCATTTGATATCCAAACATGTAGACAATAAATAGATAGACAAGATTTTTCAAGTTTTTATTCACGAAAGGTCTAAAAATTGCTATTATGAAAATTTTGAATTTTTTTCCCCGTATTTTTTACCAAGTTAATCTATTTTTTTTATTTTAAACGACAGAGGATATTTACTTAATAAAAAATAATAGCATCATAGCGCTAAGTTAGACATTTTAGAAGTTATGATTCTTGAAATATGACCCCTTACCAAAACATGCATATTCGGCCTGTAGAGAAAAAATAAAATATAATACATAATTAATTGATAAGGCATTTAATTTAAAAAATGATTAAATACTTTTACAGCCACTATTCAAAATGCCCTCCGCGGTGTTGCTCTTATTGTCACGTGTTGTGTGGCACGTCGTCTCATCTGTTTCTCCCTTCAACTCATTTCCGATATGTATATTTTTTTTCAATTAGTTCCGCGCGTATATTTGGCACGTCAACGTAAACTTTTTGTTTCATTGTGCCCCACAAGAAAAACTCAAGTGGGGTCAAATCCGGGGAACGCGGTGGCCAAGCGATTGTTCCGCCGCGTCCAATCCATGGTGACTAGCGCTGACTTAAATAGTTTCTCACATTCACTGCAAAATGTGCTGGTGCTCCGTCCAGTTGCATAACCATCTATGACCTGTAGGTTAAGGTTATAGGTTACCTCTAATAAAGCATCCAGGAAATCAGTTTCTAGGACTACCAAAAATCTTGGGCCATTCATTGTGGTTGGTAAAATGAGAGGACCAATCAGAATATCATCAATTATTCCTGCCCAAACATTTACCGAAAATTGGTGCTGAAAAGTATTTTGTGTCACAGCATGAGGATTATCCTAGAGAGAGATCCTATAGGTTAATGTACCCTGATCGTGTAAATGTGGGTCAGTCCACATAATTTTTCTCCAAAAATTTGTATCAGACCGAACTCTCCTTAGTATCCATGAACAAAAATTGACCTCAAAATATCTGGTTTGTTTATTTCTTGCACTCTTTTAAAATGATATGGATGCAATCCTTCTCTTTTCAAAACTGTCCACACGGTCCATTTGGATAAATTGAGCCGATTCGCTATACGTCTGGTACTCAGTCTAGGATCTTCGGTAATCAATTGCAATATCTCTTCTTCCTCTTGCGGTGATATTAAACGAGCACGTTCATTGGCGCATCTTCTAATACCATTTTCAGTAAGACGTTAATGGATTCTAATAAATGTGCGAGCATTCGGTGTTGGTCTGTTGGGAAATCTTCTAGCATACTCTCTACAGCACTATTAGCGTTCCCTTTGCACAAACCATAAACAAAATGGATGTCAGCGATGTGTTGGTTCGAACTTCCATTTTGTCACTTGCGAACAACAATTATTTCGACAGAAAAAACGTAACGATAGTTCAACAAAACAAGCACGAAAGAGCGTAATCACAACGCGGAGCGAAGTACGACTAACTGACTTTTTTCCATGTGTGGGGAATGCTCTTACGGCATCCTCGCTAACCCGGGAAGGTTCGACAGTATGTCGGACTAGTCTAGTTTACTATCGTGATGAACGTGATTTAGGTCATTTTCAAACCTTCATATCTTCTAAAATTAGTTGACTCGTCTAGCGCTCGACGAGTCAACATCTCCTGAGGATGCCTCGTGTAGAGGCGAAACACGTGTCGAATCGGTTTTGGTTTATTTGGGGTTTCTTGTGTTTTTTATTTTGTATTCTTCCTATTAGCATTTTATGCGGGAGGGAGGGTGGTGCACGCCCCCCAAATAGGCCAAAATCATTGTTTTCTTTTCAGCGGAAGTGTCACTAAATATTTTTTAATATCGTTTTTTGATCCTCTACTATAGTTTAAAATTAAAAAAAAATTGATTAACAACTTGGATTTTATGAAAAATCTAATAAAGTTAAAAATACATGAAAAAATAAATCTAATTTTTCATAAAAGCAATTTTTTTTTACCTTTCTTGAATATAAACTTGAAAAATCTTGGCTATCTATTTATTGTCTACACGTTTGGCTATCAAATGAGACTTCTTTTGTGTTTCTAGGACTTCTAGATTAGTAGCAATGGCTAAACTAGTACAAGCACTGATCCTTCTAAGTCAATAAAAACAAAATGGCTACCATTTTACTATGATGGGAAAAAAAGTACTTATAGGGGGTGATTTGTCGATAAAAATAACCATATTTTACCCCCCTTAAGGCTCCGACACCGGTGACCGGACACATTGTATAACAGCATTTGGGATGAAGGCGAGATGGTATAGCTATTACAAAAATTAGTTACATTGTAGAGATATTGACTCTTAAACGAGACTACATCACCTGCCAATTTTTGTCTCATCTCAAATATTTAGGCAGGTGGTGACTTGCCACCCACTAAACGAGCCCCATAAGGGCTGCCATTATTGGTGACGAAAGGGGCAACGCGGGTGTGGATGGCTAAAGGGTGTCGAGAGATGTGCTGCGGTTTCACTAAAGCGCTACTACCGGCGTCGCCCTTTAACACTTCCAACCATGGAGCTTTTTGGTACTTGCTTTTGCGTTTCCACTTACGGACAGCCAATTAAGGCAAGCCGCTGCCCCTGTTGTATTATTTATAATACTTACTAGCTGACCCGTCAGCGCTTTCGCTCGCTTGGTGTCGGTGTAGTGGTTAAATCGCCGTTTTGTAATCTTGTGTTCGATCCCGGGGACAGATATTAGGATTTTCAAAGTGATTCTCAATAGCAGTCCAGAGTCTGGAACAGTTTCCCGTAGATGGCAAAAGGCTCGCCTCCTGTTACATGGGACCAAAAAAATATTATCCCCTAGAGTTCCACGTTACCCCATTTCACTATTAAACCCTTCATATAGTAAAACTGTTTGTGGTCCTAATGTCGTATGTCGTAACATGCCCGTGTTCGGTTGCAGAGATCTACAGGATCGTGTCGCAGAAGCAGATGCGCGACCCGCCCGAGGGCGACGTGATCCGGCCCGACGCCGAGCCCGCCGACGTGCGCCCCGGCCAGGCCGACTCCGTCAGGCGCCAGTGCTGCCAGTAGCACTGCACCATACCTATGTGAGACATTACCTTATAGGTACTTACAGTTCAGGATTAGGTCGTCGCCGATGAAAATTATAAATGCAGTCGTACCTGAGCACCAAGTCTCATAGCTATTAGCAATCGCCACACTACTGCGACGCTTCTGCGATTGAACTGCTTTTAATGTCAAATTCGGTAGTCTGTTAAATCTAGTTCCCGATCGCAGTTGTATAGCAATCGCGTCGCTGTCATATGGCTGAGCTCAAAACAAGCGTTACGAACTACAAATATACGCCACTCTAACATCGCAACTGCAACTCAATAGTTTACAGCATACCAATTATATCAAAAACTAAATAGCTAAGAGACTTGGCCCTATTTATTTCATTCACTCTACGTCAACGGTAAATGACAACATCCACACCACAATCTGGGTTTTTGCCTCAGTTCTTTCCCAATGCACACAGCACAGGGTTACGGCGATGCGTCATAGCTACGCGGCAGATACACCTCTGCACAAAACGTATAGCTTTCTTACACATGTAATAACAGATCCATTACTTGACAAAATAGTCTTGTGTTGTTGTTGATGGGTACAATTTGAAATTTTCAGTCTTGAATGTCCCGCAGGGCTATTATGCGTATCCTCGTTGAAATCGAATGTTGATTGAACTCTAAAAACATGGCGGCTTTCACTTTTGCCCGTTCCAGTCAGCAACTTTTAACTTTTCTGCTTACTAGAGCCGTCAAAAGTGACATAAAGCCATTTAAATTGTATTGTAACTGAGATACATAATTGCCATGCTGGTGTCATCTAGAATTTTCATGCTATACCCCCTACATACATCAGCCATGTGAGCATGGATCTCAAGAATAACTTGTCGAGTCGATAAACTGTCTTTTATCAGTTATCTCACCTTGCCTCTCGCATGGATCTTCGATAGCTATATCGCGGGCTGTCGTATACCGATCATTTTATTGACAATCCATGCTCGCACTGCCGTCCAGACAATGGTCAGAGGAAAGGTCAGTCTGCTAACATCACAGCTCATCAGGAAGAGCTTTTTCAGGAGTTGAGATGTTTGTGATGTATTCATGTAGCAAGGCAAGGATGTGTGTATGAGTGCGTAACGCTATAATCGGTCTCTGTTAATGTTGCCACTAGCAATCTTAAACAATGTAATGTGACAGAAGGTAAAGATTGTTGCTAAATATTTTCATTTCAATTTGTGTGTTCACAGGAAAGTCCAGTAAAAAGTCGGAGCTGAAGTATGAGAGACAAACGGCTGGAGAACTAACTGCAATATCTGCAATCATTAAGAATCATTCCCAATAATGGTGTTTATCAACATCGGTGTTGCCAGTACGGAAATATTGTACGCGCGCTGTGATACGAACATAATAACGCCCGTTTAGACACGTCAAAATTAAATAAAACACTATATTGGCCAAATAATTCATCTTATTGGCATTTTCATTCGCTTAATAATCGGCCAGTATCTATTTAAAATGTATTATAATTTAACTGGCAAGGAACGATGATTATTTTCGTCTGGCAACACGAATCGAAAGCGGTTAAGAGCGGCTCATGTAGATAGCTTTGTGTAATTATTAATATATTTAGTGTCCGAACGAAATGAATCCTAAATTATATTAAATATCTATAGCAAAGTGCAGAGACACCTGAATATAAACACAAGTTAGTATACATGCTTTTGTTATGTAAAAGCACATATAATTATATTTGGCGCTGTCCTAGTGAGTATTACACACGTCCGTGTATAATAATACCTGATTATAACATGTTCTGTTTAGATGTTAACCTTTTTATTTGGAATTAGTAGATAATTCATTATTATTATTACATCTATTTATTTAGTAAAATAAAAAAGTATATATTATTATATAGCAAGTTAACTGGTGGTCCATTTAAGTTAATACATTGAACTTTTGTTTGTTCGTGTAAATTGTTAGCAATAATGTATGTGCTGCAAACATCGTGACACTGTTGAACTGTTCATAGCACACGGTATAGCTTCCAGAGTATCGTTGTCTTGTACCACACTAGTTGTTAGATATTTTGTAATACATACGAGATAGCTTTTTTAAACGGGAACTTTGTTTTGTATTTGTTTACTGATATTATGTGCCTTCATGTGGACGTGGCCACACTTGTACATTTCTATTGAAGCTTTTATTGTTTTCGCGTAATGTTGGAGTTAATTATCGCTGTCTCATGGCAACTCGACGATTCATTTTTGAGTTTGGTCACCGCTAAAACACAGGAAGCTAATAGTGGGGACTACATACACAAGTAACTGATGTCGGAATCGTATTTATCAAGTTTTACTTAATAGAGATAGAGATTGGACATGATTTGTATGAAGGTACACTTCTCTATTTTTAAGTAGAGGAAACTGCCAATTGGTTTGAGACCGCCTTACCGTACACTTGAGATGCAAAACGACTGGTGTTGTCTTATTTTTTAGCAAATTGCATAGTTTTTTTGTAAGTAAAAGAATGCTTGCTCTTTTATTATGTAATGAGATTGATGCCTGTGTTTTGACTAAGTTTCTTTGATTCGAGTAATGCATTGTGTTGGCCGCTTCGTTTAAGACCAATGGTTAGAATTTTACTAAACATTTTTGAAACGCAATCATTGAAGATTTAAGATTTCATAGTGTTGATGGAACGTCTCACAGCTGCAGTAGAGTTGCCCCACTATTAGTGATACTGTGACCATACTCGCCCATCCCATACAAAGTGTTGTTGGCTCTATGTTTACGGTTGTAAGCGACCTCGCGGTGGCTTTGGATCGTTACTCATCAGGCAGAAATGCGGTGTTCGTTGTATCTAAGAAAATATGTTATTGTATTATGGTCTTAAAATATGCATGGTTATTTTTTTAGTGCCTATCTGTAATTACTTTATTAAAGACAAAGATAATAAATAAAATATAATGTATATTGCTTTGTTTTTTATTTGTAATCTGGATTTGTCACTGGAGGTTGTAAGGTGGATATAGATATGTGGTAGAATAGGTATGCACGGTGAAGCGTCTCTACGTAATAGGGTAATACATCCTTCTGAAGGCAGCTGTCCATCAAGATAACGTGTACAACGTGCGATACACGCAAGTTGGTTGAAGACTTTTATTTATAATTAGCTGATCCGCTAGGGGCTTCGCTAGCTCGCTTGGTTTTGGTGCAGTGGTGAAAGCGCCGTTTTGGGGGACACTTATTGGGGTTTTCTGACAAATAAATTCTCAATAGCAGTCCGGAGTCCGAACAGTGTCCCGTAGATGGCAATAAGCTCGCCCCCTATTACATGGGACCAAAAATATATCCTGAAATGCAGGTGTTTAAAACACCGCTGCTTTACCCCTTCGAGGATTTTTTTGTATTTAACAATGACATACCTACTTGTGCATTACTTTCGTTAAAGTTTATTTTTACTAATTTTTGAGTGAATTGCACCAGAATTATTTCTGAACTAAAATAGTATTACGTTTTTAGGCCGTACTATAGAAGTTCATGCGCGCCGACCAGTTAATCGAGACCCCAGTTATATATGAGATCGTCTAGCATAGAGAGCATAGAGTAAATTATATATATGTAGAAGAGAGGTCAAGCTGCCATCTTTGATTTATGTGACGGATCAAGATAAAAAAATATAGTTTGGAGCTCCGGTACAGAATACAGATATCATCAGAAGTGAAGCTACATATAACGTACGCTCGAGCAACGCACACATAGACATGTCTCACGGACACTATCGGAACGGTTGGAACGGGCAGAACCAGGTGTACCACAGCACGAGAAGACCGATACTTGGTGAACACCATGCTTCGAAATCGCTTTCTCACAGGAACGAGCGAGTGCGTTCCGCTTCAGTCAGAGCAACAAAAAAGAGTTATTAAAAATGTCGATAGATGTTTAAATTCTACTTTAAATTTATTTTTATTTTCGTTCTTCCTGTTTTATTCTCAACAATCAACCTAACAACTATATACGAGTGCCACTTCCACGATAGTATTTTCGCTTAACTCAGAGTAGATAACCCTAGCGCGACCGCTGGGTTTAGGTATGAACAGTGAAGTACATTATATGAGCTTTACTTCTGATGGTATCTCCAGAGTAGATACCCTTTTTTTTTTTTTTTTTTTTTTGTGCGGGGAAATCCTTTATGGATACCACCCACCACGGGGAGGGAGGTGGTTATGTGGGAGTCCGTATACCCACCAAAACCCCGGGGTGTTCCGTCACTGCCGCCCTCGGCGGGAACGCGGGACAGATTTTTCACACGACCGCGAACCCGCCGTGGCTGTCCGTTGCCGGACCCTTCTCTTCGCGGCACGCCAGAACACATGGCGCGCCGCAACTGCCTCGGAGACCAAACTCGCCAACAATGGGCGCCAGACTTCCCCGTGTCTGGTCGCCCGTGGTCTCCCTGCGGTGGGTCGGATACGTAGCCCCACCGCCTGCTACGTCAGCCACAAGGGATAGCCCCCCGCGACCCCACCTCCTCGAGTCTGCGCCGAGCGCCCGGACCCCACCTCCTCGAGTCTGCGCCAAAGCGCCCGGACCCCGCCACTCCTATGTGGACTTGGCGGCCAAAGCCCATAGGAGCGGCCCGCCTGAGCCGGCCAGCGCACCCCAACGCCGGTGCGGCCCCTGGGTTCCTCTTGGCTTCACCGTGGTGTACCTAGCCACGGTTACTGAGCCCCCCCGCCACGTCAATGCGAGAACCCTTCGGGGGGGAGAGTAGATACCCTAGCGCAACCGCCGGGTTCCCCGGGTGTAGGTATGAATAGTGAAGTACATTATATGAGCTTTACTTCTGATGGTATCTCCAGAGTAGATAACCCTAGCGCGACCGCCGGGTTCCCCGGGTTTAGGTATTATTTTTTTTTTATTTTTTTTTTTTTCTTAGGAAAGCAAACAGTGCTACTTACTTAACTAAGTATTCTAAGAAAAATTACAACTAAACACCAATTACATGCTTTCGCATATACCTACACGTCTATGACCTACTTGTCTGCTATAACATTTGACAGTGCAAATAAATAATTACAAGAGTGCCGATACTTAAAAAAAAAATTATCATAACATAAAATTAACCCTTAGTGTTTTTATCGATATACTTTATGTAAACAAGAAATGCTAGTGAGACAGTTGGGAAGTCGCGTCAAACCATTGTGAAGTAATAGTTTTATTATAAAAGTTTATTGAAGAATTAAACAAATCATACTCAGGACAGTCAGCCAGTCTGTTAAAATTGTTTGCCGTTCTTATGAAGAACGAGTTCTGTCTGTAATTGGTAGAACTAAGAGGAACATGAAGAAGGTTGTTTTGTCTCGAGGATCTTGTAGGAACTTTAAGAGTTATCTTAGAGAGGAGGTACGGTGAGTCTACCTGACTTTGTGCTATTTTAGTTAGTAAAGATATGTCTGCGATATTGCGTCTCACGTGGAGAGGTAGAATGTGATGCCTCCTGCATCTCGACTTATAAGTGTCGTCATAAATCTTACATTTAAATTGCAAATAATGCATAAATTTGCGCTGAATAGATTCAAGTCTGTTAATATAAACATCATATTGGGGATCCCATATCTGTGAACAATACTCGAGGATGCTACGCACGTACTAATAGCTACGTATGAATAGTGAAGTACATTATATGAGCTTTACTTCTGATGGTATCTCCAGAGTAGATAACCCTAGCGCGACCGCCGGGTTCGCCGGGTTTAGGTATGAATAGTGAAGTACATTATATGAGCTTTCCTTCTGATGGTATCTCCAGAGTAGATAACCCTAGCTCGACCGCCGGGTTCGCCGGGTTTAGATATAAAATGAATAATGAAGTACATTATATGAGCTTTACTTCTGATGGTATCTCCAGAGTAGATAACCCTAGCGCGACCGCCGGGTTCGCCGGGTTTAGGTATGAATAGTGAAGTACATTATATGAGCTTTACTTCTGATGGTATCTCCAGAGTAGATAACCCTAGCGCGACCGCCGGGTTCGCCGGGTTTAGGTATGAAATGAATAATGAAGTACATTATATGAGCTTTACTTCTGATGGTATCTGTATTCTGTGGCTCCGGGCTCTATCTATATTTATGCCAAATTTCTTCGAATTTCAAAATTAGTGCAGTATTTTTTAAGTTATGCGTGAGCATACAGACAGACGGTAATTTTTTTCAAAAACGTCATATTCTTGTTCAGTAGGTAATTTTACGTCTTCTGACCAAAGTTTTTTTATTTTTCTTGCCAGGCGCTAAATGTTTATTTATTTTTTACTAGTGACTGCCCCCAACTTCGTTCGCGTAGACGGCTCGGCCTTCGGCCCTGCCATGACCTCATGTCTCTTCTTAATTTTTATTTAAAGAATATTTTTTGTAAGAACCCTCTCCTCTTTTTTTTGACGCCGAGTAATCCTTTATGGATACCACCGGCCCCGGGGGAAGCACGGTGGTTATGTGGGAGTCTCTGCCAGAAGGGCAGCATACCCACCGAACCTCTGCGGTGTTCCCTCACTGTCGCTTTTGGCGGGAACGCCGGACAGATTGGACAGACACGACCGCGAACTCGCCGCGCCTTTCCGTTGCCGGACACTTCTCTCTTGCAGCATGCCAGAACACTTGGCGTGCCGCAACCGTCTCGGGGGACCAAGCCCGCAAATGGACGTCAGACTCCCCCGAGTCTGGGCGCCCTAAGTCCCCCTACGATGGGTCAGTGAGTAGCCCCACCGCCTGCTACTTCGGGCGCAGAGGATAAGGACAGTGGCGCCTCTCAACACTGACAGCCCTCTTCCCCTGCGACCGCACCGCGTCCGCCATCTAACGGTGGCGGCCCCGTCAAGGTCGCGGAAGGCAGGGAGCGGCTCACCGTAATACCGGCACACCTCTCCCGCCGCGGCCTCTAACTCTCAGCTGCGGCGCGGTGCCGCCCATACGACACCGCAGCCCGCCTCAGTTAAAGTGGCGCCCATACACCACCGCTACCTACAGTGACCGCTCCCATGTGGACTTGGAGGGCAAAGCCCATAGGAGCGGTCCCACCTCGGGCCCGCAAGCTATCTCCTATCACTGGCAGGCCCATTGGTTCATCTTAGCTTTACCGTGGTGACCCAAGCCACGGCTACTGAGCCCCCTGCCACGGCAAGGCCGAAACCCTCGGGGGGAAAGAACCTTCTGACAATAATTAACACAACAAAAAAAGAATAAGCAGGATTGTTCCTCCGTTCTCAAGTTATAGTGTGACCAGGAGAAATAGGGGTTCATTTTTATATATATAGATTGTATAAGTCAACAACCATTAATAATAGAGAGTGATGACAGGGCAGTAGACCTCGTATGTCTTTGCATAGCTTAAACTGAAAAAAATCTCACCGCGCCCTTTCAATTGCTAACGCCATCTAGTTCAATTTTAAGATACTAAAAATCTATGAAATTAAATGTATTTTCAAAATTAAAAAAAATTTAATCTACCTACATAATATAAATTCATATCGTTTAATTTCATTTCAATCATCAGAAAATCTTCAGATTCAGATATTTTCAGATCTTCGGTTACTACTGGATTTAGTCTAATTCTGGCGTTTCACCGGTCCCTGCGGCATTTTGGTTTTGCCGCAACATGATTTTCAGACAAATTGATCACTACACTTTTATGTACTGGGAAAAGTCCAAAGACCACATGCCGCCGGTTTGGACGAAATTGCGGATTTTGTAGACAGGTAAGGTCAACAATACTGTCCAATTTTACATTGTACTAGTAAGCTCATAAGGTGAACAGATCTGTTCTCGAGGACTTGTGGTTCGTTTTTGCATTATATTGTTGTTGTCTTGCTTTTTCGATCGGTAAAATGTATGAGACGAAGAGAGCTAGATATATGTTCTTCCTATAAAATCTAAAATCACAAACCGGACCATGAAAAAAAAAAATATTTTGTGTTCCAAGTCGGCCTATAGAGTACCTAAGTACGTGCAGCTTGTCAGTGTGCGAAGATAATTGTTTGACATAAATTGAATAAAAAATAATGGAAGTGGAAAAGTAATGAGGAGGTTAGCTAATTGTTATTTTTATCATTATAAAATATGAACTTTTACAATTTCAATATCTTTTATAAAGAATTTCGTTTATTCTCAGACATTATATTCAAATATGAAACGTAACGGTTTTGTTCGTAAACATAACTTAGTGCTAGAAATTCAATATGTTATCTTATAAAACATACAAATAGTGCAGGATAATAATGTAAAACATAGTTTATTCTGTTTATCTCTTTTTATATCACATATAAGTAATGAACCGTTTTGAAACAATCGGTATTTCTGTAGTGGTTGTGAAAAAAAAGCGAAATCCGCCATTTTGATTTTGAGTATAATGATGAGTTGAAGTTGATGAGGATAAGAGTCATAGTTTTTTTTTATAGAACCTGCAGGGCTATGATGTATCTCAATTGCAATCAAAACTTGCTTGAAATCTAACATAATGACGGCTTTTGTCACTTTTGTCAGCTCCAGTCGTCAACTTAGGTACTTACTAACATAACATGTGTGCTTACTGCAGATGTCAAAACTGACGTAGAGCTACTATTTTTCAAGATCTTTGTTCAAGATTTCAATCTCCACCAAATATCCCAATTCATCTCAATTTCCTCTAAATACCTTTTGTCCCAAACATTCTCTCCCCTATTAAATTAGTGTAAATTATTATAACTGTATATAATATCAATATTAACCTGTAGCCATAATTATATGTACCTAACATTTTTATTATCATTTATTTTGTCTATCTAAACTATCTCTTTGTGATGTCAATTTGTGTTGTCCTTCTTTCATCATCATCTCAGCCGTAGAACAAAAAAAACGAACACGTGCACTGGAGAGGCACTCAGCGCATTATTTTTGTACTAGACTCCGCAGACCATCAGAAAATTTCTGAAGCCCATAGTCCGACAGACATTCCTTACAATATACACCCCGTCCGTTAGGATACATTATTTCTATGCGTAGAACGTCCACTGCTGAACATATGCCTCCCCCATAATTTACCAAAAGGACCGGTTGGATGTCCTTCTTTGTTTTAGGTAAATCATCTGGATACTAATTCACAGCGTTACTCTCCCTATGTACCACCGGGCATATTATTAAACAGTTGCTAAGTCTCCTGATGGTTTATGAAACTAGCACAACGGCACTGGCAGAATTGTGACAATAGTCGCAGAAGCCATAATCTAAGAACTGGCTGAAGATATCAATGAAAATTTGATTGCAACAGCTGACATACGTTATTGTCCTGCATGTTTTACTATGGTGCTACAGTTAAAGAGAATGCAGGTAGGTTTACCTTACCAACGTACCTAACTGATTTTTATAGCAGGTGCCTTACTGAATGACGAGAGCTGTGTGATAGAATGCGTTTTATGGTCTATTGTCTGGTGTTGTAGTCTGTAAATACCAGTCAGTGTTATTCCACAACCTCACTTTATACCGATATAATTCTAAGTATGTAGTGTACTTAAATACCTAGGCATAGAACATATGAGCTATGCATACACATACCAATTGAATAGTTTATTATTCTATTCAGAACCGTCCCAGCGAGTCGGTCCTGTAGGGCTATTATGTATGTATCTCAGTTGCTAACACTTTAGCGCAGGCTCGCGATAAGTTGATGCCTGGAGTTCACAAAACTGACATAGAGCCGCCATTTTTCTCGATTTCAATCAACCATGTGTTAGCAACTGATATACATAATAGCCCTACAGGACCGACTTGCTGGGACGGTTCTGAATAGAATAAGAATCTATTCAATTGGTATAATGCATAGTTCGTATGTTCTATAATTATGTACTTACCTAGGTATTTAAGTACACTATATACTTGGAATTGTATCGGTATTAAATGAGGTTATGGAATAAAACTGACTGGTATTTACAGTTACACTAACTACTTAATTTTAACTAAACTACATATATATTTAAGTAAAAAAAAAAATGATTGATTCAGGCGTTACTTTGCGGAAATCCATTATCAAAAAAACGATATTAAAAAAAAAAATTATATAAGGTTCATCAACGTTTTAATTTTTCCAGGGGAACGTTCACAAATATTTCTTTTATCTATTATCGTTTTAAAATGGATTTCCACAAAGTAACGCCTTAATCAATAAAAAAAAAGAAATTGTATTAACTACAATAAGTAATAAGTACATAGATGTAGGTATAACAAGTCTATGCACCAATATATTTCCAGATGTGTCTCGAGGCCCCACGCAGCGCTCGCTCGCGGTACGACCCTGATACCACAATAGGTCCGCAGCCGCTGTGATGATACAGTCTCGACCCTCGACCCTCGACCTTGAGCATTTGATTGTCGCCGATTCCATTCGCCGCCGGCCGCGGCCTGCGGGCTGCGGGCGGGTTAAATATTGTTACTGCATTACCTAGTAACTGTTACGTAAGCCGTGTACCTACATCATTCAATTTCATCTATGTTATGAACAACGCGGTGTTTTGTGTCCAACCAGACGCGCAACAAGCCGGTGTGTTGTGAACAGTGAACCATTACGAATAGCGTATTGTAAGTGTAAAGTATTCGATCTTCGAATTCGGTGAGTTAAATTGACTTATAATTGCACCACACGTGACCACACTGTGTCAAGTAATCTGTGACTGTGTACAATAATACTATAGTACTTACCTATATTGAAATTAAACAACTTTTCGAACAGTTTTCAGTGAACATGGTCACACTGGCAGACTGTATATCTGATTTAATCCGTTTAATCCTTCCTATACCGTGATAATTAAAACAAAAGATTTATGAATTAAAGTGACGTAGGTAGGTATATACTCGTACGTCTTTGGGACGCAAAGGGTTAAAGTTGTATAATTTCAATGTAGGTACAAGAATCGCGAAAAAGTGCTGCTTAATTATATATTTAGGCGTTGCAGATGTACCTACCCTTAGGTAGGTTAGTAGGTACCTACCTACGCGATTCTAATTCAAATAATTTACTGGCCATAATAGAACAGTGGACGTTATACAAGGCAAGGCATTTACATATAACTAATACGTAGTAGAAATTCCTTTTTTTCATTGATCATTCAACTTACTTGTTAGACTAAATTAAGTAACTAGTTTTTATTGTATTTTTATGCTCTGCACTTTATTACTCTTAACTTAGGTACATATCATGAACATGAACTAAGTACATTAACCTACTAATCATGTCCCCCGTACATGGATATTGTTAATAAAATAAATTTGTTACATCATAATAATTTTCGAACATATACCTATATAAAAGTTCACACTCACACTCACTCTCACACGCACACCCTCATACACCCACGAGCACTCCCTTCCTCCCTACAAACAAAAAATATTAAAATAATATAGGTCTAAGTATGAATCAAATTATGAATAGATACTCATTAATTTTAAATTGTTAAATTTTATATTGTATCTATTATTTAATTAGTCATTAGAACTAACGTCAATTCAATGTCCCACAACTATTGTCATTTGTCAATTATTTATATCAGTACTAAATCTATTAAGCATTCTCAGGTTCCTCTTTTCGTGAACCGCGCAATGCAGCGAGTAACTTAGCAGCGAGATACTAGAAACTGGTTATCCGCATGCATAGAATGTTTTACTTGAGCCGATATCTACCGTATTTGGCATAAACAAAATGCACTTTAACGCTACGTTATTAAGGGTGACATTTTATTTCACATCGGTAAAACTTTGCGTGTGCTGATAAATATGTATTACTTTATTAGTGTATCGGTTTAGGTATTGTTAATTAAGAGCTAATAGCTACTTACGTTGTTAATTTTGTTGTTTTGCCTACCTAGGTTAAATGAATCACAAAATAATTTAAAACAACAAAATATGGAGGTAGGCATGTAGTGTGTAGGTATTTGTTTAGATGGGCGTTACTTGGATAGGCGTTTAATTTTGTAAATTAATGAACCGTTTGAACTGTTACTATACTGGAGGAAGACATTGACAGCTGTAACACAAGTACGACCTCGCACAGTTGTCAATGAATATCAATTGTACCTACTTACCACAGTTTTGTGTTAATTATCTAAATTACATACTTTATTAATTAGAGGTATAGTTAAGATTTGTACTTTGTGATCTGAACTGAATAAACATATATTATTATATTTTAAGCTATTGCATAGCTTCTATCGCGGGCCTTGAGCGTGGAGACCGAATCCAGAAATTCCGTAACGAAAATAACCTAACACCGCCCACTCCGACTCCATCTATCGATGAATAGTAGAACTTTTAATGACTTTTTGAAATATCACGCTTCACTCTTTAGTTCAGCAACTCGCCTCTAGATGGCATTGGTTAAATAATTATAATTGCATAAGTTGATAAAACAGCTATGCAATAGCTTTACCGCGGCAGTCTCCGAGTGCCACACGTCTTTTTTTTAATTATTAATTTATTAAGTTTATTATACTTCACTTTCCAGTCACAATATCAATCATTATTCCTTCACTCGTCTCCTTCGTCACACTTACAACATAGGTAATTTTATTTGTACAGAAATATATTTAGGCTGTTGCTATAATGATTGTTATTTGGGTCTTGTACACATATGTACGCAAGTGCTAGAGATGAGACAGGCGGGTCGTTCGCCAGATGTTAAGCATCTCGCTAGCTTGACAGTTTTAGTGCGACTTTTTGAGTAGTAGGTACGACTAGGTATATTATACAGATGCAAATGAGAAGGCGGTGATTGGCTGGAGGATAACTTGTCTATTTGATCGCTTGCACACAATAATATAAGTGACGCGTACGTTTTCGTGTACCTACAACTGTAACTAGCCAGATATATCACACTATGCTCCGTCGCATTTACAACAGTATGCGTAGGTACTCACCTACACATATAATTACAAAAAAGTTTAAAATACACTTCTTCCTCTAAAAATAGAAGAAGTGATAAGTTTACGCTTAACACTAACGCATATGGGCATGTCGCACGTGTCTGGAAGGTAATCAACAACGCACCTGCTGTGTTCATTGACGTGCCTTTTCTCTATGCGTTCAACAATTATCTCTTTACGTTTATATATAACTAGCGACTGCCCGCGACTTCGTTCCCGTAGTAGGTAGATAACAAACAGAGAGAGTGACATAGTTACAAACATTTTTATAATTATAAAATATACTAGCGACTGCTTGCGACTTCGTTCATGAATGAATGACATGTATGTTTAGTAACTTAGTAAACAAATTGTCTTAAGTTTTAAACTCAGTTATTTATTGATAACTAGCGACTGCCCGCAATTTGGTTCGCGTAGAAGGCTCAGCTTTCGGCCTCCCCATATCGTCCCATCTTTTGTTGGTTTTTCTTTCTTATGAACCTTCTCCAGACAATAATTAACACAACAATAAAAGAATTAGCGTAATCGGTAAAGCCGTTCTCAAGATAAAGTGTGACCAGGAATAATAGCAGCGACAGAAATACTAGTGACTGCCCGCGACTTCGTTCGCTTAGTAGGCTCGGGCCTCGGCATCGCCATTACCTCCCATCTTTTCTTGGTTTTATATATATTTTTTTTTAATTTTGTCCGGGTGTTATCGGCCCAGCTTGCGTTCTAACTGCTGCTATATTTTTATGTAGCACCATTGAAATCCTAATTAGGTTTTTTATATATTACTAGCTGCGCCCCGCGGTTTCACCCGCGTGGTGATGGATGATGATGATGATGATGATGAAAAGTATCCTATGTGTTAATCCAGCGCCTCATCTACCCCCATACCAAATTTCATCAACATTAGCCCCCCCGTTTGTGCGTGAAAGAGTAACAAACATCCATACATCCATACATACAAACTTTCACGTTTATAATATTAATAGGATAATATTACCTCCCATCTTTTCTCACAACAATAAAAGAGCTAGCGAAATCGTTCCATTCGTTCTCAAGTTATAGCGTGGTCAGGATAAATAGGGGTTCATTTTATATAACTGTATGATAATATGGATTATATAATTTAATTTACATAACTGTTTACCAGATCAATATGGTGTTAACGCTTTACCTGATGTATGGGTCGGGGCCTTGCCACCAAGTGATGCTGACTGCGAAGGTTCTAAACCTCGATCTAGAGATGAAGAACATCGACCTGTTCACCAAGGAGCAGCTGTCCCCCGAGTTCATAAAGGTGATATTCCCGAAGTTTGATTCATCGTCACAAAGTGCCGTCGGAATCGCACGGTTGTGGACTTCCAGACGTCAACATGATGTCTATGAAATTTTATGTTATGTCGTGTCTTGATCTCCGATGGCGAAATTCAGCCGCAGGTGTTATACCGAGCAGTTCCTCGGAACACTCCCCATGATATATGCGGTACAAGATGCAGAGAGACCCAACATCTCTGCCAAAGAGTCTGCGCACTGCCAAAGAGTCGAACCGATTGGAAAGAGCTTGATCGTGGACGATTCGAGCCGCTCTGATGGTGCTGGGGAGCCCCCGCCCAGAGGTGAGAGTAGGGTTGCTATCCGTCTGCGGAGCGTCCGGGCGGGAATTCATTTGTAGTCCGGGTCTAAAAATTTAAAGTCTAAAATAAAATAAATCTAACAGATTATTAACACAATTTGTAACAAAGATTCTGTTTTGCTAGATACTTACGGCCGATATATACGGCCGTTTTCAATATTCTATCTATTCACAGTTTTCCTTACTAGCGATAGTAATTTGACATAACGTCCATACAAAAAGTGTCAAATATCTATCTCTAGTAAGGTAAAAAGTGCTAAGCCATTGTCATTTAGAGAGAAAAATTCCATCCTCGGACGGGTTTCGAACCTGCATCTTCCGACATTCCGTGTCAGACGCCATGACCAGTAGGCCACCGAGGCACTAAGTCCGGGAATCGAGTTTTAGGTCTCTATCAGATTTAACCGTCGTATGGGGACGGAGCGACATCTATTGAACATCTATTGGCAGCATTATCCAACCGAAAGAAGATTTTTTTTCAATGTCGGAAGACGCGAGCTCGAATGCCGTCCGAGGATGGAATAATTCTCTCTAAAATTGCTATGTTTAATATCGCTAAGCGGGCGTTAGTGATATAAAATAAAAAATAAAATTCTTTTATTTCAGACATAGTCATATTTAAAATCATATTATAAAAATTAATAAGGTTTGCGACACCAATACGAAATATAGTATTTGAAAAAGTCATCTTTTTTGTAAAATAACGATTCATATATTTCATATATTTGGTAAATGTTGGTTGTGAAGCGAAAATGTAAGTGTCGGTCAAATGACAGGAAACCGAAAATGTTACGTAGTTGATACCATCAAAGTCTCAGAGTCTACCTTGGATAGCATGTACAGTCACCAACTAAGATAAAGTGGTCGCTCCAAGAATCCAACTCGAATGGCCATTTTTTATCGTCCATATGTTGGAGGAGTCTCGGAGCCTACAAAGGTTTTTGACCAATGTGTGTTGCCAGTGACAACTTATGAATCTAAGACGTGGTTTTTCACTGTGGCCATACTGCCGTGGCCTTACCATAAGCTACGATAAAATCCGAAATGAGGTAATGCGCCGTAGAACTAAAGTCACCGACATAGCTCCTCTATTCCGAAAGTTGATGTAGGAATGGGCCACAAGGAATACCTACTACACAACCAATTGGTTCGCTGTCTCACTGGGACATGTTCATCACATCACACATCTTAGACATTAAATTGGTTCTAAAGTAGTAGAAAAATAAACTATATTTCCAGATCAACCCCCAACACGTGGTGCCGACACTAGTGGACGGCGACTTCGCCATCTGGGAGTCCCGCGCCATCAGCCGCTACCTCGTCAACAAGTACGGAGCTGGCAGCAAGCTGTACCCGCAGGACCCGCAGGCCAGGGCTGTCGTCGACCAGAGGCTGGACTTCGATCTTGGAACGCTCTATCAGAGATTCGCAGAGTATTACGTAAGTTTTTTGCTAAGCCTATGTTCCACATTATAGAGCTTATTACTTCCTTATGTGGTTATTGATTACTGGCATTGTAGATGTTAGGCATGGTTCATATTTTGACTAATAGGTTACTTAAAAACGTTTATGAGTGTTGTTTGAGGAGGTGGGTGGCATCTCTTTTGTCCTAATGCTGTTGTTATGGTATATACTTTATCTTTTGCGATAGATAACTTTTACAAGA
Source organism: Selenia dentaria (assembly GCA_917880725.1). Classification (NCBI taxonomy): domain Eukaryota; kingdom Metazoa; phylum Arthropoda; class Insecta; order Lepidoptera; family Geometridae; genus Selenia; species Selenia dentaria. The sequence continues at coordinate 35,331,158 of OU862883.1, forward strand.
CAAGGCCGTCATCAATTTGTGTTTAGTGCATGTCAACTTATTTTTCCTCTATGTGTGTCTCTCCACAAATTGAGGTTGACGGTCATTCTTAAAAAATATCCTTTGTTCAGTGCACGCCAGGCTACAAGCATTCAAGTAACGCGTCTCTACATACTAAGCAGCCCCCCCCCCCCTCAAACTTCCAAAAATTTTTTTTAATAAAGATAGTAACGCGCGATCGGTATATAACAATTTACGCACATATCAACAAACTGTAATTGTAGACAGAACTCTGCTCACGGTGATTTCAGTTCGTAGTGAGGTCGTAGAAATCGCATATCGGCGCCCTTCTAGATATTCTGCCCAGAAACTGTAGTGCGAAAGAACGTCTGTCAGGGTGTACTGATGGCTCACATTAACCTGCCAGCTACACTGAGAAAAAAACAATGAGGTGCCGTCCTTAAATAATGGCGAAACGGACTTTAAATTACTTAAGGACGTTTCACCATGTTCGATAATGTAAGACGCGGAATTGTGTATGTACAGGTATTGGCATGTCAAAGTAATGACGAAATATCTATGACGTCATTTTCAGGACTAGTGATATGACGTCATTATTTATACCTGTACGTTACCCTGCAGTAACACCCAGAAAAATGATGTCAGCTATGCGAAACATCCTTACTCACGGTGTACCACCTTGATATTGTATGTGGCATACAGTGTAATGGTAAAACGGTTCTATCATTACGGATAATGATGTTTCCTACTGTCATGTGTTTCATAAGTATTAGGTAAAGTTGTTACACACAGATTTAAGTAATTTTTCATTATAAAACATTTTTCTCAGTGTAGGGGGCATGAGTGGGCCTGACCTGCCGGCCCAATTAATCTGGTGGCCACCCCAGAAAAACGCGATCAAAAATTACAATCGATAATTTCGATCACTACCATAGTTAGCCGTTAGCCGACTCAGTTGTAGAAATAGTTGAGGATAAATATAAGTATAACAAACCCACCATTGGACACGCCAATGATGGCAGGGCTAATGGGACTGAACTGGTGTCTTGTGTAAACGAGTGCAGTGCTGTGCAGCGCCCCATAAACACCAGGAGAAGATCCATACCCGTCATGTGATGTGTCGTTATGTAAAAAAAGTAATAAACCTCTTTTCTCTTAGTACCCACAATTTTTCGAGAACAAGGAGCCCGATGAACTCAAGTTGAAGAGGCTGGAAGAAGCGCTAGGTTTCCTGAACACCTTCCTTGAAGGCAACGTGTACACCGCAGGCGCAGACCTGACCATCGCTGACTTAGCGATTGTGGCCAGCATCTCAGTCTTCGATGCAGTTGGCGTAGTCTTAAACGAATTCTCTAATGTTGAGAGGTAATGTGCCTACAGATTTGCCATTCGCAATGCATTTTACAGTACAGAGTAGAACAGACGCTCCTACGGCGCGGTTAGTGTATTTTGCATATTTCCACAGCGTAATGTCGTATGGGATATTGCTATGGGGTTCAGCAGCTGATTTAGAGACCATATTTATCCTTCAGAAACGTGCTATTCGAGCTATATACGATAAGGGTCCCCGTGAATCTTTGAGAGATTTATTTAAAGAAATCAATATATTAACGTTGCCTTCCTTAAATGTATTTGAAAATATAATGTATGTTCGTAAAAATTTACATAAATATAAGTTAAATAGTGATCACCACACTTTTAATACCAGAAATACAAATAGGATAGCTGTACCTAGTTTTAGACTTGCGAAGACTAATAAGCCATACCTAGGAAATTGTGTGCGTTTTTACAATAAAATCCCAAAACACATAACTGAGCTCACAGAGGGCAAATTCAAGTTGACTGTAAAAAACGTTTTAATAAAAAAAGCTTACTATAAAGTTCGACATTATATAGAAGAAAAAGATGCTTGGAATACTCCAGTTCTGGCAAGCTGTCTCTCTGCCACCCATAAAATGCAATATTTGTAGTACCTAAGTAGAAACATTGTATACATCTATATAAAAAGAATGGCCCCGAGTTTCTTGCCGCTTCTTCTCGGTGGGCTCTATATATTTTGGAACGCGGCGGTAGAGTCTTTAAAGTACAGTATAATGAAAAGTTGACGTTCATAAGTGCGTCTTTGATGCATAAATTGAATAAATGATTTTGACTTTGACTTTGAGACTAGGACAAAATGACTTAATATAAGTATAATCAGCTAGCGTACAATATCTGAAATTATTTCACTGCAAGCAAAGGATACGCATTCCTCATCGCAGTTCTGATTTCGATCGAATGCCTTATTGTGATACTGAAATTTACCATCTAAATTTTAAAGATTATTACAAATAACAGCTGATTAGGCCGGTGGTGGAATTATGATCAATTTGAGGACTTTAGGAAAGTGTACGCACTTCAAGTGTTAAACGTACCTAAACTTCATCATCATCATCATCTCAGCCGTAGGACGTCCACTGCTGAACATAGGCCTCCCCCATGATTTTCCAAAAGGACCGGTTGGAAGCGGCCTGCATCCAACGTCGTCCTACGACCTTCATTAGGTCGTCTGTCCACCTACGGACGACCAACGCTGCGCTTGCCGGTCCGTGGTCTCCACTCCAGAACCTTTCGGCCCCATCGGCCATCTGTTCTGCGTGCTATGTGCCCTTGAACTGGCTAATCTTCTGAGCTATGTCGGTGACTTTCGTTCTTGTACGGATCTCCTCATTTCTGATTCGATCACGTAGAGAAACCCCGAGCATAGCCCTCTCCATAGCTCGTTGTGCGTCTTTGAGCTAATTGAAATAAACGGCGAAGCAAAAGAGTGGGTTATGTGTTTGCTATATATATGTATCTTCATCTGTTCCTTCATAACTTCGAAACTACTAATCATAATTTGACATAATGAGGTGTCGTTGGGAGGCTTTTGTTTGTGCGCTGGTTATGGACTATGTGGCCTACGAAGAAATAATGTCAGGAAGCATAACTCAGAACAAATTCCACACAAAAAGTGGTCCTTCAATCCAAAACGACGTATGATTCCAAATACGAATTACTTCCGAGGTTACAAATAGACATGTTCGGTGATTGGTTTAAATTTTAGAAGGAAAACAGGGATTGGTCCACGCGCGTGCTGCAACGTCAACTATGACAGCTGAGTCATAGCGGCGTGGACGATGTTATTGATTTAGCACGACTTTTATTGGGTCATTTTTTAAGGCAGTTTCGTACTCTTCCTGATATTATTTCTTCGTAGTATGTGGCGTTATTAAATTGAATATGACGCCACATAGTCAAGTCGGGTATGAAGTCAAGAACAAAATATATTTTTCGCCCCATCCCATCATGTGTTTCATTGTGTTCATCCGTCATCGAACAGGGATTTTAAAATGAAGGTAAATGTAAGGTTAGGTAGGAATAGGGTTTAGTACATCATATCCTTAGATTAATGATTACAGACTACTAGAATAATCAATAATCTAAGATCACATTATTGACAAGCGTACGGTTTGCATTTTTCTACCGACTTTCAAAAAAGGAGGAGGTACTCAATTCAACTGTTTTTTTATGTTTGTTACCTCATAACTTTCAACTGGGTGAACCGATTCTCAAAATTTTTTTTTTTTGAAATCTGGTGCTTCCCGTGTAGTCCCATTTAAATTTCATTAAATTCGGTCCAGTAGTTTTTGAGATACACTCTAATAACTGAATAGAATGGAAGTCGGTATAAAATTTTTCAAATTGTAATTGTTAGGCGAGGACCCGCTTATTAACCCGCTATTTTTTATGCCCCAGTGTATTTAGGTATTGAACTGCCTTACTAACTAGTTCAGATACTAATTATTCTATTTTTCCGGTAGGTGGTTTGAGCTGATGAAGAAGACTATCCCAGAGTACCAAGACATAATTCAGAAAAACGTGGACGTATTCAAAGCGATTGCCGACGAACGTAAATCTAAGAAAGATTAGATTGCATTTATGAGTTACCCGTATAATTTGCATTTTACTCATGTTATTTTAATTAATATTATTATTTTATAGACTTTTTGTGAAAATAAAGAACTTGATTTTGAAGTACTTAACGTTAATTATTTTCCTTCGAAGGCATGACTAGTAATTGTGCGTTTATATAAGGTTATCATTTTTATGTCCTTGTTCTAATAACATAAAGAATATAGCGCTAATAAGGCCTAATGACTGTTATCCTTTGACTTACCTAACAACCACGCACAACAATCCGTAACTTGCGAAGCCAGGAAGCGTTCAGTTGTTAACACCATCAGCAACACTTTTGAAGTCATCAACAAGAGGCTGCAGCAACTGCAATGAAGTTTACAATGAAGCAAGCTCTGCTACGAGCGATTCCAACAAATAACATGTCACTTTGTTGACTTTGTGTTTTCGTAGAAGCGAGAATTTCCCCATTGTAAAGCAATTCACTAGCTTAGGTTTATACGTGCTATTAGGTATTCCATGATGTTGTTTAACATCACAAATACTGCGTTTGAAGGCCGCTAATTAGTTTAGGGTTCCTTCTGTACTCGCAATTTATTGAACTAAAATGAATATAATTCATAGCCACTGTATGTGATATTCTAGTCACAAGACTTATTCCGTGTGGAAAATTGTAAGTCTGAAATACAATTATAGCAATCTATATCATATAATCTTAGGTATTTGTGCTGTCTCTGTTCCGAATTTCATTTGAATCTGTTGAGCCATCTCAGCTTGAAAAATTGACGGACATCACACTTACAAGCTCTCTCTCGTAAACTTTCGAATTTTATTTAGTTTATTTGTATACATTCAGAAGCATTGATCTTTACATAAGTACAATTCGTTGCTTGAACCTCACGAACGCAGGCGTCAACGCTGTAATAAAAAAAACATTATTCGGTAAACAAATGTTTATTCGTTGTTACACATAACATACCATGTGTGTTACGAGTAATTAGAGAACATTACAAATAGGATCGATTATCATAGAAAAAGATTTTGTATGTTGTCCCATATAAATATAATCAAATTCGGATTATATAGTTTTTGAGTTACAATCCAATAACTAAAAAATGTTTCGCCTATCTCGATGATATTGTAAATATTATTAAAACCAGTACAATTTGAAAAATGTACTAATACAAATACAAATACAAATAATTTATTTATAGCTCCATTGCTACACGTCATCATGTTAACATAAATGGTTAACAACATAAATTAATAGTAACATAATAATAATAATAAATTAGAGGAATTGAATTTAACAAATAACATACATATTATAATTATTAAATTATATAACACTATAACAATTTAATAATACAATCAATTAAATTATAATGTCTAATTTTAAGTATTCATCTAAGTCATAAAACAGTTTCTCCTGTAACCAGGTTCTTAATCTATTTTTAAAAGTCACGGTGGAAGGTAATACCGACCTCCATTCTATTCAGTTATTGGAGTGTATCTCAAAAACTAATGGACCGAATTTGATGAAAATGGCACCACACGGGAAGCACCAGATTTCAAACAAAAAAAGAAATTTTGAGAATCGGTTCACCCAGTCGTAAGTTATGAGGTAACAAACATAAAAAAATACAGTCGAATTGAGTACATCTTCCTTTTTTTTTGGAAGTCGGTAGAAAATTTACAGGAAGTCTTATGTAATTCCGTTCGGTTCCGAAACATAAAAATAGAAACTATAAAAGTGAACCCCTCGCAACGTTATTTATTCCAATCTTGGCCGGTTGTGAGAGTAGATAACATTTGACTCATCCAAATAAATACTCTCTCGTACATTAGTTAGGCACTGTTAGTTTGTGATCATATTCGGGCAGACGCGAAACAAGGAGTGACTAAAACTCATGAACACATGAGAGATTACGTTCCTGAAATACAAAAAGCCATTATAAAAAAAGAAGAGAAACTGTTCAAAAATCTAAAAAGAAGTAAAAAGTAGTGAGTAAAAAATACTGCAAATTAGAATAACCCGTGAGAGGTTAAAGTTACAATTGTGGGTGATACTAACTGCTAATATTATTCTTAATGTTTATTTTTATAATGATATCTGTAACTAAATGATATCTGAAATTGTAAATTTTATAAAATCAAAAGATTTTTAATTTTACAGTGACTTTCAAAGGACTTTCTGGTTCACAGCAACGACACTCGGACAGTTTAACTGGAGTCAGAAAAGTATACACAACAGATCCATTTTCTGTAAATTTTTTGAATTTAATTTATTTTTAAACTTACTATAGTCGACTGCCTTATTGTAATCTTTACGGAGAATGAGAATGGACTGTTGCCTACACTCGTGCACCATTAAGAACAGTTATTGATTAATATTACACCACAACTACACGTAACACGTTAAAACTCGAAGAAACACATATGTATGACCATTAGACAAAATCCACGATAGCCATTGTTGGGCTTTTTCCCGCCATCCAGACTTTAAGTTCAAGGATTCACTTGTTCAAAACTAAACTAGCGAACTAAAACTCTAGTCTTAGGTATAAAATTAGTTTATATAAAATTAGTATTATTAGTTTCCGTTTTCAGAATATCATAAAAATGGTTCTAACACTGTATGTAACAGTTGGGTCGCCGCCATGCCACCAAGTTTTCTTCATCGCGAAACTTCTCAATGTTGCAACGGAAGTGAAGACCATTGACATGATGAGCGATGAACATCTGAAGCCTGAGTTTCTAAAGGTAAAAAAAGATGTTGAAAACACGTCTTTTAGTTTAGACGCAAATCAAAAAAATCAAAAATCAAAAATGTTTTTATTTCAGTAACCAAAAAACGTTTACCTACAATCAAGGTATCTTCTAGGTAAGCGCGCTCCATCGTAGATCACAACTACGCTTAACATCAGGCGAGTTGTAGTCAAGCGCTAACCTATTGTACATAAAAAAAAAAAAAAAAAAAAAAGGTGGGGACCTTCTTTTAAGTATAACAAATACTTGTGCCAGAGAGCCCCGCTCTTCCATATCCATTTCAGTTACCAATATTACAAGAAAGGTATAATCTATTATAATATACATATTTAAAAGTTGAAACGCAGCTTTGACTGAAGCCTTGACATGGAGTTATTTGTACACATTTGAAAAACAACACGAACAAATGGACACGTTTGTGTGTGTGCGTAATTATTGTATGGGTGTCAGCAGTGAGCGTTCGAGTATCGAGTTCGAGAAGTATAGCCCATCCTGAAAGTCACGTCCGTGAGATTGATATTTCTCTCTTTAGCTCGATACTCGACTATTCATTTCGATCTTCACTCCATAGATAGGAATGACTTGATGTTGTAATTGGTTATAAATTGTAATTGTAAACAAGTTAATAATGCCGAATTACATAAAAAACATAACCAATTACTCGCGCCATTATCAGATGGATTACGACAAAAATAGTGTGGGCACTGCATTAACCATATTGTTTAATTATTAATTATTATTAACGTCAATAACACGTCAATTAAAAATATGAGTAGGTATACAACACAAATCAAACGAAAACTGAATTAGATGAGCTCGCTGTGACAGCCGAGTAACCAGTGCCGCTGGTCGTACTTCTGATATGCGGGGGGAAGCAGCGACGTTTAGCTGGCGGGGGCAGGTGAGTGTTGCTTCTTTACGTAAGACTCTGAAATATTCTTTGGTTTTTCTATGCTTCTAGATTAACCCCCAACATACCGTACCAACACTAGTGGACGGCGACTTCACTTTGTGGGAGTCCCGCGCCATCAGCCGCTACCTCGTCAGCAAGTATGGAGCTGGGAGCAAGCTGTACCCGCAGGACTTGCAGGCCAGGGCAGTCGTTGACCAGAGGCTGGACTTCGATCTTGGAACGCTCTATCAGAGGTTTCAGGACTATTACGTAAGTCTACTTCCTTCCATTTTACATTCAGGCTTTGCTGAGCCAAGCCTTTGTGAACTGCACAAGAAAACTATATAACTTACATTTGAGCTTCATTTGAAAGACTTTATCGCGCAGGGGCTGGAATCCAAGTACTACTGACCTGATCATCATCAGATCCTCAAAATTGTGAGATATGAAACCTGCACATGCACGCATTCATGAATTAGGTAACGAGTAAGTCTTGGTTACAAAATTATTATGCAAGCTAAATCTGAGCATCTTGGGGGATATGAAACAGCGAATAACTAAACCGTATACTCATTAGATCCAAAATATCTTTATGGACATCATATCTCCACAAAGTACACCTAATAAAAATTAAAACACTTTCTATTTTTCTAAGACCTTTCTTCTTATTTCCCTAGTACCCACAGTTCATTACGGGCGCTCCACCAGAAGAAGCTCAGCTGAAGAAGTTGGAGGAAGCACTGGGTTTCCTGAACACATTTCTGGAAGGCAACAAGTACTCCACTGGACGAGAGCTGACCATCGCTGACGTCGCGCTGGTGGGCAGCATATCCATTATGGATATCGTCGGCATCAGCCTTAAGGAATTCCCCAATGTAAAGAGGTAAGTACGGTATCTTTCTCATAACTTGTTAGTTTGAGTGCTGCGTCAATTAATCTTCAAGACCTCCACTGGGCCGTGGCCGCCTTTTAAAACCAACCCACTTTCTTTGCGGTCCCATGTTAACATAAAACATAACATAAAACATAAAAATTCAGTACACAAGTACAGTGTACGATTTAAATACGAAGCTACACCTGCGTAGCGTTACACTGTCATTCGAAGACCAGCGCTTTCTCCCATTTTTTATTCCACTTAACTAAAATTATGTCAAAACAGAAATATAAAAGAAAAAGAGAAATGAAACTATCAAAGTTTGTGCTTGTCAATGCATACTAAGTACATAATATATGCTTTACGTGTGTGTGTGTGTGTGTGTGTGTGTGTGTGTGTGTGTGTGTGTGTGTGTGTGTGCCAGATATAACATAGATTTTTTTAAGTAGTCCTATATAGTGGACCAGTCGAATTTAGAGATGATTCCTAGCACATTATCCCGTAATGTATAAACTCCACTGTACTTATTCAGCTTATTCAGGTATCTTTATTTAATGTTTGTACTTAAAGTTAACACATGTTTTATTTTTCAGATGGTTTGAGCTGATGAAAACTACGCCAGGATACCAGGAAGCTGTTCAGAAAAATGTGGAAATATCAAAAACAGTTATGGATCAGTATTTGCAAGATAAGAAAGCTGGAAAAGTTTAACTATTACTCTGTTATAAATACATCCTGTTACGTGTTTATGAAATAATATATTAACTTGAAAGTTTTGTCGAATTTGAGACTTAGGTATTTATTTCTCACGCACTTGACTATTAACTTTCTAGTCCTTGTCCGCCCACTGCCACGGAATATATAATAGTTCAAGCTGTAGCTTTTTTTTTGATAGATACGCCTATGAACTTTTGTAGTAGTATAGATTATTTAATTTTTTATTCGGTGCATGGTTGTCTGAAAAAGATCGCTCTGAGCGATAAGACCGCCATTATAACACTGTTAATTTTAAGTACTTATTTAATAATTGTCGTGCAATATTTGTTATGCATTTTTTGTATTTCTTTATTTGTAGCATATATTTGTGGTGTTTCAGTAAATAGTTAATCCGACTATCTATTTCCGCCAACCCAATCACACAATCTTTGTCTTTCATTCAATTAGGCCATGTAGCGGGGCGAAACCGCCATACGGTCGGAAGAAAGTTTTAAGTTGCCGGATTAATAATCCGGCTATTAAAAGCCGGATATCCGGCTCGAAGGAAATATGGTTAAGCAGTTTGTCTGTCTGCAACCATACGGTCGTTAGGGAAATTATTATTAGGAGGGAATAGGTGGGTTTATGTTTAGGTAAGATATGTAGGTACTTACGGACGTCGGGGTGACTCTGGATCTGATAGGAGCTGATGATCTTGAGTTGTCCTCGGGGGAGGCGTCCTGCTGTGGACGTCGTGCTGAATGGTTGTCACTCGTAGGTATAAAGTCTTTGGATTTATTGTTTGTGCACTGGTTTACGCGTAAACACGGGCTGATTAGCGGTCACTCGCGGCTGACGCGTAACGCGAAGGTTTGTGCTGATGCGTAAGCGCGGAGGAATTGTTGCGGCCGCGGCGCGAAGGCGGAGCGGTATAAGTCCGCTAGCTTCGACTCTAAAATGGTGACCTTTTGGGCTGACGCGTAAACGCGGGGCTGATAAGCGGTCGCTCGCGGCGACGTTAAAATGGCGACTGTTTCCGCTGCCCTTCAGCCGCCTGCTCGTAGTTTGACAGCTGCAGGACAGCAGCGGCGGGACGCGCGGGGGGGGGGGGGGGGGTTCTTGAAGTGACGTCGCGCTTTAGCGCGAACACCATGGTAAAGTAGACATCCTCATTAACTACTGAGGCCAGCTTATACAAGATATAAACCTGGCTATTTAATTTTTACACAAGTTTTCTACATGACGTGGATTCCATTTTGTCAATACCTATTAATTTCTAAAAATGTTATATTGTCAACTTCTTCAATTGAAATAATTTCGTATTTTATGTCAAGATTTGGTCAATCAGCATTATCGCAATGTATAAAATGAATTATTATTTTTTTGTTAATTTTGATATTGTTATTATTTAAATAATAACAACATCAAAATGAACTTAAATTCCTTATAATAATAATTAATAAAAAATGGCAATACCATAAATTTAAAAATGGTTAACCATTCTATAACCGAGATTGATGTCGTTTGTATATGTATTAATATTATTGCATGTCACAGTCACAGTACTGTCATCTGTAAATAATCACATAGGTTGTGTAGTGGTTTTGAGCAAGTCATTTATATAAGCTATAAAAAGCAGCGGGCCCAGTACACTCCCTTGTGGAAAGCCATTCTACATTATATGTTCCTCGAATACATGAAGTTCTAATTCAAATATTTGCATTATCCGTTTTTTCAATAGAATTTAACTAATTGTGAATAATTTCCTCTAATGCCATATAGTTTTTATGATAGAAAGTACCTACATGTCAAAGTCAAAGTCCAAATCATTTATTCAATTTAAGCATCCAAGACGCACTTTCATAAGAACGTCAATTTTTCATTATAATGTACTTTAAAGACTACCGCCGCGTTCCTGGAGTGATCAGTCCCAAGCTGTTTTATCTTCCAAGTAATCGGAAATTTTGTAATAACCTTTTTGACAGAGTTTAGTTTTAATAGTAAATTTAAACTTATTAATAGGCAAATCTCGGATAACATTGGGAACTTTATTATAGAATCGTATGGACAGTTCATATCCGTCGAGATACAGGCGACTGTGCCTGTTTAATAATTATATTTTAAAACCTTCCACCCTGAGTAAGTACAAACAAAACATCTTACTCAGCTGGGGAGGAGGTGCGATAACCATTTCGTTCTTTAATAATCCTAATAACTTGTTTACAAAAAGAACAGTGTCTCTATATATATATACCTATATCATATGTAAAGTATACAATAAGATATGATAAACACTGACAATTTAGACATATCGTGTACTGGTTAGTATTGAACGCACCCACAACGCCAACAATCATAAAATGTGGGTAGTTAGGTAACTCCTATACACCTCCCTACCTTCCCAAACGTCAAGTGACTGACAAGAACCTTTCGAGACTTCAACCATACAAGTCGTTGTTGTTCCGTGTGCATTATCCACCATTTTGCACAGCAGCAGCAAGAGTTAGCCGATCTACATAGCCGAGCCAATCTATCGGTCCATTGTATCGCCGGGAACTTTGCTCGCATCAACATCTTGTCTAGCACGAAAATTAACCGCGCGTCGCCGCCTAAACCTTACTCGCCATCAGTGCAGCTGCATGATACGGGCTCGAGTTCGCGACTGCGTTCAGCGGCACATCAGTGCCCATCCAACCGAAAATCATCTAGGAATAGTGGAGCCTCAGGCGAAGGAAGACCGAATCACTCGGACCAGCGCCATACCTAAAGGCTATCGAATAATCACGGGTGAGTCAGTCACATTTTCCACCTCTTCAATTTCCTCTCTGAAGTTCCACCACGTATAATAAACATAAATACTAGCTTTGGAGTTGCACCACCAGAAATCATCAGCGCCGATGACAACGGAACTGTTTTAGAACAATTTAGATTATCAATACCAAATATACAAACAGGATTCATGTTCGTGCACGTAACCATGACATAGCAATTTTTCAGTTGTATGAGTCAATACTGCACACAGTATTGACATATATATACACGCCACAGCGTGAGATAAGATACACGAGTCCCACTAATCACAGATACGTCTAAGTATATATAGTAGCAAATAAATTAACGTTATACCATCGGTTACCAGTAAATCCTCTTTAGTCTTTCGGCCGTGAAGGTGTTATCTAGCTAAAAAACTAAATTTATACAATATATTTTAAAGGTGCGTAAAAAAAACTAACATCTTTTCTTAGATAAAGTCGTATGTGATGTATACGTGTACAATACTTGTTGGAACTTAATGATTCATCAATATAGACCCTAAAACGTTGTAAGCATCCACTAAGGTAGAATTTTACGACATTTCACCCCTAAGAGAGTGAAGAAAGCGACTCCGCTGGCGGGTCGGGTCAACTAGTGTTAAACAAATACTATAGTGCTTCTATAATATGATGGATGGTACTTAACTGTTATTCTGATGAGATTATAAATATGTTTTCATTTTTAGAATAATATCAAAAATGGTTCTTACGCTATACGTTGCAACTGGCTCACCCCCGTGTCGCAGTATCTTGCTAACAGCTAAACTGCTGGATTTGGAGTTGGAACTGAAGAATGTCGACTTGTTTAACAAGGAACATCTGACGCCCGAGTACGTAAAGGTGAGAATATAAGAAGCAGAGAGTTTTTACTTAAATAAACTAGGCTACTATATCAGTGAATCAGTGGCAAAAATATTTCCAAAATTAAGTGTAGGTATTTATGTCCCAGTGGAAGTTAAAAGGATCATTCTGGATATCAAAAGTTTATTCATACCATTCCCACTCTAAAAAGCTTATTTTATTCACTGAAAACAGTGAATAAAAAGGCCTTTTAATCACTGTTTTGGTGTTTGAATTTAGAACATACCAATATAGTCGATCTCCATATCAATGCTTATACATCTTCCTTACGCAAAGAATAGTCAACATACAAACTCTTTGTGCAAGTAACTCCTCGAGATTTGATTGGTCGATCTTGGCGACAAGGAGTTTAGCATTAGAATAAAAACTGTATTGTGTTCTTTGCTGCGATTATAGAAAAAAATATATAATAATGCAAAATAAATTACTCCTATGTTTAGTAATTATTAAAATTTTAATGTGCATATTAATTCATGTAAGCTTCCTTTTTTCTTCATTAAATGTCTATTTTCGCTCAAATTATTTCTTTTTCTCGCGGTCATGCATGGTATAAAGTATAGTATGCAACTCTTGAATAAAACGGATATATATCGTGGGCCATGAATCACTCAAATCGCTCAGGGTTTTAACACTTGAATAACTCGCTACGCTCGTGATTCAATAATCACGAATCACTCCCTGCGGTCGTGATTCAGTCTTTAGAATCCTTCACTTACTCGTGATTCATCTATGGCCCTCGCTTTAAATCCGTCCTTTATTCACTAGTTGCATAATATACTATTAAATTGTAAATATTGTAGGTGACTCAAGCATTATAATGAAGAAAATTATGTTTATACATAATATTATATATAATAAATAATAATAATTTATTTAATTTTGCATAAATATATAACATTTTATATAATGAATCCAAAGGCTCCCGAACTAGTTATAAACTGTGTTTCGGGTGCCAGTGGCTTCTCCCATCTAGATTTATTTTAATATTTTATGCTTACAAATACATATAACAAACATATTTTTGTATATATAAACACACATATATGTATATATATAAATATATATATATATATATATATATATATATATATATATATATATATATATATATTTACCGCACCGTCTTTTTGGCTACCACTGAACAAAAAAATGCATCTAAAGTGGCGACCACCGACATTTGGCGACCGGTATACGGTCGTCACTTTATTTTTTCAAGATTTTCACACCAGCAGATCAGAGATGGTATTAGTAGTACCGTTTCAAATTTTATGTTTGTCGCCAAATTGCATTCATCGTGCCTGCTCGTGCATAATTTTGTTCAGCGGAATCCCGCCAGGTGGCGATACATACAGTGCGATGTATATTACTTTTTTCATTACACAGCTTATATGGCTACAAGAAGTTCGAGACGTTGCCAGCTCGCATGAAGACCGGCGAAACGCACGTGTGCGGCGTTGCATGTTTACATTTGACTGGACACTGTCGATTGTGGTTTGATAGATTCACGCACGAAAAGTATAATTAGTTTTTTCGTTGTTTGGTCGCGGAATTAGTGCCAGTGTGTTTGAAATTGTTTTACGGCAAATTGTTTAACCGAAAAAGAAATGAAGCGGGCATCATCCCAGAGAAACCGACGAAAGAAACGTAAGTTTACCAACCTATCGTTAAATTATTATTTATTCGTAATTAGGTAAGTACTTTATATATTGTACTTACCTTACCATCATCCAGACCACATAGTCTACTGCTGGACATAGGTTTCTCCCATATGGCAGCGTAACGAAAAGACTTGTGTTTTTAAAAAACTACCTAGATTAGGTTAGTATTTACTCGTTACAATATAACTGGATTAGCAATAACAAGATTAGCAAACTGAAATGGCAGTGGGCTGGTCATATCTGCCGTAGAACCGACAACCGATGGGGTAAACGTGTTCTTGAGTGGAGACCGCGTCTCAGCAAAAGGTTACGTGGACGCCCTATGGCTAGGTGGAGCGACGACATACGCAAAGTGGCTGAAAGCAGTTGGAAAAGGAGAGCTGAAGATCGGGCTCAGTGGCGTGCATTGGAAGAGGCCTATGTCCAGCATTGGCTGACACAGGCTGATGATGATGACTCGTTACAAACATAAGCTTGGTTTTCTCGTCACTCATTTGTACTAAGAAATCTAGCAAGAAAATTATAAACAATGTTTTGGTATTCTTTTACAGAACAATCCGTAGCACCAGAAGAATCGGAGCCAGAGGAGGTAGGTAACTTGAATAATTCTTGAATCGAAAAGTTTGATGTACTGAAGTACAGTCAACTACAGAAGCACTAATAGGCATGACAACTGATCCTGGAATTATATTAAATTTTTTTTTTTAATAAAGAGTGACGAGACGAACAGGACATGTGCCTGATGGTAAGCAACATGCCAGCCACATAACAACACAGTGACACGCAGCTATTGGAACATTAAGAGTCCAAATCATTACCTTGCACTGCACTGCGCTCGTCACCCAGAGATCTAAGATGTTATATCTCTAAGAGTATTTAAATAGAATAAAATATGCAACAATTAAATTTTTTTTTTTTACTTACTTTATGATCATTCAAAGCTGGATGGACAAGTCCACTTTAAAAGTACGAAATTATTAGAAAATATATTTACCATTGGATAACCCATTCAATTTTAAGTGACTTTTGTTTTAAAACCAGTTTCCTAAACGCAATAATATTTAATATAGCTAACATACAAACTTTACGCGCGACGCATAGAAAAAACGACACAGTGACGTCACGCTTAATTTTTGCTTTGTATTTGGGAGAGTCCAAAATTGTGATTTTAAAATCGTGATATCACGCGAAGTTTTTAAGATAAGAAAGTAATTCTTTCACCTATGTTCCAGGTATTGAGAAGCCTTTTGATGGCACGTTAAATCAAAAATGAGTCGTCATGCCTATTAGACCTGTAAAGGATTATTATTGGTAATACATTCTGTCGCGTCGAATGTTACAAGCTTTTGATTAGATTCATTTCTCCCGTCTGCAGTGGGTCTGTCTGTCTGTAATCAAATCCTGCAAGCTAAATTAGACCCACTTCCTAATGTCCGATTAGACTCATATTTGGTTTTCTCACGTATTTTTTGGTGTCAATACAATAAATTGGTACCATACGATTCTAACCTTCATTGGTAATTTATAAACCGACTGCAAGAAAATATTTTTTTATATGGCAGAAAATACGTCCAGTTCGATTCCATAAATAACTGATTGAATATTATTGATATTAAATTAAAATAAATAAAGAGGGGCTAACACGGTACGGAACCACGTTGTGCGCGAGTCCGACTCGCGCACTGTTAATGGCCAATTTTATTTATTATTAAATAGGTAAATATTATGTATCCATCCATCAGCCGTAGGACGTTCACTACTGGACATTGGCTCCCCTTTGGATTTCCAATAAGACCAGTTGGAAGCGGCCTGCATCCAGCGCGTTCCTGCTATTTTTATTATATCGTTAGTCCATGGTGGAGGTCCTACGCTGCGCCTGCTGGTCCGTGGTCTCCATTCGAGAACTTTACGGCCCTATCGGCCACCCGTTCTTCGAATTATGCGCCCTGCCCACTGCCATTTTAACTTGCTAATTATTATGTATATTGTTCACTAATTTGTCTGTCAATAATTATTTCAGTTGGATGAATATTCTTCGGAATCGTAAGTACCGTATCGTAAGTTGGCGACATTAACTCAAATTTTCAATATGACCGAAAATGATATTGAGCAGCTTTCTAACTTTATGGGTCATACTAGCGCGGTCCATAAAAAATCTTACAGATTGCCTGATGACATCTATCAAACAGCCAAAATTTCTAAATTACTTATGTTAATGGAAGATGGCAAAGCAGATGCCTACAAAGGAAAAAAGTCTTGATGAAATAGAGTTAAATTTGGACGACGAATTGGAAGGAGATAATATAGATACTATATACGAAGAAGTACTTAATTGTGCAGCAGATCTTAAAGACACTATAGAAGCATCAACGTCATCTCAGACAACAGGTTCTGAAGAAAGTAGAACGATAAATCAAAATAAAGAAACTGAAGATCAGGCTTCGTCAATTTCATATAAAACAAATCAAAAAGATAGCAAAAAGAAACGCAATTTGGTACCCTGGACAACTGAACAAAAATCTATCGTATTGGGGCATTTTAAATCGCATATTAGGCAATGTAAACCACCAAAAAGAGCAGAATGCGACGTATTAAAAGAACTATATCCGGATATATTGGCCAATAAGGACTGGCTCAAGATAAAAGTTTTTATTCAAAACACATACTCGAAGAAATAAATAAATTACGCATCCTAGCTAACCTGTAGGTCAACAGACTGATAGTAGGAGATCCTGCTATAGAACGGCCTTCACCGAGCTGGTTAATGGATGAAAATATTTTATATTAAATTAAATATGTTATTATATATGATTGTTATGTCATTTATCTATTAACCGAAACGGTAAAATGCTTAAAAAAATATTAATCATATTCTGGAACATAATTTTTTAGACAAGCCACTTGCAATATGTTTATTAGCATATTTAATTTAATATAAAATACTTTTCATCCATTAACCAGGTCGGTGAAAGTCGTTCTATACTGGGATTTTAGGAATTAAGACTTTGTGTTAACGATTTGAATTTGTAACTGATTTCTTTTGTTGATGATTAAGTTTCTGAATGAATGGCCGTAAGAATTTGTATTTTTTTTTCATCATACATTTTTGATAGATGTGTTTTTATTGATTTTTTAACTGAATATACTAATTGTTTTAATGTAATACTGTTTTTTATGAGTTAAAAAAAACGATGCCCCATAGATTAAGATTTTTACAATTTTGAGCTCTAGAAGTTTACAAGAAGCTTAACCTACTCTTACTGGTTGAATACATGTGGTTGGGTTTACTCTATTTTCAAACGAATTATACTTATACTTGTCAATATGACTGTACTTGCTATAGGACTTCATGTTAAAAATATGATGCAAGGTAGCACAGTTATTACTAGAGTAAAATAAATATACATGTTATATACAAATGCGCCAAAAGTATGGTGTAGTTGCCAAGACATTGAAAGTGTTAGGATATGAATGAAGTAAATATAAAATAATACGGGCTTAAAGTAAACGTTGAAAAATACGGTAGTCAAATTATTGTTGGAGTGAAATAAAATATATGTGTAATATACAGGGACAGAATATGTATAGCATAGTGTTTAGGGTGTCAAAAGTTATGTAAAGTGAGTGCATCACAGTATAAATTTATTATTTTATATAATGTAATTACAACATTTCTAATTAACTGCCGCAGTTCTATAAGGTAAAATGAATAAATATTCGCATCTGTTTCTCTGTTAAAACAAACAGAAGTGGTGGTTAACATTTAGCTGCAAAATCAAAAGGTCGCCAAAAGTGTATCAGGATTTATATATATATATATATATATATATATATATATATACATAAAACATAGTCTATATAACTAAAAATATAAAACACATGGAACAGCATACATTATGGTTAATACATGCTAAGCATAGATGTATTGAAATTAGATAAAACACGCTCATTTTATAATATTTATTTGAGGGTGTGTTGGGATGTTAGTGTAGTGTATGTGTGTGTGAATGTATGTTTGAGTGTATATCATCTCCGTCAAAGCACCCATCTCAAGTGGAGTGAAAGTGGGTTGGAGGATATTTGTGTATGTTGTGTGAAGGTGTGGAAGTGTAGGTATGAAAGTGATTTAAGTATGTAAAGCAATGTTTGTGGCGTTTAGCACACCGTACACTGTGTGTAACGTTGTGTGCACCGGGCATTGCGTGTGATAGTCTGAAACTGAAGTCAATGAAGAACAAGGTAAATACATTATAAACTTGATCTATATATATATATATATATAGATCAAGTTTATATATATATATAGATCAAGTTTATAATGTATTTACCTTGTTCTTCATTGACTTCAGTTTACTAAGTAGGTACATGTCATTTTGAAGCGATGATACCCCAGAGGCCATAATAATTATCGTAACCGTCAACGCGTGGGATGGGGGGCAGACTATCCAAGTGTGAAACTCGTCCAGTGGACCAGTTCCACCTTTTCAAATTTGATAATGGTTAACTGGGCCCACATTGGTTTAGATAACGGGACGATTTGTCTTACTCATAACTTATAAGGGTTTATTCGTCCGGACAAATAAATAGCGAATGTTACATGATAAAAGGGCTCGTTTCTTATTTACGATCATCAACAATCAATATTCAATCAATTAATTGAAAATCTCTCATAAGCATCTAACAGTGTAATCCATCAGCTGTCATCAAGAGCCAGTTGCTATTCTAGTTCTAGTGTGATACTACCTTCGACCGCATCACTGACCATCATATCATAAGAAATGGGTCCCCGTGAATCTTTGAGAGATTTATTTAAAGAAATCAATATATTAACGTTGCCTTCCTTATATGTATTTGAGAATATAATGTATGTTCGTAAAAGTTTACATAAATATAAGTTAAATAGTGATCACCACACTTTTAATACTAGAAATACAAATAGGATAGCTGTACCTAGTTTTAGACTTGCGAAGACTAATAAGTCATTTCTAAGAAATTGTGTGCGTTTTTACAATAAAATCCCAAAACACATAACTGAGCTCAGCAGAGGGCAAATTCAAGTTGACTGTAAAAACGTTTTAATAAAAAAGCTTACTATAAAGTCCGACATTATATAGAAGATAAAGATGCTTGGAATACTCCACTTCTGGCAAGCTGTCTCTCTGCCACCCATAAGATGTAATGTTTGTAATAACTAAGTGGAAACATTGTAAACATCAATATAAAAAGAATGGCCCCGAGTTACTTGCCACTTCTTCTCGGTGGGCTCTATATATTTTGGAACGCGGCGGTAGAGTCTTTAAAGTAGGTACATTATAATGAAAAGTTGACGTTCATAATTGCGTCTTTGATGCCTTAATTGAATAAATGATTTTGATTTTGACTTGACTTGACTTTGATCAAGTGAGAGATTGGTCAAAAACCTATCTCTTTATTTTATATTAAAAAAAACATATAGGTACTTCTGACAATTTCTAGATCAACCCCCAACACGTGGTGCCGACACTAGTGGACGGCGACTTCGCCATCTGGGAGTCCCGCGCCATCAGCCGCTACCTCGTCAACAAGTACGGAGCTGGCAGCAAGCTGTACCCGCAGGACCCGCAGGCCAGGGCTGTCGTCGACCAGAGGCTGGACTTCGATCTTGGCACATTGTCTCCGAGATTCCAGGACTTTTTCGTAAGTTATTTTATTAAAATAAAACGCATGCATTTAAAACATACCTAGCTAAGAATATAGATTTAAATAAACACTGATAAACATCATACTATCATGGATCAGTGTATAAATTATACACTTGTATTCTCTAAATGACTATCTGGGAGCACGGCAGTGCCCCCGCCAAGTCGAGCAAAAAAGCGGCACGGCCATACCCACAGACCATATAACCACTGGTTGGTGGTTATAATGGTCTGTGGCCATACCATACTTTTCTCGAAGCAGTTCAGGCCATGTTCAAACCCCTATAACTTTGTTGTGGATATAACTGTATAAATATGTGGATACTAAGTAGAAACCTGAATTCCAGTAACCAAGCCAGGTATTGTACACACGGTATATTTCAAATTTCATTCAATTTGAATGGACTACCCATTCAAATTGAATGAAATTTGAAATTAAGACATTAAGAGTTATAATTAAGTCAAGTTTCCTAGTTAAAATTTCTTAATTTTGTCACTCACTGACTATTAAATAAGATTTTAGTGCGATTGCAAAGTCAATCTATTTTTTTTAAAACATAAAATATTTTTATTGGTTACTATAAGATGTTGTTAGGTTAGCTAAATACGTTATAACTATAGTAGATCCAACCGTTTATCCTCTTTTTGACAGATCTAATTTGTCAGTTAAAGTGTTGTGACCAAGTGATTATAGTGGACACGATTTCGATTCATTTTTCTATCGAGTCTGTGCGGAAAGAGAATAGTCCTAGGAATGGCGCCATGACCATGGCTATTGGCCATCTAGAAATACGTCAGCCAATGGGGAATGTTGAAAGGGCGTGGACAGGCCGTCATGGCATGGCCATCTAGAAACGCATCAGCCAATGGGAAATGCTGACGCATTTCTAGATGGCCATGCCCAGATGGCGAGGCCACGCCGTCCGGTTACACCCGTGTAGTTTCCAAGGTAAGCTATCAAATTCTGAGTTATAAGTTTTCACTTCTATCGGCAATTCCTATGACTGCCAATTTTTTTGTCTATGGGTAAGCAGTAGTATTTTATCAAGGTAGTAAAACTCAATGGTCCACCGCCGTTTTGTATTTGTCACTGTCACTCGCAACAAGACGCCCGTGCTAGTAATTATTTGCTGAGTTTTATATTGGAACTATAAAATGCCGAAAGGATCAGTGCTGAAAGGACAGACGAGAGAAATGGTGATCAAGCTTCGTAATTACTTTGAAGCAGAGTATCAAAATGGCGGCCCGCTTTTACCATTGTCGCAAGTGAGAGAGCGCGTTGCGGCCGCGTTAGGTATTAGTGCATCTACGATTACAAAAATTACTACCGAAGCCTACGGAACAAGCGGCATGCAGGAGAATAAGCTTCGTACGCCGAAGAAAAAACGCCAACCACGTCGTGTGACTTCGGTTGACAACTTTGACGCAGACGCTATACGCCGTCATATATATAACTATTACTTACGTAAAGAAGTTCCAACACTTAAAAAACTTGTTGCTTCTTTGCGTGAATGTGATTTGTTCCGAGGTCAAAAATCGTCATTGGTAAAGGTCTTGAATGAAATTGGATTTACTTATAAAAAATCGGACAAACGCAAAATATTGATGGAGCGTCGCGACGTAGCTTTTGCTCGTTGCGAATTTTTGAGCGAAGCCAAAAAAATTACAGATTGGTCAAATGTTGTTTTCACTGACGAAACTTGGCTGAATGCGAACCACACAGTGTCTAAGAGCTGGACTGATGACACCGCTGCTTCCACTACCTCAGTACCGATGGGAAAAGGAGAACGTCTAATCATTTGCCATGCAGGGTCTGTGAAAGGATTCATGCCAGATGCTTTGTTGGCCTTTAAATCCAAAAAAACAGTTGAGTACCACGAAGAAATGAATTCTGAGGTTTACGAAAGTTGGTTTAAGGAAATGGTACAATCATTGGAAGAACCGTCAGTTATTATTATGGATAACGCATCCTATCACTCACGCCAAATTGATAAAATGCCGACCCAGGCCGACAAAAAACAAGTAATCATTGACTGGCTTCAACGACATGGTGAAAATGTTGATAACTCCTTACTAAAAGTACAATTACTAAATATATTACGAACAAAAAAACACTTCCCAAAACGATATGTGATCGACGAAATAGCTGCAGAACATGGTCATTGGGTTCTTAGACTTCCACCCTATCATTGTCAATACAATGCCATTGAATTAATATGGGCTCAAGTTAAAGGACACGCTGCTAGAAATAACACAAAACCCCCATTCACGGCAAACAAAATGGTAAATTTATTAAAAAATGCATGTGTGAAAGTAACTGCGGAAAGCTGGCAAAATGTAATTCAAAAAACACAAGAAACTATAATGGCAGATTGGGATAAACACGTGGCGATAGATTATATGAGTCAACAATTAATTATAAATGTCGGCAATAGCTCGAGTGACAGCAACGATGAATCTGATTTTGATTAATAAATAAATAAAAATAAAAGATTAGATTTCGTTTGCTTAAATTGGAATTGGGGTTGCTCAAACTTTACTATTTTCTGGTACCAAACGGCAGACTTTAATGTCTGCCATCCCCAGCGAGCAACACGGAAGGGAGTAGCCTTAGCTAAAAAATATTGTTCAAATCTTTCTGTCATTTCTTGCGGGAGGGGAAGTTGCACACTAGCGCAAAGCCGCACTATTACATACAAAACATACCTGTACCGATCCATTGCCGATCATACTCACACAACCAAATCACTAACACATAAAAAATAAAGCACCATTCACAAATCTAGCCCCGCCCTCACCCCACAGTATATTATCAAACTCCATGGTCCATGCGGACTTGTACTTTGACAGAGGGGAAACGCTGTGTATGCCTACTCCCTTCCGTGTTGCTCGCTGGCCATCCCAGATTTAACCGGTAACAGCTTCGTCAAGTATGACTTGTACTTGTAATCATCATAGTCATCATAACCTTGTTCTTTTTTGGATATACACCAGGAGATAAACACGTCTTCAAATAATGCTGTATGTTTTCCTGAGGCGCATCAATATAACGGTTTTACATAAAAATAAATCCGATATTATGTGCCGAGAACGGAAAACACCCGTGTAAAAATAGTTCATAAACAATATCGATATCTCAATCGTAACTTCGTAACATCACTATGTTGATAGCCATAGAACGTAATTTTTTAAAAACGTTTGTTATTTTATGGAATTTATAAAAAAACTACTGCACTTATGGACTCATTTTGTGAAAGATGATTATTATACGGGATCAAGGAGCAAATTTAAGCAGTTGTCATATTTTTAAAACCTCGCATTTATAAGTTAACTTTTGCGTAACATCGTCATGTTACGTTCTATTGGTGCTGTCAAAAAGAGGATAAACGGTTGGATCTACTATAAGGGCTGAATAAATTTATCGACTTGGTATTAGGATCTCACAACTTTTTACAGTAGAAGAACTGCGTTGCGAGACTTGGTATTTTAAACAATTTTGTTTTTGATGGCATTATGTATTTTTATCACTAAGTCAGCTATCAAATCAATGTGTGTCAATATTACCTCCTTGCTATTAAAATCAAATATTATCATACACTAATCTATATTCAAAGATTAAGGATAAGAACTCTACATTATGTCTATGTTTATTTGTTTTTAGTTTTAGTTATATAGAAACGCGTCAAAACCGGGAAATATAATCCGTTATTAAATCCTCGAAGAGCTTGGCAGTCGTATATTATCTAAGCTCAAATTTCGTGCATACAATAGAGTGAGGCTATGGCATCATTTCCATAACTGGGGTTTTTGACTCCATCTGGGAGGATCGCACACGCTTATATCAAATACTTATAAAATCAGTAATTACATTTATAAAAAATGAAACCGACTTCAATAGCAAAAAGTGTGCAATAACTTGTTGAAGTCGGTACCATGATAGTTCAACAGTAGGTACCTATTATCACAATATTGTGCGCATGGTACCGACTTCGAAAGTTATTTCAAACTTTTTGGTATTGAAGTCGGTTCCATTTTTTGGTAAAATTTTTTTCACCATTTTTATTACTCTTACGGAATCGATTGTCATTCACCGTCAATGATGATATCTAAATAGACGTAGATTGTTTATTTTTTGGAGCGTAACTCAAAATGCTTGACCGAATTTGATAAAATTTAAACGGGAACACCTCGGAAGTAGTCTATCATAAAAAATATTAAGAATCGGTCCACAAATGGGGGAGATATCGATGTTAATCGATACACATAAAAAATACATACACTTATCATATAACCGCCTCCTTTTTTGAAGTCGGTTAATAAAACGAGGTAGCCGTGAACTTACGCATTGTCGATATGACCATAGGTTTACTATGATATTACTCACGGCCGACAATAGTCGACTTCGTCCGCAAGCTACCAAATGTATGTATTCTGTATAGCCTGAAGAAGATGAAACTTCAGGATCAGGACCTATGGAGTGCGGGCGCATGTCAATTTGAACTTAGGATCAACTAGGCGTAGGTACACGTTAACCCCTTCTTATTATTGCAAGAATTAAAATGCATACTTTAATCTAAACATCTTGAGAATTATCAACATCTAGTTATACACTATATCAAAATCCCCTGACTCTTTAAACTATTTTACATTAAAATTACTACAAACAATCATTTTCTAAGACACTTCTTCTGTCACTATAGTACCCCCAGTTCATAAGTGGTGCGCCACCAGAAGAAGCTAAACTGAAGAAGCTGGAAGAAGCCATCGGTTTCCTGGACACCTTCCTGGAAGGCAACAAGTACTCCGCTGGTGCAGAGTTGACCATCGCTGACATAGCGCTGGTGGCCACCATCGCCACTGTAGACATCGCCGGCGTCAGCCTTCAGAACTTTAATAACGTGAAGAGGTTAGTGGAGTAGCACTAGGAATACGAGGAACAGAGACACGATACTACTATAGTACATTGTTTACCGAGAGGAGAAAGTGACCGATTACCGTCGAGGGTGTCGTTTGAAAACACCCGAGATCGGGAATCGCACTTTCTCTCGAGTGATACATAGTGCTTTATACTACACCTACGAGGAAAATAAAAAACTAAATCTTTACTAATTGAAATTTATATTGAAATTGTTGCAGTTAGTGAAGCTTAATGTAACACTTTTTCCATTAATGTTTGTTTGAGATGTTTGCGATAATGTAGGAGGAATAACTGGCTGTGCTGTTGGCACTGCGCTCGTAGAAGGCTGTGGTGCCAAAGGGGCAACTGGCTGCTGAGGGGCATCTGGCATCGCCGCGCTCGTTGATGGTTGAGGAGATGAGTCTTGATGCACATTAATCGATCCCGATATTTGGTTATTTATTCGTGTTTTGTTTTCTACGGAATTCTCTATGTAGCTTTCTGCAACAGCGGACGATTTCCAACCACCGTGACGTTTTATTGTGGTTAAATCAGCACCAGTATTGGCAAGAATAGTCGCTGAAGTTCTGCGAAAGCAGTGGCCAGTGTCTTCTAGTGGATTGAGTAAATTAAGGTACGAAGCTATTTCTCTTGGCACAGTACTTATTTTGTTTTTCCCAATTACTTGTTTCGTACATTTTTTGTTTTTATATTGTAGTAAAAACCGATTGGTTTTGGGGTCACTGGGGCGAATTTCGTTATATTTCTTCACTATCTCATAAAATAAGGCCGATATAACAAATGATCGCTGAATTTTGGTTTTTGTGTTAGGAATATTGACGATTATTCCATTTTCGAGGATTTCGATATCGTCTGTTGTCATATCCACAAGTTCTTGCGAACGACAGGCCCCATTTACTCCTAAAATCAAAATAACCTGTAAACAAAAATATCAAACATGAAAACCTAGTAGATTTCTACTCATAAATAGGTACGTAATAAATTTTAAACCAGTGCATTTTGTTCATAAACTTACCTTCATCAACAAATATTTGTCATCTGGAGCATTCTGCAAAAAGGAATAAACATCCTTTGTAGTAAGCACTTTTGATTTCTTACTACGGAATCCCTCCGACATTCTTTTCAGAAATGCTGTAAGTTTTTTGTATTCTTGAATATTTATGTCGTTTCTTGTCAATATAGTACTTTTCAACATTGAGTACATAGACCATAACGTACTTGGTTTGTATTTTTGCGCTTTTTCACTGAAATAAGCTAGCAAAACAGTTTCAGAAAAAGATGCCGCATTTTTTTCACTTTTCCATTGCAAAAAATCGTCATAAGTTTTATTATATTTTTTAATTGATTTCTGTGGTAAAAGGTTATCAATCCGTATTTTTGCTGTTTCCTTCAACTGCGGCGGAGTTAAAAAATCTTCATCATCACTATCACTACTTATCATTGTGATAGTTTTATTTTACTTTTCTACGAAAACTGAATCCTCAAACAACACACAAATTGAAAATGGCGCCAATGGCGTCTGCAATTTTCACATGTTCTTTTTTCAAATTGTTTGACACCATCCACCACACAGCTAGTGGCCAGTGTCATTTTGCGAACTTGGAGATAAAAACTCACTGTAAAAACTTTTTGGCTTTTGATATTTAGGTTACCAGCGCATAGTCTTACCCAAAATTAAAAAAGAAAAACCACGTAAGAAATGGATTTTCATACACTTTTCTCTCCCGCTCAGATGCGTTTTCTCGCCGCATATTTGTTCGATATGCAATGACGTACTTTCTACCGTAAATTTGATAAAGTATCAAGGTACTTTCCGAGCAGGTGTAGTATAAAAACTTTTAACTGTGTGAAGTGTAGAAAATAAACGATAATCTGCCTGATATAAGGCGGCGCTTGGCTATAACAGTAAATAATAATAACTTACGCCACCATATGCAAAGTCTATGTATTTCATTCTGCGCACCCATCATAGGATGCTTGCACAGGACGTATACAGAGCAATATTAATGGTTTCGTTCGTCGTGTTGGGGCATTCATTAATTATTACGTGAGCTGAGTTTGGTGATTTTTCGACCCCACTTCTCGTTGGGTGAGATTTTGCTCGATCTATTCCCCCGCCCTTAATTTCACTCTCAATCATATTTAAGACGATAAATTTGACAATTCGTTCCCAGCAATATTCAAAACTAGACCTTCGAAAACGGTTAATTGACATTATTGTGTATGTGTAATGAATGTTCACAAAATACTCTATCCGGTAATGTTTACCGATACACGGTAGATAAATTCGACTCGATAGAAAACAAACCGCAAACTTTCCCAAGAAACATCCTAGAGGACGGTCCCATCGGTGGAATGAAACAACTCCATTCAGTTTCTAAGGAAGATATTTTTACAGTAAAGTTATGAATATCTGTAATCCCAACAAATATTCAATTACTTTATTGAACTAATTGTTTTGGTAAAAGCGTAGGATAAGTTTGTTTACAAAACAAGTACAATTTGAAAAATTTAATACTGACTTCCATAATCACTTGTTCATAATACAGCACACAAGTACAATTTGAAAAATTTTACCGACTTCCATTCTATTCAGTTATTGGATGTAATTCGAAAACTACTGGACCGAATTCGATGAAATTTAACATGGCATCCACACGGAAAGCACCAGCTTTCAAACTAAATAAGAATTTTGAGAATCGGTTCACCCTATTGAAAGTTATGAGGGAACAAACATAAAAAAATACAGTCGAATTGAGTACCTCCTCCTTTTTTGGAAGTCGGATGATAAAATAACATAATGAAAATAATAGAAAGAGCGCACACTGAGAATTTCATACAAGCATATGTCTTTTTTTTTGTTTTTTTTTCCCGGGGAAATCCTTTATGGATACCACCTACCACGGGGAGGTAGGTGGTTAAGTGGGAGTCCGTATACCCACCAAAACCCCGGGGTGTTCCGTCACTGCCGCCCTCGGCGGGAACGCGGGACAGATTTTCCACACGACCGCGAACCCGCCGTGGCTATCCGTTGCCGGACCCTTCTCTTTGCGGCACGCCAGAACACATGACACGCCGCAACTACCTCGGAGACCAAACCCGCCAACAATGAGCGCCAGACTTCCCCGTGTCTGGACGCCCGTGGTCTCCCTGCGGTGGGTCGGATACGTAGCCCCACCGCCTGCTACGTCAGCCACAGGGGATAATCCCCAGCGACCCCACCTCCTCGAGTCTGCGCCCAGCGCCCGGACTCCACCTCCTCGAGCCTGCACTAAAGTGCCCGGGCCACCCTCCTCGAGCCTGCACCAAAGCGCTCGGTTCCCACCTCCTCGAGCCTGCACCAAAGTGCCCGGGCCCCCCTCCTCGAGCCTGCGCCAAAGCGCCCGGGCCCCACCTCCTCGAACCTGCACCAAAGTGCCCGGGCCCCCCTCCTCGAGCCTGCGCCAAATCGCCCTGGCCCCACCTCCTCGAGTCTGCGCCAAAGCGCCCGGACCCCGTCACTCCTATGTGGACTTGGCGGCCAAAGCCCATAGGAGCGGCCCCGCCTGAGCCGGCCAGCGCACCCCAACGCCGGCGCGGCCCCTGGGTTCCTCTTGGCTTCACCGTGGTGATCCAAACCACGGCTACTGAACTGAGCCTCCCCGCCACGTCAATGCGGGAACCCTTCGGCTTCGGGGGGGGGGGGATACAAGCATACGTCTCAACCATGTCGCCATGAGTAAAAAACCAGTTTCTAATCAATTTAGATAAGATTTCTCGCTATTTTATACTATAGTGAAAAAACGTGATATTTGCCGGGAACCCTCGCCGTAATTAAACTTTTGTTTTAATATTTATTTATTTTCCAGATGGTTTGAGCTAACGAAAACTACGCCAGGATATCAAGAAGCAATTCAGAAGAATTTGGAAATATTAAAAGCAATTTTGGATCAGCATTTGCAAGACAAAAAAGCGGGAGAGAAATAATTTTTGACATGTTAAGTTCTTTACGTTGATTTATGTGAACATCGGTATTCTAGGGGTTAAATTTTATGAAATTAACTATTTTTGAGTTTATTACGCATATAATAATTTATTAAAATATTTTTATAGAATACATAGTTTCTATGCCTCAGCCCTCGGAGCGTCCTTGTGGACATACAAGTAACATTTACATAATAACTTGGTTGTATGCCTCAGCCCTCGGAGCGTCCTTGTGGACATACAAGTAAAATTTACATGATAGCTTGTTTCTATGCCTCAGCCCTCGGAGCGTCATTGTAGACATACAAGTAACATTTACATGATAGCTTGTTTCTATGCCTCAGCCCTCGGAGCGTCCTTGTAGACATACAAGTAACATTTACATGATAGCTTGGTTGTATGCCTCAGCCCTCGGAGCGTCCTTGTGGACATACAAGTAACATTTACATGATAGCTTGGTTGTATGCCTCAGCCCTCGGAGCGTCCTTGTGGACATACAAGTAACATTTACATGATAGCTTGGTTGTATGCCTCAGCCCTCGGAGCGTCCTTGTGGACATACAAGTAACATTTACATGATAGCTTGGTTGTATGCCTCAGCCCTCGGAGCGTCCTTGTGGACATACAAGTAACATTTACATGATAGCTTGTTTCTATGCCTCAGCCCTCGGAGCGTCCTTGTGGACATACAAGTAACATTTACATGATAACTTGTTTGTGTGCCTCAGCCCTCGGAGCGTCCTTGTGGACATACAAGTAACATTTACATGATAGCTTGGTTGTATGCCTCAGCCCTCGGAGCGTCCTTGTGGACATACAAGTAACATTTACATGATAGCTTTTTTTATGCCTCAGTCCTCGGAGCGTCCTTGTAGACATACAAGTAACATTTACATGATAGCTTGGTTGTATGCCTCAGCCCTCGGAACGTCCTTGTGGACATACAAGTAACATTTACATGATAGCTTGGTTGTATGCCTCAGCCCTCGGAGCGTCCTTGTGGACATACAAGTAACATTTACATGATAGCTTGTTTGGATGCCTCAGCCCTCGGAGCGTCCTTGTGGACATACAAGTAACATTTACATGATAGCTTTGTTGTATGCCTCAGCCCTCGGAGCGTCCTTGGGAACATACAAGTGACATTTACATGATAGCTTGGTTGTTTTGCCTCGGCCCTCGAAGCGTCCTTGTGGACATACTAGTAATATTTACATGATAGCTTGGTTGTATGCCTCAGCCCTCGGAATGTCCTTGGGGACATACAAGTGAAATTTAAATGATAGCTTGGTTATATGCCTCAGCCCTCGGAGTGTCCTTGGGTACACACAAGTGAAATTTACATGATAGCTTGGTTGTATGCCTCAGCCCTCGGAGCGTCCTTGTGGACATACAAGTAACATTTACATGATAGCTTTGTTGTATGCCTCAGCCCTCGGAGCGTCCTTGGGAACATACAAGTGACATTTACATGATAGCTTGGTTGTATGCCTCAGCCCTCGGAGTGTCCTTGGGGACATACTAGTAATATTTACATGATAGCTTGGTTGTATGCCTCAGCCCTCGGAGTGTCCTTGGGGACATACAAGTGAAATTTAAATGATAGCTTGGTTGTATGCCTCAGCCCTCGGAGTGTCCTTGGGGACATACAAGTGAAATTTACATGATAGCTTGGTTGTATGCCTCAGCCCTCGGAGCGTCCTTGTGGACATACAAGTAACATTTACATGATAGCTTTGTTGAAACGAACCAAATTATAAGATCTTGTTCATCATCATCATCATCTCAGCCGTAAGACGTCCACTGCTGAACATAGGTCTCCCAACAAATTTCCAAAAGGACTTGTTGGAAGTGGCCTGCATCCAACATCGTCCTGCTACCTTTATCAGGCCGTCAGTCCACCTAGTCGATAGTATATACATACTACCATTACATATTTTTTTCGCAGTGTTCTTTATGGATGCCACCAGCCCCGAGAGGAGCATGGTTGTTATGTGGGAGTCTCTGCCAGAAGGGCAGCATACCCACCAAACCTCTGCGGTGTTCCGTCACTGCCGCTTTTGACGGGAACGCGGGACCGATTTCGCACACGACCGCGAACCCTGGCTGTCCGTTGCCGGACCCTTCTCTCTTGCAGCACGCCAGAACACAGCCTCACCGCCTGCTACTTTGGCCGCAGAGGATAGGGACAGCGGTGCCTCTCAATACCGACAGTCCTCTTCCCCTTCCTAGGGGAAACGGTGGCAGCCCCGTCAAGGCCGCGGAAGGCAGGGAGAGCGGCTCACCGTAATACCGGCACTCCTCTCCCGCCGCGGCCTCTAACTCTCAGCCGCGGTGCCGCCCATACGACACCTCAGCCCGCCTCAGTTGCAGAGGCGCCCATACACCACCGCTACCTACAGTGACCGCTCCCGTGTGGACTTGGAGGGCAAAGTCCATAGGAACGCTCCCACCTCGAGCCCGCCAGCTATCGGCTATCACTGGCAGGCCCATTGGTTCCTCTTAGCTTCACCGTGGTGACTCAAGCCACGGCTACTGAGCCCCCCGCCACGGCAAGGCGGAAACCTTTGGGGGACCATACCATACTGCTATAAGTCATCCAATCTGTATAAATTATAGTATTGAATGTGACATAATTTATGTTAATTCAAATAATGTATTCAAATAATATTTCTAATGATATTATTTCAATATGGATTAACGCAAAAATCTGATTAAATTATCTTAATTATCAATTGAATAAATTATCTTAAATGTGTTCCTTTAAATTATTATGTAAAGCAATAAAAAACGTATTAACTTAAAAATAATTTATTTCATAAAGTTCAAGTGCAAGATACCTATGTGCACTTGAATACTTGGATCAAAGTACCTAAGTCTTAACATTCAAATCATTATTTCTTTCCTGCTTTTATTTTTTGCGCAAACTGATCCAAAAATTCTTTTGAAATGTCCAAATTCTTCTGAATTGCTTCTTGGTATCCAGGCGTAGCTTTCATTATTTCGAACCATCTGAAAAATAAAATTTTTATTGTTACGCGAATGTTTAATTACTCGTACAATGCATTAAATTAGGTACCTACATAATCCTATTTCCTACTAATATTATAAACGCGAAAGTTTGTGAGTATGGATGTGTGGATCTTTGTTACTCTTTCACGCTCAAACGGTAGGGCTAATTTTGATGAAATTTGGTATGGAGGTAGATGAGGGGCTGGATTAACACAAAGGATACCATCGTCATCATCAAAGGTGAAAAAGCAAAATAAATATACTTGGGCACAGCATAGACAAAATAGTAAGCGGAGGTCTTACTACGTCAAGATCGTAATGATGACAGTTCTGTCAAAGCGCGCGTCAGTTTCTAAGTCAAAACCACGATATCCTTTTGACAGGTCGATACACTAGACGTGCTCGATGACCGTAAAGGGTGATTAAACGTAATGCCAGTTTTTTTTTTCCATGGTTATCAATTTTATATTGGTATGTACGTAGGTACTGTATTTTATTATTAGTGTTTACTGATTGATTTACTAAGTAAGTTTAAATTTAGTAATTAAAATGCTCATATATATAAGTAAATTTGTGATAAAAAGTAAAAGTAAATAAGGTATATTTATGATCTTTTTTATAAGATATACCTATTTAGAGCCGAAAACGGCATGTGGTCCTGTAAGTCAGAAAACATCCTAAACCTTAAACACCACACAATAACATGCTTATGTTGCCAAACTCACGCTTAGCCCTGCACTCAACAAGTGCTTTTGTAATGTGCATAATACATGATAAAATACCTAACTCACTAAAAAATGAAAGCTATTATAGTCCATATCGCATAGTTCTCTAGATAAAGAGGAGCGTAACTCAAAAAAAAACAAAGAATAGAACCGACTTATACTTACACTAAAAAGTGTGAAATAACTTGTTGAAGTCGGTACCATAATAGGTCGAAAGTATCATATTATGACAATATTGCGTGCATGGTACCGACTTCGACAAGTTATTTCACACTTTTTAGTCTACACTAACTTCTACAAGTTGGTTCTTTTATTGATATTATTAAATGATTTTTTGGTAAAAAATAATTTTTAAACCAGGTTTTTTAGTGACGTTGCTATGTACGGGATACACCGTCAATGATATCATCAAGATAGGCGAAACACTTTTAGGTATTGAAGTAATAACTCAAAAACTGCTTGACCCAGTTTGATGAAATGCATATGGTACCACCACAAAAGTATACCTACTCTATCAAACAAAAAGAATCCTCAATATCGGTTCATAAGTTATCCGTGAACACACATAAAAAAACATAATATACAGTCAAATTGAGAAACCTCTTCCTTTCTTGAAGTCGGTTAATAATGCAAAATGGAGTTAATGTGATTATCGATTTGTGTCAAAAACTTCGTTAACTCCAAAAACATCGGCGCTAAAATCTCCAACAATTAAAACTAGATGGCGCTGTAAATAAGTCTTTCTAAGTTGCTGCAGGTACACCCCCACCAACAAGAGTAAAGTATTAACACTTATGACGTGCCGGCCGTGCGGGAAGGTGCTGTCAATACGCATAAATACTGGATTATTTCGATTTAGTTTTATATTCTTTATTAACCCAGTAGCCATTAAACGTAAACTATTTTGATTTAATTAGGTACTTACCTATATGTGATTGGAGTTGTCTTGTTTTTTTTAGCGTTCTTCTAACTATTTCTACTTATAGGTACTGGTATTATTTAAGTAAGTAGTTTTTATGTAACTAACTAAAAATAGTTTAGTATTGGTGAAAAAGGTATTATAATATATTTTATACCTACGAATATGTTTCGTTTTAAAATATGTATGAAAGATGAATTAGTTTTGCATACCTACGTCTGTCCCGTGCACGTATCATGGACTGATTTTGATGAAACTCTGGTATCATAGATGTGATTTTGATTTTGATGTGTCATCAGGCGAATGACTTGCCCATCTTCTTCTTGCTCATTTTCGATCCACTTTACACCAAAAAGGTTTAGTAGTGTCTTACTTGTCACCCTTTTCCTCGTATAGTGCTACTACTAACCTTTTCACATTGTTAAAGTTGTTAAGGCTGATGCCAGCGCTATCTATTGTGGAGATGGTGGCCACCAGCGCTATGTCAGCGATGGTCAACTCTGCACCAGCGGAGTACTTGTTGCCTTCCAGGAAGATGTCCAGGAAACCGATGGCTTCTTCCACCTTCTTCAGTTTAGCTTCTTCTGGCGAATAGCCGTTTACCAACGGGGGAAACTGTAGTGACAGAAGAAGTGTATTAGAAAAAAACCTTTAAAAGATTGTTTATGCAGTTTGTTTTAGTGTATAACTAGATCTAGGAACAGAAATATCACCAAAGCCACAAAGATCAGACTAGTGCGAACTCTTATTTTCCCCATATTTTTGTACGCCGCAGAGACGTGGACGCTACGAGAGATCGAAAAAAAGAAAATAGAAGCTCTAGAAATGTGGTGCTGGAGAAGAATGCTTGGGGTGTCGTGGACCGAGTTTCGTACAAACGTCTCGATACTTCAAGAACTTGGCATCAAGCAGCGTCTTTCAGCTTTGGTGCAATCGCGGATCCTCGCATTTTTCGGACACGTTTCGAGGCGGGGCAGCCAGTCTATAGAGCGGCTTGTCGTTCAGAGCAAAGTAGAAGGCAGTAGACCGCGCGGGAGGTCACCCATGCGATGGACTGATCAGATCAAATCTGCGTTGGGAGGTCCCTTGCATGAGTGCACCAGGATGACTGCGAATAGAGGGGGATGGCATGACATCGTGAGGTGCATTACATCTGCCTCCACCACAACTACATGACGACCACGACCACTCTGTCAAGAGCGAAACGACTGAGAAGAAGATCTAGATATTTTTCAAGATGTTTTGATTATAGTATGCAATGTTATTCCTGCAATAATAAAAATCGACCCCAAGTTCGATACGACATGCGCATCGCACTCCATAGTTCCTAAATGTATATTTTGGACGAAGCCGAAACTATAATATAAATGACTGTCGTAATGGTCGTCGACAAATCCTAAATTCACGGTGAACCCCGTTTTATTATTCATAAAAATACCTATTTTGAACTTATTAATCCTCTGCTGATGGAATCCGTTTTTTACCTTTTTATTTAAAATTCATTATTTGTTTGGGACTTTTACGAGCTTAGCGTCTATGCCAGTCCCGTTAAGGCTTACAATAACTTAACACACCATTCAATACATTCACAAGACTTATTGAAGTACAGCGAAAACACTCTGCACTATGCCGAAGCCACCCAAATTTAGACCAAATTCAGAACGTTTTTGCAACCTCATCTGCTGGCTCCGAATACACTTCACCAGAAGGTGATGAACAACATGACTCCGCAAGTGTTGCAGTTAGGGGAATCCTCCACTCATCAGGTGTTTGTGTTTATTTAGTGGTATATGTCCGGAACGCAACCTATGAGCCAGCTCAATAATACGTCTTCTTAACTTATAATTAAAACTGGGGGGCAAACGAGGAGGTTCACATTGTAAGATTCTGTGCCAAACTCCCTTTATGTTTGATTTTTCTAAATCTATAAAAAATAAAAAGAAAGATCGGGAGGTGGCACAAAATCAGGGGCTAGATTGTTTGATTGTTTTGTCGATTTTTCCGCAAAATTCGTGTTTCCAGTTATTTGACCTAGCTTGTCTATGAACCTGTTGTGCTTCCGCCGTTGCTTTACTCAATGCCTCAAGATTGCTGGGTATTGGGTTGCGTTTAAGGACCTTTAACGCCAATCGACGTCGTGCAATTGCTTGTGATATTGTCGGGTTCCAATAAGGTTTTGGTTGGAAACATTGTAATGGGTCTGTGCAATTTCTAATGAGAGGAATGCTCTGATGTACTGCATGATTAATCTTTTCTATAAATAAATTATAGCAAAGATTGAACCGTCGAAACGGTTGAATTAGTAATTAATTACGTGGGTCACGTGACTTACGTGATATTGCAGCATATATTTAATTATTCACGAGGTTTTCTCGTGTTACTTGCTATTTATGATATGTACTGCAATATCAGATGATACAAATGTGACGTCCGGAGATGTCGTTTGTAAATGTCTAGTTTAATTCTCGTAAATTCACCCGTATTCATACACAAAACTATTTTCTAAGGACGAATCAAACAGCTGTATGCCTCTAGTATTTTCGTTTTACACGACCAATTGGGATGATGTGCATTAAAATCATCCGTAATTATTGTTTTTTCCAAAAATTTGGAGGTTGCGGTTCTCAGGTGGTTCTCGTGCTTGTTCCGTAACTTTAAGACATAAAAAAATTACCGAGCTCTTCTGGGATTTGAAAACAGTTTATATGTATGTCGGTGCATAGCTTTAACCGACGTTATTATTTAGTCAAGCTCCACCTAGTTTAGTTTTGGTGGACTAGAGATGCAAAGTGGCGCCATCTCTGGTATAACTCTGATAGCGTGCGCTGTTCGCTGATTGGTCGGTCGGTCGGTCGTTGAGAGCCAATTGCCGTTGAGTCACTAGTCATCGTCCGACAAAGTCGCTGGGGGGGAGCGCGCGGACATGTTCGGAAGCTCGGAGCTAGGAGCTCACTTTGCGTTTGGTCGTGGCAGAGTTCGCTACTAAGTGGAATACCTTGTCCCCAAGTTAATTCAAGTTTATCTATAAACACAATGTGCTGTAATAATAAATCTCAGTGTGACGTAATAAAAGCAGACTCATTGTACATGTGATATTTTATTCTCCTTGCCCGCTTAGTCCACGCCTAGCCATGAAATTAGAGCATGCCATCCTATAAAGATCCTGATAAAGGCACATGCCTTTATGTATTTTAGTTTAAGCGTGTATTTATAAAACTTAAATACACGCTAAAACATACATGGAGGGTACATACACGCTATAACATACAATAACATGGAGGGTGGCTCAAGTTGATGTGGTTTACACGGACTTCGAAAAAGCGTTTGACCGTGTAGACCACATAATACCTTCTGCGTAAGCTTTATGAACTGTGTATCCGTGGTAACTTGCTGCGATGGATGGAATCTTACCTGCGTAATCGTTCTCAGGCTGTCGTAGTGGGTTGCTATCGTTCGGACTTTACTGAGGTTCCTTCAGGAGTACCACAAAGTTCCATATTAGGACCTCTCCTGTACGCTTCTTATCTTTATGATGTAGGTCAGTATATTAAACATGCCCATTTTCTAATGTACGCCGATGATACAAAAGTTTACATGAAAGTAACACATAATGACTGTATAAACCTTCAGGCGGATCTGAATAGACTGGGCTTTTATTATGCTGCTAATCGAATTAATATAAATGTAAGTAAATGCTCATTTATATCATTTACCAGAAAGAAACATGCTATTAATTTCAACTACCATATAAACGATGTAAACATCACAAAAGTTTATTCAGTTATGGATCTTGGTGTACAAATAGACTCAAAGTTATTATTTTCTGACCATATAGATGCAATAGTAAAGAGATCTTATAAAAGCTTAGGTTTTATATTGCGAGTTAGCCGCCCCTTTTCTGATGTAGTTTGCCTGAAAGTTTTATATTATTTTTTTGTAAGAAGCATTCGCGTGAGCAACGGCAACAAATGTTTATCGTAATTTGTTGCCGTTGCTCACGCGAATGCTGACAAGTGGAGCAAAACTACTATAAATTGGTTTCGCAGAGATCGAAAAAGAAAACGAGGAAGACCATTCAGAAGGTGGGAAGATGATATTAAGATTGCGGCGGGACCGCTATGGGCCAGGATAGCACGAAGCCGAGGAGATTGGAAAAAGTTGGAAGAGGTCTTTGTCCAAATTGGGCAAACGGATAATGGAAAATAATTTTATGTCAAAATTTATGATAAGTAGTTTATCCGAATTAAGGGTTATTATTATTATTAAGAAGCATTCATGAATATTGTAGTCCCATCTGGAACCCTAACTATATAACCTACAATCAGAGCATTGAGAGCATACAAAGTCGGTTTTTAAAACATCTCAATAATCGAAATTGTCTCACATTTACTAATTATAATGAAGCGTGTAGTTATCACCACCTTACGAGTCTTGAAAATCGAAGGATTCTTGCTGACATGTCTTTTCTTCACGGTATTTGTAATGGTTACGTGGATTGTCATGAATTGTCGACTAAAATGTTACGTTTCAATGTTCCAAAAATTCGTACTAGGCACACGAAACTGTTCGCTGTCCCGCAAACAAGTACTAATTATGGTCAAAACTCACTTATAGTCGGTTACACAGAAGTTATAACAAAAGATTTCAATGTACAGATATTTTTCATGACAGCAGGGAGGTTTTCAGACGAGAATTCTTAATGATGTAGATATTTAGAGCGTAATTGAAGAATCAATTTATAACACACCATCAAACATACACTCTCGCGCACACACACATATCCCCACACTAACACACACAACAATACCTGCTTACTACATAATTCATGTTCATTAAATTGTTTCATGAACTGTTAGTGACTGTCGCATTAAGTAAATTTAGGCTAAATAATTTGAATCTGTTATTGGCTTGAAGTTTTATACACTAGTTTAATTCATGTATTATTATGAGCTGTAGATTCTGTTATATATAAATAAATAAATAAATAAAAAAAAGACGTGTGGCAATCGGAGACTGCCGCGGTAAAGCTATTGCATAGCTGTTTTTATCAACT
The DNA here is from genome assembly GCA_917880725.1 of Selenia dentaria. Lineage (NCBI taxonomy): Eukaryota > Metazoa > Arthropoda > Insecta > Lepidoptera > Geometridae > Selenia > Selenia dentaria. The sequence continues at coordinate 35,369,925 of OU862883.1, forward strand.
TATGCAATTATAATTATTTAACCAATGTCATCTAGAGGCGAGTTGCTGAACTAAAGAGACAAGCGTGATATTTCAAAAAGTCATTAAAAGTTCTGCTATTCGTCGATAGATGCCAAATCAACTTATGCAATTATAATTATTTAACCAATGCCATCTAGAGGTGAGTTGCTGAACTAAAGAGACAAGCGTGATATTTCAAAAAGTCATGAAAAGTTATGTTATTCATCGATAGATGCCAAAATTAAAAATTATCACCGCTGTGCCGGTCGGAGTGGGGGGTCTCCACGCTCAAGGCCCGCGATAGAAGCTATGCAATAGCTTAAAAAGTAAAAAAAAAGACCAGTTCTTATCCTTATAATAATACGTATCTAAGTGGAATGGTTTTATGTAGATTTTATTTAATTAATGCGAGCGATCCAATAAATGTATAAAATGAGACATTTTATATTTTTAACATTTTTTATGTGTAAACAAGAACTATATAACTACTACCCTTGCGTGAACGATATTTAAATATAACTTACATAATACTCTGCGAATCTCTGAAACAGCGTTCCAAGATCAAAGTCCAGCCTCTGGTCGACGACAGCCCTGGCCTGCGGGTCCTGCGGGTACAGCTTGCTGCCAGCTCCGTACTTGTTGACGAGGTAGCGGCTGATGGCGCGGGACTCCCAGATGGTGAAGTCGCCGTCCACTAGTGTCGGCACCACGTGTTGGGGGTTAATCTGGAAGTTGTGAGAAGTAACTGCATTATAAAAACTTAGCAAATCTAAATGTATATTATGAGTATGTGAAAATAAATAAAAAGTATACTGAATTATTTTATGCAGATCGCTACAGCTTCTTGAGCGAGCGAGCGATGTGCCTCTCCTTTAACTGACCAAATTGCCTTTAATCTGTCCGTATGTTTATTAGTTTATATGTTGGTCCTCCTGGTAGCATTTTTCAACCAATTACGACGAAACTGGGTATGCATAATTTCTACTATTGAATATTTTTTATTGTTGTTTGTTATTTTTGAGTGCTTACTTAATATTTAGTACTTTTCCTAAAAAGGGGGGAGTTTGCTGCGGTACTATTTACTGACAGACTTTGATAAAATAAAATAAATAATTAGCAAATTATTTAACTATTTTAACTACATATTATTAATTGTACAATATTTAACTATTACTATTTATTTATTCTTAGGTACCCGACTTCAAAAAGGAATTTCGAATATGAGCATCACATTACGTCATAGGTTAGGTGGTTGCCGAAATCATAGGTTATGAATATTAAAAACTGACCGTTTTTGGTAATATTCGGCAATAGAATTTTGTCGCAGAACTATTACTTTATATTACTTAAATGAATAATAGTATTTTATTATAAATTATACTACCTAATCTATTTATTCAGTTTTATTTAGTTAATTACGGTGCTTGAATTAAAATATTTCGAAGCGATGATAATGATACCCCCAGGGGTAACAAGGGTATAATCGATGGCAGTGGGATGGATCCACACCTTGGACTTGAGCTGTTGGTGACGTTACCATCATGATGAAACCCACTGCATGGTGGTGGGGCATTGGCGTCCGCCTGGCTAGCTACCACACTCAACTTTGAAAATCTGTCGCTAAGCACCTATAAGCATCTATGGCAATGTGTTCCGGCATCTATTCTCGAGAGCCAGTTGCTATTCCAGGTCTAGTTTAATACCACTGCATCATCACTGACCATCACGGCAGATGATCATGTCAAGTGTAAAAAATAATTACAAAACAAGTAAACAGTTGACTTAAAATAAACGTTTGATTTCACAAAAGGGTCTATTACTTCCGCTCGGGGATAAATTCACTTAAGTTTGCAATGTTTTTTTTCTGTGAAAGTTATTATACCTAAGTACTATTCGTTTTCTAAAATAAATGCAATGTATGGCCTGTTCTTATATGCTCACCTTTATATACTCTGGCGTCAGATGTTTCCCGTGAAACACATCGATTGTCTTCTCTTCCAATTCCAAATTCAGCAGCTTAGCCGTCAGCAAGACATTACGGCACGGCGGGGAACCAAGTGAACCATAGAGAGTCAGATCAGTCAGAACCATTTTTGATTTTATTCTAAAATCGAAAACATATTGTAATCCAAATGCTTTATGTAAATACCTGAATAACAAAATACCATCCATTATACGTGTCATATTGAAAACGCTTTAATTTTTATTTAATACTAGCTGACCCGCCCGCGGCTTCACTTGAGGATGATTCTTCGTGCGTGATTGAAAGGCATCAATTACCAACATTTCAAGTTTGTAACCCCAAGCGGGTTAGCTCTGTGTTAAGAGATCCATCAACACAAATAATTTTTATATAAATTATCACATAAGACATGTCTTCTGTACGAAACATAGTTATATTTAAGATATTTTCACACAGCTTAAGGAGTACTTTTATATATTGAGTTTTAATCGTGTTAATACCTTGTTTTGCGGCCGAGAGACTGAAGAGGATTAACTGGTAACCGATGGTAGAACGTTATTTTATTTGCTTCTTTTATATGGCGTATCTGTCATCACAGATACGCCATAGATATGCGATAAGACACTTGTATCTTCATAATTCATAAATAGTAAGCATGACATAATGCTTACACGGATGACCATGCTTGCGTGTATTCATAATAATCCTAAGTAGTTCACGATAACATGCATATGCATGACATAGCCACTTAATCAGTTGTTCGGAAATATTGTGGAATTGAAATAAGATAAATCCTATTTCTAGATTATTCCAAAACATGATGTTATAAGGCGCAGTTCTGTTGTCATCCGAGTGACTGATAAGTCCAAAACTTATAAATTAGACCATGTTTATTTTAACAACGAACTTAATATGCTATTTCTAGATTGTTTGTGTTCATCTTATTTTGCTTATACGTACTTTGCATGTAAAATAAGAACGGTTACTTAAGTTTTTATTGTAAATCATTTATTTCATAATTATTAAAACACGAGCTATGTGTTACCTAATAAAAATATTGTTTCGTTAAAATTTTCGTCTAGATAAGTAATAACCTATCACCTGATAGGTGTACAAAATGATCCCTCCATGTAATATGATTCCCTGTTGTTCTAGCAAACTACTAATGCCATCTATCTAATTTATGTACAAATGTCTTCCCCGTGCCCGTATCCCGCTCAGTGCCCCTACAAAGTGTCATGGCGGTGTACCTACCTAAGTGTTGCGTGTCATAATATCACAAAAAAAGAAGATCAATGTGTTTAATCTAAGATAACCATAAAATCAATGTCGCAATTCTATTGCATTTTCCCGAATGAATGTTTAATGGACTCTTCCTATCAATGTTTAATTTCATTTCAAACACGTTTCGATCTCACTATGGGTAGTTATATTATATGGTAAGTTTTGGACATGTTTTGAAAAACATGCATTAGAGGTAAAATGATCCCGTCTTGCATTCAAAAAGTCCATTGAACGTTCCTCTCACTAAAATCCACTTGACTCTTCCCTATAAATACTGACCAGGATAGCTTCAAGGGTTCTAATTCGAAAGCACCGTCTTATTGTTACCTATGTATTCATTCAAAACTCTACGGTCATGGTCATGGTCTGGCCATTTTCTTCCCTGAGATCCAGTTGACTTTCCTGCTTATCGACAGAGTTCAAGAATTCGGGTCGTAATCAATACAATTACTTTAGAGTTAAATATCGACGCCTATGTCCGTTTCCATCACTATCAAATGTCAGAATTTTCATTGATTATCAGCAGAGAAAGAAGTCAAGTCTACACAAACACATTACTGTAAATCAAATCACTTCTGGGGCCTTATTCGCTATGACCAATCAAACTAGTAACACAGCGCGTTACGGCGATCTTCAAGGAATGAATGAATGAAGACTTTTCTTGAAGATAACGCAATGAGCGCGTTACGTGTATGAAATGACCTGATGAATATGACCAACCTCTGGGTCTACAATATTCTCATATAAAGAGGTGTAAAACGTGAGGGTCAGACCAGACAGGGCATAGTCAGTTCCAAATTAACTTCGTTTTCACATCACTACCTCGGAAGGGATTCGTTTATCATTTGAAATATTCGCGCAAAAGTCCGCCAACGTGGAAAAAAGTTATTAGAAACTAAAACTTTACGAACTATGGAGTATCTAACCTTTATTCTATTGCGCAGAAATGAGGTTCACCCTAGTCTTTATGTAGTGAGGTGAAAAGTCGTGTTCTTCTCTCGGCATTCTAGAATCTTTCACTTGCTCAGTAGCTCTACCATGAGTTGGCAACATAAATGTCATCTATAGTCGATACTCGATCTCGCCTACCTAGGTATAGGTAAAGCTTGTGATTGGCGTACTCGCTGTCAAATTTGACCGCAAGGTGGCTCTGTTTTTTTTCATACATTTTTGTTTTTTCCAATGCAATTACTCGCACTAAAAAACAACTTTCGCTGCCTTGCATAACAATTTAACTATGAGACTCAGTGCCAATACCTTTCAGACAGCAATAGAAATATATATTTAGGAGATATGTATTACTTTTCAAGAAAAGAAGTAAAAACCAGTTGTTATGATGTTAGATTTCATTGAAATTGCTCCGATAACCCTGTAGGCACATATTGATGAAGATTGACGTTGATAATTTAATAATATATTCAAAAGGGGTTCCGAGGAATCACGATCACCTTATTCTATGCGGATGAATTCATGTACAAAAACTAGTGCACAGAATAGAACAAATATAAATACGTGATGATCGAGAACCTCCGACTTATATTTAAACAAAGACTTCATGTCTATTGCTCAAATATTATATATAGGCGGTAAAAACTGCCTCATGTCAATGACTCATTCGTATGATATAGGTATGTAGGTACGATGTACAGATTGTGACACGTAGATTGTAATGTATTATTTATTGTGGTAGTATATTACATATGTTTTTTATGGGATAGGTTGGCAAACGAGCAAGCGGCTCACCTGATTGTAAGTGATACCGTCGCCCAAGGCATTCCGAGATCTCGAGGATGCATTGCCGACCTTTGAAGAAGGATGATAGGAAGGAAGAGATAAAAGGCATGAGGGTAGGAAGGGGAGGGGGAAGGAGAGGAAGAACGGGGAAGGGGGGAATCGGGCCTAAGGAACCTCCCACAAACCGACGAAACGCAATAGCAGGCTATGTTAATTCACGTCGGTGTTATGTGGGAGTGTGGTACTTCCCCGGTCGTGCCGGCCCATTCGGCTGTGGGGTTACAGCGTGGCACTACCACAAAAAATGTACATGAATAGTGCAATTGGATTTGGCCGTATTATAAGGCTACACGTAATCGTTTCAAGGCTGACCGGTGCCGGTGAATGAAGCTCAATGATAAAATAATCTATTGTCTACTATCTGTGAGATAAAGTTGGTCGCTTATTTTATAATACTATTCATAAGTTTAAGTGGAAAAGACGTGTGTACTCATTACTTGGTAAGTTGGTATTTTTATACTGAATAATAAGTATCTATACCTCCTAACTTATATGTTATGTAAGAAATATTTTACTGCTATACCACAGTCTGTGAACAGTCATTATAGTAGATAAGAGGGCTTGTTAATATTATGCTTGTGTACATTATAATCAGGGTTGGGCAGTATTTGAATTACTTGTAAATAAAGTTCGCAATTGAAATACTAAATACGTATTTGTATTTCAATTACTTAAAATGTAATTTGTATTTCTTATTTCAAATACCTGGCGCCGAGGAATTTTGTAATTAATATTTCAAATATTTGAGGCATCAAAATACATTTTAACATTAAAATACACTTAACCTTTATTTAGCGATTGTGAGTGACCAGTAGTAGTAGTAGTACTTATTAGTTTTCATTTAGCAGGCAACAAGAGGCTGTTTGTCTGACAGTACATTTAAAAATCTAGTGTTCATGAAAGGAAAGCCTAGTTTTACTGATTAATTAGTCTTGTTTCCTCTACTATACAGCCCGTGCTGGTCTAGATTACTTATTTTGTAATTTGTATTTCGTATTTCAATTCAAAATAGCTAAAATACTGTATTTTATATTTGAATGTATTTTGTATTATGTATTTTAATTAGGTACTTGCGATATAGTATTTTTAATTTGTATTTCAATTAAAGCAAAGCACGTATTTTGCCCAGCCCTGCTTATAATAAGGTTAACATTCTAACAGAGCATTAAATATTGGTCCATTACATTATCTACCACTCTGGGTGTTTGGGAAACGGGTGACAAATAAGGGCGTTCCTCTCAGATAAAGTCTATGAGCGAAACTATAATCCATCAAGCGGGCCTGATGCAGGTTTACGAATAGGTTAGCCGCCAATTGAAGTATCGGAGTTTTTTAGACCTCTTTAGATATGGCATTACAACTACCTTACTAAGGCAACCACTAAAACTCTGCTTCTGAAGCACAGCTCCATTGAAATGCCTCAAACAGTAACGTATTTAATAAGTGGCTATAGCAAAGCTCTTGATCACTAATGCTCTATACATAGTGTGTAGCCGCAACGAAACAGATCTTAAATCAATGAGGTGAATTTATTTGTAAAAATGTGGGTAATGTTATCAGTTCTACATATTTCAGCATTATTGGTTGGTATATCTATGGGCGGTATGCAATATGTTTTATTAGTGATTATACTTTTAGATATGACCTTTACATTATATAATTGCGTATTTAAATTTAAAATTATTAATTAACCCTTTGCGTCCCAGAGATGTATATATACGTCACGTTTCATTCATAAATCTTTTGTTTTATTTAACCATTTGAATGTCACCAGACTAAGTTATTGATTATTATTATTATTTATTATTATTACATCTACAAAGTAGGCACATTGTTTGTAATTATTTCTATCATCATCATCATCTCAGCCGTAGGACGTCCACTGTTGAACAGACGGCTCCCCTATAATTTATCCCTACATATATCATTATTTCTAGGAATAAGTTGAAATATATATCTCTCTCTCAAATCGTTAAGCACAGGCACAGTATAGTCACAAGCGATCACTTGTAGGTAAGGTACGAGAATATCATATCCTGAAACATTATATAACTCCATGTTCGCAGTAAACAATGGCGATAGACCTGTACTACACGCCGGGGTCGGCTCCTTGCCGCATCGTCCTTCTGGTGGCTGCAGCCCTGGATCTAAAGCTCAACTTGAACCAAATAAACTTTGAGAATGGAGAACACCTAACCCCGAACTTTTTAAAGGTAAATATTGTCTCAACTACTGCACTAGGGTATTGCTAATGTCCTCATCAACAATAGCGACAAATTCGTACCTACTACACGCCAGCGAACAATGAAGCGCTTGTAACGGAGCTTGACTTGACGGTCTTAATCAATCAACAAATTAAGCAACACTTACTGTGGTCAGGACTTGGATGGGTGTTTGCTAGTGGCATTATTGAACTACGTATAAGCGCTTCCGTGCTTCAGAGGACACGTTATGTCGTCGGTGTCGGTCGTTTGTCTTAAGACAACAGTCGTTATAGGCTATGTCGAAGGCCTTCGGCCGGCCTGAAAACTTCGACATGGGTTGGCCACTATCCACCAAGCCGCACTGGGCCCGCGTGGTGGATTATGGTCCAACTCCTCTCTCTGAGCGTAAGGCTCGAGTCCCAGCAGTGGGAACAACATGGGCTGATTATGATTATGATTTTGACACGCCAGGGTTGACTTCCTAACGTATGCTCTTCCTAACGTATGCTCTTCCTGGTATGCTGCCATGGAGCTTAGCTACAAAATTGTTAACTTGGGGTTGAATAGCACTTAAAACCGAACTTTTTAAGGTTATTCTTTATCGATTCGATGTAGGCAGTGACAGCAATCTCAAAGCTTTTTCATTCTACATCAGACTGCACTGCGCTCATCTTGGGGTAATTATTTCTCTAGTTAGTCCTATAAAAATGTATTTAGACCCATTTCCCAGTAATCGGCTTCATCATCATGTGAATGTCTGCAGTTTTACTACTCGACCACACGGATATAGTAAGAAGACTAAAGAAAACAAAACCGTTCGAGTTAGTGTAGCGATCGTGCTAGTGTATTAGTGTAATGTAATGTAAGTACTGCTTCAAAGAACACATGAACATAGTATCTTCCCCTTAAACAGAGACAATAAGAAAAGTGTTCCAGCTGGGTTATTATGTATCTCATTTGCTAACAAATTTGGATTGAAATCTGAAAAAATGGCGGCTCTATGTCACTTTTGTCAGCTTCAGTGATCAAATTACTAACATTTTTGCTTACTGGAGTTGCCAAAACTGACATAGGGCCGCCATTTTTCCAGATTTCTATCAACATTTGTTAGCAACTGAGATACATAATAGCCCTGCTGGACACATTCTTACGTATAGTGAATATAGCAGTTTAGGATAGAATACAATTACTTATTAGCCTTTTTAGGCTAGATTGTAATATCAATAGGGTGCATAATATTTATATGTATCCTACGTTAAAAAAACCCCAGTAAGTTTACTGTAACACAATCTAAGAGGTTGTTCACGCCAAAGCGTGACGTCACCTTAAGGCGCACCGCGCCCGCGTGCCCCACCGCCGCTTCGCCTGCAGCTGTCATAACTAGAAGAAAGCGGCTGCGGAAGGAAGCGGAAACAGTCACCTTTTTGTACTCGCGACCGGCGGACGTGTACCGCTGCGTTCCGCGCAGCAACCGCATGGCACCGCCATTTTATATCAGCACGAGTCACCGCGAATGACTTCGCCGCGAGTGACCTTCAGGGTGTGTTCGGCCCGACCAGACACTACTCCTAAATCAGCACGTGTGTACACACGCAATCAGCCCGCCGCGTAAACCAGTGCACAACCCAAAGGGACAATACAGACATTAGAACCAAGTGACAATAGTTCTTCAGCTCATTCAGCACGCCGTCGACAGCAGCACGCCTCCAACGAGGACTTACGGTCACCAGCACCCACCAGACCACGAGCTCCTCGACAAAGGTATTTACCATCAATTATCCCTTACCTATTCTCTGGTTGCAGGAAACTGCTCAACCACACTTAACCCCCCCCTATCAACGAGCGTATAGCTAGCAGGAAACTGCTAAACTATATTTTTCCTTCGAGCCGGATTTATCCGGTTATCCGGATATAACCGGGTACCCGGATAAACCACATTTCCCACGAGCGCGGATATCCGGCAACATAATCTCTTTCGCTGCCGGATAAACCAGTGCTATCACCCCCTACCCCCTTTAATACAGTCCAAATCAATCAGCTCTTAATTAAAATTCCTTTTAATACAGGCCACATTTAAGCTCAATTTAATTCCCAAATAACGGATATCAATCCCTATCAGACCTATTTAATTTACAAACTACATTTTATTGACTTAATATTACCCCAATTACGTCATACAAATCAGCCCATATTAAGCTCAATTTAATCCCTTCATTGTTATTGATTTAATTTAAATCCCTTCCGTCATACAAATCACCTAATTAACTCAGGTATTTGCTTATCAAACAAAACCCGACTAGCGATTCGAAGCTTCTAGCAAAAAAATTCCACTCGTTAGGAACAAACATATTGCCAAGCGAAACTGACCCTTGTTACTAATTGGAACGACTGCCGATACGATTGTTCACTAATTGTTTGCAAGAAAGGTTCGTAATTAAAATTCTTAAGGCTAAGTACCTACCTACGCCAGGTGCTTTGTTGATTTTAATTATAAAATTATACTAAGTACTGTTAGACGGGTTTGCTTGTGTTCTTGAGATTAAATAATCATAATTCGTCCATAGTCGAACGTTTGGAATTCAGCCCATTTATTTTATTTCAAGCCGCACACCATTTTGGAGTTCCGTGAAAATTATTACGTAATTAGCTGTTGTGATTCAACACTCATAAATCATTTAGACATGCTACTTAATTAGGTTACATATGTTATTTATAATTGGGTTAACTACTTATATGTAAATTAGGGTTCCGCGCAGTTATTAAATATTTAGTACCGAACGAACTTACAGGTTTCATTTAATTAAGTAATTAAACCATCAGCCCATATAAGGTTTGGTACAAACGTTATTAATTTAGGCGTTATTTTAACCGACTTCCAAAAAAAGGTGGTGCGGAATTTCACCTACGATTAAATACTTTAATATTTTTATTTCCTTTTAATTTTGCTTGCGTCCTTGTGCCTGACTTCGCCTACGACGATTAACGATGCCTTCTGAATCACAGGTAGCCAGATTTAGACAGGAACAAATCGCTATTATTAAGCTTTATTTGGAAGCGTTATCATTGAGGTCTAGCAAACCAAGGCGCTATAGCCCCGAGTTCGATGCCAGAGCATCGGGCGTAAGATTGACCCGCGATAGATTTGACGCGGCGTATTATATAATATTGGACACCGTAGGCTTATCAGATTCCGAGGAGGAATTCTACAACGAGCAGTATGAAAGGACAATAGACGCCTACTACGAGATTCTCGTTGTAGAATTGGAACAAAAAACATGGTCATTAGCGCCCCCTCCGTCACCAGATCAGCAGGTATCGAACCTGCACCCTCTCAGCTCCGCGCCTATACCCGCGCGCTCCTCATCATCAGCTCAGCAGGTATCGAACCTGCAGCCTCAGTGCTGTGCGCAGGATTCGAACCCGCACCCTCTCAGCTCCGCGCCTATACCCGCGCGCTCCTCATCATCAGCTCCGCAGGTATCGAACCTGCAGCCACAGTGCTATACGCAGGATTCGAACCTGCACCCTCTCAGCTCAGCGCCTATACCCGAGCGCTTTTCAATATCTGCTCAGCAGGTATCGAACCTGCAGCCTCTGTGCTATACGCAGGTTTCGAACCTGCACCCAATCAGCTCCGCGCCTATACCCGCGCGCTTCTCATCATCAGCTCAGCAGGTATCGAACCTGCAGCCACAGTGCTATACGCAGGATTCGAACCTGCACCCTCTCAGCTCCGCGCCTATACCAGCGCGCTTATCGCCATCAGCTCAGCAGGTATCGAACCTGCAGCCTCTGTGCTATACGCAGGTTTCGAACCTGCACCCAATCAGCTCCGCGCCTATACCCGCGCGCTTCTCGTCATCTGCTCAGCAGGTATCGAACCTGCAGCCTCAGTGCTATGCGCAGGATTCGAACCTGCAACCTCTCAGCTCCGCGCCTATACCCGCGCGCTTCTCGCCATCTGCTCAGCAGGATTCGAACCTGCAACCTATCGGCTCCGCGACTATACCCGCGCACTTCTCGTCCCCACTTCAGCAGGTTTCGAACCCACAAGCTCCGCGCTATGCGCAGGGTTCGAACCCACGACCGGTCAGCTCCGCGCCAAGACCCAAACAGGTATCGAACCCGCAACCTCACTATGGTGACAACCATTGCTACCCATGTAGTAATGTAAAGGGTCACAAGCCTCGGGTATGTACCCGATACTACGCACTACCAGTGCGCTTATTGCCGGTACAACAGCGCGAGGTACCACGGCGCCGTCCCACACCTGATACGGGCCAGATGGTGTACTCCCGTCGTACTCCACCGCGCACTACCTCGCGTCCTTCGCCGCCGCCTAGGCAATGACTAGGACGGCACATCCAACAAATACCGACTCAGCCCACAAAGAATCAGCACACACACACAACACGACGACAAAGTGTCATCGCAAACACCTTAAGTCAGTTAGGTGCTGACATTCTGCACTCACCCTTGCGCCAGCAATTCTGGACGTTATCAGTATACAAATGTATACAATGTTTACGTTTCCGCGTCCAAACTAAGGCTCCGTACATGGCCGACTCACCCGCCGACCGCGTAAACGTTCCGCCCGTATTTAGCAAAGTCACGACGGACTTTACTGGACCATTTTTGATAAAATCCAGTACACTGAGAAACACCAAGCTATTAAAAGGCTACCTCTGTGTTGTAACATGCCTAGCCACGAAGGCGGTCCATCTCGAACCGGTATCTGAGTTATCCACGGAAGCGTTCCTTGCGGCATTACAGCGTTTTGTTTCTAGGCGCGGTGTACCGACGTTAATTAGATATAATTGCGGTACAATTTATGTAGGCGCTAGAAATGAACTTAGGGAAATACAAGACTTTCTTGCAACCAACAATAACAATATCGCACCTACACTTTCAGCTCTTTTAACGCGCATTGCAGCCAAGCTCAATGCACGCCCTCTCAGCCCACTCTCTTTTGACCACGCGGAATTTGAATTACTCGCCGCGGGTCATGTCCTTTTAAACCGTCAGCTCAATGCCCTACCTGAGTATTCGGTAGGAGGACGAGCCATTTCTGCACACAAAAGGGTTCAAGCTCGTCCTACCCTTATCCCAACACCTTTGGCAATCCTGGTCCAAACCCTACCTGCACACCATCCAAACACGCTCCAAACGGACTCCCCGATCCAGCCCACCTCAAGTCGGGGAACTGGTACTGATGGTGGACGACCAGGTGCCGCCTCTACACTGGCGCATGAGCCACAAGACGAACCCATGAAGGGATGGCGTCACCCGAGTGGTGGAAATCAAGAACGACCACCTGACTGTCGATTGACCACCACACCACACCTTTGCCGAGTGGGGAATATGTTCACGCCAAAGCGTGACGTCACCTTAAGGCGCACCGCGCCCGCGTGCCCCACCGCCGCTTCGCCTGCAGCTGTCATAACTAGAAGAAAGCGGCTGCGGAAGGAAGCGGAAACAGTCACCTTTTTGTACTCGCGACCGGCGGACGTGTACCGCTGCGTTCCGCGCAGCAACCGCATGGCACCGCCATTTTATATCAGCACGAGTCACCGCGAATGACTTCGCCGCGAGTGACCTTCAGGGTGTGTTCGGCCCGACCAGACACTACTCCTAAATCAGCACGTGTGTACACACGCAATCAGCCCGCCGCGTAAACCAGTGCACAACCCAAAGGGACAATACAGACATTAGAACCAAGTGACAATAGTTCTTCAGCTCATTCAGCACGCCGTCGACAGCAGCACGCCTCCAACGAGGACTTACGGTCACCAGCACCCACCAGACCACGAGCTCCTCGACAAAGGTATTTACCATCAATTATCCCTTACCTATTCTCTGGTTGCAGGAAACTGCTCAACCACACTTAACCCCCCCCTATCAACGAGCGTATAGCTAGCAGGAAACTGCTAAACTAGAGGTAATGGTATCCATATGGGTGGACTCTTCCAGAAAAAATCTACTGCCTTGGCACTTACTCGTACTTAGATAGCCAGATTAAATACTGGCTCACTCAAAAGAAGACAATACAGGCGTAGTGCCACCCTGAACTGCATTATACATTAGAGATAACATATGCAAAAATGTCACATTCAAAAAATAACACTGTCTGCGATATACAATTTGGAATCGCAGATGATACTCAGCGTGAAGATTACCAGAACCTATAATGACTGAACATAAAAATAGTCTGTGGTCTGCAAATTACCACGCTTATCATCACTCAAATGATGATGAAATCTATTTACAATACATTAGCAATATTGCATCATCTTATCTAATCAGGTTCTGCCCTGTTTTTATAGAGACTGATAATGCTTACGATATTATTCCAGATGAACCCCCAACACACTGTGCCCACGATCCTCGATGGAGACTTCGCCCTCTTCGAATCCCGCGCCATTTCCCGGTACCTCGTGAATAAGTACAGCCCCGACAGCAGCCTCTACCCTAAAGATCCGAAGACCAGGGCTCTGATCGACCAGCGGCTCGACTTCGACCTAGGCTTACTGTATCAACGCTTTTCAGACTATTATGTAAGGAAATATATTGATTACAACTCGCCTGCCAAGTGTTGAGATTCTACCATTTTATATATTTGAATGGATACCAGTACACAGAGAACTTATATTTTATATATAGAGATATAGACGTAATGTTCAGGGAAAGACGTGCTACCCGGGTAGATAACTTTAATGGAACAGGGGCCATTTCCGTTCCAGCGAATGCTATAAGTACTGCATGGATGAAGTGTTATGGAACATATAATTCGGTTTTATTTGTTGACGCGTCACGCGACGCACGTAGGCTTACCAAAGAATACTAAGGTGGCTTTTGGAGAAAATGTCTCATAATAATACTGGTCTACATCAATATTAAGTATAACTATGCGCGAACAGTTTTCCTTTTATTCTATTACCCAAGTGACGAGGCCCGGCCAGGTCGTATTCTTGCAGCGCCGGAACTTAGAACTGAAGATTTGCGTGGCAACTGGAAATACAAACTCATCACCCCAAGACATTGATCATAAGACATTCTTCCAGTAATTTCACTTCCTACAGTGCTTACACTCAATAAAGCTTGCGCACCATTCCTTAGCGGAAGAATATCTGGTACTGTGGTAGTACCAACCAAAAAGTTCTACAATTGTGGAGAAAATATCTTTATGAGATGTCTAATAGGCCACTTTATGTCGTATATACTTCTTCACTACAATATGTAAATAATTGTTATGTTTCCTAGTATCCTATTGTGTTCGGCGGTGCCAAGGCTAATCCAGGAAACTTGAAGAAATTGGAAAATGCCCTGGAGATCTTTAACACGTTCCTCGAGGGTCACAAGTATGCAGTTGGCTCCGAGCTGACCCTGGCTGACCTGAGCCTCGTCGCTACCGTCTCCACTATAGATGCAGCGAGAATCAGCCTGAGCCCTTATCCTAATGTTCAGAAGTAAGGACCAGATTTAACAGATTTTTAGGACTCATATATTTTTTTCGATAATTGCATCGACGGGCATAATATAGGTAGTTATTATGGTTGGTTTTTCAGTTACGCTTACCGTCCGCGCGGGTGGTAAGCGCGTGTTGGTATGTACCTAACGTTCGAAAGTTATAAGGTACTCGTATCAAACATAAAAAAAACAAGTAGATACAATTTGAAAAATTTTATACCGACTTCCATTCTATTCAGTTATTGGTGTGTCTCTCAAAAACTAATGGACCGAATTTGATGAAATTTAAATGGAATCACACGGAAAGCCTCAGATTTCAAACAAAAAAGAATTTTGAGAATCGGTTTACCCTATCGAAAGTTATAAGGTAACAAACATAAACAAAAATACAGTCGAATTCAGTACCTCCTCCTTTTGGAAGTCGGTACAAAAACACACTATGCGGTATGATGTTAAAGACAGTTGTTCCA
Source organism: Selenia dentaria (assembly GCA_917880725.1). NCBI lineage: Eukaryota > Metazoa > Arthropoda > Insecta > Lepidoptera > Geometridae > Selenia > Selenia dentaria. The sequence continues at coordinate 35,385,107 of OU862883.1, forward strand.
TTGATAATTATTGTACCGACGGCTATTAGCTTAACATACCCACAATTGTCACACCATATTGTTCTTTAATATAGTCCACCTCATATGCCTCCTCATCTTCGTCGAGTTTCTTTACGTTGAACATCATCACCATCGGCCTGTCTTCTTTTCAGCACCTATCTATTATTTTATTTATTTTTATTTTCATAGGAAAACTTAGAGCCTATATACATTGTAGGTCAAAACAACATTCTTGTGAACAAACTGGGCCAATTACAAGTTTTCACATTTAGGTATACATTACTAATATGATTGCGTAGCAGTATAATAAGCAGTGTAATACTAAGTTGTAGACACAAAGACTTAGATTGGAAAAGAGAAGTTAAGTTTGAGAACCAAAAAATTCAAGAGCCAAGTGCTTTCGCATAGATCGCACACTGTCAAAGAAAACGTCGAAGTCATTATTTTGTAAATATTTGTTAACAAATGTTGAAGTTCTTATAAAAAAAGTATTCTTTATGTAATTAGTCTTAAAAGAGGGGATAGCAAAAAGAGGGGTATGTCTTGTACTTATCAATGATGGCGTTCGAAGCAGTATTTTGCTGAGTAGTTCAGCATTGTCAACTTTTGTATGTATGATATTTAAAAAGTATGATATATCAGCTATAGTTCGTCTCGTTTCAAGCGGGAGCAGGTGATGACGTCTGCATCGCTGCTCATATTCCTCGTCAAAGGATCTACATCGATATTGCAGGAATCTTAGGAACTTACGTTGCACATTTCCAATGCGTACGATATTGTATTTATAGACGGGGTTCCAAACCTGGGAACAGTATTCCAGAATAGTGCGGACGTAGGCACAGTACAAGATTTTAAGTGTTTATACAGTTAAAAGGAGTACATACTATTCCATAAAATCTTTTATAATACTCAAAACCTATTGAATTGGCTTTGATAAATAAAAAAAATACTCATTAGTTAATTGAATAATAATGTGTGAAATTAAAAGCAAAACATACACGTTTTTGAGACAATCCTCTCCCATTCTATCACCGCTCTATATCTCAGAAGAAAAGCTATGCTGTAAAACAAGCAACATTCGTTAGTACCTTAAGAAGTAGCTAGTCTAGTACTACAAGTTGTTACATTTTGCAGGTGGTTCGAGCTGGTGAAGGCCACTGCTCCAGGGTACCAGGAGGCGAATCAGAAGGGCATCGACGCATTCAAGCAAATGATAGCTATGCTTTACGCTAAGACTGAACTATAAGTTCAATTAAGCAGAGTACCTACCATTAGATACTTTTAAATATTTTTTGTACTGTCACATTAGATTACACTGTCTCGAAGGTGGAGTCTATAAATTTCATTAAATAAATTATATACTTATTTAAAAATAGGTTCTTCATCATTTTCTTACTTGTATTTTGACTTTCAACATTTACGAGTATACCTTCTTACTTTACTTATGCAAAAACAATTTTACTCGTTCGTGGAATTTCTGATCGGAAGTTTATTTATTTTAATTTATTTATTTAAAAGGAAAACCAATAGCTAAAGTAACTTTGTGGAAGGAAAGCGGAGTCGCAAGTTAAACTAAAATTGTGGAAGGAAAGCGGAGTCGAGGATGATCTCCAACTAGGTGGACTGATGTTGTCAAAGAGACAACGAGGACAAATATAGCCACGGCCATTAGACAAGCCGAGTGCCGCAACACCTGGAGAAACCTTGTCCAGAAGGCCATTTACGGTGGTCACGACCCTCAGTCATGAGGAAACGATTAAGAAGAAGAAGAAGAAAGTAACTTATGAATAAAAACATAGCAACAGAGAGCTAATTATAGGTTTTTACGAATAGTTACATTATACTCGTAGAAGCAATTTATGAGCAAATTAAAATATCGCTTACTCGACACAAATCAGTGAAAATAGTATTAACTATAACATAAGTAAGTACACCAAAACTTGTCAATGAACGGAATACCCTACATCATGAAATAGAAACCAGTTTTTAATCATTGCCACTGTTGAAGAACTCACTGCTTAACCGCTGTTTGGCTGAGCTAGCGCTCGTACAGAATAAGTCGAGATTGGTTTGCTTGCAGCGTTTATTAAATTTATCGCTAGCCCTCAAAAGAAATGAATTCTGTCTGTAATTTGTTCCTACAGTAGGAATGAAAATAGTAGGGCTCGATCGAGTTAATATACGTGGGGCGTTAATGTTGATCTTGCTAAGCAACTCGGGACAACCAATGATATTCGAAGTTATTTTCAATAAAAAAGATAGGTCAGCTATTTCGCGTCTTTGGGATAGTGGAAGGAAATGAAACTTTTTACAGAGTGAAATATAATTAGAAGATGACGTATAGGGAATTCTCAGACGAAAACAAAGATACTTATAAATTTGATTTCTTTCTATTCTATCCACAAACCTATATATCATACCGGGGGTTCCATACCTGTGATGCATATTCAAGAATAGTCTAGAGGATAGGAGGAGGAGATAGAGGAAGGTAAGTTAATCCCAGGTCTTCAATCGAGAGTCTTAGAAAATTCCTTATTGTGTTTCTTTTTAGTAACCAGAGGATCGGAACCCAGTTCAAGAACCGCAGAAAAACCGTTCACCTGTTTTATTTGTATGGACTCTCGTTGACATGACGCTCTAAATCCACTCAGTTTATCAGCTTACAAACGTATAGACGTCTGCAATATTCTTTATAGTTCACCTAAATGAGCGTCATGCTATAATTTCATTCAAAACTGTTTATGTCAAGTTTAAGAACTGCACGGAACTTGCATGGTTTTTATGAAGCTGATAGTAAGGCCCCTGGTGATTGCGCAAGAAGCCCTACACTTCAAAAATGCCGTAAAGGTTTTGGAAGGTGATACAGTAATGGAACTGTTGCCATAAATTGGTTTGCTAGGTGCTATTTTAGATACTTGGTCCAATACATACTTTCAATCTTATACTCCAGTATTCTTTTTCAATCTTGTAGAATCTACAATATTATTCATACAACCATTATTGATTCTTATCTGAATACAACTGCTTGGTCGAATTGTCATTGTCAGATGACGCAGGTTCGTTCCCGTCCGAGAGTCATTTTACTCTCTTATATCAAATATTATATTTAGGTACTTCTGATAAGTTTAGGTAAAACGCTTACATTTAAGGGATACAAACAAGTTTAGGATGTTTTAAATTTTATTGGTGCCTTATTTACTAAGTCTTAAAATAACATAAAGATACAAACGGTGTTGGAAAACATTTTGTGATGGTGACAGATTGGAATATAGGTAAGTCTTGTGAGTTGTAATATGAAGATTACTTCTTCATCATACTGTTGACTAGACCCTTGAAGGCGTCCAGGCCGTCTTCGTTAGCTTCTTTGTAGCCGGGAGCTGTCTTCTTTATTAGGTCGTACCATCTGGAAATCAACAAATGGTGTTAGATGTAGCACAAGTAGAAGTAGTGGGTCAGTATAAGACGTTGGTTTTATAAAGGTAAACCAAGGAACACAAAAACAAAGCGTGAAAGAAGAGAAGAACAATAGCCCTAGACAGAAAAAAATGGATGAAACTGGAGGCAGACAAAAAATGGGGTTATATTCAATTTACAAAGATAGGTACTAACCTAATCTTCAAAAAGGTACTTTAACATTAAAAGATAAATCATTTGAAATGATTGACACGCATATTACGTAGTTATTTAGCATACCATGCAAATTTAAAACTTAAATATGTTCTTATTAGTATATATAATAAATCTCAAAATTTGTAACTGATTGTAAGAATAAAACCGATAGGACCGATAGGATGGCCTGGTATGATTATTTTATTTTGTTATTTATTATAAGAAGTTGAGGATATTAGTGTGACAGCTAGTATAATATATTTTAGTTTGACACGATATGTTTTAAGTTTTACCATAGGAGTGGGCATTTATCAGAATTAGTCCGACATTGTGGTTTATGGAGGTAAATCTAAGTATACTTCCGTTACGCTATAGGCATAAGCAAGGATCTTGCCAATGTGTTTTTGTGTCAAGACTGGAGCAGAAGACCGTTTAAATTTTACTTAATTAATGAACATAGTTGTATCCATTCTGAACTAGAGTGGTGCGGTATGTACTTCTGTACCAGTGCTCTCATTTGTAGATACCATCGAAATAATTTTGTTCTTACGTGAGTTTTTCAATGGATATGACTTACCTCTTAATATTGGCATATTTTTTAAAGTCGACATCAGAAGCCTCGAGGCTAGAAACGCCGGCGACGAGGCTGAGGTCGGCCAGGGTGAGGTTGCGCCCGGCGACGTAGGTCTGTCCTTCGAGGAACTTGTCGAGGAGTTGGAGCGCGTCCTCTACCTTGGCTAGCTTGTCCTTGTCGGCCGGCGCGCCGCCGAATACTTGTGGGTACTGGAGGGAAAGGTTTCTATCAATACACAGTGAGTTCATTCACTTTAGGTTACTATTCGGCCATAAAATTACTGATGACAATGAACACTGCTTGAGTGTTGTAAAATGTTTGTGTTGTTTAACTTGTCCTACGAATAATAGAAAGAAAAGCTGAAAACAATCAAATGTACGCTTAGTACACCGCGGTGTGCGCGGAGGCTTGACGCGGCCTAGTACGAGTAGTAGCGGTAGGCCTCAAATCCAACGTTGGGATTTAACTTGCTAAACTAGCATGGATGGTATTATTGTTATAGTTTCTAAGAGAGCCAACTTCTATCCTGGGTTTACTGCAGATCCAGAATATCTCTTATCTTGTTAGAATGTACAATTCACTTTCTGATAGGTATAATAACAATAGATTTTGCCCCTAAAAAACCTAGTGAACAATATTCAAGGTGTATGCTCACCACTAAGTTTGTGGTTTGAAGAATACAAAAAAATATAAATTATACCTATATTAAAATTCTCTGTATACTCGTACATGTTACCTATCTAGTAACATCTTTAAGTAATGCTAAAATGCAAATTATTGGACAAACACTAATTACTTGTTAATTTCAAGAATTCAAGTGTTGTTTTACACATCATATTTGTTAATATCATATATATAATACTCGTATATGTAAATATTACATTTATTTAAGCAGATAAATACTTCTAAGAACATGATATTTTAGGGAGAGTTTCATTTGTTTCGTTATACATAAATCGATATTTAAGTGAGTTTTTTTTTTAATAAAAGGAATCACTTTATTCCTTGTAGATAATATAGAATATGACCCACACCCCTACTACTCTAGCAGTTTTTTATTATTCGGCAGCTAGACACTTACAATAATGGACGGTGCATGACATGCCTCAATTTCAATTAATTACTACCGCAATGAACGGTACCTAGGTAGGTATGTAAAAGTGACAATCAAGTTAGTTTCGTGATTCAATTGAATTCGAGGTCGTAGAGTGTGAAGGTCGAGTTAGAAATGCTTTTTGTGGCGGAAGTAGACTTTTCAATGAATCACAAATATGACAAAAACCAACCGGAAACAATAAAAGGTAGGAAGGCATGTCACCTTCCTGCCTTGCGATTCTCTAAGAGCAAATATCGTTGCATCTTTGACAACATCCGTAAAAGAAATGACGAGATGACAAGATACGTTGGAAAAACAACCTTATGTACAAGGGCGATATCTCAAAGGATTTGACATCAGTGAGCTCGTCGACGAGCGCATCATTAGAGAATCGCACGGCTGCACATTTGCGGAGGCTGTAAGTTGGGGATTTTCGTGAAAACATATAACTAGATGGATGATGTCAATTTAAAAATGAATTCCTATTTCTCCGGTGCGTCGAGCAGAAAATCTGTTTAAGTGTAACGTAATCGCATCGTTAACGTATTTAGTACAAACTGTCCTTTATCTAGTACAATAGTGGCACAGACAACTCATAGTTAATGCTGAATACGTAAACGATACGATAACGTCACACTTAAGCAGTTTTTCGTGCTCGGCCCACAAGTCATGCCATGTACCTACTTGAGAACGAATGGAACATTCTCGCTATTTTTTTTTGTTGTGTTAATTATTGTCAGGAGAAGGTTTTTATGAAAGAAAAACCAAGAAAATATGAAAGGTCATAGCAAGGCCGAAGGCCGAGCTTACTACGCGAACGAAGTCATGGGCAGTTGCAAGTTAACTATAAAATTGATTGTTTTAGTAACTTTAGCTTAGCTTGGTTTTTGTTGCGCGTCAGTTTCTAAGATCATCCTTCTATTCTACATCAGTTTATGCTACCTACATATTATATAAGTTTCCTTGTTATAATAAGGAATTAATAATTAATAATAATTAATCTCTTTTTAATTCAAATAATTCTTGGTACCACTGGTGTGATTGTATTTGTCCGTTGGGAACTCGAGGAGGCTCGACTTATTTTCCTCAATTTATAATGTAGGTATAGCTTACGAGGATTGCATAGCTAGTACTTGTCCATACTAAAAGAAAAAAGCTTTTTTCTACCTGTTAACAATGGTCCGATTTCAGTGATTTTTTTCATACAATCAAACTCATTGTTTGCTATGCCTGTACGTTTTGAATTTTTCAGTTTTTTAAAGTTTTAAATAAATAAATTTATATTACTTTGGTCCTCTTAAGAGCAGTAGAACTCTTTGTGACTGAGTTCGTCCGGGGTTGTACCGCCACTATGGCCTTTTCCACCGTGAACCAGTAATGTTCGCAATACTGTGTTTCGGTGTATGGGGTGTGGGTGCCGGCGGTATTACGGGCACATGAGACTTTTATCAACTTAAAGTCTCAGGGTTACAGGCACATGAGACTTTTATCAACTTAAAGTCTCAGGGTTACAGGCGCAGTGCATTTCGTAACTTGTGAGGAACTGTACCATGTACTAATAACTTAAAAACTACACTAATATTATAAATAGGATAGATTTAATGGATAAACTTAAAAACCACTTTACAAAAAAATCTTTCACATATGGAAAGCTACATTGTTCCGGATAATATAGTATAGCTACGAGTATATTGTATTATTATAAAAAATATATCTTATGTGATAGACAGGGTACAAGTTATTTAAATACTCCCAGTATTTAAATTACTTGTAAGTAAAATACGTGATTGAAATACAAATACGTATTTAGTATTTGTATCTCAATTACAATACAATACACTACAATACAACAACTCTTTATTGCTTACCACAAGAAAAGAATCAACATACAATAGGTAAATTAACATTACAATTACTTCCATAAAATGTAATTTGTATTTCGTATTTCAAATACCCGAGGTATTTTGTAATTATTATTTCAAATACTTGAGGCTTCAAAATACGTTTTAACATTAAAATACACTTAACCTTCATTTAGCGATTTGAGTGACCGTAGAAAGATTGTTTTCTTTGGCAGGTTTTGTTCACTCCAACAAGAGACTGTTTGTCTGACAGTACCTACATTTAAAAATCTAGTGTTCATGGAAGGAAACTCTCGTTTTACTGATTTATTAATTTTGTTTTCCTCTACTTTTCAGCCCGAGCTGGTCTAGATTTAATTTAATATTTAATAATTTGTATTTCGTATTTCAATTAAAAATAGCTAAAATACTGTATTTCGTAATCGTAATTCGTTTTGTAATACGTATTTTAATTAGGTACTTGCGATATAGTATTTTTTAATTTGTATTTCAATTAAAGCACGTATTTTGCCCAGCCCTGCTTATAATAAGATTAACATTCTAACAGAGCATTAAATATCGGTCCATTACGTTATCTACCACTCAGGGTGTCTGGGAAACGGGTGACTTATAAGGGCACCTTACTTCAATGTATTTTGCATTTCGTATTTAAATAACATGCGATACAGTATTTTTTAATTAGTATTTCAATTAAAGCAAAGCATGTATTTTGCCCAGCCTTAGTGATAGAAGACCCGGGCCAGAAGACAGCTAGTGGAAATATATATGAGCATACTTACAAAGTAATCACTGAACCTCGCGTACAGGGTTCCAATATCGTAGTACAGCCGCTGGTCGACCAGAGCCCTCGCCTTGGGCTCCTCCGGGTACAGGGAGGAGCCCTTCCCGTATTTGTTGGCCAGGTATGTGATGATCGCGCGGGATTCCCAGATGGAGAAGCCGTCGTCCACCAGGGTCGGCACTGTGTGTTGTGGGTTCAGCTGTGGACAAACATAATGGGAACTTTAGGCACTACTAGCACTAGAATAAAAAATCTAGGCTGCTGGTTACGGTCCTGCATTCTTAACTTCAAGACGATCCCTGATGTATGATTTCTGTCATGTAGTATATAGTTGAAAAGGGCACTAACTAACTTTTTTAAAGAAAGCTAAATTCATAATAACGTTTAGTTTCTTTTTTGCAATAAAATTAGAAGTTATCACTTTTCGTAACATTTACGCAGACAGATTTGCCACTTGATAAGAGTTGTAACCAGTAATTATTTATTTAGAATAAGATTAATTGCAGAAAGAATACATGTACAAGTTATTTTGCGGTACCACAAACAAAAACGTTATGAAGATTTAAAGGCAAATATTGCGGGTATATTTAAAACAAGTAAAAATAACATATCTCAACTAACGTGTGTGACACTTATGAACAAAATAATCAAACAAACGTCAAAAAATCCTGTCGCTCCTATGCCAAACACCCTGGTGTATCAGGAACCATCTATTGATATCTTGGATAACGACAGGTGAAGGGTTAGTATTTATTTTTTGACTCAGTTGCCCAGTGTTCATGGTCCATTAACCATTAAAATAATATTCACAATATAAATATACGAAACTTGATAGCACCTATCACAAAAATACACGTACTTATTTATATGTTGTTTCAAAACATGTAGGTAATCGATATATTTTATCTTCTCGTATGATATAAGAGCTATCTTTTAAATTATACTTATATATATTGAACATGCTTATTCATTGTGATATACACATCGCCCTGCATACCCTGATTATTTATGTACCTAAATTTCTTTAGATAAATGTTATCTATTGTGATGAAATGACCAGCAAGTCAAGCACAGCAAGACGCATCATGACTTCAAGAAGTATGAAGTCATTCTGCTAAAACTGCGCTCTTGTAGATAACTACGCAAAGCCGCGCTTACGCTCATTCCGAAATCTGATTTAGTCAATTTTAACGGATTTAAAACAGTGTATCGCAGAATGTTGTTATTGAAAAACCACCAACAGGATTATCAGAAATTGCATAAAATAAATATATATTATCAGTTATTCTGTGGTTGCGTCCCAAAAATAAATAATACCTTTGTCGGGTTATATTTCCTTTACCATCACTTAAAGTTAACCGTTTAATTTAATAATTTTTAGCTATTTGATTAGAAACTTAATGGTGAAATTTTCACGTGGTTTGTACGTATGTTTGTAACGAATTGGCTCATAAAGTACTGAACTGATTTCAAAAATTCTTTCACCATTGGAAAGCTACATCCACCCTGAGTAACATAGGCTATATGAGATTCATCGTTATCATCATCATCTATCAGCGCGCGGTTGAAACCGCGGAGAGCAGCTAGTTAGATTATACACTTTTAAAGCTATCTTGACAGTTCTTAAGTTCTGAAAGCGGCGAATTTCTACAGTAAAATTATGTTACCCTGTACGATCGAAAGCCTTCTCCAAAAGTTGTATGTTACACATCTATTAAGCTCTATCTTTTCTTAGCTCTAACTTATAATGTACAGTTTCCTAGTGAGGTTCTCATACACAGACCAATATATCCACTCTGTGTTCTCATACCATAATGTTTAATCCTTCTGATGTTAAAGATTTTAGGGTAACATTCCGCCACATATTAAGTTCTACAAAGATTAAGGCACTGTCCACCAGTCCAACCCAATCATTTTGCAGCTTACCCATTTTAGCCTTTACTTTCATTTACACAACATCAAACGTAAGTAGGTACAAGAAGTTTTGAACAATATTAGTTTAAGCTAGATCTGAGATTACAGTTTTAAAAGAAGACAGTGAAAATGTAAGTTTACTTATATACCTACATAATTTGTATAATTATTCTGAAAGCATCCATATAAGTGAAATAATAATATGGAAATACTTGTACTACTTTAAGAATAATCAGTGAATGCTAAATGTTAACCTCGACTATTGGCTTTCACTACATGTTGGTATACCACGTAATATTCCAGCACAAGAAACACACATTCAATGTGTACACCACTACCAAAAAAATCTCATACACATATGTACGTACAAGGACAATACAATCATAAATTACCTTTGTTTACGCACACATACCTATAATTTTTGTTGCTACCTTCAATAAAGGCAATTTACTATGCTACAACTTACATAATTAACTTCTATGCCTGAACTTAGTAGTAAGTGTTTATATACTCGTAGCTGCACCCCGGATTCACACGTGGTGATGGCTGATGATGATAAAAAGTATCCTATGTCCTTCCCCGGGATATACCTACCTAATCAATCTCCTTCGATCCACAATCGAAGACGTCGAGCGTTTATTTAAGCCGTTTAGGCGTGATAAAGTAACAAATAGACAGAGAGACAGAGTGATAGGTAGATACAATTATATTAAAAGTTGGGTTGTATTTTGTCACTCCTTGTACGCTTGTTTCTTTTGTTAGGAGGAAACAAATATAATTGAGTTTGCTTTCTGATTGAATTCAAAATTGATTTAAGCGCTGTGATCGTCATTCCGAATCAACGAAAGCGCGACAATGTAGACCCGGCGTGTGACGTCATTAAGGACGCCATTTTGCGATTATGCTACGAAATGAAATCACCGTGAGCAGGTCTGTCAAAAATGACAGTTCGTCGATGTGTGCGTGATGCGCTAGCATGTGACATGTGTGCGTATGTTTATCTTTCCGGCAAAACAAAAGTTTTTTTCTCCTGTTTGAAATATAATATTTTCATTGTTCATACCGTCCCGTATCTTGTAAGAAGCGTATAACGAATCACTGCCTGTCAGACATGCCGTGAGCAACGTGAGCATAATTTCAACCCATTCCGAATGGTTGATAGACTTCACTTGTCAAAAGCGCGATATAGAATTGGAATGAATACGAGTAACTGTGATAACATCGCCAAAATCGGTGTTGAATCCATTCGGAAATCTGGATTGGAATCGTTTTGAAATAAGAATAATTAAGGACATCCTTGACACTCGTACGCACTGTGATAAAACCGGTTTACATTATATCGCGAATCTTTCATATAGCTACCACTTTTTATCAGATTCTTATCAAAACTCTCTAAAAATGGTTCCGGGCATAATGTGATTTTTGGAGAAACAAGAGTCGAATGTTTATTTATTTCCTTGTAAAAACTACAAAATCCTCTACCTAATATTAGATGATTTGGTTAGGTATTGTAAATATGATAGATAGGGATTTTAAGTCCTTGCTAAAGAAATATTTTAAATACTTATTTAAATTATTATAATTACTTTAATTAATACAGATATTGCATTTGCCTTAACAAGTTAAAATAATTCAAAGAATTTGATAACTGAGACAAAATGTCTCAAGACAAGAATCGACAGTCTCGTTGCTTGTAAAAATAAACGAAACATCCAACTTCAAAGCTTAGCTTATATAAAGATCACGACCGACCTCAAGAATGCAGTAAAATGCATAACAAGCCCAGTTGCTAAAGGAGATCAGTGTTGCAACTCGGGCAGTCAATTTATGTTTCTGTGAGCGTAACTTTCATACCACCACAAGACTCAGGCAAAATTTAAAGTCAAGGCAGAATGTTCTGAACAGAGAAGTGAAGCAGTTTTTCTAAACTACATGTGCGTGCATAGGTGTTGCCATGATAATTCAAATGAAATCAAATATAATACAAAACATTAATTATTTTAAATTAAATGATAATTCATCCACGAGCCGCGATATATAGTATTGTAAATTAATTAATTAATTTACACTGACGAGTTAAGGCATAGTTTCGTTATAGGTGTTGTGTGTAATTATGTATGTACCTACACCGCGAGGCGTAGTTTTACCGGTCTCGCTTCTCTGTTCACAACATTCTGTCTTGACTTTCTATTTTGTCTGGGCCATAAGTAATAAGTATAGAACCAATACTAACTAATACATGCTGAAAATTCACATAAATCATATTTTATAATAATAATATGTAATGTATGTGTTTAACAATAAAATACTATTACCAAAGCACATAACAGAGCACTAGTTTGTTGTGCATATTATATCACTAGCTGGCCCGTCTCGTCGTCTCGGCCTACGGGATGCGATGCCTCGATCATAGCATAGATCGGACGAAATAATTTTAAAACATGGCCAGTTCAGTACACAAAGAGTGTAGGTGATAGAAGTAATACGTCATGATTTAAATGTAGAGTTAAAACTATGGTCTTTTGATAACTTTTCCCTTCTCAATTAAGTCTAACTTCAGAACTTGCTTTATAGTTAAAACTTCTTAGAGCGACCACAGCGCTAACTCGCCAAACCGATTTTGACTTTAATCGGAATTCAGCCATACTACTTGTTTCTATTACTGTACTTATTTTTCAATTATAATCGAACTACGATTATAAGTGTTATAAAATAAGTACATTATGTTCCTCATTCTCTTAAAAGGGACATAAAGAAGAAGATGATTAAGAGACATAAGTCTATATTGTTATGTACATGAGAAAGATACATAGAATATTTTCTACCGACTCCCAAAAAGGAGGAGGTACTCAATTCGACTGAATATTTCTTTAGTGCAAATGTATAATATGAATAATAATAATAATATTTCTTTATATCAGACAACAGGTTCCATAATCACACTTGGTATATAAAAAATGATATCACAAAAATCAAAAATTCCAATTAATGTAAGTACGTCTGTTACTTTGTGTTAAAACATTGTCCCAAAATAAGCAGTGATATGAATTTGTTGCGTACAAACGTGTTACTTACATATTTTAGTGTTCACAACACTAAACGCCTTATGGAGGCAGGTAATCAAGTTTTTTATGGAAACCCCTAACTTCAAGCCAATGGCTGCAGCCGGTCCAAAATAGCTAGTAATTACTTAGAGTTGGAGGGGAACCGGCTCTCAAGGTCTTTGGAAACCAACACGCTATGCGGTCAGACAGGTCGAACATCATTATACAAGTTCCGATTATTAGATTTGATAGTTTTTTCTGGCGTTGTATAACATCACGTCAATTACATAACCACTAGGACCAGAAGTCTAACAGATTTTGTAGTTATGTTTTTGGTCGTTTCTTCTTTAATTCTAACCGAGTATTTCAACTGACACAAATATATTGATATCTTTAGTCGATGGGTAAGTAGAGTATGAGTTTTTTTCTCTCAAGGCAATTTTATATTCAACTTTTTTTTTATTTCAATCCCTTACTGATTTTAGTTTCCTTGTGTAGATATTAGTATCCCAGCCGTGAGGCGCCCGCGAGTGGAATGCTTCTTGAAAAGAACCATGTGTTCGAAAGTATTGGTTGGACCTATGGATCTTGGAAAGGATGTCTTTCCCTTGGTTGGGAAACTGGCTTATTTACGAGCAATATTCATAGGTTTCGTACGATTGGTACGTTTCATAATGACGATATAGGTACTTACTTAAATAACTTAGAGATAGAAATGAGTAGATAATGGGTAGGTATTTACTTAGAGACTAATTATAATATTGTATATTTGTTATTCAAATTCGTTCAAATTAAAATTCAGCTTGGCTCTATCTGCCAAACTGGATGCATAATACACCCGTATCTTGGTAGGCAGGTAGTTCCTTCTTTTAAATAATCTATACCTATATATATCTATAAATGTATAATAAAAATTAACCCCTATTATTCCTGGGTCCTTACTCTCACCTCTTAAAGTAATCATGTCTAACCTTTACATTAAATTTGGTACCACCACGTCAATATAGCAAGCTTTAAATAATAATGGATTACGATAATTGTACGTTTTGAATTTTGATGACATATATATTATCAAATAGTTCACTCAATTCGCGTACTTTGACTTGACTTGTGAAGCTAAGTTTCATTGCTACAATATCAAACTTTTGAAGATCCATCATCTCTTAAAATAGTCATACTGCATACCATTTATATTGCTTACCATAAAATTTGGTTGACTGTTTTGTGTCGGTGGGAGTAGGACGATAGTAAGTATGGTTATTCTTATTCTAATATAGGTTTTTGAACGACCTCTCTATCGGCCTTATTAATAAACTTGTAGTAAGCCCGGAGTAGTTAAAACATCTATCTGTCAATTTTTCGCTTGCATTAAATGTCACGCGTGAGAGCAAGACAAAGCATGTTAGGTACGCCTAATCTATGTTTACGCAACATTTATTAATAAAGGCCTATGTGTCTATGGTGACATAGTTAATAGTACTATTCATCTGTATTCTTGCGTCTCTGTGCTCTCTCTCTGCCCTTCTGTTTTTACGAGTGCAGTGACAAGTACTAAAATAAAACTGTCTGCTAATCTAATCCATATTAATCCTCTTATTTCTTGTGACGAATATTTGTTTAACAATATTTTATATAAATATTGTGTTAAATGGAGCTGGGCCTTTGTTTTATTTACTTCGAGCTACACCGCACTGACCTATACATTATATTGGTCAACAATGCAGGTGTGATCCTCACTGAACCTTTTACAATTCTAAGCTTATTACAAAACGCTCTTGATCTATGATAGTTTCGTAAAAGGTGGGAGTAGGCCCCCAGGTCACGCTATAACTGGAGAACGGCTTTACAGACTTCGCTAATTCTTTTTTTTGTTGTACTAATAAAGTTATTGTCAGCAGAAGGTTCTTATGAAATAAAAACCAAGAAAAGATGAGAGGTTATGGCGAAGCCGAAGGCCGAGCCTTCTACGCGAACGAAGTCGCGGGCAGTTCCTAGTATATTATATAATCAGGTAGGTACAATATGTGCTCCTGAGTTAGGTAACCCTTCTTATGTTGTCTGAACAAATCCAACCTGCCCTACTTGAATAATACAATAACCCATAATCTTATCAATAAGTACAAACATCATAAATGGAAGATATACGAAGCAAATGGAAACAACCAATGTTGTCTCACGAGTTCAACGACCTCTCGTTTCCACTGCAGAATTACATCATCCTCTGGAATCTACAACCAGTTAAAAGACCTTCAGTTAGTTTCCAAGAAAATAACACTTTAGAAACTGAGGTCTATGGTCGGAAGTCGCTTGTTATGCGATTCGAAATGAGGTGTTTGTTCGACTGGGTACATGGATATGTTGGCTACATGCCATAATATCCTAAACATTTTAGCCTATTTAATTATACTTGTTGATACATATTTTTAGCAAATTCAGGCTTTGTAAACACAATTAGAAATGTATTGTACCTACTGTACTAAGTATATTGTATGTTGTTGTGTACTGCATATATTGTATGTACACCCATATTACTGGGTATTGTATTGTAGATGATACTAGTTAAATTTCTACATTACCCGCAGCCGATAACGTCCGAACGGCAATCAGACATAAAAGTATTATTTTTATTATTGACCAAAAGCTAAAAAGTTTTCAAAAGATGATGCATGATGAAAGTATGTATTGCGTACAAATAGGTATTATAACTATTATACTTACGCTACTGCGTTTATTTATTTGTTTATTAAATAGTAAGCTTACAGTATATGCACCAAAGCGCTAACTATCTTAAATCTAACTATCTTAAGTCTGCGTTGACTTATATTATAGGGTGACTCCTTCTTTTGAATTTAAAGAAATCAATATATTAACGTTGCCTTCCTTATATGTATTTGAAAATATAATGTATGTTCGTAAAAATTTACATAAATATAAGTTAAATAGTGATCACCACACTTTTAATACCAGAAATACAAATAGGATAGCTGTACCTAGTTTTAGACTTGCGAAGACTAATAAGTCATTCCTAGGAAATTGTGTGCGTTTTTACAATAAAATCCCAAAGCACATAACTGAGCTCACAGAGGGCAAATTCAAGTTGACTGTAAAAAACGTTTTAATAAAAAAAGCTTACTATAAAGTTCGACATTATATAGAAGATAAAGATGCTTGGAATACTCCACTTCTGGCAAGCTGTCTCTCTGCCGCCACCCATAAAATGTAATATTTTTAGTACGTGAGTAGAAACATTGTAAACATCCATATAAAAAGAATGGCCCCGAGTTTCTTGCCGCTTCTTCTCGGTGGGTTCTATATATTTTGGAACGCGGCGGTAGAGTCTTTAAAGTACATTATAATGAAAAGTTGACGTTCATAAGTGCGTCTTTGATGCCTAAATTGAATAAATGATTTTGACTTTGACTTTGAAATTAAAAATGCAGACATGCAACTATTATTTATTAATCGGCAAAACACGTTAGGGATCGAATACGTCGACCCGGCGAGCACGCGCAGACGCCGCTGCGCACTCGCCCTGAAGATGAGCATCGGACATGCTCGAAACCCGGCGAGACGTAGTCGATCCTTAACGTGAGTGTTTTGCCATTTTTTTTATTTATTTTTATTTCGTGACCAAAATCCATTCTTATATCATCTTATACAAATATAATTTAACAACATAAAATTAAAATTAACGTAAGATATACATGCAGCCCTAGCTCTCACAGTAGGATTCCCTGTGTTTGTGAGAGCTAGTTTACTCCCTTAGCTTATCTTAATAATAATAATTGAATATATGTCGAACTCACGAGAAATTCAATGCAAAACAAATGCAGACATCTGCGAAAATATTAATCTTAATATTGCGAAAAACATCGAGCTAGTGTAAGTTTATGTAGGTACCTATGTTGTTGAACAAACATTATTAGTTTAAGACATTATTGTCCCAGAGCTTTCAGGTAGGTAGATACTACATTATTCCGAAATATAATGAATTATTCTTTGTCTCACAGAGATCTAAACTCATTTAAAGGTCTGCTATTCTTCAGACGGCATGTTATATGTTGATCGCAGCACATTTTTGCTCGGATGAAACTAATGTCCGAAGTAAGGAATTAAATTTTCTAACAACGATTAAGGAAATCAGTAAATAATATTATTATATTTAAATAATAATTTGTGTTTTCCTGTAGCTAATTGATTTATTGTTGTCATTAGTAAACATGGTATATGTTACCTATATACCTACTCACCACCTACACGTAAGTAGGTACCTACGCACAATGTCTTAGTAATTAGTAACTTGGTAGGTACTTGGTAGATAGTATTGGAGTATCCATCTACGTCAATACATGTTCTAATTTATTGGTAAACAGAAGAGAGTGATTTTACTAAAGTCTGTCAACATAAAACCGGTCACATATTATAGAAATGGCACGAGGGAACACATTTTAGGCCAATTGTCGTAAACGTAGTCGATTTTGACAGGCCGGTTGGCGCAGTTGGTAGCACCCCTGCCTTCTGAGCCGCTGGTCCCGGGTTCGATCCCCGGACAGCTCAAACATTTGTGTGCATGAACATGTCTGTTTGATCTGTGTCTGGGTGTTTATATATATATATATATATAAGTATCTAATATCATATATATGTATGTATATCAGTCATCAGGTTACCATAGTACAGGCTCTGCCTAATTTGGGATTTGAAGACCTTTGTGTGGATGTTTTCCTATATTATAATTGACTTGACGAAAGTTTGGTAAACGGTACCACAGCATAAATAAGGGTATGTACAGAAGAGTCACTCCAATAAAAACGCGTAACATGTTACAAGTGATGTATGATTTCATTAGCCCTATTTAATGATACCTCACAAAACGGGTAAAAAAGGTTGCAGGGAAAAAAATTATATCCCAGGCCAACCATGAAACATATGAATAAGTATGATAGCGTTTTTAAATTTAGGTGTAAATTAAAGCTATTTTGTGAAAAATTGCTAGCACTTACGTTTATAATTACTGTAGAAATCATTAAGCCGTAGAGGATTATACATATAACCGATATAGGTACTCGTACGAGATAAAATATATTCAAAAAGGGAAGAAACATTTTGTTAAAGTTACATCCATGTCGCTGGTGCATACCTTCAAATATTCGGGTTTCAAATGTTCTCCGTGGTGGAGGTCTACCAGTTTGAGGTCCAGGTCGAGGTTCAGCGCCTTGGCTGTGAGCAGCACCGCCCTGCAGGGAGCCGAGCCGGGCACGTAGTATAGGGTCAGTGGCATTGTGCTGTGGAAGCAGTCATAAACATAAATTAGTAGGTAGGTACCTATGGCTGGATAAAGTATGTTTTTTGGCGAATCCATGGGTTTCATAATAACAATCTCTAGCTTGACGAGTGATATGGTGTGGTAAACCTAGAGTCGGGTTTTGTCCGATCAAGAAAGGAGACACGGGAAAAACTATACAGATACGGTGTAGCGTGGAAAAGGAGTCCGCAACATGATACGGAACTAGAATGGCGGTACTGTGAGTACGTCACATATTCCGGAAGAAGAAGACCACTGGTCTTCAAGGTCTACGTCGGTATTCCAGAAAGAATTTAGCTGTGCTATTTTGACTTAAGTGGAGATTTGTAATAAATGGACCCAGGGGTCTCAGCCCTTGCTCTCGGAGAGAAGAGTATGGACCATAATCCACTGTGCGGTGGCCCTAGTGCGACCAGTGTTGAAGTTTTCAGAACACCCAAATTCTAGCGTACTAAGCTACGCTAGAATTTGGGTGTTCTGAAAACGCACAACGAAAGTTATTCTAAAACAAACAACCGGGATCGACGGCTTGCCGTGATTCCGAAACACGGAAGATCTACCGTGTTTGGAAAGCAATTATATTATTCAATTTGACTACAATAATTTAAGTTGGTTTGGAAGTGACTGAATCATACAACCTCGTAATAAACTTAATAGCTAGTCATAATAATATGCGGAGGCGGACGCATTTTCTAGAACTATTGATTGAATGATTGGACTATCCAACAAAAGACCACGCTCATTATGTTCTCAAGGATACAAAAAAGATATTGATAATAGTCAAAAGCAGAAGGCCTATTACACACAATCGAGTTTGACCGCATTCGTCTTGGCACCGCTATTCATTCAAAACAAAAGCACTCGGTTAATGAATAATTATATCGTTGGCTGGAATCACTTTTTGTATGGCTGGAATTTACTCCAGTCCCCCTATTTCATAGTAGCCGAGCTCGTGTTGAATTTTAGAAGATTTTTTATAAATAATACAACCTGTAATGCGAACGAATTATTTCTTATCGACATTGTAAAGTGAACGAATGTATTATTTGTATTTGTTGTGTGTTGTGTTATGTGTGGTGGGTTTTTAAAGATTTTCATTTCTCGCCCGTGATTTTCGTTACGATTTGAGGTTAAACGTGACCAATTGTACCAAAAGAAATAAAATAGAACTTGACCTTTGAAATCCACTTTGAGTTGATTCTGTTGAGTTCGTACTCAAACAAGCAACGCGGCGCGTTACGATATCTTCAAGGAATGATCGCAAATTTGTATTGATTTCACGCTCATTCCAGATATCACAGTGCGCCGCGTTACTTGTTTAAGTGATCATAGCGAATAACGGCCCTCCAGTTACCTACTCCACGTTCATGATAATCTGTGTAAGTATAATATAAAACTATAACAATTGTAACACCTCTTACTACTACCTATATAAGATAGATTATACTACTTATTAAGCACCAATTATATAGCTAAGAACTGTGTAACAAAGGCGGTACTATACACTTGTTGCGTGTTTGTTAACTTATAAATAAAATCAGTATAGACGTAATGAGCTGTAAATAAAATAAAATAACCCTTCATGCGGCTGGTTTATCGTCAGTTATTGCACTCAAGGATGTAGGTCAGTTAGGTTAGTTAGCCGGTCGTTTCGTTTGTATGATTCGCATGGCAAGCCTTATATTACAAGCTGTGGCATCGTCGATGCCGGCAGTTTTCAGGTCTTTTTATTTTAGGTTTGTTCCATAATACATGCTCCACAGGTCAACGTTATCTATGGTTACTAACAAAAACTGTAAAGGGAACTTGACTGTCGAAACTCTGTTAAGTTATCTATGGTTACCTACTTAACAAAACTGTAAAGGGAACTTGACTGTCGAAACTCTGTTAAGTTATCTATGGTTACTTAACAAAAACTGTAAAGGGAACTTGACTGTCGAAACTCTGTTAAGTTATCTATGGTTACCTACTTAACAAAACTGTAAAGGGAACTTGACTGTCGAAACTCTGTTAAGCTATCTATGGTTACTTAACAAAACTGTAAAGGGAACTTGACTGTCGAAACTCTGTTAAGTTATCTATGGTTACTTAACAAAAACTGTAAAGGGAACTTGACTGTCGAAACTCTGTTAAGTTATCTATGGTTACCTACTTAACAAAACTGTAAAGGGAACTTGACTGTCGAAACTCTGTTAAGTTATATATGGTTACTTAACAAAACTGTAAAGGGAACTTGACTGTCGAAACTCTGTTAAGTTATATATGGTTACTTAACAAAACTGTAAAGGGAACTTGACTGTCGAAACTCTGTTAAGCTATCTATGGTTACTTAACAAAAACTGTAAAGGGAACTTGAAAGTTAAAATATTAAACTCTGTTAATATTATCACCTGTCAGTAAAGAAGCAATTACAAATGTTTGTCTATCCGACTGTAGCTGTGCACGGAATGTGAAAATTTCTAGGCGAATTTTGATGTAATAGATTCCTATCATGTGGGGTGGATAGACATTTGCCGAGTCAATTACTTAATTAGATATCATATTTCTAATATATAGTAGTATTCATTCAATTTATCACATCATTTAAACACCCTGAAAACGACGTGGAATTGGCAGATGTTTTAGTTCACTGATTTTGAGCAGTAGAAAGGTAGAACCTACAACGTTTTCTGTTTATTTTTGTAGAATTGAGGGAAAGCGAGAATCACGGGAATTTTAAATTTACTGTGACTATATTTATAGTCGGTATATTAGACATGTTTAGTGTTATATTATGTTTGATTGAAACAACACGATAAGAACTGATAAAGTAAACTGTTCAAATTTAAGTATTTATTAAAAAAGCGTCGTCACCGCTGTCAAACCTATATCCAAATGATCTTACAATAATACTTTTCTATTTTTACTTTTAATTACAATAAATACAATTATTTTTCTTATATTGTTCCTAATTTTTAAATAATTATTAAATTACGACTAATTTTCCTCATAACTACCATATTAAATACCTAGTAGATATATCTGCTCATCGACTTTATTCGTTTACAAGATTAAAATAACTACATTATTATAAGTTTACAGGGTATTTTTTAACAAATTCGATGCGATGTCAAATTGTCAATACAGCTCAAGGATGAGCAAATCATTTACCTACGGTCTTCTTTTAATCGCTGCAAATAATGAAATTTAAAGTTAAGCATCATTTATAAGTAAGGCCGATAGAATTTTGCTCGCCAGCTCCCTGACTATATTTCATAAGTACATACTTTATTAAAGTGTTTGCATGCCAGGTTGTCATAGTGATACCGGCTAGCATTTCTAGAAATTCTAGTTTGTATACATTTGCCATACATATTTGCAATTGGTAGGTATATGTTTCAGTTATATCGAAAATTTTATCAGTAGGTAGGTATAGATAGATATCATTATCATCTTAGCCGTAGGACGTCCACTGCTGAACGTAGTCATATCCCATACATTTCCAAATGGGGGAATAAGTATAGATAAGGCTCAATGTTTACAGTCTCGTAAATGAAAGACTCCTTAGGTACACCATTACTAATCCTAAAGACTGCGCCAAAGTAGTACAGTTTATTGAAAGTTTTCCTTATTGTTTCTTTATTTTTACTTATGCTGGGTTTTTGAGATACTTAAACTGTAGTTCATCTAATAATTAAAGTTATTTGATATTATTTTAATCAAATAAGACGTCAAATTACTTTAATGAATAAATAAACTACTACAGTTAAAGTACTTCAGCAATCCAGCCTTACTCAGTTACAAAAACAAAATACTTGATAATTTTAAGTAAAATCGATTGAAAGCTGTTTGCAGAGGTTTACTTATATCATCATCATCTCAGCCGTAGGACGTCCACTGCTGAACATAGGCCTCCCCCATGATTTTCCAAAAGGACCGGTTGGAAGCGGCCTGCATCCAACGTCGTCCTGCGACCTTCCTCAGGTCGTCTGTCCACCGTGTCGGTGGACGACCTACGCTGCGCTTGCCGGTCCGTGGTCTCCACTCCAGAACCTTTCGGCCCCATCGGCCATCTGTTCTGCGTGCTATGTGCCCTGCCCACTGCCACTTCAACTGGCTAATCTTCTGGGCTATGTCGGTGACTTTCGTTCTTCTACGGATCTCCTCATTTCTGATTCGATCACGTAGAGAAACCCCGAGCATAGCCCTCTCCATAGCTCGTTGTGCGACTTTGAGCTTTTCTATGAGGCCCATCGTAAGAGACCACGTTTCAGTGCCATAAGTCATCACTGGTAACACACATTGGTCGAAGACTCTTGTCTTGAGGCACTGAGGTATTTTTGACGAGAAGACTTCGCGAAGTTTCCGGAACGCTGCCCAGCCGAGTTGGATTCGACGATTGACCTCTTTCTCGAAGTTGGACCTGCCTAGTTTGACTGTCTGTCCCAGGTAGATGTACTCGTCAACAACTTCAAGAACTGAGTTCCCAACTGATATTGGGGTAGGTACAACATGGGCATTAGACATAATTTTCGTCTTGTCCATGTTCATCTTAAGACCTACCCGTTGGGAAACTCGATGGAGGCCTTCGAGCATTGTACTGAGGTCTTCCATGGATTCTGCCATGACTACAATATCGTCGGCAAATCGAAGGTGAGTGATGTATTCGCCGTTAATATTGATGCCAAGTCCTTGCCATTCCAGAAGCTTGAAGGCGTCTTCCAATGTAGCGGTGAACAGTTTCGGAGATATAACGTCTCCCTGTCTCACGCCTCTTTGCAATGGAATTGCCTTCGAACTCTGCTCCTGTACTCGGACTGACATGTAGGCGTTTTTGTACAAACACTTCAGCACTTCAATATACCGATAGTCAATACGGCACCGCTGGAGAGACTCAAGCACTGCCCACGTCTCGATCGAATCAAAGGCTTTCTCATAGTCCACAAACGCTAGACAAAGAGGCAAGTTATATTCTTCGGTCTTCTGTATAACTTGCCGTAGCGTGTGGATGTGGTCTATGGTACTATAGCCTTTTCGGAAACCGGCTTGTTCCGGAGGCTGGAATTCATCAAACCTGCGACTGAGACGGTTCGTTATGACCTTCGAAAATAGCTTATAAACATGGCTCAAAAGCGAGATGGGTCTGTAATTTTTAAGTAAAGTGTTGTCACCTTTCTTGAAGAACAGCACCACCACGCTTTTGTTCCATGCTTCTGGCGTTGAACCTTCGAGTAAGACGGTATTAAAGAGCTTCTGAAGGACTTTAAGTACCGGTGTTCCACCCGCTTTCAGAAACTCAGATGTGATACCGTCGTCACCAGGCGCCTCGTTGTTCTTAAGCTGTTTCAAGGCCATTCTAATCTCGTACAGGCTGATGTCCGGGATATCTTCGGTATAATGTCGGGTCAGCTTGGCTCTTGGGTCTTTGACCGAGCTGCTAACAGGTTTAGCGACCGAGGTGTATAACTGTCCGTAGAAACTCTCGACCTCTCCTAACACTTCCGCTTTGGTCGACGCTACACTGCCGTCTCCTCTCTTCAGCTTCGTCAACTGGCTTTGCCCAATAGACATGTCTCTTGCAAACACTTTGGAGCCTTTTTTCCGCTCTATCGTCTCTTTAATACGGTTTGTATTAAAGATCCGGATGTCGTGTCGCAAGGACTTCCATATTCGTCTATTGAGCAGCCTATATGCTTCAGCATCATTCGAAGACTGCAATTTCAATGAGCGTCGTTCAGCCATGAGGTTGAGGGTATCGTTGGAGAGTTTCTGTGGCCTATCTGTACGGTGGGGTTTAAAGTACTTGGAACCCACTGTATGGACAGTTTCTACTAACCTGTTATTGATCTCGTCCACTGAAGCGATGTTCTCAAGGCAATCGAAGCGATTGGATAGCTCAAGTTGAAAGCTCTCGGGGTCTTGAATACGGGCACGAGTGGGTCGGAGCGTAGACTTCATCAGACGAGACCTCTCCAGTTTGACATTAATATTCACCGTGCCTCTTACCATTCGGTGATCACTACCGGTTTTAACCCTGTTGATCACGGAGACATCAGTGAATGCTGAATGAATCAGAAAATTATTTGCCTTTTGGTTGTCATAATGAAGTCAATCTCATTTCTCGTGGAACCATCGGGACTCAGCCAGGTCCATTTCCTGTGAGGTGGCTTCTGAAAGAAAGAGTTCATCATAAAGAGTCCCTCTTTCTCCAGGAAGTCGGCCAACCTCTGTCCCCTACGGTTCCGTTGTCCATAGCCAAATTGCCCCATTTTTTACTCATCCTCGCTTCTCTTACCCAACTTCGCGTTGAAGTCCCCCATAACAACTAGAAAGTGCGTTTCAGAGGTATGTATGGCCCGACTAATGTCCTCATACATATCCTCCACCTCATCATCCGGGTGCGACTTCGTCGGTGCGTATACCTGAATGACCTTCAGCGAATATCGTTTGGATACTCTGAGTATTAGGTATACGACCCTATTGGAAACGCTATCGATCTTAACTATGTTGTTAGTAAGGGACTTGTGGACGAGAAAC
This sequence comes from Selenia dentaria, assembly GCA_917880725.1. Taxonomy (NCBI): domain Eukaryota; kingdom Metazoa; phylum Arthropoda; class Insecta; order Lepidoptera; family Geometridae; genus Selenia; species Selenia dentaria. The sequence continues at coordinate 35,409,808 of OU862883.1, forward strand.
CCGACACCACCTTGGGACTGTTGGTCGCCCTCCCGGTGATAGAGTAGGTTACCTGATTTTAGGGTTATCGTGTCCTCACCCGCTCTACGGACTTCAGATAACCCCACAATGTCCCAGTGTAGCTTACTCATTTCTTCTTCCAGCTCATATATCTTCTCGTCTGTCCTCATCGTGCGTATGTTGTGTGTTACCAGGGCCAGTCGTCGTCGTTGGGGGTGGTAGCCGGGCGTCTGCCGGGGATTCTTAGCACCCCCTGCCCCACCGTTACCGTGGCCGCTACCGTAGCCAGGAATAGCGGGGCTGCCGGGGACTGGGGGCCTGGTTCTTTTTGTCCAATCCATAAGGGGTTTTTGCTTATATACTTATTAACAAAAAAAATCAACGCATTAACTGAATGACAACAACTACTCAAATTATATCTGATAGAATGTCCACATAACAATATTTGTGTAAGCACTTCACATTCCCATAGCAACTGTTATAGCGTGGTAAGTAGTGTAACAGCATCGTGAGACGCTCAATGTCCCATTTTGTAACACCATTTCTCTACCAATCAAACCCAGAACTGGTTCACTTTCTTTCCACCTTTCACTTTCATTTTAACCCATGCAATTTGTAAATGGACTCCTTGTCTTAAAATCAGAGAGTAACTATACTACAAGGTACCTACTTAATTGTAACTCTTTAGTTAGCTTAGTGAAAACCGCGATATGCGCAGTGGATTTTGCCTCGTCGTTCAGATCTAATTAACTAGGTTATGCTTGCTGCAGATTGAATTTGGACGATTTGGATGGGTGTCCGCTAATGGCATTTACAGTAAAAACGGAGAGCAGGTTAAAAGCTGTCGAAGCCGTCGACGTTGTTTGTAAGTTAAAAGGATAATTTAATAATAAATAATAATTAATAATATAATAATTTTTAATAATTAAATAATTTTTTTTTAGGACAACAGTTGTAAGCTATGACGAAGGTGTCGGGTGGTCTGGAAACTTCGATCAACACTAGGTTAGTCGCTAACCTATCCACCCTAAGCCGCAGAATGGAACCGCATGGTAGGCAGGGGCCTTATTTGCTATGAACACTCATCAGTTTTCTACAAGGATCTAAAAAGAATTGTATTAAATTCACAATAATTCCTTGAATATAGTGCAATATAACGCACCGCGTTACGTTTGAATATTCATTTTCAACTCACATTTCATAACCTTGTAACCTGCATCTAACTTTTATTAAAGAAAGTAGGTATTTGAATACTTACAGCTTTTCGGATAATTTATTACAGTGTCATTTAGATATATCTAAATCATACTACCAATAATAGAAATGTGAAAATTAAAGCCTGAATTAACACTATCATACTATTCAACTTTTCAACCCACTTTAACGAATAGTTCCCAAAAAATTGTAATAAATTATTAGGATGCGGACGGAGTCGTGGGCATAATATAATTTATAAGTTGTGGAAATCATTTACACATTCATACACTCGAGATTGTCATTAAAAAAGTTACCATAAAATGGAACAGACTTCAACACTTCATTAACTTGTTGAATACCATGATAGTTCCAAAGTATGCGCACAATATATGCGCATGGTACCGACTTGACAAGTTCACACTTTTTTTAGTGTTGATGTCGGTTAATTTTTTGGTAAAAACAGATAATTACCTACCCCTTTTTAGTGACCTGGCGGTGAATTCACCGTCAAAACTCAAAAACCGGTGCACCAAATTTGATGAAATTTAAATGGGACCACCTCGGAAGTATACCTACTTACTCTACAAGCAAAAGAAGAATTATCAAAATCCGACTATACGAGTATAGTCTGTAAACAGTTATGCATACAATATACATAAAAAAATATAGGTCGACTTGAAAACCTGCTCTTTTTTTGGAAGTCAGTCAGAAGATTATCTTAGAAACTATATTTATATATATTTACTACTATTTATTGTTATGATTATTTTATTAGGTGTCAAAGGCTACAAAAAGGTATCTACTAACTAGGTAAGTATTATAATTTATTATGGAATGTAAAAATGCACATGGGTTCGCCACCCAAGCAGATTTATGCGGGTCGATGCAATATCATAAGAATGCCTTTACAATATCGTGTATAGCACGTACGATAAAAAATGGCGGATATGAGTAGGTACCTAGCTACTATTAATTATATATTCTATTATTACGTGCAGTAGGTACCTTGGCAAAATTTAAAATAGTATAAATAATAAATAGGTATAAATAATATGCTTTTCAACAAAATAATAATAATTAGGACATTTAATTTCTAATTAATCCAACCACTCATACATAATAATTATTATCACGTTTCGTATTGTTTTGTTAATTTTTGTAGAACAACAGTGTTGCAACAATTTAAGTTAAGAGTTAAGAGATCTCACGTTTTATGTTTACAACATGCATGAAACCAAATCTCATATTACTAGTCAATGACTCATCATTAAAGTAACTTTTTTGTAAAATAAAGTGGAAAACGTAGTTAGACGGAAAATGCTAACGAAGTACGTACCTACCTACCTTACAAAACCTTACAATACCTATCAAAAATATAATGAAAACTGTGGTCTATACATATAACATAGCTATACTAAAAATATAACAAAAAATATTAGTTATAAAGCTTATTGTTTAATATACTATACGATTTATATTGTGGTACCAACAGCCATTATAATTATAAACCTGAAATGTTTATTAAATAACATTAACTTATTCACGCATTATCAATGTTACGTTACATATCGATAACAATGAGCTTTCACCACAACACTAGCACGCAAACAATTAAAAAAAACTTACACGTTTGTTTTTTTTCTAAATTGAGCACAGGGAGACCGATGCGTTCAGCCAACAAGAAAACCGGCAACTGAATAACCGCGAGAGGGGAGGCCAACAGTTTTATAGTAGCGAGTAGTAGCGCAGCCGAGTGCATGACGCATGTCGAGGACAACGCCAATGTACAACGCGAGAACAATTCCACCGACAGTTTTGGCTTCTACGATCCACGGAAAGTAAAAAAGTGTTAAATATAATTACCACCGAAAAATACCAGGGCCCCGTTTCATAAAGCTACAAGTAACAATAGGTAATTGTTAAATAAAATAGCAGAATTGACCTAAAGTGGCAACAAATACATTAGGTATTTTATTGTACAAAATATTCTATGTGAAACACTTGTTCTGAATTAACAATTATTGTTACTTGTAGCTTTATGAAACGGGGCCCAGGTAACACTCGACGTTTACTTACAAAATTGTGTAAACAACAAGATAACGAAACGTTTCCCAAAACTCGAAAATCTATAAAACTACTAACTAACTCGAAAGTACTAGCCAGTGATATCTCATTGGTACTAGCTGTTTTATCAACCGACTTCCAAAAGGTAGTTTGTATCCACGGATCCCGGGATCAGATTGAATTAGCCGCGGATCCGGGGTGTTGTGTATCCACTGATACCGGGATCCAAAAGGCACACAAGTCGGCGAGTCGGGTATCGGGTAGTCCGATTTTTGTTTGGTAGAGTATACTTCCGAAGTAGCCCCATTTAAATTTCATCACATTCGCTCAAGCTGTTTTTGAGTTACAATCCAATAACTAAAAAGTGTGTTGCCTGTTTTAATGATACTGTTATTGACGGTCAGTGAAAATCGATCCTGTAGCACGTCCCGTAGGCAATGAGATTGACTATTCCGTTTATATATAACATCATTAGCCCGTAGATAAATAACAAGCACACTATATGGAAGAAAAAATATTCACGCCATAAATACAATACAACTTAATTTAATTTATTTGCCGTTGCTATATTTCGGGATATCAAGTTAAATATAAGCCATTCAATACTAAAGTGACGGTGAGGAATGTCAAATTGGGTTCTGTACCTATATAACTGAAACTGTATCATATTATGTTAATTTACTAGTTTTAAGAATGTTGTAGTCATTATTGGTGGTTGAAATAAATAAATAAATAAATAAAATAAATAAATATGTCATTTACGTAGTTAAATTACATCAATGTTCATAGTATGCGGATTGCGCTGAGCTGAGGGCTACCATCCATACCATCTTGTAGTAATTTGACAGGCCTGTTGGTCTAGTGGTTAGTGACCCTGACTGCTATGCCGGAGGTCGTGGGTTCGATTCCCACCCAGAACAAATGTTTGTGTAATGAGCACGATCATTTGTTCTGTGTCTGGGTGTAATTTATCTATAATATTTATGTATTTAGAAATATATAAGTATGTTTATCAGTTGTCTAGTACCCATAACACAAGCTCTGCTTAGCTTGGGACTAGATGGCGTTGTGTGATAGTTGAGGAATATTTAAAAAAAAAAATATTATGTGAAGAGTTCTAGGTATAGGTAAGTATATTATATTCTGTGCGATTATGTAATGTTAATAGCGTGTCGGGTCGCGTAAGGCATAGGCCGCCGTATCCGTTAACATATCGTGACTCAGACATACAAGGTGGGTTTTTAGATGATTTCCCAAAAACTTGTGGTTTCCAATCCGATGCATAACTTTTTACGGGCTCATCTGACTTCGATAATTATGTTTTGTTGGATACTACTACTACTTATACTAAATAATATACTAGTGTACCTGCTTTAGTTATGCTCGAAGTTCATCCCATTTAAATTTCATTAACATTGGTTAAGACGCGGTCCAACCCCAATTTTAAAATAATTTACGATGCTTTACGTAAGGTTGAAAATCGCTTGTTAGATTGGACGATGTAATGCGAAAATGCGGTAATTTTGTACGTTTTCTTTATATCTTTCGATATATACTAACACAATTGAAAAAACTGCTGGTTACTACTTTAGTACTATATGTTGGCTATCTATTACCTAAAAAATAATATAGTGTCATCGCTGAAAATTCTGAGAGTTTGGACGTGAAAGTTTATTTTTATGCACCTATTTAGGATTTTTGTCTGCAGAGAGCGAGTAATATTTATGGATTCTGTTCGGTTATTACTCTTTGGCTGTTCCTTTTCTAACCTAAGTTTTTTTTCATAGATTATTATCGAACTGTTTCGTTACACTCGATGTTTAAAGATTCTGCTTTTTACTCTTATCAGGGTACGACCGCGCCTTAAATCTTCCTCGAGTATAATATGCTCTGCAGTAGGTAACAGAAAAAAATGTACCAGCTGCGCCCCACGGTTCGACCCGCGTGGTGATGGATCTCGATGATGATGATGAAAAGTATCCTATGTATTCCAATACCTCGTATTATACTTACATGATATATGTATATAGTGAATTTCATCCAAATCCGCTCAGCTGGTTTAGCGTCCCCATCCATTTAGCTTTACTGCCCGCGACTTCGTTCGCGTAGTAGGCTAGGCCTTCGGACTCGCATAACCTCCCGTCTTTTCTAGTTTTTTTTTTATTTTCTTTCATTAGAACCTTCTCCAAAAATTAGTGAGAAATAGAAAAAGAAATAAATAAAAACCAGGAGAAATAGGGGTTCACTTTTATATAATTATATACTAGCGACTGCTCGCTACTTCATTCGCGTAGTAGGCTCAGCCTTCGGCCTCGGCATGACCTCCCATCTTTTCGTAGTTTTTTTTTATGTAGGAACTTTCTACGAAGTATCAGAAAATATTGAAAAAAAGGTGAATGAAATCGGTAAAGCCGTTCTCAAGTTATAGCGTGACAAGAAAGAATAGGGGTTTAGGGGTTCCTTTATATATATATATATATATATATATATATATATATATATATATATATATATATATATATATATATATATATAATTAATATAATTTCAATAAATTATAATATAGACTAAGTTAATATAGACTAATTTATTTCATTATAAAAGTGGAAGTTGTTCAGGGCTGATTCGGGAACACATTTACCAAAATTTACCAAATAAACACTGCATATCCGTATACAAAACAAATCTTATTTTATTTTACTATAAAGTAACGATACTGTTTACGATATCGTCATGCACAATTTACCGTAACTTGTATTACTTATAACCTAATATAAAATATATATAAATAATATATATAAATATATATAATATATATAATATATATAAATATATAATATAATATAATAATAAAAAATATATAAAATATAAAAATTAATATAAAGCCCTACCTATAATTCAATTCAACATATAAGTAGTTATGTAAGTAGGTACTTATATCGAGAATTGTTATTATTACTATTATACTGTGTTACAGTTTAGTGTTGATGTTTGTTGTAAGGCGCGCTCGTACCCTGATTAAAGAAAAAGCAGAATTTTTAAACACCTAGTGTAACGAAACAGATCGATAGTATATTATGAAAAAAATACAAAGGTTAGAAAAGGAATAGGAAATGAGCAATAACCGAACAGAATTCATAAATATAACTATCTTTCAGCAGAAAAAAATCCTGAATAGGTCCACAAAAATAAACTTTCACGTCCAAACTCTCAGAATTTTCAGAGATAACACTATATTTTTTTTAGGTAATACATAGCTAACGTATAGTACTAAAGTAATAACCAGCAGTTTTTTCAATTGTGTTAGTATATATCGAAAAATATAAAGAAAACGTACAAAATTAATGCATTTTCGCATGACATCGTCCAATATAACAAGCGCTTTTCAACCTTACGTAAAGCATCGTAAATTATTTTAAAATTGGGGTTCAAACACTGATTTATTGTACAAGAATTATTATTTTATATGTATGTAAACTGCTGTCTAAACAAATGCACGGAATCGTTATGTACTCGTACTTCAAATTGACCTAAATTAGTGAGTCATTGACATTGCGTACTGTGCGGAAACCCGTACAACTATAATTTAGGTAAAAACACTAAACTAGAACACAAAACTATTGAAAATTTAACAATTTGCCGTGACTTGTGTTGTCATTGGGTCGTGTTAATTGCTTGTAAGCGCTAGATCACTTGGATTTCGTAAAACGGAAATGCTTTAGCCTGGATCGGTGAGTAGGACTCTACGAAGAAATAATGTCAGGAAGCATAACTCAGAATATATTCCACACAAAAAGTGGTCCTTTAACCCAAAACGACGTATGATTCCAAATACGAATTACTTCCGAGGTTACAAATAGACATGTTCGGTGATTGGTTTAAATTCAGAAGGAAAGCAGGGATTGGCTCACGCGCGAGCTGCACCGTCTACTATGACAGCTGAGTCATAGCGGCGTGAACGATGTTATTGATTTAGCACGACTTTCATTGGGTAATTTTTAGAAGCCAGTTACTCTTCTTGATATTATTTCTTCGTAGGTAGGACTACTCATGTTACAAGTACTGTCATTTCTTACTGACGCAACACAGAGAACGGTAGAATAAAGCTATTGCGATCCCTCGGGAGCTGCCTGTTGAACGGGCTAATAAACGTAGTCAGGTGTTAATTTAATCCTGGGTTTGTATTATTAGTCATAGAGCCCAGAACTTATTTTTAGAAAGCCCTAAAATTTTTACTCATAAACTTATAATAATTTATTGATTCAACCGTTACTTTGCAGAAATTCATTATCAAAAACGATATTAGATGAAATATTTAGTGACACTTCCGCTGGAAACAATGCTTATGGCCGAGTTGCGGTGTGCACCACCATCCCTCCGCATAAACTGGAAATAGTATACTGTATAAACAACACACAAAATAAAGACACCCTCAGTCTCAGCTTGGTAATAGCCATACTAACCGACCAAATACGAGTCGGATATACGCTTGCTTATCTTTGAAGATAAAATAACCATTCGTTTTACAACCCCGATATCAACAATCCAGATCCTCCTCACCAATTCTACCCAATATTCGAGTTAAACTCTTAAATATTTTGATAACCTTCTGGCAAATTTCATATTTTATTTTATTTATTAGATTATCGTGTTTTATTACATTCGTCAAACAGACATACAAACGCCAATTTGTCTGAGTAAAAAAGTATTTAAGAACCAGAAAATGGAACCGACTTCAACACTAAAAAGTGTGGAATAACTTGTCATAGCCCGCCTTGTGATAATAAGTGTCCCTACTTTTCAACTAGATCATGAATACGCAATGGTCTGTGATCATGAAACGTTCCATTTTATTGTAAAATCATTTTGAACCCATTTTAGTGATCCTTGCTACTTTCGGGATCGATTATCATTCACCGTCAATAATATCAAGATAGGCGGAACACTTCTTAGTTATGGAGTGTAACTCAAATACCGCTTGACCGAATTTGATGAAATTAGAAACACCATGATGAATGGGACCACCTCAGCAGTATACTTTACCAAACCAAAAAATAATCAAGTATCAAAATTGGACTACTCTGTAACAAGTAATTCGTGGGCATATATAAAAAATATATACGTCGATTTGAGAAGCTCCTCATTTTGAAAGATGGTTGAACAAGGCTCGGACGAGAAGGACTTTTCTCCTCTTCTTCGTGCTAGGACTCTATTTTATTTTACGCACGATTAATTTCCTACTATTTCATTATGTATTTACTCGTAGATTACCATTTATGGTTTAGTCTCATTCAGTAGAGTAAGTTACATAAAAACGTAGATAATAACTACCCTCAGATACGAGTCGTCGTATCTACCAGTCCTTAGCCTCATTTCGTATTGAAGCTAAACAGGTCACGGGCCTCAGGGTAAAGCAGCGCTGTCTATCCAACCAGGCGACCTTCTATTGGCCGTTGCCTTCAGGCGTCAGGTTTCCCGTCCACTGCCGCAAGGATGGCCACTCCCGTTCAGGTCGGATGGCCAGCACGGAGCCATGACGGGGACAATGGAACAATACAGGTTTGGTGGAATTCGACAGGTGAGTGTGGAATTGTCTTCATTTTTTTATTTATGCTTAGTTTTAGGGTAACAGAGTGGAAAACTCGAGTGGTGAAAAAAGATACACGAGCATGGTTAGGAACGAAAGCAGCGGCCGTATTACAAGCTCATGGTAATATCGCTCTACGCGTAATCCATTGCGCGTTCGACACTAAGTAACGGTTTCACGTTTCCGAAAATCCAAGTGTTTTGACACGATATAGTATAATACCTAATATTACCGTGGTTTTGATCTAGGTATAGGTTAGAGGTACTTATAATAAAGGAGTAGATACCAAAATGTTGGAACTTGGAAGAAAAATAAGAAATGACGTAAAACTACCTATTGTAAAAGAATATGACGTTTTAGAAACAAAGCTATACTATACTAAGCTCTTAAAGCAGGGCTTCTAGACAACTGCCCGGTTTATTCGTACCATGACAACTTTAAAGCAGGTTTGCCCCGGCCTACTATTCAAGAACCGCAGAAAACCCGTTCACCGGTTTTTTTTGTATGGACTCTCGTTACCATGTCTAAATCCACTCAGTCTATTAGCTTATAAACGTCTAGGTGTCTGCGATGTCGGTTATTGTAAATTGTTAGAATGCCAGAAACAATATCCGTTTACCTTTGAGAAAACAATATTAAAACAGTTCACCTAAATGAGCGTCATGGTATGATTTCAATCAAAACTGTTTAAGTCAGGTTTAAGAACTGCACAGAACTTGCATGGTTTCTACGAAGCTGATAGTAAGGCCTCTGTATGATCACGCATAACTTAAGAACTACCTAACATATCGATGACATTAGGTATAGGGATAGGATAGACCCCGTACCTCCTAACTATAAACTTTTGATCTTGTCTATAGGTAGTTATAATAAAGGACTTGAGACCAAAAATTCTGTTTACGTTATGAAAAACATATATGTCTGTCTTTCTGAATGCTCATGCAAAACTTGAAAAACTACCGCACAGACTTCGATGTAATTTGGTGTATGGATAGAGTACGGAGCTTCCAAATAAAAACAATTTTACTTGATCCGTCACATAAATCCAAGCCAAGATCACAGCTAGGTCTCTCTATAGTCTATGCTATTTATACGGTCTCATATGAAACTGGGGTCTCGATTGACTGGTCGGCGCGCATGAACTTCTATGGTAAGGCCAAAAACCGTAATAATTAAGAATGTAACAAGTTTTCTTTACATTTTCGCAACCATTTACCCATATATAAGATGTGCAGTCAAGTTCAGAAATTATTATAAAAAATATTTCTAGTGCAATTCACTCAAAACTTGGTAAAAATAAACTTAAACGAAAATAATGTTATACAAGTTATTATTAAACACAAATTAACAAATCGTTACACCTATATACCCTCGAAGGGTAGGCAGCGGTGTTTTAAACACCTGCGTTTCGCCGGATATATTTTCGGTTCCATGTAATAGGGGGCGAGCCTATTACCATCTACGGGACACTGTTCCAGTCTCCGGACTGCTATTGAGCATTTCTTTGTCAGAAAATCCCAATAACTGTCCAATCCGGGAATCGAACCCAGGGCCGTAAGATTCCAAACGGTGCTTCCACTACTATACAAAGATCAAGCAAGCGAAGCCGCTGGCGGGTCAGCTAGTAATATTGTTGCATTATGCTCTTTATGGCCATGTCGCGCGGTCACGGTCGACTAACCGATGGCTCGTACCTGTAGGTAAATTATAACAATGCTTCTGCTTTTTCATCTATAACAATTTTTTTAAATCCTCCTCCTTCACAATGCCTGTTCCACGGAAGTCCTAAGTTCAATTCCAGGCTACCAGGCTATCCGTGTGCCAAGTTTGAAAATAGTTTCAGGGTTCTTACTCACTATGACCAATTAAACAAGTAACGCGGGTCGGTACGGTGCCTTCATGGAATTTACGTTAAATGGAATGCTGTATGCCACTATCGGTGTGATTGGACACAACTACAGTAGCTAAAGTGTGACAGATGGACCAACTGACAAACATGCTTTCGTACTTATTTGCAATGGGCTGTGATATGAGTGTAGATTACAGCACGATTATCTACTTATACGTAAAAAAACCACACGAAGACGCATAACATCCTTAAGTTCTGTAAAATAGATGTACCTATGTAGATAGCAGGCAATGGAATGATTATACCTAGTGTTCCGGAGAAAGCAATGACAATTTATTATGTGTAGGTAAGCATCCCAAACCATTCATAACATCAAGCGTTCTTCCTTACAAAAGATATTAACTTCTTTGCAAGAACATAATTTTGGAATCTTAAACGACTTTGAAACGATCTTCGACTTTGTTGACCACGATATGCTTTTATATAAATGTGAGTTTTATGGCATTAGAGGTATTGCTCAGAAGCTACCTGACCGGCTGAAAGCAATACATAAGTAGAAGTGATAATTCTTAATGAACAGCTAACATCAATCGCTTTTAAATCAAGTGCAAAGTTTCTTATCTGCATTAACGACTTGCCAAGTTCAATTAGTCAACAATGTGTACTGTTTGCTGATGATGTATCAGTTATAGTCCCTGACAATGACACTAGTAAAACATTTATAAAATCACTATATACTTTGAAGTAGAATCTGTTATTAGATCTGTTAGAACTGAATAACCTACGAGCAAATATATGCAGAACTATATTTGTTTAAAATTATAATAATCCTGACAATTTTAGTCCCAATCTGACATGCAGAAACGAAATAATAGAAGTACACGAAATTATATTTCTATGTATCTATTGTGTTAGCAGTTAGACAAACTAAACTCTAAACTGGAAATTACATGTAGACAATATGTGCAACAAACTTTTCGACAAACTTTTCGGTTTTCGACGGGGAAGGTCGACCGAAGTGGCAACTTCACTCTTAGTAAACCTGGTATCTACACACATTGAAAACGGTGATAACTGTATTGCAGTGTTTCTCCTGTGTCGGTCGGTCTTTTACTAAAAAAGACGAAATCTGTTGGCATAAGAGGAGTTACACTTGATGGTTTAAGAGTTACTTAAGTAATCGTGCACAATTTGTGAAAATTGGTTCTAATTTCAGTAGTCGTTTGCCTATTGATTTCGGTATCCCTCAGGGTAGTATAATAGGTCCGACACTATTCACATTGTACATCAACGAAATACTCAGCAGCTCTGTAAGCAATATGAACGTTGTGGCTTATGCAGATGATACTGCGTTTATTTTTTTAAGGAAACGGCTGGGATCAAGTTTATTCTATTGCAGAAAAAGGCTTAGCTTATGTGGGGAAAATACTTGACAAAAATCTTTTGACCTTTACCATCAATAAAACCAAATACATTGCTTTCTCTAAAACAATTGTATGTAGTCCCTCAATGAACTTCATTCATGTTCTCAAAATCCTGATATATACAGTGTTTGCACTTGTGAATCAATAGACCGCGTTCCTAAAATAAATTATTTAGGTATCACCTTAGACAAGAAACTTTCCTACGTAGATCACATTAGTGAACTGTCAGGCCGTGTGAGAAAACTTATCTTTGTAATGAAGGAGCTGAGGGACTGCACACCATTAGATATTCTACGACAGGTCTATCTGGTCTTGTGTCAAGCCATTCCACAATACTGCATTTCACTCTGGGGTTGCGCAGGAAAGAGCGCTTTTATTGTGCTGGAGAGAGCCTTTTCGGTACCCAAAAACCGCTCTATACAAAGAATTCAATGTCCTACGCGTCCGGCAGCTTTTTGTTCTGAATGCCACATGAAAAACTCACTCACGTTTCCTCGTTCGGCCAGATTATATAGATATAAAGTCTAGGCGTGTGTTTCGCCTCCCGCTCCCAAAAGCCACATCCCTACTTGTTCGACGTAGTCCAACTTTTGCTCATGTTAACACATACAATAAGGTTAATAAATTTTGTAACATAAAAGACCAGAAAATATTTGGCTGTAAAAGAATAGTCAAAGAATGGTTATTGAATCTATCTTATGACGAAATTGAAAACCTGATTTAAAAACACGACAGCACATGCGCCTCATAGACGCACCATCCTTGCATACACTGTTCGACACACACACATGTAAATATACACAAATACGCATAGGTACACATCCTCACATAAATAAACACACTCACACACACTTTTATCAATTTTCTTAACCTAAAACACTGTTTTAAACTATCACGGTTGTTCTCTAAAATTATATGATTATTAACGGGATATTTTTTTCTGAGCATCTGCTGGACGCGGGTCCTAACCACTGGATTGAATTCCATAACCCTAAAATCTTGTCCACCGAACGCCATTACATACCAAGGCTAGTAAAGGAAACTATTGAGATCTCGAAATGCCAGAATTTCAATCGAGGTGATGGTTTTCAACTCGCCAGTGCGTGGAATCCAGTATTAGGTTGTTTTAAAAATAAAAGTCCGCGTTCAAAATGTGTTCAAAATACTATACGCAGTGATACAGTGAGTGTGTTTTGTCGGGACTTAGGATCGAGTTCGAGTTCCAGTGATAACCGTAGCAAAAGACTAAGAAAGAGGGTAGATCGTTATGTCTGCACCTAACTTTTAAACTTTTTGACCAACCACCCGCATTCTTCAGTCTTCCCGTGAACATGGTGCATGTAACTGCGCCGAAATATCGGGAGCTCATTCCACAACCTTACCACGGTAAATATCCCGTTAATAATCATATAATTTCTTAACCTACTTGTAGTTCTAATTGTAAATAACCAATATAATAGTTGACTACTGGCACCAACAACACCTTGATATTTAAATTAAAGTGATGCAGGATTTAAAAATGCATCGTGTTAGTGTAGTCTGAAAACGTATGAGAATATTAGAAATATAACATGTGAATATAAAGTAAAGGGAAGTGGTATCATCGTAGATATATATTTTTGTAAATCGTAGTAGGCAATCTCGTCTCTAAGCCCCAAGATACAGGCTTTTGCTTAGTTTGGGACTTTTAGATATATTACAATTAGTTATTGTTAACCTGTGTACCACGTTCGTATGTCAATCTTATTAGAAATAAATATATTTGTATTTGTATTTGTTGTATATTTAACTAAAGTTTGTTTGCTTCAGTATTGAGACGTTTGTTTTGAACTCGGTCCATGATATGCTCTCCTAGCATTCGTCTCCAGCACCACATCTCCAGAGCATCTACCGTTTTCTTTTCGATTTCTCGCAAGGTCCACGTTTCGGTGGCATACAGATAAATAGGGAACACACATGTACGAAGAAGTCTTACTTTTTTTACTCCTTGTGAATTTGGGGTCCTCCATGTATTCCTCAAGGTCATGGTTTCTCAAACTTTCGACTCCATGTCGATTCTGTTTAATTTCCAACTGACAGCGAACCCCTTAATTAAGTAAATAATCTCCCACGAAGAAAATAAGGTTTTTATTTTAATAAAAGGTACTCGTAAGTAACAAATAATCGAAATATAGTGCCTAAATAAATATCTTATTACTATGTTAATTCTTATCAAAAAAGGAGGCGGTACTCAATTCGACTGTTTTTTTATGTTTGTTACTTCATAACTTTCGATAGGGTGAACCAAAAATTCAAAACAATTTTTTTTTGAAAGCTTTTGCTTCCCGTGTGGTCCCATTTAAATTTCATCAAATTCGGTCCAGTACTTTTTGAGTTACACAGTGCACTCCAATAACTGAATAGAATGGAAGTCGGTAATACATTTTTCAAATTGAACTTGTTAATATTAATGTGATGGGTGTGCTTGTTTCTTTCGCAACGTGCCTACCAGTCATCAAGCCGTAAATAGTTGTAGCGAACCCCTGTTGTCGGATTTCGTGCCCCACTTTGAGAAACCCTGCTCTAGGCTATCCATGACAAGGAATGTCATCACCATACTCCTTTCTTTAAATATCTTCCACGCATCTTCCATTATCAGGTAAACGTACGTTTAGACAACCTCACATTTCGCTACTTGCGCTAATTCCAGGGAATTGTTATTTAGACGGTCCCCAATTATAATATATAAAATTTAGGGGATCCAATTCATCTACAGAGAGCATTGAGACCTCTAGAAACCCTCACGGTAGAATTTGTTTTTTTTGTGCATTTTAATGAAAAACATGGATTCCAGGCACCATGCTGGATTTCTTGGGAGATTAAAAAATATCATATTTAAGTCCCTTATTTATCTATTAATATATCAAAATCCATAAAACCATTAAGGCTGTATTCTATAAATTTTACTTGTAGGTATAAACCCCTCAGGCTAGGGCTCAGTGGCGTGCATTAGGAGAGGCCTATGTCCAGCAGTGGACTGTTACAGGCTGATGATGAAATAAACTCCAATAACATAACCCTCCTTCGAATAAATCGGGGAATGATACGAATTATTTATTCGTAGGACAAACGAGATAAAATCTTTTTTAGAGTTCCGTACCTAAAGGCTAAGACGGGATCCTATTACTATGACTCCGCTGCCCGTCGGTCTGTCAGTCCGTCAGCCACCAGGCTGTCTCCTGAACCGTGATGGTTAGACAGTTGTAATTTACACAGATGATGCATTTTTGTTGTTGCTATAACAACAAATACTAAACACCGGCCAAATTCGAGTCGGACTCGCGGGCGAAGGGTTCCGTACCATTATCTATATAAACAGCAAAAAATCATATCTGTTGTATGGGAGATTTATAAATAATGGTACGGCCCTTCGTGCGTGAGTCCTACTCGCACTTGGCCGGTTATTTATCTTTAGTTCTTGTTTATAAAAGATCTAGTTCTGTACGTACCTATCTAATTTCAAACGGACTTCCGAAAAGTAGGAAGCTCTCAAGTCGACGCGTATATTTACAACTAGCTGCGCTCCGCGGTTTCACCCGCGTGGTGATGGATGATGATGAGGATAAATCAAATTATAGCGTATGTTACTCAGGCTATAATATATTATATATTTCTATATAAAACTGTAGTATAGTTCGAGGCACGAAAGTTGAACCAAAATGGTGTTCGTCCGCGCCGGTAATGTTATGGACAAATGTCAGACGAATACTTACTTTGCGGTCGTCAAAATGAAACGCAAGTTCGGTTTAAAGAGTTTATTTCTCAACAAGAAATTAACATTTCACTTATGTGAGAAATTAATCTATGGTAGGTACATATAATGCTTTGACATTCGACGGACTTAGTAACTTAAATAAACTAGGTATTTACATAGTAAGTTACATAGGGGAAAAAAAAGAACCAATACAGATATTCCAATAATAAAATTATAACTTAAATAAACAAATAATTACGGATTGTTCCATTGCAACTTGACCTTACCCGCTTTGTAGTAAGGTAGTGTCGAGCGGCCGAGCGCTAGAACAATAGAACCGGCCGGCTGATAACGCAGCAGCGCGTCACAGTGCATTTGTAGACAGTTAGTCTAGTTTTGTTTTAATAGTGTCATGTCATTTATTACGTGAGCCTTCAATTTGTTTTTAAAGGTATTAAATAAGCTTGCATTCTTCACCTCTTTCGGCAGTTTATTATAAATTTGTACTCCTGCAAAAGTGATGGATCTTTGCCCGTGAACTGTTCGGACTTGTGGAAGTACGATATGATCTTTCCGTCGGCTAGTTCGGCCTGTATTTGATTTATTTTCGTAAATTTGATATTTTTTATATGTATTGTTTTATTCAGAATTTTTCTAATAAATATAGGTAGGTATAATAAAAGGTATAGTAAAAAATATATAAGGAAGGTACAATAATGGTATAGTTGTTTTATATTCATGTATTTAGTATCTTTATATATTTTAACTGTAGATGTCATGTAGTGGTGGTCAAATAACAATTTAATAAATTTATTCTGGGCAATCTGTAAATCTTTTAGTCTAGTTTTTGGAGGACTACCCCAGATTTCAATTAAGTACAAGAGATGTGGTTTGACTAAGGAGTTATATACAGTATGACGAATGGGCCGAGGTAGGCACCGAACTATTCCATGTAGTGAGCCTAGTAGTGAGATACGTTTTGTACGAATGTGCTCAATATGTGCATCCCAATTTAGGTGACAATCTAATCGTAAACCAAGATATTTTTCATATTGTATTTCATGTAGTATTTCTTGACCAACCCTGAGAGGTAGATGAGAAGGAACTTTTTTGTTTTTGGCCTTAAAAATGACGTAGCAGGTTTTGGACCCATTAATCGTGAGCAAATTATCTTGAAACCAGTAGACTAGTTTGTTAAGGTCTTCTTGGGCTTGGACAATTATTTCATTGATTGGGACACCAAAATAAAAGAGACAAGTATCATCAGCGTATAAGGTTATGTTTCCATGAAGTGGTACCTTATGTATAGAATTGATATAGGTAGATGAGAAACAGCAGTGGGCCTAGCAATGACCCCTGTGGAACTCCAAATGATATGTTTTGTGGTCTGCTCTGGTAATCACCTATCTTAACTATTTGTGATCTATTATTCAGGTACGATTCAAACATTTTAAGTGCGGTTTCCTTTATACCTATTCTTTTAAGTTTTTGGAGAAGAATTGGTTAACTCACTGTGTCGAATGCCTTTTTCAGGTCAATAAAGACGCCCAGAGCAATTTTTTTACCATCAATACTTGTTTTCATTTGTGTAATTAAGTCTGCTGTTGCCAATAATGTATTAGAGTGCGACCTAAATCCATACAGGTGTTTAAATAAAAAAATTATAGACGTCAAGTATCGATCAAGGCGTGAGTATATTACTTTTTCGAAAATTTTTGACATAACTGGTAGTACCGAAATGGGCCGGTAGTTGTTTGGGTCACTTTTAGTACCAGATTTATAAATGTGAGAAATTTTGGCAATTTTTAAAGCATCAGGGAAAATTCCCTCTGAAAGGCATTTGTTGATACAGCCAGTCAGCTCATCCACGATTTCATCATCTAGACATTTAATTATTTTAGTGGAAATTCCATCTATTCCTACGCTACAATTTGAGTCCAGATTTCGTATTATTTTATTGATTTCATCTTTATGGCACTTGGTAAAAGAAGTAAGTTGATTTAAAGGTTGTTCATCTTTGTGTGATGTAGATGGCAGTAGTTGTGTGAGAATTGAGTTGGCCAAAGTAGTACCAATAGTTGAGAAAAAGATATTAAATGTCTCACAAATGTTTACCCCCTGTGTTACAGACCCCGATTCAGTTTGCAGTTTTGGAAGATCACATTGTGATGCAGTTTTGTTATTAGATAAATTATTTATTAATTTCCACATCTTCTTTGTATCTCCAGCACACTTCGAAAATTCATTATAGTAATACTTCTTTTTTGAACTTCTGATCCTACTGGCTGCCACATTTCTTTCTGTACAAAATTGTTTTTTTATTTCTTCATTCTCCGGGTCCTGTTTTAGTCTATACCATATTTCATTTCTTTTCCTTATTTGAGAAGTAACGTTTTTACATATCCAGTCTTGCTGGGGCAAGTTTAATATTTTGGTTCTTATAATCTTGCATTCATTGATCCTGTGTTTAATGAAGTTGTTTATGTTTTCGTAGCTGTGGTCATAAATATTGTGAGGTACATGTCTAAAAGAGTCTTGTAGTTTCTTATAGTCTACAGCTTCATACCTCATACGTTTTTTTAGGCGGAGGCTTGTACTTTTTCATAGTCAAGAATATCTGTCTATGGTCAGACATAGGAGATTCTAGAAGGGCCAAATGGAAACTCTTGTCTTTAAGGTTTGAGCATATATGATCTAGAAGTGTATTGGTTTTTGGTGTTTTCCGCGTGCAGAATTCTACGTCAATTTTGTTGAGGATCTGAAATCCGCATGTATGTAGCATTTCTCGGTACAATTTATTCTTGCTGTCTTTTACGAGGATGTTAATGTTCAAATCACCCAATATCACAGCTCGTTTTTTTCCGACTAGTTGGTTTGAGTAGAATTCCAGAAATGCTTTATAGTTCGTCTTTCCAGGATAATATATTGCGCCAATATCAAGTGGATATTTCTCAAGATTGACCCACAAGTAATAATTGCCTTTAATGTATGTTTCTTCCTTTAGACTATGGTCAAGATCATTATGTATGTATATAGAAACGCCACCTCCTACAGTGTCGTTTCTGATATTATAATAGTGCGTATAGTTCGGAAGCTGATATCTCACGGCCTCATCATTAGACTTTAACCATGTTTCAGTAAGTACAATTACGTGAATTGTGGTGTTAATGGAACGTAATATGCATTTGAGTTCATCGAACTTGCCAGGTTTGCATATGCTCCGTACATTGGCATAGAAGAAATTAAGGCCTGATTTTACTGTATGCAAGTCTTGGTATGTAGAGCTAAGTTGGTAAGTAATTTTATCTTCAGATTCATTTTGTGGGCTATTATAGGCTAGTTGGTGGAGTAGTTTTTTGGCGATGGTAGTATCATTTTAGGGGAGCCCTTGACAAATTTTATAACAAGATCTGGTTTACCGTTTTTTTGACGCCGCGCCAGTTCTTGACTTAGTTCCTTCGTCAGTCTTTTTTCATTAGGGGTCTGATCGTGATATACTCTTACATTGCCCTGTAGTCTATTTTTATTTTTGAGTACACGTTTGGCTTCTTGTGTACTCTCAAATATCACCTTAAGGGGCCGAGTCTTTCCATGAGTGTATCGGCCTAGGCGCATAGCTCTATCTATTTTAGCATTATCCACTAGTAGTTTATAAAGTATGTTTTGAACCGCGTCGATGTCCTCGGGATTGCGTGCAGACTCGTCAGTATTGGCTGATTCAGGTAGGCCAACTAATATGATGTTTTTGCTTCTTAGAGTTCGTTCTTGTATTTCACTGATAATGGCTTCATTGTCGATTGTATGTGACATTGTAGATGATTTTGGTGCAGTTTCAAGTTTTTCAACCTCTGTTTGAATTTTAAGGATCTTAGAGTCCGTAATCGAGCTGACATTATTTAGATGTGAGATTTCAGCTTTCATAATTGTATGTTCAGCTAGAATATTCCCAGTCAAGCTTTTAATATCATTAGTCTGTTTTTTTACAGCTGAGATATCGTCTCGCATGGGTTTTATGTTTGCTTCGAGAGCAGATATCATTTCCGTACGAAATGCTTGTAATGCATCCAACATCGTTTGGTTACAGTCACAGTCACGTTCTCTCTGTTTTCTTTTGCGGAAAGAAGCTTGACTGTCTTCTTCCGTTGCATTAGTTTTTGTCAGATCCGGGTTTGAATGTGAGCTACCTGACCTAGCTAGTAAATTTTTACGCTGTGGCGAGCGTTGTACATTCATCTTTAAGTATTTGCTTAACTGTGTACGTGTAAATACGATTGACACACAGACTCAATGTTTTGCTTTGTAGGTAGGTGCGCGGAGTGCGAAAAATGCAACCGTCTCTCTTACCCGTGGTGAAGTGGGGTGCAACTGTCGTAGGCGCAGCGGAGAATCGACGTAGGCTGCAAGTTGTGAGCGTAGTATGTCGAAAGTGATTCACTCGTCGGCACTTTACAATTTTAAACTGTTTTCACTTGGTAATATGCCTTAACTTGGGATGTAACTATTTTGCGATTTTTCTAAAGATATGTAAACACGTCTGCTCTGTACGAGTGCCAGAGCGGAATATTATAAAAGTTAAGCCTAATATCATAAAAGCATAATAATAATCACAGATTTCCTTTCAAATCATTGTATATCTCGAACAGTGTTGAGGGAAGTAATCGTTAGGTATTATTAAATATAACAATTATAGGAATACTAATCTTAATCACTATTATTCATGGATAACCTTCTACAAAATGTATACGAGTAAGTGATATTATAGAACTTTGGCAAAGAGTTGCGATTTCATCTTCTGTGTCAGTTGAAGAATCCAATTCAGAATCACTACTATAGGAATCTCCGATTGGGTAATAAATTCTTCCGTCATATTACCGATGACGTGCATGGTCTCTTTTGACGTAAGATTCTTCGGTTCGGATAGCGAGGGGCGGAGTGTGATTGTTTGGCAAGCATCGCCACGTTGCTATGATTTCGCACGGCCCCTCGCCCCGCATCGAATACTGCACTTCGATTGAACCCAAAAATGTGTTCTGCACGTAGTTCAACTTACGTGCCACGATCTGTAACGTCACTTTGCTTTATTGTCAATAGCATAGACTAATATATGATCAATAGTTTCCGCAGGATACCGATCCCTAATTTTTTTGAAAATGTTATATGGCCTATGTTTATCAGGGAAAATGTAGGATTCTAATGGTGAAAGAAATGTTCTAATTGGTCAGTTTCAGAGCCTATTCAAAACAAATAAACAAACAAATCTTTGCTCTTTATAATATTAGTGTAGATGTAGATAGAGACCTAAAATCGCAACACTCAATGTGCCCTGATTTCACATTAGCACATAACATTTGACTACTAACTCATAGAATTAGTTTAACTTTCGTGCTATCTTTTTACTTGTAGGTACCTTTACCTTTACTTTACCTTAGGCCCATAAAATCAATCGCCGCCTATTTCAGAGTTTAACTAAAGGAATCTAAAATTCGATCTACAGATTACATCCTTCTTCTAATTTCAATGGCATTACACTGGTCGATTAGCTAAACTGAGATTAATTATTTTAAATGTAGCAACACTTGTCAAAATGTGCTTTATTTTCGGTCAGTTGTGTAAAATATACGAATATGACAGACGGCGCGGAGCCAGATTTTATATGTAGTAGGTATACTTTAAAAGACAATTTAATCACTACGTTTATATCCGTAAATATAATATTCTGCTTTCAAGTCTACTGTACAATAGGTACAAGCCGAAAGCCAAACAGCTGATGGACAGTAGGCATTTTTCTTTTCTGGTTTAAACTCCATAGTATGGCACTTTAACTGAAGTCCCTCGACCAATTATTTTTTTTGTTGGTACCTACTACTCACACAGATAGATTAACTGCCATTGATATTACAAAATAATCAATAAAGATGGTTTAAACTTAGAGTCATGGATTCAACTGCGGAATTATTAAAATAATTGCTAATTGCAACGATAGTACGAAGCCGAAGGAAAAAGTCTGCGAATTTGAACTGTCAATGTCAAAGAAAGGCTCCGAACTAGAAATGTCCAATCGTTCTGAAAAACAAACGATTGCTTAATCGATAGAAGCTGAACTAAACGGGATCGATTCTTGATTGATCAAATCCTATTTTGCAAATTGATTACCTGATTCTCTAGTTCATCTTTTTATCACAGTTTTACATGCTCAGAACAGAGGGCCTCTATAAGAATCACGCGTATAAATTTTTATATTGAAAATTGACACCAATATCGAATGGGAGCGTTAAGTAGGTTCCAAATGTCTTTTCATAGAAATTTAATAATTATTCTCTACTCTATCGAGTAGTCTCATTCATATTTAGCTGTCTACCCTTGTTTCTAGTGCGCTATAGAAAACAGCCATAAATTAAATCGATGTATAAATACCGATTTGTTTAGCTTTAAAGATCGATTTAGGATCCAAGATTCACAACCCTAGTCTACTACACTTAGTGCGTTCGAATAGACCCCTTGTGAGCGTTTTTAGCGAAAATAACGCTAAAAACGCTCACAAGGGGCGTTCGAATTGGGAATCTGTGGGTGAAAATGTCGTTCATGTCTGTTTTTGTTCAGCGTTCGTAAAGCTAAAAAAGAGGTGCAATTATTGACCCATGTTCGGGCATGGTTGTTTGTGATCGTTTTTGACGGCTATGTATTCGACAGCAATCATGCGATTTTAGGTCTTATACTCAGTTCAGTTGAGCGTTCGAATAGGGTGTGGGCAATAGTGGCGAAAGTGACATTAATAACGTTATTAAACTTCACGAACGCATTAAGAAAAAGAGACATCAGTGACAACGCCACCAATGCCCTAAAAGCTAAACGAACGCACCTTGACTGCTGACTGCGAGCGAGCGAAGCGAATGCGAACCAAATGCGAACTGTCAAATAAGTGGTTGAAATAGCGATTGTATTTTAATTTTATGCTATCTTTTGTGAAAAACTAAGTTTTTCTGCAGTTGATCATGTAACAATTGTATGTTGGTTTGTCGTCCGTGTATATCATTGAGTTCCCTGACTAAAATGGGTGATAGTACTGACTCTGAGGAGTTTTATGATGCGGAAGAGTTCACACCCATCAAAGGTTCAAAGTAAGCAATGAAATCATTTACACAATCGCTGATTATTGTTTCTTTTTGTATTCACTGTTATAATCCACGCAATAGACCAACGCTTGTTTCGATTTTGTTTCCACGTATATTAGTTGGAAGGTTGGAACGTACCTACATTTTTCTTGTGTTGTAGTCTAATTGCATTGACTTAGTCACAGATGTTTAGAAATCAAATATTAAGCGTCCTTGAGAATTGCAAAAACATACGCGCGCCCATGCGAAGACGTACTAGTTCGACGACGTTCCAGTAGTAAAGAAAAATGAGTTATTAAATCAAAACAACAAGTATGCATCATTAAACTATCACACAACCTTTTCTCATTTAGGTATCCATACAGTAAAAAGTGCTACCATGACTCTTAGATCATTCTAATCCCTCAGTCATCATCAGAATAAAGTAGACATGACATTGTATAAATCTATATAGATACTGTATATATCAGTAGCTAAGGTTTAGGCACATATTCACCAGACACCGGTGATGCAGTTTTAGACTTGTATACAATTGTATATGTTACGGCTAATACCCGAAGTGCGGTTACACCTAGTTTTAGCCGGCTAAAACTAGGTTTAACTAACCTAACCGAAGATAAGTAGGATACACCTAGGTTTAACCACATGTGGCCGGCTAAAACTAGGTGTAACCGCACTTCGGGTATTAGCCGTAACATATACATACACACTTAAACCACACTGAGATGTGGTATGCAAGTGTGTTTGTATATAGATCAAGGTTCTACAGTAAAAATTAAAAACTGCCTCACTGCACAATCAGCACCAACTGTTTACTGTAACAACAACTATTTTATAGTGGTTATTTGGTTATGATAGTTGTATGTATTCTAAACACTAGTGTAGAATTTATTACAACTCCTTTTAACCCATATCTGCCCGCCAATGTATATATATGTTAGTTTCAATCATAAATCTTTTGTTTTAATTAATTACGGTTGAAGATTAGTTAATACATATGTGATCTGTTTGAATATATAACTCCACAATACTGTTCAATTTTACATTCTATATCACTATTTTTTATATTCACTAAAATAAAGTCAACTCTGCATTTATTAATAAATTACACCTACAAATCAGTTTTAAATGGAACAATTGACATACAATTTAATTATTTTAATCCTGATTACTCGGTGCGTATAGTCTCTGCTATGACTAAATGACAGTTTGTTACAGATCGCGCGGCGAGAGTTTGGCTTTGACCTTCGGGTGGAGGGGATTACTGCGCATGGGTACTGTCGCGCCATTTGACAGAGAGAGACAAGAGTCCCTCGTCTTCGATGTGACAGAGAGAGACAAGAGTCCCTCGTCTTCGATGTGACAGAGAGAGACAAGAGTCCTTCGTCCCTCTAGCCACCCTGTGATACCCAATTTTTTACTTCTGCGCAATAACGGTCAAAGCCAAACTCTCGCCGCGCGATCTGTATTATAGGGGTAGTTATATTTTTATGTATGGC
Source organism: Selenia dentaria (assembly GCA_917880725.1). Lineage (NCBI taxonomy): Eukaryota > Metazoa > Arthropoda > Insecta > Lepidoptera > Geometridae > Selenia > Selenia dentaria. Next base: position 35,434,273 of record OU862883.1, read on the forward strand.
CTAGAATATTTTAAACATAATGTCCTTGGTGTGAACACTTGTGATGTCACTCAAAGCCATGGCTCAAAATTAACTCAGTTTTATTAGAATTGGAGAGCTGAATTTATCACTTTGCGAATTTCTATTTCCAGACGGTCATCCATTTGTAAGAGTATAAGTGTAACGGATGTAGACAGTTCTGAGAAAGACAAGAGTCCTGCAGCAAAGGTGGATGTTCCAGCAGCTTCTTCAAGTGTAGTGGCAGAAACAGTTGTGGAGGATGACAGAACTACTGTTAAAAATGTAAGTAAGTGTAATGTTATGCTGCATTTACTAATGTGCACCAGTAGCAAAAAAAACAATTAGGCTTATTTAAAATTTTATGGCATACAGACTACTAGCTGGTGCCTGCGGCTATATCTGCGCAGGATTAGTACTTCGAGTAGCTTATTATTTTTCCAAGGGCATATCTATCTTTATGCCAAAATGTCATAAAGTATGTACATGGTCAAACACAATTGCTATAATAATATTATATGAGTATATTTAAATACTAAGTATATCAGTCAGTAAACATTAATAATAAAATTCAGGACTTACGTACATACAAATATGTGTAATTAATCACCATGGAAAAAACCAGTCATTACATTTCATCACCCTTGTCGATCGCCGAGCACGTCTAGTGTATCGAGCTGTCAAATTGATTTGGCATTTTGCTATCAAAAACTGACACCTTTGACAGAACTGTCATCATTACGATCTTGACATAGGCTCTTCTCGGAAGGAGATCTTATTATTTTGTCTATGTTGTGCCCAAGCATATTACGCATTTTCACCCGCTTGGTGATGGATGATGATGATGATTATGATGATGAAAAGTATCTTATGTGTTAATCCAGCGCCTCAGCTACCATACCAAATTTCATCAAAATTGCCCCTGCTGTTTGTGTGTGAAAGAGTAACAAACATCCACACATCCATACTCACAAACTTTCGCGTTTATAATATTACTAGGATAAAGCAGTGGTTCTTGAGTGATGTTTTGTGAGCCACTGATGGTCCCTGGAAGCACCCAAAGTGGTGATATGACAAGATACATTCAACACATGAATTAACTGTGAAGATTTTGGGAGTGAAATGGCATTCATTTCACTAAGATTTGAGAGTAAGAATTAAAAAGTAAAAAAAAAATAAGTTCGATTATGTTGTCACAAAAATTGCATTATGATAATATATGCTTGGTCTATATTATATGTTTAGCAGAAATCAATAAAGATAATTATGTATAATACTATGACAATTATGTTATTTTGTCAGTAAATGTAAATGAATTACATTTACTGATAAAATAACATAATATAACATTTTCGTCCAAGTTCCCTTATTAATTTCTTCTTGATCGATTGACTCATGACTGAGGGTTGTGACCATCATGAACGGCCTTCTGGGCTATGTGTACTTATTCATTTACATACACGAAAATGTTACCATTACTTACAGAGATAACTCTTTAAGGCGTACTGTCCACGTAAACCGCACGACATGCGCACGCTATCGTCAATTGACGAGAGTTTGCATTTTGCGATTGCAGATGACCTGCTTTAACTGGCCAAATTAACTTTCATCTGTCCGTATCTGTTTGTTAGGTTAGATTAGATTCTTTGTGTATGACCTCTGCGACTTGTTTTGAGTGTCGCAACTTTGCCAGTATCTGTTACATGATAGTTTCATAAACTGCAGGAGAAATTAAAGTAAACTTTTAGAATATGGTCGGTGATTAGAAGAGAGAATCAAACAAACTGTTCCACTCCTGTAATTACTCTAAAACACCCAAAAAACAACATAAAAAACAAAATACAAATAAAAACAATACAATAACATATCATAACAAAAACTACACTAACATTTATTAACCACTTATTTTGCCCTCTGTCAGTCGCTACTTATGTACTGTGTAGATCAGCAAAAACCTATATGTTACTGTTGGAAAGAGCTCAGCGAGCAGTTTTGAAAGTAAGCAATTTCCTCCCTTACAGGTATTCTACATCCAAGTTGTTTACTGAAACTGAGTTCTATCTGTTAGACAAATATTTATCCTACGACTAATCCAACAACAGCACAAACAATGTTTTCGAAGCGAGGCTTCAGAGAGTAGGTGTAATAAGCGATGTACCAACAGAGTCTTTAATGTTCCTAGTTTTAAAACAAAATTTGCAAAAAGATTTCAGTGCTTCTTGGGTAGTTTTCTGTACAAAAAATTATCCAAATCAGTTCCTATACAAAATTTAAATAACTGTCAACTTAAAACAACGGTTACAAAGATACTAAAGGCATGTTCTCTCTCTCGCTCTCTCTCTCTCTCTCTCTCTCTCTCTCGCTCTCTCTCTCTCGCTCGCTCTCTCTCGCTCTCGCTCTCTCACACACACACACACACACACACACACACGCACACACACACACACACACACACACACACACACACACACACATAAAAGATTACCGAGATCTTGGCAGAATACATTTATTAGGTTTTATGAAATTAACAATCAAATATATAACTTAGTCTTTGATTTAAATTATTGAGTTTAGTTATGTTTAGTTGAATTATTTTGTATTTAACTATTTAAATGTAATGTACACCATTATTGTCAATTTGTCATCACATATATACCCAATTTATAATAATTATAATATTTGTCATTATATTGTTTGGGGGGGCACAGACCCTATAACACAGGCTTCTTAGCTTAGCATAGGGTTCTGAGGCTTATCATTTTATATGGAATATTGATATTTTAATTATTGATGATGCATGTTTTGATATTTGATGCGGCCTGCATCCAACGTCGTCCTGCGACCTTCATCAGGTCGTCTGTCCACCGTGTCGGTGGACGACCTACGCTGCGCTTGCCGGTCCGTGGTCTCCACTCTAGAACCTTTCGGCCCCATCGGCCATCTGTTCTGCATGCTATGTGCCCTGCCCACTGCCACTTCAACTGGCTAATCTTCTGAGCTATGTCGGTGACTTTCGTTCTTCTACGGATCTCCTCATTTCTGATTCGATCACGTAGAGAAACCCCGAGCATAGCCCTCTCCATAGCTGGTTGTGCGACTTTGAGCTTATCTATAAGGCCCATAGTAAGAGACCACGTTTCAGTGCCATAAGTCATCACTGGTAACACACATTGGTCGAAGACTCTTGTCTTGAGGCACTGAGGTATTTATGACGAGAAGACGACGCGAATGTTGCCTTAAGTTTCTAAAAATCTTTATTCTTAAGTCTTTTGAATTTTTGCTAATAAAATTTGAATTTGAATTTATTAAATAAATATTAAGGAATACATAAGAAACATTATAATTTTATTTCTACTAATATAATTACATAATATACAGTTAGAAGAAAAAGTAAGGGATATGAGAGCTTTGAATGAAATAGGATGGGATATTTTGTATCTTGGTCTTCCTGTACAGGTTTCGTTTTTCAACTAATCTTGATGAAACTTCGTATGCATGCTCTACTATTTAATTATCAAAAATTTGTCAAGGTTTTGTCGAAATAAATATTTGTCAAATTTTTCTAAATTTTGATGACCTGCAGAGGCAGACTGTTCATACTGCCAAAAATTGCCACTGTTGTGTTTGTTCCTTCGAACTCAACCAATGTGATGTGGGTATATTCCAATGTATCCTAGCTGCGCAAACATCCGACGCAGTTAGGTTTCTATATCGATCCGTATATAGGATCACTAAAGAAGAATAAAGTTGCTAAGTGTAGATCTAAGAGCAGAACGTATGGGACTGACATAGTCGTTGGATGACTAAAAGCCGCTAAATAAAAGCAAAAAAAACCTTTTGTTCCAAATTAAAGTAGATAGTAGAAGTTGCTTTTCACTAACGTTTTCACCATTGTTTACGATTTTTAGGTGGTACAAGGCAGAAGAAAGTTCCAAGAGCTGAGACGGTGTATGCAAACGGATGAGGAAGATGAAGGAGTCATGCCTGACCCGTCAGGGTCTGTGGACCACCAAACCTTCCAAACTGAGCATCCTTTTAAGTAAGACCTTAAGATGATTTTATCAACAGAGTTGCCTGTATACATTCATTGCTAACAGCCTCTCCGAAGAGACCATTCAAATGAAATAATTTTGACATCATATGTACACCTTCAGGAGTTGAATGTTTCATATTATTTCTGAATGTTGTTAAACTTTAAAAGTGTAAAATACGAGAGCAAAATAAAAAAATCTAAATCAAATCATTTATTCTGTATAGGCCTATGCGGGGGCACTTACAAATTGTCATTTTACATTTATTTTTTCTTAAATCACAACCGGATCGGAACGCGACCATGTCTGAAAAGATCGAGCGAGAAACTCAGCGGGTTTGTCTTTTACTTATTTTTTTATCGCCACTTCCATAATATATTTAACAAATATTCATTTATTTTTAGCTCCAGTGTGTTGCCTTATAAAACAGACCATTATAATGGTATAATGGTATGAGCGAAATTTGAATTTTCGATACTCACCATTGATTGAAGCGAAGCATGACGTTACATGGCGTGCTATAAGATTTATCGACGTCGATATGCATACTGTGCTATTCGTGTTTGAAAGAAAATTTGTTATTTATACTTATATATACAATTATTATATATTATATACCTAGCCGTGGCGGTGCCGGCTTAGAATAGCACCCACCCCAACACTACCCGTGGGTGCCGTAGAAGGCGGCTAAGAGATAACAAATCAGAAGATGGGCAGCAGCACCTTCCCAGTCAAACACACACAAACTGCGCTCGCCAACCCGCCTGCCAAGTGTGGCGAGTATTGGCAAAAACCCCTTAATGGATTGGACAAAAAGAACCAGGCCCCCAGTCCTCGGCAGCCCCGCTATTCCTGGCTACGGTAGCGGCCACGGTAACGGTGGGGCAGGGGGTGCTAAGAATCCCCGGCAGACGCCCGGCTACCACCCCCAACGACGACGACTGGCCCTGGTAACACACAACATACGCACGATGAGGACAGACGAGAAGATATATGAGCTGGAAGAAGAAATGAGTAAGCTACACTGGGACATTGTGGGGTTATCTGAAGTCCGTAGAGCGGGTGAGGACACGATAACCCTAAAATCAGGTAACCTACTCTACCACTGGGAGGGCGACCAACAGTCCCAAGGTGGTGTCGGGTTAAGATCGATAGCGTTTCCAATAGGGTCGTATACCTAATACTCAGAGTATCCAAACGATATTCGCTGAAGGTCATTCAGGTATACGCACCGACGAAGTCGCACCCGAATGATGAGGTCGAGGATATGTATGAGGACATTAGTCGGGCCATACATACCTCTGAAACGCACTTTCTAGTTGTTATGGGGGACTTCAACGCGAAGTTGGGTAAGAGAAGCGAGGATGAGTCGAAAGTGGGGCAATTTGGTTATAGACAACGGAACCGTAGGGGACAGAGGTTGGCCGACTTCCTGGAGAAAGAGGGACTCTTTATGATGAACTCTTTCTTTCAGAAGCCACCTCACAGGAAATGGACCTGGCTGAGTCCCGATGGTTCCACGAGAAATGAGATTGACTTCATAATGACCACCAAAAGGCAAATATTCACTGATGTCTCCGTGATCAACAGGGTTAAAACCGGTAGTGATCACCGAATGGTAAGAGGCAAGGTGAATATTAATGTCAAACTGGAGAGGTCTCGTCTGATGAAGTCTACGCTCCGACCCACTCGTGCCCGTATTCAAGACCCCGAGAGCTTTCAACTTGAGCTATCCAATCGCTTCGATTGCCTTGAGAACATCGCTTCAGTGGACGAGATCAATAACAGGTTAGTAGAAACTGTCCATACAGTGGGTTCCAAGTACTTTAAACCCCACCCACAGATAGGCCACAGAAACTCTCCAACGATACCCTCAACCTCATGGCTGAAAGACGCTCATTGAAACTGCAGTCTTCGAATGATGCTGAAGCATATAGGCTGCTCAATAGACGAATATGGAAGTCCTTGCGACACGACATCCGGATCTTTAATACAAACCGTATTAAAGAGACGATAGAGCGGAAAAAAGGCTCCAAAGTGTTTGCAAGAGACATGTCTATTGGGCAAAGCCAGTTGACGAAGCTGAAGAGAGGAGACGGCAGTGTAGCGTCGACCAAAGCGGAAGTGTTAGGAGAGGTCGAGAGTTTCTACGGACAGTTATACACCTCGGTCGCTAAACCTGTTAGCAGCTCGGTCAAAGACCCAAGAGCCAAGCTGACCCGACATTATACCGAAGATATCCCGGACATCAGCCTGTACGAGATTAGAATGGCCTTGAAACAGCTTAAGAACATCAAGGCGCCTGGTGACGACGGTATCACATCTGAGCTTCTGAAAGCGGGTGGAACACCGGTACTTAAAGTCCTTCAGAAGCTCTTTAATACCGTCTTACTCGAAGGTTCAACGCCAGAAGCATAGAACAAAAGCGTGGTGGTGCTGTTCTTCAAGAAAGGTGACAACACTTTACTTAAAAATTACAGACCCATCTCGCTTTTGAGCCATGTTTATAAGCTGTTTTCGAAGGTCATAACGAACCGTCTCAGTCGCAGGTTTGATGAATTCCAGCCTCCGGAACAAGCCGGTTTCCGAAAAGGCTATAGTACCATAGACCACATCCACACGCTACGGCAAGTTATACAGAAGACCGAAGAGTATAACTTGCCTCTTTGTCTAGCGTTTGTGGACTATGAGAAAGCCTTTGATTCCATCGAGACGTGGGCAGTGCTTGAGTCTCTCCAGCAGTGCCGTATTGACTATCGGTATATTGAAGTGCTGAAGTGTTTGTACAAAAACGCCTACATGTCAGTCCGAGTACAGGAGCAGAGTTCGAAGGCAATTCCATTGGAAAGAGGCGTGAGACAGGGAGACGTTATATCTCCGAAACTATTCACCGCTACATTGGAAGACGCCTTCAAGCTTCTGGAATGGCAAGGACTTGGCATCAATATTAACGGCGAATACATCACTCACCTTCGATTTGCCGACGATATTGTAGTCATGGCAGAATCCATGGAAGACCTCAGTACAATGCTCGAAGGCCTCCATCGAGTTTCCCAACGGGTAGGTCTTAAGATGAACATGGACAAGACGAAAATTATGTCTAATGCCCATGTTGTAGCTACCCCAATATCAGTTGGGAACTCAGTTCTCGAAGTTGTTGACGAGTACATCTACCTGGGACAGACAGTCAAACTAGGCAGGTCCAACTTCGAGAAAGAGGTCAATCGTCGAATCCAACTCGGCTGGGCAGCGTTCCGGAAACTTCGCGAAGTCTTCTCGTCAAAAATACCGCAGTGCCTCAAGACAAGAGTCTTCGACCAATGTGTGTTACCAGTGATAACTTATGGCACTGAAACGTGGTCTCTTACTATGGGCCTCATAGATAAGCTCAAAGTCGCACAACGAGCTATGGAGAGGGCTATGCTCGGGGTTTCTCTACGTGATCGAATCAGAAATGAGGAGATCCGTAGAAGAACGAAAGTCACCGACATAGCTCAGAACATTAGCCAGTTGAAGTGGCAGTGGGCAGGGCACATAGCATGCAGAACAGATGGCCGATGGGGCCGAAAGGTTCTGGAGTGGAGACCACGTACCGGCAAGCGCATCGTAGGTCGTCCACCGACACGGTAGACAGATGACCTGAAGAAGGTCGCAGGACGACGTTGGATGCAGGCCGCTTCCAACCGGTCCTTTTGGAAAATCATGGGGGAGGCCTATGCTCAGCAGTGGACGTCCTACGGCTGAGATGATGATGATGATGATATATTATATTATTTACTATTATATATATATATATTTCTGTAGTAATTTCCATTATCTAAATTGCTATTAAAACTGAAAGTCTTATCTAATAACTGTCTAAGCGTATAGTAAACCTATATAGGATATAGTAAACCTCTGCCGGCGTATGTATTTCCTTGCAGCTATGACCTTAGGTCTTTCATGCGGGGCGTGAAAAAAACATCTCACAGGTCATCGAAGAGGTGGCGATTAGTGCAGCTTACGGCTGCACTAATGGTCATCGCTTCTTGATTCCATCTTTGATTTCCATCAGGCGAGAGGGGTCACATTAATGAACCGTTATAAAAAAATGTAAACAACACTAATCATGGCTCGTGATTTCATTTAAAATTTAATGTTATTTTATTATTAAAAAATAGGTGCTTATTTCCTAATCTTGAGCACTTATAACAGTAATCATAATCAACAATTCCGATTACAAAGTGCAATTTATACAAATTAACATACAATCAAACCGATTCGAACAAGTTACGCATTTCTTCCTAATAAGAGTGAATGCTCTATTAAGTAACATTAGCATAATATTATAACACTGTTTAGTGTTGTGCATAGCGTTAGGCAGTGATGTAGTTATTGGATATTGCATGGTTGTGGTGCCGCAAAGTTTCATAGATATGACAAATTTTATTATTGTAAAGTTGAGATGAGCATCTGAGATGAGCAGTCAAAATCAATGTGAGTGTCAAAAATGAATTCTATCCCTGCATGCAAAGTACTTTGTTCACTGTACAGACATTAAAATAGAACAGATAGTCTTTATTGGCAGAAAATATACAGGAACACAAAACTACTTTGTTAATGGTACTGAAATTAAAGTAGAATAGAGAATCTTTATTGCCAAAGAAAACTACTTTATTAATAGTATGTATATTAAAATATAATAAAATAGATAATCTTTATTGCTAAAAATATATATGAAGAAACTGCTTTGTTAATGGTACTGAAATTAAAGTGGAATTGAGAATCTTTTACGTCAAGGAAAACTACTTTGTTTATCGTTAGAATAGGATAAAATAGAAACTCTTTACTGCCAACTGAAACTGAGTACTGAGTTTTAGTACTGAAATAAAAATAAAATAAATTACAAAATCTTTATCACCAAAAAATACTTTGATCATGGTACAGAAATTTAAATAGAATACTTAGAAGTCTTTATTGCCAAATATATACATGAAAAAAACTGCTTTATGTGATGTGTCATAAAGTTGTAATTTGTTTATTTTCTTTATAAACGTGTGTGATGATCTTGTTGTAGGATAATAGCGCACGATACGATGAGTTTACAAAGTATGACGTCACTCGGCCGCATCGGGAGAATACTCAGCGGAGCGCAAGCTGAATCTCAATGTGAGTGTACACACTATCACGGCCTTACTTGTAACCGCTGCTTAACTTTCAATGTGACCTTATTGACCGAGCGAGGGAAGCGTCTCTGCTTTAACTGGCCAAATTGGCTTCCATCTGTCCGAATGTGTGTTAGGTTGTATGTTGGTCCTTGTGCACAGGTCGCATTTTTCAACCTTGAAGAAACTTGCTATGCATGTTCTATTATTTAATTTATTTTTAAACACAAATTAGTCATAAAATAAAGCACACTAATCACAGGACAGCATGTTTCGCAAAGGGTGTGTTCGGTATGGGTCCTTTGATATATAATCATTTACCGAGAGCAATATTGGATTCGGGAACTATCAGCATGTTTAAAGAGAAAGTATTTAATTTTCTAATAAAGAAACGTTCTTATAATGTAAATGACTTTTTAAAAGACAATGTTAAAGTATTGGTGATATGATTGATTAACTATATGGTTGGTTTGAATTTATACTCATAATTTTATTATTACATATTTGACATTGAATATAATTACACTAATATTTAGGTAATGTTGACATAAAATAAATTACAATTGTAGATATTTTAAGTTACTTTCTAAAACTATTAATTAAATTATTGTACGTTCAATTGATGGCCCAAGCTGTTGGGACAATAATAATGTATACGAACAATAATGTAAAATAAAATTACATATAATTTACCACGAACCAAAAAGTTTGGCAGTTCCTATCTCCGTCGTGTAAGTAAATTGTGGAATGCTTTGCCGGCGTACGTATTCCCTTGCAGCTAGGAACCTGGGTCTTTCAAGCGGGGCGTGAAGAAGCATCTGTCAGGTCATCATAGGGGTGGAGATTAGTGCAGCTTACGGCTGTACTAATGGTCATTGCTTCTTGATTCCATCTTCGCTTTCCATCAGGCGAGAGTGAGTCACTTGATGAAGCACTATAAAAAAAAACAGCAATGTTTGCACACTACTGCTTCGCGGTTGTATAACCGATGTGGTACTTCCCCAGACAGAGTGCAATAGTCCTACCACAACAAATTCAATGTGTCACGGAAGACGTACACAATAACGCATCGCAACATCCGAGACCCGAGTATGCAAACCTGTGTCTCTCTCTCTGAGTTTGTAACACTATCACGCCCAAATGGCTGAACGGAATGTAATCAACTTTGGCAAGTTTATAGATTATAGAATAGAATAGAATAGAAAATATGTTTATTGCCAATAAAATACGGTAAAAAACACGCAACTTACACAGTAAACAGCATTTAAAAAAATATACATGTACAACTAAATACCTACCTAACAAACAGCATTTTTAAGGGCAATAGGTGTATGCTCAGCGCTGTGCTGTATAAACAGTAATGTTTGTACAGGGCTGGCGTTCAGCATACTCCTTGCTCGAACTTAGACGTTAGTCGAGAGTATTTTGTAACGCGGGTAGAACTAATAGCTATATCTTGTACAGGTTAATGAACAGCTCTTAGTGCGGGTTCACAATCACTGAGCTTATGATTATATCACGAGGAAGGACATATGATTCGTTTTATCATCGTCATCCATCAACACGCGGGTGAAACCGCGGGCTAGTATCAAATATGGTGGTAATAAACCTTAAATAACCTATTCTGTTTTATTTTTCAGCAAATATCCGCGACTCGGCTCTTATACCGTCCGCGTCGTCGAGAGAACCTTCAACCATTTCGAGCATATCGGATGACCCTTCCTCATTAGACAATAGAAACCAAAATGGCAAGTACTATTTTATTTTATTTATGCCGTTGCGTCACTACAGGTCAGTGGCCCTAACACGAATACTGCGTAAGTATAACATAACGTGTCGTTCTAGTGAAAAAGTACAAACTGTCATGTATCTAGGGCAACAGAGAACTCATAGTGTGTACGCCGAAGCGTGACGTTTTAAATAATAATATGGGACAACTATAGGTCCCAAACTAGGCAGAGCCTGTACTATGGTAACCTGATGACTGATATACATACTTATATACATATACACACACACTCAGACAGCTCAAACAGACATGTTCATGCATACAAATCTTTGACCTGTCAGGGGATCGAAACCGGGACCAGCGGCTCAGAATTTGACTAATCAGACCACAACAAACTTCTTCTCTCTTCTCAAAGAAAATTAGGTAAGGATCAAGTGATCTGTCAATGTCTAACTTGTCAAAGTCTGTTTGAGGTTAAAAACAACCGTGGCCGTTCCGTACCTCAGAGCGAGTTAAAAATTACTAAACAACCGCACTCTGAGGTACGGAACGCGCCCCTGTTTATAAAGGTATTTTAAATTTTGTAAATGGAAGTAAACGAAACATTTACACGCAAAAGTAATTCGCCATTTTGGACCGATTTTCATCAAGCAGCTAAGAACACATAGTTATATTATATTAACGGGGCTTAATCGCGTTAGTAATAGTATTTATTTACCTCGACGTTTCGATCAAGTTGCATTGATCGTGGTCACAAGCGGACTGAACTATGTGTTCAAATCGCGAAAGTTTAAAAATTACTACAGCTAAGAACACTCGGGACTAATTCAACTTTCAAACAAAAAAAAAACACAAAATTAAAATCGGTTCATCTGTTCAGGAGCCACGATGCCACAGAAACACACACACGTCAAACTTATAACACCACATCGTTTTTGCTGTCGGAAATTAAAAGCAGATCACAACATCAAAGACCCGAGAGGAAACATTTTAGCTCATCACACAAATATTTGTATCGACCTTGACGCTGCGTTTCAATGGCATGGTTACTTACTATCATGTACGAAGGGAGGATGTCTAAGGAAGCCTTGAAATATTTAATAGTTTAGTAATTCATCATCACCATCATCATCATTAACAGCCGGAAGACGTCCACTGCTAAACATATGCCTCCCACATAGAACGCTACTTAGAACGGCTACTTGTTTCTTGCAATTCCCCGCGGTAAACACAGATAGCAGAGCTGCCGGGGACTGGGGGCCGTGGTTTCGTGTTGCTTGTCATAGCATTAGCCATAATACACCACGCTTGGCAGGCGTCTTTGTATTCGCAGTAGATGTCGCGGAGATCGAGGAATGCTGCTGCGTATTTCCCGGATATTCTCTTAGCCGCTTCTTACGGCACCCACGGAAAGAGTTCATTCCTTTCGGTGGTCCTGTTCCTTCGCCGGGACCACACAGCAAGTGATAGTTATTGTAGAATAAACTCTCCACAGCGCCGGTGCTAGCGATGGCGGAACCGGATGTGATCGCTAGCACGAAGGCCAACAGCCTGAAGCAGAACCGCAGCAGTGCGGCCGCCATCGTCGCCGTCTCCGGCACCACACACCTCCCGCAGCCGGTCGCGCCGCCAAGGAAAAAGAAACGAAGTAAGTTTATACATTACTGATGATGGATGATGATGATTTAAGGTATCCTATGTTTAAGTATCCTTCCCCGGAATTTAATATACCTCCTTGCCAAATTTCATCCTTATCGGTAAAGTCGTTCTCAAGTTATGGCGTGTTCAAGGGAAATAAGGATCTGCGCTCCGCACCTGCGTTGGAATTGATGATGATGATGATGATTCAAAATATGTAGTAGAAGTATATTCATCAGGGATAATGTGGGATTCTAATGGTGAAATAAATTTTCAAATTGGTCCAGTAGTGTCGGAGCATATTCTATTCAAACAAATAAAAAAATGTTTTCACCTCACAACCTTGGAAAGATTTTGTTTGTCATTAGGAATCTGAGTGCTAAAGTGCATTTTGTCCGATAGCGTGGAACATTTCTGATTTTAATTGATTTAATTAATTAAAATTTCCATGATTCAACAGATCAGATTAAATTTAATTAATTCAAACTTGAATCTGGTTTTAACCGTCATATAGGTGTGGTCCCCGTACTACGGTTAAAATGAGATAGAGAGTTAAAATTCGACGCTCGGACCTCGAGCCTCAGTGGCCTAGTTGGGCATGAGCCTAGATGGGCGGGTTCGAATCACGTCCGAGGATGTGAACTTTTCTCTCTAAAAATTGTAAATAAATATTTCCTCTTTGTAATATTAGTATAGATAGGCTAGCTTTTGCCTTCGATTCCGTCCGCGTAAAGTTATCGCCACGCGACTTCCCAACTGTCTCACTGACATTTCTTGTTTACATCTAAAGTATATCGATAAAAACACTTTAAGGTTTAATGTTATGTTATTTAATGATTGGTAATTATGTAATTATTTATTCGCACTGTCAAATGTTAGCGGACAAGTAGGTTATGGACTTTTTTATGCGAAAGCATGTAATTGGTGTTTAGTTTTACTTTTCTATTGACTTCCAAATAGGAGGTATTTTCTACTAAATTCCAAAAAGGAGGTCTCAATTCGACTGTATTTTTTCGACCTACTTCCAAAAAAAGGAGGAGGTACTTACTCAATTCGACAAAGGTTTTTTTTTATGTTTGTACCTTATAACTTTCTATTGGGTGAACCGATTCTCAAAATTCTTTTTTTGTTTGGAAGCTGGTGCTTCCCGTGTGGTCCCGTTTAAATTTCATCAAATATGGTCTAGTACTTTTTGAGTTACACTCCAATAACTGAATAGAATGGAAGTCGGTATTATTTTTTTTCAAATTGTGCTTGTCTTAAGAATACTTAGTTAAGTAGCACTGTTTGCTTTCCGAATAAAATAAAAATAAAATAAAATGAATGGCTCAGGTATTACGTTCGGTCTACAAGGTAGTGATTTTTAAACCAACGCCTATCAAGTTTTGTATTGATGGCGGGAAAAAATCTAACAATGGCTAGGGCTAGGGCTGGGGTTGATTGTTTAATTCTCCTATATTTGTGTTTCTTCCACGGGTTTGTGGTGTAATTATGGTGGATTATTCACCGTCTAACCGTCATCACGTGAGATTTATTTCAAGCCATCAGAGTAAAGTTGCACTTAAGTACATATATACTCGTTAATAAGTCACTGTCCTGTCTGTGTCGCGTCCTAGTAAAGCGGTGGATGCATTACTACAACTTTCTAAGAGCTGTTGTTCTATTTATTGTATTTAAGCAGCACAATGAGTTAGTAAGTAAGAATGGTGAAGGAACCGTGTGGTTGCAGACCGGCTGCACGGGTCGCAGTCGCTCTCCACGACGGACGGAGACAACCTGAGCATCTGCACCACGGACACGGACGAGTTGCGGCCGCAGCGGCGCACCATCGCCGACAAACCGCATCTACACTCTTTGTTACTTGACGTAAGTCTACCGCTTGGTTATTCTCACACATGCTCGGAAATTTGAACATTATTTTGACAACCTTCTTCGAGATAAATCGAAATTGCTGTACTGGCCAAATATATGCGAGCAACGGCCGGCAAAAGTCGCCAAATCAGCAAAAATATTTATATCTGTCGTGGTTTGTCGGCCAAATACATAAATTACATAGTAAACTCATCTGCTTGCGACTTCCTTCGCGTTGAACAAGGCTATCGCGGTCCCTCGGGAACTACCCATTGAATGGAGCTATAAAGTCCCATCATTATGTCTTAAATCCCGGATACAAACCATCTCTTCTCCAGACTTTATCCAAGTCCGTTCAGCTATTTTTGCGCGGTGTAACATACGACACGAAGAAGAATTTTGGTGCTAGCTGCGTGATCCTGGTTGATTTTGATAGAACACAAGGGCCATAGACATGGCTACGGCGTGTACATATACAACCCACGTTCGTTACCTCTCTATGGAGATCTCTATTGATATTTCTCGGTTTCTATTATGACAGTGCATTATCATGCGAAACTTAACCTTAAAACTTTAGTTCATGGGGCGGGTGGTTACATGAAGCATAGATATTCCCTTCTCAAAAATAAATTTAAAATTTAATATATATATTTAGCAGCCGCTGGGGTCCGCTGGCGTGTGTGCGGCGCTGCCGAGCCCTGCGAGCACCATCGAGTCGCTCACGCGTGAGTTCCAGGACTCACTCGAGTTGGACAGCTCCAAGTACGGTGAGCATCGCTACACACTACGTTACACGTCACATACGTACAGACGAGTTCGCTACATAGTATATTACACGTCACACACATACATCTGAGTCCGCTACGCAGTACATTACACGTCACATACGTACAGCTGAATCCGTTACACAATTCATTACACGTTACATAAGTACAGCTGAGTCCGCTACACAGTACATTACACGTCACATATGTACAGCTGAATCCGTTACACAATTCATTACACGTTACATAAGTACAGCTGAGTCCGCTACACAGTACATTACACGTCACATAAGTACAGCTGAGTCCGCAACACACTACGTTACACGTCACATACGTACAGACGAGTTCGCTACACAGTACATTACACGTCACATACGTACAGCTGAATCCGTTACACAATTTATTACACGTTACATAAGTACAGCTGAGTCCGCTATACAGTACATTATTTAGCACATAAGTACCGCTGAGTCCGCTACACAGTACATTACACGTCAAATACGTACAGCTGAATCCGTTACACAATTTATTACACGTTACATAAGTAACGCTGAGTCCGCTATACAGTACATTATTTAGCACATAAATACCGCTGAGTCCGCTACACAGTACATTACACGTCAAATACGTACAGCTGAATCCGATACACAATTTATTACACGTTACATAAGTACAGCTGAGTCCGCTATACAGTACATTATTTAGCACATAAGTACAGCTGAGTTCGCCACACAGTACATTACACGTCACATACGTACAGCTGAATCCGTTACACAATTTATTACACGTTACATAAGTACAGCTGAGTCCGCTATACAGTATATTATTTAGCACATAAGTACCGCTGAGTCCGCTACACAGTACATTACACGTCAAATACGTACAGCTGAATCCGTTACACAATTTATTACATGTTACATAAGTACAGCTGAGTCCGCTATACAGTACATTATTTAGCACATAAGTACAGCTGAGTCCGCTACACAGTACATTACACGTCAAATACGTACAGCTGAATCCGTTACACAATTTATTACACGTTACATAAGTAACGCTGAGTCCGCTATACAGTACATTATTTAGCACATAAGTACCGCTGAGTCCGCTACACAGTACATTACACGTCAAATACGTACAGCTGAATCCGTTACACAATTTATTACACGTTACATAAGTACAGCTGAGTCCGCTATACAGTACATTATTTAGCACATAAGTACAGCTGAGTCCGCTACACAGTACATTACAAGTCACATACGTACAGCTGAATCCGTTACACAATTTATTACACGTTACATAAGTACAGCTGAGTCCGCTATACAGTACATTATTTAGTACATAAGTACAGCTGAGTCCGCTACACAGGACATTACTACACACACACATAACTACAGCTATAGTAGCAGCAGCAGTAAAGAAAAATAACATGGTTTTTTATTATTATGAACCCATACTCATTGCTCTGCTAGTAACCATTGCGCGACTGAACGCACGCCGCTACATCACAGAATAGACAACAGTGACTACGCGAGATACTGCTACCTTTGTCAGGTTGTGAGTCCACCGTGTCGGTGGACGACCTACGCTGCGCTTGCCGGTCCGTGGTCTCCATTCCAGAACCTTCCGGCCCCATCGGCCATCTGTTCTGCGTGCTATGTGCCCTGCCCACTACCACTTTAACTGGTTAATCTTCTAGGCTATGTCAGTGACTTTGGTTCTTCTACGGATCTCCTCATTTCTGATTCGATCACGTAGAGAAACCCCGAGCATAGCCCTCTCCATAGCTCGTATACACATAAAATAAAACAAACGAATTGAGAACAGAAACGTGTAAACATATGATAGATAATATGTATAACTATATAATAGAAGACATCGATCGTCAGATCAAATGTTCTTTCCAGCGAGCGACCGATCGATCAGTATGCAGGAGTCGCGCGGCGGCAGCGACGTCAGCGCGGCGTCGGGTCGCCGTCGGGCCGGACACGCGCCGGGACCCGTGTTGGATATCAAGCAGGCCGTCAATGGTAAGCCTCACTTTGTTATTTATATCTTAAATCCTCTTATAATGCGTTCAAAATTGTAGTTTACAGATATTATATGTACAATAGATATCTTGTGTACTTCCCGTGTCCGAACCCCGACCAAGCGTCAAGGTTGACCGTCGCTACTAAGAGCTCTCACACACGAGCGGCATGTTGCCAAGGGCAAAGGTAACTGTAGGCCGAGCACATGTAACCCCGTGGGTCACAGCCGAATGGGCGGCACGACCGGAGAAGTACCACACACCTACATCACCGTGAAGTAATATAGCTTACTATTGCGTTTCAGTTGGTATGTGGGAGGTGCCTGAGCCCCAAACTCCCCTCCCCTCTCTCTTTCTCCCCTACCCCATCACCCTACAGGCTTACCCTTCAAGGGGGTATAAAGGGGTCAAACCCGTGCTCAATTCCTCTCTTCCTGCTGCTCGATGAAAACGAGTCAGGAGCCTTAACTCATTTCCTACTACGCTAACCGTGGACTTATGCAATATACGGGGGCTCTGATCTAACCTGAACGCTGTCCATTACCACATGGAGACTGCGAAGCCGGCCTTGCTCTTACTCACCAATACGCGGATATGCTCTCCGACAGACTCCTCTTTTCTGACATACCCGGGTATGTCAGAATATGATATCAGTTCAGCAGTTCATCCGTGATCATGGCGCTTGCAACATTGCCGAAATATCGGAAACTCATAGAAAATATACATGGTAATTATCCCGTTGATAACTTGAATACCTCTTATGTTTGTGACCATGATAGTTTAAAAACTTATACCCGTGATGTATAAGCTGGAACAGTTTCCTGCCGCGAGCGGGTGTGTGTCTCTGCGTCAGAGAGGATATCTGTACTCGCCGGCACTGCCTGATCCGGAGCTCGGTGCCGGTGACGCGCCTAACTCGGCCTCGTTTCGTAGCTTGTCGCCGCGTGTGGCACTATAGGTCTGCAGATTGGGACGAGATGCGGTCATTTTTGTCTCCTACCCGTGAATGCAGGTTTGCTTCTCGTTGGATGATCCTGATGTCACTGCCGACTCTGTTGCTGATGTGGTTCTTCAGAGTATGTATGTATTTTGCGGTGCCAATAGGCGGCAGGTCCCAGCCCTGTAGGCCTTCCATGATTCTACAACATTGACACCAACCTATGCTTGGTATCGACTGTCGCGAAAATATGTATGGTAAAAAAGAAAAGTGCCACCTTGCGGTCAATTGTTGAACTAAAATCGGTAGCGAGTACGCCAATCACGAACGAGTACGATCTTGTTAAATGGCTTCAGTCAGGCCAACAGCGAAAGTACGAGTAATACCAAGTTTGGGCCGATGCACTTGTATAAAAACAATACCAGCGCACTCAAAAACAAGTATAAATTAACTTCTAGGTTCTCAAAACTATCACAAAAGCGAATTCGAAGTATATTGGCAGAATTGACAAAAGATTACCCGCCTTCCTTCGGGAAGTCGTGCGTCTCTGTCATCCTAAATGTAGATGACAGAGACGGATAGACAGTTTCCGTCTCCGAATCGATTCCGAGTGAATGAGAATAAGCTTGCTGGTCTCTTGCCGAGACTGTACAAGGGAATTTTTGTCAGTCATCAATACCGTCCCTCCACAGAGATGATGACATTCTGGTATATGCCGTTAAAGGAAGGCCGACCTCTCTCCGGCCGGGCTGTCTCTTTGCGTCTAACTCTACTTTGAATGACCAAGGGAACTCACCACCGACCATAGCACGGTGTGATACTTACATACAAGATACAACATGCTAGATACTATGCCAGACATTGCTTTCCAGCATCGTGCACTACGTAAAACATTGTTCTCCTTGGGCATTCGAGTCGAGTGGGCCTGACTGCATCCCTCCGATAGTGTTACGAACTTGTGCTTCAGAGCGGTCTTTTCCGGCTCATCTCTTTTGCTACACATCATGCGTTGTCCCCAACACATGGAAGACTGCACGGAGCACAAGTTCGCAATACTATCGGAGGGATGCATGCACCCGATCCCCCAAAAGAGTGACCATTTTTCAACCAATATTGACGAAACTGGGTATAAATTTTCTAACATACAATAAAGAGTGAGTGAAGTGCTTACCGAGATAATAGGTTGTGAAGTTTAAAAACTGGACGCTTGTGATAATATTCAGCAAAAACATTTGCTACCAACTGTAATGTATAATGAGGGTACTTGCGGTTATATTTAGGTCTACCTACATAAGTAATAATATACCAGTCTTGAATACGGTCTAATGGCGGTTTCATTGATTATTCACATTGGCGCAGTTTAATTGGATTTAAGTCGAAATCGTCGAAGATGCCGTACGGAAAGCTACACGAATTTGATATTCATGGGCGGGCGAAGTGGTGTGCATACGTGCGACTCGTGGAACAGTTTATTTTACTCAATGAAATAAAGCCCGAGTTGCGGGTTGCCACGTTGGTCACACACGTCGGTGCCGCCACATATGATCTCATGTGCGACCTGTGTTCACCTAAAAACCCAGAGGACAAGAAATTCGAGGAGCTGGTGGCGTTGGTGCGGGATCACCTAGAACCGAAGCGGTCAGAAATCGCTGAGCGGCATATATTTCGACAGCGGCGACAGGCGGAGAGTGAAAGTGTCGGCATATTCTTACAAGCCCTGAAACACCTCGCGACTCACTGCAATTTCGGTGCGTCGCTCGAAGAGAACCTGCGGGATCAGTTTGTTTCGGGCCTACGCAGCGACGAGATGCGATCGCGCCTGTTCGCCGAACCTACGCTGGACTATCGGAGATCAGTCGAATTGGCGAAAGCACTGGAAGCCGCCACGAAACACGCGGAGACCGCGGCCGCGAGCGGCGCTGCTCTTGGAGCGCCAGGCTCGGGAGACTCAGGACTCGTGCAGGACGGAAACGGGCTGCATCGGGTGGCGGCGGTCGCGACCGCGGGCCACACGCGAGGGCGCAGTGCCGCTTGCTGGCGGTGTGGAAAACCCAATCACACGTCAAACAAATGTCGATATAAGTTTTATTCGTGTAATAAGTGCAGTGAAAAGGGGCATTTGGCCCTCAAGTGTCCCAAGAGTGTGAAAAGCTCAAATAACGGGGGAGCAAAATCTCAAAATTATATTGATCTAAGTGATACGGAAAGTGATGGGAGTGACGGACTGTATCATTTTTCATCGACGGCCGGAGCAAACCGTAAGGACGATCCATATTTTTTAGAGCTCAAGGTTGAAAACAGAAACGTGTTATTTGAAGTAGATACCGGCAGCAGAGTATCGGCTGTATCAAAGCAATTTTACGATGACCATTTATCCCATCTGCCTATGATTAAAGATAATGCTAAATTCCGATCATATTCAGGCGGTGCGATCTTGCCTCTCGGTCGCATTGAGGTAACGGTGGCGCGCGGGAGTGAGATCGCCGCGCTGCCTCTGTTTGTTATCGCGAATGGCGGACCGCCATTATTGGGCCGTCACTGGCTACGTAAATTAAATTTAAAAACCATAAATCTTTTCAACTTAAATGAACGATCAGATTCGCTGGTTAATAAATTAAAGTTAGAATTCCCGGAAGTTTTTAAAGATGGGCTAGGAACTTTTAAAACAGAGATTAAGCTATATCTCAAAGACACCGAGCCGATATTCTGCAAAGCTCGCCCAATACCATTAGCGATGCGAATACCTGTCGAGCGGGAAATACAACGTCTAGAATCGGAGTCCGTGATAGTGAAGGTTGAAAGGTCAGACTATGGGACACCTATCGTACCAGTTATCAAGCGGGATGGGTCGATACGCATATGCGGCGACTATAAGATAACGGTAAATCCAAAGCTGAAAGACGTTCATTACCAATTGCCGCGCATTGAACAGTTATTCGCAGCGCTAAGTGGGGGGGAGCAGTATACTAAATTAGATTAAAAAAATGCATACCTGCAATTAATTTTAAATGAGGAATCTCAACCACTCACCGCTATAACCACACACGTCGGTGTATATGTCTATCAAAGAGCGCCTTTTGGTTTAAAATGTTTACCAGAGATATTTCAGAAATTAATAGAAGAGACGTTGTGTGGTATAGATAACGTCGTTTGTCTAATCGACGACATATGTGTTACGGGGGCCAATAAAGATATACACATGAAAAACTTAAAAGCTGTGCTGTATAGATTGCAAGAAGCCGGCTTGCGCGTTAAACTTGTTAAGTGCGAATTTTTTAAAAACGAAGTTTGTTATTTAGGGTATAGAATTAATCGACACGGGCTATATACCGACGAGACCAAAGTGGCGGCAATCGCAAACATACCAGCACCACAAAATGTGTCACAATTACGTGCGGCACTTGGTTTGGTAAACTATTACTCGCGGTTTTTAAAGAACGTTAGCACGACATTGCACCCACTTTATTCGTTGCTAGCCAAGGGCGCGCGTTGGAAGTGGACGGAGGCGTGCCAACAAGCGTTTGAGGACATAAAGGAGCAGTTGGTGAGCGGGCCGGCTTTGGCGCACTACGACCCGCAGTTACCCTTGGTGCTGGCTTGTGACAGCTCTGATTACGGATTGGGAGCTGTCCTCTCGCACGCGTACCCCGACGGCAGTGAGCGCATCGTGTGCTGCGCCTCGCGCACGCTCAACGCCGCCGAGCGCAAGTACAGCCAAATCGACAAGGAGGCGCTGGCCATCGTGTACGGCGTCATGCGGCACCACCAGTACGTATTCGGCCGTAAGTTCATGTTACGCAGTGACCATAAACCGCTCACTTATATATTCGGCCCCAAGCACGGAATCCCACAGACGGCCGCAAGTCGTCTACAGAGGTATGCCGTGCGGCTCGCTGCGTACGATTTCGAGATAGCCTTCGTACCGACGGACAAAAACGGGAACGCTGATGGATTATCCCGCCTGCCCTTGGCCGCCACTAAAGGCAAGTCGAAGGTTGACAAGGAGGAGGCGGCGTATCTACACTACGTGGAAGAGACATTCCCTTTGAGCCACAGAGACGTCGCGAGAGAGACCACGAAGGATAGCATGTTGAGTAAAATTTACGGGTACGTAATAAGTGGGTGGCCAGATCGAACGGAAATAGAAAATGAAAAACCATATTTCCACCGAAAGGAAACGCTGCAAATCGACCACGGATGTATCGTGTGGGGTTATAGAATCGTCATACCGCAAAGTTTGCGGAAGCGCATAGTCGAAGATATCCACGCGGGTCACGTGGGCTTGGTCCGCATGAAACAAATCGCGAGAAACTACGTGTGGTGGCCAGCGATAGACGACCAGTTGCAGGAACGCGCGCGCACGTGCACCGCATGCCGCGCGGCGCGCGACGCGCCCCCGCACGTACCGCCGGCACCGTACACCTGGCCTCAGGAGCCGTGGGTTCGGTTACATGCTGATTTTTTATACTACAAGAATAAGTATTACCTGGTCGTCGTAGACGCTCATTCGAAGTGGATCGAGGTAGCCACGATGACTTCGGGAACGTCAGCGGAGCCGGTGATCGGTAAGCTCAGAGACATGTTCGCTAGATTCGGGGTGCCTAAACAGTTGGTGACCGACGGGGGACCACCATTCAAATCCGACAAGTTTGAAACCTACCTAAAGAAGAACTGCCTCCAGCACATACTTAGTCCGAGTTACCATCCCGCCAGCAATGGGGCTGCGGAGAACGCCGTCAAGACGATAAAGAAGGTAATGAAGAAGGCTACGGCCGATGGAGAGCAGATAGACACTGCTGTAAATAAATTCCTATTGCAATATCGCAACAGCTCACATAGCAGCACTCAGAAGGAGCCCGCAGTCGCGATGTTCGGGCGCCGGCTGCGCACGCGGCTCGACCAGCTGCGCGCGCCCCGCGCGGCGCAGTGCGCGGCCGCGGCACAACGCGTGCAAGTCGCGCACGCAGGGGGTACGCCGCGGAACTTTACCGTCGGAGACCCCGTGCTCGTACGAAACTTTTCTAAGCAAGGGCCGAAATGGGACGAAGGTACAATAAAGGAACGCACCGGCTCGGTCACCTACAAAGTGAGCACCGAAGGTAGACAAACGAGCACCAAACACGCCGATCAACTAATGCTGAATAGATCGAAACGGTATTCGTGGGCGTTAGGAGCTGGCAACGAATCGGCCGACCACGACCAGAATGTAACGGCAGCAACCGACGCACCGGTGTCGGCGCCGAGCTCGCCCGCCACCACATACGACGGGGCTGTGGGATCGGCCGCGCCGGTGTCGCCGGGCGCACCCGCGCGCAGCCCGCCCGGGCCCGCACCACGCGAGTCGCCGCTAGCACCGCTGCCGGCACCATCACCACACGCTCAAGGTACTCCGACGCACAGCCGCAGACTCCGTCCACGCCGAACCTAGGTCGATTATAAAAATCTATTCAAAAATTAGTCGCTGAGGAACGAAAATTTATGTAAACCTACCTATTTGCAGATAGGTACTGTATACATAATTCAAGTTGTTATAGTGATAATAGACTACTGATTTAACAGAATACCTAATTACTACAGCCCATTGTATTTTTTTTAAATTCCCAATTATAACATTATCATGTTTACCTAAATATGCACACATAATTTACTAATTAACTAATTTACTTTTATACCTACTTATACAAAAACTTAGATTTATAAGTACTTACCTATGTAAAATTATAATTAAACGTAAAAAAAAAGCTGGTTAAAGGCTATTCCTTTAACCTCTTTAACTTTTGGTCATATTTGCATATTTCAGTAAGTAATTGTTTGTTAATTATAATAATAACAGTTTTTTTTGTGTAATTAAGGGGGGAAGTGTAATGTATAATGAGGGTACTTGCGGTTATATTTAGGTCTACCTACATAAGTAATAATAAACCAGTCTTGAATACGGTCTAATGGCGGTTTCATTGATTATTCACATATATACAACATATACAATTTTTGCAAAAATTGGTCAAGGTTTTGTCGAAATAAATATTAAGCACTTTTTTAAACTTTCACGGTTGTTTTTATTAAAAATATTGCTACTTACGGGATGAAAACCGTGGTAATTGTTTAATTGAGCTCCCGATATTTCGACACTGTTGCAAGCGCCATGATCGCGGGACGACTGGAGAATGCGGGTGTGTGGATGAAACATAACAAATAAAGGTAAAGTAATATTGAATAAAGGACAATAAACGGCCTAATATGGACTCGGAAAAACGTACTGACACAGTGAGCGTGTTCTGTCGTGAATTACGATCGAGTTCCAACAGTGCGCGTAGCAAAAGACAGAGAAAGAGGGTAGACAGATATGTCTGCTCTTAATGTTTCATCCACCCACCCGCATTCTCCAGTCGTCCCGCGATCATGGCGCTTGCAACAGTGTCGAAATATCGGGAGCTCAATTAAATTATTACCACGGTTTTTATCCCGTAAGTAGCAAAACGTTTATTGAAATAAATATTAGTAAAATTTCTCTAAATGTCGATGACCTGCAAATAGCCCAGACTACAAAAAATTGCCGCTGATAAGTCTCGTAATGACTACTCTTCGCAGAACTACTTGTTATCACAATTTATTAATAAATCCTTACATGCAGGACAGTACGTGGTGAGTCCAGGCGAGGAGGAGCGGGTCCGCACGCACAGCGAGGGCCGCACTGTGCCCTCCACCGGACACTCCAGTCTTGGGCCCTCGCACAGGTACAGTACAGTGCCTAATTTTATATCAAACTAATAATACATTATTTTATTTTTAGACTAGTTTATTTCCCTAGAAGTCGAACCCATTGGTTCATTGTTATGCCATGTGATTATTGTACAATCACCTGCAAGAAGATGCAAACTTTTCACAATTTTTAAGTGTCTCTGCATTAAATTTAATTAAAGTTGAGGTTAAACTATAGTCGCCCGGTACCCGCGGGGAGGGGGGAGGAGGGGGTGAAGCCCCCCCTGCATCCCCCCCCCGCCGGAGGCCTTTAGTTTTTGAGTAATAATTTTTTTAGTACTTAACCTCACTTTCGGCTATATCAGTATTTTTTACCTATTTTTTGTTTCACACCTAATCTATTAAGGCGGTTCGCTTCTGGCACTTCGCCGGCCGCTGCCGCGGCACGCTCGCTTCGCTCGCTCGGCTCGTGCGTTGTTTGTCATGTTCTAACCTAACCTAACCTATTTTTTGTTTCACACCTAACTTATTAAGGCGGTTCGCTTCTGGCACTTCGCCGGCCGCTGCCGCGGCACGCTCGCTTCGCTCGCTCGGCTCGTGCGTTGTTTGTCATGTTCTAACCTAACCTAACCTATTTTTTGTTTCACACCTAACTTATTAAGGCGGTTCGCTTCTGGCACTTCGCCGGCCGCTGCAGCGGCACGCTCGCTTCGCTCGCTCGGCTCGTGCGTTGTTTGTCATGTTCTAACCTAACCTAACCTATTTTTTGTTTCACACCTAATCTATCAAGGCGGTTCACTTAACATTGTATTATATAACAACAATAACATATCCAGTCCGTCTCCGAGTTATGTTGATAGATGAGAAAAACTTAATGTTAAAGGGCTAGGAGAGACACAATTAAACAAACATTTTAATACATTACTTGTTTATTTCATAAACATGTTTAATTGCTTTCATTAAATGTACAAAAGAGTCTCTTTTATATTTATACACGTCTCTTCGCCACAAATATTCAATAATTATATCACTAAAGTTTTCTGGGTTGTTATAATTTTGTTTTTTGAAAAACCTCTTCACTGCTCGCCACTGGGATTCTATTCTTTGGGTGTGGATTCCATCTTTACCCACAAATGGGTTCTCTGGGTCTGAATGATTCACTTTTTTGTGTATGTATCCATATTCAGACAGACAATCGTATGCCCGCCAACAATCGGTGTGGATTGTTGTTGACAACTTAATTTGACAACTTAATATTGTACCATTTTCTCAACATTGCGTTCCATTTCACTTTTTTTTATCAAATTTTAATTTAATCATAATTAATTTAAACTACGTTTCCGGCAAAAAAAAATTGCTGGAAGGGCTTCAGGTGGACCCCAATGATACCCCTAAACTCGCACCTTCATCAAAATCAGGTACCGGACGGCTATAGCCAACCCAAAGTTGACATCAAAGTTATTATAAAATGAAGTTATTTATATCATTGTTATAAAATGTAGTACTGTTTCATAGTTTTGAAAATAATGAAATATTTACACCTTAAACATTATAAAATTATTTATTTATAATTTTTGTTATCAATTATTTAATTCATGCAAAATTGACACATGAGACTTAACAACTTAACATCTCACGGTTACGGGCGCGATGCTGTTCGTCTGTAATGTTGTTCCATGCGATTATTGCACTATGTTGCGGACGTCACCGTGGCCTCTGTGGGTATGTGGTAGCAGAGCTCTTCCGACTTCGGCCGGTCCCCAAGTGTGGCCCGAAACTGCCGGCGAGGACACCGGGCTCAAGATGAAATGTATTCCAAATTGTTTGTTACTCACGTTGTTGCTATGTCTTCAATGTTACGAAAAGTTACAATACAACTAAAACGAAGTGCACTAAAGGTAAAGCAATATGGTACTTATCGTTATCCAACCATGAAGGGGTCGACAGGGTCCAAGAGCCTTCAGGTTTTCCTATGTGAGCGGGTCGGTCGCGGTGTCTACAAACTGCGCGTACAAATGCGGCACTTCAGTTGCAAATATTATGATAGCTTCACTTAGTTGCTTAGTTCAACAATAATTACAAACTGAAAATTACAAAATTTTACGTCATTCATTTTTCTAGATAGAAGGGGGCGGGAAGCTTTTTAGGTTAGACAAAGTGTCACAGATTGCCAATACATCTGTCAACAAAGAGACCTTTCTCTTCGTTGGACTCGGACAATTGTACAGTTGCCATTCGGTTATGAACACACTACATGCACCGATATCGGCGCTAAAGAACAAGATGAAAAATGTGGAAAGTAATCTACAAACTAGTATATAAAAATAAACGCATCACGCGTGAGCGGATGGAACCATTCTTTCTATTTGTTTTTTGTTGTGTTAATTATTGCCAGGAGAAGGTTCTTATGAAATAAAAATCAAGAAAACATGGGAGGTTATGGGTAGGCCGAAGACCGACCCTACTACGCGAACGAAGTCGCGGGCAATCGCTAGTGTTTAATAAGTATAACGGTTAATGAAACGAAATCCCTTATTATTTCTAAATCTGATAAGTTGGCTAAGTATTAATCGAAAGACATCGCTACTGTCGAGTGGAATCGGTATACATGTATAGCTCGTTTCGTCTGTTTAGACGTTTGGGCGCGGGCGGGTCGCGGCGGCGCTCGGCGGGTGACGAGCAAGCGCTGGGGCTGGCACTGCGCACACGCACCGTCTCCGGACACCAGCTCTCCGATATAGAGATCCTGGAGCAGGTCACCGTGCTCAACCTCGACACTGGTATGGACAATGACCATCAGTCTGTAACATATGTTACAGACTGATGGTCATTGAAGCCAATTATATGTACTCCGTAGGGTCTTGCAAGCTAATATATATATATATATATATATATATATATATATTACAGACAGTTATAAGTAATTAAAGTAAATAAAGTGTAATAAGACTAAGTAAATAAAGTGCAAATTACTAAACCATGGTTCAAGGGAATTTCGTATGGAAAATTAGCATAAACCATGTGTTCAATACTTAACCTACATAATAATGCATTCATTTATTTGGTTCAGTGCAATACAAACTATCAGTAAGAGAGGACGTTCATTTTATTTCGCACCTGTGTACCACACAAAACTCGGCCGTAACACATTAAACATATGGTCCTTCGAGCCGGATAAATAGGTAACCCAAGCGGCCGGCGCTCGGCTACCTGCGAAGACAATAGAGGACCGCATTCCTTAGATAACGCGCTGAGTGAAGTGCAGTTTCAACTAATATTCACTTCTTACGTGATTAATTAGTATTGGATTGGATTGTTTATGATTACGAGTGGATATTTATGAAATTAAAATGACAGTGCCGACGGCGGAACAAAGTGGATACTTGGGTACGCTTGAGGATGTGGCCGGTATGTTGCAAAGGGCTCAAACAAACATTAAAAAGTGCCCGAAAGTTAGACTAACGGAAGGGTATGTTAAAGTGAGATTGAGAACTATTGAGGACTATTGGGAAACCTTTAAACAAGCACATAGCGGTTTAACTAAGTGTACGCCGCGGGAACAACGAGGCGAAATGTCTTATTTTCTTAACGAAGAATACTATAAATTCGAAGAATTATATCTTTGTTTACATGGTGATATAACTGATCTCTTATTAAGAATAGAGACACAAACGAAGGATAGTGACGCTAATATGTCGACTGCGTCACACGATGGTCAGTTATCGTTCTCGCGCCTCCCGCAGATTCGATTGCCTACATTTTCTGGAAGGTATGAAGATTGGCCTACTTACCAAGACTTATTCACGGCGCTAGTGCATCAAACAACATTGAGCAATGTTCAAAAGCTACATTATCTTAAAACGAGTGTTTCCGGTGAAGCCGAAATGTTGTTACGTCATATACAAATCACTGAAAATAATTATACACAAGCGTGGGAGCTACTTAAGGGACGCTTTGGAAACAAAAAGATGATAGTGACTTCTCTTCTCAAAAGGTTATTTTACCAAAGGAAAGTAACTACTCAGTCAGCTAGTCAAATTAAATTGATTCTTGATACTACAAGCGAATGTATCAACAGTCTGAACAATTTACAAGTTAACACGGACTCTTGGGATCCTGTAATTTTATTTCTGGTATCACAGAAGTTGGACGCAGAGTCACTTAAGGACTGGGAAGAACATGCACACAAGGAGAGCAGCGATGAGATGTCAACGTGGGCGGAGATGAAAAGATTTCTTGAATCAAAGTTCCGCACACTAGAACTAATCGCTCCACTGTCAACATCTTCGAAAGAGAAGCCGCAACCTCAAAAATCATTCCACGTCATTACGAATGAAAACGAAAACGACACATTTCAGTCTTCACACGCGCACACAAGCGTTAACTCACAACCGTCATGTACTTTCTGCAAGGGCGCTCACTACATGTACAACTGCAAGGAGTTTACGAAACAATCAGTCGAACAAAGACGAGAGTTTGTGAAAAAGAATCACTTATGCTACAACTGCCTTGTACCAAATCACAATGTGTATACATGTAGGCAAAAAACATCGTGCCGAGTCTGCAGAAGGAAACACCATTCCCTCTTACACGAAGTGAGACAAACTAATCAAGAGAGAGATGCACTCCAACAAGAACCAGAACAGAAAATCACAACTGCACACTTCTCTAATGAACAACCTGGTCGAAAAGTGTTACTAGCCACAGCACAAGTATCTGTAAAATCAAGAAATGGAGAGACACATGTTCTTCGTGCTTTAATCGATCAGGGATCTGAGGCCACGTTTATATCTGCTAAAGCTGTTGAGCTACTGGGGATGAGAAGAACCCACATAAACGGTGTAGTCTCTGGAGTAGGAGAAGGAACTCATGTACCTATACAACACATGGTTGACCTCTCAGTTACATCGCGATTCAATGAAAGGGAAACAATACACATGAAGGCGTATGTTTTAAAAAGAATATCCACAACATTACCTTCAAAACACATCGCGATGAACTGGACACAACTACAAAATTTACAACTGGCTGACCCTACCTTTCACACGCCTGGCAGTATTGACATATTGCTTGGTGCCGATGCTTTCTGTAAAATTATAGAAGATGGATTGATGAAAATGTCTAATGGGGTAGTGGCTCAAAAAACTAGTTTAGGGTGGATTCTTTCGGGTCAACAAGAAGACAAAACGGTGCACAACACACACAAAGTAATCACGCTACATATCACAAACGTAGTTGCAGAAGACAATGATATGCTACGGAAGTTCTGGGAAATAGAAACAGATTTGTATAAGAAAAAAAAGATATTAACTAAAGAAGAAGAGAAATGTGAAGAAATATACAAAAACACAACTAAGAGAGATGATAGTGGAAGATACGTAGTACACTTACCTTTGAAACAGAGTATTGAAGAAACAGTAAATATGTGTGGAGATACAAAACAACAAGCTATATATAGATTCAAACAGTTAGAGAAGAAATTTCAAAGAGATCATAATTTTAAAACAGAGTATACAAGAGTCATTGAAGAATACAAGGAGATGGGTCACATGACAAAATCAGAAACACCGGACATCAAAAATGCAATCTACTTACCGCATCATGCTATTGTACGTGAGGACAAAGATACAAGTCGCGTAAGAGTAGTCTTTGACGCGAGTGCCAAGGGATCTAATAACCATTCTTTGAATGAAGCCATGATGGTAGGGCCTGTGTTACAACCTGATCTAAGAAGTTTAATAATTAAATGGAGATTACACAAAATATGCATTGTTGGGGATATAGTTAAAATGTATCGAATGATAAGAATGACAGCAGAACATACAAATTTACAACGAATCGTTTGGCGAGATCAACCAGAGAAAGAACTGATGAGCTACAATCTTCAGACAGTTACGTTTGGTACAGCTGCAGCGCCGTATCTGGCCGTACGAACATTGAGTCAATTAGCGGATGATGAAGCACATGAGTACCCCGATACTGCATCTATACTAAAAACTTCATTTTATATGGATGATTTGATGACAGGTAACGAATGTATTGAGAAGACAAAGACAATGTGTGAAGAAATTAAAGCTATTCTTAAAAAGGGAGGATTTCAAATGCAAAAACTGACAAGCAACTCTGAAGAAGTTTTAGGATGTTTACAAGAACAAGGTACGAGGGAAATAATAGATATAAAATTTGACAAGGTTATAAGGATTCTGGGACTGACATGGGATAGAAAGGATGATGCATTTAAAGTAACTGTAAACTTACCTGAACTGAGAGCCCCTATAACGAAAAGATCCATTCTGTCTGATGTTGCACGTTTATTCGACCCGTTCGGGTGGCTGTCACCAGTGGTTATTACTGCTAAGGTCTTGATCCAAAAACTGTGGAGTTGCAACTTGAAATGGGATGATGAGTTGCCGTTTGAATTGAGAGAAGAGTGGATAAGGTATAGAAATGAATTAACACATCTGCAAAACATCAAAATTCCACGATGGTTGAAAACCACGCTAAGAAATGACATAAACATGGAAATTCACGGATATGCTGATGCATCTACTCTTGGATATTCAGCTGTTGCCTATCTAAGAATTGTGGAAGATGACACCATCCATGTAACGCTTATTGCATCGCGAACCAAGGTTGCACCGTTGAAGCAGCTGTCAGTTCCTAAATTAGAGCTTTGCGCTGCAGCGTTACTAGCAGAGCTTATTAGTGATCTCACGGAATTAATAAGTGTTCCTAAAAACAAAATATTTGCCTGGACAGATTCGATGGTCGTGCTGTCATGGTTGCGATCTCATCCTAGTCGCTGGAAAACATTTGTGGCTAATCGAGTTGCAGAGATTACACGAGTTCTAGACAGTGACCGTTGGGCTCACGTTTTGTCGGAAGAGAATTCGGCTGACATTGCCACTAGAAGCGTCCAAGCAAGCAACCTAGCTTCTCTAGAGATATGGTGGACTGGACCTAAATACTTAAAGGAAGAAAATATACCAGCTCACAGATGTGAGGTACCTCAAACGGAACTTGAAATGAGAGGATCGTTCCACACAACCTTAGAAGACAAGCCTATTTGGGAAAGATTTTCAACTATAGCAAGAATGAAAAGAGTACTTGCTTACTGTAGAAGAATGTTGAAGAGCAAAGAGAAGAAAAATAAAGAAAAATATCTTACGCCAGTCGAAATGGAAACAATATTAGAAGAATGCATAAGATATTATCAAAACTTAGTTTATGGAAAGGAGGTTAATGACCTAAAGAAGGATGGAAAGGTAAAGAAAGGAAGTTCGCTTATCACACTATCACCCTTTTTAGATGAAAGGGAATTGATCAGACTTGGAGGTCGTTTAGAAAACGCTTCAATAGCAGAAACGACTAAACACCCTATCATTATACCTGCCAATCAGCATATAACAAGATTGATAGTCAATGAAGCTCACACTAAGACGCTCCATGGTGGAATACAAGTGATGATGGCGTACATAAGAACCAAGTACTGGATTATTGGATTAAAAGCGGCTGTAAGGAAATGTGTCCATCAATGCAAGACATGTGTGATTGACAAAGCTAAGGTCAGTTATCAGTTTATGGGACAACTGCCTGCAGTAAGAGTCAACCAGCATCGAGCGTTTATTAATAGCGGAGTTGACTACGCCGGCCCTGTGTTAATGAGAACTGCTAAGGGTCGCGGACACCAATCGACAAAGGGATACATTTGCTTATTCGTATGTATGTCTACCCGTGCCATTCACCTAGAAGCAGTCACAGATCTTACATCACAGGCATTTATAGCTGCATTTCGCAGATTTGTAGCGCGCAGAGGTCGTTGCTTAAATCTTTGGAGCGACAATGGCACCAATTTCGTAGGAGCTGCCAAAATATTAAGAGATATGTTCCAGAAGAGTTTCGATAGCATGGCCAAGGAAATAGCAGAACTGCTGGCCAACGATGGGACAACGTCCCACTTTATAACACCAAAAATGCCTTCAGGCGGAGGTTTATCGGAAGCAGGTATTCGGTCAGCCAAGAGGCATCTGACGCGGATAAACAAAGATACGAAGCTCACGTATGAAGAAATGGCTACGCTGCTTGCCCAAATTGAGGCTTGCCTCAATTCTCGACCACTTTGTCAGATAGACAATTGTACAGACACGCCACTTACTCCAGGACATTTCCTCGTGGGTGAACCCCTAATCAGCGTCCCTGATATACAGTATGAAGACAAGAAAGTTAGCCTCATAAATAGGTGGCAACTAATTCAAAGAATGACACAAGATTTCTGGCACCGATGGCAAACTGAGTATTTGAACACGCTACAACAGAGATATAAATGGCAAGTTACAGTTCCATCGCCTGCCATTGGAGACATTGTTGTTATAAAGGACGAGGACATGCCCCCCACAAAATGGTTGCTCGGAAAAATTAAGTATTTACATCCAGGAGCAGATAATTTGGTCCGAGTGGTGACAGTGCTGTGCAAGGGAAATCATGAGTTGAAAAGGCCTTTATCTAAGCTGATACCACTCCCTAAAGAAACAGACAAAGATTAAGCCATGGTGGGCGGTGCTGTTGGTTATGTGTTTGTGATAAGACTAAATAAACTATAGAAGTGAAGTGAAGTTAGAAACCTTAAATATGCATGAATAATATAATGTAATGTTAAATTAATCAAGATTTTGTAAGAATGTCAATGTTACAGTCCATTGTTAGAAAAAAGTATTTTGCTAAGTGTTAAAATTATATTGTTTTGTTGAATTTGTTAAAAACTATTGTTTTTGGTGGGCGGTATGTTCAATACTTAACCTACATAATAATGCATTCATTTATTTGGTTCAGTGCAATACAAACTATCAGTAAGAGAGGACGTTCATTTTATTTCGCACCTGTGTACCACACAAAACTCGGCCGTAACACATTAAACACCATGGTTTAAACTGGGAACTATCTTTAGTCTACATTTGATAATAAGGGGGAAAACTTTTCATGGTTTTGTAAACTTTGCCTACACCCGGGCACCGAACATTTCGGTTGATGTACACGTCAGAAGTCGAAGAATAATAAATTTACAAAAATATCAACAAGATCTACCATAGCCATTGTCATAGTATAAAGATACAACAGTACGGAAACTAAGCCTAGGTAAGCGGAAATAAACTTAAACGTCACCACTCGTCTTGACGCAGCCTCACTACTTACAGTACCACTAGAACCGCTTAGGGCTCTCGTCGATGCGCATGTTTGTGTGAGTGATCCGTGTCGAACGTTTGTAGGTAGTTTCCGTACTGTTTCTCTATATGTATACTGTGCCATTGTTGCGTTTTTTCCGCCGTACCAGCAGGCCTGTTACGCTACGAAGAAATAATATCAGGAAGAGTAACTGCCTAAAAAATGACTCAATAAAAGTCGTGCTAAATCAATAACATCGTTCACGCCGCTATGACTCAGCAGTCACAGTAGACGTTGCAGCACGCGCGTGGACCAATCCCTGCTTTCCTTCTGAAATTTAAACCAATCACTGAGCATGTCTATTTGTAACCTAGGAAGTAATTCGTATTTGGAATCATACGTCGCTTTGGTTTGAAGGACCACTTTTTGTGTGGAATTTGTTCGGAGTTATGCTTCCTGACATTATGTCTTCGTAGTTGTTACGTATCTCAGTTGCAATCAAATCTTGATTGAAATCTATACAATAGTGGCTTTATATCACTATTGTCAACCTTTTTTGTGTCAAAATTGAAACCGTATTTCTTTTAAATGTTACTCAATTCTTTATAGCAACTGGAGACATTATTTTCGTATCGTTTGCGTGGGTGTTGTTATGTATTGACATTGTTGCTGGTTGTGCGACAGGCGAGCGAGTGCCGCTTTCGGTGGCGGAGCACAAACTGCCGCAGTGCATCAACCCGCTCAGTCTGCACATCATGCGGCTCACCTCCGAGTACATCGCGCGCCACAACGACGACGACAACACCAGGTACTTTTCTTATTATGTTCATCATCATCATCATCATCATCATCTCAGCCGTTGGACCACCTTGTCAGTGGACGACCTACGCTGCGCTTGCCGGTCCGTGGTCTCCACTCCAGATTATTCCGGCCCCATCGGCCATCTGTTCTGCGTGCTATGTGCCCTGCCCACTGCCACTTTAACTGGCTAATCTTCTGGGCTATGTCGGTGACTTTAGTTCGCCTACGGATCTCCTCGTTTCTGATTCGATCACGTAGAGAAACCCTGAGCATAGCCCTGTCCAAAGCTCATTGTGCGACTTTCAGCTTATTATGTTGGTATTGTCAAATAGATCGAATGAATCCTATACATATAAGGTCTTTGTTACTTAGTTCACATTATTGAATTACCACCCCGTGGTTTGGAATCGATTACTAGTAACGAAGGTAAAAGAATAATATAACATATATATTTTATTATTATGAACCCACCTTCACCGCTCCGCGGTTAAGAACCGTTGCGCGACTGAACGCACGACGGCACCGCTTCATTACAGAATAGATAACAGTTTCTGAGCGCGGCACCTACCAGCTCCAGTCATCAACTTACTAACATTTCTGCTTACTGCAGTTTTCAAAACTGACACAGAGCCGCCAATTTTTCAAGATTCCAATCAACATTTGATTGCAATTGAGTTACATAATAGCCCTGCCTGTTACATATGTTTCAATATGATAGTACTCTGAATCCACGACTGGAATTACTCATTATGCCTGGCTGAACAGTTAGATTTCGAAGACGCGCTCGAGGCTGTATGGCACAAACCCAGCGAGTCCATGTAAAAAAGAAAAACACTGCGTTTGACAGGTCTCCACGTTTCCAACTTACAAGAGCTCCGCCAGCATGAATAATATTGTTTACCATTGCATTGCGCTGCTCATTGTATGCTTTATTATTATTACACATCTGAATCTAACTAATTTACACCGATTTTTAAAATTCACTATCATTGGATTTGTAAATATTTAATAAATATTCTTCACAAAATAATCTAATCAAAATTTTGGTTTACAAAAAGTGTGTTAATGCAATTTCAAATATTTTCTTAGTATATTCTTTAATGAATTCTTGTATCTGGCATTCAATCCTTTACCATCACATTTAAGACCTTTCATTTGCCACGACTGTCTGCCTGAAGACTAGAAGTAACTTTTCCAGCGTTGCACTGAAAGCCAAAGCGTCGTGGCGCAAGCGCATCTCCCTCGTTATCTACGGATCCGCTTTCAACATGAAGAAACTACCGCCATCTGTCGCAAGCACGCCTACTAACCACACACTAACCTATAGGTTATACGCAGTTTGATTTACCTAATCATTTACTAAATTGTGCTGTTATTTTATGTGGCATAAGGTTTATTTTCCAATCACGCTGACAGTCCTAACGAAAATCCTGCGTAGCCACCGGCTAATATATACCTACATGTATGTCTATTTGTGATAGTACAAGTTGAAGGCATATAACAAAGCCACGTTTGTAAGTCACTGCTAATAAGTAACGTGATTCCTCTAGCGTGCATATATATTAAAGATTGCGTTTTCACCAATACTCAGTCTGAATATTTCAAAACAATTTTCCTGAAAAATGAAGTACTTATAAAACTTATTTTAAGCTTAGAACTGTAGTTTTGCGTGGCACTGCACTGCGCTCGTCTCCTTAGTTCTTCTTACCTAGTAATTTCCCTTGCTACAGTGCTATTCACAGTAATGCCTACGCACTATTGCTTTGCGGCACTTCTTGTACCAACAGACATACTATACTCTGTTATATATGCATTATCGCAATAAAGTTTAAGTCCCGGTTGAATAATATATTACTGAAATAAGACGATAGATGCATTCGTATTTAATATAGTTGTTGATAAATAATTTTATGATATTGTTGAACTTGCAAAATCTATGAAATTATTTATTATGATAAATAATTTCATAGATTTTGCAAAAAATATGTTTTAATTCCTGTTTAATAATAATTCTGCACACACAAAGACAAGAGTCTTTGATCAATGTGTGTTACCAGTGATGACTTATGGCACTGAAACGTGGTCTCTTACTATGGGCCTCATAGATAAGCTCAAAGTCGCACAACGAGCTATGGAGAGGGCTATGCTCGGGGTTTCTCTACGTGATCGAATCAGAAATGAGGAGATCCGTAGACGAACTAAAGTCACCGACATAGCTCAGAAGATTAGCCAGTTAAAGTGGCAGTGGGCAGGCACATAGTACTCAGAACAGATGGCCGATGAGGTCGGAAGGTTCTGGAGTGGAGACCACGGACAGGCAAACGCAGCGTAGGTCATCACTGACAAGGTGGACTGACGACCTGACAAAGGTAGCAGCATGACGTTGGATGCAGGCCGCTTCCAACCAGTCCTTTTGGAAAATCATGGGGAGGCATATGTTCAGCAGTGGACGTCCTATGGCTGAGATGATGATGATGATAATTCTGCACTGCGCTTTTTGTGGTATTATGGATGAAATTTAATGAAATTAAAAATGTCTATATTCAGGCGACTCGACTTGTTCAGCTCACCACTAAGTCTGCGGGAAGATTATTTAAAACATTATGTTAGCAACTCGTCCCCCAAAAGCTCCACGTTATTGTTAGCGCTGACGTCAGCGTGATTGGAGAATACGTGTGTGGGTACATGCTTGTGAAGCAGGCTATATGTTCGCATTAGTCTAGCTCTTCATTTACTTTTATGTCATGGTTTTGTTTCATTTATCATTAAAATGTGATTCTTCATCTATATAAGCTTCAGAGGCCTCAGGGTTTCGTAGTCGCAACGCAAAGGTACGTGACAACAGCGATCATTTGTGTTTTCGCATCAATCATTTTGGACTCCTCCTTTAGCACGCAAAATAAATCCATCGTGGTCACGGTATTTTTGTGTGTCGAGTCTTAGAAAACCCCGCTTATTTAAAGCAGATTGTAGGTTACACTGACAGAATGTAATCAGGAAGCTGACGAGAAATATTTCTGTATCATTTGTTCATCTGGCAGACATTATCACATCAATACAATAGCGATAAATGGACCATAAGAAACATTCAGGACCGCGTCAAACTCGTATTACGTTGAGTTGTTCATTAACAGCGCGTTGAATTTGGTAAAAAACGGGATAGCGAAAGAGCCATTTGATTTGCTCATGTCTGTCTGTCACTGAATCCTGATGGTTAGTCTTTCTATAAATTGTTCAACCATACACCCAAGGCTCTGTCTATTGTTGTATTATTTTATAGCCAGACCAGTTTTTCGATTTAACACGAAACAAAAGTATAGTTTAGCA
The DNA here is from genome assembly GCA_917880725.1 of Selenia dentaria. Classification (NCBI taxonomy): domain Eukaryota; kingdom Metazoa; phylum Arthropoda; class Insecta; order Lepidoptera; family Geometridae; genus Selenia; species Selenia dentaria. The sequence goes on from OU862883.1 coordinate 35,472,376, forward strand.
GAATGTTGTCTCTGCGTGTCATACTTGCACTTCATCATCATCATCATCTCAGCCGTAGGACGTCCACTGCTGAACATAGGCCTCCCCCATGATTTTCCAAAAGGACCGGTTGGAAGCGGCCTGCATCCAACGTCGTCCTGCGACCTTTCTCAGGTCGTCTGTCCACCGTGTCGGTGGACGACCTACGCTGCGCTTGCCGGTACGTGGTCTCCACTCCAGAACCTTTCGGCCCCATCGGCCATCTGTTCTGCGTGCTATGTGCCCTGCCCACTGCCACTTCAACTGGCTAATCTTCTGAGCTATGTCGGTGACTTTCGTTCTTCTACGGATCTCCTCATTTCTGATTCGATCACGTAGAGAAACCCCGAGCATAGCCCTCTCCATAGCTCGTTGTGCGACTTTGAGCTTATCTATGAGGCCCATAGTAAGAGACCACGTTTCAGTGCCATAAGTCATCACTGGTAACACACATTGGTCGAAGACTCTTGTCTTGAGGCACTGAGGTATTTTTGACGAGAAGACTTCGCGAAGTTTCCGGAACGCTGCCCAGCCGAGTTGGATTCGACGATTGACCTCTTTCTCGAAGTTGGACCTGCCTAGTTTGACTGTCTGTCCCAGGTAGATATACTCGTCAACAACTTCGAGAACTGAGTTCCCAACTGATATTGGGGTAGCTACAACATGGGCATTAGACATAATTTTCGTCTTGTTCATGTTCATCTTAAGACCTACCCGTTGGGAAACTCGATGGAGGCCTTCGAGCATTGTACTGAGGTCTTCCATGGATTCTGCCATGACTACAATATCGTCGGCAAATCGAAGGTGAGTGATGTATTCGCCGTTAATATTGATGCCAAGTCCTTGCCATTCCAGAAGCTTGAAGGCGTCTTCCAATGTAGCGGTGAACAGTTTCGGAGATATAACGTCTCCCTGTCTCACGCCTCTTTGCAATGGAATTGCCTTCGAACTCTGCTCCTGTACTCGGACTGACATGTAGGCGTTTTTGTACAAACACTTCAGCACTTCAATATACCGATAGTCAATACGGCACCGCTGGAGAGACTCAAGCACTGCCCACGTCTCGATCGAATCAAAGGCTTTCTCATAGTCCACAAACGCTAGACAAAGAGGCAAGTTATACTCTTCGGTCTTCTGTATAACTTGCCGTAGCGTGTGGATGTGGTCTATGGTACTATAGCCTTTTCGGAAACCGGCTTGTTCCGGAGGCTGGAATTCATCAAACCTGCGACTGAGACGGTTCGTTATGACCTTCGAAAACAGCTTATAAACATGGCTCAAAAGCGAGATGGGTCTGTAATTTTTAAGTAAAGTGTTGTCACCTTTCTTGAAGAACAGCACCACCACGCTTTTGTTCCATGCTTCTGGCGTTGAACCTTCGAGTAAGACGGTATTAAAGAGCTTCTGAAGGACTTTAAGTACCGGTGTTCCACCCGCTTTCAGAAGCTCAGATGTGATACCGTCGTCACCAGGCGCCTTGTTGTTCTTAAGCTGTTTCAAGGCCATTCTAATCTCGTACAGGCTGATGTCCGGGATATCTTCGGTATAATGTCGGGTCAGCTTGGCTCTTGGGTCTTTGGCCGAGCTGCTAACAGGTTTAGCGACCGAGGTCTCGACTGTACGTACTGTCCGTAGAAACTCTCGACCTCTCCTGACACTTCCGCTTTGGTCGACGCTACACTGCCGTCTCCTCTCTTCAGCTTCGTCAACTGGCTTTGCCCAATAGACATGTCTCTTGCAAACACTTTGGAGCCTTTTTTTCGCTCTATCGTCTCTTTAATACGGTTTGTATTAAAGATCCGAATGTCGTGTCGCAAGGACTTCCATATTCGTCTATTTAGCAGCCTATATGCTTCAGCATCATCCGAAGACTGCAGTTTCAATGAGCGTCGTTCAGCCATGAGGTTGAGGGTATCGTTGGAGAGTTTCTGTGGCCTATCTGTACGGTGGGGTTTAAAGTACTTGGAACCCACTGTATGGACAGTTTCTACTAACCTGTTATTGATCTCGTCCACTGAAGCGATGTTCTCAAGGCAATCGAAGCGATTGGATAGCTCAAGTTGAAAGCTCTCGGGGTCTTGAATATGGGCACGAGTAGGTCGGAGCGTAGACTTCATCAGACGAGACCTCTCCAGTTTGACATTAATATTCACCGTGCCTCTTACCATTCGGTGATCACTACCGGTTTTAACCCTGTTGATTACGGAGACATCAGTGAATATTTGCCTTTTGGTGGTCATAATGAAGTCAATCTCATTTCTCGTGGAACCATCGGGACTCAGCCAGGTCCATTTCCTGTGAGGTGGCTTCTGAAAGAAAGAGTTCATCATTAAGAGTCCCTCTTTCTCCAGGAAGTCGGCCAACCTCTGTCCCCTACGGTTCCGTTGTCCATAGCCAAATTGCCCCACTTTCGACTCATCCTCGCTTCTCTTACCCAACTTCGCGTTGAAGTCCCCCATAACAACTAGAAAGTGCGTTTCAGAGGTATGTATGGCCCGACTAATGTCCTCATACATATCCTCCACCTCATCATCCGGGTGCGACTTCGTCGGTGCGTATACCTGAATGACCTTCAGCGAATATCGTTTGGATACTCTGAGTATTAGGTATACGACCCTATTGGAAACGCTATCGATCTTAACTATGTTGTTAGTAAGGGACTTGTGGACGAGAAACCCGACACCACCTTGGGACTGTTGGTCGCCCTCCCGGTGGTAGAGTAGGTTACCTGATTTTAGGGTTATCGTGTCCTCACCCGCTCTACGGACTTCAGATAACCCCACAATGTCCCAGCGTAGCTTACTCATTTCTTCTTCCAGCTCATATATCTTCTCGTCTGTCCTCATCGTGCGTATGTTGTGTGTTACCAGGGCCAGTCGTCGTCGTTGGGGGTGGTAGCCGGGCGTCTGCCGGGGATTCTTAGCACCCCCTGCCCCACCGTTACCGTGGCCGCTACCGTAGCCAGGAATAGCGGGGCTGCCGGGGACTGGGGGCCTGGTTCTTTTTGTCCAATCCATTGAGGGGTTTTTGCCAATACTCGCCACGCTTGGCAGGCGGGTTGGCGAGCGCAGTTTGTGTGTGTTTGACTGGGAAGGTGCTGCTGCCCACCTTCTGATTTGTTATCCCTTAGCCGGCTTCTACGGCACCCACGGGTAGAGTTGGGGGGGTGCTATTCTAAGCCGGCACCGCCACGGCATCCGGCACCGCCACGGCATAGACTTGCACTTGGTTGATTGTAATCTATTGTAGAGTATAGCAACTCCTTAACAGTGACAGAGTTTGACGCAAGAGTACCGTTTAAAAGAGCTCCTCCAAACTTGAATATATTTAAAGGGTATGAAATCTATGGTAGAGTTGATCACCTCATGAGCTAAATCCCTCATTCTCATCTAGAATCATGCTCTAATGTTACGCTTGCTTCGCTTGCATCGCTCGTTCGTTTTTATTTTGTGATTTTATTTTAATCTACCGGCAGCAACGGGAAAGCATTGCTTGACTTACGACAGGCTTCTAAAACGTTACACATTGCCACTACTTTAACTGACTCTGATCAAATGAAAAAGCCAGCAATATACTCAATCTGTTGACAAATTTAACAAAAATGAAACACCACTATAGGACTGGTACATTTCGAATTTGAATATTGCCATACAAATAAACATCAAGGGCCTTATAAACGCTGCTTTACTTTAAATGACGTCATTTAGTAGTGCGTACAGCAACACTGTTCTACGCCCTACTAAATCACGTTATTTAAATTCAACAAGCGTTAAAAGTAAGGCTGTAAATTTTCTTGCTTATCTACCGTGATTTCACAAGTCCAAGTCTGTACTCAAAGGTTTAATTATCTGATGTATACTTTTTCTTATTATGTAGAGAAACAGATGAAGAAAGCGAGAGCGTGTGCGCGGGCGGGGCGGAGGACGACTCGAAGGAAACTAAGCGGGAGTCCGCCGACCGACAAACTACAGCTATCAAACGGAAGACTGAGAAGTGAGTATACGAACCACTTCTTCCCCATACCTCATCTTGATTGCTCAGATGCATAAAGTTGAGCAGTGGGTAATACCAACGGCTCTACTCAACTGCGAATAGTTGAGCTGTGTGTAATACCCGTTGATCAACGCCCTCCTCTACGGCTCAACTTGATTGCTGAACCAGTTGAGCAGTAGGACATAGTTTGTATTAGCAAAGATAAAGTTCGTTAAGTTTTTAAGGTGAACCGGTACCCTATTTATGCTTAACACAAAAGAAATATGAATTAAACTGAGGTTGCAAGGTAGTAAAGTAAATTACGATTTCTCTATAATATGTCTGTACATCACAAATATGATTTTTTTCTACCGACTTCCAAAAAAAGGAGGAGGTACTCAATTTGACTGTATTTTTTTTTATGTTTGTTATCTCATAACTTTCGACTAGGTGAACCGATTCACAAAATTTTTTTTTCTTTGAAAGTTGGTGCTTCCCGTGTGGTCCCATTTAAATTTCATCAAATTCGGTCAAGTAGTTTTTTAAATACACTCCAATAACTGAATAGAATGGAAGTCGGTGTTACATTTTTTGTTAATTTTAAGATTTTGTAGTAGCGAGTGAAGTATATTAATTATGAGATTTGAAGTTTATATTTCTATTCTATAAATATAACTATGCATTTCTAATCTAATCTAAAACTATAAGTCCTCGTAGTTGTGCAATTGCCCGTTAAGCTGGTACCGTTGGTATTACCCATTACTCAACTTTTACCAGTTGAGCCGTTGGTATTATCCACTGCTCAACTTAATGGAGTTGAATAGGATTATGTACTAATCAAAAAGATAAACAAAAAATTGTTGAGCTATCGAGCATAAAATGTTGGGCTATACAAACTATGTCCAACTGCTCAACCAGGTGAGCAATCTAATTGAACAGTGGGTAAGTAACGATACAAACGTCTATAATTCAAATGACTTGCTTACTTTTATTACTAATTACCATATCTTGATCAGGGATACGCTTGTACAAATTTCTTATATAGATTAACAATTGTTTTTCATTATAAGTGACGAACTGCACAACGCTGTGACCCTGAGATATTAAGTTGTAAAGTCTCATCTGCCTGTCACTTCGCCGGCACCCATACCTTCAAACCAAAACACAGTATGCGATCATTACTTATTCACGGTAAAAGGAGGCATGGTGACAGTACTTGTTTGTGTGAGAAAAAATACCCCCACCCGCCCAACAACTTGTGAATACAGAAGTGATAGAAGATTTCAACTTATTTTATCGCTTTAGGATAACGTCGGCCGATTTAGTGAAATGTCATTCACAGGACAACATAAACGTCAGGTGAACATGGTTTTTGCGACTAACATCATCCAATATAGCTCAGCTTTTTGTAATGAGTTTGAACAGTTCAGATAAGCTATGTTCGAAAAAAAAGTTTTTTTTTCTTTCGATTGATTGACAGTGTGTTGCTTATTAAAACGCTGTGTATTTTTAGATAGATATCTTTTTATTGCGTGTATTTAAACTGTGAGGTCTTTTCGCCATAGTGTATCATGATTTTGTATTCATAGTGATCAAATAGCAATACATGTCTAGGCCTGGTTTTGAATAACATGCGTTTTATACCCTCGAGGCCTGCGAGCATCCCGGGGAGACTGATATGTATTAATATTAGAAATTGTCGGGCTCGAGTGGTTATATGGGCTAATAATGCTCTCTAAACTTTACACGTACTAAGAATTATTTGGTTTGACCGAAATACTGCGTCAGGTTGAATTGTACCAGAAATAATTTGTAAAATTTGCTAAATCTGTCCAGTCGAATGGTCCTAATATTCAATCAGATGGCATGCTGATAGGTGTTTCCCTTCGTCCATCGGTTCGCCTACCACGTAGCCCATGCCCCCTGTTTGTCCTACCAATCTCACGATTCAATGATAAACCGTATTTCCATTGTTCCTACGAAAGTTACTACGGACGTAATATTTAGATTTTCTATCAATAAGTATCCAAGTACCTGGATGAACGAGCTTTATTCGTAAGTAAAATAATGATTTTCTTGGTCTAAACTCAAACCAAACACTCATTGGCTTAGTGTTGCTTAACAACGCCATCTATTGTCAAGTAGGTTTAGTGTTGCTGTGTCGGTAAAACAGTTCTGGTAGCAGTTTTTCATTGCTTGAAAACACTGATAAAAAGAAATTTTCTAAAAATGAAACCTAGCTAGATCGATTTATCACGCCCGAAACTAAACTTCCATGAAAATCGTTGAAGCCGTTTCTGAGTTTCAGATTATATATATATACTAGCGACTGCCCGCGACTTCGTTTGCGTAGTAGGTTTGGCCTTTGGCCTTGCCACAACCTCTCATATTTTCTTATTTATTCTTACATAAGAACCTTCTTCTGACAATAATAAACACAACAAGAATAAGCGAGATTGTTCCATCCGTTCTCAAGTTCTAGCGTGACCAGGAGAAATTGGGGTTCATAGATGAGTTGGGCCATAATCCACCACGTGGGCCCAGTTCGGATTATGGATAATATTTCCACCAAACCGCACTGATAATTCCCTCGCGAAGCAAGAAATATTTGGCCCTGTGGTGGGTGCACTAACTCCGTTCCATCGTCGTTAAAAAAGCCATGGGGCCAATTATTCAATCGACCGATCGGATGAACAGTGAACACTCCAGTTTGCGAAAGCACGAATAATTTGGGAAAAACGTAAAGAATAGAATAGAATAGAATTCAGTTTATTTGTCACAGAAAACACATTAATACATAATAATTTTACTAGACATTAAAATACCTACTTAATTAATAAGTTTTCTGTCACAAACCGGTTCCAACTCAGCATAATGCTGGTTGTAATCAACCAGCGCTGATCCTCCGTTGGGACCAGCAAGTGACGTCACGCACGCCACAGTCCACAGAGTACATTCACAACAACAAAACAAAAAAAAAACAAAAGATATAAAAACATTCCTACAAGTACATAGCGAAAGAAAAAAATTAAATATTAACAAGAAGTTACTACACAACCAAGCTAAGCGTAGTAAAGGAATGCCGAATACAGACGATGATGTACTAGCGTAGGATTTTTAGCTTAGTGTGCATTTAAATGTACTATAAACCCTCATCCTATTCGGGTGCCCCCACTATTCTACTCCCAGTGGAGGCACGTAGGATTTTATCCTACCCGCCCCCACTGGATTTGGAAAATAATCAGTAGAGTCAATAGAAGTCAGTTTTTAACTAAGGTCAGAAAAAGTAATTCTATCGAATTTTGTCAGTAAAGTCAGTATCAGTATTAGAAGGTCAAGCTCCCTTAACCCTTTACATGCGTTTCATTCATAAATCTTTTGTTTTAATTATCAATTCTCAATTCTCAATTGTTTATTGCAACATATGTAGCTACATGCAGGTCTTATTTAACATGTTTGTGTGTGTTATACATCACGGTATAAGAAGGGTTAAAAGAGGCGATTTTTTTTGTAGATTAAAGTGTTGACGTTGTGTTGTGTGTGCGTGAAGAAAATAAAATTAAAGGAGGGATTATATTGTGGATTTGTGAGACTGTTCTTTGCTTTTCTAACATATTTGTCCTTCTTCAAAAAAGAGGACAAACATTAAAAAAATCTACTTCCAACCATTGTAAGTGTTTAATAGTATTATTTGCATACATACTTGACTATGCACTTGCATATTTTAATGTCAAATTGGTTGACGAAGAGTCAGTACCTCTCGAAATTTGCTCAGTATTTTAGATGCTTGTAGTCAGTATATCCAGTATGTTTAACCATGAATCAGTTTCCACCCCTGCACACGGAAATAAAACTTTCTCATCTGGCCCCCACTTAAAAGCGAATGATTTTAGGCCGTCTTCCACGACAGTAAAACTGAAATCTGAAACTGTTTAGTTTCAAAGTATTGTGTAGGATAACCCTCCTATTCGTCAGTCGAGTAACTTTTTACCGTTTTAATGTTATTTTGACGGTTTAACTTACGCGGTATGTACTAGCGCGAACGCTGCCGGATGCGCGAGTAATCTATGAAGAAGTGGCCCGGACGGTTCCGAAACCGGTCGAGATACTCGACTGTACCTACCGCGTAATACTTAGGAAAGTTTCAATCAAGTTATAACCTTTTACAGTAGGTACACTAACGCAAGTTATTCGTGCTATACCCTACGTGTGATCAAATAATTGTACTGATATCATGCGTGCTAGAAGTGTGAAGCAAACATCATCTATGCATCTCTTTTACTCCTTCATTTATTTGTATATTTGTTTCATGTGTCGAAATTTCACGCTTATAACTACAGTAGGCCAGAAAGACGCACGATTTTAAAAACATTATTGCATTGAGAAGAATAACAAATTGTTGCAAAAATGGCGACTCGTGCACTTTTGTTCGCCCTTTCGATCCGCAGGGCTATTATGTATGTGTTTTCAGTTGCTAACAAATGTTGACTGTTATCGAAAAAAATAGCGGCTCTTTGTCACTTTTGTCAGCTCCAGTCATCAACTTATTAACAATTTTGCTTACTGGAGTTGTTAATACTGACATAGAGCCGCCATTTTTCAAGATTTCATTCAATATTTGTTAGCAACTGAGATACATAATAACCGTGCTGAGTTCAGGGCCCCTATTCTAAGAATAGGGGCCTTGATTGCATGACCTAAATCAGTGTCCCAGTGAAAGTGTGATTAGTGAAAATTCCAGTCTACTGGTTCGACTCTAAACCAAAAACCTGCAGGATCTGAACTCGAACGAAATAAACGACGAACTACGTGCACGAATCGCCATTCTTATAATCATTTTTCACACAAAACACGCGCTGCGCACCCGTGAAGCGCTCCATGGCGACTACATTTCCGAAAATCGTGCGTCATTCTGGCCCAACCTGTACAAACGCATGTGGCCTTAAGATAATAATATAGTTAATAATGTCGTGTTCCAGATTGAAACGTTTCTTCGGTAGTACGGTGAAGAAGACGGTAGACGCGGCTAAGTCGTTGGCGCAGGAAGTGTCGCACGCGCGACACAAGGAGGATGTGGGAGACATAGCGGACGATGTCCACGGGGAACACAACATTAAACTGAAGGCTTCCAACTCACACAAGGGGCCTTACGACTTCGACGGGTGCGTCAGACATGTACAGGTAAGTGATACCTACCAGAACGCATTGCCGTAATCCGTGTCAGCTGTTTTCTTATAGACTTTAATATTCTATAACACTATTAAAAATCTAAAACAGTTTATTTTTAACTCTTGCTTGCATCGATAAGGCTTTACTACCAATTTATATGGAACCAACTTGACCTTATGAAGTTATAAGCTATCTAAGAAATAATATTAATAATAAATTTATAATGTTATATTATTACTAGCGACTGCCCGCAACTTCGTTCGCGTAGTAGGCTCGGCCTTCGGCAGCGCCATAACCTCCCATCTTATTTTGTTTTTTTTAATAGTAAGAACCTTCTACGAAGTATTAGAAAACATTTAAAAAGAAGATGATTGAAATCGGTAAAACCGTTCTCAAGTTATAGCGTGACCAGGAGAAACAAGGGTTCATTTATATATATATATATATATATATGTTGTATAGGGGCAGTCTATAGAGCGGCTTGTCGTTCAGGGCAAAGTAAAAGGCAGTAGACCGCGTGAGAGGTCACATATGCGATGGACTGATCAGATCAAATCTGCGGTGGGATGTCCTTTGCATGAGTGCACCAGAATTACTGCGAATACTGCGGCGCATTACTGCTGCCTCCACCACAACTACATGACGACTACGACCGCTCAGTCAAGAACGAAACGACTGAGAAGATGTTTTATATTGAATATACATTTTATAAATTGTAGAAGACTTAAAATGAGTATTGTAATGAAACGACTAGCAGTAGTCCAACGCCCTACAAGTGTATTTGTGTTTCAAATTTAGTGATTCATGTGGTTTCACGCCATTAGATTTTTCTTTGACATCAGTATGTTATTTTTTTTAAGCAATATAATTAATTAACTACCTGTATAATGGCGAAAGTGCATAAATAATAATGGTTCATACTTATATTTGTTGGTTTTTAAACTTGTAATACTTTTTCGTATGACTGTCGTTTGACAGTTGACAGTTGACGTTTTGCCATTTTATAATGCTTTATGAACAGGCGGAAACACTTGCACATTTCTTTTTAAAAATGTGCCGTTCATTATTTCCCTGTCATTGGAGAGCGCTACAGAAATATGATGGTTGACTTCTTCGTACCTCAGTTGAATGCCATTGATGAGACATAGCTTTAGTTTCAACAAGATGGTGCAACATGCTACACAGTGGGCTGCACCATCAGTTTTAAGCGGGAAACCTTCAGTGAACGCATAATTCATGTGATCACACACCTTTACACAACATTATTTGGGGGTATATCAAGTCACTAGTCTATGCTGATGTTGGACCATTTGAAAGTCTAAATTCGCTGTGTTATTGCTGATATACGACCCAAGTTGCTCGATAAAATTGTCGAAAATTAGACTTCACGATTGCGCTACATAGCCGTGGTGCTCATATGGCCGAAATCATATTTAAACAATAATGGCATGAAATTACCTTTTAAATAAACCGAATTTCGGGACCTGGGGATGGTTAGCAGGTGGGAGACTGCCTATGCGTATCGAACTACCTATGATGTGGGATCTACTTTAATAAGGCCAAACTATGTTCCAATTTAACACTTTTTAATATTCAAATATAAAGACAATGTTGCGCGACAAAAGCGGGGAGACGACTGTGTGGGCAAGGTGCGGGCGGCGGTGCGCAAACGCAAACCACGGCGTAAGCAATCCTTGCCCCCACACCGAATATCATACACATCATGTTTATTTACAACATCTATCGTTGTTTACAACGGTCGGTACTTACGAGAATGTCTAGATAGCATCCGCTCCTTCACAAACAAACAATGGCCTTGTTTACAATTAGAGACAAACTGTAGTACAACTGTGTAAGTTCGTCAGCCCAGAGAGATGCAAAAAATGGTTTGTTGTAACTATTAATTATAAATTACAGTTACAAATAAAACTAAATGATCAGTAACTATGATCAGTGATCGAAGTTGGATCAAAAAATGCATAGGGCGATGTAACGTCGGCGCACGTATTCTCCGATTGATCAATGCTCACGTTCCGCTGACGGCGCTGTGGCCGTGTGCGCCATGTTTATTGGGGTCACACATGTGTGATGGGGTGCTTGTGGCTTGCTTTACCAAAAAATAAGGTACCTTGACAATAAATTTGAAAAAAAAGTTATTTACATCAAAGTGAATGGTTAGAGACCGCTATTGTTTGTTGGATAATGTCGAACATTCTAGACCAGTGGTTCTTAACCGGTGGTCCGCGGACCACTGGTGGTCCCTGGAAGCACCTAGAGTGGTCCCCGAATACATCCATATTCAATGATAATTAATTGATGATAATAAAGATGATGCTAAAGATAGGAATAAATCATGAAGATTGTTGGATCTAAAAGGCAACCTTCTTTCACAAAAATTCGAGAAATACTGATACTGAGAACTGAACCAAAAATTCATGAGTTAGTAAAGAGTATATGTGTCTCAAAAGTCTTACTTAAATTAAGAACCTTCATCTTTTACATTGTATATACCTCCAAACAGTAGGTGGTCCACGGCAAGACAGCCATTTTGTGAAATGGTCCCTCATCACTAAAAGGGTAAGAACTACTGTTCTAGACCTTTAAGGACTGAGTATAAATACTGGCGAATCCAATAAGTGATCATGGTTACTATTAATTTACCATATTGTTGTACGCGTTGTTCCATATAATTGGGGAATCTTTCTAAAAATGATTATTTCAAATTGTTAATATGCTGTTGGATGACCAAATAATTGTTTGTTTGTTTGGTTATATAGGAGATGGGCAGCGGGCACTGCGGCGCCGTGTGGTGCTGCAAGTTCAGCGTGTGCGGGCGGCTGCTGGCCACCGCCGGGCAGGACAAGCTGCTGCGGGTGTGGGCCATCCGCGACGCGCACCACATGTTCCAGGTCTGTACATTACATACCATCCTTATTATCAGCCGGAAGACGTCTACTGCTGAACATATGCCTCTCCCATAGAACGCCACTTGGAACGGCTACTTGCTTCCTGCATCCAGCGATTCCCGCTGTTTTGACGAGGTCGTCGGTCCACCTAGTGGGGGGCCGGCCTACACTACGTCTCCCGGTGCGTGGTCGCAGTTCTGCGAGCGATGTGGCCTGGCCATTGCCACTTCAACTTACTAATTTTGAGAGCTATGTCGATGGCTTTAGTTCTCCTACAGATCTCCTCATTTCGGAGCTTGTTACTCAGGGAACCCCAATCATAGTACTCTCCATTGCTCGTTGTACATACGATACAAACCATAACATATTAATAATATAATAAATCAGAATAAGATTCAAAACCTATATTCTATTCTGTTCCATAATCTAAACCTGCAGGGCAATTACGTATGTCATCATATCCAGCCCATTATGCTGCCCATTGCACCACCTAGCACACACCCATCCAACTCCTGACCGTAGCAAGCGTTGCTTAACTTGTTGATCGGTTACGGCCGCCAAGTCAAGCTCCGCTGCGAGCGCTTCATTACGTATCTCAGTTGCAATTAAATTTTGATAGAAAACTTTAGAAATGGTGTTTCTAGTGACAAAGCCGCAATTTTTTTATTTCCACCATACGTGTTATACATAAAATGACAATTGTGGGTAGTTTTACATCAGTTACATGATGGCTAAATTTGCCCTAAACATACCCAAGAACAGAAATGACATATTTAAGCACTATCATTCGCAAGCGTTAAACAAATGTGGACTTTAGCATACACAGAATTTTCTAAAAATTGTTTTTAGTTCTGGAAGTTTCTGTAGAGACCACGGACCGGCAAGCACAGCGTAGGTCAACAAGGTCCGGCGACAAGGTGGACAGACGACCTGATAAACGTTGCAGGACGACATTGGATGCAGGCCGCTTCCAACCGGTCATTTTGGAAAATGATGTGTATGCAGTGGACGTCCTACGGCTGAGATGATGATGATGATGATAATATTTTAGTTGTCTAGTTTAGTTTGGTGTTCTGAATAAACGACTTGCTACCAGTACCTAGTCATTAACAATTTGAACTCTTGTCCACAGGACATGCGCACAAAATACAACGCCGAGAAGAAATCCTCTCCCACCCCATCACAAGAATCCCTCGCATCCCTTTCCGCGCCACCCCCATCCCCAGAAGACCCGCCAGCCCTGGGGCCCTCCGCCCCATTCTGTCCCAAGCCCTTCTGCGTTTACTCCGGTCATACTTCCGACCTCCTGGACGTATCCTGGTCCAAGAACTACTTCATCCTGTCCAGTTCCATGGACAAGACGGTGCGACTGTGGCACATATCCCGGGGGGAATGCTTGTGCTGCTTCCAGCATATCGACTTCGTGACCGCCATCGTGTTCCACCCGAGAGACGATCGGTATTTCCTGAGCGGCAGTTTGGATGGGAAGCTCAGGCTGTGGAATATACCCGATAAGAAGGTTTGTACAACTTATATAATTATATTATAATTACTAGCTGCGCCCCGCGGTTTCACCCGCGTAGTGACGATGATGATCATAATGAAAAGACTTAACGGCCTATTCTCAGACCTACTGATTATACGCATAAAATTTCATAAGAATAGGTCAAGCCATTTACGAAGAGTTTTTGTTACAAACACTGTGAAACGATAATTTTATTTATTATAAATATGTAGACGAAACATTTATTTATCTCTCTAAATAAACTCGGAAACTCTGATATGAAAATGACTCTATATGAAAAGTAGCTACCTTAAGTAGCCTTTCGTATGAACCACTGCAACTGTCAGACAAGCTTAGGTTACTATCAGACGTATAACTTGGCCGTCTCATGCTTGATGCATAATAATACAAAAAAATTTTTACGTAGGTTAACGGTTGACTAGAGCCTAGCTATGGCTATATGTGTGAGAACACGTTTTTAAACTAAATCTCAATTGTAATAATATTATCCCTATGTTTATAAAAACCTTTAAATGACTTTTCAATAAAATACACCAGCAACTTCTGTTCATAAATATCATTTATAGTTCTACCTACGAAATTCCATCCAAATCCTCAGTCGTTTGTGCGCGATTCAGTGACACACATTCATACATGCAAACTATTACATGTACGCTCATTCAAACTCATTTCGAAATAACTGTTTCCAGGTGGCAGTATGGAACGAAGTGGACGGCAAAACGAAACTGATAACAGCGGCGAACTTCTGTCAGAACGGCAAGTTCGCCGTCGTGGGGACATACGACGGCCGCTGCATCTTCTACACCACCGACCAGCTCAAGTACCACACGCAGATTGACGTCAGATCCACCCGGGGGAAGAACTCCACCGGACGGAAGATCAGCGGCATCGAGCCCATGCCCAACGACGATAAGATCCTAGTCACGTCCAACGACAGCAGAATCCGGCTGTACGACTTACGGGACTTGAATCTCTCTTGTAAATATAAAGGCTACGTGAACGTTTCCAGCCAAATCAAAGCGTCGTTCTCCCACGATGGGAAATACATTGTGAGCGGTTCGGAAAACCAGTGCATTTATATATGGAAGACGTACCATGATTATGCGAAGTTCACGTCGGTGAGGAGAGACAGGAACGACTTCTGGGAGGGGATCAAGGCGCACAATGCGGTGGTGACGTGTGCCGTGTTCGCGCCCAACCCGGACCATTTGATAAGGATGATCAATGGGCGAGAGCTGGAGGCTAAGATGGCGAATAAGAGTTTGGATGATATCGAAGACGAAGTGGTGAGTCTTTGTTTTATTTTGTTATCATAGGATAACTAACAGCTATAAGTAATGTTATAGTATACATAACATAATATATGGCTAAGCTTAATTAGCTTTATAAGTTTCCACAAATGAGTTCTTTAGTACAGTTTTTTGTTATAAAAATTAACGTGGTTTTCACTCATTTTTAATTAGAAATACGGGATTCCGCACGTAATATTTATCGGATAGGTCCGACTACAGTTTCGACCACATTCGGTGGCCTTTTTCAGGAGTGTTCGGGACGCCCGCGTCGATGACGTCTCGCCTAGCACTTCTTTAGTACACTCTAATTAATAGCAAAAATAGTTATTGATCAAATAAAATACAAATGTGTCCTAAAAAAGACAAATGTGTTGTCTATAAGTGCGTTCGAATGGTGCAGGCCAATTCTACTATTTCACAACGTTTAATAATCTCTCCCGCTGCAACTGCAGTTCGGCTCCGCTTAACGTCCGATAATTACTAAAAAAAATACTATTTCTGTAGACGAATTGTCACGTCATCTTAAACGCTACTATATAATTGTATACATTAAACGCTATAGGCGCCGTATACGAATTTGAATTAACGTCACGTTCATGATCTATGGAGTTAGCAGAAACGCAGCTGCAGTGGACTGTTTGTTCAATAGCAGAATAAGGAAAACGTATTAAAATTGACCGTCCAGCTACTGTTCTATTGCAATTTAGTTAGTGGAATCGTCTCCCTGGACGTTTTCTGACTATGTTTATGTTTAAGTAAATATTTTTAGTCAAATCAATTCAGATTCAGAAAAACGATGTTCATACGCATTATTTTCAAATATGTTTAGACGGACAGGATTGGAACCGGCGTGTTCTGACTAACTGTGCCAGTGTAATGACCACTAAATTCAAATTCAAATAATTTATTTGACAGAATACAAGCATTAAATATAACATTTTTAGTTGTTGTACAAATGTGCCGCCTCTGTATTCAGCCTGCAAGCAGACGTGCAAATGTTTAGTCTGAAGTCGCAATAATTATAGCTACACATTTAACATTAATCTTAATCAATATTGGTAATGCCCTGAAAATCTAAATATTCTTTAACACTATAAAATCAATTATTTAACAGCCACTTAGTAAGCCTTACTAGGCCACCGGACATCCGTTCGAGCGTCGAGTTTATGTCTAGTGAATTTTACTGTTGTATGGGAGTTTGAGAGCGAAAGAAGAGTTTTTACAAACATTTAACATATGTATTGACGTCGCACACAACGCAATAACGCTTGCTTAGCGAAACCATTAATGTAAAAAAATTAAATCGTCCAGACACACCAGAAGACGTCAATTCGAATCCCGTTCCAAGTAGTATAAGTATAATAAGTTGTATTTTGCTGAACAACACCAAAAAGTAAAATCATGAAACGGCGGGATAATACAATTATACGCGATTAAATCTAAGCGTCCACAGGTCGGTATCGGACGCAACGCATCAACCGCATTATTTTTTCATACTGCGTCTACTGTTCGAGATCGAGTCCACTGATCGGCGTTCATTACGGGAACGATCACGGACCATCGGTGTCGGCATTGCCGATGTGCGATCCGTACAATGCGGCTCAGTGGACGCACTTGTGTGATATTCTATACAAAGAATACCTACTACGATCTGATGCGATGCGTCCGACGCGCACGATACTGACATGTGGACGCTTAGTTTAAAAGTGAAATCATATGAATCGCGAAAGCGTAAGAAATTATTGTATTTTGCTTTCTAAATTTTAAATATACTTTCACGTTTATAATGGTATTTTTTTGTTATACAGAAAGGCGCAGAGGGCGGGATGGTATCCTCCTCGCAGACCGGGCACGTGTTGGTAAGCGCGGACTTCAACGGGTGCATCAAAGTTTTCGTACACAAGGCCAAGCCGAAACACAGCTCGCTACCGGCTTCGGCACTCGCGTAGCTTCTCAAATATTATATACAAAGAAAGAAAGAAATAATATTCATTAAGCTCGATACCTTTGAGCAATGACATAGTCCATGGATACCTGGCTGACCGCTATACAGGCTTATTAGATAAGTCGACCTATTCCCGTTATGGGCGTGTAGTTTACATCGTTTCTGACTGATTTAACTATGAAACACCCTATCCTAAATCTAACCGTTTTCGAGATATTTGAATTGAATTGTGTAAGTTTTATTATTATTATTTTTTGATTTTTACATGTAAGATTAGATGCTTTATGTCCCCAATAACGTAAAATGTATATTTGTACGTAAAATGAATAAATAAGTCGTTGTACACGATTACAACTCATAAAAACGGATGAACAATAAAACAATTTAATTCAAATAACTCGAAAACAGTTAAATTTAGTATCATCATCTCCATGATGATCCTTAATCTAACTACACACTTTGAAAAGTTTGATAAATAATAATACAATTAAATTCAAATATCTCGAAAACGGCTAGTTTCGTAGCCAGAAATAATGTCAGGAAGCATAACTCAGAACAAACTCCACACAAAAAGTGGTCCTTCAAACCAAAACGACGTATGATTCCAAATACGAATTACTTCCGAGGTTACAAATAGACATGCTCGGTGATTGGTTTAAATTTCAGAAGGAAAGCAGGGATTGGTCCACGCGCGTGCTGCAACGTCTACTATGACAGCTGAGTCATAGCGGCGTGAACGATGTTATTGATTTAGCACGACTTTTATTGGGTCATTTTTCTAGACTCTTCCTAGGATTTAGGTTAGGGTGTTACATAGTCAAATCGGTCAGATGAGACGATGTAAACTACACGCCCTTAACGTTAATAGGTCGACTTAACCAATAACGCTGTATAAAGTATACCTATGGAACATTATTATCATGGTAACGCCAGAAAAGTAAATAAACTTCAGAGAGCGGAACCAAACGCGCCTTGTATGTGTGCGCGGCCGTGTGCACACGTGTCAGCACGCACACTATGACAAATATCTAGAGTGTCAAGACTGCGCTAGTCGGGGCGCATACATATACATATATGGCGGTAATCATTTCAATATCTTTATGTAATATGTATGCATCAAATTAATACGTAACTTCGTATTATAATGTACATATTACATTAGTTATCAAAAATTTATAAATACGGACAACCCTGCGTATGCAGGCTAGAGTAGGCATTTGGATCTCTTACGGGACGCCAGATAACGTACTTTAATGGTTACTACTATGTTATTACCTATAAGGTCTTTGTTTTGTTGGTTTTAGAATTTTTGGACGGGGGGGTTTGGAATCTGTAACTGGTCATGAAAGTGAAAGAACTTCTTAAATTTATTTTTCTACTAGTGACTGCCCGCCACTTCGTTCGCGTATCGGGCTCGGGCTTTATCTGTACTTTTCTTAGCAGTTGATATTTTTTTCTTTGTGAAAATAATTGACACGTCATTGTTCCTTCCTATCCAAATTTCTCTAGACTAGAAATAATGATTTTAATTATTAAATAACACTATTATAAGTATTATTTATTGTAGTATTGCTGTGCTTGTGTGCAAATTTCAATTAGATGAGCCCATATTCCTTGCTCCAAAGCTAAAATAAACACTATTATAAACAATATTCGCGAGTAGGTAGGTTCGCAACTCTATGTACCTATTCTAAGTGGGTATGTCTCGCGAAGTTACTGTTGTCTATTCTGTGATGGAGCGGTGTATGTTCAGTCGCGCAATGGTTATTAGCTGCGCTGCGGAGCAATGAATATGGGTTCATAATAATAATAAAAAAAAAAAATTACCTTTACTATAATGTCCAGTTGTCGGTTCCAAACCACCCCATTCAATATTGTGCACTAATTAACAATGAACTTATATATATAGCCAGTCCTAGATAAGACAACAGGCTATGAGCGATGATATTGTAATACGACTATAGATACCTATAGGTGCTCGGTTCATAACTACTTATATATGGTTATTCTTTGTAATTGTTAATGCATCATTAACTAGCGAAAGACCTGACACTATCTAAACCAAATGGATTAAATACTTTGTACTTGTTTCACTGTCACCGATAATCTAAAACTAATTGAAACATGAATCAATTCGCTTAGTGTGTTTTGTACAGAACCTGAGTTTCATATGATTTATTGTGCCTAAACTGTTAGTAAATCTTCCATTCTAAAGGGAGTTTCAGTTAAAATTCTTAAAAATAACTACAAAAATTTACAAATACTTTAAAGTAACGAATATCAGATTGTATTTAACTATGGGTATAAATCTGGTGAACTAGTAGTCAAACACTAGACTATCAACTATTAAAATAGCTACGGGCTCCTAGATACCTAGTTATCGCTCTAGATATCTAACTATCAATCTAGATACATAGCTGTCGGCTTAGCAACCATATCTAACTATACCTTAGCTATATATGGTCATAATGTCCAAAGCTATAGCCATAATGCCCACAGCTATAGCCATAATGTCCAAAGGTATAGTCATAAATGTCTTAGCTATAGCCAAAAGCTAACTGTGGACTTGGATAGATGTAGGACCTTTGTAGGTATCTATAGAATATTTGACTTAAATCTGATACAAATCACTTAATGTTACAATATCGATTGCCTTGACTTTAGGTTAGCTAGAATGGTATCAAATATAAGTCGTTAAAAATGGCTGCTATATACCTCTAAATAGTAAATATCATCACAAACAAATAACTATATTTCCTTAATAAACTTGTGCAATAAAAATGTGTATATAATTATATAAAAATATAGTTTGCGTGTTTAAAATAAGTATACTTAGTGTTATAGAAACAGTCTCCGAGTAAACCAGGGACATGCTACTGTACCCAAATATGTATAGTGTTCAAAAACATGGTACACGGTGTATTCCCGTTGTCCCCGTAACGACCGGGCAGTATGAATACTTCCCTCCTTCGAGCCAGGCAATCTGATAAATTGATTTGGCAAGAAATCTCGAAAGAGCGATTCAATTCTGGCGCATCGCCGGCCTCTGCCGCGGCACGCTCGCTTCGCTCGCTCGGCTCGCGCGTTATTCACAAGTAACCTAACACTCACGTACCTACACACGACTGTGCCCTAGTCAGGTTATTGTTATTATTACATTGTTATTAAAAATACTGACCGGGGAAGTGGTAAGTCATGCATGGACTATACTATCGGAGACAGGGCACGGGGAAAACGGGAAGATAAATATTTAATTTGAGTACCGCTGTCCCCGTTAGACGGAGACACAGAGTACGGGGGCCACGGGAATACACTCATATACCAGTACTAAAGTTGATTGTGCATCTGAGACCTTGTCTGTATATAATTTGTCATTCATAGAATATTGATTTAGCATATCACCCTTATACATCCCCGAAGAGGCTGGCAGAGTTCTTTAGCCCCCTCAAGTGTCGATGTCATTATAACAATGAAATTTCTGTTGTCTGGGTCGTTCGACCTTTGATGAAATAATCGCTCTCATTTTTCTAGTTGTTTTTGGTTACATGTAATAGGGAGCGAGCATATGGTTATCTTCCGGATATAGTTGCATAGCCTATATTGTTGCTAGAAAATAATAAATTTGAGAATTCTGATTACTGTGAATCAAGACAATATTTGGTTCCTTTTCCAAATTTCTAACTGATTGAAGTCAATATATCAGAATTCAGATGCTAAAGTCTTCCAACTCAGTTCGAGTGTAATACATATGAATGATTTACGTGGAGTAGGGGAGCCTAATTACGTATTCGATGACACCGTCTTTAGATTACTTGTCACCTACTTTGTTATTCGGGATCGGACAGACTGGTTCGCGCAGTAGGTAGTACCCTGCCTTCTAAGCAATTCGGTATGCTAAAAAAAATTAACCTATGCCAATTCCGAAACCATTTCGAGATTTTATGTTACAAACCCTTATTTTTCTACTCTGACCTTTTAAAACGATAAGATGCCATTTATTTTAACAAAAAACGATGAAATAATTCGACTTTCATTGACCTCTAAATGACGTCACTTTTTTGCACTTTTGTTTTGATTGAATAGAGACTTACGAATTAGTAGGTGTCACTGTCAAGTGTTCTAGTTTCTTTTTTTTACTCGCGTGCTTTTCTTGGCTCCTCAACGCAACTACATATTTGTGCAAAAAAGTGACGTCATAGGATTCAAATTTTCAAAAAAATATTATAAAATAACTACTGAATATAAAACAAAAATATTGAAATAGTTTCTTATAATGACCTAATCTACGAAATAAAAATATAAAAAAAATACCAAAAAAAAACTTTACATACCGAATTTGTGTCCATGAACATGTCTGTTTGGCCTGTGTCTGGGTGTGTATATGTATATAAGTATTTATGTATGTGAGTCATTAGGTTACTATTGTACAGGCTCTGCCTAGTTTGATGTTCGATGTTGTCACATATAAAAACATTTGGTGGGACCTATTTAAGGCCAGTTTTATAAACGCTATTTAGTGAAATGTAGTGCAAAGTTTCAGTAAATAAACATGTTATAACACCATAGAATATATTACACTGAAATTGATACGAAATCTTATGTCAGCAAAATATTACCTTGTTCTGTGGTCTTCCCTTATTCATGAAACTCAAATCCAAAAACATTCTTGAACCCTTGAGCGCTGGCGTAGGCGTGTATTCGAATAGTTGGTTGGCGCAGTTGGTAGGGGCCTGCCTTCTGAGCCGCTGGTCCCGAATCCGATTCCCGGACAGGTCAAAAATTTAAGTGCATTAACATGACTGTTTGACCTGCGTCTGGGTATATATATATATATATATATATCATTAAGTTACCATAGCACTGGCTTCGCCTAGTTTAGGACCTGAAGACCTTGTGTCCTTGTGTGGATGTTGTCCCATATTATATATATTAGAGTCAATTTTCTATGAAAAAAACGACTTGTCTTTGGTGCAACTTTGAAGGCAGTGGGTAAGACATGCCAAATTACATAATGGTGTTTGAATGTGGTGCAGATGAGACTATACATAATTTAATTGTGAATAAAAAGTTATGACAATATTATGTAAAAAATGCAATTTAGTTGTAAGGGTTTATGAATAAAAAGGGTTAGTAGTCTAGCCAATACGAGCATACCTTCTCTGAGAGAAGTCCCAGCAGTGGGTACAGAGTGGGCTGATTATGTTTAACAGAAACTGTCGTATTCCAGTGAGTAGGAATTGATTTCGGAAACACATTGATATTATCTATAAATAAGATTAGAACATCGAAAAGGTATTTATCAGAAAAACTATCCAACTTAAATTAGGGAAAATCAAGAATCTGTCTATTAAAGTATTTGTGCGTTAGTCAGTGCCAAACAGTATGGCAATAGAAGTCATTCACTGGCCTTCACCACGATGTCGCAAAATACATTACGCGTATCGCTAATTTTATCGTTTACTATACAAACTATTGCTAAACTGGTATCACTAGAATTTCGTGGTACAGGCCGACAAGGACGCAACTGTACAAACAACACAACTCATAAAATATACGAAATCAAGAAAGGCCACTGTTTGAAATTGTATGTTTTTAAAGTTCTATTCGCGTATTTTATTGATTGTGAAATGTATTTTGAACTGGTGATTTTTTTATTTCATTTATGAGTAATATTATGAAAATCATCGGAAATGAAACCAGTATTTACTGACAACCGCTTTAATTACAATATCAAACAATGATAAAATAAGCTCTGTAACCATATTGTACTCTAAACATATAATATTATGGTTATATTATATTTATTATATTATAGTGATTATTATTCTTTTTTTATTTAATGTTTAATTACTAACAATGTAATTTATATTATGGTTCATTGTATGAAATTACATTCATCTGTTCGAACAAAATATATGATTTGTGTGTTTGTATGATTGTATTTAAGTATCGAGAAGATTTTTAAATAAATTCAAATTAATATAGATCTGTAATTTTATGCGTACAAATAATTAGGTAACCCCAAAAATGCATTTTTTTTACGTCGTCGTGTCCGTTTATTTTTAAAGGCCAGGTGAATGACCTCTATTGCCATGCTACTTGGCAAAAAACAAAAGTATTAACCGACAAAATAATCACGGTTTAGGGATCGAATACGAAGATCCGGGTTTACGCAGATGACGCTACGCCCTCGCCCTGAATAACTCATCATCACATCTGATATGCTCAAATCGACGGGCCCCGGGTCGACGTATTCGATTCCTAACGGGAGTGTTTTGCCGGTTAATAGAAGTATAAAATAAAATCACAGATATATGTATAAAATAGATACCGTAAGTATCACGTTTTATATTGAAACCAAACGTGGCGACTTTAATGAATTGAATTATGTGAAATTACGCATAATATAATTTACAATATCTTACCTGAGAAAGGAAATATGTCCTTGCCTTTGGGGGCTCGAACATGTTTCGGCTATTGCAGTTAGTTATCACGCAATTTAGTGTTGGCGTGTGTCCGGTTAAAACAACGGACGCGAGCGGACTGTAAGTAGCGGCGGCCAACCTTGACGCTCGGTCGGGGTTCGGACACGGGAAGTACACGCGTTTGCGTTATCTATTGTACATATATATCTGTGATAAAAATCAATTGTGAAGAGAATTATTAATAAAAGAAACGTTTATCTTTCTTTAATGATCATTGTATAATTAAACGGCATCTTTTATGTGATGGGAAGCTTTGTATTAATCAAATGCATAAGGAAGGTTGTTAATATTTATCTGTATTATTTCTGAGATTGTATAAAATATGAATCGTAATTTCGTGCGCGGCGGTGATCTCTAGTCTGTTTAAAAAAACCAAGCTACGAGATAGAGCATCATTTTATTCTGTAAACAATATTTACACATTTTTATGAATAAACTATTTTCTAGTATGAATGCAAAATCTTAACCATTCGGCCTCCATTTCCACTCTCTATTGGAGTAACCTGTGTGGGCGGGATTTTTTAGAATTGCAGAGGCCGTAGCACAATTGGCGAAAAAGTATTCGTATTACAAGCGTTAACGTGTCACGCTTTGGCGTACAAACTATGAGTTATCTGTGTCACAGTTGCGCTAGATAAATGACAGTTTGTACTGTGTCAGGTGAACGACACGTTACGTTACACTTACGCAGTTATTCGTGCTAGGGCCACTG
Source organism: Selenia dentaria (assembly GCA_917880725.1). Lineage (NCBI taxonomy): Eukaryota > Metazoa > Arthropoda > Insecta > Lepidoptera > Geometridae > Selenia > Selenia dentaria. The sequence continues at coordinate 35,496,400 of OU862883.1, forward strand.
ACCAAGGGACTATCCAGTTATTTTAGACATGTTTATGATCAGTGTCGTAGCAATAGCTTTCACATAGGGGGGGTCCGCGGGTAAAACCTGAAAATGTAAACGGTCAAATCAGTCATTACATGAAATGGGTACACGCAAGTTTAGCTGCATACAAACAATAGTTACTTTAAGTTTATTAAAATATGATTTGTAAGTAATGCATATGTAGCGGGCACACAATTTTTATAGCTTTAAGAGACATCAACTTTCATCAGAAGTCAGTGATCAACTCATGTAACATCCGACCGATGTTACATAGATAATGAAAAAGCCTTTGTGCTCATATTTGTATCAATGTTCCGCGATTTTAATTATGTCGTATGGGTTGTCCGGACCCCCTAAACCCTCCCTTATATACGCCCATGGTTTTGTTAAAGGATTTGTGACGATGCTTGACTTTCTAAACAGACTATTCTATATATTTTCATGTATTTATCGAAATTACAGAGTTCTTGCCTCGAACATTAAAATTGTGATTAAATAACTATTTCTAAGTGTACATTGTTAATGTTTAGTGTTGTATAAAGTCGTGATGCCATTATAATCATATAAAAGATCATATTTTATTTATATTTTTAATTCGCATTTATGCTCATTAATAAATTGTTATATCAAACGAGTTTGTTTATTTTACTATTTTTTTAATGTTATTAATCTCCAGCGATACATATTATCAATCATAAATTATATCCAGGAACAAAGTGGATAGAATGCATTAAAAACTTTTTTCTTGTTATGCAATTTTAGAGAGAAAAACACATCCTCGGGCAGGATTCCAACCCGGGTCTTTCGACAATCCATATCAGACGCCAGCACCGCTGGGCCACCGAGGTATACATCCGAGCATTGAATTTCAAATTTGGTTATAACATTCTCAATAAATGTCGCTCCGTCTCCATACGACGGTTAAAACCAGAGTTAAAATTCGATGCTCGGATCGGTAAGCCATATTCCATTGAATGAAATGGACAATAACACGACTTTATGTTAAGAATAAAGTATTTGGAACTTTTACGTTCTAAACTAAACCTATTGATATTTAGTTTGAAAACTATCGTGAGTATAACACATTATACTAATTTAAAGATACCGGCTTCACTCACTTGGTATTATGTCGGTTTAAGTCTGACGACGTTACGAACGTGTAAGACGTTTTTTTTAAATCTTTATTATTTTGAAGGAGTTTAGTCAACCATGACTATGCCACTCCCATATGGCCATTAACTTATACTACATTTATTTAAAAATAAATTTGTACAGATTTAGCAGTATTTTGGCTTCTTTGGACAAAGGAGAAGCCAAAATACTGTTACACCTACATTATTGTTATTGTACAGCGACGTTATCAAATCTCTTCTGCGGGCTTCATTCCGGACACATTCCGTCAGCACATGGAGTACATCCTCTATAATGTCACACTCCGGGCAGTGTAAGACGTTCTTCTTCAGGGAGTGTTCACGCTTGGAGATCGCCTCGCGCACCTACCGGACTGACTTAAACCGACATAATACCAAGTGAGTGAAGCCGGTATATATACAGGGTTATTGGTAATTAGACCGGATCCTTTTAAGGGGTGGTAGGGAATGCCATTTGCAACAATATGACTGTACATTGTGATATCCGGAAATGAATCATTTCTGTGATATTCTTTTTTTTTATTTTTTTTTGGAAAATCCAGTTTTACTACTTTAAAATTCAATAAAAAAAAAGTAATCAACCGATTTCAATTCTGTTCGCAGTTTTAGAGAAACCTTGTTACAGCTCTTAATAATAAACAATAATATCGTACTAATGTAGATCCATCCAAAAACTAGAGGCTTTTTCATAATTTTTATTTGATAATTTTTGTAAGATGCTTTACAAAAACCTTTATTAAACATACTTACCTAATTCGAAACCTAATTATACATGAGAGTAGCGTACTCGACTTCCGTTCCGAACAAGTCATGCTGTGATTGGTCCGCCCGATCTCCTCGCCCAATCAGCATCGACTCTGCCCCTTCCGCTCCCCTCAAATGTCAACCATCACCCCAGGTAGTGCGCCTAGCGCAACTTGGCTTCATCGGCGTTTGGATTTTCATCCGGAGCGGTCGTAAGTACGAAATATTTACTTTACTGACTGCGTCATGCTGGTGAAAGTTCAGGTAAAGTCCTGAACCAACTAGTAAGTTCATGTGCAATTATATATATTTACTAAAAATATTTTAACGGTGTTACCGTTCGCTTCAATACTAATTATTTTTTGTTTATAGCCAGTGCTACCGCTGGTTCTAGATATAAAGGAAATATTTTAACTGTTTCAGTTGAATTTTAGATTCTTTAAATTGATAGTTATACTGGTCCAGCCCCAACGATGGAAGAAGCGGAATAAAAACAGGAAAAAGAAGATGATAACCTACCAACGGTATCGGATTCAAGTGTTGGTTCGTAGTTTAGCTCCGGCTCATCACCAAACCGTAAGTAACACTTACTATTTTTCATCAACTTTAATATAATCGTGGTAAATTACAATCCAAGCTACAGCCATTCTGACTTGTACTGCGATTTGAGCAGACCCCAAACATGTGTGGATAATCAAACGAGGATAAGCCCTACTGAGCACCTCAAATTAAAACCACTGAACTTTAAAATGGTTAAAGCGTGTAATAATCTTAGTTTACGCTTCAGAAAAATAAAGGTTATGTAGAACAGCTCATAGAACCACAACCTTTTGAACAATATTGTAATAATGCCCAATACTATAAAACTCAAACACTTCTATCTCCAATGTTATGAGTTCAGTAGCTATGGTGTGATCCCCATAATCAAATCAAACGCTACGCTTACTTTACGCTTTGCTTAACCAGTCGAAGTCGTTCACTCGTTAGGGAACGAGTTCCACGAAACTAGACTTAAAACAGTTTAAATGGTTTCTTAGATGACATGCAATCGACTGATTAATGTACCAGATTGGCTAAAATCTGTTAAAGCACATTCTAATACGAAAATGTACAAAGAAAACTTCTACATATATTCATGCACTTTCACACCAGGTAAAGTAGCAAAACTGAAAAATTCGATGTTATTTAGGCAGAGCTGGTAGAATAACATATATTCTCAGGTCGCGTTTTGGCTTATCTTCGAATATATTTTAGTCTTTTTAGTCCCTGGACTATATGTAATTGTTAAACAAACTACATACGAAATATTGGCCTGGACCTCTGGTGAAACAAAACGAAACACATCTAAAAACTATGCATCACAAGATAAGTTTCTGAACACCACCGGCTAACTGCCACTACCCTAGATACCACATTGCTACGTCAAAAAGTAGGTCAGTCTAGAAAGTGACACAGCACACGCCAATGTCTGCAGTGGCCAACTGTAGCTCGCAGTCTCTGCTGTGCACCCAAAGATGAGTTTGTTTTGCTTGAAACCCGGGTCGACATATTCGATCCCTAACATGAGGGCATTGCCGGTGTAACTAACAAATTTTGCAGCCCGACAAGAGGCATAATTCCTCCTCATCCCATCGGGATAGGACAGGAAATCATAATATGGAAGCAACGAAATAAAACGAAAAGATTCTGACTCGAAACCCTTCCGTGCCAGGCAGCTACCAAAAAAGGTTGCAATCACTGGTTCTCAAGAAAAATTACTCGTTGAAAAAGTCTTGGGGCTCCGCTCTATATTCTAAACGTAATAAATGGCTTCCGTACACCATTGAAAAAACTCAAGAGGCTTAGTTTGCATCGAGATAGGTGATAATAATAAAATATGCATACAAGCAGTGATGGTCATTAAGCAAACAGCAAAGTTAAACTCATCGAAGAATGCTTGGAGCTCCGCTTCACATTCTAAGCATAATAAGGGACTACTGTTTACCATTCAAAAAGAAAACGTCATTGCTTTTATCCAGCGACCATAACAAAGTTAAACTCATCGAAGTATGCTCGGAGCTCCGCTCTACATTCTAAGCATATTAGGTGACTATAATGTGTACCATTCAAAAATAAAACATCATTGCATTTGTCAAGCGACCGTAACAAAAGTTAAGCGCATCGTAGAATGCTCGGAGCTCCGCTCTACATTCTAAGCATAATAAGTGACTACTGTGTACCGTTCAAAAAGAAAACGTCATTGCTTTTGTCGAGCTACCGTAACAAAGCTAAACGCATCGAAGAATGCTAAGAGCTCTGCTCTGCATTCTAAACATAATAAGTGACTGTATACCGTTCACAAAGAAACGGTCATTGCTTTTGTCGAGCTACCGAACGCATCGACGAATGCTCGGAGCTCCGCTCTGCATTCTAAGCATAATAAGTGACTGTATACCGTGCAAAAAGAAACGGTCATTGCTTTTGTCGAGCTACCGAACGCATCGAAGAATGCTCGGAGCTCCGCTCGACATGCTAAACATAATAAGTAACTACTATTTACCATTATACACGAAATTGTGATTGCTTTTGTCGAGCGACCGTTACAGCAAAATATCTAACTAAATTGAAATGAAAGTGGTTGACGAAATGCACACTCGAGGTGTCATAAAAATGGGAAGCCAGTCTTTTCCAAGCTGTTAGCAATATTCTCAGACTTAAAGGCAACGGCACACCAAGACCGTTTTTGGGATCAGAAAAACTTGAACAAGCACCTACGGTGCTCTCTTTAAATTCAGATTGATTAACCATAATTGCGTGCTAGTTTCTCCAAGAGAAGACTGGATCGAGCATTGCGTGCTACTTTCTCTAAGAGTAGACTGGATGGCCAAGGTCGATCTTCCTCTGGACCACTTGTCGGTCGATTCAAACAATCACCGTTTCCTTCAGTTCATTTACAATGACTATTTCTAGACTCTTTTAGTTTATATACGAATGACTCAAAAATATCTGCTTGCAATCTGTCTTTAGCTCAGTGCCCCAAAAACATGTGCGCTTGCGAGCATCACAAAAATCCTGACACTGAGCAAGGCTGGGGATAATTGTAATAATAATTTGAATTCCTTCTGACGCATCAGATACTACTAATACTGCAAAACCTTATTGTATTAACCGTGAATATATGCGAGTACCTCGTTAACGCATCCTCGTATTCGTTGCAAAATATACACAGAAATGATTAGTTATTCTTAAAAACCTACTACGAACTAAAGTAAGATCAAAGCTCACAGCTCATGGAAAAGCTATTTATTTTGGAAACTCTGTTCCGAGTGGTATTGCCAAACACATCTACTACAAAACTAACAGACACAGTTTTTGTAAAGTGGGGCAAACAAGAAACCTATCATTTTGCCTTTCACCAAGCTTACGATTGCCCACAATGTCTGCACAATCGACAGATTAGATTCCCAAGGTCACTGTTACGCCCCACCGGCTGATTTGGAACTTCAGAGTAGGGTTGGGTTTATCCCCCGGCATACCATAAGAAATACTAGCCGATTTAAAACAAATCAACAGGAATTTTCCTGATCGCTGAATTACAGTCCGTCGCATTAGCAACCCGATTTAGACCTCACGATTACTCAGTTACCGATGCTATTAGGTATGTTTTATTCTAAACGATTAAATGTTTTTCAAACATTGGTACCGTTAGTTATCGTTTTTTTTTTTTTTATGAAGGCGCTGTTAAATAGATCGTTGGATTACCCGTTCACGATTACAAATCTATCCAGAGTCCCAACAATGCCGACCGACTGGTCGGCTTCCTGTATGGGTGACTAACCATTGTCGCGTGCGATAGAAATGATACAAAAAGTTTGTACTCGTAGATGTACGAATGTAACAAAATCTAACCGACTATAATGCAAGAAAATGTTTAGGCTTATCTGCTCCTTGGAGAAAGTTTAGCTTGGAAAAAAAATGCACTCTTCGTGAGATAATTACCCAGGAAACCAATAAAAACCCAAGTGGTCCAATTTTGCAAGATTCTTAACCAATCTTATTAAAACGACCCTTAGTATATTCTTAATTCACAAATCTGGAATACTTACCTGATGCATTTTTAAGTCGAAATTACAAAAATACTTAAATATAAATATTTAAAGCTAAAATCACTATTTTAGCCAAGGCGACCGCGACCCCCAAAAAAACCTGGAAGTCGATACCTTAATAAATCAATAATTTTATTCAGAACATTTGTGAAGAAAATAGTTTTTATCTACCTAATTCAAGGGACATAGTAACCATCGTTATTTCTATGTCACAATAGTTTATAAGCTTTTTTCCAGAATTAAATTACGGAACTGCAAACTACTTTAGCACTGCTATGGTCTTAAAACAGATACTCTCACGAAACAGACAGTTGTAATGTGTCCAGCACACTGACTGCACTCGGCATTTAAAAATATATATATATGTGTATATATATATATATACTACACTCATTCAAGAATGCTCGGGGCTCCGCCCCACATTCAAAACATCATGAGTGATTACGAGAGTTAAAAGATGGGTTGCAATCAGCACATAAATAAACCTTGAACAGCAACATGTGCCAAGGTTACTAATTTGGTAAAACTCATAATTAGTGGAACGTATTGATGAATTGACCTTGCCTCAAGTCTGCAAGCAGCTCCATTGAGAAATTGGGCGTACTTTCCTTATTTACTCTTTGTTCGCACTGATTTGGCAGACAAATCAAATAATGGACGTTTCATGTACCTACTAAAATGAGTAGTCTAATTTTCCTACACCTAGATATCATGCTTACGCAGACAACAAAAGTTTTGTGAATGAAACCTGGACCGCTGGGCGTCAGAACATTCAATGCCTATTAAAGATTTATCACATTGGCGTCACCATCACCACCAGGCGATAACAAACACATCTCTCATGTATAATTAGGTTTCGAATTACGGTACAGTTGTTTAATAGCGATGTTTTACCTGCAATTAAAACATTTATTAAACATACTTACCTAATTCGAAACCTAACACTTTCTATACCTGCCTGGTGGCATAACACGAGAAAACCAATGAAGCCAAGTTGCGCTAGGCGCACTACCTGGGGTGATGGTTGACATTTGAGGGGAGCGGAAGGGGCAGAGTCGATGCTGATTGGGCGAGGAGATCGGGCGGACCAATCACAGCATGACTTGTTCGGAACGGAAGTCGAGTACGCTACTCTCATGTATAATTAGGTTTCGAATTAGGTAAGTATGTTTAATAAATGTTTTAATTGCAGGTAAAACATCGCTATTTTCTCTACAAAAACGATAGTAAATTAAGTCTGCATTTTATTTAAAAAACATCTACAAGTCTTTAGCTATCCAACGAGGTAAAAAAATTAGCACTTTATTGCACAATTGCAGAAATAATGCGATAACAAAGACTCAGGTAGAGACATTCCGAGAAAGGGTTTTAGACAACGGTATCCATGTTGAATGCGCCGTCTCCCTCTCGCTTATGTTTGTTGAACGAGCAATGAGAACCCAGTTTGCTCAAGCGCATCGTACTGTTCAGACGCTCTTTGGCAACCCTTTATTACGATTAAATTTCGACCTTGATAACGTTATTGGACTTGTGTAACTTCTTTTTCTGTGATTCGGCTAGTGAACTGGACTTTTTGATTGATTGCTTACCCGACGACTTGGCTTGTACTAAAGGATCTGATCATGACTGCGGAATCCCACGACCATCTACCTCGGCTTCGAGAGTTCACAAACGAAGAGTATGCGGACATACTGTTTTGCTATGGTTTTGCCAACGGCGTCGCTACACATGCTCGAACGGAGTATCAGTCTCGATTTCCACAGCGCCGTTTACCCCATGTGAGTGTATTTGACGGAGTGTACCGGCGACTACGAGAAACTGGTCAAGTTCAAAGACGACAAAGTGATGCTGGACGATCTCGTATTTATCATTCGGATGAAGAGGAACAGATAATTCGCATGTTTGAGCAAGATCCTACGACTTCAACAAACATCATTGCACGACGTCTTGGCATGTCGCAATGGAAAGTATGGAACACAGTGCACCGCTCAAGATTCTACCCGTATCATTTGACTCCGGTACAAGTTATCCAAGACGGAGATCCTGCACGTAGAGTCGAATTTTGCAGATTCATGTTGAACACCGATATGGAAGATGCCAATTTTTTATTAAAAATCTTATGGACCGACGAATCCAAATTTGATCAGGATGGAATATCAAATTATCATAATATTCATTATTGGGCCCCGAAAGATGACGGTAACCCAAACAAGAAAAGATTACAAGGATCACAAAGAAGGTTTTCCGTTAATGTGTGGATGGGAATTATTAAGAATGAATTGATCGGCCCTTTCTTTCTGCCCAACAACCTCAATGGTGAAGCGTATGATTTTTTTTTGAGAAACGAACTTTATGAGCTACTCAGTGAAGTACCCCTTGAAACCCGCAGAAACATGATTTACCAACATGATGGTTGCCCCGCACATTTTAGTTTGAACGTCCGTGAGTGGCTCAATCGTCAGTATCCCAATAAGTGGATTGGCAGAGGAGGACCCATTCCGTGGCCGGCCAGAAGTCCCGACTTGACTCCCGTCGACTATTACGTATGGGGTCACATGAAAAGCTTGGTGTACGACGATACTCTTGGACCTGTGGCAACCATCGAAGAACTGAAACAGCGCATAATAAATGCAGAAGAAAAAATGAAAATTAATTTAAATACAAGTGTTGTTAAAAGCAATTTACGCAGACGTATGCGTCTCTGCATTCAAAATTCTGGCTCACATTTTGAGAACGAACTGTAAAAATAATAAATACAGACTAATTACATCTACTCTTTTATTTCTTTAAAAGAAATTAAGTTACCTTAAGAAAGTATTTCTTCCATAGCTACTTCTCATGGACTATTCTCATTCCTTTCTCGGCCTTTTGTAATCGCATTATTTCTGCAACTGTGTAATAAAGTGCAAATTTTTTTACCTCGTTGGATAGCTAAAGACTTGTAGATGTTTTTTAAATAAAATGCAGACTTAATTTACTATCGTTTTTGTAGAGAAAATAAAGGTTTTTGTAAAGCATCTTACAAAAATTATCAAATAAAAATTATGAAAAAGCCTCTAGTTTTTGGATGGATCTACATTAGTACGATATTATTGTTTATTATTAAGAGCTGTAACAAGGTTTCTCTAAAACTGCGAACAGAATTGAAATCGGTTGATTACTTTTTTTTTATTGAATTTTAAAGTAGTAAAACTGGATTTTCCAAAAAGAAATAAAAAAAAAGAATATCACAGAAATGATTCATTTCCGGATATCACAATGTACAGTCATATTGTTGCAAATGGCATTCCCTAACACCCCTTAAAAGGATCCGGTCTAATTACCAATAACCCTGTATATTAGTATATTATTGATATTTGTTGAATTTACTTTCCATATTACTTATGCAGCCGCAACGTATGAAATCTGACTAAAGAAAATAAAACTACAAATACTTAAATTAATAGAATTTTATTTATTAACATAAAAATATAAGAGTGGAAATTTACAGGAATGTCATGTTCTAGTACAACTTCATTATTAACGACACAGAACTTTAATATCACTTAATATCCTTGCAAAAAAAACACCTTATATTAATAAACCTACCCTCTTTTTTATAAAATCTTATCAATACACAAACTCGTCATAAATATAATCCGTTTCTTGTTATTTAAATCTCAATAAAACAAATGACAATAGACAAAATTATTTGATATTTAATTAATACATATATTTATAAATAAAAGGGACTACTTATACTTTGCTAATACCTAATTTAAAACAATCCAATTTTAATAATATCATATTGCATATACATTCTCGTGTGAACTTTCGGAGAAAAATCGAAGGCGGAGAAAAGACCAGATACCCAGAGCTGAACCGGACTGGATGAAGTTTATAACGGGGGGGTTAACAGCTATTTTCAACAGACATCCAAAAAGTATGAGTTTCTCAATTTGTCCGTTTTGTCTATTCGTGTTTACCTCAAAACTTTTTACCTAGTGAACCTGTTTTGTTGATTATTTCCTCCCGTTTAAATTTGATCAAGATCTAATCAGTTATTTGTTAATAATGTATCAACATCAGATATTATAGAATCCATTATATTCAACTAGCAAGTTAGTTTTTTTGTTAAATATGTAATTATCTTGTTATAAAAACTATCGTGGTTTTCACTCATTATGAATTAGAACTACGGGATTACTCACGTAATATTTATCGGATAGCACCGACTATAGTTTCGACCACATTCGGTGGTCTTTAACAAGCTCTATAAATTTTGGAACGCGGCGGTAGTCTTTAAAGTACATTATAATGAAATATTTACCATAAGTGCGTCTTTGATGCCTAAATTGAATAAATGATTTTGACTTTGACTTTGGAGTATTCGGGACGCCCGCGTCGATGACGTCTCGCTTAGCACTGCGGGCGGCCGCTCGTAGCGCTCGTGATGTTAAAGGTTGGTGCGGGGGGCGGGATACATTATTATGTTACGTTGGCGCGATAAATATTACGTGAGTAGTCCCGTATTTCTAAATAAAAATATAATTATATTAATGCGATTACGGATCACGGTCATAACCTCTACACGCTGGCAGAAGCTTATGATCTTAGTCGAATAGCATTATCAACTAACATTAACTTACAACATACATTTCGGAGGGGTATTTCTTTTTTAAATTCTACTTCATAAACTTAGTAAATGCATTCTGCAAGTTCGATTTACTTAAATAAAAATCCTTGATCAAATAAAGATTTCCAAGTTATAATGCACCCATAACATGGCAACCCCGGCAACAACGTAAGCATAGCAGTGAACACTAATTACAGGGGGCCTATCATAAATCAGTAGGGTTTTATAATAAGCATAGAATAATCATACTTACTATCGTACTCCCACACACACAAAACGATCAACCAAATTTAATGGTAACGTTGCAATATGACTACTTTAAGAGATGGGAGTACGAATGTTCAAAACATTTTCATTATATAAATAAATCTTACTGTAAAAAGTCATGTCAAAGTACGCGAATTGAGTGAAATATTAAACGTCTATCAATTATTATTTTAAGCTTGCTATATTGACGTGGTGGTACCAAATTTAATGGTAAGGTTGAAACATGACTACTTTAAGAGGTGGGAGTAGGGCCCCAGATCTTTTAATATTATAATATGTTTTTTCACATATAGCAACTTTGATTCGATCAAAGTATTTAAAATCATTGCAAGTACTTTATTATATGTAGATAATATGAATGCAATTATTTGCACTTGCGTGTTGTGAATGTGGCTTGTTCCGGTAGGTCCCATTTGTTCTATGGAACATGACGTAACAGAACAATTTGAGAAAATATTGTCCCTATTAGTACTATGGAACAGTTTGTACGTTTTGTCTCTAATTGTTCCATAGAACAAACTAAGTAGGTATATAAGTATTGTTTGATAGTGAACTGTACTTGGTATTAACGTCAGTGATTAATGTCATTCACGTCTTATATTATCTCATCATAAAAGAATTTGGGAAAAGCGATTCCCATTTAGTTCTGTGCATTCACAGACAAATAAAAACAGGAGAAAAACCTGGGGGGCAATTCGCTTGTTTAGAACACCAAACTAAACTAACGACCTAAAATATAATTTTAATAAATTATGGTAGTTTTTATTCTATCCATATTCGTACAACACATTAAATGATAATTCTTACATTTGCCCTTCTGACCAATAGTGGGTAAGTTTAATGCAAATTAATCGTCATGTAAGTTCGTGCTCTCTAATGCATCAAAGGTAGCACGGCCAGACACAATAAAAATTTCATTGTTAAATGACATCGACCCTTGAAGGGCTAAACTAGTCTAAACTGATGAAAAAATACCCACAATTGGATACAATAATCATATGTCATTCTAAGTGAATATTATAAAGACGAGTAAGACATATTTAATATTAATTAATTTAAATTATTTGACATATTTAACCCCTCAGTCTCTTCTTTTAAGATACTGCTATTATCTGTTCTTAAAAAATAGTAACATAAAATTAAATATATTTTAGTACACAATACTTGTAAGCATGCTGTGTTCACAGCAAGAAGGACGTGCGCACCTGTTCATGTTTTGTAAGATCTAAATATTGTTTGTGTTGTTTTTTTTGTGTACATCCAGTTCTGTGAACCAACAATAAAAAATAAAAAAAAAGTGTTACACGAATGTGGATTTTAGTCTTTGCAGTATAAGAGCTATTTTAGAGAATTTTAGTTTAGTGTTTAGTTTTACAAGCGAGTCAATACCAATATGTAGTTCAATAGAACAAATAGGGACAATATTTTCGCAAATTGTTTTCGTCATGTTCCATAGAACAAATGGGACCTACCGGCTTGTTCCAATAGCGATGTCGTTAGAAATTCAAAGGTGACATGTTACGTAACGTACTTTATAAGTTGACTGACGTAAACACTTCCAAGGCGACTGGTTCCAATGTCGGTTAGATCTTACAACGTAGATTACAATTGTTATTGACGCGGCTTGTTACACAATACAGTACAATGCTAACGCAAATAAGACACAAAGCACTGCTTGTCAAACTTTACATTGCACTACGACTTCCAAGGCGGCTTACTGGAGTTGAGGCTGCGTTTGGCCTTGTCGCGAGCCCCCGGACGGTCACTCGTGGGCTCTTCGGGGGGGTCGCGGCATAAGGGGGGCAGCCCCGGGGGGGACTCGTCACTAGCTTCGTATGTCGGTGGCTTTGTTAGCAGCTGCACAAAACAAAACTCGGTTTAATTTTCGAAATATAATCGTAATAAAAATGTTATCTGAAACTAACAGCTTTACTAAGCGTCTCTGCTTTAACTGGCCAAATTGAGTTTCACCTGTCCGTATGTTTGTTACGTTGTTCGTTTGTCTTACAGTACAGTTCGCATTTTTCAACCAATCTTGACGAAGGAAGGTATGCATGTTGTACTATTTAACAAAAAAAATTGTTGTCGGTGATTTTGAGGAGGAGGAGGTATTTTTCCTAAAAAGGGGGAAGTTTTCTGCGGCGCTATTTACAGACCTATTTAGATAAAATTTGGTATGTACACACAATAGGTACCCGACTTTAAAGAGGAATTTCGAAAGTGGTTTCTGAGATCATAGGTTGTGATACGATACGATATATGTGTGTACAGCGGAAAATTGCCGCTGATAAGACTATTTGCTCGTTAGGTCTACTGTTCGCATAACTACTAGTTTAATAACGGGAATAAAATTATTCAAAATGTGTATTTGTATTCTACGCAATGAGTTGTGGACAACGACATCCCAAATGATCGAGATAGTACAAAACTGCTCCATGTTTATGTTTAGAACCGCCAAAACATTTCCGTTTTTTTTCATGTTCGGTATTGTATTAATATTCAACCAAAAATATGCGATTTGCAGATTTGTAACAAATTCCGTTTATGAGCTACAGATTCGAGTACGTAAGTAGAGTGACAGAAATAGAGCTCACTGTTGCCCTTTTTGAGTATATACGGTACCGTAAAAAGCAGCTACTAAAAACATTGTAACTATTTTAAAACTGAATATAGACGAAAAAACATTAAGGGTGGACCAAGTCAATGACACCCGGAGGAAAAGCTTCCTATATAAGGCCTTTGTTAATTAGTGCACAATATCGAATGGAGTGGTTTGGAATCGACAACTGGTCATTATAGTGAAGGAAAAAACATACATCATTATTATTATTATTATTATGAACCCATATTCATTGCTCCGCAGCTAATAACCATTGCGGCACTAAACGAACGGCGCTACATCACAGAATAGACAACAGTGACTACGCGCGACATACCTACCCACTTAGAATAGGTAGTTACGAACCTACCTACTCGCGAATGTTTACGCAGCTGATGTCTATACCTAACCGACGACGTGCCCGGGCGGGACATCGTCTGCACGTCGTACCTATTCCAAGCGGGTAAGTATGTCTCGCGTTTTTACTGCTATCTATTCTGCGATGTAGCGGTGCGTCGGGTCGTGCGTTCAGTCGCACTATGACTCTTAGCCGAGGAGCGGCAAAAAGCATAATAATTAATAATTAAAAATATGTAATTTTTTTCTTTTATTTTCATGACCAGTTATCGATTCCAAATCACCCCGTTCAATATTGTGCACTAATTAATAAATACCTTATATATTAAGTTTAAGAGTTAAATGTTTCCTTGAGTAAAATTTGCAGTCGTCAAAACTTGAGGTACTTTCCCTCGGGGGGTATTGATGTGGCCCACATGTATAGTTACACTTGTAGATCTCATTGGTGCTGTACATTTGATAACGCCTATGTGCGGCCGACGAACAAAGGAAACGAAATCTTAACGTTTTCAGTTAGGCATGCATGACTAGTGATGGAATAGTTTACACTATTAATTACTTATTATTTACTTTTTAACTGGCTCAATACAAAGTAACCTAAGATTAATTACCTACTTGTTTGTCTGGATTGTAGTTTCTAAATGTACCTAAATAAATAAAGTAAATAAAAATGCGACAACACTATTCAGAAATATTTACTAAAAAAGTATAATGCAAAAGGGTTGCGACTGACAATCAAGCATTATTAATTCTAAGGAAATGCATTTGTTCTAGGCAAAGGTTACCACTTAGCATTAGGTGGGCCTCGTGCTTGTACCGTTTCCTTATAACATAAAAAAGTGTGAATGAGACATATATGTCCCGCTTCAACGAGCAGCTCCTGAGGAATCGCGATAAGCTTTTGCCCACATGAACCAACTCCTCTTACGAAATAGATTTTACGTTAGTTTCGCAGTTTCCTGCTAGCTATACGCTCGATGATAGGGGGGGGGGGGGTAGATGCGGTTGAGCAGTTTCCTGCAACCAGAGAATAGGTAAGGAATAATTGGGATGGTAAATACCTGCGGAGGTGAGCTCTGTGTCTGATGAGTGCTGGTGACCGTGGGTCCTCGTGGAGGCGTCCTGCTGTCGACGGCGTGCAGAATGAGCTGAAGAACTATTGTCACTTGGTTCTAATGTTTGTATTGTCCCTTTGGGTTGTGCACTGGTTTACGCGGCGGGCTGAATGCGTGTGTACACACGTGCTGATTTAGGAGTAGTGTCTGGTTGGGCCGAACACACCCTGAAGGTCACTCGCGGCGAAGTCATTCGCGGTGACTCGTGCTGATATAAAATGGCGGTGCCATGCGGTTGCTGCGCGGCGGTACACGTCCGCCGGTCGCGAGTACAAAAAGGTGACTTTTGAGCTGACGCGTAAACGCGGGGCTGATATTGGCGGTTCCCGATTACGCCGTGCGGACGCGACGGCGCCGAAAAGGTGACTGTTTCCGCTTCCTTTCGCAGCCGCCTTCTTCTAGTTATGACAGCTGCAGGCGAAGCGGCGGTGGGGCACGCGGGCGCGGTGCGCCTTGAGGTGACGTCACGCTTTGGCGTGAACATATTCCCCACTCGGCAAAGGTGTGGTGTGGTGGTCAATCGACAGTCAGGTGGTCGTTCTTGATTTCCACCACTCGGGTGACGCCATCCCTTCATGGGTTCGTCTTGTGGCTCATGCGCCAGTGTAGAGGCGGCACCTGGTCGTCCACCATCAGTACCAGTTCCCCGACTTGAGGTGGGCTGGATCGGGGAGTCCGTTTGGAGCGTGTTTGGATGGTGTGCAGGTAGGGTTTGGACCAGGATTGCCAAAGGTGTTGGGATAAGGGTAGGACGAGCTTGAACCCTTTTGTGTGCCGAAATGGCTCGTCCTCCTACCGAATACTCAGGTAGGGCATTGAGCTGACGTTTTAAAAGGACATGACCCGCGGTGAGAAATTCAAATTCCGCGGGGTCAAAAGAGAGTGGGCTGAGAGGGCGTGCATTGAGCATGGCTGCAATGCGCGTTAAAAGAGCTGAAAGTGTAGGTGTGATATTGTTATTATTGGTTGCAAGAAAGTCTTGTATTTCCCTAAGTTCATTTCTAGCGCCTACATAAATTGTACCGCAATTATATCTAATTAACGTCGGTACACCGCGCCTAGAAACAAAACGCTGTAATGCCGCAAGGAATGCTTCCGTGGATAACTCAGATACCGGTTCGAGATGGACCGCCTTCGTGGCTAGGCATGTTACAACACAGAGGTAGCCTTTTAATAGCTTGGTGTTTCTCAGTGTACTGGATTTTATCAAAAATGGTCCAGTAAAGTCCGTCGTGACTTTGCTAAATACGGGCTGAACGTTTACGCGGTCGGCGGGTGAGTCGGCCATGTACGGAGCCTTAGTTTGGACGCGGAAACGTAAACATTGTATACATTTGTATACTGATAACGTCCAGAATTGCTGGCGCAAGGGTGAGTGCAGAATGTCAGCACATAACTGACTTAAGGTGTTTGCGATGACAGTTTGTCGTCGTGTTGTGTGTGTGTGCTGATTCTTTGTGGGCTGAGTCGGTATTTGTTGGATGTGCCGTCCTAGTCATTGCCTAGGCGGCGGTGAAGGACGCGAGGTAGTGCGCGGTGGAGTACGACGGGAGTACACCATCTGGCCCGTATCAGGTGAGGGACGGCGCCGTGGTACCTCGCGCTGTTGTACCGACAATAAGCGCACTGGTAGTGCGTAGTATCGTGTACATACCCGAGGCTTGTGACCCTTTACATTACTACATGGGTAGCAATGGTTGTCACCATAGTGAGGTTGCGGGTTCGATACCTGTTTGGGTCTTGGCGCGGAGCTGAACGGTCGTGGGTTCGAACCCTGCGCATAGCGCGGAGGTTGTGGGTTCGAAACCTGCTGAAGTGGGGACGAGAAGCGCGCGGGTATAGTCGCGGAGCCGATAGGTTGCAGGTTCGAATCCTGCTGAGCAGATGGCGAGAAGCGCGCAGGTATAGGCGCGGAGCTGAGAGGTTGCAGGTTCAAATCCTGCGCATAGCACTGAGGCTGCAGGTTCGATACCTGCTGAGCAGATGACGAGAAGCGCACGGGTATAGGCGCGGAGCTGATTGGGTGCAGGTTCGAAACCTGCGTATAGCACAGAGGCTGCAGGTTCGATACCTGCTGAGCTGATGGCGATAAGCGCGCTGGTATAGGCGCGGAGCTGAGAGGGTGCAGGTTCGAATCCTGCGTATAGCACTGTGGCTGCAGGTTCGATACCTGCTGAGCTGATGATGAGAAGCGCGCGGGTATAGGCGCGGAGCTGATTGGGTGCAGGTTCGAAACCTGCGTATAGCACAGAGGCTGCAGGTTCGATACCTGCTGAGCAGATATTGAGAAGCGCGCGGGTATAGGCGCTGAGCTGAGAGTGTGCGGGTTCGAATCCTGCGTACAGCACTGAGGCTGCAGGTTCGATACCTGCTGAGCTGATATTGAAAAGCGCTCGGGTATAGGCGCTGAGCTGAGAGGGTGCAGGTTCGAATCCTGCGTATAGCACTGTGGCTGCAGGTTCGATACCTGCGGAGCTGATGATGAGGAGCGCGCGGGTATAGGCGCGGAGCTGAGAGGGTGCGGGTTCGAATCCTGCGCACAGCACTGAGGCTGCAGGTTCGATACCTGCTGAGCTGATGATGAGGAGCGCGCGGGTATAGGCGCGGAGCTGAGAGGGTGCAGGTTCGATACCTGCTGAGCTGGTGACGGAGGGGGCGCTAATGACCATGTTTTTTGTTCCAATTCTACAACGAGAATCTCGTAGTAGGCGTCTATTGTCCTTTCATACTGCTCGTTGTAGAATTCCTCCTCGGAATCTGATAAGCCTACGGAGTCTAAAATTATATAATATGCCGCGTCAAATCTATCGCGGATCAATTTTACGCCTGCGGCTCTGGCAGCGAATCCAGGGCTATAGCGCCTAGGTTTGCTAGACCTCAATGATAACGCTTCCAAATTAAGCTTAATAATAGCGATTTGTAACTGTCTAAATCTTGCTACCTGTGATTCAGAAGGCATCGTTAATCGTCGTAGGCGAAGTCAGGCACAAGGACGCAAGCAAAATTAAAAGGAAATAAAAATATTAAAGTATTTAATCGTAGGTGAAATTCCGCACCTCCTTTTTCGGAAGTCGGTTATAATAACGCCTAAATTAATAACGTGTGTACGAAACCTTATGTGAGCTTATGGTTTAATTACTTTATTAATTGAAACCTGTAAGTTCGTTCGGTACTAAATATTTAATAACTGCGCGGAACCCTAATTTACATATAAGTAGTTAACCCAATTATAAATAACATATGTAACCTAATTAAGTAGCATGTCTAAATGATTTATGAGTGTTGAATCACAACAGCTAATTACGTAATAATTTTCACGGAACTCCAAAATGGTGTGCGGATCTCTATTAGGTAAGGATATAGTTCTTGAAATAAAATAAATTGGGCTGAATTCCAGACGTTCGACTATGGACGAATTATGATTATTTAATCTCAAGAACACAAGCAAACCCGTCTAACAGTACTTAGTATAATTTTATAATTAAAATCAACAAAGCACCTGGCGTAGGTAGGTACTTAGCCTTAAGAATTTTAATTACGAACCTTTCTTGCAAACAATTAGTGAACAATCGTATCGGCAGTCGTTCCAATTAGTAACAAGGGTCAGTTTCGCTTGGCAATATGTTTGTTCCTAACGAGTGGAATTTTTTGCTAGAAGCTTCGAATCGCTAGTCGGGTTAGTTTGGCTTGGCAAATCGCACTGCCGGTTCACTCGTCTAGAAGCTTCGGATTGATTTGTATGACGTAAGGGGATTTACATTAAATCAATATCTATAAGAAGTAGTTTGTAAATTAAATAAGATTGATATCCGATATTTGGGAATTATTGAGCTTAAATGTGGGCTGATTTGTATGACGTAATTTGGGTAATATTAAGTCAATAAAATGTAGTTTGTAAATTAAATAGGTCTGATAGGGATTGATATCCGTTATTTGGAAATTAAATTGAGTTTATTGTGGGCTGATTTAATGGACTGTATTTAAGGGATAGGGGGTGATAGCATTGGTTTATCCGGCAGCGAAAGAGATTATGTTGCCGGATATCCGCGCTCGTGGGAAATGTGGTTTATCCGGGTACCCGGTTATATCCGGATAACCGGATAAATCCGGCTCGAAGGAAAATATAGTTTCGCAGTTTCCTGCTAGCTATACGCTCGATGATAGGGGGGGGGGGGGGGGGTAGATGCGGTTGAGCAGTTTCCTGCAACCAGAGAATAGGTAAGGAATAATTGGGATGGTAAATACCTGCGGAGGTGAGCTCTGTGTCTGATGAGTGCTGGTGACCGTGGGTCCTCGTGGAGGCGTCCTGCTGTCGACGGCGTGCAGAATGAGCTGAAGAACTATTGTCACTTGGTTCTAATGTTTGTATTGTCCCTTTGGGTTGTGCACTGGTTTACGCGGCGGGCTGAATGCGTGTGTACACACGTGCTGATTTAGGAGTAGTGTCTGGTTGGGCCGAACACACCCTGAAGGTCACTCGCGGCGAAGTCATTCGCGGTGACTCGTGCTGATATAAAATGGCGGTGCCATGCGGTTGCTGCGCGGCGGTACACGTCCGCCGGTCGCGAGTACAAAAAGGTGACTTTTGAGCTGACGCGTAAACGCGGGGCTGATATTGGCGGTTCCCGATTACGCCGTGCGGACGCGACGGCGCCGAAAAGGTGACTGTTTCCGCTTCCTTTCGCAGCCGCCTTCTTCTAGTTATGACAGCTGCAGGCGAAGCGGCGGTGGGGCACGCGGGCGCGGTGCGCCTTGAGGTGACGTCACGCTTTGGCGTGAACATACGTAAAATGTTACCAGCTTCTATTAAAAGCGTTAACTCAGATATGTCTTAAATGAAATATCTAGTTGAATTGTTATGGTCGGCAAAACCATCAGCAATATTTTTTTTTATACTACTTTGTATTTTTTACCAAACAGGCCTCTAAGTGTTGGCCACAGCCCCACTTACGCCTTTGTAAAAGACCGGAGGAAATCCGTGTTTTTTTTTTGAATAAAAGGAATAATAATAATAATAAACCGCAGGGGCGGCTTTGTGGCGAGCCGTCGGTGAGTGGCGACACCGTGAACCCGGATTCTCCCTGGGGCTAAATGAGACTGCTGACCCCCGGCTTGCCTTAATTGGCCGTCTGGGAGTGGAAAAGCAAAAAAAGTGTTAAAGGGCATAACGCCGGTAGTAGCGCTCTAGTGAAACCGCAGCACACCTCTCGACACCCTTTAGCCATTCACACCAACGTTGCCCCTTTTGTCACCAATGATGGTGGCTCTTATGAGGAGCCCGTTTATTGGTTGGAAATTCACCACCTGTCTAAATATTTTGAAATGAGACTGAGATTTGCAGGTGCCGTAGTCTCGTCCACAGCCATCTATCTTCCTTACATGTATAAGTCTATATCAATAGCCTTGCCATTTAACCCTACTGTATAACACTAAATTTTTATAATAGATAATTCATGTCACCGTCATCCCAAATTCTGTTTTATATACTTTTGCATGTTTTATACCAAACAGGCCTCTAAGTGTTGGCTACAGCCCGTGAAATAAATGGAATAAGATAATTATAATAATGATATACTTCGTTACCAGTATTGTTGTGTAAATATTAATAAATTAGGTACATCTTATACTGGGGATGTAAGGGGCGAGCCAACATCTTTTGACCCAAGTCAACCTCACCTGCACGCGGTACATCCTGCTGATCGACGAACGAGGCTCTGACAACCGACCGATGGCGGTATACCCATCCCAACAGGCGTCGCTAAATGCAACAGGCCGGTGACGGGCAGCAGCGTCACCGGTGCGAGAAGCTACGCCCTGCGATCGCCAACCCGCCTGCCCAGCGTGGCGATTACGGGCAATATCCTCCAATGCAGGACAACAAAAAGCCACGGCCCCTAGTTCCCGGCGGCCCCGCTATTCGACCATGGTAACGGCGGGGCGAGGGGTGCTAAGAATCTCCGGGCTACGGAAGGCCACCACAAACAACTGACCCTGGCGACGTATAACGGACGCACGCTAAGGCTTGACTCGCATCTGGCGCAACTCGAGGTGGAACTTGGGAAAATTAGGTGGCACATACTGGGGTTGAGTGAAGTCCGAAGAGAGGGGGAGGACACCTTAACCCTAGAATCGGGCCACCTTATGTACTTCCGAGAGGGAGACCAACAATCCCAAGGTGGCGTTGGGTTTCTGGTAAACAAGTCCCTTTCTGACAACGTTGTGGAAGTGTCCAGTGTGTCGAACAGGGTAGCGTACCTTATTGTGAAGCTCACCGAGAGGTATAGCCTTAAGGTGGTGCAAGTGTACGCACCGACCTCAACACACTCGGACGATGAAGTAGAGGATATGTTCGATGACATATCGAGGGCCCTCCACTTCACTACAAAGACCCAGTACACCGTTGTCATGGGGGACTTTAACGCTAAAGTGGGAGTACAGAATTTCAGCGAATCGGTAGTAGGATGCCATGGCTTTGGAAGCAGAAACCATAGGGGGCAAATGCTCGTCAACTTCCTCGAACGGGAGGGGCTCTTCTTGATGAACTCCTTCTTTAAGAAACAGCCCCAAAGGAAGTGGACGTGGCTCAGCCCCGACACTAGGACTAAAAATGAGATTGACTTCATCATGACGAATAAAAGGCACATATTTAGAGATGTCTCCGTGATCAACAGGTTCAATACCGGTAGCGATCACCGACTTGTCCGAGGCTCTCTGAATATCAACTTCAAGGCGCAACGTGTCCGTCTGATGAAGTCCA
This sequence comes from Selenia dentaria, assembly GCA_917880725.1. Lineage (NCBI taxonomy): Eukaryota > Metazoa > Arthropoda > Insecta > Lepidoptera > Geometridae > Selenia > Selenia dentaria. The sequence continues at coordinate 35,518,114 of OU862883.1, forward strand.
GGCTCCGACCAACACTGCTCCAAACCATTGCAGGATCTGAAACATTCCAGTTAAACCTGGAGAACCAATTCGCTGCCGTGGAAACCACCACAGACGTAAACCAGAACCTCGAAAATGTGACTCGGGTCCTCAGGGAAGAAGGTACGAGATTTTGTTACATGCAGCATAAGGGCAAGAAGTCCAAGCTTTCAGAAGAGACTTTGGGGCTAATGAAGGAACGACGTGAAAACCCACCCATCACTTCGTCAGAAAAGCGGACTCTAAACCGAGAGATCAACAAGAACGTACGACACGACCTCCGGTGCTTCAATACTCTTTCGATCGAAAGAGCGATCGAGCAGAATCGAGGGTCAAAGGTGTTCGTACAATCTCTTGGAAGAAGCCACCTGACGAAGTTGACCACAGATAGTGGAGAAGTCGTTGCTTCGAAGCCGGCAGTCCTTTCGGAAGTGGAGGACTTCTATGGCCGATTATACGCATCGCATGCATCTCGACCTGATCCCGAAAATGATCCTAGAGCCACGTTAACACGCCATTTCACCGAAGACTTGCCAGAAGTCAGTATTGGCGAAATCGAGATCGCTCTTAGACAGCTTAAAAATGGAAAAGCCCCTGGAGAGGATGGCGTTACAACAGAGCTACTAAAAGCAGGAGGTAAACCCGTACTGAGGGAGCTCCAGAAGCTTTTTAACGCTGTCCTGTTCGAAGGGAGAACTCCAGAGGCGTGGAGTAGGAGTGTGGTCGTCCTGTTCTTCAAAAAAGGAGATAAGACCCTGCTGAAGAACTATCGACCCATATCCCTTCTAAGCCACGTCTATAAGCTGTTTTCAAGAGTGATCACGAACCGTCTTGCGCGTAGACTCGACGAATTCCAACCACCGGAACAGGCTGGGTTTCGGAGCGGATACGGCACCATAGACCACATTCACACAGTGCGGCAGATTATACAGAAGACCGAAGAGTATAATCAGCCCCTGTGTCTAGCATTCGTGGACTATGAGAAGGCCTTTGACTCGGTTGAAATCTGGTCTGTTCTGGAGTCCCTGCAGCGCTGCCAGATAGATTGGCGATACATCCAAGTGATGAGATGTCTTTACGAAACCGCCACCATGTCCGTCCAAGTACAGAATCAGCAAACAAGTCCCATACCGTTGCATCGAGGAGTGAGACAAGGGGACGTTATTTCCCCGAAATTGTTTTCAAATGCAATGGAGGATATGTTCAAGACGCTGAACTGGAAAGGACGTGGCATTAATATCAACGGCGAATACATCTCTCACTTGCGATTTGCTGACGATATCGTCATCGTGGCAGAGACGCTGCAGGACCTGCAACAGATGCTGAATGACCTGGCTGACTCTTCTATACGCATCGGCCTACGGATGAACTTGGACAAAACCAAGGTCATGTTCAACGAACATGTTCTACCGGAACCGATTGCGATACACGGCGCCGTTCTCGAAGTTGTTCAAAAATATGTGTACCTCGGGCAGACATTGCAGTTGGGAAAAAACAACTTTGAGAACGAGGTGAATAGAAGAATTCGGCTGGGCTGGGCAGCGTTTGGGAAACTACGTCGAGTCCTTACTTCGCCGATTCCACAGTGCCTGAAGACGAAAGTCTTCAATCAGTGCGTCCTACCCGTCATGACATACGGAGCCGAAACGTGGACACTGACGGCTCGAATGGTCCACAAGCTCAAAGTCGCTCAGCGGGCTATGGAAAGGGCTATGCTCGGTGTTTCTCTGAGGGATCGCATCAGAAATGAAGTGATCCGTCAGAGAACCAAGGTCATCGACATAGCCCACCGGATCAGCAAGCTGAAGTGGCAGTGGGCTGGCCATATTAGCCGTAGAACCGACAACCGTTGGGGTAAACGAGTTCTAGAGTGGAGACCGCGTCTCGGCAAACGTAGTGTAGGACGTCCTGAGGCACGGTGGAGTGACGATCTGCGCAAGACGGCTGGCAAAAACTGGATGCGAGAAGCCCAAGATAGACCTAAGTGGCGTGCAATTGGAGAGGCCTATGTCCAGCAGTGGACTGCTACAGGCTGATGATGATGATGATGATGATCTTATACTAATCAATCACAATATAATAGTTACCAGTTTGACGTAATGCTGCAACTCGGTGTCGCTCAACGCTTCAAAGCTGATCGCAGGCTTGTCTCTGGTTAGCCCTTTGTCGGCGAATGTCGGCATTGTCAGGGGGGGGATCTTCGGGGGGGCGTAGTCCTGCGCCACGGGGGTCGATACTGGAAAATAAAATAACAAAAACTTTATACAAAATACCCGGATATATTTTTATGCAAGGACTACACGACAACAAAAATGGCAGATTAAAAAATTATGTAATAGTAATAATTAAAGAAGTATAGATATAGATAGATGATATAATAATTAGTAATATTATAAACATTATTATATGATAATGCTTTTTTATATGCCGAAAGCATTAAATGAATAATTGTAACAAAAAACAATATGCTTTATTATTGAAGTTTCGTTTGCTCTATTCTGGATCTAGAAAGTAAATAAACAGTGATTATGGTTTACATTTTGGGCCTTACTTATAAACGCTTAACTTTAAATGATGTGGATTTGCAGTGCGCACAACAGGATTAGTCTGCGCCGTATACTATAGGTTGGCCTTTATCTTAGTCCTCGCCTGCTACGGGGGCGCTGGGGTATGACGATAAAGGGGACTAAGAGAGGTGCGGGCGGTGGGCGCATTTTTGTTATAGCTCATATCGATCGCTACACGGGCAGCGATCGCACGTGTTCATTGTCGCGGACGCTTTGTGAGAGATACACATTATATTATATTCTCAAGATAAATCGAAAGACAATTCAGACATAAATTTAATAGTCAGTGCAAGCAAATGGCTTTTAACGTACATATTCGAATATTTTAGAAATAAGAAACTGGACCACATTCTATTGAATATCAACAAAACATAAATTTAAACAAAATCGTATCAGAAGTTACTGGACTATCGGAAAAGACTGTATCTAGAATTGTACAAGGGGAATTATTGAAAGGAAACGATATATTCAAATCACCTAAAAACAAAACAGGTTCGCAGAAAAGGAGTGGAAATAGACAATTTTACAAAAGGGATGGTTAAAAAACAGTCACTCAGTTTTATTCAATTGATTAAAAAATACCTAATTTGAAAACTTTGAATACGGAACTTAGAGAAAATAATATATATATGCACTGCGGAAGGGAATATTTAAGGCTGTTGTTACATGGCCCTTGGTTTTAAATTTACGAAATGCGGTTCTCAAGGGATCGTTTGATCATCGTACATTGTGGAGGTCAAACTGGATTTGTAGACGGAGCACTTGTTGTATTTAAATCCAGATGAGGATTATCACGATTCTATGAATTTCGTGAATTTCAGTAAATGGATAAATGAAAATCTGATGCCTAATGTACCAAACTCTATCATCGTGATGGATAACGCAGCTTACCATTCGGTTTGAGAAGAAAAAAAGCCGACTATGGCTTCTACCAAGGCAGGTTAGGCAATCGTGGTTACGACATGACATGGCTTTTGATGATGTGCTTAGAAAGGACGACTTATTAAAATTTATTAAAAAGGCAGAAACTGAAGATATTTACAAAATTGACGAGTTATTGAAAAGAAACGGACATGAAGTGTTGCGTTTGCCTCCATACCACCCAGACCTGAACCCTATTGAGTTAGTATGGGGTGATAGAGACAATTAGTACAAAAAATATAGACTCTAATTTGGACCAAAAAATACATTAAGTACAGGGATTATTTGCTGAATATTCCGTAGAGAAGTGGGAGCATTGCGTTAACCATGTAATTAAAATCGAGGACGAGTATTGCAAACATAACGAACGTTGGGATTATGGTGTTGATTTTATTATTAACACTCAGAACAACTCTGATGATGCCGATGATGGCTGCTTCGAAAGTGAAGAATCAAGTTCCACCGATATTGATATGTACATAACATAAGTGACTGATTTATAATTTTGATAATTATTCTATGTAATAAATAGTACAATAGTTTATTACCAGATATTTTAAATACTTACCTATTAGCTTATACATTGTTAGTTCATTCAAAAATTTTATCATAATCAATTAATTTTCATTTAATAATTCACAATTTCTTCACAGCTAACCACATACGAATCTTAAGAACTATCTTGGCGCAATTCTTCTCGTGTGTATCACACTAAGCGCTCCCATCGCCCGCACCTTTCTAAGTCCCCTTTGTCGTCATACCCCCGCACCCCTGTACCGCGAGCAGGCTCGGATGTTCTGCACTTGATTTGACAACCTTCTTGGAGGTTTTATTTTGGTTGTTTTCTTGGACCTTAGAATCAAAACTTATAATGCCCAACCCAAATAGAACACTAACGCAGTCACGAAAAGCGCGCCAAATATAAATTTTATGTTGGGAATTGTTTGCTTGCTGGTGCGGTGAGTATGTGTATACGTATCTGTGGGTACACACCGGAGTCGGCGCGCGAGAGGTCCAGCGCGGACACGTTCCCGTGCGGGTCGGCGAGTATGTGTATACGTATCTGTCGGTACACACCGGAGTCGGCGCGCGAGAGGTCCAGCGCGGACACGTTCCCGTGCGGGTCGGCGAGTATGTGTATACGTATCTGTGGGTACACACCGGAGTCGGCGCGCGAGAGGTCCAGCGCGGACACGTTCCCGTGCGGGTCGGCGAGTATGTGTATACGTATCTGTGGGTACACACCGGAGTCGGCGCGCGAGAGGTCCAGCGCGGACACGTTCCCGTGCGGGTCGGCGAGTATGTGTATACGTATCTGTGGGTACACACCGGAGTCGGCGCGCGAGAGGTCCAGCGCGGACACGTTCCCGTGCGGGTCGGCGAGTATGTGTATACGTATCTGTCGGTACACACCGGAGTCGGCGCGCGAGAGGTCCAGCGCGGACACGTTCCCGTGCGGGTCGGCGAGTATGTGTATACGTATCTGTGGGTACACACCGGAGTCGGCGCGCGAGAGGTCCAGCGCGGACACGTTCCCGTGCGGGTCGGCGAGTATGTGTATACGTATCTGTGGGTACACACCGGAGTCGGCGCGCGAGAGGTCCAGCGCGGACACGTTCCCGTGCGGGTCGGCGAGTATGTGTATACGTATCTGTCGGTACACACCGGAGTCGGCGCGCGAGAGGTCCAGCGCGGACACGTTCCCGTGCGGGTCGGCGAGTATGTGTATACGTATCTGTGGGTACACACCGGAGTCGGCGCGCGAGAGGTCCAGCGCGGACACGTTCCCGTGCGGGTCGGCGAGTATGTGTATACGTATCTGTGGGTACACACCGGAGTCGGCGCGCGAGAGGTCCAGCGCGGACACGTTCCCGTGCGGGTCGGCGAGTATGTGTATACGTATCTGTGGGTACACACCGGAGTCGGCGCGCGAGAGGTCCAGCGCGGACACGTTCCCGTGCGGGTCGGCGAGTATGTGTATACGTATCTGTGGGTACACACCGGAGTCGGCGCGCGAGAGGTCCAGCGCGGACACGTTCCCGTGCGGGTCGGCGAGTATGTGTATACGTATCTGTGGGTACACACCGGAGTCGGCGCGCTAGAGGTCCAGCGCGGACACGTTCCCGTGCGGGTCGGCGAGTATGTGTATACGTATCTGTGGGTACACACCGGAGTCGGCGCGCGAGAGGTCCAGCGCGGACACGTTCCCGTGCGGGTCGGCGAGTATGTGTATACGTATCTGTGGGTACACACCGGAGTCGGCGCGCGAGAGGTCCAGCGCGGACACGTTCCCGTGCGGGTCGGCGAGTATGTGTATACGTATCTGTGGGTACACACCGGAGTCGGCGCGCGAGAGGTCCAGCGCGGACACGTTCCCGTGCGGGTTGGTGAGGATGTGCAGCGCTTGGCGCCACTGACACTCCATCACGCTGTGCAGTTGCGACGCGATCTGCCCGCGCCGGCGTTTGTACGACTCCAGCTTACTCTGCAAATTGTAAGACAAAGCTCATCAAGTATAATTTATTAATACCGGCGTTACTTTGCGGAAATCCATATTAAAATGATATTAAACGAAATATTTAGATTTCAGATTTTATACAAATAACTGTAATAATTTAAAAAACGATACAAATAACTTAGCCTATATCCCTTCGAAAGTTTTGAGAATCAATCACTACAAGAAACCCGGCTGGGCACTGCAACACTAGTACTTAGGGTAGGCTTAATCTATAAATTTTAAAAATTAAATTATGATATTTACACTTTTTTAGGTATATAAAGGTAATAGAATATCTCATGGCCTAAAGACACGGTTCAATTACACATTTCATGTATGCTTATCAAGGAAAAAGTCTTGTAAAGAGTAATAGCTTTTTAAAACTAGATATTTTTTTAACTTACCTTTTTTTTAACTTAATTTTAATGCATTAGGAATGTGGTTGTATATTTTTATTGACATGGTGTATGTACTATGTCCATGCATTTTCATTTTGGAGTCTGGAAGTACCAACCTGTCTCCGTGCCTCAATTTGTATGGACAGTTTAAATCTTGACTTACTTTTTTTTTAAAGTTTTAATTATTACGTACAAATTTACAAACTTCCAAGATGTATATACAAACAAGAGTTAAAATGTTGTTTTTAACGAAGTAAGGATGGCAGCTCTCTGTGATGTCAATATTTACCATAATTCTAACGCATTTTTTTTGTAGAATGAAAAGTTCTTCAGCGTCCGTAGAATTACCCCACATTATGATGCCATATTGCAGCCAAGCCTGACAATAACCATAATAAGCAGTAAGGGCAGTTGTATAGTTAGTAGAAAGTTTTAGTTCTCTCAAAGCGTAACAAAAACTGTTCAGATTTGATTTTATATTTTGGATATGATTTTACCAGTAGACATCTGTATCTATGTTTAAACCGAGTAAAGTGAAAGTATTCACGCATTCTAAATTGAAGTTTTGAAAGTTAAAGTTTATTTTTAATTGTGGTTTTTGATAAGGGTGAAATTTCATTATTTTAGTCTTTGTATTATTTATTTTTAAATTGTGATCATCGAGCCAGTTTTTCACGTATTTCACGTATTAAGACGTTCATTTATTTGGTTTGTATTGGTACTGATTCGCTTGTGCGTATACTAAACTAAAATTCTCTAAACTATGATAGTTCTTATAATGTTACACCTAAGATCCATATTTGTGTAACACTTAGAATGATCATTCTAAACATATGATTATTCTATTCAAATGTGGGTAGTTTTATATGAGTTTGGTTTAGTTTAGAGAGCAGGAACTTACATGACGATTAAATGTGCACTAAACATACCCACAATTAAACAGAAACGGCAAATTTAAGAATTGTCACTTGCAAGCATTATATGAATTTGGACTTAACTCGTCCGAATCAGCAAGACCCATTAGAGGCAAGTTTCATTCATAAATCTATTGTTATTTTTTGTCCTGATGCGGACGGGTTAAGAATGAACAGAATAAGAACTACCATAATTAACTAAAAATTGAATTTAGTTCGCTAGTTTAGTTTGGTGTTCTGAACAAGCGAATTACTACCATTATCTGGACAAGGGAATAAAATAGAGATGTCGGCAAATAAAATACTTAGTTCGTTTAAATTTTTTGGCAAATCGTTGATATAAATTAAGAACAAGAAACATCCTAAAACGCTGCCTTGCGGTATTGAGCTGTTCATTATTATTTGACCTGATCAGTAATTTTCTATGGTGCCCATATCATAGTTATATTTCTCGATTTTAACAAATTGTATACGGTCTTTAAGAGATGATGAAATTCTTTTCACCAATTCTGCGCGGGTAGTACGAGTATGGAATATGACACTTTGTCATACGCTTTACTCGTATCGAGCAATATACCGATTGAATATTTCTTATTATTAAGTATGTTAGGAACTTCTTGCATGTACTTGTAAACTGCGAGGGTGGTCGAGCGCTTCTTTCTAAAACCGTTCTGGCTTTCATCAAACAGTGAGTATTTCTCACAGTTAAGAATACTGCCGCCGACACTTAGCCGTTTCAATTATTTTTGAAGAAGTTGAAAGTAGTGCTATCGGGCGGTACTGACTGGGTTTTATCCCCTTTTTTGTGTATCGGTTTTATTTTGGATATTTTTAAACATTCGGGGAAAACTCCTTCCTCGAACGATTGGTTGATTAGCAGTGTATTAGGTATGGTGAGTTGTTCCGCGCAGTATTTAATAAGTGACGGTGGCAGTTCATCGAATCCAAAGCTGGTTTAATTATTTAAGTTTTTTAATTGAAAAGACTTCGCGCTCGTCAACAGGCCGCAGAAATAACGTATTGTCCGTTGGATTAAGTACAGGGCGGCCGCGCGGCTGCTCATTTACGTCTGCATCTATCCCTCCTACTGATGCAAAAAACTCGTTGAACGAGTTTGCAACTTCTAGTGGGTGTTCCATAATATAGTCGTGGATCTTGAGTTTTATTATGCTTAGGTTTTTTAGTAATTTTATTTGTACGCTCCTTAATTATTTGCGACATTGCTTTTGTTAAGTTATTTGAATTTTGAATACTGCGAATATGTTGTAGTTTTTTAGCTTGTTTAACAGTTTTTTTCAGGATTTTTTCATAGGATTTATAATACATATTGAAGAATTTTTAGCGACACTTCCGTTGATAACATCATTCTAAATCTCATCAACCTCTCGGAACCGCTGGTGGGTTAGCTAGTATGAGATAAGTAGTATAAGATTAGTTAGTATATGGGTATGGATAAGCTTACCTCAAGTAATCCTATTTTCTCGCTAGCCTGCGCCAGCTGTAGTCGGTAAAGCTTTATTTCCTCTCTTTGCTTCTCCTCCAGAACATTCACTTCTAGTTTATGTCTGCAAAACAAATGTATACACACATATACGTCACGCCTTTTTCTATGACGGATAGGTACACTACTGGCTTGCTATAGTACTGATCTATGTGTTCTGTGTCATTCTTCAAACGTGCTTGCTGATTTAGGGAACTCTTTATTGGTCTATCTGCAGGACGTCTCTAATTGGGTCACAATTAGTGCACCGAAGTCTGCCCCATCCAACTTTCCTGTAGACAAGTCTTGCTCTTGATGATGACTGGTATTGTTACCATCATCTGTCCGTACAAGATATTCTACCGCAAACTATAGTGCGCAAGCATTACTTTGTAATGTAGCAAGTGAGATTAATGGGAAAAAGGGAATCAAAAATGACTTGCGGCGACGAGCGCAATGCATTGACAAGAAAAACTATAGTTCAGTGGGCATTGCACGAATAAGTGCGTAATTGTAAAGTAACGTGTCGTTCACGTGGAACCGTACAATCTGTCATGTATCTAGGGTAACTGTGACACAGACAACTCATAGTTTGTGCGCTGAAGTGTTACGCGTTAATGTTTACGATACAATACTTTTTCGCAAATAGTTTGTGCTACGGCCACTGAGCTCTGGGTGGCACTGCAACTGTCGTGGGCAAGCGTAGTGCTCAATATCAGGTACAACTTGCCTGTAACTAACTTGATTGCATACTCTCAACTCAACTCCGTCATCAATGATATTAATGCACACAAAGCAAGGATAGTGATAAATCAGATTACTTTATATACTAAACAATATAAAAATTACCATGATTTGTGTAAAAAAATTCCATATTCTTCCCCTTTCTAAGAGGAAAGAAATCACAGATATAACATACCTTCTTAAAAATACCTCTAACTTGGTAGATTGTCCCGGTCTGTTAGATAAAATAAATTTACTAGGTCATTCAAGACAGTTGAGGTTTAATCCGCCTTTAAGTGTGCCGGCCGTCAATAGTAATTATAGACAGAATTCATATGTGTGGAGAGCGAGCAACCACTTATTCTTATTCTTATTCTGATTGGGGGCGCTAAGTCCTGAGCTGACGTCCCGCTTGGGGTGTATTGTGCATTTCCCCCGCCAGCTACCCTAGCCATCCCAACTCCTTTACATAACGGAGTATGACCCTGGGTCGCTGGCACAACTGCTTCAGTGATATTTGAGGTGTTGAGACTGATGTTGATTTAGAACTATAGTGATCCTCTAGTAGACCGGTAGTGTTCCGTATATTTTCCGTAGCCGTGCACTCCAACAGCACGTGCTTCACGGTCTCGTTCTCCTGCAAACATCCTCTGCACAGTGGACTATCTATTGCACCAGTTTTATATAGATGGTAGTCGAGATTGCAGTGACCTGTGATAATGCCTACCATTAGGCGGAGGTCCTGTCGTTGAAGTTTCAACAAATTATTAGTTGTGTATCTGTTCAAGGTTGGAAACATAGATTTTGCTTGTTTGCAGTCCTTTTTGTTAACCCCAATGTGTTGTTGTTCTCTTTCAGTAAAGCGACGGAGTAGATTACGTATTTCCATCGCTGAGGGTTTGCAGAGATCATTTACATCTCCACTTACCTGTTTCTTAGTCGCATTTTTGGCGAGGGTATCTGCTTTCGCATTTCCTGGGCATGAGCCATGCCCTTTTGTCCATGCTACCACTATATTATACTTGTTTGATAGTTTTTGTAGAGTCGCGTGATACTCGGCTATCACTCTTGACCTGGTTACCGGCCTTCTGAGTGCATAGATGACCGCCGCACTATCTAGAGTGAATGCGATTAGTTTTCTTTCCACAGATGATGTTATGGAGCCCACCTCGTCTCTATATGGTATAGCTTTTGCTGCTAACAGTAGGCCCATAGCCTCTGCTTGTGCTGGTGATGTGGTCTTATTTAAGGCCTTTGAATCTGATATACCAAGTTCCGGCGAGAAATATCCACAACCAGCTCCCGCTTTATTTTTCGCCCCATCCGTAAACATGTTGTATGACGGTGAACAACCATCCAAAGCAGTCTTCTCAGTGACCAGCACGTACTTTCTCTCATCAAGGTGCGTGCTGACTATCCTGTCAGTGCCTTGTGATGATTCTGGGATAATTTTTGTCACCTTATGTAAAATTTTACTATGGTGTGTATCAGGTCCGGAGTCTTTCCACTGGCCCGTAGATTTTATCCGTAACGCTGATGCCATTGCTTCCTGCTGTATGTGAAGATGCAATGGCGTTAGGCCTAAGATTACATCTAGGGCTGCCGACGGTGTGGTCTTTGTGCATCCGCTAATAAGAGAGCAAGCTAATCTTTGGGTTTGCTGCAGTTTAGTTATTGTGGTTACCAAATTTGTTCTTGGCCACCACACTACACATCCGTAGGTGAGGACTGGTCTCACAATGACCGTGTATAGCCAGCGGCACAGCTTTGGTTTTAGTCCCCAGTCTTTTTCTACAGCTCTTGTGCTCTGCATGAGAATATTTGTTGCTTTTCTGGTAATGTGTTCGAGATGTTTTCCCCATAAAAGTTTACTATCCATCCAAATGCCCAAGTACTTAACTTCCTTACTTAGAGTTAGCTGTTTCCTAAATAGCGTAGGTAGTTTAAGTTTGGTTACCTTTGTTTTACGTGTGAATAGTACCATTTCTGTTTTATTTGGGTTTACTGATAAATCGTGTCTGTGACACCATCCCTCGACAATTCGAAGTGCCATTTGCATTTTTTCGCAGAGAGTAGACTCGAATAGCCCCGATACCATTATGGCCAAATCATCTGCGTAGGCGATAGTAACTATTCCATCTTTGTTTAACAATTCAACGAGTTCGTTTGCTGCGATTACCCATAGCAAAGGTGATAGGACACCACCCTGTGGGCATCCTCTCGTTACTCGACAGCGTGTGGGCGAGCAACCACTTTAACAACCCATCTAAACGCTTTGATATTGATTTGTTTTGTACAAGAATAGCGTCCGCTAGGTGACTGATGAGCAGAGAGTTTTTTGGCTGATATATTTTAGTTAGTATATGTTAGTTATTTTGTCTGACAGCAAAAGAGCCTTACAGCATATAGCTCGATGCGCTTCTGGACACAGAGGTGCATCGATAGCATATAATATATTAAGTAAAATTCTTGGTCTGATGGATGGGCGAGCGACTCTGGGATTGCAATGGGTTCCTTCACATGTCGGCATACATGGAAATAAGGAGGCAGACAAACTAGCGACACATGTGATGTGTACGAAGATGTGTACCATCTTCTATAAAGTGCGTCCAGAGTGCATCTATAACAGATGACCTATTTAAGGTCCTTGACGTTAACCGCCTTGATGTGGTCTGATTCAGAGCATTTTAGCTGCGCCAACATCTAATGCAGCTGGGATGCTCTATCAGTCCACATATAAGATGATAAAGTGTAAAAATGTGTACAAATTTTTTGAGTAAACTATGGGACTGACATAACTTACTGGGACTGACATAATTTAATAACTTTGAGTCGTACGTTAAGTAGTCGTACGTATAAGTTAGTAAAAGTTACTAAATTAAAAAAAAAAAACTATCCGTGATGACCTATAATTGGCATAATGTTTATACCGTCTCTGTTATAATATTATATAGCTGTTGGTCTTCCGGTAAATAAATAAATAAATAAATAACAATGAAAAATCTCCAATCTTCCCACAAAGACGCGGGTAACAAAGAACGGCGACAAACAATACCGTTCGAGGATGTGAATTTTCGATCTCAAATTGCAGTGTTTGGTCTCACGAAGCAGGAGTTAGTGCTTACAGTAGGTGTACAAATATTATGATTAAAAAAACCCATTATATTAGTTTACCAAACTGAGTACTTAAGTCAACTTACTGTTCCTCAATCCTTGACAATTGCTTATTGAAATTATCCAACAATGCGCTCTCTTTCACCCGGGAGTCCTGCTCCATTTCCTTCTCAGTAAAATCCAGCTGCTTTTGGAACTCTTGAAGTTTGCACATGACTGCCTCTTCCAGTTGTCTCTGGTAGTGGTTTTTGAGCTCGTTCTTTTGAGACTCCATTTGTTTGCGCAGAGTCTTGCATTCTGTATCGAGGGTATCCTGTAATCGTTGAAATGAATACTCGTATTGTGCAATATCCGGGTAACAGTTGGGCCTTTTTTCTTGCTTTTAAGTTAAATCTATACAAAAAATTAAAATTGAAGTGTCTGTTTGTAATTCTAAATTAACAGCTTTTCACTAAATGCATGTGAAAGGATATACGGAACTTAAATAAAAAAAAATGTTTTTGTCAGTCTAGCAAATAGCAAAATATTTAATGATTTTATAATATAGATATAAAACAGTATTTATTACCGCTAAATCATTTAAAACTCATTCTATGTACACATTTAAACAGATAAATAAAATTGAAGTGTATATTTGCAATTCCGAAAAAACAGCTTTTCACTAAATGCATGCGAAAGTATATATACATATATATACTTTCACATATTATGTACGTATATATATGTATATAATATACTGTACCTACTTACAAGAAAAATAATAAAATTTATGTCAGTCTGCCTGTTTTGCTCTGATGCTCTGAAATGGCTGGACCGATTTTAACGGGACTTTCACTGGAAGATAGCTGATGTTATAACGAGTAACTTAGGCTATATATTATAGTACAATTTTAGAAACAAGTTTATATAAAACTCTGTCTCTCTGTCTGTTTGTTACCTTAGCACCCCTAAATGGCTGAACGGATCGTAAGAAAATTTGGCAAGTCTATAGATTATATCCCGGGGAAGCACATATGATACTTTTCATCATCATCCATCACGACGCGGGTGAAACAGTTTTAAATAATTATAATAATAAAAGTTTCAATTAATATAAAAGGGCCATAAACCATTGCTTAACATACCTAGCATATTATGCGTCTTTTACGAGTTCATAAAGAATTTGTGTAAAATTGAATCCAACCTCAAAATTCACACCAGAAATGTTACTTAAACAGATACATTTTAAACAACCGTAACATATTTTAGTATAGAGGAGTTTGAGTAAAGCGGCTTCATCATTATGATAAATTACATTACTAAATTCTTGCAGAGTCAGAGACAGAGTATAACAGAGGATACACCTTTGTTTTTACATTATGAACTTTTTGGCGTGTGCTTTTGGTTTACAGCATATCCATTAATTTGAGTTGTTCCACAAATCCCTATTGACATTCCCCATCAATAGGAATTTGTGAACTTTCTTCCACAAATACCCATTGTTAAAAAAAAACATACAAACAAAATTTGTTTCTTTTTTGCGAAAGAAAACTAATAAAACTCCGAATACAGGACACTTACGCATTTCTTCAAAAGCTCGCTAACTTGGTTTTGCTTTTCACAAATCTGCCGCTCCAACATATTGCATCTCGCTCGCTCCTCATTCACCTTCTCTTTCAGCAAGTCCCGCCCTTGTGACAAGATGACAGTTTCGTCGGACACGGATTGAAGTTTTCGAGCCAGCTCTGTGGATTTCAGCTTGGTTTCCTCATGTTCTAATCTTTCCTGCAAAATGGTGACGTTTATACTTTTCTTCTATTCAAACCTCTCGTTTTTGAGCAATGACATCCGTAACTGTTCCCAAGTTCGAAAATCTTTTTGTTCAACAATTTATTTATGTGCTATACATCATAATAATGTATAGTGTTAGTAAATAAAAAGCTCTAACGTTAGTTCACACCAATGTAACTTTCTTTATGTAAATTGTGTCTATTCGTGAGGGCCTGTTATTGGACTACTTATATATTTTTTATTATTATAAACCGATATTCGCCGCTCCAAGGCTAAGAGCCAATGTGCGACTGAACGACCCGACGCACTGCTACTCGTACATCGCAGAATAGATAGCAGTAAATACGCGAGATATACCTAACCGCTTAAAATAGAGTAGGTACAACGTGCAGACGATGATCCGCCCGGACCCGCCCTCGTTTATCCATAGACATCAGCTGCGTAAACATTCGCGAGTAGGTAGGTTTGGAACGTCGTTGTACCTATTCTAATTATTTCTAAGTGGGTATGTCTCGCGTAGTCACTGTTGTCTATTATGTGATGTAGCGGCGTGCGTTTAGTGCCGCAATGGTTATTAGCTGCAGAGCAATGAATATGGGTTCATAATATTAAAAAAACATGTATGTTTTTTCCTTCACTATAATGACTAGTTATGTATTCCAAACCACTCCATTCGATATTGTGCACTAATTAACAATGAACTTATATATAGTATTTGGATTGGTGACTGCTTACTGGCATTTTCATTGATCAGATATTCTCTAGGACTGTTGGTCTTGGTTATTTGAAAGTTCAACTGTCATTAGCACTTATCAAATGCATTTGGGTGGTCAAAAACCTCAGCCAGTAATGCAGGGCCTCTTGCTTATCTGCCAAGCCGTACTGGTCATGATTAAGGCTTTAGTGGTATTTTGCTATTTCACGTTCCTAAGTCTCAATCACTCAGCAATTTCACTTGTTACAATATCCTTCAATAGTGAAAACCTTAACCATAAAAATAGATAATAATCAGTATAATCAATTTATTAGTAAATACAATTTACAAGTCAGAAATTACAGTTAAATTAGATCAAATTATCAATCCAAATTGAAAATATTAATCAAAATAACACAAAAGATACCACTGTCACAAATTAGATGAGTTTTTGGGGCACCCGCAGAGCCTAATAACCCAATTTGGACTAAGTCTACTAGCTTAAACATAAGTCTACTAGCTTAAACTAGTAACTTTATTTATTTATTTAATTATTCATTACTTATACGGCCGAGACCAATTACATAGTTAAGATAAGTACAACACAGAAAACAAAACACAAGTATTAAACTAATCATCGATTACAAAATAAAAAGTCACATACATACAATTATTAAAAATAATAGGTACTATAAATAACAATTATCTTCACAGAACGTCAAAAATAGGGTTAGTATGGCAGGCCACTTGTCACAAAAAATGTCACAGTCTGGGTAAGATTTAAGGAAAGCGTTGAGAGCAGCCAAGACACGACAGATAGGACTATTGTTCCGGGCTTTACGGCTACGGCCAATGCAGAACAACTTGTGTCTGTGACTATGCCGGATATACATATCAGGTACACTCAATGTGAGCAAACGGTTATGCAGTGCAGGTGAGTCCGTGGTACCTCTCAATATCTTGCAGCAAGTTTTAAGTTGATCAAACGATCTGCGAACCAGCAGCGAGTTAAAACCCAATTGGCCAAGCAAGAAACCAGTGGGATAGAGATAGGGATAATATCCGTAAGTCTTCTTATAAAGACTTCTTAAGAAAGATTTCTGGACCTTCTCGAGCATAAGTATGTACGTGTCGCAATGCGGGTTCCACACACAGGCGCTTGACTCTAGTTTACTCCGCACTAAGGTACTAAACAAGAGTCGCAGAACATGAGGATCGCGAAAATCCTTAGCATTGCGTAAAACGAATCCAAGACGCCTAAAGGATTCCTTAGCAGTAATTGCAACGTGATCATTAAACTTAAGACCGCGATCAAACGTAACGCCAAGATCTTTAATTGTTGACACACGCTTCATGGCATCTTTATCAACAAAGTAGGTGTACCGAATAGGGTTATGTTTGCGATTGAAAGACATAACGTAACACTTATCAGTGTTGAATAACATTTTGTTAGCCACGCTCCATCGATAAATTGTATCGATATCGTTTTGCAAATCAGCACAGTCAGCTTGTGATTTAATTTCAAGTGCAAGCTTTAAATCATCGGCGTACAACCAACATTTGGCTAAATTGACTTCCTTGACCAAGTCATTTATCATGATCAGAAAAAGCAAAGGGCCAAGGACTGATCCCTGACTAACCCCCGAGGGTGTAGGGTAGGGCTTGGAGACGTATGTTCCGTACTTGACAAACTGTTGCCGATCACGCATATAATCCGCGAAGAAACTAAGAAGACAGGGGGTGAAACCAATGCTGCTGAGCTTATGCAAAAGAATATCATTGTCAACCCTATCAAAGGCCTTACGAAAATCGAAATAAAGCACATCCACCTGCAAGCCTCGATCCATGCTACCCGAGACATAATCGACCAGACCAAGAAGATTTGTATTAACAGATCGTCGCGGTCGAAAACCATGCTGTTCATCGCATAAATACTGGCTGACTTGTCTATAAATATCGCTGTGAAGGATGTATTCAAAAACTTTAGCAGGGGAACATAAAATTGCTATGGGACGGTGTTCGTCCACTGCGGTCTTGTTAGAGGATTTAGGTATGGGGGTAACCCTAGATAACTTCCACTGTTGTGGGTAAACGCTGCATTCCAATGACAGATTAAAAATGTGACAAAGGGGGTAGGTTAAATATTTCCGACAAGATTTTAGTATCAGTGCCGGCAAATTATCGGGCCCTGGGGGAGAACTCACCTTGAGCTTGTTCAAGGCACTCACTACATCTTTGGGAGATATATAAGGAATAGAAACAAGTCCTCCCTCGATAGGACCAGCGGAGCAACGATTTACATCTAAGGATGGGGAGTCTTTAAGAAAGACACTCGAAAAATATTCGGCAAAGGCTTCGGCCGCAGATACTCCCTCAAGATTAGCCCCTTTATATGTTACAGAGGGCTCGAAGCCACCTTTGGATCTAAGACTCGAAACATGTCGCCAAAAATGCTGGGGACTCTGCTTAAGATTGGCTTCAACAGATACGGTGTGACGCTCATAAGCAATAGATATACGACTTTTGAGACTACCCCGGAGATCGGAGAAGCTTTTATAGTCGTTACCACATTGCGTCAGTTTCCATACCCGATGCAGCAACTTTTTCTTGCGAATATCTTTAATTATGTCATGAGTAAACCAGACTGGGTATCTGACAGTCGTATTTTTTACCCGCCTTTTTTTGGGCACACATTGATTAAAAACGGCATAAAGTATGTCGTAAAATTTGTCAACAGCAAGCTGAGCATCATTACAATCATAAACACTAGCCCACGAAGACTCACCTAGCACACAATTAAGGTAGGATATATCAACCTTCATAAAATTCCAGTCGCGAGATTCATCGATATTGCTTGGCGGTAGTCGCTTATCGGGTAGACGACGTACCCCAAAACAGGCAGTTACGTCCAGGGGAGGGTGGTAAATATCAACTTTGTTGACGAGGCCGCCAGTTGTGTCCTCCTTTACACTTATATGGAGCTCATCGCATTTCCGCACTAACAATATATCTAGTTTGCTACCATGAGAATTGAAAACTGCATTACAATCAACCATATTACAAAACTCCAAAAAGTAGCCATAATAGTTATTCACACTAACAGAAGCGCTGTTCATATTTAAATCTCCCGTTATTAATAACTTGCCATTCAAAGCTCTGATAAAAGATTCAACTTTACAGAACCAGCTCATGTACTTATCATCCGTCGCACTTGGATTTATATACACGACACATATAAAAATGGTAACACCGTGGAAGGAAAAAGATGCCCACAGGTCCTCGCCGCTCTCGGTTTCTAGTTCGTGTCGACGTTTCAGCTCTATACCAGTACTAGACTTAGCCGAGAGTAGGACACCTCCGCAAGGGGTGCCCCGATCCCGGCGAAGCAGCAACCACCCGTCTGGAATCACCTCAGCGTCCTCCACCGAACTGTCAAGGAATGTCTCTGAAGCAGAAACCAGCATGCTCTCAGTTACTAGTAAGCTTCTTCTTAGTGACGGTAGTTTCGTCTTCAGTCCTCGAACGTTTTGATACAGAATACTAATATCGTTTGAGATCTTACCACACGGCACACTATTCGCCGACCTGACGCTGAAACGGGCGATTATCAGGAGTATGTTTCCTATGGTTCACCCATTTCTTGACTCTTGCATTCTCAGGCCAGACATTGACCGAAAAGCACTTGTCAAAGCAGTCCTCAGGGACGCCTATTTTAAAAGATTTGTAGTTGTTCTTCGTCTTTAGATCTTCTACTGTGCAGGCCTTCTGTGGGAACAGGTCGTTCAAATATTGTTTGACTCCATCTGCACTAGAGACCATATTCCACAGATGCATGTATTTGCGTGGTTCAACTGCCTTAAGTGACGTAACAGCCGGACCGGCAAGACAGCGCAGCGACAGTGACTGCCGGGTTATTTTGCGTCGCACTTCAGTCCAATCTTCACTGGTATGTTTAACAGGCAACGGAAGTGCCTCCAATGTAGCTGCAGTGGTTGAAGTGGTACCTGAACCAGGTCTGCCGCTGCTAGCACTTGGGCTTGCACTCGACTCAGTGGCATTGTCGACTATTTTTGTATACGAAAGGTCTAGGTCTTTTTTAGGCAAATTAATCTTCTTTTTGCGGTGCTTCTGTTGGGAATTAGGGTCATCTTCATCACTCAAAACAAGAACTGGCTGCGATACTACGTGCTGACCCTCTACGATGCTAGAGCGGGGAAGCTGCTCCAATAAGCGCACACGGTGAGATAAGTCGTCTGCAGTAGAACGCAGCACGTCATTGCTTTGTTGCAGTTCAATAATGACGACCCTTTGCGACTCGATTTCGCACGTAAGCCGGTCAGTTATTATATGATGAGATGCGAGAGATCCTTCGAAATTCGCCAATTTCTCTTGCATACTGGTAAAATGGGAATTCATCTTCCTATCCAACTCCTCCCTTAAAATGTCTCGAATGCTGTCAGCAGATAAACAGGAACAGCTGCAAGTACTGCGAGATCCTGTGCGCATTTCGGTGTTATTGCAATTAAAGGGTAGTGCGGCCGGCAGTGGCACCTGTACTGTCATCGTCGCCTTTTGGTCTTTTAGCGTTGGATTAACTGAGGAACGTACCGGTGTATTTGAGTTGTCTCCAAGTTTAGGCTCCTTACAGCGGCATGAAGGGCAAACCCACGATTCCTTGTACTCCTTCGAAAACCCATTGAAGTCTTGTCTGCTAAAGTTCATACAAGTATGATGATATTTTTCCGAGCAACGGCAGCATTGCAAATGAGACGCTCCTCTTATTACACTATTGCAGCCGGCACATTTTTGTTGAGCATTCATTGCTGTATTTAAGGTGAACACAATTTATTTCGAATCCAAACAAATGACGAACACGTCGAATACAGCGAACGGTGTCAACGGACGAGTCTCGCAGGTCGCGTCCAAAGTAGCGTAAGCGCCATGCAATACGCGGCACTTACGCGTTCCAATCGTGCGACGGCAAATCTTTTGCTTATCGTCGTTATTGAAGATTGATTATCGTGTTTATTGATGATTAACACCGATACTAATAGATTTTAATCACTACACTATGTCCGTAGAAGTTTAATGCACATAAATATTATAATATTAAAACTGGAAGTTTACTCTAACTATTAAAAGTAATTTATTATGCACAACACAACATCAAATAAATGTTTCTTGCACGGCGGCGTATTATTTTTATGTATGACAAGTATTACAAGTCAGAAATTACAGTTAAATTAGGTCAAATTATTAATCCACATTTAAAATATTAATCATAATAACACAAAAATACGACTGTCACAAATTAGATGAGTTTTTGGGGCACCCGCAGAGCCTAATAACCCAATTTGGACTAAGTCTACTAGCTAAAACTAGTAACTTTATGTATGACAACCATATCACAAATAAAATTGTGAGAGTTAGTCCAACAATAATATGAGTGCCTTTGGACATTGGACGTGCCTGAAACCTAGATGATAGTGTCAGATACTTACATGATTAAGTTGGCTTGGATATTAAGAATATTTTACATTTCATGTTCGCATTCATTGTATTTGTTTGTAACCTAATAACAAACCCTAATTTTTATTTTAATTAGCCCATACTAACCTTTTCTAAAGCATCCTCCAAATTCTTAACACAGTCAGTGGATTGCTTATTTAGTCTCATCACAGTTTCATAGTTTTCTCTTAACACTTCAATCTCTCTTTCTTTCCCAGTAATAACTTCTTCTTTCATAGCCATCATCTTTTCCATAGAGTCCTCTAGATCTTTCTTCTCTATGGTCAGTTGTTTGCATTTCTCTTGGTAGTCATGTGCTAGGTCTAAAGTTTTGTACAGTTCTGCTTCAAAATGGTTGGTTTTCTGTAAAATATTAAAATATTATTTGGGTTATTATTTGCCAATTTTTGGATGCCTATGGAAATGTATGTCAAATCTGCAAAAATCAAAAAATAGGTTGGTAAATTTTCCAAAGGACTGGAACATACATTAAACCCAAACCCAGTTTATAAATGAAGGCAGGACAAATAAACCAATAAACACACTTCATATATTTATGGGTTGAATGGGTTCTTGGTGAGAATTTTCCTTTTAGTTGGCAACAAGTGCCATGAGTTTTGATCATAATGAATTTGAAAACAGTAGGTTGGCACTGTTGGTAGACCCCACATTCTGAGCTGCTGGCCCCGAGTTCAATCCTTGGACAGGTCAAACATTTGTGTGCATTAATATGTTTGTTTGACCTATGTGTGTGTGTGTATATAAAAAACCTTGTGTGGATGTTCTCCTATATTATTATAATTCAAAATTACCTGTTACTTCACGTAACATTTATCGGATATGTCCGACTATAGTTTCACCAACCACCAACCTTTAACATCACAGGCGCTACGAGCTGCCGCCCACAGTGCTAAGAGAGACATTATCGAAACAGGCACTCCTTGAAAAAGACCACGTAATGTGGTTGAAACTATAGTCGAGCCAATCCGATAAACATTGAATAATTGAATATTGTGAGTAATCCCATATTTCTATGTAAAACTGAGTGAAACTCACATTATTTTTCATAATAAAAATAGAATTATAGTTAAAACAGGTTTACCTTCTGAGCATCATCAGCAACCAGCCTAAAGTTGTCAACTTCTCTAACCATCTTCTGCAATGCTGCTCTGTGCCTTTCTTCAGCCTTGTCCAAACTTCCAGTGATCCTCAACCAGGCATCTTTAAGCTTAGCAATGGCAGAGTCCTTTGCTCTATCAACTTTGATGGCGACAGCTAACTTTTCCTGTTGCTCAAGTATCTTCTTTTGAAGCTGTTGGATCATGGCTTCACAGTGCTGGAAAATAATAAACAACATAGGTACAAAAATACAACAATGAGCCATGTTAAGTACCTTGAAGTTGGAAATATGCTTATAATATCAATAAAAAATAAATACATCTAAATTTTAACTACTTCCAGTGATCTATTTTTCATGATACCATCAAACTGTTCAAATGATGGAGCTGGAAGGTATGCCACAGAAACCTTCAAGGTATCTATTACTGTACAAATGTCTATATATATATATATATATATATATGTAAATACTATGCAAAACAAACACAATTAAGTGTAAATCCTTCTAACATGGGTTTAATAAGGTTGTTTGTAATATAATTTCATGATCATATTTCATTGCATTAAATCCTTATTTTGTGTATTTAAAAACTATTTCTTGATTAATCTAAAATGTGACAAACTTTAAAAAAGGAGAACGATAATGGAATGACAGAATAGAGACGTCAGGGATTTTTCATCAATTTGGATTTTGGGAGAGAGAGTATTGGATCACGGATTACGTCCGATTAAAAAGATTATAGGTAGATTCCAATTTGGTGTGCCGAGACACGAAATAATTATATTCCCTGGAAACCTTAGTTGACGGTGAGGTGTTGAAGTTGGTGAAATAGTGATTTGCACCTGACGAGTCACTCTCGATATTGTCAATTACATTCCTGAAGTCAAGACTTGGAAAGATATTTTCATATGTATTAATTAATAACAAATCGAGGGTGTTGGTTTGATAAATACTCTCGCCCTGATATATAAAACAAGTTATTGGGGGTATCCTGTGTTCTCTGAGCTCAGAACTGAAGCCTTCGATAAAGCAAGAAGCTAACTGGAACCTTTGATGGAAGGTGTGTGTGTGGACTTGTGGTGAAGTATTATCCGCCAGGTCATGTAATACTTATTATTATAACTTTATTTATATTTCTGATGTTCCTTTTTATTTTTTAGTTAGCTAGCTAGGCCTTCAGCTAGGTATACTACCAATGTAAGTAACCATTACATTATATGTTCTTATCAAGTCGTAGTCAATTTTGCAATGAGGAAAAATGATATCCTTGGATTCAGACATTATTATTGTGCCATGAGTTGTTATAGTAGATCCAACCGTTTATCCTCTTTTTGACAGCACCAATAGAACGTAACATGACGATGTTACGCAAAAGTTAACTTATAAATGCGAGGTTTTAAAAATATGACAACTGCTTAAATTTGCTCCTTGATCCCGTATAATAATCATCTTTCACAAAATGAGTCCATAAGTGCAGTAGTTTTTTTATAAATTCCATAAAATAACAAACGTTTTTAAAAAATTACGTTCTATGGCTATCAACATAGTGATGTTACGAAGTTACGATTGAGATATCGATATTGTTTATGAACTATTTTTACACGGGTGTTTTCCGTTCTCGGCACATAATATCGGATTTATTTTTATGTAAAACCGTTATATTGATGCGCCTCAGGAAAACATACAGCATTATTTGAAGACGTGTTTATCTCCTGGTGTATATCCAAAAAAGAACAAGGTTATGATGACTATGATGATTACAAGTACAAGTCATACTTGACGAAGCTGTTACCGGTTAAATCTGGGATGGCCAGCGAGCAACACGGAAGGGAGTAGGCATACACAGCGTTTCCCCTCTGTCAAAGTACAAGTCCGCATGGACCATGGAGTTTGATAATATACTGTGGGGTGAGGGCGGGGCTAGATTTGTGAATGGTGCTTTATTTTTTATGTGTTAGTGATTTGGTTGTGTGAGTATGATCGGCAATGGATCGGTACAGGTATGTTTTGTATGTAATAGTGCGGCTTTGCGCTAGTGTGCAACTTCCCCTCCCGCAAGAAATGACAGAAAGATTTGAACAATATTTTTTAGCTAAGGCTACTCCCTTCCGTGTTGCTCGCTGGGGATGGCAGACATTAAAGTCTGCCGTTTGGTACCAGAAAATAGTAAAGTTTGAGCAACCCCAATTCCAATTTAAGCAAACGAAATCTAATCTTTTATTTTTATTTATTTATTAATCAAAATCAGATTCATCGTTGCTGTCACTCGAGCTATTGCCGACATTTATAATTAATTGTTGACTCATATAATCTATCGCCACGTGTTTATCCCAATCTGCCATTATAGTTTCTTGTGTTTTTTGAATTACATTTTGCCAGCTTTCCGCAGTTACTTTCACACATGCATTTTTTAATAAATTTACCATTTTGTTTGCCGTGAATGGGGGTTTTGTGTTATTTCTAGCAGCGTGTCCTTTAACTTGAGCCCATATTAATTCAATGGCATTGTATTGACAATGATAGGGTGGAAGTCTAAGAACCCAATGACCATGTTCTGCAGCTATTTCGTCGATCACATATCGTTTTGGGAAGTGTTTTTTTGTTCGTAATATATTTAGTAATTGTACTTTTAGTAAGGAGTTATCAACATTTTCACCATGTCGTTGAAGCCAGTCAATGATTACTTGTTTTTTGTCGGCCTGGGTCGGCATTTTATCAATTTGGCGTGAGTGATAGGATGCGTTATCCATAATAATAACTGACGGTTCTTCCAATGATTGTACCATTTCCTTAAACCAACTTTCGTAAACCTCAGAATTCATTTCTTCGTGGTACTCAACTGTTTTTTTGGATTTAAAGGCCAACAAAGCATCTGGCATGAATCCTTTCACAGACCCTGCATGGCAAATGATTAGACGTTCTCCTTTTCCCATCGGTACTGAGGTAGTGGAAGCAGCGGTGTCATCAGTCCAGCTCTTAGACACTGTGTGGTTCGCATTCAGCCAAGTTTCGTCAGTGAAAACAACATTTGACCAATCTGTAATTTTTTTGGCTTCGCTCAAAAATTCGCAACGAGCAAAAGCTACGTCGCGACGCTCCATCAATATTTTGCGTT
Source organism: Selenia dentaria (assembly GCA_917880725.1). NCBI lineage: Eukaryota > Metazoa > Arthropoda > Insecta > Lepidoptera > Geometridae > Selenia > Selenia dentaria. The sequence continues at coordinate 35,542,953 of OU862883.1, forward strand.
TGTCCGATTTTTTATAAGTAAATCCAATTTCATTCAAGACCTTTACCAATGACGATTTTTGACCTCGGAACAAATCACATTCACGCAAAGAAGCAACAAGTTTTTTAAGTGTTGGAACTTCTTTACGTAAGTAATAGTTATATATATGACGGCGTATAGCGTCTGCGTCAAAGTTGTCAACCGAAGTCACACGACGTGGTTGGCGTTTTTTCTTCGGCGTACGAAGCTTATTCTCCTGCATGCCGCTTGTTCCGTAGGCTTCGGTAGTAATTTTTGTAATCGTAGATGCACTAATACCTAACGCGGCCGCAACGCGCTCTCTCACTTGCGACAATGGTAAAAGCGGGCCGCCATTTTGATACTCTGCTTCAAAGTAATTACGAAGCTTGATCACCATTTCTCTCGTCTGTCCTTTCAGCACTGATCCTTTCGGCATTTTATAGTTCCAATATAAAACTCAGCAAATAATTACTAGCACGGGCGTCTTGTTGCGAGTGACAGTGACAAATACAAAACGGCGGTGGACCATTGAGTTTTACTACCTTGATAAAATACTACTGCTTACCCATAGACAAAAAAATTGGCAGTCATAGGAATTGCCGATAGAAGTGAAAACTTATAACTCAGAATTTGATAGCTTACCTTGGAAACTACACGGGTGTAACCGGACGGCGTGGCCTCGCCATCTGGGCATGGCCATCTAGAAATGCGTCAGCATTTCCCATTGGCTGATGCGTTTCTAGATGGCCATGCCATGACGGCCTGTCCACGCCCTTTCAACATTCCCCATTGGCTGACGTATTTCTAGATGGCCAATAGCCATGGTCATGGCGCCATTCCTAGGACTATTCTCTTTCCGCACAGACTCGATAGAAAAATGAATCGAAATCGTGTCCACTATAATCACTTGGTCACAACACTTTAACTGACAAATTAGATCTGTCAAAAAGAGGATAAACGGTTGGATCTACTATAAAGGTGGTGTTTCTGGCATTGAAGCAGGATACTGAAGAAGGTGGTGGTAAGATTTTTGATACCCATCACCTCTTCAGTTTAATTTCTTTATCACTGCTGTACCTAGTCAATGCTTTCTCTTAGCTTCTTTTCTATTACATAATTCCTATTTTACTAAGCATTTAAAACCATGGTGACATATCAGGTGTGTTCGTTTAGCTCATGAGGGCATTGGTGGCATTGTCATTGATGGCTCTTTTGTTAAAGCGTTTTGCCACTTTTGCTCACACCCTATTCGAACGCTTAACTGAGCATAAGACCTAAAATCTGCTGCCTAAAATGCTGTCAAATATGTATCAGTCAAAGAACGATCACAAACAACCATGCTCCGGACGTGGGTCAATAATTGCACTTTTTGGTGGCAAAAATTCTTCTTTTTTAGCTTTCCGAACGCTGAACAAAAAGAGACATGAATGACATTTTCACCCACAGATTCCCAATTCGAATGCCCCTTGTGAGCGTTTTTAGCGTTATTTTCGCTTTCGTTATTTTTTATATTTTATTTTCAAATGAACACAAATAGCCTATTCGAACGCACTAATCTTTACATTCTTATGTTAAAATGTTCTGTGTAAGTACTTTAGGGTTGTGACTTACCTCTCTTTTCAGTCTTTCTTCCTCCAATTTCACACTATCAACCCTATCTGCCCTCTCCCTCTCCCCTCTTTCACCCCACAGCTCACTTAAACTCAACAAGTCTGTATCAATTGATTCTATCAGTTTATGCTGCATGGCTGTCATCCTAATTCCATCTTTATGATCAAAGCTATAAGGTCTCATTTGTGGCATTTTAAATTCATCTTTCTGTGGAGATTGCAGGTAGCTCTCAGTTGAACTTTGAGTTGTACGACTATTTTGAGCTTTGTACTGTTCCAACACTCTTGTAGCTCTATCATAGATCTTGTTTGAAGTTGGTTTAAAAGTATCCATGTAATTTGTAGATTTTTTTGGAGTTGATGTCAACTGCACATCTTTGTTAGAGAAGTTTAGTCTTCTAATACTTGGCGACCTTACTTCTTGAGATTTAATTTCATGTTTGTGACTATTGTCAATGGTCCTGTCGACACTTTCACTGTATGGATGCTTACTCATAGACTGCACTGGATCATTGATTTCATTTGTCTGGACTGATGGTACAGATCTTTCAGCTTGTTGCAGTGGGTTCCCTTTGACTAAGTAAATATATTTGTCTAAGACATTACTAGATACAATTCTGCCACTTGGTAATCTGATATGATCATCGTCAAGTTTTGCATCTAATTTCTGTGATATATAGTCACCTGTTGCTTTAATAATATTCTCAGGGCTTAGGGTATGTTCCTGATCCTTGCACTTTGACTCCGGGCTTTCATAACTCTCAACTTTTGTGAGGAATTCATCTATTTCATTCAAGAGAAGCTTGTCGGTCTTCTTGTTAGGTGTTGATGTAATGCTACTGAGATCACCATCCATGCTTATGGTATCATTAGCTTCTAAGTGTTTACCGGCTGTTAACTTTTCTAATTTTAGAGGAGGTATTGATTTAGTGCGGGTACTCACAGAGTCAAGGCTGGTTAGAGATAAATCGTGATTGTACTCCTTTCTGATTGTTCTACGACGTCGCCGGCGTGGGAACGTGAAACATTTACGATCTAGACTATGACTGTCGAAGCTGTCGCTAGTTTCCAAAGTCTTTTGCCTTGTTTTTCGGCCAACACTCGAAATATCACTACTTATTTCCAAGCTTTCTAACCTCGATTCTAGCGTATGCACTTGGCTGACTAACTTGTCGAGTACTTGGGCCGTACATGAGAGTGGTTTGTGTACCACGGTTCTAGAGGACTCTAGCAGGGAATCCTCGGATCCCGAGCTCTGAACGAGGAAGAAATTCGGTGGTATCAACAGGAGAACATCGGTGTCGTCGGTCTCACTCATCACAGCAATCTACCTGACTTGTACTAACAAAATATTTTGCCATTATCCGCATTATAGCGCAGATGAAACTTTGATCGTTTAAATATTGTAGTTGTTAGACAGATACGATACTTACTAGCTAGATTAGATAGTAAAATTACATGATTTGTACTGTACTAAACCAAACCAAACAAAAATCAACAACACTTTTTTTTTAATTTTAATTAGGCCACAGACTATAGCCATAGTAAAGGAAACAATTTATGGCAAGCTTATTGCCAGTGTCAATGTCGAGTCCATAGAAATATTGTGTCACGTCACAGTACAAAGATGCAACAGTATAGAAACTAAGCCTAGTTGATGAAATAATGATCTATGCTCCATTGAAGCTATAGGGTTGTTAAATTTAATGTTTTATGGTATTGTAAAGATGCAACAGTATTGAAATTAAGCCCATAATATAACTACTTACGCACCATTAAAGCATTAGGGTTGTCACTTTTAAAGCTTTGGTTTTGTTGCAACAGAGTTCAAACAGCCGTATACTACGCAAGACGAAGGTGGCATTTTTAAAAAGATCGCGGAAATAAACTTATACGTGACCTAACATAACATAAAATGATAGCAGTCAGTCAAGTGTGACATTAAAATTTCATATTTATGATTATATAAAAAATGTTATGATGTAGAAATAGTTTGTAACACTCACTACTGACGGCACCGCGACAACCGCTTAGGGGTCTCGTCGATTCGCATGTTTGTAGGTAGTTTCCATACTGTTCTCTATATTTCTACTGTGGCCAAGTCGTGGATATAGTCTGATTTATCTATGGTTTCAAGTGTGATACAGATCACGCACGTAAGTTGAACCCACGGAGTACTTTGTTAGGTTGAACCTTCGAACATGGTATTTTTCATCAAAGGAATTTAATAATTTTATTACTACTAGCTGCACCCCGCGGTTTCACGCCCGTAGTGAAGGACGATGATGACGATGAAAATTATTTTGCCGTTGATTACGATTCGTTCAGTCGTTTATGCGTGGTAAGGCGTGCTTAAGAGCGAAAACAAAAATAGCCTCAGTTACTCCATAAAACATCAGCTATCTGCCAGTGAAAGTCGCGTTAAAATTGGTCTAGCCATTTCAGAGATTAGCCGGAACAAACAGACAGGCAGACTAATAAAAAAAATATTATTTTTCTTGTACGAGGGTGAATCAAAAAGTTCTTAGAAGTGCATATATATGAAACCTTTTTGGATCAAGTTCGATATTCAAATTAAAGAGTGTCTATCACACTATATTTATGCAGACTGTCACTTGTTTTTGTCAGTTCGTTCGCATGTAGGTAATAAATTTTTTGTGCAACGAGTTGCTAAAAAGTCAAAATTATTGATAAAAGTGAGTTACGTGCGGTGATAAAATATCTCAGTTTGAAAAAAATGTCTACGAAGGAAATTTTTTTGGACATTCAGCAGACATTAGGGGGTGATGCTGTACCCTATTCTACGGTTGCGTACTGGGTGGCTGAATTTAAAAGAGGTAGATCAAGCTGTAAAGATGACCCGCGTTCTGGGCGGCCTTCAACCTCCGTTACAGAAGAAAATGTCAAAAAGGTTGAGAATCTGGTTTTGGAAGACAGAAGAATGACTATAAAACATATAGCTGAGATCCTAAAGATATCTTTTGGTAGCGTTCAATCCATTTTAATTGATTCACTGGGGTTCAAAAAAGTGTCTGCAAGATGGGTGCCACGAATGTTAACCGACGAAAACAAAAAGCGACGTTTGGAAATATCCAAGCGTAATCTCGAAATGTTCCAGCGTGATTCGGATAATTTTTGCCGTCGTCTTGTCACCATGGATGAAACGTGGGTCCACCATTTTGATCCTGAAACTAAAAGACAAAGCATGTCTTGGAAACGACCATCCTCTCCATCCATTAAGAAATTTCGAGTTGCTCCTACCGCTGGCAAAGTTATGGCCTCTGTGTTCTGGGATAGTGAAGGAATCCTTTTTATTGATTACATGCCAAAAGGCCAGACGATTACTGGACCCTATTATGCAAATTTAATCCCGAAAGTGCGTGAAGCGATTAAAGAAAAACGTCGTGGAAAACTGTCGTTGGGCGTGTTGTTCCTTCAAGATAACGCTCCTGCTCATCGATCGGAAGTTGCGCTCAACGCAATCCGCTGTGCTGGCTTCAATCTCCTTGACCACCCACCATATTCTCCGGACTTAGCCCCAAGTGATTTTCACTTATTTCCAAAATTAAAAGAGGAAATTCGTGGAACAAAATTTCACGATAATGACGCGGTTATAGCTGCCGTAGAGGACTTTTTCGAGAGTCAAGAAAATAATTTTTTTTCACAAGGAATAAGGAAGTTAGAAACGCGTTATTCTAAATGCATTGCATTGGAGGGAGATTATGTAGAAAAATAAAATATTATTATTTAAATCTTTGCATTTTTTTATATTGATTCCAAGAATTTTTTGATTCACCCTCGTAAGTACAGTCTAGGTATATATACTTTCACATGCATTTAGTGAAAAGCTTTTTTTGTAATTACAAATATACACTTCAATTTTATTCATCTGTTTAGATTACTTTAGATGAATACATAGAATGAGTTTTAAATGTTTTAGCGTTAATAAATACTCTTTTATATCTAGATTAAAAAATCATTCAATATTTTGCTACAATTTAATATCATCCTACGTAATCTTACATACGACATACTCGTAATATACTTTAACCACTACATGGTTAACATAAATTAACCAACACGAGTAGGCATATCTTTCAATAATTTTCCAATATCAATCGAACAGCTGATGCCAGTGTAGCTGCAGCCACCGCAGTCACGTGTCCAGTGCATTGGTCTTCATCAAGTTGACTGGTCTTTTCAAGGACATGTTCCCTTGAAGCAACGGAGTGGGTTTCATCGAAGCAACCCCATGAAGTTTGGTACTGAAGGAGGCTCGACAGCCACGATTTCCTTAGAAACTTTCCATGTCCTTCTAGAGTGCACAGGGCAACTGAAAAAAATCTATTATATATTCATCTTCAGTCTTTGAGCTCATTGATCGAGCGAGCGAAACGTCTCTGCTTTAACTGACCAAATTGACTTTTATCTGTCCGTATGTTTGTTAGGTTGTATGTTGGTCCTCTTGTACGGGTTGCGTTTTTCAACCAATCTTGAAGAGACTTGGTATGCATGTTGTATTATTCAACTGGTCTTAAAAAGGGGGAAGTTTGCTGGGGCGCTATTTACCGACCGGTTTTGATAAAATTTGGTACACATATTAATAGGACTGTAAAGAGATAGAAAAGATATTTTACATGATATTGCACTGCACAGCGCTGGTTGGATCGAGATATTTGCCATACCTTTTGGTACTTATAGTACCTAACGTTTGCAATACTGTGTTTTGGTTTAAAGTCTGATTGCTGCCAAAATTACAGGCACATGAGACTTAACAAGTTAATGTCTCAGGGTTACGGTGCAGTGCAGTTTGTCACTTGTGAGGAATTGCATCTGCGGGGCTATTATGTATCTCAGTTGCTAACAAATAATGATCGAAATTTTGAAAAATGGCGGCCCCATGTCAGTTTTGTTTTGACAATTCTAGTAAGCAAAAATATTAGTAAGTTGATGACTGAAGCACGGGCCTTACTATGAGCTCTTAAAGCAGGACTTCTAGATAACTGCCCGGTTTATTCGTACCATGACAACTTTAAAGCAGGCCTGCCCAGGCCTACTATTCAAGAACCGCAGAAAAACCGTTATCACTTGTTTTTTTTGTATGGACTCTCGTTAACATGTCGCTCTATACTCACTCAGTTTATTAGCTTACAAACGTCTAGGAGTCTGCAATGTTGGTTATAGTAAATTGTTAGAATGCCAGAGACAATATTATCCGTTCACCTTTGAGAAAAACAATATTCAAACAGTTCACCTAAATGAGCGTCATGGTATAATTTCATTCAAAACTGTTTATGCCAGGTTTAGGAACTGCACTGAACTTGCATGGTTTTTACGAAGCTGATAGTAAGGCCCCAGAATAAAGTGACATAGATTCGCCTTGTTTTTACGATTTCAATCAAAATTTGTTAGTAACTGAGATACATACTAGCCTTGCTGGTCTAGGCAGTCAGCGGCTATCACTTAACATAAGGTGGGCCTCGTGTTTGGACCGTTTCCTATTAGGAAACGGTAACATTAAAAAAACATTGTTTTTTTCCTAATCGCTCAGTAATTTCACTTTGTTAATATGCCTTCAAATGCATGAGAACGTTTAACTTTCATGTGCAGCTTACTTTGCTCAAACATAATATCGACATTTCCGTATCCATTGTCAGCGTTGTATTCGGCCTCTCTGTAAGCCATCTCGCAGAAACTACTTCTCATGAGCTCATCCATGTAGACGGAAAATATGGAACATCCTCGGCTAATTCGAGCATTGATTAGTAAGAGCAGTCTGAAAACAAAACAAACGTGACTGAAACCATATTACCTAATGATTAGCAAATTTGTACTTTATATATACTAGTTGCCCCGTCCCTGCACTTCCAACCAGTGGTATAAATACTTAGGTAGACGCTATGTTACACAACATTTCCATCCGTGTTCGAAATGTCACAATACATTTTCTGTAATTTATTATTATGACCCCAAAATAAACCATAAAGGTACAAGTTGGAAGCGGCCAACGACGACTATATCTTCAATATAAAAATAGATTTAAAAAATACAATATAATCTTTTGCTTAAGTATTTATTCTTATAATAAATTTAAGACCTACATCTTAAATATTTGCCATTAGAATATTTATCAAATTACTGTTTGTTCAGTCATTCAATAAGCATTCTATATATTTATACTTTCATGTTTTAGTATAAATATTGCAACCATAGTGTGACCATAGGGTGAATTTATTAACAAAAACCGAGCTTAGGCGAGAACACTCAAATCACATGCGACAAACGCTTGCGCGATGTAGACCTTGCAAATTAGTCACGCCATCTAGTACAAAAATTTTGAGCTACGGTTTCGACTAACATGACGTCTTTACGATTTAATAAGGACGTCTTTTAACTAGATGTCTTCCATTGGTCAATTGAAAGATGACGTTAGGTTTTGGAATTTTTGTAGGCACTAATGATATGACGCATTATTGACTTCATGTAGACGTGTTCATATAGAAGGTCTCTCTATGATATTATTATACTATTTTATACTATATAAGAGGTCTAATTTGTGTCCAAAGACGTACCGACCTTAATGTACTTTAAATGGACGTCTGTGCAACGTCACTTTTCGTCTTACGTCATCGGTCTGCTACCTGGGATGAAGCAAAGACATGTCGTCTACTGCTGCGACGTGTAGCCGGCTACCGACTTACACCTTATGCTAAATAGTTACACTTTCGCCTTATTTTTGATGGCAAGACTCCAAATGAAGGACGTTTTTAAATCTGTTTTCTGGATATTAAATTAATATTTTTAAATTAATTTCAAGTCATTAAATAAATTTCAGTCCAGTCATCAAACCACCATTACGTAAATCTTGTAGCGAACCCTAGGGGTTCGCGTACCCCACTTTGAGAAACCCTGGCTTCAACAACAACAGTTTTACCGACACAGCAACACTAAAGTCAAGTAAGCATAATTGCTATTCAGCTTACCTATGGGTTAGTGCGTAACCATAATTAGTTCCAAACATTAGCGCATTGTAGCATTCCACTGGAAGCTTACAACGTACCGGATATTTTGATGCGTTCTCTTCACTCTCTGCTAGAAACTGCAAGCATGAGTCTGCAACCAAGGACAATAGCTAAGTACTAAGTTGATACTAAATTACTGGCTAGAACTTATTATACATACAAAATCTCATGAGTTTGACACAATACATAATATTAAACTGTTATGTACGTTATAACACTTAGGGCCCGAATAAGTAGACCCGGGTTTCGCGCATAATTATACATACGGCGTGTAACAAAAAGGTGTTATAAGTATTAAAACCACACACGCAGAAGCTTGACTAAAATTGGGATCTGTAACTACTGCGTCCCGGAATGCGTTAACATTCCAAGTTATGAGTTACCAAAGTTTTTCTAACACTCAAGCAGGTTCACCCCTGAAAAACTAAGCCAAATACTGCAATGACCTCCAGAACGTAGCCTAAATGATGAAGGCCTAAAAGATGTGTGAGCCCCAGGATGTTTTATTCTTTACGATCATTAGAAAAACATTGTGCTGTACTTTCAATCCCCAACCAGTTAATTGATGGTATATTAACTAGTTAAATAATACTATAATAATAAAATAAATATTTAGTCCTAATATTACATTAGATGATGATAGTGTTTGTGTGTGTACAAATAAATAATCCAATAAAATTTAAATGCGATCCATGCTCGCGCACACATGCTTCAGTACCTACCTACCCTTTTTTGAATATTATAAGTAGGCAGGTACTAAGTACGTAGTACCGTGAAGTTACATTATTGTATTATTTATTGGTATCTCTCGCTTCGAAGCCAGGGTCACTACCGATTCGGTTGGCTACAAGCTACAAAGCTGTCAAATAATCGGGGTATAGGTACTTGTAGTTCGTACAGACAAGACGACGTCAGGTGCGTTCGTTTAGTTTTTTGGGCATTGGTGGCGTTTTCATTGATGGCTCTTTTGTTAAAGCGTTCGTAAAGCTCAAATACCTACGTTATTTTTGCCACTTTTGCCCACACCCTATTCAAACGCTCAACTGAGCATAGACCTAAAATCGCATGATTAGGTATGCTGTCAAATATATAGCTGTCAAAAAACGATCAAAAACAACCATGCTCCGGGCGTGGGTCAAAAATTGACAAATTGAACAAAAAGAGACATGAACGCTCACAAGGGTTCTATTCGAACGCGCTAATAGATGTATTGTATAGATATTACTCAGGAAGTATTTACCAGACAGCCGCGGGTGTGGTATGTTACTATCGATGTCATCCACTGCACGTTGGTATTTGCTCCATTTTGGAAACAGATGCAAATATATGTTTTTTGGCGATTCTAGATCCAACTTTGATATTCGCATCGACCAGTTCGTGTCATTGCTGAAGAGAGAAGCTGCAGGACAAAGGAGAGAAATGTTTAGATTTGTGCTGGCCCGTATTTTATGTTAAACGATAATGAAATGGGTGTCTTTACCTCATTTATAGTTACCTGGATCTCTGCAATGGACAAACTTTTAGTAAAGGTTTCGCTCTTTCTACGCTTACTCTAAAGTCAGAAAAATGATAAAATGAAGGTGGATGCTGATGGATGATGAAATAATTAACCGTCGTCGTTGAGCCGTGTGCACAATCAAATTAGACAGTATATAAGGTTTTCTAATTGGGGTCCATGGACCCATTAGGTGTCCGTAACATGTGTGCGGGGTACATGTAATAAATAAAAAAAAGGGGTTGGATCTTATATCAAGTCGCCCTCAGTCGTCGGAGCCCCCTCCCCTTTTCCTTATCCTCCGCCTACTAAGGTGACTTATTTTAAGATTTTTACCAAAAATTTAGGCAAAGTACCAATATCTTCATCAAACTTGGTTTTTTTATAGTTGGCTTTGCTTTCTCGTGCTAAAATATTCTGGGAAAGTGTTGGTTGGGAAGTTCTGAAAGTGCTCTGTAGCTCCAAAAAGTTTGAGAATTACTGCAATAAAGGTACCTTATTTTAACAAAATTTTAAACTTCCATTCTATTGTACCCGATGTTAGTGATAGCACATTATTATCAACAAAAAATAAAGTACTGGCCGGAACTTAATCAAATTTAAATGGTATGAGAAGCTCCAGCTTTGATATAAAACGAGAATCGTTAAAACCGGTTAAAAATTAATGAGAGACATAAAAATATAATTTTCGAATTGAGTACCTCCTTTAGTTTGAAAATTCTCGTGAGTTTGACAAAAGGAGGTACCTACTCCTTAGAAGAATTACAATGAGTATATATACGTATTTATTTAATATCTAAACCGACTTTACTCACGTATTTATCCGACATTATCGACCTAGGTTTCGGAGCGTATCGGATATGCCCGAATATAGGGCGACGATCCGCGACGCGATCTTGCAGCGCTCCCTGAGGATAGGCATCGGACATATATATGCCCGAACTGAAACCTAGCTCGATAACGTCGGCTAATTACGTGGGTAAAGTCAGTTTTTAAATAAATAAGAGTACTTCCTTGTTTGGAAGTCGGTTGAAAAAGTAAAGGTACTTACCGATGTTCATCCAGGTGTTTTTGCTGAGGAAATCTTCATGGAAACGCAGCTCTAGCAGTTCGTCAGTTTGCATCAATAAATATTTAACGTGACTTCGGATAGACATCGGCAGGATGTCATGATGCAAGAACGGCCTTAGATTCACTAAAAACAAGTGTTTTCATATAGTAAGAGAAGATCTTGTACTATGGTTTATTGATGGGTGGTGCAGCCGACAAGCACCACAAAATCGAGGGTCATGCTCGATTTTTGTACTACTAAGTATTACCTAACTGGCTTAGGTGTCACCTAAAATGTTGGTGAAAACGGACATCACTCTAACAATTTGCAAATTTTAAGTTCGAGGGATTCGTGCGGTGTCATTGAATCACTAACATTGTGTAAAGTTAAACTCACCGTTTACTAGAAACAATCCAAACAAAGTGTTTAAATCTAAATACTGTTTGTTATTCAAGAAAAAGAATACTATTCGATCAAGTGAATTCATATAACTCTGCAAATCTTTATGTGCCGGAAAATCACTTCCGACTTGAAAATCACTGATTCTTACGTAACTTTCTTTATTCAATGCACCAACTTGACAAGAAATAATTATAATTATCAATGAAATATTAATTATTTTTAAGAATACAGCCATGTTTACATGTTTACTTCAAAGGTATTCTTAGTGTTTCAGCGTCTGAATTCAAATGAAAACTGTTGTTTTCCCGCCGGCCACTTCGCTTTTATTTCTTTCGAGATAAGATGAATAAAAATGTCCTCACAGCGGGGAATGGATTATGTTACAAAGATAAATATACCGCGTAGATGAGACACCCTGTAGCTGCCGAGATTACCTATTGTGGTTTTTAGGGTCTCTCGATTGCAAAAGGAACCCTTTAGTTCGGTTTTTACTGGTTTCGGTTTATCTGCACCATAATATATATGTTTGTGAATTGACACTTTTTGGCTAACTAGAGAATAGTGTTAGTACCTACGAATTTCACTTTCGGCATCGGAATGTGAGTCGTTGGAGGAGTGGAATTCGCTTCTAATTGTTGATGGAAGGCCTTTTGGTGCAAGAGTTGGTCGTCCGTTGTCACTGTTGGCACCGCCGAACACTTTACCTCGAGCAGTAGAGAACCAACAATGTTTAAAGGTTAAGTAGTACCTACTGTAAATACATAATGTTTTTTTTACAATATGATTTATACCACTAACGCCTGTTTAGCGATACCATACATTTCGATTTTAGATAGAAGAATTTATATCCTCGGACGGGATTCGAACCCGCGTCTACCGACAATCCGTATCCGACGCCATGACGTCTGAATCCCGTCCGAGGATGTGAATTTATTTCACTAAAATTGCAATATAGATTATCAAATGTCTGAAACTTAAAAAACTACGACTTCGTACGCGTCTCGATGTGACGAGCACAGGCAGTATGAGTGTAGCGCCTTGGAAGAGCTTCTGGATGGCACTGCAATGCAACTAAGTATGTCAGGCGGGTGGGACTATACGCAGCATCGGGCACTGTTGTTCCTGTTTTGAGAAGTCGGGTTTTTGTGGGTTGGATCCATAAGTTAATATTATCTTATAATATAGTAAGATGTTATGTATTAAAGAGCGTTAGGAGACTCCCTATATAAGAGCAGTAGAACTCACCGAATGAGTTCGACCGCGGGGGTAGTACTGCATCCACACATTTTTCTACGGTGAAGCAGTAATATTCGCAATACTGCGTTCTGGTTTGAAGGTTGCCGGCGAAATTACAGGCTCATGAGGTTATGGGCGCAGTGCAGTTCGTCACTAGTGAGCATCTTTTCTAGGCATAGGTTACCACTTAACATCAGGTGGGCCTCGTGCTTGTACCGTCTCCGTATCCTTAACTTATAGCAATTTATCTTCTTTATGAGTAGGTTATATCATAGGTACCTACCAAATATTATGCGACCAACGTGCCCTTAAAGCTTAGGTAACCTAATACCTATCTAAATTCTAAACACTGAAGAAAATTTCGGTAGAAAACTTAGGTGTAATACTTGTTTACTTAGTTGATATTCCTTGTCGATTACCTAGATAAGTTTAGGTAGACATTGGTACTGATTCGCTTGTGCGTACACTAAACTAAAATCCTCTAAACTACGGTAGTTCTTATTATGTTAATACTAAGATCCACATTCTTGTAACACTTAGAATGATAATTCTAAACATATGATTATTCTATTCAAATGTGGGTAGTTTTATATGAGTTTGGTTTAGTTTAGAGAGCACCTACTCACATGACGATTAAATTTGCACTAAATGTACCCACAATTAAACAGAAACGGCAAATTTAAGAATTGTCACTTGCAAGCATTATACGAATTTGGACTTTAGCATGAACAGAATAAGAACTACCATGATTTACTAAAAAAAATATTTTAGTTCGCTAGTTAAGTTTGGTGATCTGAACAAGCGAATTACTACCATTACCTCAATTGTATGTAATCTAAAATTAATTTATGAAGAAATTGGTATGAATGTAAGTACCCAGTCCAAGTAAATTTATGCGGGGATAAGCTGTGCCTTGAGCTTTTGTAAGCCCCGGGGCGCCCGGGGCGGACGCGAGCGCACGGAACAGCAATCAGTCGAGGTGTTGGCAGTTCATCGGAATCCGGAGCAGACATAAATAACATTTAAGCTTTCTTACTTCTATTTTAGGGTTTCACACGAGACTACGGGAACCTCTAGGTGCTATAGGCTACGCTGTCCTTCCGTATTAAAAGGCTGTATCTTTCTGACCGTATGGTTCTTAGTAGGTAGGTACGTTTATACAATTTTGGGTTTCCTAATGACTATCCGAACTTTATATGACAATATATTACATTAAAACCAACGTTTTTTTCTAAAACGTGTTATTTCAAAAATTATTCACTAAGTAACGTTTTTAATACAGTTAGTTTCCAAAACCTCTTATTTCATAAATGTTTTATATCACAAACAACCACAATTCACATTACATACATAGGTATATTTCGCAAACGTAAATCTTGTTAAAAATATCTAATTATATTTTATTTTTTGTTAAATTTTGATTTCATATTTTGTTTCTTTTACATACCTACCTACTTATTCACATTATACAAAGTGTCACTCTCAGAGCAAATAGGTAGGTACTTAGGTACCTATTTATAAAGAGTACCTCAGTTACGTTATGGGTAGGTAGGTATTTTTTTTGTGCACTAGGTACTCTATACAACTACCTATAAAAAATTAGCTAATCTATTATAGGATTGGAGCCACACTCATTCATTACTTAGTTTAGAGCGCCTGCCGCTGCCGCGGCACGCTCGCTTCGCTCGCTCGGCTTGTGCGTAGTTTTGTCGCAGTTCCAACATGACCTAACTTTAAGTTTGAGCTGCAATCATTCATAACTTATTTTAATCAAACGTTTGATAAGTACCTAATGTAAATATAATAATAATCGTTGGTCAAACTATACTTGTATTACTAAATGTACATAGCTAACATTTCTAGGTAGCTATTATCATTAATATAAATATGAAATGAACCGTTTCTCAGATGTATGTAAATAAGACCATTTGAATTTTTTTTTTGTAAAATAAGGATTGACTTTTTCATATGTTTGGTTTATGTTTCTTGTGAAGCGAAAATTTATAAATTGTGCTACGGTGAAATGACAGGATACCAAAATTTTACTTACTTATGGCAAATTTCCTAACAGGTAATAAAAAACCGGCCAACCGCGAGTTGAACCCGCGTACTGAGTGTTCCGTTCTATCTTGTAGGTATCCTATCTATTGCGGAAATAGCGCATATACGGACTGGAATGTGGAGGTATATAGATATGGGAAGTGGTCAAAGTCAACGTCAAAGTCAAAATCATTTATTCAATTTAGGTATCAAAGACGCACTTATGAACGTCAATTGTTCATTATAATGTACTTTAAAGACTACCGCCGCGTTTCAAAGTATAAAGAGCCTACCGAGAAGAAGCGGCAAGAAACTCGGGGCCATTCTTTTTATATAGATGTTTTTACTTAGGTACTACAAATATTAGCTCCAGTGGGTTGCCTTACAAAAGAGAACATAATAATGGTATCAGTAGGGCAAGACACGCTACACTTTGACATCTTAACTAGTACACGAGTAGATAGATCCTGGAGTCATCAGTCCCAAGCTGTTTTATCCTCCAAGTAATCCGAAATTTTGTAATAACATTTTTGACAAAGTTTAGTTTTGATAGTAATTTTAAACTTATTAATAGGCAAATCTCGGATAACATTGCGAACTTTACTATAGAATCGTATACATTGTCCCATAAAAGTATGACTTATTCTGTGGAGGCGCGTTACATGTACGGATAGCTTGTGCTTATTTCGCGTGTTGATGGAATGAGCATTATTCCTTTTATCAAAACTGCTAATGTTTTTTCTTTACATACATTAGATTTTCATAGATAAACTGAGAGAAAACTTCTGTCTAAGGGAAACTCTGGGAGCTAAACTGTAGATTGCTCGTATAGCCCTTTTTTGCAGTATAAAAATAGAATTAATATCTGCAGAACATCCCCAGAGCAGTATGCCATAAGTGATAACGCTATGGAAATAACTAAAATAAACTATTCTAGCTGTGTCTACATCAGTTAATAGTCTATTTTTTTTAACAGCATAAGCCGCTGAACTGACTCTACTAGACAATTTTTTAATGTGGGGACCCCATTGCAATTTAGCGTCTATAGTGATTCCTAAAAAGACCGTTGACTCCACAAGGTCCTGTTCCATTCTATTGTATATTGGATTCTACTTGTCTCACATTTGGTGTCGAGAACTTTATACAATTAGTTTTCTTCTCATTGAGGAGAAGATTATTTGTATTGAACCAATTCACAACTTTAGCTAATGCATTGTTATCATCGTCATAGTTTAATAACTGCCTTTTAATTTTAAATAACAGTGAAGTATCATCTGCAAACAATACAATCTCGTGATTCTTCTCTACATAATAAGGTAAGTCATTAATATAGATTAAAAACAAGAACGGCGCTAGTATTGAACCTTGTGGAACGCCCATTGAGATTATAGAGCCGGGTGATTTTTTACCATTTATGTCAACCCTTTGAATTCTATCGTTTAAATATGAAATCAAAAGGTTGAGAGCCATGTTCCTAATACCGTAGTGTTGGTATTTCCTGACAAGTATCTCATGTCGGACGCAGTCAAATGCCTTAGATAAGTCACAAAAAACACCTAAGACATCCTGAGAGTTCTCCCAGGCATCAAAAACATCTTTTATAAGTTCTGTACCTGCGTCTATAGTAGAGCGATTCCTTTTAAACCCAAATTGATATTTATGGAAAATTTTGTTAGCACTAAAATGAGTTTCTAATTGATGTAATAATTTTTTCAAAAATCTTACTTAGCGTAGGTTGTACAGAAATAGGCCGAAAATTTGTTGGATCAGTAGTACTACCAGATTTGAATAAAGGAACCACTTTACTATGCTTCATTAGGTCAGGAAATACACCACTTGCAACACAACTATTAAACACAGGCGGGCGCCCCAATCTCCAGCGCAGGGGCGGAAAGTTGTCCTCCTTGATGAGTACGAGCTTGCTCACACACGGGAGCTCGTTCGGTACCTCAACATTGAACGGGATTGATAGGTTCGGGACCAGGTGTGTCAGAATTGTTGGGCAAATAATTGGACGAGTTCAAAGCGCCTTAGGGCTGAGATGGGCCTATCCCGCTCATTTTATCAGAAAGTAATACTTATTGGTATTGATTCGCTTGTCTTGACAATAAACTAAAATTCTCTAAACTATCTTAGTTCTTATTATGTCCATACTAAAATCCACATACGTGTAATACTTAGAATGATAACTCTAAACATATGATTATTCCATTCAAATGTGGGTAGTTTTACATCAGATTAGACTAGTTTAGAGAGCAGGAACTTACATGACGATTAAATTTGCACTAAACATACCCACAATTAAACAGAAACAGCAAATTTAAGAAATGTCACTTGCAAGCGTTATACGAATTTGGACTTAAGTATCAAAAGAATAAGAACTAACGTAATCTATTAAAAATAGATTTTAGTTCCTTAGTTTAGTTTGGTGTTCTATAAAAGCGAATTACTACCATTATGTAATGTAATATGTATACCTACGGGACTAAAATGAGAAGTCGTAAGTGACGTCATTTCCGGTCTTATAGTGATGTGCTCTTGCATGAAATGAGATGTTGTAGTGGGAGGACTTTTGTACAGTCCGCCTGGAAGTAATACACATTTCCCAGTTATTCAATCGTGAAGCAGTAGTGTGCAAACATTACGTTATTTAGTTGAAGGGCAATGTTTGTAGCGAAGTTACAGGAAAATAGATTAACATTGTGTCTCAGGGTGACAAGCGCGTGAATTGCCATGCCCCAGGTAGTACTTTACTCGTCATAATGACGTCCATTCACAGTCTTTCTCGACGCATGACGTCTTACAATGACGTCGGGCGGTCCATTAGATGACGTACATTTGTCACAGCCTCACGACGTCATTTATTATTATCTAACGTTAATATGACTATTCTGCCGATGTCAATACTACGTCTGTTTAGACGCCATAACGACGTCTTTGTAGACGACAACTTAGTTACGTTATTTCAAAAATTATTCACTAAGTAACGTTTTTAATACAGTTAGTTTCCAAAACCTCTTATTTCATAAATGTTTTATATCACAAACAACCACAATTCACATTACATACATAGGTATATTTCGCAAACGTAAATCTTGTTAAAAATATCTAATTATATTTTATTTTTTGTTAAATTTTGATTTCATATTTTGTTTCTTTTACATACCTACCTACTTATTCACATTATACAAAGTGTCACTCTCAGAGCAAATAGGTAGGTACTTAGGTACCTATTTATAAAGAGTACCTCAGTTACGTTATGGGTAGGTAGGTATTTTTTTTGTGCACTAGGTACTCTATACAACTACCTATAAAAAATTAGCTAATCTATTATAGGATTGGAGCCACACTCATTCATTACTTAGTTTAGAGCGCCTGCCGCTGCCGCGGCACGCTCGCTTCGCTCGCTCGGCTTGTGCGTAGTTTTGTCGCAGTTCCAACATGACCTAACTTTAAGTTTGAGCTGCAATCATTCATAACTTATTTTAATCAAACGTTTGATAAGTACCTAATGTAAATATAATAATAATCGTTGGTCAAACTATACTTGTATTACTAAATGTACATAGCTAACATTTCTAGGTAGCTATTATCATTAATATAAATATGAAATGAACCGTTTCTCAGATGTATGTAAATAAGACCATTTGAATTTTTTTTTTGTAAAATAAGGATTGACTTTTTCATATGTTTGGTTTATGTTTCTTGTGAAGCGAAAATTTATAAATTGTGCTACGGTGAAATGACAGGATACCAAAATTTTACTTACTTATGGCAAATTTCCTAACAGGTAATAAAAAACCGGCCAACCGCGAGTTGAACCCGCGTACTGAGTGTTCCGTTCTATCTTGTAGGTATCCTATCTATTGCGGAAATAGCGCATATACGGACTGGAATGTGGAGGTATATAGATATGGGAAGTGGTCAAAGTCAACGTCAAAGTCAAAATCATTTATTCAATTTAGGTATCAAAGACGCACTTATGAACGTCAATTGTTCATTATAATGTACTTTAAAGACTACCGCCGCGTTTCAAAGTATAAAGAGCCTACCGAGAAGAAGCGGCAAGAAACTCGGGGCCATTCTTTTTATATAGATGTTTTTACTTAGGTACTACAAATATTAGCTCCAGTGGGTTGCCTTACAAAAGAGAACATAATAATGGTATCAGTAGGGCAAGACACGCTACACTTTGACATCTTAACTAGTACACGAGTAGATAGATCCTGGAGTCATCAGTCCCAAGCTGTTTTATCCTCCAAGTAATCCGAAATTTTGTAATAACATTTTTGACAAAGTTTAGTTTTGATAGTAATTTTAAACTTATTAATAGGCAAATCTCGGATAACATTGCGAACTTTACTATAGAATCGTATACATTGTCCCATAAAAGTATGACTTATTCTGTGGAGGCGCGTTACATGTACGGATAGCTTGTGCTTATTTCGCGTGTTGATGGAATGAGCATTATTCCTTTTATCAAAACTGCTAATGTTTTTTCTTTACATACATTAGATTTTCATAGATAAACTGAGAGAAAACTTCTGTCTAAGGGAAACTCTGGGAGCTAAACTGTAGATTGCTCGTATAGCCCTTTTTTGCAGTATAAAAATAGAATTAATATCTGCAGAACATCCCCAGAGCAGTATGCCATAAGTGATAACGCTATGGAAATAACTAAAATAAACTATTCTAGCTGTGTCTACATCAGTTAATAGTCTATTTTTTTTAACAGCATAAGCCGCTGAACTGACTCTACTAGACAATTTTTTAATGTGGGGACCCCATTGCAATTTAGCGTCTATAGTGATTCCTAAAAAGACCGTTGACTCCACAAGGTCCTGTTCCATTCTATTGTATATTGGATTCTACTTGTCTCACATTTGGTGTCGAGAACTTTATACAATTAGTTTTCTTCTCATTGAGGAGAAGATTATTTGTATTGAACCAATTCACAACTTTAGCTAATGCATTGTTATCATCGTCATAGTTTAATAACTGCCTTTTAATTTTAAATAACAGTGAAGTATCATCTGCAAACAATACAATCTCGTGATTCTTCTCTACATAATAAGGTAAGTCATTAATATAGATTAAAAACAAGAACGGCGCTAGTATTGAACCTTGTGGAACGCCCATTGAGATTATAGAGCCGGGTGATTTTTTACCATTTATGTCAACCCTTTGAATTCTATCGTTTAAATATGAAATCAAAAGGTTGAGAGCCATGTTCCTAATACCGTAGTGTTGGTATTTCCTGACAAGTATCTCATGTCGGACGCAGTCAAATGCCTTAGATAAGTCACAAAAAACACCTAAGACATCCTGAGAGTTCTCCCAGGCATCAAAAACATCTTTTATAAGTTCTGTACCTGCGTCTATAGTAGAGCGATTCCTTTTAAACCCAAATTGATATTTATGGAAAATTTTGTTAGCACTAAAATGAGTTTCTAATTGATGTAATAATTTTTTCAAAAATCTTACTTAGCGTAGGTTGTACAGAAATAGGCCGAAAATTTGTTGGATCAGTAGTACTACCAGATTTGAATAAAGGAACCACTTTACTATGCTTCATTAGGTCAGGAAATACACCACTTGCAACACAACTATTAAACACAGGCGGGCGCCCCAATCTCCAGCGCAGGGGCGGAAAGTTGTCCTCCTTGATGAGTACGAGCTTGCTCACACACGGGAGCTCGTTCGGTACCTCAACATTGAACGGGATTGATAGGTTCGGGACCAGGTGTGTCAGAATTGTTGGGCAAATAATTGGACGAGTTCAAAGCGCCTTAGGGCTGAGATGGGCCTATCCCGCTCATTTTATCAGAAAGTAATACTTATTGGTATTGATTCGCTTGTCTTGACAATAAACTAAAATTCTCTAAACTATCTTAGTTCTTATTATGTCCATACTAAAATCCACATACGTGTAATACTTAGAATGATAACTCTAAACATATGATTATTCCATTCAAATGTGGGTAGTTTTACATCAGATTAGACTAGTTTAGAGAGCAGGAACTTACATGACGATTAAATTTGCACTAAACATACCCACAATTAAACAGAAACAGCAAATTTAAGAAATGTCACTTGCAAGCGTTATACGAATTTGGACTTAAGTATCAAAAGAATAAGAACTAACGTAATCTATTAAAAATAGATTTTAGTTCCTTAGTTTAGTTTGGTGTTCTATAAAAGCGAATTACTACCATTATGTAATGTAATATGTATACCTACGGGACTAAAATGAGAAGTCGTAAGTGACGTCATTTCCGGTCTTATAGTGATGTGCTCTTGCATGAAATGAGATGTTGTAGTGGGAGGACTTTTGTACAGTCCGCCTGGAAGTAATACACATTTCCCAGTTATTCAATCGTGAAGCAGTAGTGTGCAAACATTACGTTATTTAGTTGAAGGGCAATGTTTGTAGCGAAGTTACAGGAAAATAGATTAACATTGTGTCTCAGGGTGACAAGCGCGTGAATTGCCATGCCCCAGGTAGTACTTTACTCGTCATAATGACGTCCATTCACAGTCTTTCTCGACGCATGACGTCTTACAATGACGTCGGGCGGTCCATTAGATGACGTACATTTGTCACAGCCTCACGACGTCATTTATTATTATCTAACGTTAATATGACTATTCTGCCGATGTCAATACTACGTCTGTTTAGACGCCATAACGACGTCTTTGTAGACGACAACTTAGTTACGTTTGTGTACCTAAACAGCCAAAATACGTCTATGATAACGGCAAATCTACGTAATTGAGGGCTGCAAAACTACGTCCTTGTCGAGGGTAATAGGACGTTTACGTGCACGTCAAAACAACGTCGCTTTGTTATCTACAAAAACGTCATTGCAACGTACTGTGCCCTCAGGATAGGGTTTAAGAATAAATACTAATATAACTGCAACATAAAAATTGATTTACAAAATACAATATAATATCTTGTTTAAGTATTTATTCGAATAACAAATATTTAAGACCTACATCTTAAATATTTGCCATCAGAATATTTATTGAATGACTGTTTGTGCAGTCATTCAATAAGCATTCTATATATTTATACTAACATGTATTAGTATAAATAATGCAACCAGATTAGAATGCGCGTGCATTTATTTACAAAACCGAGCTTAGCCGAGGACACACGAACTACACGCGACAAACGCTTGCGCAATGTAGAATTACCTTACAAATTAATCACGCTTTAGCCACTCCTGGTGGCTAACTGAGAGTTCCTACCTGTACATTAGATTGGGCCCTGCGTTTAAGTTACTGTTAGGTGCCTATAGGAGGTTACTACTTAGCGGGTTACAAATAAAACAAATGAAAAGGTTACAATGATCTATTCACACTCTTCATGTCTTCAGCCTGTTGGCTGGTTGAAGCCTCGAGCTTCAGCTCCTTGCTTCTGCAGAACCTCGAAAGGCGTCTACCTCTCTGTAACTCTTCCACTGCGCAGGTTGTATTCTACAACTCACTGTGCAGGGTATGTGTTGCACTTGCGTGCTTTCTGTTATATATTTTATATGTGTTTATTTTATGTTTTTAACTTATAATTCTGCTGCTTCTGCTGGCGCGCTGCTTGCCTCCAGAGTCTCCGTGCCATCTGACATCAGGAACTCACGGAGCAGTCCGCGCCAGTTCATTGGTGCGTCCGGAGGTCTGGCATGTAAAGGTGCTAACCTCTGGAGGTGTGAGTGTGGTCAGTTGTCTGCCTTATCAAACATCTTACGGGCCAACCGGATCACAAACACCTCCACGGTTTCCAGATTGAGGTAATTTGCTATAATATCGTTCCTTACGTAGCGCCCTGCCCCCACGGCGATACGCAAGACGATATTCTGCTGTCTTAGCATTAATTGTTTGTTGCTATTAGAGCAAAGTTGATACCAGGCTGGGGCGGCATAGGTCAATCTTGACCGTATGTACGACTTATATATACCCAGCCTGGTGCGAAGTTGTAAGTTGGACGCAAGCACGGGACGGAGCATAGCTCTGGCTTTCCTTGCCGTACTAACCACGTGTTGCGATTGCTCTTCCATTGTCAATCTTTTGTCTATGTGTACTCCAAGGTACCGACAAGAACTCCTCCATTCAATGTCCTGACCCTGGAGTTTTAACTGTGGTGGATGTTTGTAGTTCCAGCTGACAAGTAGAGCGGCGGTCTTCCCCACGTTGACCGCCATCCTCCACCTGTCAAGCCATTCTGGGAGTATGTTGAGGAGCCTCTGCATCTTGTTGGCAGCTCCTTTAGGATGGAGTGATGAGGCCATATACGCGCTGTCGTCTGCGAAGAGTGCAGGCATAACATCCCTTTCCCCCTCACGGATAAGGTCGGCCTGGGTAGGGATGTCATCTGTGTACAACGCGTACAGGGTTGGTGAGAGGCAGCTGCCCTGAGGGACTCCTGCTTCTATCGTCTTGATTTCAGAGTCCTTTTTTGTCCTCCACTGTTACATAGAATGATCTATTGCACAGGAAGGACGCGATGATGTAAACAAACTGTTAGGGCATTTCTGTGCATAACAGTTTGTAGAGGAGGCCTTCGTGCCATACTCTATCGAAGGCCTTCTCCACATCCAGAAACACAGCCACCGTATGTATTTTACTGTTCAGCACCCTTGCCAGTTGGAATCGTTGGAAAGTTGGTCGAATGGAAACTCCTGAAACCAAACTGTTCGTCTCTGGGTTTTATGTACGGTCTGATTCTTCGTAACAATAACCATTCGAAGAGCTTGGCCAGGTGGGGCAGGAGCGATATGGGAAGGTATGCATCCGCCCTTCTGCGGTCCTTCCCTGGTTTCGGTAGCATTATCACCTTGGCCCTCTTCCAGGACTCCGGGAAATGACTAGTCCTCAGTATCCCGTTATAGAGCCTTGATAATGCTACAATACCTTTCCTGGGTAGCTGGTGAATCTGCTATGGGCAGATCGTCATGGCCAGCCGCCTTCTTTTTAGGTAACCTCCTTATTGCCTTCGCTACTTCAGCTGGCGAGATGAAGTCGTCGCCCTTCAAGGATGCTGTAGGCTGTTCCAGGAACTCTCTCACTCTCTCAGATACTGTGGTTTGGTGAGCCAGGGTTGCACTGGACACTTCTCGCCTTACAGGGTGAGGCGTAAATTGATGTTCGAGATGCCCAGCTAGTATCTCAGCTCTATCTCTTGGCCCGTATTTTCTCTCGCCATTTAAATCCCACAGTGGATAGATTGGTTGCGGTATATTGGTAAGCCTTTTGTTCAGGTTATGTAAGCTTGGTTTATTTTCGCCTGCACGGTCTATGGTCTTCTGCCAAGTGGCGCCTCGCCAGATCTCCACTGCGTCAGATACTTTGGCGGTAAGCTGGTTGAGTCTGGTTTTAATAGTTGGGCATCTCGTTATTGCCCAACACTTTCTTAGGTATCTTTTTTGTTGAAAATCTCTTTGAAGGGCGAGTGGCAAAACAACCCTTCTATGCAGTGCTGGATTCTCTGAAGTAGCCGCTTCTTTGGCAGCCTTCATTACTGTTGTAATGGATATTGCCTCTGCTTCAACTTGTTCTATATCTATTGCTATGTCGCTCAGCTTCTCTGAGTATAGTTTCCAATCAGTCCTGGTAGTTGGTTTCCATCTCCTGGGGCTGATGGTCGAGCTGATGGTTACTAGTATTGGCAGGTGAGGTTGGTCCAATTCGTATAATACCTCCACCTTAATGACACCCTGATATGTTACGATATCTATGACGTCCGGTAGGCAGTTGGGGTTTGATGGAATGTGAGTGGGTTCATCGGGTCCCATTACTTCAAAATTGTGTATTTCTGCAGTTCTATAAAGTTTTGCACCCGCACCACTGATCTGGCGTGACCCCCACGATGTATGTTTGGCGTTCAGATCGCCAATGAGAACAGTCGGGGTACTACCATTGAATATCACGCCATAGTCTGATGCAGGTAAGGAATTTGATGGTGGTCGATATGCGGCATATATATTTAGCCTTATTCACCTTGGCTGGTCTTAATGACTACTCCGTTTGCGATGCGTTCTTGCAGTTGGGGATGCCAATTCGTCATGTACTACATCTCTTCTGACCAGTGCAGCAGTGCCCCTATACGCCTGGCCTCTTGGTGAGATGCAGTCTATTCTATTAACGAAATAATTAGCAACCTTTAACTCTTTTTCTGGTCTAAATTTTGTCTCGCTCAGGAGGATTAAGTAAATATCCTGCGACTGGACGAGAGTACGTAGTTGATTGATTTTCCTTTTGATTCCTCCCGGGTTCCAGTATAGAATGCGAACATTCATATTGAACCCGGGATAAAAATGCTAACCCTTTCCTAGCCGCTTCATGGAGGTATCCCCCTGCGGCCATGGAGACAAGCATTTCCGTCCGGATCCCCAATATTAAAAACATGGGGTTTCCACCGCTGCCCGCTGGTAAGTAAGATTGTGGAGGAGGCATTGGTCCTTCTTGAACGTTGCGGCGGGGTTGGTAGGTCCCACCTCTTGAGTGTTGTTGCTGTTGTTGAGTTTTGGGGTCTTGCCTTTGCTCATGGTATTGTTGCTGCCTCCGTTGATGTTGTTGATGTTGATGTTGCGCTGCTTGTCTCTGCTGTACATCACTCATCATCTGTTGCCGTGTTGATACTGCTGGGACACTGACCACCCTCAGCGGTTCAAGGCACACCGGGGTGCCAGTACCCGCAAATGCACCTTTGTGTGGGTCTACCGGCGATCTTCCCTCCTTAGGTGGGTTGTTGCTGTTTGTGATTCTACTGGTGGTATGGGTGTGGACGCTGCCGTTGGCCTCTTGGATGATTGAGTTCTGGCGCGCTTATTCCTTCGCCTTCTGTTCCTCTTTTTTTGAGGTAGCGGTTCGCCTCTATTAGTTGGCATGTTGACTTCTGGAATTGGTGTTGAGGGCTGCACCTGTAGAGCAGGTCTCATAATATTTTGCGGTATGCGGAAATGTTCCTCTCTTTCTAATGCTGGAGGGGCACACTCATAGCGTGATCGAGCTTGTGCCTCGGGCCTCACAGGTGGTCTTTGCTGCTGATGTTGTTGTTGTTGCTGCTCATCAGTTTGTTGCTGCTGTTGGGATTGCTGTGTACGTGCTCTAGACTGCCTTGTTTGGCTTTGAGCCGATCTTTGCTGACTTTGAGGGACCTGTTGGTTGCGGTTTGTATGTTGATCCGCCTGTATTTGTTGTTGTGGTTGTTGTTGTTGCTTTTGTTGTTGGTTAACACGTGGGTCAGTTTTTGGGAAGGGTCCATGTACCCTTATCCCCCTTCTTCTGGCCTCACGCAAGTAGTGGGGGCATTTCCTACTGCTGGCCACGTGTTTAGTACACGTACCTTTGTAATTAGTGCATTTCGGTGGGGCATTAGGATCCTTGTTGCAATCAACTGCGAAGTGCTCTTCTGCACACTTGACACAGCGAGGGGGGCGGTGACACCCGCCAGATGCGTGTCCGAACATCTGGCAGCGGTGGCATTGCGGTACTGTACCAGATCTCGGTGCCCAGCCCTCAATTCGCACATTTGGTATGTATAGAAGTTCATTTATAGAATAAAGTTCCTTCTTTTCCTCATCGTTGAGTCTTTCGTAGTATGTAAGACCCCTTCACTTCCTCTTCTAGGAAGAATTTCCTTAATATATTTAGCTTCAAAGCCCTTGGCCTGTAGTTCTAATTTTATATCTGCAGGGTTACTGCCAAAAGGTAGCCCTTTGATCGCTACTTTTAGCGAAAGTTCTTCTGTTAGTGCGTAGCAGTGCCACGACACACTGCGGTCCTTCTCGGCGGCTACGATTAGGGCATGTTGGACTGCCCTGAATTCTTCCACCGATCTGCACGCGAAACGGAACCCAGTACCTATGGGTTTAACGCTTAGTGCGTGGCCTAACTTTGTTTATAACTGTGCAAAAATTGACACCCAATCGGGTAGTGCCTCTACCATAATGGGTGAGTAGGCTTTTAGTGACGATGCTGGTGCTGCTGACTGGCTGGTGGTCGTGGCCGCTGGGTTGGTTCCCGCGGCTTGACTCACTGGTGTGCTAGGCCTTCGATAGGCCTAGGATTTCGACTTCGACATTAAATTGTACAAAATTACTTCTACAATTACAAAACAATTTGAATTGTAGGTATCTGTTTCATGTCAAATATAATAATAGTACACCATTAAAGTTTATGTGCGTCACTTAGCTAAACATAAAGAGAGAACACCCTTAGCACAAAATATTTCACTAAAGTGAAAATTCGCATAGGTACATCGGATATAATTATGTCTTCTCTCAAACTAATAAGATAAGATAATGACTTAAAACTATATAAACAAATTATTGATTCTTGTACAGACCTAGGAATGGTCGTCATCAAGACCTACACATTTGAAAAATGTGGTACGAACCGTAAACTGACCTACCAAAGGCGTCTTGAAGGACGTCAATTAGAGGTCATACATGACGTACAATATACCTATTGCACAGACTTTGCCACGAACTCCCCTAGACGTACACATTCGACGAATGTTGTACAAAACTTAAACCGACCTCCCAAAGACGACTTGAAGGTGGTCATTTAAATGTCAAATATGACGTGTAATAGTCCTTTATCACAGACCTTGGGACGACGTCACCAAGACGTACACATGGGACGAATGTTGTACGAACCCTAAACTGACCTCCCAAAGGAATCTCTAAGGATGGCATTAAAAGTTCAAACATGACGTGGAATTTACCTATTTTGTAGACTTTGGAACGATGTCCCCAAGACGCACACTTTCGACGAATGCTGTACAAAACTTAACAGATCTCCCAAAGACGACTTGAAGGTGGTAATTTAAATGTCAAATATGATGTGTAATAGTCCTTTTTCACAGATTTTGGGACGACGTCACCAAGACGTACACATGGGACGAATGTTGTACGAACCCTAAACTGACCTCATAATGGCGTCTTAAGTGACGTCATTTGGCGGTCAGGCAAGGCGTGATAAAGACCTGTTGTGCAGACTTGAAATGACGTCACCAAGACGTATCATATTGACCACCGTAGGGCTGACGCTAAATTGACATGAGTAAAATGTACATGTTTGAACGGAACCTGCAGTATATTGACAGTTTTAGATCTAAATTAAAAATGTATATTTGTCACCATCAAATTAACCAGGAAACTTTGCGACATGACACAAGTGTGATATGATTAAACAACTAAGCATTTTTGTCTCTAATTTCACTTTGGTATTTTTGTTTTTTATGGTGTATTTTGTATATTATGTGTTTTAGGAGATATGTTTTTTTGTGCAAATTGTTCTTGTCAGTATCAATTTAATGTTTTATTGTACTCTTTTGTGTTACGATCCGTGATGTCACCGGGCGGCTTCTACGGAAGATCAGCGCTGGTTGCTTCAGCCGGCATTATGCAGAGTAGAGGCCGTTTTGTGGCAATACCTATTTAGTTATTAATGTTTAGTTAGGTATATAGTATATTGTTGTTATAGTATAGTATTTGTGCATGTTTTTTTTTGCCACAATAAACTTATTTCATTCATTCATTCAAGTGTCAAAATAGCACTTTCAGTTGAAAGAGCCTCTCGGAAGCCAAACTGTGCATCATGCAGTACAACGTGCTTTGCAAGATGTGCATCAAGCAGACCATCAAAAACTCTCGCAATAGCCAAAGAGATTGTTCTATAATTATTTAAGTCCGTCACATCCCCAGTAGCATTTTTTGCTATAGGCACAACAATAGTTTCTACAAGGGCGTAACCAGGATTTCAGCTAGGAGGGGGCAGGGGGCTGCTTATACCTGTTTCGAAAAGATCGTCTGTCGGGTATATTGAAACAAAAAATCATGAAAATTGACTTTTATTCATTAATTTTGATGATGACACAAAACAAAATATTATACATAATTATACCATACATTATGTATAATATATATTATTATATTATGTATGTATATATTAATTTAACAGTAATCTTCTCGGATTTGCCGCAAATTTGTCTATGACAGTCTTTTCAATAAACTCACTGTTGTCTTTTAAATAGTTGCGATGTACGCTCATCAGACATAAACCCGTAAGCCTTTCTTCACCCATGGTGCTTCTAAGCCACGTTTTAACTCTTCGCAGCGTACTGAAGGACCGTTCTACGGTCGCCGTGGTGCATGGGATAGTGCTTAAAATAATTAATGCCTTTCTGACAGCAGGGTAAAAAATTTTGGCTTCGTTGAACAGATCAATTACTTCTATGTCCCTTAATTGATCATCTGATAAAGCCTTCGTCACCCATAAATTATGCCAAAGGTTCAGTTCTCCGGTGATATCCAGGTTATAAAATTCTTGGAATGATTCTGCGTTTTTGTGTAGGTCTGTAATGCTGGTTTTTGTCATATACAAGGGATGTAGCCTGCTTAAAGCAAACGCCGGAGTATTTTCTTGGGAGAATCGAATATTCAGTGATGAAATGAGTGAATCAATGTATGGGATTATCAGGGAACGCCGCCAATATTCGTTATCATTGTCTGATGGCGGATTACTTCTATGTGTTTGCTTATGAGCAAGACGTGGAACCGAAATTTCTATGTTCAAATCCATTGCAACAGCTCGTGCTTTTTGAAGTATTTCATTACTTATTCTATCAGGAAACTCGCGGTCATTTCTGAGAATGTCCTTGATATTTTTGATGTGTTCCCCTACCGAGATCATGTCGATCGATTTAGCTTGCAGTGCGTTAACTACTGGTTCTAAAACTGCTGAATATTTGGCTATTGTTTGTAGAGTAACAATAAACACTGGTTTTGTAACGGCTGAATGCAACTGATATGCAGATTTTCTGGTGGCATAATTTCCTTCTACGGATAACGTTTCTAGAGATTTCACAAGCTCTGAAAAATGTTGAGAAAACTTTCTGATTGATTTATATTTTTCTGACCATCTCGTCTCACATAATCGTGATAGGTTTGGAGCGTAGTTTCGACGTGTAGTCGATTCCCTGAAAAACGTTATAACATCCTTTACAGTGGCGACAGTATTTCTAATTTCTGGCACTGCGTTCGCATCATTCACAACAAGGTTGAGTTTGTGACTTGAGCAATGAAAATATAAAGCACGAGGATATTTTTTTCTCAAAATGGCTTGTACGCCACCCTCTTTCCCTGCCATTGTAAAACAGCCATCGAATCCAAAACCTACGCAATCTTCGGTTGAGAGGTTAGAACTAATTAAGAAATTGTCAATTGCTTCGGCAATTGCGGAAGCATTTTGTGCTTTTAGTTCAACGAACCCTACAAATTCTTCTCTGATTTTCCTTTTGCTTTCGTCGTAGAACCGCACGCCTATTGACAGCTGTTCTTTCCCAGATACGTCTGCTGTTTCATCAGCTAAGACTGCGTAAGCCATGGTCTTCTGAACCTCACTAATTATATTCTCCTTAATAACTTCGCCACATAAATTTATCAATTCGTTTTGTATTTTTGGTGATGTGTAAACTGCATTGCGACGGCACTTTTCCAGGTGACTCTTTAATCTGTCGTCCCCTGAATTGATTCTCAACTTCAATAAATCTAATAAAACACCCTCATCTGCTTGTTTGCCCCTAAGAGGCATTTCATGTGTGCCGCAAAATACTATACAAGAAATAATTGATGACAATATTTGTCTGTTTTCATCGATTTCTTTTTGGTGTCCACTTTGCAGTTGGATGTCTACAGGAACATTTTCAAGAAAATTTTTTGCAGCATTTGTCGCCGTTTGGTGAAGGTTGGTCGTTGCATGCTTTCGGCAGTCTTCATGCATATTTTTGAACTTTATATATGGCCTGACCATAAGCGATCCCAAAATTCCTCTCACAGTGCTAATGGGCGGAGGGAACAAAACACAATGCTTACAAAGAGCACCTTTTAGTCGCTTGGAATATACTAGCCATGGTGAATATTAATCCAACCAAGCATGGTTAAATTTTCTTTTTAAATGGCTTGCATCACTTTCAAAATCGTAATTTCTGGGCGGGATCCAAGGATTTTGTAACAACTCCCTCTTCTTTTCCGTCGATAGCTGGGTAGCCAACCCAACATAACGTCCCAGATCATTTTCATGACAGCCATCGTCCACTATAATTTCAGGATCGACGTTGACGTCATAAGTTTGTTGGGATGTCGATGGAGAAGAATAGTTGGCAACAGATATATTAACAGGTTCTACAGGAGAATTTGACGCTTGTCCAATGTTAGCATGCAATGATCTTGGCATTACATGAGTGGTTTTATCATGGTTGTCATTTTCATCGCTTCCACTGCTACTTTCCCGACCTTTTTTTCTTTTTTCGCGTGTCCTCCCTAAAAAATGGATACACAAAAATACTCTTACAGTGTTTAGGCGGGTTGTATAAGACGAAAATAAAGATCAAGTTTCACATTCTAATATATATGGTTTGAACGCCAAATAAGCATAACTAGGTAATTTGAAATAATACACTTGTTGTGACGTTAGAGAAAAGGGACTTTGTTGTCGGTATGGACTTATTAATAAATCCAAAATATTGCAAGGATCTTTCTTTTATGTTTTTTTTTTACTTTTTAATCACAAAATATTCACAAATGTTATTTTAGCTATTATAACAAAACCACGTCTTGTAATTAATAAATTTAAATATTGTAAGTAATGCTTAAGATATACACTTACAAGAGAGTCAAAGCCCCCCATTAAATCAAATAATCATATTAGGTACTTATTTAAGTGTTTTGTTTTGACTCACCTCTTTCAAAGAATTTCCTGATATCCATTTGACGGAGTAATATTTCCAGTTGTTGCACAGTAAACGTAAATCTCGTGTCGCCGCAACGAAACTATAAGACACTATGTCGTATGAAATATTCGCTCGTATTACACTCCGAACTGAATTGTATTCGAACTCCGAACTAAATTGACGTGCTCTGCCTCACGCTTCCGCTTATATATTGAAATATTCTTGCTCCCGAAATATGTAGAAAATACTCGACTCTATTTCCATCCTTGTCTTATACTTGCTATCACTGTCTTTTCTTTCCAGAATAGTCCATGCTAGAACGTTCTTCGCGGTATTGCTATTCAATACAAGATGTCGCTATTGACCGTATAAATTGATCCTATTTCTTTTTACTGGAAAAAGTACTGCCGTCCGAAACTAGATGGCGCTAGATGTTGTTTTCTCCCAATTATATTCGGCTTTAATCCTAGATGGCTCTCTGATTGTCTCGGCGGAACCGGAAACTACGAGATGCGACGGTTTTGCGGGAGATATAAATTATATTGCATCGCTAACAGTATACTAGAATTACTAGAGTCTGTCTAGTGAGCCGCGGCACAGATAAAACCGCAGCAAAAATCTTTTAGTTGTAAACACTGAATATACTATGAAATTTGAATTTGATACTTTCACTATTTTATTTTATAAACACTAAGAATCTTAAACTAAATCTGTACAGATATATACTACTTAAAATAATATGCAACATATTGATTATTATTTTATTTTAGCATTGAAAACAAATTAATATAATAAATAAAACCAAACTTGCATCAAAACCTTACTTAGTTTTTATTTATTCTGTCGCGTAATCAAAATCAGATTCCAGAAATTAAATTCTCGACTATGAATCGTTACTGTCACTTTCATTATCACTAAAAAATAATAAAAACGAAATAAAGAAATAAATAAAGTGTATCAAAACTTGATCAAAACATTTTGCGTTTCGTTTGACGGCGGCTGAAAGTCACTATATAAAATATTCTAATAAATACGTTGCGGCACGACCGACATGACTCACTATACATAGACTCTATATCGAATATTGTAGAATATTTAACTATAGAAAAAAAAATCTGGCTGAAAAGATATTTTGTTTCCAACACTTCATTTTGCGCAGAGTAGGTAATACGTTTTTAATTTCTATTTGCCAAAAAAAAATTACATTTATTTAATCTTCTAGGGGGGGGCAGCTGCCCCCCCCCCCTGCCCCTACCTGGGTACGCCCTTGTTTCTATCATCTTGGGCGGTAAGTATGAGTGGCGCATACAAAATGTAAATAGCATGGCTAGAACCCTATACCTACACATTATACCCATTATTATTATTACTCCCATTCTGCAGATGCTCGATGCTGAGACCGTCACTTCCTGGTGATTTACCTCTTTTCATATTTTTAATAACTTTTTCGACATCGTTACCAGTGAAACCGATTGGTTTTCCAATAGTACCGCTGATCTCAACACCAGCTGCCGAAAGATTGGAAGAGGATGAAGTGTGAACATTAAAATAGTCTTTAAAATTATTGTGTCATGAGCTGTATCGCACTCTGCCGCGGCGCATGAGGTCTTTGACTCGACATCCAGTACAATTTTTCGTGGAGATAGGAAGGAGCTTAATGTTGTAAGTCACCAAAAAGAAGACAAGCTAAATGAAGCATGCGACGATGTGTCATTTTTAAAATGCAGTGCTTGTTTAGGTAA
This sequence comes from Selenia dentaria, assembly GCA_917880725.1. NCBI lineage: Eukaryota > Metazoa > Arthropoda > Insecta > Lepidoptera > Geometridae > Selenia > Selenia dentaria. Next base: position 35,576,286 of record OU862883.1, read on the forward strand.
GGGGTCACATGATCTCTGAAGGGAACGTTAAAACAGAAGCGAGCACAAGCATTCTGAACTTGTTGCATTAGTTTTTGCGTCTCACCAGCAGACGCGAACCAAACACAACGTCCATGTAATTTAGTTTGGAAAGGACGAGTGTCTCTACCAGTTGTACACGCAATTCTTCTTTTAGGTAAGGTCTTATTCCATATAGTGCTTTTAATCTGTAAAAGCAATTGCTAACAGAGTTGGAAATATGTTTCTCACACCTTAAGTCGCAGTTCATTAGCAAACCCAAATTCCGAACTTCGTACACCCTATCAATGGGTTCACCCATTAGCATGACAGTCTCCGAAAACGTTAGATTAGCAAGCTGATGCCTAGTTCCGAAGATTAAATATTTTGTTTTACTAGGGTTAAGCAGTAAACAATTACTAGTAGACCAATTAGCTATATTCGAAAGATCTTCATTGAGTTTAGTTATGGCATTATTAATTTCGTTTGGTTTGCAAGAGATATACACCTGTATATCGTCGGCATAGATATGATACTTACAGTGCCGTATATGTGTTATTATGTCTGCTGAGTATACAATACAAAAAGAATCGGTTCTAAAATGGATCCCTGAGGTATCCCTCTATTACAAGCCACTTTATCCGAAACTAATGAGGAACCATCATTACGATTCAGTTTTACTTATTGGTAACGACTACTGAGGTAGCTGTTAAACCATTTTAGAGCTTCGCAGTCAAGACCATAGTAACTAAGTTTGGACATTAGCAAGTTTATATTAATTGAATCAAATGCTCTAGAAAAATCGAGTAGTACTAGCAGAGTTCACATGCCTAGGAAATCGGTTAGTTGTGTACAAACAGCTTTCTCCATAATTTTTGACAGGCATGGTAAAATACAAATAGGTCTGAGATCTTTAAGCTTAGCAGGATTCGAAATTTTAGGTAATGGGCGGACGACTGCAAGTTTCCAAAAATATCAGGATATGTAGACGTTCTAATAGACACATTTATCAAATCATTTACTGCATCTATAGTGTAGGGAAAAGCCATTAAAATCATATCTAAGGTAACTATCGCAACCTTCGGCATTTGACTTTTGCTATAAATTATTTATATAAATTATTTGCTACAAATTATTTGTATCATCTTATTCAAACTTACAGGCTCTATATGAAAGACAACATCACTAAACTTATTAAACTAAAAATAAGTGATTTGAGAGATACAAACTTTGAAAGTGTCAAGTATATTTAAAAAGTGTTTATATATGATATTTGGGTCATTAAATTAAGAAGGTAGTTCATATTTAGTTTTAGGTATTAAGGTATTTTTAAGACGTTTTCATAAAATTTTAGGATATTTTATTTTATTATTGATAATATACTTAAAATATGCCACTTTTTCATGGTAGAGTGCTTTGTTGACTGTAGATTTTAAGCTCTTATAATATTCTTTCTTGCTGTCCAGCTTAGTTTCATAATACTCTATTGAAGCCTCGTCACGTAACTTCATTATTAGTTTAATAGTGTCAGTAATCCACGGGTACGAGCGATCTTTGATTAAAATTGATCTAATAGGGGCATGCGAGTCAAATATAGCTATGACACTGCAGTTGAAAAAGGTAATCATTTCATTAATGTCACTTAACCCGTCCGCATCAGCGCAAAAAATAACAATAGATTTATGAATGAAACTTAACTCGAATGAGTCTTGCTGATTCGGACAGATTAAGAACACTGTGTCATATTATGTAAATAGAAAAACACCTATATACGCTTGCTTTTTAGACCTTTCGAAAGCTTTCGACTTAGTAAATTACAATAAGCTCTGGGCCAAGCTTGCAGAGGCTGGCGTTCCTCTGGAACTCATAATTTTTTTTTCATTTTGGTATACAAACCAGAAAAATTATGTAAAGTGGGGAAATGCATACTCAGAAGAATATGTATTAGAGTGTGGAGTAAGACATAGGGGGGATATCCTCTCCAAGATTGTTTAACATGATGTTAACCAGCTGATCGATGAGCTCAGCAACTGCCATATCGGGTGTCATATTGATGATATCTGCGTTAGTAACATCAGCTACGCGGACGATATGGTGTTGCTGAGCCCGTCCGCGTCGGTTGGCGGTTTAAGGAAACTTCTCAGAATCTGCGAGTCCTACGCTGTAGCTCTAAGCTGTAAAGAAAAGTGAGTATATGGTCATCAGAGGTAAAAATTAGGAGCCTGAGCATATACCACCTGTTTATCTGAGCGGTGTATCTTTGGCTCGTGTCACGCAATTTTAGGTACCTAGGGCACATAGTGACAGAGACTTTGAGTGACGATGCAGATATCGAGAGGGAACGGAGAGCATTGTCAGTGCGTGCAAACATGTTGGTACATAGGTTTGCGCGGTGTTCAGTAGATGTTAAAGTTATACTGTTTAAAGCCTACTGTCAGAGTTTTTATACCAGCGCACTATGGACTAACTACACACAAAAAACCTATAATGCTCTCCGCATACAGTATAATAATACCTTTAGGATTCTGGTGAGGCTGCCTCGATTTTGCAGTGCCTCGGGCATGTTTGCCGATGCGAGGATAGATGACTTTTATGCCATTATGCGCAAAAAGTCAGGCTCATTAGTACGCCGAATTCGAGGCAGCACCAACAGAATCCTAGAGATGATTACCGAGCGACCAGAGTCTGCAGTGCTGGGCAGATTTAGAAGTTTACATGTCACAGGGTACTCGTAATTATTCTAACTAGCTTCTTCTATTCCAAGTAGCTGCGGCACGCGGTTTTTACCCTCGTGGTGATGAATGATCATTAAAAGTAACTATTATATTAAATGTCAATCCCATCTATCTATCTAGCAAATTTCATTCAAATCCGTTAAGCTGTTATGCTGATTAAAAATAACAAACACCCACCCAAACTTTTACATTTATATGTTATTGTTATTATAGTAGATCCAACCGTTTATCCTCTTTTTGACAGCACCAATAGAACGTAACATGACGATGTTACGCAAAAGTTAACTTATAAATGCGAGGTTTTAAAAATATGACAACTGCTTAAATTTGCTCCTTGATCCCGTATAATAATCATCTTTCACAAAATGAGTCCATAAGTGCAGTAGTTTTTTTATAAATTCCATAAAATAACAAACGTTTTTAAAAAATTACGTTCTATGGCTATCAACATAGTGATGTTACGAAGTTACGATTGAGATATCGATACCTATCCGCGCGAACTGATATTGGCAAAATTGTGGTTACGCCGCACAAGCCATACAAACAAGAAGAAGAAGAAGAGATATCGATATTGTTTATGAACTATTTTTACACGGGTGTTTTCCGTTCTCGGCACATAATATCGGATTTATTTTTATGTAAAACCGTTATATTGATGCGCCTCAGGAAAACATACAGCATTATTTGAAGACGTGTTTATCTCCTGGTGTATATCCAAAAAAGAACAAGGTTATGATGACTATGATGATTACAAGTACAAGTCATACTTGACGAAGCTGTTACCGGTTAAATCTGGGATGGCCAGCGAGCAACACGGAAGGGAGTAGGCATACACAGCGTTTCCCCTCTGTCAAAGTACAAGTCCGCATGGACCATGGAGTTTGATAATATACTGTGGGGTGAGGGCGGGGCTAGATTTGTGAATGGTGCTTTATTTTTTATGTGTTAGTGATTTGGTTGTGTGAGTATGATCGGCAATGGATCGGTACAGGTATGTTTTGTATGTAATAGTGCGGCTTTGCGCTAGTGTGCAACTTCCCCTCCCGCAAGAAATGACAGAAAGATTTGAACAATATTTTTTAGCTAAGGCTACTCCCTTCCGTGTTGCTCGCTGGGGATGGCAGACATTAAAGTCTGCCGTTTGGTACCAGAAAATAGTAAAGTTTGAGCAACCCCAATTCCAATTTAAGCAAACGAAATCTAATCTTTTATTTTTATTTATTTATTAATCAAAATCAGATTCATCGTTGCTGTCACTCGAGCTATTGCCGACATTTATAATTAATTGTTGACTCATATAATCTATCGCCACGTGTTTATCCCAATCTGCCATTATAGTTTCTTGTGTTTTTTGAATTACATTTTGCCAGCTTTCCGCAGTTACTTTCACACATGCATTTTTTAATAAATTTACCATTTTGTTTGCCGTGAATGGGGGTTTTGTGTTATTTCTAGCAGCGTGTCCTTTAACTTGAGCCCATATTAATTCAATGGCATTGTATTGACAATGATAGGGTGGAAGTCTAAGAACCCAATGACCATGTTCTGCAGCTATTTCGTCGATCACATATCGTTTTGGGAAGTGTTTTTTTGTTCGTAATATATTTAGTAATTGTACTTTTAGTAAGGAGTTATCAACATTTTCACCATGTCGTTGAAGCCAGTCAATGATTACTTGTTTTTTGTCGGCCTGGGTCGGCATTTTATCAATTTGGCGTGAGTGATAGGATGCGTTATCCATAATAATAACTGACGGTTCTTCCAATGATTGTACCATTTCCTTAAACCAACTTTCGTAAACCTCAGAATTCATTTCTTCGTGGTACTCAACTGTTTTTTTGGATTTAAAGGCCAACAAAGCATCTGGCATCAATCCTTTCACAGACCCTGCATGGCAAATGATTAGACGTTCTCCTTTTCCCATCGGTACTGAGGTAGTGGAAGCAGCGGTGTCATCAGTCCAGCTCTTAGACACTGTGTGGTTCGCATTCAGCCAAGTTTCGTCAGTGAAAACAACATTTGACCAATCTGTAATTTTTTTGGCTTCGCTCAAAAATTCGCAACGAGCAAAAGCTACGTCGCGACGCTCCATCAATATTTTGCGTTTGTCCGATTTTTTATAAGTAAATCCAATTTCATTCAAGACCTTTACCAATGACGATTTTTGACCTCGGAACAAATCACATTCACGCAAAGAAGCAACAAGTTTTTTAAGTGTTGGAACTTCTTTACGTAAGTAATAGTTATATATATGACGGCGTATAGCGTCTGCGTCAAAGTTGTCAACCGAAGTCACACGACGTGGTTGGCGTTTTTTCTTCGGCGTACGAAGCTTATTCTCCTGCATGCCGCTTGTTCCGTAGGCTTCGGTAGTAATTTTTGTAATCGTAGATGCACTAATACCTAACGCGGCCGCAACGCGCTCTCTCACTTGCGACAATGGTAAAAGCGGGCCGCCATTTTGATACTCTGCTTCAAAGTAATTACGAAGCTTGATCACCATTTCTCTCGTCTGTCCTTTCAGCACTGATCCTTTCGGCATTTTATAGTTCCAATATAAAACTCAGCAAATAATTACTAGCACGGGCGTCTTGTTGCGAGTGACAGTGACAAATACAAAACGGCGGTGGACCATTGAGTTTTACTACCTTGATAAAATACTACTGCTTACCCATAGACAAAAAAATTGGCAGTCATAGGAATTGCCGATAGAAGTGAAAACTTATAACTCAGAATTTGATAGCTTACCTTGGAAACTACACGGGTGTAACCGGACGGCGTGGCCTCGCCATCTGGGCATGGCCATCTAGAAATGCGTCAGCATTTCCCATTGGCTGATGCGTTTCTAGATGGCCATGCCATGACGGCCTGTCCACGCCCTTTCAACATTCCCCATTGGCTGACGTATTTCTAGATGGCCAATAGCCATGGTCATGGCGCCATTCCTAGGACTATTCTCTTTCCGCACAGACTCGATAGAAAAATGAATCGAAATCGTGTCCACTATAATCACTTGGTCACAACACTTTAACTGACAAATTAGATCTGTCAAAAAGAGGATAAACGGTTGGATCTACTATAGTTAATCTTCTATTACTTTAATTTATAATTATTGTTTGTAATGGTATTTATGTGAATAATTTAATAATGTCTATCTGAACTAAATTAAAAATACTGATTAACTAACTTAAGTAGATGTAAGACTATGTGTATGTACCTTTACTAATAATATAGACAGATAGTCTGAAATAAATAAATTATATTCTATTCTATTATAAAAAGGTTGTACATCACTTTGCACTATTGTCAAGTGTTGACAAGTTTCCGCAGCGATATAAGGATGTTTAAAGGCCTATTCAAACCTGGGCGTATAATTTTGTAGATAGTATGTAGTATAAGATATTTTTCCTTTGTTTCAGATACTTACATCTAAATTTCTCCGATTTTGTTAATTATATCTTTCTCTTTTGACATGATGCTGGCATGAATGTTCTAAACAATTGCCATAAATAATTTAAAAAAAAAACCTGGGCGTTATTCGCTACCGCGAGCGATTGAGAAATCCGAAAGGGTATGTATGCGTTAATTTTTCTGTTATACGTAGGTTGGCAACGTTAAGCGGGGCGGCGGAACTAGTTTCGCCAAACAAGAGAAAATACCGCCTCACTAGGCGGTACGAGTTTCGCTGCAGTTATGGAACTTCATACTATTGATAATTTATTGATTCAGGCGTTACTTTGCGGAAATCCATTATCAAAAAACGATCGGTCCGGTAGTTTCGGAGCCTATTCATTCAGATAAACTAACAAGTTTTATATATTACAGTAGTTGTAGATAATCTGAATTTTGGTCTAGATCAGAGAATCGATCTAGCTAGGTTTCATTTTTAGAAAACGTCGTTTATTCGTGTTTTCTGGCAATGAAAAACTACTACAATATCAGTAATGCCATTCCTATAAGTTGCCATCAGTTTAAAAAACACTAATTCTACTTGACAATAGATGGCGTTGTTAAGCAACACTAAGCCAATGAGTGTTTGGTTGGAGTTAGACCAAGAAAATTAATTGATAACCTACTTACGATCTAGGTACTATTGTAAAATGTTGAGCTATGCCTTATTATGAGATCATGGTAAATCTAGTTCACATTTTAAAATTATTGTCTAACATACAGAACCTCCTCTTTTTTAGGATTCCGTACCCCAAGGGTAAAAACGGGACCCTATAACTAAGACTGCTGTCCGTCTGTCACCAAGTTTTTCTCATGAACCCGGATAGTTAGACAGTTGAAATTTTCACAGATGATGTATTACTGTTGCCGCTATATCAACAAATACTAAAATACCGGTCAAGTGCGAGTCGGACTCGCGCATGAAGGTTTCCTTGAAAACGGCAAAAAAATAACTGTCTGTTGTATGGGAGATTTATAGTACGGAACCCTTCGTGCGCGAGTTTGACTCGCATTTGGCTGATTTTTCTGAGAAAAAGAGAATTAAACACAAATAATGATTCTTCCATTTTTTTTTTGTTTTATAGTTTTTCATTAGATAACTCGTTTGGAGAGTTAGCTTTAACATAAGATCACTTATTGAACAGTAACTTAAAGTAAAATATGTAGGTATGTACAAATTAAGGCATAGATAGGTATAGGATATTCAATAATAATGATTCAATAGGTTTATAATTTGCTATTATATTACACTAGTCGAGGTGTCCACGGCTTTACTCGCGTTATGTCGCGTGATATGACCCCTCGATAAAAGTTCATCCTTATACCATCAGCTATTTGCTGTTTAAAATCCCGACAAAATCAGTTGAACTGTTTCAGACGTTGGCGAAAAAATCAGACAAAAAATGTCAAAGCTGATGTTTGTTACAAATACCTTTTATCTACACCAATGCTATAAATCTCCTATAAAAGTTACTGAAACAGTTGTTTATCACCAACATTAAAACAACCAGTGCCATAATAAACATTATACCATACAAACATGTGTTGTGTTATATTAATTTTCAATATGCAACTACTTCACTTTTTTGATTATATTATACCTACTAAGATAAGACATCAAATAACTTAAACAAATAGATAAAGTAGAGTTAAAGTTACTCTCAAAGAACCAGCATAAGTAATGTTCTAAATAGTAATCAGTCTATTATTTATCATGAGGCTCTTACAGCATGTATAGGTGCCTGTTTTATGAAAGCATCTAACTTATTCTTAAATAATTCACTAGTGATAGGTTCTCCAATACCACATAGGGGGTTCCTTATTGCATACTTCACATATATATCTCCGTAGATCTTTCTCAGCAAGTCCCTAACTCCTTGTGCATTGTTATCTGTGTTCATGACAAATTTCAGCCCTGATGGAGTTTCTAGACAGTGCAAGGTATATTTAGATGTCTTGTAGTGCATGAAGCCATCCCTTGGATCAAGTGGTGACAATTTAGTGACAAATGATTTGATAGAGAATAACATCCCGTACATCAGCTTCCCCTCCTGAAAAATATTTAAAAGAAACATTTAGGGTAACTAGTAAGTGTTACAAGCTTATTACAATTTATTCAAGTAATTTTTTTTTATTTGTGTTCCAGAGGCTTTTATCACAACCTATGCAAGTCCATATCATCCACCTAGGAGGAGGCAGAGGCAAGCGTGCTAGGCCAGCACAGTTATGCGATATGTCCTTTTTTTGACATTAGAACTCATATACATTTAGTTTTACTCATCAGGTCCCTCACATTGTAATGTAATTTTTTCAGGTTACCATGACCGGAATGTGTGATTCAATTATTATAAAAAGCATTCGCTAGTATCTTATTTTATACTCAAGCAAGTAGCTACTGCAACAATCAGACTAAGAACTGTAGGTACCTATTGTATGTTTCCAAATTGAAAATTTTATGCTAATGCGCTTTTAGCACGAAATAATATAGCAATAAAATAGCTATTATAAATGCATTATGCTTCTAACTTATAGGTGGACCTAAATATGAAACAATAACAAAAACACTTGCCTCCTCCCTCGACATTCCAGCTTGTTTTGACCTATTCCATTCTCCGTAATACAACAGAGTGCCATAACGATCAAATATATACAAATTGTGGATGGTCATTGTAAGAATCTTTTCAAGAAACTAGTAGAAATTCTATTATTGTACATATATATTTATAGTATGTAAAATTTCTACATATCCTATCCTACTTATTCTTCTTCTTCTTCTTCTTATTGTATGGCTTCTGTGACTAAATTGTCACAATTCTGCCAGTGTTCGTACATGCTAGTGTCATAAACCGTGAGGAGTTTGTAGGTTGTAATCTAAGAATATGATCGGTGAATAAAAAAGAAAAACAAACAAATTTTTAAATAAAGGAACTCCCATAGTGACTATCTAAAACAAAATACAACACAAAAAGGATTATACCATATAGGCTAACACACATTAGATCACAATAATTATATGACTGTTTTAGTATGCAAGCTATAAAAAACATTTACAGTTTAATTTTATTTATATCCAAAAATTTACAGAGTATGTAATTAATATCAGAGGAAAATGTAAGGGAAAGAAAAGTAGGCATTTAAAGGAAATTGGACGGGGTATATTAGGTGGAAGAATATCATATAAAGAGGAACGAAGTTTAGGACAGCTAAAGAAAATGTTATCCACGCTTCCCTCATCCAGGCCACACTCACACATTGAGTGATCCCTGATCCTTAGTTTTGCTAAGTGAACTGGAGTACACGAATGACCTAATCGCAGATGGCAAATTGTTGAGGTAGTAACTTTATTGGATTCACGGAACTTAAAAAACCAAGGAGTTTTAGGAATATCAGGCTGAATATCACCATAATACTTTCCTCTGCTGATTTTCGAGCTTTCCCAGTATTTAAACCAGGAATTCTGTAGAAGAGATTTAGGTAGAAGGCATAGATCATTGGAATATATCTTAAAATGTACAAGTGACCCAATACGAGCAGCAGCTTTTGCCCCAGGGTAGGCAGATTCATTACCAGGGATACCCGAGTGACCAGGAATCCAAGCCAGAACTACATTGATACCGAGAGTGTGGCATTCAAACAGGGCCTTTTTAATTTGTAGAATAACAGGGAAACGGGAAATAGAACGAAAAGGATTGGAAATAATACTCTCAAGGCAGCTTTTTGAATCAGATAATATTAATGAATTGTTCAAGTTATGAGATTTCACAAAGAGAATGGCTTCCAAGATAGCAATAGCTTCTCCAGTAAATACAGAAGAGTAGGAAGGAATTTTAAAAGATAAACATATCTTTCCCGAAGGGATCCAGACCGCTGAGCCAACAACACTATCAGATGATAACTTAAATGCATCGGTAAACAAGAAATGCCAACCTAAAAATTGTAGGTTAATGCGATGATTAAACAGGGCCTGCGCATTAGGATCATCTTTGTCTATCCCAAAGTGAAGAATAATATTAGGCTCATAAATAAGGGCTTCATACGAAGTTGAGTAAAGAGGATTACTTGGAAATTGGACGTCAGGCTGAGGGAGCTTGGTAAATTTAATGAAACTAAGAAGCAAACAAGGGAAACTATCTGAGTTCCGAAAGTGGTACTGGTCATAGAGGAGCTGTAATTTTGGAGAATTGGATGATTACAATTTTGAACTAATTTAAAAAGATACCGATCTGAGAGGAATTGTCTGCGTATATTTAGAGGAGGCTGACCTCGACCTGCATGCCGTTAATGGGTGGTGATTTCAGAGCTCCCAGAATTATGCGCAAACATTTTGATTGAATTTTAAAATTTTTGTCTTGACCAGATTTATTGCATAAATTTAAAAGGAATGACACATAATCAAAATGACTCCGTATTATGGCATTATACAGCAACTTTTTGGAATAAGGATGGGAGCCCCACCAAACACCTGAAAGCGCCCGAAGTATATTAGCATTTTTTTCTGCCTTTTGGGAAATGTAATCGAAATGAGGGATACCTGACATTTTAGAATCTAGTTTAATACTTAAAAATGATGTGTTATTTACTTGATCGATGCGTTCTTGACCTATCAGCAATTCAATAGGAGGTATACTTATTTTCTTTGTAAAAACTATCACTGAACTTTTTGACACGGAGAGCGATAGGCCATGGTCAACTAGCTAGTTACTAAGGTATGACAAAGCTGAGTTCAAACGAAGAGAGGCCTCATCTACGGATTGAGCCTGAACATACAAAGCCAAATCGTCAGCATATTGAAGTATGTTGCAGAAAGAATCCACAGATCTCTCTAAATCGTAGGTGTAAAGGCTGTAAAGTAAAGGACTTAACACCGAACCTTGTGGTAGACCTTTCCAAACCGTTTTCGGGGGAAGGAAGTGATTATCAAGTTTTATAACCACAGATCTTTCCATTAACATGTTGCAAATGTAACGAACCAACTTTTCAGGGATACTCAACTGGATGAGCTTATTCTTGAGTACGGGGAGCAAGACATTGTCATATGCAGATGCTATATCTAGGAATACACCCACGAGATACTGTTTCTTGCTAAAAGAAATATATATATCAGTTATCAACATTCTTAAACTATCCATCGTACTTAAACCCTTTCTGAAGCCAAATTGAGTATTGGCTAGTATAACCCTATTTTCAACAAACCACTCTAGTCTATTCTTTATTAAATGTTCCATAATTTTGGATAGAACAGAGGATAGGGCGATCGGTCTGCGACTGTTAGGATCTGAAGGATCTTTTCCAGGTTTCAAGATTGGGATGATTATTTGAATTTTCCATTGATTGGGAACTATGCCATACTCAAAAAAATAGTTTATGAGATCTAAATAAGTTTGTTTGCATTTGAATGAAAACTTGATGATAAATGAATAGGGAATTCCATCGATGCCTGGAGATGAATCAGTTAATCCGTCTAGCGCAAGAAAAAGTTCACGAAAAGAAAAAGGACAGTCAAAGCAGTTATGCGAAGGGAGAGTGATAGAGGAAGAAGGGAGAGAATCTACAGAAGGGACAATAGAGGGAGCTAGTTTGTCAGAGAATGCTTCTAACCACGAAGTCAGGTCGTTAGAAAAAATATTTTGGACGTTTTGGGAATATCTAAACCGCTTAATCTGTTTCCAGACAAGAGAAGAAGGAGTTTTAGGCGATAAAGTTTCGCAATAACCTATCCATCCAAGTTTCTTCTTTTTGGCTGCTAATTTTTTGACCTTAGCATTAGCCTGTTGGTAAAGTAGGAAATTAAGTTCAGACATTAGAGCATTATAATTTGTTTCTGCCTCTTTTCTTTTTAACACCGCTTTTGTACACTCCGAATCCCACCAAGGAGTCGAAATTATAAAGTCTTTGGAAGGCTTTTTTAGAGGAATGTGCAGGTCAGCAGATTCAGTGATCATTTTCACAAATATATTGTATGAAAGTAGAGAATCTATATTTATGGGATAAATTGTAGAAGAATCCAACTTATCATCAACAGATGTGGAGAATGAAGGCCAATCTGCAGAAGAAATTTTGTACTTGAGTGATGGGCAAGGGTTTCGGAAAGGACATACTCTATTTGGGATAGAAATGATAATAGGGAAGTGATCACTGCTATAAGTATGAAGGAGAACTCTCCATGATATAAGGGTAGAGAGAAATGGAGAACACAAAGTAAAGTCGACCGCACTTCTCGGGTTTTGAGAAGGATATACCCTACGAGTGGGGGAACCATCATTGACAACACAAAGATTGACTTCGTTAAACATATCTAAGAGAGATAGGCCAAATAAATCCGAATGATACGAACCCCATACAGTGTGGTGGGCATTAAAATCACCCATAACTACCATGGGAGATGGAATGGAGGACAGAAGAAGTAGTAAGTCTGCAACAGCTACTTGTGCGTTGACAGCGAGTGTGGGTCGCTCTCGAGAGTTATTTCTTAGTAAAATTGTTAATACGGACTGTACAGTTATAAATAATGTGTTTAAATGAACATTATGTGATATCTCACCCTTAAAATATGGAAAACAGTGTTTAATTGATGGATTTTTAATGTTTTCAAACAACATTTGGTGTGCGGATTAGTGCCAGTGATAAAACCAAATTGCGGGTGGCGGGAATTCAGAGTGCCGCATCGCGCTCTTTCACTCTTGCGCGAAATAGCTATCTAGGTCTCTGTCGCACTCGGTGTTATAACTACATTCTAGAAGTTAAGATGGATTGTGGAGTTTGTAACAGAGAAATGAATATAGTTGAGACTATTGAATGTAATGGATGCAAGAAGAAATACCATTATAGATGTGTGAATATAGCCCCGGCGGCGGCGGTTAAGCAGAAGAGTACTTTTAAGTGTGCCCCCTGTTCCAACGTGACTCAGCGTATACGAGTAACAGACGACACACCGGTACGTAGCAGCCAGGCCGTTGGATTCCTAGACCAAGTAAATGAGTCGTTTGAGGTAAATCTTACTCCGGAGAAGGTACAGTTGATGACATCAGACGAGATTATTGATCAAATTAATAGGGTAATCCTGGCTAAAATTTGTGTTTTTGAAACAAATATTATACAGGAGATTAAATCCAGTGTGGCTGTATTAGCATTAGAAAATACTAAACTAAGACAGGAATTAATGGAAGCAAATATGAAATGTAGTTCCTATGAGCGGCAAATTCACAGCTTAAAAACTGAGGGACTATTAGCTCGAGAGAAAAAAGAAGATTACGGTATCAATAACCAGAACCAACAACCAATTCTGGTACAAGTACCTACAGTATCGAAGTGTACGACTGCTCCCCTGACGGCATCGTCCCAAACGAAATTACGCGACCGCGAGCATGGAGTGCAAGCGGCTAGGCCTTCGCCGCCGCCGCCCGCGCCGATGGATTATGCAGCGGTGGCCAGGAATGCAGCGATTATAAAAGTTGATGATACTAATAATGATTGGAGCGAGGTTAGAAAAAATAACAGACGAAGTAATGCAATAAGGAAAGGTGGGAATAACTCAATTAGTTCTTTAAAGGCAGTTGAACGCCGGAAGTTTTTACATGTTTGGAGACTAAATAAAAGTACTACTGAGGCAGATCTAATGGAACACATTAAAGTGACACTTGGAAGGGACTCAGAAATCACCATCGAAAAATTAAAACCTAAAACGGAACGGGACTATGCTTCATTCAGGATTGGGGTTACCTTAAGTAATTTTGAAAAACTTTGTGACCCGGAGATATGGCCAGTAAATGTAGAATATAGTGAATGGATTTGGTTTCGTTCCAACGCTAACCCAAACCGCCCGGAAGCCAAATAGTCATTATAATATTTTTTATCAAAACGTCAGAGGACTCAGAACTAAGAAAACACAATTTTTATCATTACTGGAATCATCAGGATCGGATTTTTTTGCTATTACTGAATCAGGCCTTAATGAAGCGATTAAGAATGCGGAATTTGGACTTCCCGGCTATCAAGTACTGCGTTGCGATCGGGCGGATGGGCGAAAGCAGGGAGGCGTATGTTTAGTGGCCACACCGCGGTTCGAGTTGCGACGAGTGTCGCTGCCAGGTGACCTTGATATAGATAGTCAAAAGTATGAACTATTGTGTGCGGCGGTTTATAAGCAAAATTGTTTTCTATTCACGTGTTGTATTGTATATATTCCACCAGGGGCTGACGATAATGAATATTTGTCAATGTTTTCCGTATTAGAAAAATTATGTGTCAAATATAGCAATAATTTAATTGTATTAGGGGATTTCAATATGTACTCGTGTAGCAACAACATTTGTAACTATTACGAATATTTCATGGCTTTCTGTGAATTTACTCAGTGCAATGCAGTACCTAATTGTAAAGATAGGCAGTTGGACCTCGTGTTGAGTGCGCGTAGTGGCGTGTCCGTGAGCGCCGCGGACGAGGGCCTGGAGCCCGTAGACGCGTACCATCCTCCGATGGCCGTGCGCATCGAGCGGGGAACGCGCGCGCCCCCGCCGCCGCCGTCCCTCGCGCCTCTTACTTCTCCCACGTCGCAGCATAAGCGAAACTCGCAAGCTCAGTCGTTGATAACTCATGCTAATTGGAATTTTAATAAAGCAGACTTCGATCAAATGTATAGTTTGTTAGTTAAAATGGATTGGAGTGAAATTTATGATTCATGTGATCCAGATAGAGTTTTAGATTTATTTTATAATAAAGTATATGATGTTTTTGACCAGTGCGTCCCTCCAAAAAGTAACAAAATTAACTCATTAAATAATAGGTACGTTTATCCAGTTTGGTACACAGCTGAGATTATTAGGGATATAAAAGTTAAATATTTATTACATAAAAAATATAAATTAAGTAAATCACGCACTGACTATATGGAATTCGCACGCTACAGGGCGAGAGTGAAAACCGAGACTGCTCGCGCGCATAATCAGTATCGCAACCGAGTACAAGCCCACCTGGCGAAGGATCCGCGAGCATTTTGGGGTTATATTAGGTCTAGGAAAGGTGATTCTAATCAGCGGAAGTTAATTAAGGAGGGACGGGTACTATCGCAAGACGAGTGTGCCAATGAATTCGCTAAGTTTTTTCAGTCGGTGTACAATCCAGAACCTCCCGTACTGAGTGTGGCGGCGGCAAGTGCGAGCGAGGCGGCGAGCGCGTGGCCGGGCGCGCGCGTGCACCTAGCGAGCCTGGGCCCCGCTGACGTAAAACGCGCGCTCGCACGTTTGCCGCCTAAGCGCTCAGCCGGGCCGGATGGTATACCAGCCTACATTTTTAGGGACTGTCGTGCAGTACTAGTGGGGCCATTGTTACACTTGTTCAACATCTGTATCCGGACCGCAACTTTTCCTGAACGCTGGAAACTTACCCGGGTTGTGCCCGTCCCTAAGAGTTGCAGAAGCTCAGCACCTAGCGATTATAGACCTGTAGCGGTGTTATGCACTCCAGCTAAAGTATTTGAGTCGACCATTCACGGTAGCCTGTATCCACAGATTAGCGCTCTATTGTCCGACGCGCAGCATGGTTTCCGTCCTGGGCGGGGGACAACGGGGAACTTACTGGATCTAATGACACAAATAGTACCGACAGTGGACGCGGGTCAACAGGTAGATGTTGCCTACTTCGATTTCAGGAAGGCTTTTGACATAGTGGATAATGACGTTCTTTTAGCTAAGTTGGCTGGGGTAGGCTGTACACCTCACACGTTGTCATTTTTCGCCTGCTATTTACGAGACCGTTGTCAGTACGTTGATTGCAGTGGGCATCTCTCGGAGCCCTATTTCACGAGATCAGGAGTTAGTCAGGGTAGTAATTTAGGGCCTTTTCTCTTCATTTTAAAAACCAACGACCTGCCGAGGGTGGTAGATAAATCAATACCTTTACTATTCGCAGACGACTTGAAATTAGTTCATAAAATAAAGCAAGAATCTGATCATGACATACTGCAGCAGGATATTAATAAAGTAGTAGAGTGGAGTCGAAGCAATAAGATGTACTTCAATGTGGCCAAATGTTCAGTATTATCATTTACTCGTGCACATGACCCAAGTCATTATCAATATTGCATGGATGGAATCCAACTGCAACGTGTCACAGAGGTTAGGGATTTAGGCGTGCGCTTTACAGCTGATTTAAATTTCCGTAAGCATACCACCGACGTTTGTAAAAAAGCATACCACAATTTAGGGTTGGTCTTACGGCTAGGAAATCAGTTCTCGAACATCAGGGCTCTGAGATCGTTGTACGAAGCGCTGGTAAAAAGTCACTTGGAATGTAATGCTGTCGTTTGGTCACCACATGAAACTAAGTACAAGCTAATGCTAGAACGTATCCAGAACAAGTTCATGAGATTCCTGTACCTAAAGCAGTATGGTGTGTATCCAGGGTATCCACTCCTGTATCCTACACTATTTGTGCTGGGTATGGTAGGTTATAATAAACTGGAAGTAAGAAGGGAAGAAGCTATCGCCACTTATGTATTTAAAATTTTGCGTGGTAAAATACATAACCCGGGCGTTTTAAACACGTTGGGGTTGTGTGTACCAGATGGGTACGTGGGACGGCGGAGGCGGCCGCCGCTGCTGTGGGAGCCGCCCGCTCGCACCAACCTGCTGCTGCACGCGCCGCTGACGCGAGCGCTGCGTGCGCTCAATATGGTGTCACAACGGATCGACTGTTTCGATTGTACTTTGAGTGAATTCACACGGGCCGCATTTTGCATTGTAGCGTCATGTTTGGAATAATTAATTTATAAACTCATAACTATAACTACACTATTGTATTAGGTTAAGCCTGTGATGATAGCTGTATGTGTGTTTTTAAATAAATAAATAAAAAAAAAAAAAAAAAAAAAAAAACAAGATGAGAAGATGGATGAGGGACATAAATGGAAACAAATGATATATTCAAAGACCTGATACCAACAATGTTAAAATCAGGTGGGTGAGAGGGGAGAAGAATTTGGGAATAGGGTAAAAAACGCTTAATTAGTAAACCACAACCAGCATACCCGTCAGTCCTGTCATCTCGAAGACAGAAGTAACCCGGAACCCTAAAATGGGATCCAGGAACTAGCCATGTCTTCGAGATGGCAATGACAGACGGGTGGAATTTTGTAATCAAATGAACCAGTTCATGTTTCTTTCGACGCATGCTCTGGGTGTTCCACTGCAGAACGGTTATCGGATCCATTATGACCAGAAAGAGCTACTAATTGAGTAAGTTTTGAGGCAACGTTGGACGGTAAGGGTTGAGGATTCATTAAAATAATGTTGATAACAAGAGATAGTAAAGTTTACAACATATTGTTTTCCTTTTGAGATGACTCTGAATTGTTAATGTTAAGAGCACAACCATTTGGCATTAGTGAGGTAGGTACACTTACGATATTTTGGTGAGCTGTTTTATCGTACGATTTCCCTAGAGGGGCTTTCGGACAAGGGGATGCATAAACTGTTTTGGCATATGACCTACTGTGCCGGAATTGGGATTGTTAAGTGCTTGAAGGGGAATATGAAAGAGGCGAGGGAGAGGGAGAAGAAAACAATGCTTGTGACACCTCAGCATATGAACGGATAGCTTTGGGAAACTGAGCAGCAGCTTCCTCATATGAAACACTGTTTTGGGCCATAACTGCTTTTATGGACTTTTGTCTCTCATGCTCTGGACAGTTCCTGTCAGTAGAAAAGTGAGTACCCGAACAATGAAGGCAAGTTGCATCTTTTTCCAAAACCTCACAGGTGTCACCGAAGTGTTCTTTCGAGCAACGAAAGCATCTGGGTTTCGAGCGGCATTGCAATTTCGTATGTCCAAACCTACAACACGAGTGGCACTGAATAGTAGGGAACTGGTCTAGTTCTACTGGCAGAGATGTGTAAAAAGAAAAGACACGATCAGGCAAAACCTGACCAAGGAAAGTGACAACAACAGTCTGAGTAGGAACCCATATTGCCATATTTCTTTATAAGCTTGACAAATTCCTAAATTATATAACCGACGAGTTTAGAAGGAAAAACTTATAATCTGCGGTGACTGGAACATTGACATGATGAAACAAAACTCAGTTACCAGTGAATTACTTACTCTGCTGGAGAGTTACAATTTTGAGGCGCACATAAAATTGTCAACTCGATTGACTTCTTGCTTAGATCAGATTGCCACTAATGTAAAACATATTAAGTCTGAAATACATTACCTTGGATTGTGTGATCATGAGACAGCACAATCAGTTACGTTAAAGGTAAAAAGACAGAGAGCGTTGTCCCACTGGTTTGAATTCAAACGCGACTATAGTTTCAACAATATGAGGAAATTTTGTTAGTGCATATCTTCTCTGTCTTTTGCCGAAGTATATGAATCTCACACATTAACAGAGTCTTTTGAACATTTTTATAGTAATATTTGTTTGTTTTTTTATTTGTGTTTTCCCATTATTAAAGTGAGAAATAGTAATAAACCTTCAAAACTAAAATGGCTGACAAAGGACATAAAAAGGTCGTGTAAAACAAAACATCTTTTATATATAAAATATAGAGGAATAAGGTCTGATGAAGCTGTAAATAAAAATAATTTTAATAAATATAGCCGTTTACTTAAAAAATGCATACTAAAATCACAAAGACATATCAATATTAAACGCATACTAAATGGAAAGAACAAATGCTATTTGGGATGCAATTTCATCTAGTGTGACTAATAATTTATATAATAATGACATTGACTTGATTCATTTTAATAATATGACATATAATAACCCCATTGACATATGTAATATATTCAACAATTATTTTTCTAATCTGGTAATAAATAAAACATCCAAATTAAATAACTTAGGACACAGAAATAATTTTAGAAACACAAACACAATTTTTTTAAGCCCCGTCGACCCGAACGAAATTTACAATATTATTACGTCCTTAAATAATAGCAAAATTAGTGGAAATGATGAAATTACTACAAAAAAACTTAAATGTTGTGCAAACCGGATATGTTATCCACTCGCTCATGTTATTAATCTTTCGTTTCAGGAAGGTATATTTCCGGATCAACTTAAAATGTATATAATCAGACCTCTATTTAAAACTGGTGATGAAACAGATCCAAATAATTACAGGCCCATCACTATAGTGCCAATTATCTCCAAGATTTTAGAGAAAGCTATGCTTAAAAGACTGAATAATTTTTTTGTTAACCATAATATATTTAAGAGTGAGCAGTTTGGTTTTCGTAAGGGGAGCTCAACTGCATTAGCATGTTTTGATCTTTTGAAAACAGTAACAGAGACTATTAATAAAGGAAATCCAGCAGTAACGTTGTTTTTAGATTTGAAAAAAGCTTTTGACTTCATCAATCATACGAAGCTATTAAGCAAGCTTGAATTATATGGCATAAGGGGTAAAGCCTTGGAATGGGTAAGTAGCTATTTGCAGAATGCAATGTACTCAAGTAACAAAAGTCATAAGTAATAATAGAAATAGCTTAACTAAAGAAAATGTTAGATCTGAAACAATAATTAATAACAAAGGAGTCCCTCAGGGAAGCATTTTAGGTCCCTTACTTTTCTTAATATATAATAATGACCTACCCGAAGTGACACCACACAAATGCATATTATTTGCAGATGACACTACAGTCATTTTAAAATGTAATAATAAAGAAGCAATTCAGCAAACTATGAACGAAGCTCTAGCGGATATTATTCAGTGGGCAGAAAATAATGATTTGACTTTAAATATAAATAAAACTATAATAATTCAATTTAATTCATACAATACAAAATTAATACCTCTTGACATTGACTATAAAAATCAAAAAGTACTTGAAGTAGAATCTTTTAATTACTTAGGAATAAATTTAGATCAACAACTTAATTGGAAAACTCATGTGAATACTGTATGTCAGAGGCTTGGTCGCTTTACTTTTGCACTCAAAAGGGTAAGGCAAACTGTTTCTGCGGAAGCTGCCTTGGCTGCATATCATGGCTATGTGTCATCAGTTCTCAGTTATGGCTTAATAATGTAGGGAAACTCTGTAGACTCAATCAAAGCCTTCAAAGTACAAAAAAGGTGTATTCGAGTTATAAATAAAGCTTGGTTTTTGGATAGTTGCAAGCCGTTATTTAAGAAATGTAATGTCCTACCACTTCCTTGTATGTACATTAAAGACACATGCGTTTTCGTTAGAGCTCATCCTAATTATTTCACAAAACGTAACGAGATTAACATTAGACAAAAAAGAGCTAAATTCCAAAATCTACTTTACCAACCCACTTGTCATAGAGATATTTATAAGAAAAATGTATACAACATGTGCATAACTATTTATAATAAATTACCAGACCATATAAAATTGCTGCATGGTAATAAATTTAAATTAAACCTACATAAGTGGCTATTGGACAATTGTTTTTATAGTGTAAATGAATATCTTAATTTTAAATAATATAATTAAGTATAGAATTTAATAATGTATGAATAGAAATTTGTTGAATGTTATTTTATTACTTTATATATGAATGAAAGTTTATATTTTAATTATTATAATATTTGCACACCTGCCTGCAGGCTGAATACATTGACATAACTGTTAGTTAAAGACCTTATATAATATTGTATTCTAGCAAATAAATAAATTTGTATTTGTATATTTGTATTTGCCTTCCTATCTTCAAAAGTCTTTCTGTTTAGCCGGCGAGCTTTGAGAACTTTGCTGCAACCTGCAGGAAGCTCAAGAGAATTGACAAAATCTGTCATAAAGAAATCAGTAGGTACTCGACGAATTAGACCCATCCGGGTGATACTGTAGGTGGGAATTGTAGCGGAGAACTTACACATGCCTAAAATAGGGGAGGAAAGAAACTTGTTTGTATCATTTGCATTAGTGAATTCCACGGAAATCTTATTCCTTCCTACTCTTTTCACACCATCAGTACAAATATTCGTCACTTTATACGTATTCAAAAACTGTCCGAACTTAATTGGTCTTATCGTAAATCCAGCAGCAGGATCAGGTTCTATACGAGATACGTGGATCACATAAGGGCCTTTGTCAAGGAACGTATACAATAGACCACCAACAACTAATGAGGGATCAGTATAAACAGTCTCAATAGACGCTGATGCTAAATCAGGGGAAACGATCGTTTTTTTGGAGGGTGGATGATCTTCCGTCTCAATACGACGTTTAGTTGCAGTTGGAACGGCTACAGGATCTGGAGGGTCTGGCGGGTCCGGTGGATCGAACCACTGAGTACTATTGGACTCCATGTCCATTATTTGAGGTTACGAAAAACCTCAAACTGGAAAATTTAAAAAAACACAAAACTGATTAAATATTGCTTACCAACAACACGGCACTTTTAAACAGCCAATAGAGGAATACTAGCCAAAAATATGAAAATAATTGCAGAAACTCACAACCAAGAAGCTTATATACAACACTGGAGATATCGTCTAAAACTGATGACTGAAGACAAGTTCATTCACCTTTACTTATGTTTTCTATCTCTCTCATACCTCACTTAGTATTGCCATTGTTAATACGAATCTTACCCAAGGCTACTATGTATTCTCTGAAAAAAAAAATAGTTTTTGTACAAGAGTTTGCTAATAATTTGATAAACTACCAACAATAATATTCAAAGGCGTTTTACAACCAAATTAAAAAAGGAAGCATTTTTAACATTTATTTTTAATTAGGTACACATGCATAAAGATAAATTAAATAAAAAATGTGAAAAACCACCGAGTCCCCGTAAGGGAGTAGAGCATGATCGTGTAGCTAAGGACCACCTCCACACATCAGGCTTTCTATTTAAATAAAACCGCACTCATATCGGTTGCTCTGTTCGAAAGTTATGATGCCACAGACAAACAACGGCGTCAAACTTATAACACCCCTCTTCGGGTCGGGGAGGTTAAAACTAATAATTAGCTTAAAGGGTTCCATTCATTAGCTGGCATGGTGGACTGCAAATTTAATCAAGGTCACACAGGACAGCGCTATAGGTGCTATGAAAAAAACTTACCTCTTTTACTATTATAGCACTGTCCTCTATGACCTTGATTTGCTGTCCAACATGTCGGCTTGTGAATGGATGAATGTGTTTATCACAACATATTCATCTCTGTCTCGTGCAATCGATATTTCTTATTTTGATAACGAAGTATAAATGTCGATTTATTCATGTGAATATTCTACATATTCGGGCAAAGCTGGCCTACAACACAACCTATTAGTGAATAGCAGCCAAGTGTGGTGTTTGAAAAATTTCCTTCTAGTTAAAAACAGCCGTAATATACATCGTTGTATGAGACAATGATTATATTTTATGATAAATAAATTAAGTGTCTGAGCCACTCTTTAAAAGTCACACTCCCTGATTATGGGTAGTTTCCATAATAAAATGATGGCAGCACTCAGTTTGTCAATATGGCTGATGTGTCAAAGAAATGCGTCGCTTCGAATTATTAAACTAGCATTGTTGAGTAATTACTAAATAGTTCCCAAATATAAAGAATGTATTGTATTGTGCAAAATTGCAGAAGTGTTTGGAAACCAAATTCTGGCATAAAATTTCACAGGTAAGTGTATATTGACGTTATTTACAATATTCCTCAATACTCATGCATTTACCTGTTTAGAATCATAATTTAATGACAAAAATCGTTAAACTTATCATCATTTTAATATGCAGTCATGTTAAATATGTTCTTTTCTTAATACTTTCATAATTATTCAATAAACAAACTTAACAAGTAAGGTGACCATTATGACGAGATTATACGGATAGCGAAGGGCGAATAACACATTATTATGATGATATAGAACACCTTTTTAAAGATTTTATTCTGGTAATGAAACAGCACATGTGGTTTTGACTTATTTCTTTTACATTTATACTTTTTTAAAGTATCCAATATATTTTTGTTGTTTCAGCTTACCACAAAATGAAGTAAAAAGAAATAAATGGCTGTCGATAGTGCCTATCAAGGGTAAAATTTATGAACATGCCAAGATATGCAGTTTGCATTTTAAGCCAGAGGATTACGACCCAGATAAAGGACACCTTTTGAAAAATGCTATACCTGTTTATTTATCACATTCTTGTTACTGCGCCTCAACTGTGGATAAGGTAATTAATTACATAATTAACCACTATAGGGTTGTGTATGCGATGAAAGCTTAAAGTAAGTATAAGCTACTTACTTTAGTTTACCAACGTTTCCTACACAGTATTATGTGCCGTGGTTGGGGTTGAACTGAAGTAATAGCAAGATGTCATCGATGCTGTGAGCAGTATTGTTGAAGTTATACTACCCAAATATTGTCTTTCACAATAGTGTTTCATCACATACTCAACCCGTGTTGTGTGTGATTAATTCTATAATGAGTGATAAGTATGAGTGTTTAAAACTGTATAATTAATTATTTTTCACTGAATATATTATACTAAAATTACAAAAGTATTTACAAAGTAACTATATATTCTCAAAATGTGTTTTAGGCATGCAGCGATTGCATGGACCTTTCTACGAGTACAGCTAAAGAAAATATTAGCTCTCCATTGTCCGTTGACATGATTACAACTCAAAAAGAAATAGCTCCAGAAGAATGTAAAGAAAATATCGTAAGTTATTAGTTTAAGCATTTAATATCTACTTTCTATTGACAAGTTGTGTAACCAATCTTGGAGATGTTCGAGACAGAGTCGAGTAATGATAGATTTGTCTTGTGGGGATATAATTACCTAATTTTTTTACTTACTTTGCTGGCTCATCAACCGAAAGAGGGAACTAGTCTCCAATTAAATTATAAGATATTTTGCCATGCCGCTAAAGGTGTTATGAATCCGCTTAAAGTGTTAATTATTTAGAGGTCAAACACTTTTTTTTTATTATACTTATCAACTTATAATAACTAACGGTTGGCTTAGCGACTCAAAATCATAATACCTAAATAATTTATTTATGTTTAATTTAATTCATTTATTTATTTATTTTGCTTGCAGTTGTTTGGGGCACTGGTGAAACCAAAGATTGTCACACCCCAACAAACTCCTCAAGCACAACCCGGATCTTTAAAAGATAGTACTACTGTAAGAATAACATATTATAAATGTACTATGTTAAATTATTAAACTGACAATATTCAGGGTGTAGTGACAAATAAAACGGCATTAATTTATAAAATAAAGTATTTTTCTGGTTCGATTCCTGAATTATTATTATTAGTCATATTTCTTTAAAATAAAGATTCTTTACTGCAAAACATAAGTATTTTGAAAATTATTCGGGTTCATTACCGCATACCTTTATTATAATTTTCAAAATAATTGTTATAATAACCGCGATAGTTTAAAATTTCTACATTAGTTGTTTTAGTTAAATATTATTATCTATTTTAGTATTTTTTTAATGACAATCTAAATAGATAAAAACTATGATAGTGATCTTAGTTCACTTCTTATTACTCCATTGTGACATGAAAAAAGAACAAACAAACTGACTGTATTAGTATAGATATAGATAAGTGTAATTATATTGTCGTCTTTCATTTCCATAGGTGGATATTGACACTCAAGACGAACCGCCAGCAAAAAGACCATGTCTCAAAGATTTCAATGTACAAGTGAAAATGAAGACTCCTCGCGAGATATCTTTGGAAAAGAGCAAAAGAGCATTGCAGCAAAAGGTCACCCGGCAACAGCAAAAAATAAATGATATGGAATCTTTAATTTCAATAGTAAGAAATTATACTAGCCATTCAGAAATTGAGAATATTTTACAAGGAAACTATGCTAATATCTGCAAAGTGTTTAGCCACAACCCTAAATCTAAAGTAGTCAAATACAGCGATGAAGTAAAAGCGTTTGCTTTAACTGTTCACTTTTACTCCCCAAAAGCATACGAATTTCTCAGAACTATAATATCCTTACCGCACACTTCAACACTTTGGCGTAGCATTTCTTCTTTTAATTGTGATGTTGGCATTTTAGCAGAAGTTTTAGATTATTTAAAGCTTGAGTTACCAAAAAAACAATTTTTAAAGAATGTGGCGCTCATTTTTGACTCAATGTCGTTAAAAAAAGACCTAGCTTATGCACCGAAATTAGGAAAGGTTTTTGGATACGTGGATTTGGGAAATATTCCTGTGAGTGAACCAGAGCAACTGGCTTCTGAAGCACTGGTCTATCAAATTGTTTCGTACTCAAACTATTTTAAATGTCCAATCGGATATTTTTTCACTCCTAACAGTCTTACTGGTGAACTGCTTGGCCAAATAACGCTCTCCATACTGATACACTTACAAGAGATTGGCATTACAGTGCGTTCTATAACATGCGATGGTGCTAAATGTAATATAAAAGCGCTAGAAACTTTAGGCTGCAGTTTATCTCAAAACGATTTTAAACCATATTTCCTCCACCCAAATGGGTCAACTAATGTATATTGCTTGTTAGATGCTGCGCATATGTTAAAGCTAGCAAGAAATGCCTTTTCTGAGTATACTTTAACAACAATGGATGGACATGTCTCATTTCAATTTATTAAAGAACTTCACGAAGTTCAAGAGACAGAAGGGTTGAAATTGTGCAACAAAATTACAGGTGGCCATGTAGAGTATCAAAATAAAAAAATGAATGTGCGCCTTGCAGCGCAGACACTCAGCTCTTCCGTTGCTGACGCTATTGATTTTTTACGTAATAGTGGCAATCTCAATTTCGTAGGTAGTGAAGCTACCACAAAATTTATTAGAACATTAGATAGGCTATTTGATAACATGAATAGTCGTTCTCCCTTTGCTAAACATTTTAAATCTCCTCTTTCTCAATATAATAAAGACGCGTGGCAAAGCTTTTTTCTCCACTGTGAAGATTATATGAAAAATATCAAGATTGGTGCTACACCAATTTTGCAACATGTTAAAAAAACTTTTGTGTTAGGTTTCCTAATGAACATAAGTTCACTCAAAGCGTTATTTGAGGTATTAACTTTATTACCGGAAAATCCGTTGAAATATTTTCTAACCTTCAAATGTTCGCAGGACAACTTGGAAATATTTTTTTCACTTGTTCGCTCAAGGGGTAGAACTCAAGATAATCCAAGTCCTCTCGAGTTTCGATACATTTTAAGAAAATTGTTATTTCGCAATTCTGTGCAACCCAGCGTCAACGCTAATTGTGTCGATGATACGTTTCATACCAACCATGTAATTGATTTTAGAAAAAGCACTAGATCTTTGAGTGAACCCACACAAAACACTAATGAAAACGAAGAGGCAGATTTCGTTAATAACATGATAAGACATTTAGAAAGCCCTCAACAAAGTATTTACCAACAAAATGTTCTGTATTATATTTCAGGATATATTGTAAATACAATTTTACGGAAAAATTCATGTCCGTATTGTAAAGATGTTTTGACTACCAAGCCCATCTCAAATGAGCATGATTATAACCTGAACGCAAAAAGCTTGGATGTCAACCGATATACAGCATTAACATCTTTTGTAAATAGAGGAAAGTTGTGTTTCGCATCAGATGCTGTTTACCAAATTGTGAGCTACTCAGATCAACTTTTTAAACGCGCTGTTTCGATGGGTCAACTTCAAGTCAAAAATATCAGAGAAAAACTGGTTATAGCAGCGTTGCAAAAATTTCAGCCTACTTTACAAAGTTTATTTGTTCCAAGTCATCCAATTACTGAATCACTTATTTGCTCAGATTTGCATGAAACTGAGCTCCTCAAATTTATAGCCAATAAATATTTGCAAATACGCATATCGTCGTTTTTAAAAAATTACAGTCAAAAACTTCTAGGAGAAATTCGAACAAAAAGACAAAAATTACACAAAACTATCTTATTTACACATATTTAAGCTTGCTTTGTAGCCAAATAGGATCAATTTTTACATATCCATTTGTTTAGTTTCGTCTGTTCTTCAAAATATCGTTTATTTTTTTAGATTTAATGAAGTTTTCAATCATCATTTAAATTAAAACGACTATTCAAAATTGTATGTAAGACGATGATAATTATGTAAGCAATAGTCATGTAAGTATGTAGTAATAGTTATTTAAGTAAGAAGTAGTAGTGTAGTAGAGTGTGTATAGATGACTCTACCAGTAATTATATTGTAAATACTGTATAAAAATAAAGATTGTAGATATATAACATTGTATACTTTGTTCTTGTTGGTTTATTTAAAGTTAAGTGAGACATAAATTATATTAGATTACATTAATATAATAATGTGGACATTAATTATTGAGTGTATTATTTAGCACCTGATCATGACACCTATGTAAATTACCGTGATAAAGTAAAAGTATTTGTTTTAACTGTACAGCTCCTCAAAGACATACAAATTTCTGATAACTGTAATATCGTTACCAACACATCAACACTAGCGATAAATCTCTCCCCTTTATTGTGATGTTGGCATTTTAAGAGAAGTTTATACTTTGAAGCTTGAGTAACCAAAATATTTTGTTAATGTATGTGGCACTCATTTTTAATAAATCGTATTCTATGAGATCAAAAGTTGTCGGTCGTTATGTAAAACCTTTTTTCCCTACCATTCAAAATTGTATGTACGATGATAATTCAAGTAAGTTGACCAGTACATGTAGATGACCAGTAATTGTATTATAAATACTATTAAAAATAAATGTTGTAATTTTAGACCATGTGTTTTACGTTTTTTTATTTCGCAAAATCCTGAATTTACAAACCAGCGTGGTCACCCCATAGAAAGAGACAAAAAACATAACTGACGTCATTGAAGGTCATATTTTTTTGCTTCAAGCTAATGTTCTTGTTGCAATCTCCAGTGTTGTATATAAGCTTCTTGCTCACAACACAAGTTTACTCGCTATCACTTCCGAACGCAGACCATCTATCCTATCCTAGCTTTGATTTGGAATATAATGACGTAGTACATTAGCGTATTCTCTTTGGTACATAATATAATTTGTCTGTAACACGGAGCTGATACAAAGAGGAGGTGTGGTAATTAAATTTCCATATGAAACGACGCGTGATAATTTGCGGGATGAGGGGGCACTGAGGATGTGTTAAGCTCCGCCCACTTCTCAATATTCCATCTATCGGCCAATAGCAAAACTACTTGCTTAGGTTGATGTTGATGTTACTACATAGTTCAGCTACCTTACACTAGATGTCAAAAGTTTTAATGAGATGGGACGTACTGAGAACTTATATCTTCAAAAAATTTTATAGGTAAATAAATAAAATTAAAAGACATTTAAAAAAACATGCTTTTATTACTTGTTAATAAAATGAACTAAAAAAATTAAAATAATTTAAACATGATAATAAATGTATAGGCACTTACATTGCAACCTTTAACGATAAATTAAGCTTCTTCGTCTACGTCACAATAATCATATATCGTAGATACCTAATTATACATATATATTTATTATCAAACCCCAAATCATTTACACCTTGTATTAAATCTTTGCGTTTTTATCACAGATCCAGTTTTTTATAAATAAAAGCGTGTTACATTTTTTTTTGCAATCGCGATCGCGAATATAAATAATCAAAAAAATATACACCGACATTTTGTTACGGCGGCCATTTTGTATGAATAACAATACCGCCTACATGTAATTGCATTGTCATCAGAAGCAAAGATGTGTTTCAAATTTCAGCTCAATCGGTATCCGGGAAGTGGATCAAATTTAACTTGAAAGATTTGATTACACACAAACATCGGGACAGGTGAAACTAAATAAAAGCTTGTAATAAAATAAGAGCCATTGATAAGTGAATGATAAATGATAATTATATAATAAGGGATAACATGCTGACGACGCGTACGCGCGTTGACGGTCCTTGTAAAAAACGTGCAAAGGCTCTAAGGGAGATTTTGATCGATTTAAGTTAATGTAATTTTATTTAAGGTATATTAAAAACAATGATGTTATTACAAACACAATTTTATTCAAAAAATTCAATTACCTGTAAAAATAATAGTTTTGGTTAGTTGTTGTCGGTTGGTTGCCCTATTGTTTTGTATTGTTGCAAAATGCTTAAAACGAATATCAATATATTTTTCTGCAATCGATTTCATCAGAAGTACAATATGATTAACTATAGGTGATTGGTCAAACATATGGTTGGTCGATTGTTTGAAACAATCTTGTCCAATAAGGGATTTTAATGTAATTCATTCATTTAAATCACTTGTGGTAGGGTCTACAGATGATTTTACAGGCTCTGGTAATTTTCTTTTAAGCTGTTATATAAAAATAATATCAAACAAGTAATTTCCAAAATAACTAAAACTCGGTTACGCAAATAACATCCAAACAAACCGATAAATCCAGTTTTAAACTAGGTAAAGTGCCCTTCTTTAATTTTTTAAGGCCTTTTTTTGTCACTGTGAAGTCCGCATCATTGAAATGGCAAGAACAAATCTTTGTGTATTTTATTGGTGTCCAATCTGGTCTATTAAGTTTTTTAATCCATTGCTGTTTTAAATTATTATCGGATGGAAATCTAAAACGAACATATAAAAATAATTAAAATTACTTTTGATTAAATTAGTTGGTAAAATAATTTAATTCTGAATACGGCCCTGGATATTTGTTACGTTTAAAATAGTTATTCTACTTGACGATAGGTGGCGGCCCGTTCATAATGTAATAATAAAAGCTATATAAGTACAGTTTTAGCCACTAAAAGGTATTTAAGACTAAGTGTATAACAGTTTTCAGTATTTACGTATTGTTATTACAATATAATACTGCGAAGTTATACGTAAACTTATGTATTTTCTTCCCAAAAGTGTCGCCATCTAGTGTCAAGTAGTAGAATTTTAGCACGGAAAGCTGAGAATGTTCTAGAACTTTTATATTTAATTACGTATAAAATTACTTACAAATGAATTGTGATGCCATCCATATTATCAGAACGTCTGTCTGAGTAACTTTGACATTGTAAAACACAACACTTCATCTTTTTCTTGTTAAAAACTCAAAAAATCACACTTATAATGTGAGTCTCGCCACATGTGCACCTGACGAACGCTGATAGCATACTAACTTAGGCCCCGCCCACCATGATGACGTCAGGACCTAGTTGAAAATCACAGTGCACAGTTGCTTAGCCCCGCTCCTCTTTGTATCAGCTCCGTGGTCTGTAAATATAATTTGATTCTTTTGATTGAAATGAAAACAGAACCACACGCTTGTCACTTAGAACAAATGACAGAATAGAACTGTAGGTTTACCGGGAATTGTAATAGTTTGTTCATCTTCAGTTAGATGACACTAAATACAAGTTTATACATTTAAATATTTTTTACAATGAAAATATATTAGCAATAATGTTACATTTATTTAATTAATATATCTATTATTTATTTAATGTATTTAGAAAAATAATATTGTTAGGTGCAATGCACTAATTATTAGATAGATAGATAATACTTTATTGTTCACAAAAACTGAACAATATGAAAACTTAAATGTCATGATTACAAAAGGTGTGTCACAATAGGCGGCCTTATTGCTAAAAGCAATCTCTTCCAGGCAACTTTAGGATGGAATGTATATATTTAAAATTCATCGACATGGGCGCGTTTTTAAAACATAAGTAAACATGGATATAAAAAGCAATGGAAAAATAACAATAACATAGCGAGATAATACAAAAAGGATATGACAATACGTACTCTTGTAATATCATATTATTACCATGTACTAGCAAAGTATCATACCCAAAAATAAAAATATGTAACCAATAGGTATAAATACCAATATAATAACATAAATACATATATAAAAACATAAACCTAAAGCAATTAAGGGACAATAAAAAAGTGCAGTGCAGTATTATATGTTTAGATATAATTTTTTAATTTGATCCTTAAAAATGTTTATAGATGTTGCACGTCTGATTGAAATAGGTAAAGAATTCCACAGGAGGGTGGCTTGGACAGTAAATGAACCATTGTAAAAAGAACTTGAATGTGGAGGAATCACAAGAACAAGATTTTCTGATGACCTTAGTGGGTGTGAAGGACAGTTAAGGTAGTTAAAACGTTCTTTGAGATTGCGCGGATATGAAGGATTAAACAAAATATTGTATAGAAGGCAAAGAATGTGGGTATTCCGGCGAAGACGTATGGGGAGCCACTTGAGCTTATTACGGAATTGAGAGACATGATCATATTTGCGCAAACCAAATATGAATCTAATACAGAAATTTTGAAGTCGCTCAAGCTTATTAAGTTGTTCCTCCGTTATATCTAGATAGCAGGTGTCAGCATAGTCAAGAATGGGTAGTAACAGGGATTGAACTAGTGAAATTTTTGTGGTAGTAGGAAGGAAGTTACGCAATCTTTTTAATGATGCAGCAGACGCAAACAGTTTACGACTTGTTACCTGCAACTGTAGATCCCGCTTCATACAGCAATCCAAAGTTAGCCCCAAACTTTTCACAGACTTACTAAAAGGAATGGCAACTCCATCAAAAACAACCCCCGGAAGCGTTGCCCATTCCACCTTAGATAACAATCTTGAACTTCCAATGATGATCGACTGCGTTTTTACAGGATTTATTTTTAATCCAAAGGATTTGCTCCACTCAGATATTCGATTAAGGTCATTATTTGTGGTTTGAATAGCTTCCGGTAATTTATCCAATGTGGCCTGGGAATATATTTGTAGATCATCTGCGTATAGGTGGTACGAAGAAGAAAGATTATGGGAAATGGTATTAATAAATAATGCAAATAAAAGAGGTGATAGGACGCCGCCTTGAGGAACGCCTGCAGTCGTATCACACCACGAAGAAAAACTGTCTTCGAGGCACGTTGTCTGCGTCCGTATAAATAACTATGAAACCAATCAATCACTGTTGGAGATGTGTTAATCGAGCTAAGCAATGCAAGGAGAATGTCAAAATTTACAGTGTTAAACGCATTACTGAAGTCTAACAAAGTAAGTACAGTAAGTTGGCCATTGTCCATACCGAAACGAATATCGTCTGTGATTTTGGCGAGAGTTGTAACTGTACTGTGCCCACGTCGAAATCCGGATTGAAGCGGATTGAGGAGATCATTATTGGAGAGGAACTTGTTAAGTTGGTTGTGGATAAGACGCTTGAGAACTTTAGAGAGAAACGGGAGTATAGAAATAGGGCGGTAATCAGAGTGACATTTAGGATTAAGTTTTTTAGGAAGAGGTATGATATGGGCGTCTTTCCAAACAGAAGGAAAGACTCCAGTGGTAATAGAATTATTGAAAATGCAACAGAGAATGGGAAGGATAGTATCTAGGATGAGTACAACCATATTACGGCTAATACAGTCATGGCCAATTGCACTAGATGTGATAGACATAATGCTATTCTTAACATCACAAGCAGATAATTGATTTAGAATAAACGGGGAGTAGTCAGGAGTTGGCAGAGTTGAAAGATAATGCAGTGTATTATTTCTATCTATGTCGCTAAGATCAGACGAGGAAGAAAAGTAGAGGTTGAGCGAGTTTATGTTTAAATCATTTGGAATTGAGTCATGTCGTGATTTACCAATTCCCAACGTCCTGAGAAATTTCCAGACTTTGGAGGTGTCTTCATTATCAACAGATTTATGAACATGGCGACGTAAAGCATCCCTACACACCATGTTGCAGACATTTCGGGCCTTGACATACGCTGCTTTGATTGTTTCGGTTGGTTGACGTTTATATTTATACTTCGCAACAACCTTTATATGAATCATAATTTTAATGTCGTCAGAAAGCCAGGGGGCGGGTAGGTGTTTAAGTTTTATAGCACGCAAGGGGGCATGCTTGTCGTACAGGTCCGTTATGATAGAATTAAAAATAGCAACATGGTTGTTCACAGTCTCGGTATTAATTACAGGTGACCAATCAATCCTCTGGGCATCCTGAAGGAATGCTTCCTTGTCCATACCACTAAAATTACGCTGAAGAATGACTTTTGGCTTTGGTTTCGGAGGACGAAATTTGTATGACAGATAGATTAAGTCGTGATACGAGAAAGCATCAGCTGAGCATTGACCGTGCTTTGCAACATGCTGGGAGGATGATACAATGAATAGATCAAGAAGCGAAGGAGAGTAGTTTGGAGAGTGGTGACTGGCATTAAGTGGGAGAATATGCATGTTGCACGAATTAATAATGGATTCAAGTGAAGATGAACGTTTGTCATGCTTGAGAAGACATGTGTTGAAATCACCCATAATAATCGTGTGATTGTATGAGGAAATATGATCTTCTAAGATCTTTTCAAACTCAGAGAAGTAATTGATGTATGATGAGGGGCTATAATAGGCTCCAAGTAATATTTTATTATGAGGTAAGAGTACCTCCACAAATAGGTGCTCGCCTGCATTAGAAGGCGGTGGCTGAGATGAGGTGCTAATTACAGAGAAAGAAATATGTGACCGAAGATAAATAGCTACGCCTCCCCCAACCCTATCAACGCGATCGTTGCGGATGAGATTAAAACCAGGCAGAGAATAGGAGATGGAAGGTAGGCATGGTTTGAGCCATGTCTCCGAGACCACAATAGCATGAATATTTTTACAGTCAAGGAAACCCTGCATTTCTAGGTAATGAGCCGGAATACTCTGCGCATTTATGTGAATCACGTTAAAATTATTGTGTGGTACCAAGAAAACTTATGCGAGAAACGGAACGTAACCACATGTCAAACATTATTAATATTCTAGCAAGCGTCGTAAGAAAGAATCGATTAGGTCAGGTGGAACGTCAAATCGTAAACACGCGAATTTTTTTGGCATTTTGGTAAATTTTTTATTTTGTTAATTAATCTCACCCAGAATAGGTTTTTGTGTTCCATTTAATTAGTTTATAGACATCACTTGTTTAGTAGGTTCATTTCATTAGCGTTTTTAGTATATTATTGGGTGATGAATGATCCCCCTGATCCTGGTGGAGGCATGGACTTTGTCCAGCCGCCTTCCCCTGCGGCGTTTACATCAATTTCATCATCTGTTGACGAAAAGGCTTATGAAATAGTCAACAGAAAACGACGGTCTGAAAAGCGTAAGGTGACTAAAGATTCCCGTAGTGACCGTTCACGATCACGTACAAAATCAATGGTTCACGATGAAACAACGTGTAAATTTACAGATGCGTCTGACGTTGTTCTCCAGGCTGGACAATGTACCCCTCCCAACTCCTTCTCCCTTAGTTCCTCTAGCCCCCTTCCTAGCGGACCCCCTGCAGCTTCGCAGAAGTCTTCATTTACACCTATCGTTCGGCAATTATACGACTCAACAGATCGTGGCCCTTTTACGGTCCATGTTCAGAGGGAAGAGACTTCACCTACCGCTGGGACATCCCTTCACCCAGTGACATTTGGGAGATTCCTCTTTAGCCGTGACCGGGAATTTCAAGGAATCATCGATAGCTCAATAAAGAATGTTGGTCGCAATCGTATACCTCTAAACTTTCATTCCGCCATTTCAGCCAATAATTTCATCCAGTCCCGTGCATTGTCCCATCATTTAATATTATTTGGATGGGTATAATTCGCGGAAACCCAGTTGATATGACTCCAGAGGATGTTATGAGCGAGATGAAAGTTCCTGAAGAGTGTGGTCCAATTTTAAAAGTTCGCCGGCTCAATTTTAAAGTTTCCATTGACGGAGTTGTGACCTGGAAACCGTCGCAAACAGTTGTTTTGACTTTTGATGGTAAAATTTTGCCCTCTAAAGTCTATCTATGTTACAACTCTTTCCCTGTTGCGGCATATGCCTTCCCGACTATTCAGTGCGTCCATTGCTGTAGATACGGACACACCATGACGCAGTGTCGGTCAAAACCTGCTTGTTTTATATGCGGTTCTAACCACTTAGGTAAATCATGCAACGTGGATGAAGTTGATGCGAAATGTTTGTGGAGTGGTGGCAATCACTTTGCTAATAGCAAGTGCTGCCCTGAAATGTAAAGGCAAAATAACATTAAATCCCGTATGTCAGAATTATCTATTTCATATGCTGAAGCATCTCAGTTTTTCCCTGCATATAAAAAGTCCTTTGCTGAAGTTACTTCCACTTCTGTTGCAGCTCCTTTATAGGTAAAGGTCCATCCAGGTATTTAACTACTGAACCGTCCAAAGTTCATTACAGAATTCTCGTCACTTCGTCGAGATCATTGGGAACCTCAGTCTGGAACCAGATGACATCATGGTGAGTTTCGACGTGGAATCGCTGTTTACCAATGTTCCAGTGAAGGAGTGTCTCGAGGTCATCAGGGATTTGTTGAAGGAGAACCACCTGCCAGAAAACTTAATGGTTTTACTTAGGAATTGCCTAGAAGGAAATTTCTTTCTTTACCGTGGGAAGCACTACCTCCAGATTGATGGTGTCGCAATGGGTAGTCCTGTGGCACCGGTGCTGGCAAACATCTGGATGGAACATTTTGAGAAGTCCATAAATCTACAGTCAGCTGCGGTGAAGATGTGGAAAAGGTATGTGGACGACGTTTTCTGCATTATGAAGGGAGATAGGCGGGCAGTAGACCAGTTTGTGGATCATCTCAACTCGATTCACCCTAACATTAAGTTTACGTATGAACTGGAGGTGGAAAGAACTTTGCCATTCCTGGACGTCAAAGTGATGGTGAGGTCCGATGGCTCGTTAGCTCACTCGGTTTATAGAAAACCCACGCACACGGACAGATACCTACACGCTACGTCACACCATCACCCACGTCATCTACAGTCGGTGGCCAGGTCTCTGTTGGACAGAGCGGACGCCCTCTGTGACCCTGAACATGTAGAGGTTGAGAAAAGGCATGTTCAGGAGGTACTGAAAAGGAATGGCTATAGTGTGACTAAACGCGGGCAGGCGAGACGCAGATGTCACAAGAGAGGGACTGACGTCGAGCGGCAGCCGGCTTTCATGCCTTACGTTAAAGGAGTAACGGATAAGGTAGGGACTTTGCTGAAGGAGTACTCCATCAAGACGGTGTATACCCCCTTATCTAAGCTGGCGAGGCATGTGAGGACACCGAAAGACGTTATTCCTTTCCAGACCCCTGGTGTGTACAAGGTCGATTGTAGCTGCGGTAGTTCCTACATAGGTCAAACGAAGCGTACCATAGCTGAAAGAATCAAAGAACATATCGCGGCCGTCAAAAATCGCCAGACACAGAAGTCGGCTATTGCAGAACATTTGCTTGAGGCGGGATCCGGTCACTGGATCGAGCTCCACGATCCGAAGGTCCTCTCCACTGAACGACATTATTTTTCAAGAATGGTTCGTGAACCGGTTGAAATTAGAAAACATCGCAATTTCAACCGGGAAGATGGATTTAGGTTATCGGCGTCGTGGAATCCCGTAGTGAGCAAGTGTACAAACCACGGTGTAGGTACTAGGACATTTACCGACACAGTCAGTGTTGTGTGTCGTAGTGACAACCCTGCGATTTTTCAAGATCAAGTGAGGGTAAGAGAACAAAACACCCGCTCTTCTCGCCGGACTCACTCGCAGTTTTCAGTCAGCTCGTGACCACGGCCATTGTAACATGGTCGAAACGTCGAGCGAAAGGTACATATTTTTACCTATATTAAATAATACGTGATAAGTCCCGATAAACATTTAAAACATATACACGTATGATCTGGAATCCTCTGTTGGTCTAAGTCGTATCCTTCAATACGCTGATGACATACTTGTCTACAGCTCTCATCACAAAATTGATGTGGCTAGTAAGTGTATTTCCCATTCCCTTGAATGTTTAAATGACTGGCTTCAAAAAATTGGTCTAGATTTATCTCCTACAAAGAGTAATATCGTTCTGTTTTCTCGTAAAAGAAATCCTCCTGATATAAATATTTCTATTAGTGAGTGCAGAATTCCAGTAAAGGAGTCGGTTAAATTTTTAGGTCTCTGGTTGGACAGTAAACTATGTGGTCGTCAGCATTGTGAATACGTTTCAAATAGGTGTGAGAGGAATATTAACATATTACGGTGTTTGTCTGGGGTGTGGTGGGGTGCCCACCCTTTTAATCTTAAATTACTATATAATGCCATTATCCGTAGTGTCTTGGATTATGGTTCCTTCTTGCTGGAACCTGCATATGGGTACGGGTCAAATAATTGTACATTAGGTAAATATCAGATTGTCCCACGACTTTGTAAATGTAAAAAGTATACCATGAAATGGCGGGTGCTTTAAGCATAGTTTTATTTTTCATTTATAGCTTTAATTCATAATAATTAACTTTAAAGCACTATCTGTTACTCAGTAAACAGCAAAGTATTATAATAAAAATATTTAATGGGTTGGGATTATTTGGTTCCATACAAAGTTTAGATGTCCCACGCATTCCTGTTTCATGAAAGTAAAAAATAATGGTCATTATATAAACGTGGTAGTAAATTTGTGTCTAAGATCGTTATGACATTGCAACGGAAGTAGTCATTACCTCTCATAAGTATATGTTTTGCTTTAGTATAGTAGTTATTAAGGTTTTAATTGTGTGTCCTATGATTTTAGGGTGTGCGTAACACATGTTAGTAACGTAGTTTTTGGCCACTAAAATGTTTTATTCTACCATGTAGCGCATTTTATTTTACTGCGGCAACACCAAGCTTTTGAGTGAGATAGCTAGAAGACGCCGTTTGCTCTTGCACTTCATACTATTGACAGGCCTTATCGTGTGAGAGCATAACAATTGTGATTTACCGGTGAAAAACGAGAGCCCAGTGTCACAGGGTAAGTAGTACTGTTTTTATATACGCTTTATCATGAAGCTCATTTTATTAAGTATGTATAACGCATATTTATCATGTATTTCAAAGTGCTTGTTAGAACATAAGGTATTTTTTAGAGGTTATGTCAATAATTTCTGCTTACATGTGAGTTATGTTACATTGACGTTACGTTTGTCACCTAGGCTAAGGCCGTTTCATACCGAACATTGTTAGTAACATGTACGTTACTCACACTTACAAGGTACAAGCTTACATTTTTGTACACAGATCTATATTATGATTTTGACCACACGAAGCGAAGGTCAAAAAGGTTATTACAAAATTTCGGATTACTAGGAGGATAAAACAGCTTGGGACTGATCACTCCAGGATCTATCTACTCGTCCCCCCCGAAGGGTTCCCGCATTGCTCAGTAGCCGTGGCTTGGATCACCACGGTGAAGCCAAGAGGAACCCAGGGGCCGCGCCAGCGTTGGGGTGCGCTGGCCGGCTCAGGCGGGGCCGCTCCTATGGGCTTTGGCCGCCAAGTCCACATGGCGGGGTCCGGGCGCTTTGGCGCAGACTCGAGGAGGTGGGGCCCGGGCGCTTTGGCGCAGGCTCGAGGAGGGGGGCCCGGGCACTTTGGTGTAGGCTCGAGGAGGTGAGGCCCGGGCGCTTTGGCGCAGGCTCGAGGAGGGGGGCCCGGGCACTTTGGTGCAGGCTCGAGGAGGTGGGATCCGGGCGCTCGGATACCATTATTATGTTCTCTTTTGTAAGGCAACACACTGGAGCTAATATATTTGTAGTACCTACCTAAGTAAAACATCTATATAAAAAGAATGGCCCCGAGTTTCTTGCCGCTTCTTCTCGGTAGGCTCTATATATTTCGGAACGTGGCGGTAGTCTTTAAAGTACATTATAATGAAAAATAGACGTGCATAAGTGCGTCTTTGATGCCTAAACTGAATAAATGATTTTGACTTTGACTTTGGTTTTAGTGTCTTCTGAAACAATACAGATTTTGTATTATCGTTTTGCCATATATTTGTTAGATATGTATGTATGTAGTTATGTCTTTTTTTCCTATAACTCTTCGAAAATAATATATAGAGGTAGGTGGAGAATTGGTCTGAATTTAACTACCAAACATTATTTTTACCATAAATTGAAACCGTCATCAATACTAAAGAGTGTGAAATTACGTGTAAGTCGGTATCAGATGCGCATGGTCGGTACCATACGCACAATATTGTGATAATAGGTACTTTTGAACTATCATGGTACCGATTTTAACAATTTATTTCACACATTTTAGTGTTAAAGTTCGTTCTAATTATTTGTAAAAATACACTTTTATTAGTGACCCTTGCTACTTAATCAAGGAGGATCATCAGGACACGATCACGAGGACAAGGGATCAATTGTCATTCACCATTAATAAGGATATCATCAAGATATCATCAAAACAGTTTCCAGTTTTTCAAGTGTGACTCTAAAAACCCAAACCCAAAAATTATCAAAAGATAACGGGATCCCTTTTTTCGCATAACTTTATTTGTCCCAACTGATTTGGCATAACGTATTACGCATTTTTTTATTATAATCGTAGTTTGACATAATTGTTTTTTAGCATACTATTTCAGTAAGCATAAATATAGTTTGGGTTAATAGTGTTTGCCCTAATTTTGTTTTGCACAAAGTTATAAGACATATTGTTTATTCGTGTAGTAGTAGTAGTTGTATTAGGCATAAAGATCCGGTGTACCTCTGAATTTTGACAAGCTCAATACTTCGACCGTTGATTACTTAGAAAAACATATTTCGACAAGTCATTGCTTCGACAGAACAAATATTCGACAAGAATTACTCCCACAGAACGTAGCGGAGCATCTAGTCAGAGCAAATTGACGATAGGCTATTATGTGTCGATAAGGATATAACACAGCACTTATGGGATAAAATACTTGTCGAATAGATGTCCTGTCGAAGCAATGACTTGTCAATACATATATTGAAAATATGCACTTTAGGTAGTTCATGTGAAAAAATGTTTGATTTGCATACAATGTTAGTTTTAGATAGTTACCTCTGTCATTGTTGATGTAAATTGGAAACATTATTATTTAGAATTTGCATAAGCTAAAACATGTTTTGAGTTTATTTTGATGTTTTAATGGCTACTACTGTTTTTCAAAACTATTATATAATAATAATTTAAAAAAAATCTTTCTATGTTTGTATTGACAATATGAACACACCCTAATATGACCTGTGAGTTATGTTTACATTTGAGACACGTTACATCCAGCTACATGTGAATGCCATGTGCGTAACATGTACATTTATTTTGACCCGTACCCATATAAGCGAGATCTTACCAAACTTGATCTAATTCAATCCAAATCACTCCGGATTATTACTGGTGCTATGAAATCATCTCCAATCTCTTCAGGTGGAGTGTGTGGACCCTCCTCTTCATCTTCGTCGTCAATTCCTAGCTAATAGATTCTTCTTCCGTTCTATTCATTTCTCTAATCACCCTCTCATTCCTAAACTCCAACTTCTCAAACAATATGTTTACACTTTTCGTTTTTGGACATACTCGTATATAAAACATCCGCTTCTTTTGAGAAGTTTTTCAATCTTTAAATTGCTTAAGGATCCCGTATCGGTCTACAAAACTATCGATTTATAATATTACGAGTAATTACTTCCTTATAATATCGCAGCCGGAAATAATTTTGGACTTTGGTATCTGTAAGGGGGACCTCTACGCTGATAAGTATTTTCAAGAGCTTTTGCTCAGGGCAATGCGTGGATGGCATACCATTTTTACGGATGCCTCAGGTTCAGGCCAAAATTGTCTCAGGTTGGATGTGTTGGTTGTGGTGTATTTCACTCCCAGTTTGATATTGATCAAAAGGTAAAATGCTATGTCTAGCGATTCTTGAGGTGG
The DNA here is from genome assembly GCA_917880725.1 of Selenia dentaria. Classification (NCBI taxonomy): domain Eukaryota; kingdom Metazoa; phylum Arthropoda; class Insecta; order Lepidoptera; family Geometridae; genus Selenia; species Selenia dentaria. The sequence goes on from OU862883.1 coordinate 35,617,169, forward strand.
TAAAATATATCCTTCTCTTCAAACTTCGTCAGACTATTTTTTTTTTCAGATTCTCGTAGCTCGCTTCAATCCCTTCTGTCTAACCCTTTTCATTCTAAATTTTACCCCATTGTTCTCCAAATTAAAAAATCTTTATCTGATTGTATTGATAAAGGGCTAAAACTGGTTCTTACTTGGATACCAGGACACCTTGCTCTCTCTGGTAATGAACGTGCTGATGAAGCGGCCAAAGAAGCCGTTTCTTGTGGTGATAAAGTCCCGTTTATTAATTATAGCATTGACCTTATCTGCTTCCCTAAAAATTTTCTTTATAAGTCATGGTCTATATACTGGAGAACGACTAGCTCATCCAAAGGCTCTGGTTTTGCTAAGATCCAACCAGAAATACCAAGTAAACCTTGGTTTTCGCGGTGGTACTTCGGTAAGATTTATACGTCGACCTTAATTCGCATGAGGCTTGGTCATTGTTGCTCACCTTCACATTTAAAAAAGATTCATGTGAAAGATTCCTCAAATCACATTTTCTTTTCATGTCCTAAGTTAAGTTCTTCTTTGTATGATAAACTTAATTCTGATATCGCTAGACCTACTGATATTAACTCTCTTTTATCACTTGTTTTCACACCATTCATTTATATGTTATGTAATTTTATTAAAACCAATAATATACGTTTGTAAAAGCGAAACCAGTTTTTAATACTTTTGATATTCATATTACTTTCATTTGATTCCGTACCGTACAATGGTCACTCCTTCAGGGTTGGGGGAGTACAAGGGCAAAATATCCGCCAAAACATGACACTGGCAGAGTAACGTCTTTCCACGTTAAAAAGCCTATATGTGAATGTGGCCTGGATGAGGTCCCCCTTATCATTGAGATCCCTCTCAACCATATATTATTCTTTTCCTGTCCATTGTATGATAATGTTTTTTTCTACAATTCTCTCATATTATTAAAAGTCTCATTTCCGACTCATATTCCTGAACTTTTATCATCTACTAATATTGATATATATAAAGTTTTCGTTCACTTCCTCACTATCAATAACATTCGTTTATAATTTTGTACATATTTATTTGTTTTTAATGTTGTTTGTTTATGATCGAATCAGTTTTCTTTAAGTTATTATTATTTCTTATTGTTACGAGTATGTGAGTATATTTTCATTTTTTCATACAAAATAAGCCTATTCTGGTTCATAGTTTGCTCAAATTGGTTTTTTGAGTGAGTGAGAGTGTCGCCACCTCTATAGTTATGTGTGCGTGACAACGAGCCACTGCACTGTGCATCTGTGTGCGTGTAAAGTTACCAGATATTGAAAAGTTAACTCCCTCTTTTTTGTAACAAATTGTTATAGTATTGGAAAGTTAAACGTTATTTTGTAACATACAGTACTAAAGTAATATATGGTTAAAATAATGGTTATTAATAACTAAATAAATTACAATAACAAGGTTCGGTAAATATATCACAATTCATTGTTTATTTGTTTTTGTATAATATTTTAATAGTATCCTACTTTTCTAATTATTACACATATATCCGACAGTTTGTGAGAATGGAAGTACGTATGTATGGATGTTTATTTCTCTTTCACGCAAAAACGACTATACTGATTTGGATAAAATTCGGCACACAGGTAGTTTTTAATCTAGATTAACATACAGAACATTCCATCGGTCTCGCCCATCTCGGGTTCTGTACAAATTTTTAGGTAACAATTTATTTCAGATTTTTCTCTCCACAGACTTTGGAGATTAGAGGAGTGGGGGGGTCATATATTTTTTTCCTTTATTTGTTTTATAAAACCTAGATTTTTGCCAAATTTAGTGATTTTAGGTCAACGGGAACTACTATATTATGGGTTTTCGACCCAAAACCTATAGGGTACTTCCGGTTGACCCAGACTTATACCGAAAAATAAAAAAAAGTTGAAAATTAAGGTTAAGTTTGGTACATACACGATTTCGCGAAAAAGTAGGACCTTGATTTTTATACACCTAATGGGTACTATAGACTTCAATATCTGGTATAAATTTCAACTTGCTAGGTCCACCCGTTCCTGAGAAAATCGGTGGTGACACACGGACAGACAGACTGACAAGAGTGTGATCTTATTAAGGTTCCCTTTTTACCTTTTGAGGTGCCGAACCCTAAAAATGGTGCGAACGAGACAAATATTAGCATTTTCAACTTTATAAAAAACCTGACATAAAAAGTATTTTCTAAGAAGTCTTGAGGTTTTTTTGGAAAAAAACCATGCGAGCGAGACTTACGAGTATAAAAAAATATTCGCATTTGCGATATTAAAAAACAAACTTTCGTTACATTACTAACCCTTAGACCTTCTAAATGTAGTAATAAAACTAACTACTAATTTAAATAAATACTGGCAACACAAGCGAATGACTGTCGAAGTTTTGTGTTCCGAGTTACATGTAAAGTTATTATGTTGATTAAAAAATTATATAAGCCAAATAATTAATAGTTATCTGTGAAAGGATCTTCTTGTTTTTTTTTGGGAACAACTTTTACAGTGTTTAATAACACAAAACGGTATTTTTTACATTAAGATTACGAACCAGGCGTTACGTGATGCTTCGGACAAGTCGCGTATAGCACTAGCGCGGGATTGTATTTGCTTTTGAATTTGTATTCGCTTTGGTGGCGACACTCGCGTTTTCAGTACGCTCCATCTGCCTTTTGTTTTATAATCTGAGCTTTTAAGTATACCATTAATTACCCTACAATATAACGTTTAAGTGTTTATGCAACGTTGTAGAAATATCCGAGCAAACTTACAATTGCTCGTAAATTAAGATTTGTTTTAAACGTTGCTAAAAACATTGAAACATAACGTAGATTTTTCAGTTGCACAAACATGTGCAGAAGTGTAAGACTCAAGTAACGCATTTAATATAAATTCAAGTTGCAGATAAATACGACACGAATTTACTGGCCGATGAACCCTCACTACTATACGAACACTATGTTATATTTCTTAACTATAATTAACTAATTCTATGCTAAATAACAATAAATGTACTTTAAAATTAAATTAAAATTTTTAGGTTACAAATTTTAAATGTTATCTTTAGTGTTGCCACACGGTGAAAAGTATTATATAATTATATTATAGGAATAGAAACACGATAATTAAATTTATTATTATTACTATTAATTTAGCTCATTGTAATTTTCACCTTTGACATGCATCCGTCAATCTATGACTGCTCTCAAACAAATGATGATTAGACAACGATATGAGATTACGCAAACTCTTTGCTGTAATATAAGTGAAGAGAACGTCGCCACCGTTTAATACAACATAGATAACTGTGGTAAATACTGCGTGGTGGCACAACCATAGACAACATCTTTCTAAGGCCCACAGGATAGTAAGGAAGTGAAACCCCCGTGGTATGTACATAAGAAGATCTAAATTACAATCCACAGACAAAATCTAAACAATTCCCATAGAACATGTATCCTAACGGAAAGAAGTTCAACTCAACGCTATTGTGCATACAAGTAGCACAATAGCGTCCCCTGTTTGTGCCCAGTAAAACTAATTTTGGTGCGACATTCAAGAAGGTTCCCTGTACTATAGAATGTTTTTATTTTTACTAAGGGTTATTACGATACCAAACCTAAATATATCTAGGTCATGATACAATAATAACCCCAAATAAATATATGAGCTATCATTTCGTTATATTTGAGGATGGCAATTTTTCATACACAAACACCCATTAAAATATAAGTAGAAACAGCAAATAATTTGCGAATATATTCTACCGCCATATTCAAATCTCTATTTGACTAAGTTACAAGAATACAAGAGAAAAGGAAATTAAGAAGAGACAATATATTTGATTTTATCCAGTTATTGAAATTGAAATTGAAATTTGTTTATTTGCACGAAACATGGTACAATAAAGTTGTTAAGCTATTAAATAGGTTCAGCATGCTTCACCAATAACTGGCATACAAAAATTAAATACATTACAATGGCAGAAAAAAATACAGTTTAAATGTTTATAAATTAATAGAATGCAATTGAAATTAAGTTAATAAAATTAAATAATATTAATGTCAAATAATTATAAAACTTAAAGATAAAAGATGTCAGGCCTGTACTGTTACAATATCTTAGTCACTATTAGTCAAACAATTATAATTACAGCTGACACATTACCTAAGTCTAATTAATTCTAACTAAGTTAAACTAACTAACTAAGTCTAATTAAGTTAACTAAGTCTAATTAATTAACTGGATAGCTACTTTTTAAATCCTAATTATCTTTCTTTTCCTAAAGAAGAATGGCAAACTTCTGTGTTTTGGGTACCCTTCATAGACAGACCAACGAGAAAGAAAACCATGCAAAATCAGTAGTCCTTAGCAAGACTAAGATATTATAAAATTTAACCATTTTTTTTAAGTTGGGGCTTAAAACTTATCAGCATTGATATTTTTTCTAGGTTAAGTTAGATAGGCAATTCGTTGCTTAAAATATCTGACTGTGTATTTCAAAAGACATCTATCGTATTAGAGAAACAGGTGCTTGGCATTAGGTATCGTTATCGTAGATATGGATGCAACTACTTATATTTTATGTGATAACATGATAAAACTAACTTGAGAAATGGCAAATGTGGAAAATGTATGAGTCCAACAACAAAGGAAATAACTATTGGTGTCAATTTGTCATGACGTCATTTCCACTCTTGTGGCAAAATTTATGTAGTATCAAGAAAGTTGTATTACTATATCTATGATAGTATCCTATAGTCTATGAACGTTAGCGTTTCGTTATTGCCTACAAGCACCTTCTGCGTATTAATTTTATTGTTTTCCATTTAGGTTTTCTCATTATTCCAAACTGTTAAATAAATATTAAAAAAAAATGTATGTTAATTAATAATTATTTGCATCTATTAACAATAAATACATTTGGCATAGTTTCGTTCTCCGTAGTTTTTGGATTCTCAGTGGGTCAACAATTAGACATTATGATTCTTACATGTAATAATAAAGTGAAAATGCAGGTATAATAGGAAAACAATTTTAATTGAAGCGGACCAAATTAGTTATATTATACATAATTACATGATTTCTACACCAACACTCTATGAAGAACACTTTAGGTATCTTCAAATGAGACAGCGTTGTGGTGGCTTTTATGGCTTACTGAGTTCGCTTACATGTTGACTGACTTAAAATCATTCCCTACATTTGATAGCCATTTATTACAATAATCTTAGATTCATCGCTCCCTGTGAACAACATATTTTATTAGATACATGAAATAGACAGTACCTGTACATTCACCTGTTTGGATACTTAGCACGCCTTAATAACAGTTGTTTATGTAACTTCTTTACACAATAAACTAACAATGTAATTTTAAAATCTAAATTAATTTAATTTAATTTTAATCTAAGCTCCTCTGCTATTTGGTCAACATAAACCAGCCACTGAAGTAACTTTACAGAACACGTTTTGCAATAGCACCTAGCAGCGCTCCGCTGTCTTCACCAGCGTGCTGATGGATAATGATGAAGATGAACTAAAATATTATATTTTAATTTCATATACCCTGGTTTACATAACAATATTTTAATAGATTAGATAGGAACGCTTATTGCTACCTCGATATCAAACAGCACATCCCTATTTATCGATGTCGATATTGATACCTGCGCGCTCGTCTTTCACGTCAAGAAGGCGTTCTACGTCACAAATGTCACAAATTGAAGACGAGCGTGCTATTATGATCCGTCAAAGTGGATGGCACTTAATAAATTAAACTTCACGCTAGTCGCTAACGTCCCGTTCTTTGCTGTAGTGATTTCCATTTATCTTTAGATATAGTCTGATTAATCTATGATTCTGATGAATCTATGTTTCCTTCACAGAGTTTTATCTACCAACATGGTGCAATATTCGTAAAATTTCATATTTTGTTAATACACTTTGTATAAACAAGTGATATAACAGTGTAACAAATATATTCAATATCGTAAGTCAATGTATAGCGCGTATTCATACTTATTTTCAGTGTATACAATTTTAGGTTATAATTATCTAACTATGGTCTTTCAGTCAAGGTAAATCGATATAAAAATGGATGAATATACAAGAGAACCCTGTCCGTGGAGAATCCTCGACGATTCTGGCGGCGCTTTTATCATGGGTGCCATTGGAGGAGGCATATTTCATTCTATAAAAGGTTTCAGAAACGCACCAGTTGGATTCAGCAGAAAAATGGTAAGATAATCTCCTTTTGTGGATGAGGCATTACAGTTTCATCAGCATTCACACAGTATGATAGTCCATCAAATAAAAGACTAGTGTTCAGTGAAAAGATATTTGCTCATGGTCTATTAATTATCCCTTACAGCCCTTAGTGTGGGATTTGTAACATCAGAGGTGCGTTCGCTTAGCAATAAGGGCTTTGGTGGCGTTGTCATTGATGGCTCTTTTGTTAAAGCATTTGTAAAGATCAAAAACGTTATTTTTGCCACTTTTGCACTACAGGAATCTCATACTTATCTAATATTGTACACTATCTGTAATAATTTTTGTAATGAGACTTTAGTAGACATTTATAAACAGATGGTTAGTTTATTAGAGGCCTGAAGATTTTTCAGTGCAACAGTTTGTATATTGCTCTTATGGGTTACTACATGAATATTGGCATGACACACACAGAGATAGCATAGTTGAGTTTTAAGGTACTGTACTACAAAACAAAAATAGAACCCTTTTAGGTTTATTTTGTTTGTCTTTCTTTATTTGAAAAACCTTTATAGAAATGTGTTGAGTTATCAGGTTATAATTAATATGAAAAATATTTGGGTCTTGGTCCCTTGGGGCTCTTTAACATGAATAAGTTAAACATGATATGTATTATAAAATAAGATAGATACTTGGTGTAGACCTCAAATTTGGCATTATATATCAATATATTAGCCACATAGCCCAGAAGATTAGTCAGTTGAAGTGGCAGTGGGCAGGGCACATAGCATGCAGAACAGATGGCCGATGGGGCCGAAAGGTTCGAGAGTGGAGACCACAGACCGGCAAGAGTAGTGTAAGTGTCCACCGACACGGTAGACAAGACGACCTGGCAAAGGTAGCAGGACGACGTTGGATGCAGGCCACTTCCAACTGGTCCTTTTGGAAAATCATGAGGAAGGCCTATGTTCAGCAGTGGACGTCCTACAGCTGAGATGATGATTATATATATATTTGATAAAATTTGGCAGGAGGTGGTGTAAGCCAAGCAATAAGAAACCAGCTCTTGGTTTATGCAATATTGCATGAGTGTAAGGACACCATACTAATCACTTGTCTATATATAAAACAATTTGATGAAACAGGTTGATGCCACACTGGTGTGAATTTATTTATATACAATAATCCATCAAAGGTCATTGGTCATCATGCGGCCAGACACAATAGAAATTTCATTCTTATAATATAACGACTCTTGAAGGGTTATTAAATTCTAAAACTCATTACAATAAATTATGATCAAATAATTCACACTGGTGTGAATTTATTCAATCCATAAATATTTTTACACCAGTGTCTCCTTGTGTATTTTCATAATATATTATATTTTGATATTTTCAGCTTGGCAGCTTAGCAGCAGTGAAAGAGCGATCACCCATCATAGGTGGCAACTTTGCGGTATGGGGCGGCATGTTCTCCACCATTGACTGTTCCCTAGTGTACCTGAGACAGAAAGAAGACCCTTGGAACTCTATAATGAGTGGGGCACTTACTGGAGGCATTCTGGCTGCCAGAAATGGTAAAAAATAACCTTTAATGCATTAGTTATATATTTGTGAGAGTTAGTTGTTTGACTGATAAGTATCCTAGGTGCTCTTAACAGAAGTACCATTAGTTCTGCACAGGTTTGCACAGCATGTGCCAAGATAGTTTTAAAGTCTGCAAGGGTACCCTAATTTATATATAATATATAATGAAGAACTTGGAGGATTATAATTAAGTTGGCCTTAACAAAGAATTTGTTTCATTATTTAATTATAGAATACTAACTCGCACTGAGTATAACTTTATATTGTTAATAGGAAATCTTTCATGCAACCAATGCTTCTACTATTACAATGATATTGTCATATTTTTACAAGGAAATATTCATCTTATTACTTATAAAAAATATAATGTATTATTTAATTAAATTAAAAGGAATAATGTGATTAGTAGGAGCTATATAAAAGTGTCTTTGTATAAATACTTAAGGAAACTTAGTTTGACCTACTGGAAAAAGAAAAACTCAATTTTAATCTCTTTTTCAAATCATTAGTAAATAACAAGCATTTAACCCTTATTACAGGTGTTCCAGCCATGGCCGGCAGTGCCCTTGTGGGTGGCATCCTGCTTGCGCTCATTGAGGGTATTGGCATCATGTTCACAAGGCTCACCTCTGAACAGTTCAAACCACAGCCTATTTTCGAAGACCCCTCTGTACTCGGTCAAACACAAGGACAGAATCCCACCTACCAATAGAACTAAGATTGTCATACTTAGGATTGTACAGTTTCAAAAAACTTGGAAAAGTTTGTTTTATTTAACTGTAAATTTTTATTTTGTGTATGCAATGAAAATAATTGTTATAACATTCCCATTTATGTTTTCATTATAATATTGCTGAATACTAGCAACACCAATTTTTTTCTGAATTTAATTATATTCAATTTATTATGTACATAAATGCCATGTATACATAAATAATTCAAGCTGTAGATCATGACAAAATTATTAGCGCTCGCTAATCTTCTGTACAATCCAAGCTGTCTTGCCATATGGCAGTGTATGTACATTATCATACACCCAAATTTAGGACACGAGTGGATGGTTGCATCTGTGATATTCTCAGTCCAGTACTGATTGCTACAACCACTCTAACATAATTATATCATTGGAAATAGACATATTATTGGTTCTATAGTAAATTTGAGTCAAATTTGCATTGAAACTTCCTCTGTCGAAAGCGCAGGTTTCATTTGTCTACACCAGATATCAATAAATGTTATTGAGCTATGTTACAGTTTAATTGGAGTGTTTAATCTCTATTCAATATAATAGAGTAATTCACGTACATGTGGGTTATTGTGTTCAGAGCTCAATTAATTTTATTTATCAAATATTTTTAGTTACATATTACATAGAAGATTGCTTGCAATTGTTGCTTTCAACTTAATATTTGTTTCCCACAAGTTGACAGTGACCGTGTTCAATATCAATCTTGTATTAGTATTTGTTACTTTCTGAAGTTTATGTCCCATCTTTAGATTGTATAAGATGTAGGTACTGAGGTATGTTATTTGATCACATGTAGATAAACTGTGTAGGTAGTGTTCTATGAAGTATGGTGTTTAAATAAAATGTTTCTTTTTTATGTTGTTCATTTATTTTTGATATAGCAATGCATTTTATTTTCAGATTGTTTAGTTGAGCTGTTATCACAATTACAATACTTTTTACTCTTAAAATGTTTTACAGTTGGGTATGCACATGGGAGTATGTTAGGATATTAAATGTTAATTGTTTCTTTTGATAAAAGTTATTTGAGTGCCACTTATGTAAATAAAAGGGTGCAATAACTCACCATTTAAAAATGTGTTCAGTTGCAATTTCAGTAATTAAACTAAACATGTAGTAAGAATTCTTTTTACTTAGTACAGACATATTATTCAATTTTACATATCTATGGGTATTGGCAATCAATACACCCCAAGCAGGATATCAGTGCAGGACTTAGCGCCCCCACAATGTATAAGAATATCTATAGGTATTCTAGAAAGATACTCAGTTATAACTGGCCTAAAGTTGACATTTGACAGTAAATGCCAGACAATAATTAATATACTGGGATGTGTACTCAAGTCAATATTCACATCTGAGCATCCTTCTGGAATACTGGCCTCTATTACAATAGGTGTTACAATGAAAATTAAACATTTGCCCAAGGTCAAGGCTCTTTTATATGAACAGAACCGTTAAAATTTAATATGTATAGCAAGAAATCAGGCAGAAATTTCAGTGCCAGTGATATATTCAAAGAAGGAAAGCAATTCTACAATTCCAATTTGCTTAGACTAGAGTTCACATGTGTCAAAATGGAGCCCATTATATTACAACCCCACATGTTAGAAAATAGAGGCTTCTGAATTTGACCTGTAGCCTCTATTTTCTTCCTTGAATTGACTTCTTGGATGTGGCTTCTGTGACTACATAATAAAACAATTCTGCCAGTATCACATGGTTGCTATACTAGATCTATTTTCTTTTTCGAAGCCTAGAAAGTTGATTATCTGATTATGAGACTGTTTTGTTTGCTCTTTCACTTTCTATTCTCACCGAACACAAATATGTGCTTCAAAGTTAACCAATTTTTCATCTTAGGGCCTGTCCTTAGCTAAAACTTCAATTATAATGCCTAAGTGAAAACATGTAATATCAACAAAACATACTTAATTTTGGAATGATCATGGATCACAAATCCTAATAAATATTTCATAGATTAGGCATTTTGTGCCTGTATAGGTACACTATTATGACACTTTAGTTCAGTTAGGCTGAACATTAATAATTTTGAACATTCTATGTAGGTAACTAGTTGGTTGGTAAGTTTGCAGGTTGGTCGAGCACTGCATTGTCTCCCATTTTACGTAGTTCTTTGATGACGTGCGCCAAAACGCTCGGCTGTACTCCGAGCTCGCACAGCCTAATGCAGATGGAGAGAGAATCCGCATCAAGCCCAGTGCGTAGCAGCTGCGAGATTTGGAACAATTGCTGGAATGCTTCTCGCGCTTGCCCCAGTTGAATAGCCTTTTCCGACGTCATGGTGATGGATGAAATGTAGGTAGATTTTATTTTCTAGTTGGTAAACTGTGATATTATATAATGCGCGTTTAAGAGGTATCGTTGATAGTCCTAGTTCCCACTGTTAGTCTGTGGATAGTCTTGTTTATACTTCTTACTTGTAAGTTGTATCCGAATAGGAATTTAGTTCCAAAAGGAAATCTGTATGTATCGTATCGTAACGTATTTTCACATACTTTCGGTTTTGTTTCGTTTCATTCTTCTTCTTTTTCTTTGCCTTTCGTAATTCGATATGTTAGGTGCGTTCGTTTAGCTTATGATGGCATTGGTGGCGTTGTCATTCATGGCTCTTTTGTTAAAGCGTTCGGAAAGCTCAAAAACGTTATTTTTGCCACTTTTGCCCAAGCTCTATTCAAACGCTCAACTGAGCATAAGACCTAAGGTGCGTTCGTTTAGCTCATGAGGGCATTGGTGGCATTGTCATTGATGGCTCTTTTGTTAAGGCGTTCGTAAAGCTTTAAAACGTTATATTTGCCACTTTTGCCCACAACCTATTCGAACGCTCAACTGACCATAAGACCTAAAATCGCACGATAATGCTGTCAAATAACGATCACAAACAATTATGCTCCGGACGTGGGTCAAAAATTGCACTTTTTGGTGGCAAAAAATCCTCTTTTTTATCTTTCCGAACGCTGAACAAAAAGAGGCATGAACGACATTTTCACCCACATATTCCCAATTCGAACGCTACTTGTGAGCGTTTTTAGCGTTATTTTCGCTAAAAATGATCAGAAGTGATCTAATCGAACGCACTACTAAAATCGCAAATGATTATGCTGTCAAATACATAGCTGTCAAATAACGATCACAAACAACTATGCTCCAGACGTGGGTCAAAAATTGCATTTTTTGGTGGCAAAATTTTCTCTTTTTTAGCTTTCCGAACGCTAGACAAAAAGAGGCATGAACGACATTTTCACCCACAGATTGCCAATTCGAACGCCCCTTGTGAGCGTTTTTAGCGTTATTTTCGTCAAAAACGATCAGAAGTGATCTATTCGAACGCACTATTATATTCTCTTTGCGCACTAGTTATGTCAAGTTCTAGCTAGGATATGTCAAACTTTAGAGCACTCAAACCATAGACTAAAATATATACTTGCCGTGCGTTCGCTTAGCTTATGAGGGCATTGGTGGCGTTGTCATTGATGGCTCTTTTGTTAAAGCGTTCGTAAAGCTTAAAAATGTTATTTTTGCCACTTTTGCCACTTTTGCCCACACCCTATTAAATAATGTATCAAATATTTGAATAAAATCGTGTCTTTATTTTCCATAGTAGACAATACAATAACAATACCATGGCAACCAAATACTAACTTATATATAAGTATATTTAGGTATAACTCTAAAGAGTTCGCTATGTAACATTCCTCCCGGCCTTACTCCATTTGTTCAATGAGACGACGTGGTGGTCGTATTGTTCTTTTGCTTCGTCTCAAAACCAGCGTAGACGTCCGTTCGTCTAGCGGTGGTTGGAAAATAGAAGTGTTTCCAACGACTCCTCTGAATGGGATCGAGCTCACAAATGGTTGAAGTGTTGGTGGTGTGGAAGATGCTGTAGGTTCTTCTGTTGATGGAGGAGTAGTAGGATCTCTGGGTGGTGAATCAGCCACACTCATTTGGGGACGTATGTGGTCTGCATGCCTGCGTTTTATCACGCCGTCTGGGGTTTTAACTACATAAGAGTATCTGTGTTTCCTCGCTTCTATTACAGCAGGCTTCCACTTCTTTCAAGTTTAGTGCGAATGAACACTGTTTCACCTGGTATAAAGTTTGGAGTCTTTCTGTCAGAATAGATATTCGCTTGTATCTGCTTATGCTGTAACGTTCTTCTAACGCTTGGTCTCACATTATCCAGTAAACAGTTGAGCTGTCGACCAAACATCATTTGTGCTGGTGATTTACCAGTGGTTGTGTGAATTGTGTTACGATATGAAAATAGAAAATTTTGAAACCGGCGTTTCGGGTTTGCATTATCGGACTCACTTGATGTCATTCTCGACTTAAATGTTCGTACCAGCCGCTCAGCTAATCCGTTTGTTCTCGGATGGTACGGTGAAGATTTGATATGTAATATGCTATGTGATTTGCAATATGCACTGAAATCTTGAGAAGTAAATTGTTGACAACAATTATCAGAAACAACAATTTGAGGTATTCCAAAAGTGGTGAAAATACTGTCTAGTTTCTCACACAATGTTTTAGTCGTTATTTTTGTCATAGGTTTAATTTCAATCCATTTAGATAAAGCGTCTGCAAGCACTAACCAGTATTGACCTTCAAAAGGGCCAGCAAAGTCGATATGAACACGTTCCCATATCTTTTCAGGTACTGACCAGGAGTACACAGGTAACTCTGGGTTGTTTGGTCTATTTTCCTGGCACTTGATGTGTGCAGCATTGGGTTGTACTATACTGTTTGGCATTCTGGAGAGGTAATCTGCGCTGATGTTTTGTTCTCCTTTTCTATATAATCTATAACTCGGAAATTATAACTATGATATAATCTATCATAGTTATAATTTCCGATTAATAGTGCCCACCTTACAAGTCTGTTATTAGCAATTTTGGGTAGGTTTCGTTGAGGACCCAATATAGGAATTAGGTTTGTGGCTTGTAACTACAAGAGTAAATTTAGTGTCTCTAAGATACTGGTCAAACTTTGTAATCCCAAAGAATATAGCTAAGGCTTCTCTGTCAATAACGGAGTACTTACTTTAAGCAGGTTTCAGTTTCCGTGAGCAAAAGCAATGGGTCGCTCAAGATCTTTATCCTTATGGTACAGGACAGCCCCTACTCCCTTCTCTGAGGCATCACATGAGAGAAAGAGTGGTTTGTTTTCATCAAACGATACCAGTGACTTAGATTTTGTTATACAGTGTTTGGTTTTCTGAAAAATTTCATTCTCATGATCTGTCCACCACCATCTTTGGTGCGAGCCTGTCAATGCATGTAAGTCGGCGCATAAGCTATGTAAGTGGGGAATAAAACGTTCGTAGAAGTTGACAAGACCTAAGAACGCTCTTAGTTCTTTGGCATTTGCTGGAGGTGGTGCCTTGGAAATGGCTTCAATTTTTGATTGTGTAGGACGCACTCCGTTTTTATCAATAACGTGCCCCAAGTACTCGATTTCTGGTTGTAAAAATGTGCACTTTTTAAGGTTAACTTTTAGTCCGGCCTGTTTCAATTTGTAAAATACTGTGGACAGTCTCTGAATGTGTTGCTTGTCATTTTTTCCAGTAACGGCAATATCGTCGAAAAATACGGTCACGTTTGGGATGTTATCGAGTAGTTTGTCCATGAAATGTTGAAAAATTGACGGTGCTGTTGCGATTCCAAATGGCATTCTATTGTATTCAAAATACCCTTTGTGGGTCGCTTTTGTCAGTTACTTTTTTGATTCCGGGGCTATTTTAAATTGCAAGTAAGCATCTTTAAGGTCAATTTTTGAGTATTTGTCCCCGTATGCCAGGCGTTGTCTTAACTGATTAAAAAGAAGAACGGGGTGGGTATGTTTAATGAGTGCAGGGTTAATAGTTATTCGATAATCACCACATATTCTCACTTGTCCATTAAGCTTTACGACGTTAACAGTGGGTGTAGCCCATTCTAAAGGCTTTATGTTGGGGTCCACTTCTGTTATTATGCCTTCACGTAGTAGTCTTTCTATTTCTACTTCTATGTTTTTGCGCATGCTGAACATGATGGGTCGTGCTGAAAGATGTTTTGCTTCACTGTCAGGTTTGATGTGAATGTGTACTTGGTAATCTTTAACTTTACCCAGTTTACCGTCGAAAAGGTTTCCATGGGTAGCTAGTACCTGTTTCAGTGATATGTTTGAGTTACTTTTAATAGAGTACACAGGCTTCGGAAATGTCATACCATACATTTCACTCCACTGTAAGCCGAAAAGCATGGGATCTGCTTTGTCCATAACAACAACAGGTAATATTTTCTGTGTTTTATCCACTTCTACTCTTACGTCTTTTAACCCTCTTGGCTTCAATTTAATGTTTGAATAAGGTTGGAGTTGCAGTCCTTTTGTTAATGTCGGTGCTCCGATCGCTTTCCACATGTTCGTACTAATTATTGAATAGATTGATCCTGGGTCCCAGTCCATCGTGCACTGAAAACCATTGATGGTAACGTCGATTTTCTTGCACCTACTTGTTTTATAATTGATTTTGTAGACTGGGTTATGATCTTCTTCACTTTCTTCTGAAGACATGTAAATTTTAGATGCTCGAGACGATGTCGATGATGATGATGAAGCTGTATATTCCCGTGCATGGTTGTTAATCTTGTGTAGTTTGTTGTTTTTGTATGACAGTATTTCTCTTTGTTGACGTCCTGGTTAAGATGTTAGATATGCTCTACCAGATTTAATATAAACGCTTTCGTAGTGTCCTGTCATCCCACATTCTTCGCACAAGTGGTTTTTTGCTATGCAGTTCTCAAAGCTGTGTCTGTCACGGTTTCCACAGCGTCTGCATTGTTCTGGCCGAAGCTTCCTTGTAACATTGTTGTTAGTGTTATTTGAATTACGAGTATTCGTTAGTCTATTTTTAGGCGTTTGTTGTTTTACTCTATTCACACTATTCTTCACGTTATTGTCGTTTTCAGCTAATTCGCGTGATTGCGCAACCGTAAATATTTCAACAAACGAAATCTCCCTTGTTTTTTCAACCGACAATCACTTCGCGTAAGTCTGGCCATTTTTTTTTTAATCTACTTCCAATTGTGGGTGATTCAAACCGGTAGCGAATCCCGAAGCTGTCGCTCGAGTAACGTCCCGTCATAGCCGCAGTCCTTTGAAAGTTCTATTAATCTATTAGCATAGTGTTCCATGGATTCATTTGTCTCTCTTTTTGAGTTCCAAAAATCAATTAAGGCTTTGTATCGTGTTTTTCTTGTTGTATACAAGTCCAGTAATTTTGTCTTTATCTCGTCGTATGTTGCTGTTTGGAAGTTAGGTGTAAGTGCTACTTTTAGTTCATGGTATATTTCGATAAGTAGGTCTCTTTGAATACTTACAGATCCTTCACCGTATACTTTGCATTTAGCTTCAAAGAAATCTATGAAGTTTTCTGCGGTGGTCATGGACGGGCTAAATTTGTCGCACTTGAAATTTTTTATAATATTTTGCTTTGATGTATTTAATTTAGCTGGTTCTATACTATCGTCGTTGTGCTCTGTTCTATTGTTTGGTGTGAGAGCTTGTTGTTGTTGCACTATATGCTGTAGAATTACTGTAAGAAGCTTTTACTGTTCTTGTTGAGCAGTTATAAATGCTGTAAATTGGTCAGAATCCCATCCTCGTCGCCACTGAAATAATGTATCAAATATTTGAATAAAATCGTGTCTTTATTTTCCATAGTTGACAATACAATAACAATACCATGGCAACCAAATACTAACTTCTATATAAGTATATTTAGGTATAACTCTAAAGAGTTCGCTTAATTAACACCCTATTCGGACGCTCAACTGACCATAAGACCTAAAATCGCATGATTATGCTGTCAAATAACGATCACAAACAACTATGCTCCGGACATGGGTCAAAAATTGCACTTTATGGCAAAAATTCCTCTTTTTTAGCTTTCCGAACACTAAACAAAAAGAGGCATGAACGACATTTTCACCCACAGATTCCCAATTCGAACGCCCCTTGTGAGCGTTTTTAGCGTTATTTTCGCTAGAAACGATCAGAAGTGATCTATTCGAACGCACTATAGAAAACTCAAACAAAGATATTGGTGGATACACAAGAACGTGCGTTCGATTAGCAATGAGGGCATTGGTGGCTACTCGAACGCTCAACCATTGATTAATCAGACTATTGCCCATTTTCACCAACATTTTAGGTAACACCTAAGCCTATTAAGGTGACATAGTTGTCAAAAAAACGATCATAAACAACCATGCTCCGGACGTGGGTCAAAAGTTGCACTTATTTGTGGCAAAATTATAATTAATTCTTTTTCAGCATTGCAAACGGCGAACGAAGAGTCCAAAACATTATTTTCACCCACATATTCCCCATTCGAACGCCCATGTGAGCGTTTTTAGCGTTATTTTCGCCAACTTGCCAACTATTCGTACGCACTAGAGACTAAACATTAAGTTTAAAATATTATTTTCATTGGGTACGAACACGGTAACCTCAACTCGTTTTCCTTGAGATTGTTTCGTATTATTTAGTCTATGGATTGTTCTCTCCTTACAAACTAACAATAAAATTATTGTACTCGTACAAAAATGTTCCTAGGTGGCGTTGCTCGCTGGAAATAAAATTTGTCCAAAACGACAACATTATCGCATTTTACAATTCGGACTATATTTTTCATTCGGTGACGTCACATAATAGCATTTTTACCTATACAGCTGGGCTATTATGTATCTCAGTTGCTAACAAATGTGGATTGAAATCTGAAAAAATGGCCACTTTATGTCACTTTTGTCAGCTTCAGTGATCAACTTTCTAACATTTTTGCTTACTGGAGTTGCCAAAACTGACATAGGGCCGCCATTTTTCAAGATTTCAATCAACATTTGTTAGCAACTGAGATACATAATAGCCCTGCTGGAATAACTGCGTAATTGTAACGTAACATGTCATTAACATGAAACCAAACAAACTGTCATTTTTCTACGGCAACTGTGACACAGATAACTCATATTTTGTACGACAAAGCTTGACTTGACGCTTTGACGCTAACGATAAGAACACATTTTCGCAAATTGTTTGTGCAGGTTTCCAGGTTTTTTAAGACTGGTAAAAATATCATAATTCAGTAAGCCAGAGGCGCATGTAGATATACTGCATTCCAGTAGATGGCGCACATTTCAAAATAAAACAAAATTAAATTCTTTACGCTAATAGCAAGGATTATTATATTATATACTATCTTCCTTGCTAATAGTAACCCAGTGTCACTATTTTGGTTTGGTATTTCCGTTTCCGCCCAATAGCCCAATGTTCCTAATTTTTGTGCTTTTTACTTTACACTTACGTTAATCATTTTGTTGTGAGATAATTTTTAAGTAACAATACCTATCTAACTTAGTATTATCTAACTTATAATAAGTTTCGCGAAGGATAAACGGATGTAGATTGCGCCCGTCTTAATTATATTTTCCTAGTCACGTACCCAATTAATATTATTTATTTTGTACCTCGCCAATAATAATATATAGTTTTATATCTACCTAGCTAAATAAGATGCATATATAGGTACCTACCTAAGTATTTTTGTGATGTTTCTACATCTCCAAAATAATTATGACAAGAGAGTTATTTTCCTTCTTCCTTTCTTCCGCGAGTCCTTCAGCGTGCAATTTCATTAATCATGAGATTAACTCCAAGTGTCAATTGAATTTCAGGCGGGAAACTTTGGTAAATAAACTCGAAACGCTACGAAGGTATTTTCTATTTTTATAACACCACGTCTGCACTCCCGAAATAGATGCGTCTTCGAGTTTAGTACGCGATTATCCGTCTTAGTTGGTGCGCTGTGCATTTCAAGAAAAAACAAATACATCTTTTTGGAATATCATGGTGAGTAAAACCTTTTTGTACTTGGAAATAACTTTGTAGGTTTCAATAAGTGTATTCTCTTTGTGTTTGAAATTTGCGGTTATTTGTCAGACAACAACAGAAAAATGTAGTCCTAGGAAATGATATCTTTGTGTCAGCAAAAAAACAGGAAATTTGGTTAGCTAGTATTAGTTGCATGGCCGGTGGCTTAGTTTTATGATGAGATCTATATGGACGCGTGTGCGAGGCTCCGAGAAAGAAGATAATATGATGAATAAATACTTTAAAATGTACCCGCCTTACTCACTGGAGGACTATGAGGTACCTATCACTTCCATTAGATACTTAACTATTAGCGGCGGTACATATAGGTACTTCATTGGACATAGTCAAATGCGAAATAAAATATTGAATTTCGCCGTCGTTCTATTCGTTTGTCTAATATCTGCGTTGGTAAAACTATATTTATTCGTTGGGTTTATGGTTGTAGACGTGGTTATTAGATCGAATACCGACTGATCGTGTGGGAATGGCGCAGGTTATGATGCCTACTGCATCCTTTTTCGTTAGCAAATTAAGTGAGAGAAGTATTTGCGTTTTCTACGCAGTTTGTCCAAGACGCTTTGCTGCTAAATTTACCTACTCATACTTTTTCATGGCTAACATTAGAATTCTAGTGGTTGAAATTTTGTAATTAATGAATAGTTAAATTAATTATAAAATCTGAGCCCATTAGCGTCCACCGAGAATATTAACTTCGATCCCATTGAGTAATGCCGTAGGACCTTTAGAACCAAATAAAATGGTTGATTTTTAGAAATTACTCTTTTGTCTTAATTTGGCCAAACTAGTGCAAAACTAGTTGGGCGCATAGTAGGTCATACATTCGTAGTATGGTAGTTTAGCAACCATGCTTGCAATTCAACGGAAACTTATCTGAGAACAACGTAATCGTTACATTATGCTTCTATACTAATATTATAAAGAGGAAAGATTTGTATGTAAGTATGTTTGTAACGAATTGGCTCAAAAAGTATTGGACTGATTTCGAAAAATCTTTCACCATTAGAAAGCTACATTAAACCTGAGTACCATAGGCTATAAAAGGTTTATCATCATCATCATCCATCACCGCGCGGGTGAAACCGTGGGGCGCAGCTAGTCGATTCATAAAATAAACCAATAATATTGAAATTTATAGACGGAAAAATCCATCCTAGGACGGGATTCGAACCCGCGTCTTCTGACTCTCCGTGTCAGACGCCATTGACCAACTAGGCCACCGAGAATCTGGTCCGAGCATTGAATTTTAACTCTCTATTTGACTTACCGTCTTGCGGGGACCGTCTTGCGGGGTTGGCTTTAGAATCGTGACCCCTGAATTTGGTGAAACAAAAACTGTGGGTGGGTTGAAGGGGTTTGTATAAAGCGTATTTACAACATTTTAGCTGCCGGAGACACGCCAAAATAGTCTAAATAATTTTTTAAAGTTTCAATAAAACACCGTAATTTTGATAGTGACAGGTGACATAAATGACATTAATGCGTAAATCGAAACGTTTCTAGGTAACTTTTAGCCTTTTTTGACATGTACGTTGTATGTAAGTTCTTGAAACGGAACGCAAACATCGAAGATAGCGTAATGTCACTGTCGGAATACTCGCGTCATTCCGTTACTTCCGAGTGTACGTGAATGTTTTCTCCTGTTTTTCTGCGCTTTCTTTTGATATCTCAACGACTTTGCTACGATTTTGGACATAAGTTCTAAAAATAACAAATTGTTTTTCAATTTTAATTATCAGACCCATACTAGTAGGAATGTGTGCACAATAGTATATTAGTACCTAATGAATTGGCAATGTCACGTCTTGTCTGTGACAAACCTATAGGTTTGAACTGTGACCCACCAGGTGCGAGCCGAGCGAGCGTAGCGAGCGTGCCGCGGTAGCGGCCGGCGAGCGCTTCATCAAACTACTTTTGTTCCAAATTTGTGCACAATAGTATATCAGTAGCTATCTAATGAATTGGCAAAGTAGTTATAGTTAGTTAGAATAGGTCGAAGTCAGTGACAGAACCGACTCATAGCACCCCGATTTCAAGCAGTCTTGTCGGATTGCAGAGCCGACGCGGGGGTGGTAGTAGATCGAAATGCAGTACTTAACCTCAAAATACTTAAACAAACATAACTCGAAAACTAATGGTCTCCGGCGGGTGGGGTTTGCGGGGCACTACCCGAACCCCCCCTACCCCCCCTCCCCCCTCCCCCCCCGAATTCAGGCGCCACGAATCTAAATGTTTACCGTTAGTGGTTTAAAAAGTAATACTATAAACCCATAATGTTGTTTATTTGATCAAATTTTGAATCGATATTTATTTATTTGCTAACAATAGTAACACAAACATAAAACAAATTATTTCTGTAGTATTATGCTTTGTTATTGGTGGTGCACGTAACCACCAATAACAAGCAAACACAGCATGCTTTACAATCTTAACATAAAGGGTGAGTTTTACAAAGTTGAAAGATCTTAAAACAAAAACTAAATAAAAAACACTGAGTTATAAAATTATAAAGGATACTAAGTTAATTTAAGGTAAAAGACTTAAGATGTAGATACATATCCTTAGTATAACTGTTGTATATAAATATATGTTATATATAATAATAATAATAATAATAATCATTTATTTATAGAAGAAAAAAAAAATATAATTATTATTTATACAAGAAAAAAATATATAAATTACAATAAATAAGTAAAATTAAATTAAATTAAATAAAACTATTTAGGTGGCTATAGCCAACCATCGTCTATACGTGGCAGTCAGCAGCAGCCTATCTGCCAGACCTTTAACAATTGTGTTTTTACACCTATCAACTCTGAACATGAATGACGCTATACGTTTCCGCTGAATAGCATTAAACGTATCAATATAATAAACGTATAATATATTATATAATATCATATATAATAACCTCTGTGTTATCGATTCAAAATTTCATCCAAGTCCACCGTTTCCACGTGAAGACAGAAATATGTGACAAACTAAGCGTCCAGATACACGGGAAGTAGTCAGCATGGACTGCTTCAAGCTGCGACTGCACAGTGAACTACAGTCTTCTACGTACACACATACAGGAAACCGCTCGAGCAGTTGCAAATGCTTCCGGCGGTTGGCGGTCGTTATCAATGGCAGCTTCGAGTTGTTGACTATGACTGCAAGAGCGGTCCGTGTATGTCTGCCCTTATTTACTCACCAAGTTTCACACTTATAATATCACAGTCATCCTCTCGTATATATACCTACCAAATTTTATTCAAATGGATTCAGCCATCGTCAGAAGAGAAAATAATTATAGTTACACGCAAACTTTCGCATTTCAATAATAGTGACGGCAGGTAAAACCCGCAAGAGACGAAAACTTTCTATCATCACCAAACTTAATAATGTCTTTTACAAATAGACGCTAAAATGTTTAGGTGATATGAAAGTTGGCGAGCTGGGATAACTCGTGGGAATACTCCGCCGTGCTTTCGTTATGTCGTTATTGTTAAAGTTTTTTCCCAGCTCAGTGAGTTTTTCCGACCCTAAAGTTTGATGTAGGCCGAGACGGCTGACCCATCTACGTGTACAGATGGGTACGTACCTACTACATAGAGATTGTTCTGAAATGTCTAAGACACTTACTACTACTTTTACGACTCGCTACACTTGGTTTCTCCACAGTGGTCCGGATTTACGATTGTTTAGAACGGGGGCAGAAAGTTTATAGTGGCGCCCCTCTTTCTAGCAGCGCCCCTTTCTGCATTTTTGCGTTTGAGAAATATTTCTTTAAAAACAAGCTCATTTTGTACTTTTCATTATTTTCTACCGACTTCCAAAAAGGAGGAGGTATTCATTAGATTTTTTTTAATGTTTGTAACCTTATAACTCTAGACTGGGTGAACCGATTCCCAAAATTTTTTGTTTGAAAGCTGGTGCTTCCCGTGTGGTCCCATGTAAATTTTATCAAATTTGGTCCAGTAGTTTTTGAGTTGCACTCTAATCACTGATTTTTACTAAAGTAATAGAATGGAATACGCTATAATTTTTTTCAAATTGCACTTGTCTATATTATCTAATGTTTTTAACCGACTTTAAAAAGGGAGGAGGTTATGTATAAGTGTGTATGTATTTTTTTGTAACCTACATTTGTGGACCGATTATATAAATTCTTTTTTTGTTTGGGACAGCATACTTCCGAGATGGTCCTATTAAAATTTTATCGGATGCGGTCAAGCAGTTTTTGTTACACGCCAAAAACTGAAAAGTTTCGATTTATCTTGATGATATCATATTTAAAAATCGATCTTGTAAAGTAGCAGGATCACTAAAAATGGTGAAAAAAAGTACGTTCAATACCAGAAAGTGTGAAATAACTTGTCCGAAGTCGGTACCGTGAGCACAATATACATATAATAGCTACCTACTTACTAACCTAACCTATCATTGTACCGACTTCAACAAGTTATTTGAATTTTGTTATTGAAGTCGGTTCTACTTTTTGGTAAAAAAAAATGTTCTTACAAGCCGACGGTGAGTCATGAGTCAACCAGGCTTCCGTATGCTAAGTAACTGCCGTCCGGGGCTGGTTCTCTAGTTTGCCCCCCCTTGATCCAGGGCTGCGTGGAGGTTACATATTAAATTGCGACACTCTTCAAAGTATCGGACACAAAAAACTGCAAGGATTTTTGTGTCCGATACTCTCCCTACAAAAATAGGAAGAGGTTAAATGATTTGAAAATTATATAGAAAAGGTTGCAATAGCAATATGTAACATCGCATCGCTTAAATGGATATCCATTTTCTATTACTTGTTGATGTTATCATGCGAGAGATATGTTGGTCAGGCTCACTACACTCAAGTACACTCGATGATATCGTTTAATTGTCTTATCTAGGAACATTTAAAAAAAAATAGTGAAGCCGATATTGCTCATAAAAAAATTATGGATAACGATCTTAATGTAACCAACGTTATATACACATAACGTGGTTCCATGTACTTGTTAGTTATATGAGAAGGCGCGCATGAATACTAAACAAATTTCATTTCATAGTTAAATTTAAAGGGCTTAAGCTCTGAATAATAAAGGCGATAATAGAGTTATCGGTGGACGAAATTTTAAATTTGTTAAATGCTAAAAAATAATAAATGTGGAACATGTTATGTTGACAGATTTATTTCAAGTGTGAACCTAAGCGATAATATTTCTGTTATATTATTGGTTCCCACTAACGCAAGTATTGATTTTTAGGGTTGGCAGATTTCTAAAACTATAGATTTATTCAGAAATTGTTATAAGATTGAAGTAAATTCAGTATCATAAACAAATGTTATTAATTTAACACGAAACGGATAATAATTATTCTACCATAATGTTTATACAAGTTTTCTCTATAAAATTAACGGATAGTTTAATTAATAAAATTCTACGTGTTAGTATCATTTTAAAATGACGTAGGTAATATATATGCGAAAGTAGTTTTGTAATGTATTTGCAGTGTAAAGCTATGTTGCTTACGGCTACATAACTACAAGAAAGGTTGAGTTTACATTCAAAATGATGATGTGAATCAATTTAATATTGAATGCTCATTTAAGTGAAAAATACATTTGCGAGCTATGTTAAATAAAAATATATTTTATCCTGATTTTGGTATTAACTTGCAACTATGAACAAACCAAAATTGTGTTCAACCCTATAACGCCTTCTTAATTTCTTTCAAAGGGCGAAGTCAAATAACCAACCATATAGTCGACTGCAGTATGTGATATTCCGACAAATTAAAACGTTTTTTTTATGTATAGAAATACTTTGCATTTCAATATTAAATTTATTAAGGGTTTTGACGGTGTGTTGAATGTTGTTATTTTAATATAAAATAACAGGAAAATATAACAAATAGATTCAGAGTCGCCTATCTATCTGAGGGATAGGTTCCATAAGTTAAGTTGCTAGCTGAAAAGATAAATGTTAATATTCAATATAACATATAATAAGAATTTACTAGCTTTTGTTGATGTAATCGTATTTGCTGGAAGTTCGTCTACTGCATCAAGGATAACATATTATGGCCAGAAATTTCAACAAAAAATTGAAGTGCATAAGTGGATTTCAGTTAAGCGACGATTTTATCAAAATCTATAAATTTTGAACTAATGTGTGTCTCAGGTATCTGACAGGCGTGAGACTTGGCTAAAATATTGGAAATATTTGTTAATTTTGAAGAGTTACATGTGGCAGTCGGGGTCCAGCCAACGTTGAAAACGGTCGAAATCAGGAACATCGTAAAGATTTCCATTTCATAAATAACGTCGCGAGTGAGTGATAAAGTGAAATAAAATAGAAGTCTTTTCAATGAGCTAAATTTCAATTGTGCAGTGTTTATTTACATGAAGTCATTGTTGAATTTTAAATTTATATGTAATATAGTAATTCATTAGTTCGCGAGTGAGTGTTAAAGTGCAGTGCTAATTTATGTAGAGTCAAATGATAACTTGTATGTATATATGTTATATTTTACGCATAAACTTAGTTTATTTTATTTAAGTTTCAGTTTAGCGACATAGCGGCTGTCGGCGGTTTTCGACTACGTTGTATTTATAATTTATATGCTAGGGATCTGGAAAATGCGTTCACTTTCCTTTTACAGAGATAGCAGCTGGGTGGACTTCGTTGGTCATTTTATTGTAAGGGTAGAATATTTTAGGTTCTGATATTGCTAGAAAACTAATTAGGAGAAGTGTGATTGTATGTGTGTTTATGAAGTGAATTACCAAACATCGCAACAAATGTTAAAATTTCAAATGGAGCATTTCTTAACAATACTATTTAATTCAAATACAGCACATATTCATTTCTTTCATCAATTCAGTTTTGTCTACATTAAATGGATTTATAATCAACGCAACGAACATAATAAGCTTCATCATCATAAAATTTCAACGTGACTCTGATTAATTATCACTAATCAAACTGAAATAATTTAATTTCTAAACTGGAGGTTTACTCAAGGAATTGGAGCATTGTAATATTTACTTTATAATATTACGAATTATAAATGATATCTACATATATTATGGAAGGAGACAATCACCTTTGGACGAGACTTATCAATATACATAAATCAGATATTATAATTGCAACAAATACCTGTCTGTTAAATCTCCATAAAAATTTACAACAATATCTTCTTATTAATAAATATACTCTTAATACAAATACAAAACTAATTAAATAAATAAATTTAGGTACATATAGGTACATACATTATTTAATTCACGCGGGGATGACAAGATGTCGGCAGAAACCTTATAACACGAAGAGACGAAGAACGGACGCTTGCTAATCATTGTCGCCACAGCAGGGAAGTGCTAGCCACTGGGGGGGAAAATTACTCAGAGTCTTGATCAACGTCTGGATTCAAGCCTGCTGAATTCATGACCGCGATCGGATTCGTACATTCACTAGGTACACATACACACACGAGTCATTAAATTCCTTTAGGGTTAGTTCGCGTTATTTGGAATTTAGTGATTAAATAATATTCGTTACTAGGCAAATTAAACATAATAATAGTAATTTAATTTTAAACATCGGGTTATTAAAACTGAATGATAGAGAAGTATGTTTTTAAATAAAACAAATCGTAGTCAAATGATCGGTATGCGCATGACGGTTTGAACGTTTAGTTTCTTGGAGAAGTGTAGGTTGAACTCTACTGACGGATTTGCTGGTTTCCTGGAGTGAGGTGCTAGGGTGCAGGGAGCCTCACATAAATCAAATCTTTTAGGGTTCCTATTTATAGATCTTAAAAGGTCTAGATTCCACAACTCCCCCTTTCAAATTATTTTAGGAATTGCTGTCACAGATTTGGCTAAGAAAGAAGTGTGGTTTGTATTATAACATGATGTCTATAACTTTATATTTTATATTCCTTTAAGTTATATTATTGTATGTTATATGTTTATAAATGTATGTGTATGTGTGTGTTACAAATTATGGCCATGAAGAAAGAAGATCAAGAATCCAGCCAACAGTAGCTGTTTTCTAAAAAAGTTGCATGCTTTCAGTTGCTCCTTATATTTTCTTTATTTGTCCTGAATTTATTTGATTTCTATTTGATGTGTTTCTTTTGACAGCAATATTTTATATTTGTGTTTTTTTTTTATGTGTTTGTTTTGTGTGTACTATTTGATTTCACTTGATAT
The DNA here is from genome assembly GCA_917880725.1 of Selenia dentaria. Classification (NCBI taxonomy): domain Eukaryota; kingdom Metazoa; phylum Arthropoda; class Insecta; order Lepidoptera; family Geometridae; genus Selenia; species Selenia dentaria. The sequence continues at coordinate 35,643,890 of OU862883.1, forward strand.
GGTTTATTTAATGTGTTTCTTTTGATTTTCAACTGATTTATATTTGATGTGTTTTATCCCTCTTTTTAGGAACGTATTTTCACTACCTACTTATAATTTTCCATTAACTTTACTAATATAAAATTACCAGATACTCCATTACATTATTGATTTATTAATATATACAATATAAATTAAACACAACGTAAAGGGTCCATATTAATAAACATTCTAGACGATCACATTTGGCCAAAGTTATAAATAATACCAGCTAGTTACAAAAATGTTACGATATTGACTAGGTAAATTTAGTTTTGACTAAATACTTACATTATAATGTAAGCTATTTAAGTTACAGTGGTGCCTTGTGTCCAGGATATGCGTCAATAAAAATTGAATCATTTGATTCAATTACGCATTAAAGAATTTGAGTTCCTATGGCAGTTAGCAGTGCAAAATAATGTTAGTTTTATATTGATGGCAAAAGATAAATAAATAACTATAAAAACGTTATAAAAGTAGTAGTTCACAAGTCAGGGACCGTTTGTTTTTCGTAGAAATATTTATGATAAATAATTTTAGTATTGCATCTTTTATTCTGATTTTTATAAAACTATACTACACTATCACTATACCATAATGACTTGTAGTTTCATACTAAACTAACAAAATGTGACTAGTTTGTATTACGTATTTATTGTTTCATAAATAGTGATATAAAAATTACTGCTAGTTACTTATTCACTTACCAAGTCATCATACACATAACGAAACAATATACTAAGTATATAGGTAGAAAATTTTAATATGGTGGAACCAAAATATGTTGCAATTGTACAATATATGTTATAGCTTAACAAGTACTTAACTGATAACTTATATGATAATATTTGTTTTGTTATAATATTCGTATGTTCCATTTTGTTAGAAATATTTACATAACGGATAGTTGTAATCACTTTTTAAATTAGCTAGTTTACTATTTTACTTTATAGTCAGTGATGCAGACGTAGAGAGTGTCATACTAGATTCAGAAAATTCAATAAAGTTAAATAAATACTTAAGTATATTAAAACGTCTTTCTTTTAAATGTAATGATTAGACCGTAACCGTAATTATTTGTGTTGGCTTTATTTTATGACATTTAGTAAAATATTAGGTTAAATTGCTTTAATAAACAGTTAGATAGAATAGATTAGAAAATAACATACGAATATAAATATAGAGTCAAAGGTCGTAATACAATAGCTTCATAGTTAACTTTAACGGTATTTCAAGTAGCGGTTAGTCGAGGGTCAAAATTGTAACATGTGTTGAATCAAAAAAAAAAAAAATCAGGATGGCAGGGATTTTTTGTTGACCGGAGTGCAATGCACTTCTTAGGATATTTTATAAAAAAATATGGGTCAGAGCTCTTTCATTATAACAGTCCAAGTATTACATATGTTTGGTTGGGTCAATGACCTAATCATATAAAAACAGGTTACGAGATGTGAAAAAAGGGTCGTTTTGTGTCAGTTGTGTTTGTAAATAAAGTAATTGATTACGAACTAATGAACTGAAGGATGGGAAATTTAAAATAGACGATTTACATAATTCATATTCGATTAAGTATGTCTTTTGTTGATAGAAATTATGAAATATTTATGATAAATAATTTTAGTATTGCATCTTTTATTCTGATTTTTATAAAACTATACTACACTATCACTATACCATAATGACTTGTAGTTTCATACTAAACTAACAAAATGTGACTAGTTTGTATTACGTATTTATTGTTTCATAAATAGTGATATAAAAATTACTGCTAGTTACTTATTCACTTACCAAGTCATCATACACATAACGAAACAATATACTAAGTATATAGGTAGAAAATTTTAATATGGTGGAACCAAAATATGTTGCAATTGTACAATATATGTTATAGCTTAACAAGTACTTAACTGATAACTTATATGATAATATTTGTTTTGTTATAATATTCGTATGTTCCATTTTGTTAGAAATATTTACATAACGGATAGTTGTAATCACTTTTTAAATTAGCTAGTTTACTATTTTACTTTATAGTCAGTGATGCAGACGTAGAGAGTGTCATACTAGATTCAGAAAATTCAATAAAGTTAAATAAATACTTAAGTATATTAAAACGTCTTTCTTTTAAATGTAATGATTAGACCGTAACCGTAATTATTTGTGTTGGCTTTATTTTATGACATTTAGTAAAATATTAGGTTAAATTGCTTTAATAAACAGTTAGATAGAATAGATTAGAAAATAACATACGAATATAAATATAGAGTCAAAGGTCGTAATACAATAGCTTCATAGTTAACTTTAACGGTATTTCAAGTAGCGGTTAGTCGAGGGTCAAAATTGTAACATGTGTTGAATCAAAAAAAAAAAAAATCAGGATGGCAGGGATTTTTTGTTGACCGGAGTGCAATGCACTTCTTAGGATATTTTATAAAAAAATATGGGTCAGAGCTCTTTCATTATAACAGTCCAAGTATTACATATGTTTGGTTGGGTCAATGACCTAATCATATAAAAACAGGTTACGAGATGTGAAAAAAGGGTCGTTTTGTGTCAGTTGTGTTTGTAAATAAAGTAATTGATTACGAACTAATGAACTGAAGGATGGGAAATTTAAAATAGACGATTTACATAATTCATATTCGATTAAGTATGTCTTTTGTTGATAGAAATTAGAATACGTAAAACTTTTACAATACAAACGGATGTATGAGTGAAATTGTTTAAATTAAAGTGGTTTATTTAAATTTTATTTTTTGGTAACTAGTATATAAACAATTTAACGTTTACTGTAATGTTATTACTCGAAACATTGTTAACAGAAATAAAAGTGGATTATTTTAATACCGCTGAACTTATATAAAACATAAATGTGTTAAGTGAACTGTGAGTGAAATAAAAAAAAGTAATATTAATATAGAAATGGAACAGAATAGCAAAACACACTTCTGTAAAAAGTGACCCTGAACTTACTATCGTGTATGTGTTGCGCTTACGACTGAAGATAGTGTAACGTAATTCATGTATTAAATAAAATAAAGGAATTTATAATATGCAGTATGGCTTCGATTTATTTTATTTGTAAGTGGATATGAAGAACGTGGATATCTCTCAGTAATGTGAGTTTGAACACTATGATTTCATCGAATCAATTTTCACTAGAGAACAAGTATTGATGGTATATATATCAATAAGGTCAAGGCACAACGGAGGTGAAATTAGCCAGACTTGCAAAAATACTTTATTATACTAGGACTTCAGACAAATAGCAAAAACACAGCCTTAGAGTGTTTTATGTACCCCAGGATGTAAAAGTTAGTAAATATACTCTTTACACAGAAGTTTCCAAAATAGTCTAAGAGTGGCACAACATTGGAAAAGACAACCTCAAATTATATTAAAAAAAAACTGCAGATTGAAATGGATATATCAAACACGAACTTGTGTTGCAAATGAAAATGCTACTCCGGATGAAATTATGTCAAAACTTCTGCAAGAAATCACAAGATTATTACAATTTGTTTCTGATGACGTCTCTAGATCACAATAACGAATACAACACCACCGACTGCAACAATTCAAAGACCTGTCCCGCTACAAACAGAAATTATAATAACCATTACAACATCAACGGGCTAAAGGGATGAAAATATTGAAAGTTGCTTGAACAGCGGCACAGAGAACATTCAGAAATATTGCAGTCAAGGACATGAAAAGGGAGATGGTTTAAATAACAACGTTGATCATAGTACTGTATGAGGATTAGTCTACTACAACAAAACAAACTTGAAATTGCCGAATTTACAACACGAGAAGAAGCGATGATAAGTTAAGCACCTGCAGCTGCACATAAGTTTTATATAAAACACACACACACACACTTTTATGTAATTATATACATTTTAAAGCAAATAAATTAAATTTTGTAATTTTGTGCAGGTTTTTTTTTGGAAGTGGTATCCGTCATAAACTCTAAGGGGTGATCAGAACGATGTTGTTAATACTAACTAAATATCTTTTTTCAATAGATCGCTGTAGTGGGTTATATTATGTGATTTTCTCCGGGTTTTCTTTTTAGAAAACTAAAACCCGTCAAAACTCAAAGGGGTGATCTGTAACCAACGTTATATACACATAACGTGGTTCCATGTACTTGTTAGTTATATGAGAAGGCGCGCATGAATACTAAACAAATTTCATTTCATAGTTAAATTTAAAGGGCTTAAGCTCTGAATAATAAAGGCGATAATAGAGTTATCGGTGGACGAAATTTTAAATTTGTTAAATGCTAAAAAATAATAAATGTGGAACATGTTATGTTGACAGATTTATTTCAAGTGTGAACCTAAGCGATAATATTTCTGTTATATTATTGGTTCCCACTAACGCAAGTATTGATTTTTAGGGTTGGCAGATTTCTAAAACTATAGATTTATTCAGAAATTGTTATAAGATTGAAGTAAATTCAGTATCATAAACAAATGTTATTAATTTAACACGAAACGGATAATAATTATTCTACCATAATGTTTATACAAGTTTTCTCTATAAAATTAACGGATAGTTTAATTAATAAAATTCTACGTGTTAGTATCATTTTAAAATGACATAGGTAATATATATGCGAATGTAGTTTTGTAATGTATTTGCAGTGTAAAGCTATGTTGCTTACGGCTACATAACTACAAGAAAGGTTGAGTTTACATTCAAAATGATGATGTGAATCAATTTAATATTGAATGCTCATTTAAGTGAAAAATACATTTGCGAGCTATGTTAAATAAAAATATATTTTATCCTGATTTTGGTATTAACTTGCAACTATGAACAAACCAAAATTGTGTTCAACCCTATAACGCCTTCTTAATTTCTTTCAAAGGGCGAAGTCAAATAACCAACCATATAGTCGACTGCAGTATGTGATATTCCGACAAATTAAAACGTTTTTTTTTATGTATAGAAATACTTTGCATTTCAATATTAAATTTATTAAGGGTTTTGACGGTGTGTTGAATGTTGTTATTTTAATATAAAATAACAGGAAAATATAACAAATAGATTCAGAGTCGCCTATCTATCTGAGGGATAGGTTCCATAAGTTAAGTTGCTAGCTGAAAAGATAAATGTTAATATTCAATATAACATATAATAAGAATTTACTAGCTTTTGTAGATGTAATCGTATTTGCTGGAAGTTCGTCTACTGCATCAAGGATAACATATTATGGCCAGAAATTTCAACAAAAAATTGAAGTGCATAAGTGGATTTCAGTTAAGCGACGATTTTATCAAAATCTATAAATTTTGAACTAATGTGTGTCTCAGGTATCTGACAGGCGTGAGACTTGGCTAAAATATTGGAAATATTTGTTAATTTTGAAGAGTTACATGTGGCAGTCGGGGTCCAGCCAACGTTGAAAACGGTCGAAATCAGGAACATCGTAAAGATTTCCATTTCATAAATAACGTCGCGAGTGAGTGATAAAGTGAAATAAAATAGAAGTCTTTTCAATGAGCTAAATTTCAATTGTGCAGTGTTTATTTACATGAAGTCATTGTTGAATTTTAAATTTATATGTAATATAGTAATTCATTAGTTCGCGAGTGAGTGTTAAAGTGCAGTGCTAATTTATGTAGAGTCAATGATAACTTGTATGTATATATGTTATATTTTACGCATAAACTTAGTTTATTTTATTTAAGTTTCAGTTTAGCGACATAGCGGCTGTCGGCGGTTTTCGACTACGTTGTATTTATAATTTATATGCTAGGGATCTGGAAAATGCGTTCACTTTCCTTTTACAGAGATAGCAGCTGGGTGGACTTCGTTGGTCATTTTATTGTAAGGGTAGAATATTTTAGGTTCTGATATTGCTAGAAAACTAATTAGGAGAAGTGTGATTGTATGTGTGTTTATGAAGTGAATTACCAAACATCGCAACAAATGTTAAAATTTCAAATGGAGCATTTCTTAACAATACTATTTAATTCAAATACAGCACATATTCATTTCTTTCATCAATTCAGTTTTGTCTACATTAAATGGATTTATAATCAACGCAACGAACATAATAAGCTTCATCATCATAAAATTTCAACGTGACTCTGATTAATTATCACTAATCAAACTGAAATAATTTAATTTCTAAACTGGAGGTTTACTCAAGGAATTGGAGCATTGTAATATTTACTTTATAATATTACGAATTATAAATGATATCTACATATATTATGGAAGGAGACAATCACCTTTGGACGAGACTTATCAATATACATAAATCAGATATTATAATTGCAACAAATACCTGTCTGTTAAATCTCCATAAAAATTTACAACAATATCTTCTTATTAATAAATATACTCTTAATACAAATACAAAACTAATTAAATAAATAAATTTAGGTACATATAGGTACATACATTATTTAATTCACGCGGGGATGACAAGATGTCGGCAGAAACCTTATAACACGAAGAGACGAAGAACGGACGCTTGCTAATCATTGTCGCCACAGCAGGGAAGTGCTAGCCACTGGGGGGGAAAATTACTCAGAGTCTTGATCAACGTCTGGATTCAAGCCTGCTGAATTCATGACCGCGATCGGATTCGTACATTCACTAGGTACACATACACACACGAGTCATTAAATTCCTTTAGGGTTAGTTCGCGTTATTTGGAATTTAGTGATTAAATAATATTCGTTACTAGGCAAATTAAACATAATAATAGTAATTTAATTTTAAACATCGGGTTATTAAAACTGAATGATAGAGAAGTATGTTTTTAAATAAAACAAATCGTAGTCAAATGATCGGTATGCGCATGACGGTTTGAACGTTTAGTTTCTTGGAGAAGTGTAGGTTGAACTCTACTGACGGATTTGCTGGTTTCCTGGAGTGAGGTGCTAGGGTGCAGGGAGCCTCACATAAATCAAATCTTTTAGGGTTCCTATTTATAGATCTTAATAGGTCTAGATTCCACAACTCCCCCTTTCAAATTATTTTAGGAATTGCTGTCACAGATTTGGCTAAGAAAGAAGTGTGGTTTGTATTATAACATGATGTCTATAACTTTATATTTTATATTCCTTTAAGTTATATTATTGTATGTTATATGTTTATAAATGTATGTGTATGTGTGTGTTACAAATTATGGCCATGAAGAAAGAAGATCAAGAATCCAGCCAACAGTAGCTGTTTTCTAAAAAAGTTGCATGCTTTCAGTTGCTCCTTATATTTTCTTTATTTGTCCTGAATTTATTTGATTTCTATTTGATGTGTTTCTTTTGACAGCAATATTTTATATTTGTGTTTTTTTTTATGTGTTTGTTTTGTGTGTACTATTTGATTTCACTTGATATGGTTTATTTAATGTGTTTCTTTTGATTTTCAACTGATTTATATTTGATGTGTTTTATCCCTCTTTTTAGGAACGTATTTTCACTACCTACTTATAATTTTCCATTAACTTTACTAATATAAAATTACCAGATACTCCATTACATTATTGATTTATTAATATATACAATATAAATTAAACACAACGTAAAGGGTCCATATTAATAAACATTCTAGACGATCACATTTGGCCAAAGTTATAAATAATACCAGCTAGTTACAAAAATGTTACGATATTGACTAGGTAGATTTAGTTTTGACTAAATACTTACATTATAATGTAAGCTATTTAAGTTACATTAACAATATTATGATCGACTTAGATACATGCCATAACATACAATGCTACTCGATTGGTGACCCAAATAAGTGTGCAGATATTCTAGGCACTTCTCCAAGTTCTCTGAATATGCTGACTGTTAATATACGTAGTATCCATTGTAGTTTTGATCGGTTTTTAGTTTTTATGACAAGCCTGAATGTTGACATAGATATAATTGTATTGGTAGAATGCTGGACTAAAGATAAACCTGTTTTACCAAGTATAATGAACTCAAGGTTCAGTACATCTACTAATATAAATCAAAATGATGGAGTGGTCGTATTCGTCAAGGAGTCTTTGAATGCTCTCGCTTTGGAACCGCGTTTTAAGGATGGTAACTGTCTAAAAATAGACATAGGCAATGAATTTTAAATTTTGTGCACGTATTGACCACACTGCTTTCGGAACCCTTCCTATTATATAGATGCTATTCATAATGTTCTACAAAATACACAAGCTAAGAATATTATTTTAACGGGCGATATAAATATTAACATAATGCCGGACAATGATTCAGGGCATGTTGCAGTCTACTTAAATGTAATGGCATTGTATGGCCTAAAACAGGGTATAAATCGGCCTACCAGAAAAGATACAACGTGCTTAGACCATTTAAGTTGAAAACGAACTATGAAGCCAAAACTATAGTATTTGAAATTTTCACAGACCATAGCCCTATCTTATTATATTTACCACCAACCTCTCTTTGTTTCACGTATTTCGAGGATACAGTTCATGTGCTTTGGTATACATATTAATTTGTTATTTAAACAAAACATGATACGTCATAAATATACTGACACGGCAGTCCACACGAGTCTAAAGGAGCTGCTCCACAAATAGCACGTATGCTTTTTTTTGGGCCATAAAAGCCCTAATAAAAAGGTCATAAAAACCTACGCAGGTATCCATGGTAAAATACTAATGCTGAAAATATTGTATATAATGTAATAAATCAGAAGATTTAAGGTTTTGCGTAAACGTTTTAGGACATAAACGTAACTACTTATCTTATTACAAATTTTATTCTATTTGTGGTTTCCAGTTTAACTCCTTATCCAAAACTAATCCTAAAAACGTTCCCTTACTTGCCCCTTCAAGATTTTGGTCATTATATATAACACTAAAATTAAGATTGTCGCCTTTTAATGTTCTATAACTTATGTTATATATCGATCGAAGATATCGAGACATCGATCGAAAAGTAAAAAAAAATCTCTTTTTTGGTTATATATATATCGTAAAAATGTACCATAATACATATGTACTATAAAACTTGTAGAGTGTATTCAGAACTACAATTTATTTCTTATATTTTTTATTTTGGACAAAAACTACGACATCTAGCGGGCCGCAAAGTCGTTAAGTCAAATAAACCAGATAAACCATTTATTGATAATTTGTTATGAAATTACAAGTCAATTTTTAAATTAAGTGCAACAATAATAGTAAATTCACCAATTCAATAACAGATACAATCGAATTTATGCACATTTAAGTTGTGTATTATATTCAATATTCAATTCATATTTAGTTCAATCAATTTCAATAATGCCGAATGGGCCGGCACGGGCGGGGAAGTACTACACTCCCACATAACACCGACGTGAAATAACATAGCTTGCTATTGCGTATCGTCGGCTTGCGGGAGGTTTCGGAGGCCCGATTCCTCCCTTTCCCATTCACCCTCTCCTTCCCCCTCCCCCTCCATCCTCACCCTTTTTATCTCATCTTCCTATCATCCTTCCTCAAAGGTCGGCAACGCATTCCTTGGACATACTACTATATAATTTGTGAACGCATCCTCGAGACCTCTGGTATTGCGGATGTCCGTAGGCGACGGTATCACTTACCATCAGGTGAGCCGCTTGCTCGTTTGGCAACCTATCGCATAAAAAATGCATTAAAATTACAGATTATGTTTTATTTTATATTAATCTACTATGACATAGTAAGGTAGTAAATATACATTTTGTAATGAATACAAATTCAAAGTCATATAATGTATTCTGAATGAGTCAGGCCTTTAGCTTCGTTTTAAACAAATGCATGCGAGGCGTCGACGTGACATGCTCTGGTAGGCGGTTGTAAACGGCCGGCCGTGAGTCAACTTGGTAGATTTATTAAGCCTCCGAGATATGACAGAGAGATCATGTGCACCGCGAGTATTGTACGCGGACCTTTCCCCTCGTCTGATGAAATTATTAAGGTTCAGCCGCACGTAAACCGCGACCTAGAAGATCACTTAAGGGGGCAGCGTCAGTATCGTGATATAAAGAGTAGTTTCGCTGACATGACGCTTGCCGCGACACTCCTGCGGTCATCCTCACGGCCCTTTTTTTGCATTCAGTAAGCTAGAGTCCATGCCCAGTTTCGAAGTTTCAACATTACCTGACCAAATAAATATGAAATTTCAGGCAGACACAGTACAAATCCCAGAGTCTGGTGGTGGTGAAGGTGCGGGCCCAGTGGCAGCTGCAATTACTGCTCCAGTCCAGCCTGCTACTGAAGCCAAGTTGGAAGCCTCTGTGAGTATTTGTTATACGTTAATTACAGATCAAGTTCATATACCTGCCTCGCTTTTTAGATTTGCTGTCTTCTGATCAAACATTAATTGATTTATAATTTAACAATAACACGCAGGTTGAACCGACCGTAGCTGAAACACAAAAAGAAGTGAAACCAGAAGAGCAAAAAGAAGTCAAGTCACAAGAAACACATTCAGCACCGAAAGCAGAACAAACAGAAACACCAAAAGAAGTAATTCCTGTGGGACCTACAGAAATCAAATCAGAACAAACTTTAGCGGTACAACCAGAACTCACCGCAGTGAATCAAGAAGCAGTTCAACATCCAGAACAAGGGCAACAGATTTCTACTGAAGTAAAAACAGAAACAAATGGAGTGGCTGAAAATGTGGCAACTCCTAATGTGCAAGTATGTGTGTGACTTACTTACTACTTCGTATTAGAATCGATAAAACTAAACTTAGAATCGATAAAATTTTAATATAATATTATATAGAGAAAGCATCGTTTTGTTGCTTGGACGATAAACGGAGCTCTCTGTGGGAGGGCCGAATTGAAGGAGTTACTATCTACCGGCGAGAAGTGACTCGTAGGATACTAGGAAACTTGACTTGCTAGATGGAAGGCCTCTTGTAGAAGAATTCATTTTGCTGCCTTCAAGTACAAGTGATTTTATAAGGCGAATAGTATAACCAAACAGTATCTTAAAATATTTGATTATTGATTTAAAAATTGTGCTACCGCTCTATAAAAATGAATACACACCGTGTACACAAAATGACAAAATTAGAGGAAAATTTACAAAAAGTAATTTTAACAGGGCAGGACTGTCCTTCCGCGAGTATGACAAAAAAAACAATATCGCGGAATGACGACTGCAATGTTTCTAAATATTTGGGTCTCTCTGCCACTGTCACGGGCAAGGATGATTCTTATCGCCAGGAATTGTCCGTCTTGTTACTGGATACTATGCAATATACTTAAATTTGTTTGCATTAATGTATCAGTACACATTGTTTAATTAATGTATGTACCGTCGGTATTCTTTACTTTTGTTTATGCCGTTTTATATTTTTAGGATGACTGGCAACAAAGGGAGTCAGCACTTCTTAAGAAGATAGAAGAATTAGAGAAGGTTAAAAAAGAAAGAACACAAGAGAGCTTACATCTAGAACTGAAGGTAGATACTACTGGTTGGAATAAAATTATCGGATTTTTACATAGTAATAAACCAGACTAAGATACGACGCTCATGATAAACCAGTTATAAAAGATGTATGAAGTGCTGATAAGATGGTTGAATAGAAAGTATTTAAATATGTATATTGATTGCAGGTCAGGGAAGAAGAAATTGATCTTCTTAAAGCGAGGGTCAAAAATCTGGAGACAGAGCTGCAAGCGGCAATGTCAAAACCCAGTGGAAAGAATCACGAGATGATCGAGAATATTAAACAACAGCATGAAGAGGTGAGTAACATGAATTTAACAAGACATTTCTTTACCAGAAATAAATGTTAAGAAGTGAAATAAAATTATGTTACTTTAAAATAGAGCACTGAAAAGTCCTTATAAGAGTTCACTGTCCGCTTTATTTTAGGTTTCTGATAGTGGTTTTCATTCTGTGTGATTTACGTTTACACGATCGTCACACCTGTTATGTTGCCAAAATATTGAGGACAGAGAAGTAAACAAATTTCGTATTCAGGCGAAATGTTTATTTCGAGATTTGCTGCCTTAGTCAGAGACATTAATTCCATTGGCAATTGACTTTAAACTTGCATTAAATCAACATGGTTGTATGGCTTTTGACAGAGTTTAATGTTAGTTATCGTCGATTGACGTTCCTGAGTCAATCGGCTGTTGTTTTGACCTAAAATTAGAGAATAATGTGGACATAAAAATCCATTGCCCTGTCTTATTGTTTAGCTTCTCATATCCCCATGTATTCTTTTAATACTTACCTCATTTATTAATAAGATGGCGTCGTACCACCAAATCACGTGTTGTTAAGAGAAGAAGCGGTCTACAGTGGATTAAATATCCTTTTTCTCACTGAACTTTGTATCACTGTGTTTGAAACGCTTCAGATGAGCTTGTCTACACTGAACTAGATAAAGCAAATCCTGCTTTGGTTATAATTTGGTCAGGTATCGAAATTTTCGAATAAGGCCTTCCATGTTTTGACGGACACGTTATCCCGTAGGTCCGGATTTTTAGGACAACAGTCGTTCAGTCGAGTCATAGAACTGATAACATCCAAAATTAAGGGTACCACTAGCCCGTCCAACAACCCACACTAGCCCTAACGGTGGATGACGGCCTCTCTCTCTTCTAGACCCGCGTTCCAGGAGTGGAAAACATTTTATCATCACATAACATTGGCTTAATTATAATATAATACCTATTTTTATTTATTTCAGCTGCTCAGTAAAGCCCGCGGCATGATATTCGACAAGACAAAGATGGTAAAAAACCAGGAGCTTCAAATAGAAGCACTCACCACACAGATACAGTCTCTAAAGGACATCAATCAGATAACCAAAGATCTGCTTGAGATCAGAAACTCTGAAATCAAGGCAATGGAAGTAAGACTTTTTATTATTGATAAACCTTAAATATATTTCAAAATGCAGATGCATTTGCTTTTGTGGAAATATATACTTCATTAGAGGACATAGGATTTTTATGTTAAACTACTTAATTAAGGGCTATATCGTTTTCGAGTTTGCCTCAGCATTCAGGGCAGACCGGTCTCCACAGACAGCACCCGTTTACGAGTTGACGCATGTGGCAGCCATCGCTTTCCTCAACCATATTTGAGGGAAGATGGGGACCCGCCACACGACGCCACCGCCTGCCGATACCTTTTCGTGAGCGTTTCTGCTCTGTATGCTCATACTTACTCTTTGTCAAATACTACTTACCTTCGTGGTTCGCAGTGCTTTTAAGATTTGCAACTCGACTGCTGTTAATTACAGTTCCAATGGAAAGGTATTGCAAAATCCAGACTTAGATTAGTGATAACAATATATACATTTTAATAGTTTTTGAATACAACAGTATGGTGTTGATCATTTTGACGGCTGAGTCTACTATGTCTGTGGGAAGGTTTTAATAAATCGCTACACATGGTTCCCGGGTTACATTATGCTTAGTGGAAACCGTCGCATCTTCAGATATATACGTATTAGAAGTAGTGTAGTTTATTGGGTAAATGGGACTGAGCCTGAGATGAAGACCGCAAACATTGCCACAGCGGATGTTTGAGCTATCGGTAACTACGCAACTTTTTTGGGGAGGCTTAACGCATAACTTTCCGATGATAGTGGATGGAAAATGTATCATAGGCTTCTATAGACTTAAACGCTGCTTTCACTGTGTATAGGATGGCGAAAGTGAGTGGAATCAAAAATTTTTGTAAGAAAGGTTCTTCTATGTTGATACTGAGAATAATATAATAACTGTTATTAGTTATGTAATAGAATAACTGTTAAAATATAAAAGAATAGGGGATAATATTAGGGGATATAAATGCGTGTTGACAAACATATAATTATGTAAGGAAATATATACGTTGCATACATTACATTCAAAACATTTACGCACACGCATTAGGATTCCTTGTGAGGGATGGACACCCAAATACACATCACAACAATCTAAGGCTACTTTTATCCCTGCAAAATGTTTCCGCGTGAAAGTCCTTTTCCGCTTAGGTGAAGCTTTTTGAAAGCATTTTTTAAATATTTGTCAAAGGAATCAATGGATCGACGTACGAGTATGCTAAGGGTTTCCCTGCGTAGTAATATAAGAAACGAGGAGATCCGTAGGAGAACTAAGGTCACCAACTATGTTCAGCAGTGGACGTATTCCGACTGATACTGATGAAAACGATGATGATGAAAGGAATCAATGGTTTGAATGGTCATTTACAGGATCGCCTGCAAGCTATGGAGGCGAGGTTCAAGGCGGAGAAGGAGCGCTACGGACTGGTCCTGCAGCGTGCGCAGACCAGCTCCAACATCAACGACGACCTTCGCAAGGAGTATGAAACGCAACTGGCTCTTTTCAAGGTCTGTCTAGCTCTAAGCCTCATCTACCCAATTTAATAAGGTTCTAATAAGATTCTCTTCTTCTTTGGCCTTTTAATGTTACTCGAAACGATCGCAAATTCAGGCACCAGCTTGCTGATTTTGCTTAGATTAGACATTGCTAAGTATAAATCTTTAGCATTATCCTTAGCAATGTCTAATAATACAATATATAATATAAAATAGAATATATAAATATAATAGAATATTTAAAAATAAATAGAATTGATAAATAATGTATAATATATAATATAAAATAGAATATATAAATATAATAGAATATTTAAAAATAAATAGAATTGATAAATAATGTATAATATATAATATAAAATAGAATATATAAATATAATAGAATATTTAAAAATAAATAGAATTGATAAATAATGTATAATATATAATATAAAATAGAATATATAAATATAATAGAATATTTAAAAATAAATAGAATTGATAAATAATGTATAAATATAAAAGTAGAACCTTATATTAATTTTTTTTATGTTATGATGTATTTATTGTTTACTACCTGCGTTCCGCGGTTTCACCCGCGTCGTGATGGATGATAAATAATCAAAATATATAGCCTATGTTCATCAGGGATAATGTAGGAGACTAATAGTGAAAGAATTTTTGAAATCTCTACACTAGTTTTTGAGTGTATTCGTTATAGTGTTGGATGAATATGATGAATCAAAATATATAGCCTATGTTCATCAGTGGTAATGTAGGAGACTGATAGTGAAAGAATTTTTGAAATCTCTACACTAGTTTTTGAGTGTATTCGTTATAGTGTTGGATGAATATGATGAATCAAAATATATAGCCTATGTTCATCAGTGATAATGTAGGAGACTAATAGTGAAAGAATTTTTGAAATCTCTACACTAGTTTTTGAGTGTATTCGTTATAGTGTTGGATGAATATGATGAATCAAAATATATAGCCTATGTTCATCAGTGATAATGTAGGAGACTGATAGTGAAAGAATTTTTGAAATCTCTACACTAGTTTTTGAGTGTATTCGTTATAGTGTTGGATGAATATGATGAATCAAAATATATAGCCTATGTTCATCAGTGATAATGTAGGAGACTAATAGTGAAAGAATTTTTGAAATCTCTACACTAGTTTTTGAGTGTATTCGTTATAGTGTTGGATGAATATGATGAATCAAAATATATAGCCTATGTTCATCAGTGATAATGTAGGAGACTAATAGTGAAAGAATTTTTGAAATCTCTATTTGAGTGTATTCGTTATAGTGTTGGATGAATATGATGAATCAAAATATATAGCCTATGTTCATCAGTGGTAATGTAGGAGACTGATAGTGAAAGAATTTTTGAAATCTCTACACTAGTTTTTGAGTGTATTCGTTATAGTGTTGGATGAATATGATGAATCAAAATATATAGCCTATGTTCATCAGTGATAATGTAGGAGACTAATAGTGAAAGAATTTTTGAAATCTCTACACTAGTTTATGAGTGTATTCGTTATAGTGTTGGATGAATATGATGAATCAAAATATATAGCCTATGTTCATCAGTGATAATGTAGGAGACTAATAGTGAAAGAATTTTTGAAATCTCTATTTGAGTGTATTCGTTATAGTGTTGGATGAATATGATGAATCAAAATATATAGCCTATGTTCATCAGTGATAATGTAGGAGACTAATATTATAGTGAAAGAATTTTTGAAATCTCTATTTGAGTGTATTCGTTATAGTGTTGGATGAATATGATGAATCAAAATATATAGCCTATGTTCATCAGTGGTAATGTAGGAGACTAATAGTGAAAGAATTTTTGAAATCTCTATTTGAGTGTATTCGTTATAGTGTTGGATGAATATGATGAATCAAAATATATAGCCTATGTTCATCAGTGATAATGTAGGAGACTAATATTATAGTGAAAGAATTTTTGAAATCTCTATTTGAGTGTATTCGTTATAGTGTTGGATGAATATGATGAATCAAAATATATAGCCTATGTTCATCAGTGATAATGTAGGAGACTAATATTATAGTGAAAGAATTTTTGAAATCTCTATTTGAGTGTATTCGTTATAGTGTTGGATGAATATGATGAATCAAAATATATAGCCTATGTTCATCAGTGATAATGTAGGAGACTAATATTATAGTGAAAGAATTTTTGAAATCTCTATTTGAGTGTATTCGTTATAGTGTTGGATGAATATGATGAATCAAAATATATAGCCTATGTTCATCACGGATAATGTAGGAAACTAATGGTGAAAGAATTATTCTAATAGGTGCAGTAGTTTCGGAGCCTATTCAATTCAAACAAACAAACAAATCTTTCCTCTGTAATTTTGGTATCGATATTAAGTAGCAAGCTTTGCCGATTAGTTAATTCTATGGAGGATTTTAAAACACCTGTTTCCTTCACAATAATCCTTTATTTTGCAGGAGCTCAGAGAAAAGTACGACCAAAGGGTTCAAGCTCTAGTAGCCGAGAACGAAAGGCTCAAGGGCTCGGTGAACCAAGCCAATGCAAATGGCGGCGCCGGCACCTCGGGATAAAGGGTCTACAGAGGTGTGGCTGAATAAATATACGTCAAGACTGGTTTACCGATCCTTTTGTAAGATTTTTGTAGATTTTATATTTATAATTTTGTAATAAATTGTAATGGTTTAAAATGTATTTGTTATTATTGAACTGTGCTATTTTCTGTACTTAAAGTATTCAATACTCAATGGATATTTTGCGACAATAAGTATTTTACATATGCAGGTTTAATTATACATATTTGAGTGTGTGTTTCATAATGACCCTAGTTGGGTATGGCAACGTTGTGCGGAGCGGGCCGATCTATTCTTTAACAATTGTTGTCATTAAAGTATTCATTAAGGCTATAGTAACATTTCGTCAACAGTTCCTTTTTATAGTATTACTTTTTAAAGCACTAACGCCTGCTTTTAGCGATCTCAAACATTGAAATTTATAGAGAGAAAAATTCACTTCCTTGGACGGGATTCGAATCCTTCTGGCTCTCCGTGTCAGACGCAGACGCCATTGACCAACTAGGCCACCAAGGTTACCTTTTTAGCGTTTTTGTAAATATGTACTCATTTTTAATATCTATATATAATTTAATAAGTAGGTTGTTGTGATATAAACATAATAAATAACTTAGGCGAATTTAACCTACTTGCATCAGGTGAATTCACCTGAATGTTGTAATAATATCCCAAAGTAGGTACCAAACAAATATTGTATGACGAAGTCAGGAATAATGCCGGAAGAGAAATAGTCAGCCTAACGGAATTTGAGATGAGAAATAGTTTTTATACTACACCTGCTCGGAAAGTACCTTGATACTTTATCAAATTTACGGTAGAAAGTACGTCATTGCATATCGAACAAATATGCGGCGAGAAAACGCATCTGAGCGGGAGAGAAAAGTGTATGAAATTCTATTTCTTACGTGGTTTTTCTTTTTTAATTTTGGGTAAGACTATGCGCTGGTAACCTAAATATCAAAAGCCAAAAAGTTTTTACAGTGAGTTTTTATCTCCAAGTTCGCAAAATGACACTGGCCACTAGCTGTGTGTTGGATGGTGTCAAACAATTTGAAAAAAGAACATGTGAAAATTGCAGGCGCCATTTTCAATTTGTGTGTTGTTTGAGGATTCAGTTTTCGTAGAAAAGTAAAATAAAACTGATAAGTAGTGATAGTGATGATGAAGATTTTTTAACTCCGCCGCAGTTGAAGGAAACAGCAAAAATACTGATTGATAACCTTTTACCACAGAAATCAATTAAAAAATATAATAAAACTTATGACGATTTTTTGCAATGGAAAAGTGAAAAAAATGCGGCATCTTTTTCTGAAACTGTTTTGCTAGCTTATTTCAGTGAAAAAGCGCAAAAATACAAACCAAGTACGTTATGGTCTATGTACTCAATGTTGAAAAGTACTATATTGACAAGAAACGACATAAATATTCAAGAATACAAAAAACTTACAGCATTTCTGAAAAGAAAGTCGGAGGGATTCCGTAGTAAGAAATCAAAAGTGCTTACTACAAAGGATGTATATTCCTTTTTGCAGAATGCTCCAGATGACAAATATTTGTTGATGAAGGTAAGTTTATGAACAAAATGCACTGGTTTAAAATTTATTACGTACCTATTTATGAGTAGAAATCTACTAGGTTTTCATGTTTGATATTTTTGTTTACAGGTTATTTTGATTTTAGGAGTAAATGGGGCCTGTCGTTCGCAAGAACTTGTGGATATGACAACAGACGATATCGAAATCCTCGAAAATGGAATAATCGTCAATATTCCTAACACAAAAACCAAAATTCAGCGATCATTTGTTATATCGGGCTTATTTTATGAGATAGTGAAGAAATATAACGAAATTCGCCCCAGTGACCCCAAAACCAATCGGTTTGTACTACAATATAAAAACAAAAAATGTACGAAACAAGTAATTGGGAAAAACAAAATAAGTACTGAGCCAAGAGAAATAGCTTCGTACCTTAATTTACTCAATCCACTAGAATACACTGGCCACTGCTTTCGCAGAACTTCAACGACTATTCTTGCCAATACTGGTGCTGATTTAACCACAATAAAACGTCACGGTGGTTGGAAATCGTCCGCTGTTGCAGAAAGCTACATAGAGAATTCCGTAGAAAACAAAACACGAATAAATAACCAAATATCGGGATCGATTAATGTGCATCAAGACTCATCTCCTCAACCATCAACGAGCGTGGCGATGCCAGATGCCCCTCAGCAGCCAGTTGCCCCTTTGGCACCACAGCCTTCTACGAGCGCAGTGCCAACAGCACAGCCAGTTATTCCTCCTACATTATCGCAAACATCTCAAACAAACATTAATGGAAAAAGTGTTACATTAAGCTTCACTAACTGCAACAATTTCAATATAAATTTCAATTAGTAAAGATTTAGTTTTTTATTTTCCTCGTAGGTGTAGTATAAAGCACTATGTATCACTCGAGAGAAAGTGCGATTCCCGATCACGGGTGTTTTAAAGCCCTCGACGGTAATCGGTCACTTTCTCCTCTCGGTGAAAAATGTACTATTGCATCACACATGCTCGTAAAGTGGCTCTTATTACAGCATAGAAGACTCGGAATCCAGGATTTTAAACACATGTGCATTTTATTTTACCATTACAGCGCGTGTATGTTACAGAATAACCCCGAATAATAGTACATTGTACACCGAGGGGATAAATAGAACTTTCTCTCGAGTGATACATAGTGCTTTATACTACACCTACGAAGAAAATAAAATAGTTACCTTCATTATTCAATCATTGTTATCTGGAGCATTTTGTAAGAAAACAAAGACCTATTTCTGGTGGCTTCATTATTATTAAATCGTCACTTTCACTATTATATGACTTTTGGAAAATTATTATAATCATTAAAAGCGGACTGTTTAATTATCAATTTACCAATAATAGTACATTACTGCAGAATCCAGTAAGTAAGCCTGGCCAAGTATGAGTTAACCGGACCGAAAGCAGCTGAGGTCCGGTTATATACGAGGCCAGGACGGCTTACTTACTGGTTGAGGCTTGTATAATGATTTTCTCAAAAATGAAAGAAAGTTTTTGCTAATTCGGCCTCAGCTTTTAAATCAGGGGGAGCGCCATCTATTTTTCTGAATCTGATTCGCTTGAACTAATTTTTGGGATTATCTATGTTCACGCGGTAAATTAAAACACAATTGTCGCAATTTAATGTGCAATCCCGCCAGTCGTTGTTTTTTTTACTAAAAAGTTTGCGTTTAGTTTTGAACATTGTTCTATTTTGACATAACATTAATGTTTTAGTAAAAAAATGTAAATTATTGTTTTTGGATATCCATGTTAATTCTAGAATGGAAAGCGTTAACCAACGTTATTTATAAACTGAAATTATTAATTATACACATAAAAACCCCACACTATATTTCTACAACATTACTAAGTACCAAACGCATCGTGCATACTTTTTCTGCGACGCATTAAGTGTTGCAGATTATAAAATGGCTGTTTAAGTTAATAAATTATGAGATAGATATATATTTGGAGCCTCCCTCCTATAACCATGTTATCATGGCTGAGCTCTAATATGTGTCTGGTACTATGTTTTTTTTCTAAGCAGATATAAAGAGGACTTACGGTCCAGTAAGTAAATTACATACATACTGGACAGTAGGAGTTTCCCAATTTGAAATCTCGCTTCTTACTGAACAGTTGTGAATAAGTCTAAATATAGCCTATATATAATCTAGAATAAGGCGGTAGCGTTCACTTTCTGGATACTTTTTAGACATGTTATGGCAACATTACATACCATTTTTGAGAAAAACAAAATTTTACAATAGATAACAAATGGCCGCCATGTTGTTTTTCGTAGTGCACAAAAATGTTGCTGACCTCCTTTCATTGAACCATTGAACATCGAGTACAATAAAATAACGCCCACCTCTTTTTCCTAATTATTGGATATAAAACCTATTTTGAGATTTGACGTTAGTATAATTTTTTTGTTCGCTGCTATATACAAAAGAACGCTATGGCAGATAAGGATTTTCATACAACATTTCTACCCTGCTACGGCGGGCAGAAACGAAATTCCATATAATTTTTCCCGCCGCACATTTATAAGGCAGATATGACGAACTTTGTAACCCGTTTATGAACGAGTAATGACACTTTCTAAGTGGGTGTGGTATAAATTAAATTCGTATCTCGTTGCAAGCTAGGTATATGCATGTAAATGAAGCTGTTCTGGTATTATAAATATATATCTCAACGCATCGTGGGTGCCTTACAATAGAAGGTAACCTGAAATAATCACATACCATAAATTGATATTGAGGGTATGCAAGAAAAGTCACAGCCAAGCCACAAGCCAGTGGCGCTCCGACCGCTGAATAGTGCGTATTGTTTCTAATCGTGGAGTCTCGTACAGCCCGCGGCACGTAACTCTAGCGCTGACCGTTATTGCGCAGAAGTCAAAAATTGGGTATCACAGGGGGGCTAGAGGGACGAAGGACTCTTGTCTCTCTCTGGCACATCGAAGACGAGGGACTCTTGTCTCTCTCTGTCACATGTGCGCGACTGTACCCATGCGCAGATATCCCCTCCAAATTTCGCTTAGCGCTAGAGTTACGTGCCGCGGGTTATATCTGTGTAAAAGTGCAGTTTTCTCAATCGGCTGGACCCCAGCACAACCTCCGGAGTCTGGACATCATACGTGCGTGGTTCAATCAATTGTCTTGTAGATTCACAAGGCTGACGACTCGTGTACTCATCGAAGGTTTAGTCCATCTAATCAAGCTGCGTGAGATGCGAGGCATACCCAGGTACCCACTATTTGTTTATTGTCTTTGACATCTCGCAGCCCCTACGAAAATCTAATTACGATATTTATTGCAATTGTCCCAGTGTAGTAGTTAAGCCACCAACTATTTCGGCTTGGTGCGGACGCTACAGAAGCAATCTTATTTTTTCATCATCATCATCATCATCATCATCCATCACCATGCGGATGTGACCGCGGGGCGCAGCTAGTATATTAAAGTATTATAGTAAATAAGATATGAAAAATGACTATGCCTCGCTATTTTTGTGCTGTCCATTTTGCTGTGACGTCATGTGATGCGTTTCGCGCCTGTATTTAGGTACGTTCCATTTGACGCAGAACGTATTGTCCTCTACAGAATTAATATCGTTCGCCCGCGGTGATTGATAGTGTGCAATGATACGGTGTTACCGTGTGTCCGAAACGTAAGCTTTATTAAAACTATACGTGTTATTAATTTCTTTATTTATGTTGTTTACGTTTTGACATTTTTTGCTCTGCGGTCTCTGCTTGGGCGGCTGGTATAAGCCGCGTTTGACGATAAGAGTTGGCTCGTAAGAGTGTACTCTCGTAAGATGACAGAGTAGCCTACGACTAATATGATCGCAAACAATTATATATTGTCAGAGTGCACACGGATACTTCGTTTCCACGATACAATTCCGAGTGGCTCTCAGAGTACGCTACGTCAAAATGGAAAATTGTACATATTATTAAACACGCAAATATATATTCTTCAATTGCAATAAAAACGGCGTCTGACCGTCGATGCCCGCGGCTACGTAGCTACAGATATGCCGCGCCGCGGTTTTTTTGCCCTCCGTGTGCGTTGGCAGTATAAGATTCCCTTTGCGCTATCGTTCGGTGCAAAATTGACCGCCCCGGCCCGCCGATGCCCGCGGCTGCCCTCGCCTCTCTAAGCTGCGGATATGCCGCGCTGCGGTTCTTTTTGCCCTCCGTGTGCGTTGGCAGTATAAGATTCCCTTTGCGCTATCGTTCGGTGCAAAATTGACCGCCCCGGCCCGCCGATGCCCGCGGCTGCCCTCGCCTCTCTAAGCTGCGGATATGCCGCGCCGCGGTTATTTTTGCCCTCCGTGTGCGTTGGCAGTATAAGATTCCCTTTGCGCTATCGTTCGGTGCAAAATTGACCGCCCCGGCCCGCCGATGCCCGCGGCTGCCCTCGCCTCTCTAAGCTCTGGATATGCCGCGCCGCGGTTCTTTTTGCCCTCCGTGGGCGTTGGCAGTATAAGATTCCCTTTGCGCTATCGTTCGGTGCAAAATTGACCGCCCCGGCCCGCCGATGTCCGCGGCTGCCCTCGCCTCTCTAAGCTCTGGATATGCCGCGCCGCGGTTCTTTTTGCCCTCCGTGGGCGTTGGCAGTATAAGATTCCCTTTGCGCTATCGTTCGGTGCAAAATTGACCGCCCCGGCCCGCCGATGCCCGCGGCTGCCCTCGCCTCTCTAAGCTGCGGATATGCCACGCCGCGGTTATTTTTGCCCTCCGTGTGCGTTGGCAGTATAAGATTCCCTTTGCGCTATCGTTCGGTGCAAAATTGACCGCCCCGGCCCGCCGATGCCCGCGGCTGCCCTCGCCTCTCTATGCTGCGGATATGCCGCGCCGCGGTTATTTTTGCCCTCCGTGTGCATTGGCAGTATAAGATTCCCTTTGCGCTATCGTTCGGTGCAAAATTGACCGCCCCGGCCCGCCCCGTCGTCTGCCTACCGCCTAACTGTAAAAGTGTGCCTGTGTTGCGTAAAACCATTGAGTAAAGGTTCGTTTTTAGTTGCTTACGTAGTGACGCATTTTATATGTTTATTAAAAAGGGACCTGTAACAACTATTTTTCTAGTCTCTTGTAGATGTAGAGATCAAAAGTTGTAGGTCCATGTCACAACTGGATCACATCTGGAAAAATGGCGGCACTATGTCACTTTTGGTAACTCCAGTGAACAAAAATGTTAGTAAGTTGATGACTGGAGCTGACAAAAGTGACATAGAGCGGCCATTTTTTCGATTTTAATCAACATTTGTTAGCAACTGAGATACATAATAGCCCTGATGTCTGTACCGCAGTCAAAATAGCTCAATCTCTTATTGACTCCCCATATCTCCTTTCCAAGGTAGGTTTATGTGTCCCTAGTAGATCTATGAGAGCACCTTTTCTCTCGCTTCACGTTCCACATAACCCCACAAAGAATAGAAAAAAATCCTTTTCCAATAGATCAGCAGCTACAAGAAACTGCTTGACTTTCCCGAATTGGACTTATGAGCGCATCCTTTCTGACTCCTAGTTTGAATCGAGTTATTGACTGTTGATCGTTATAAAGACTTTTGATATGTTGTTTATTGTCCGTCATAATTATTAAGTTTCCATAACGATTTATAGATTATTATTACTATTATTAGTTGCTTAGACAAACAAGTACTTGTCTTATTCCTTTATCCGAAATGGTAATTAGTCTTTTATATTGTTATTTGGTTAGTTTTGTACACTGTTAGTTTACCAAATAAAATAATCAAACAAGCTACCAATTAAGTAAATATACCTACAAGAAACCAGTTTAAATTCATCCCCATGTGTTGCGTGATATCACTGTCATCCCTAAGCTATAGGACAGCGCTGATGAGGGTAGCATTAGGGGTTGAGGTCAAGGCCCGGATATTATGCGGTAAAGCTCGCTATAAAATAATTTATTTTGAAATTAACTTATTTGTACGAGTAACGACGTAGGTTACACATAAATATTATCCGCCTTATTATGAAACGGGGAAAAAGGGGAAAGATAATCCCCAGTTTAAACCATGGTTTAAAGGAAAATTGTTTATATAAAATGTGCCTAAACCGTGGTTTAAAGGACTCGTTTATATACAATTTGCTTAAACCATGCTTTAAAGGTATTTTTCACATGAAATTTGTTCAAACCATGGTTGAAAGGTATTGTCCATATCATTAAATTTGCTTAAACCACGGTTTAAAGGAATTGTTCACATTAAATTTGTTCAAACCATGGTTTAAAGGTATTATTTATATAAAATTTGCTTAAAGCATGGTTTAAAGGTATTTTTCACATGAAATTTGTTCAAACCATGGTTGAAAGGTATTGTTCATATCATTAAATTTGCTTAAACCATGGTTTAAAGGAATTGTTCACATTAAATTTGTTCAAACCATGGTTTAAAGGTATTATTTATATAAAATTGGCTTAAAGCATGGTTTAAAGGTATTTTTCACATGAAATTTGTTCAAACCATGGTTGAAAGGTATTGTTCATATCATTAAATTTGCTTAAACCATGGTTTAAAGGAATTGTTCACATTAAATTTGTTCAAACCATGGTTTAAAGGTATTATTTATATAAAATTTGCTTAAAGCATGGTTTAAAGGTATTTTTCACATGAAATTTGTTCAAACCATGGTTGAAAGGTATTGTTCATATCATTAAATTTGCTAAAACCATGGTTTAAAGGAATTGTTCACATTAAATTTGTTCAAACCATGGTTTAAAGGTATTATTTATATAAAATTTGCTTAAAGCATGGTTTAAAGGTATTTTTCACATGAAATTTGTTCAAACCATGGTTGAAAGGTATTGTTCATATCATTAAATTTGCTTAAACCATGGTTTAAAGGAATTGTTCACATTAAATTTGTTCAAACCATGGTTTAAAGGTATTATTTATATAAAATTTGCTTAAAGCATGGTTTAAACTCGGGAATATGTTTAGTCCACGTTATATAGTAAGGCGGTATTAGTTTAATCCTATTGCGTGTTTTGATTTAATTTTTCATAAATTTAACTTGAAAACAATACTTAGATGTTTATTTGTTGGAGTCATCATCATCATCATCATCATCTCAGCCGTAAGACGTCCACTGCTGAACATACGCCTCCCCCATGATTTTCCAAAAGGACCGGTTGGAAGCGGCCTGCATCCAACGTCCTGCGACCTTTATCAGGTCGTCAGTCCACCATTTGTTGGAGTATAAGAATCAAAATTATTTTTCTAGTCATTTATGCCTTTATTGTTCACAAGTATATTTCGAATAGGCAAAATTGGTACTTACTTAATAAAATAGTTTAAGGGTATAGGTTTTTGGAGAATGAGACATTATTTGTGCTGGTTTTCAAATTCATGCAATAAGCACTTACATCAAAAAAGATTCGAAATCTTATAAGGTATATTTTGGAACACAAGAATCAAAAACAATATTGGTGTAATATTGATTCTTGTTAGATAGTAAACTATTCCACAAAAAACTTCTTTGTTATTTGTAGTAAATAGAGTCATTGCTACTCTTACTCGGCCTTATTAATAAACTTGTAATAAGCCCGGAGTAGTTAAAACAACTATCTGTCAATTTTTCGCTTGCAGTAAATGTCACGCGTGAGAGCAAGACAAAGCATGTTACGCCTAATCTATGTTTACGCAACGTTTATTAATAAAGGCCACTCTGATTACTGCCAAAGAGCCTACTTAATAACTATGAAATACTAGCAGCGCCCGCGGTTTTACTGGCGTGGTGAACGATGATGAAGACAATGTTTTTAAATTTTTCAACCTACTCTTTATCAGAGCGTAGTAAAACAATAATTATTCAAATGGGTTCGGAAGTTAAGCGCGTAAGTACTTTCATACATTTCAGGGGTTCATGTGTGTTTATAGTTATAAAAAGACAAGCTGCTCTCTGCGGTTACACCCGCGCGGTGATGGATGATGTTGATAATGATGATGAATCTCATGTTACTGAGGGTGAATGTAGCTTTCCAATAAAGAAAGAATTTTTGAAATCGGCCCAGTACTTTTTGAGCCAATTCATTACAAACATTCTTAACTACAAATCTTTCCTCTTCATGATATTAGTATAGATAAATAAGTATAGATAAATGCCCTTCATTTTAAAAATGCCACAGTCCTTGGCCAATATCTTACGAGGAAGAATAATTACAATTCGAGGAGATTTGTAACGCTTATTATTCTGAAAGTCATACCTTTCTCAGCTCTATTAAGCAAACACGCCGAGATACTATTTAATAAAAGCAGAAAATTAAACTATAAGTAGGATAAGTACTGTACTACATTACAGTCGATAGCACTTGTAATCTCGGTTCGACGAGTGCCTCGTGCAGGTCAAGAGCTTTGTTATGCCTTTGACCTTACCCTCGGAGTAACTGATCTGGTATTGACCAGCAAATCTCTCAGTTAAGTTAATTAATTCGAGCACAAAACTCGACTCCTAGCAGGGCTGAGACCGTACTTAACCCTGGAATAAAGTGGATGAACTCAAGATTTCTTGTATTCTATTAAACCAATATTACAAGAAATCGTTACGGCATTGAACTGTTTATCAATATGCGATAATAAGATAAATGCTGGCAATATTATGTCAATTTTATTTTGTACAGTCGTAGGTATGACATAAATCGTATGTAGTTCTTTGTATTTGTTTTAAATTAATATTCTTTCGGTTCTTGTTTACTTTTCAACAGACTGCCAATAATAGGAAGAGGTTCTCCATGATTTTGTATGTATGATCACGCATAGCTTTTTTACGGAAAAGTCTGATTTTGATATATAACATTTTATTTTGAAGTAGTCCCATTTAAATTTCATCAAAATCGGTCTAGCCCTAGACCGAAAAAATCTGTCTGAAATAACATGAAAATAACTGAACAGTGTTTCGCCTATCTTCATGATATTGACGATGAATGACAATCGATCCCGTTAGTAGCCAGTAAGTAGTTACTGGCAAAACATTTTTTTTCCAATAAATGGAACCGACTTCAACACTAAAAAGTGTGAAATAACTTGTCGAAGTCAGCATGCGCACACTATTGTGATAATAGGTACTCGTACTTTTGCTCACAAGTCTAAGTCAAAATCATTTATTCAATTTAGGCATCAAAGACGCACTTATGAACGTCAACTTTTCATTATAATGTACTTTAAAGACTCTACCGCCGCGAACTATCATGGTACCGACTTCAACAAGTTATTTCACACGTTATAATAGTGTTAAAGTCGGTTAAATTTTTAAGGATTCTTTTTTATTTTGTAGTGTCGTCAAGTATGACATACAATCGCATATTTAAGGCCCATAAGGACAAACGACCCATTGAGTTCCTATTGCTGGGATGCAGGCCTACTTTTTGGAAAAAAAGAGTGTAGCACAATATTCACCACGTGGGCGCAGTGCCAGCCCTAACTCTTATAGTGGCTACCAAAAATATTGTGGTCGTTCCAGGGACCTTATTCGCTATGACCATTGTAACACGTAACGCGGTGCGTTACGATATTTTCAAGGAATTATTCATACGTATAAGAATTACGCAGCAGGGTTCGCTAAACCATTTTATTATTAACAACATGGATTTCAGTTGAAACTTAACCTCACCGTATAAATGCATTATCCGGTAAAGCATGATTTTTTATACTACATTGTATATTTTATACCGAACTGGCCTCTAAGTGTTGACTACGCCACTCTTATGCCTTCGTAAAGAACCGGATCAAATCCGTGAAGTAAATAGAATATTTTTTATAATATGATTTTTAAAGCACTAACGCCAATGTAGCGACACTTGCAGTTGTAGCGTAGCGACACTTGCAGTTGTAGCGTAGCGACACTTGCAGTTGTAGCGTAGCGACACTTGCAGTTGTAGCGTTTTGTCAGTCGAGTGCAAATAGTGTCAAATAATTCAAGCGTCGGAAATTTGAAAAATGATTTCTGATTATAGTTATATACTGTTAATAATTATTAATGTTCCTATAGGTAGTAAGTTACTTGCTTTTCATTTCAACTTACAAGCGTTGTATATTGAATATAAAACTGTGCCAAATTATGTTGATCTCATTAAAGTAATAATCTAAATTACTTATACGTACATATATTTGTATTGCTCAACCCAGATCCCTTCCTCTTCTCCCTTCCTCTTTCTTGTCTGAATTCCTTCTCCTCGTCTCTTCTTCGGAATCCATTCTGCAACTGACTACTGATATTATACTATGTGAGCTGACGACGGCTGCCGTCGATGTTCAAAGTTAGAAAGACGACAGCTGCCGTCGACGCGCGTCGACAGCTACAGTTACCTCTGCCGTTGGCAACGTGCCTCTAGTGTGTAAGAGCTCTTATAGAGAAAAAATCGCATCTTCGGATGGAATTCGAACCCTCGTCTTTCGACAATCCGTGTCAGACGCCATAACGAATAGGCCACTGAGGCACGAGGTCCGAGCATCGAATTTTAACTCTCTATTAGATTTTAACAGTCATATAAGGATGGAGCGACATCTATGGACGATGGTGATCGATAAGATAATAATTATCTATATATATATATATATAAATATGAAACCCTATTTCTCCTGGTCACGCTATAACTTAAAAACGGATGGTACAATCTCGCTAATTGTTTTTTGTTGTGTTAATTATTGTCAGGAGAAGGTTCTTATGAAAGAAAAACTAAGAAAAGATGAAAGGTTATAACGAGGCTGAAGACCAAGCTTACTACGCGAACGAATTCACAGGCAGTCGCTAGTATATAATGATAATCCCTGAGAAGAAGGACTTTGTTGCAGCAGGAGTGTATATAATAGGTCGATTCTAAAAATCCGTAAGCCAAGTTCTAATGAATGAGTAAAACGTAAGCAACTAATTACAACGGTAGCTCTAACAAAATGCGTCGCACTTAGCCACATTTGCTCCAAACATAATACATTTAACAACCGACTTCCAAAACAAAACGAGTAAATCTCAAGTCGACGTGTATATTTTAATGCATTACTTTTACAGTGTTGTCTGATTTTGATATTTTTTTGTTTAATAGAGTATACTTCCGAAATGGTCCAATTTAAAATTTCATCGAATTTTGTCCAGCGGTTTTTTAGTTACCATTCTATAACTAAAAATATTTCGTACCTTATATCTCGATGACATCGTAATTTACGGTGAATGATAATTCGTCTCGTGAGCAGCAAGAGTCACTAAAAAGGGAGAAAAAATATGTTTATACAAAAATGGGGTTTCATTTTTAGTCTTTTTAGTGTTGAAGTCGGTTCCATTTTTTTGTAAAAAATATTTTGTGGCTGAAACATTAAACAACACAAACATTACATCGTGTGTCATGTAAGTATTTACGAAAGATACTATTCCTACATAATATTTGTTTTACGTAAATATTATTCCGAGATCCGGAGACGACGTAATGAAATAGAAAATGAGAAGGTTCCAAGATTTTTTATTTATGTAACCTTTCAAGCCCGCTGAGATAACAAAGTACGAGGAATAAATTGTATAAATGCTGGCTTGAATAAATATGTTCAACTTTATTCAGCGACCTACTCATTAAAACAACGTTGATGATTATGTAAATGTTAGCTTTCTTCACAATCCAAAATCGTTTGTTGTCATGCTGTATATTACGTACATGTAGTCATGCTGTATATTACGTACATGTAGTCATGATGTATATTACGTACATGTAGTCATGATGTATATTACGTACATGTAGTCATGATGTATATTACGTACATGTAGTCATGATGTATATTACGTACATGTAGTTATGCTGTATATTACGTACATGTAGTCATGCTGTATATTACGTACATGTAGTTATGCTGTATATTACGTACATGTAGTCATGCTGTATATTACGTACATGTAGTCATGCTGTATATTACGTACATGTAGTCATGATGTATATTACGTACATGTAGTTATGCTGTATATTACGTACATGTAGTCATGCTGTATATTACGTACAATGTCACACGTAGCCTATCACTAGAACTGTCAGCATTACGATCTTAACGTAGGCCGAGATCTTGTTATTTTGTCTATGCTGTGCTCAACAATTTTACGCTTTTTCACCCGTGATTTTCAGTGATGAATGATGATGATGATAATGAAAAGTGTCCTATGTGTTAATCTAGCACCTCATCTATCTCCATACTAAATTTCAGCAAAATTGGCCCCGCCGTTTGAGCGTGAATGAGTAACAAAGATCCATACATCCATACTCACAAACTTTTGCGTTTATAATATTAGTAGGATTGAAAATTTGTCAGTTTATAAAATTAACTAATTGTGCATGTTATGTCGTCTTATCATTGGTAGATACTATTTTTAACACTAGTGTCTAAATTTAAGGTGAGGTAAATAAAATGTGTATTATTTATATAAGTAAAGCTTACTGCAAACACATAGTGTATTGAGAATGTAAACAAACTCTATTCTTCGTGTGTTTCCATAAGTTGCCAAGAGATGGCTCTGTAGGGGCTTATCACACGCAAGCGTTTGTCGCGGAATATGTATGAGGGTGTATCGACCCGCCAAATTTATAATGGACTTAAATGGGCCCATCAACCATTCCAGATCACAAAGTGATTTATTTACTTTGATGATGAATAAATCGAATAATACCCAACTAGGAATAAGTGATGTTGTCACTGGTCCGGATTTCTTTAAGGTCCATCGAGCTGGATAAGCACTAGAGTGCGTCACTGGTCCGGATTTTTACACCAGTGCATACTGCATAATAAATTTATGTTATGACAAAATTATTAAGGCAATGACATTTGACGTTTAGACCAAAGTTACGCGTAATCATATATTAAGTCGTAATCGTATTTGTTGAACTTTAATACGAGCTACGAATTGGACGTCACACGAGTGGCATTCCAATTAAAAGTTCCACAATATGTTCCACAATACTTGTTTTTCACGCTTTTGTATAATTCTATTTGCGTTAGTTTCTGGTCAAGCGGCAAATTGTTTGAGAGTTTGCGCGATTGTTAATGAAATGTCATTCACACACCACAAGGTGTGTACCATACAATTAAAATGTATAATTACCATGTGATTTTTTAGCTAAGTTTTACGTAGGTAGTACATTATTAGTCGCCATGTTTTTTCGTAATGCAGAAAAAGGTTGCATGCCTCCATTCATTGAAAACCGAGTACAATAAAATAATTCCCACCTCTTTTTTCTAATTATTGGATATAAAACCTTTTTTAAAATTTGATGTTCGTATTCTTTTTATGTTCACTGCAAAAAGCAAAAGAACGCTAGCAGGGTCGAAATGGATTTTCATACAATATTTCTACCCTGCTACAGAGGGCAGAAAAGAAATTCCATACAACTTATCCCGCCGCACATTTACAAGTAAGAAATGACGAACTTTGTACTTTGTTCTTACTCTTTCTAAGTGGGTGTGGTAAAATAGTAGATTGTATCATTAGGGAGCAAAATAATATTTTTACGGCGAGAGCGCTTTTTTGAGTCCAGAGAGGACTCTCGAGTAGAATCCAGAACATAGCAAGGGATTCAAAGTACGTCGCCCGAGCCAAAAATATGCCCGAGTGCTACACTCTACTTTTCATTACCCTCTATGAGAAAATAAAAGGTGCCTCGTATTTTATTGTAATATTATTGTTTAATAAAACATAGAGTAACAACTTAATTGAAATTAAATAGTAACTGATAATAATACAACTAAAACTTATATTACATTTGAGAAATTTTCGTAATATATTCGTAATATATATTGTTACAGTTTTGTTAGGAATAGTCAATAGATATTGTTGTAGATTTTATATTTTGCGTGTTTGATATAATGTCCGAATCTGGATAATTATGAAGAAAATGTGACGGTGAATGTCGTTGTTTGGATGTAGATGGGCGCGGCGACATTGAGATGGATGGATTAACTGAAGGTTGCAATGTTTTCGCCTTGTTCTCAATGGTATCTTCTATATACCCCTCTGCTACAGCACTCGAATTCCATCCCATGTCACTTAAGAATAGTTAAGTTCGCTCCAGAATCTGCCAAAAGGGTAGCAGGAGTACGACGAAAACAATGTCCTGTATACAGCTGGATATCAACTGAGCGCTTCCGTGCTTCGGAGGGCACGTTAAGCCGTCGATCCCGGGTGTTTGTCTTAGGACAACAGTCGTTAGGCTATGTCGAAGGCCTTCGGGCGGCCTGAAAACTTCGACATGGGTTGGCCACTAACCTATCCACCAAGCCGCACTGGGCCCGCGTGGTGGATTGTGGCCCCTGCTCGTGTAAGTGTAATGTTATCGTATCTTTTATCTATAACTTCAAGAAGTAGGCCAAAAATACAGATTCTGTAAAAATATTGGCGCCTCTGGCATTTGATTTTTTTTTCTTTTGGCTTTCATTATTTCTCCCGAGATTTTGCAGGTAATAGATTATTCATCACGTTTCTTGCGTCAGTTCTAATACTATCAGGAGTTACTCGTAATTCTATACCTTCACTGTCACTTGAAGAACTCATTTTTCTAACAATCCGCGAATTTGACGAAAACGCGGGCTGTAGTTCGCGCGTTTTTAATTTTCTTTTTTTTAATCAGCCGGGCGGCGCGACTATGGGCCGTCGTACCAACCAGTATTTATTCAAACAATATTTGCGTTCGATTTCTTTGGCGTTTGTGAACACTAAGATGTTCCAAATTTAAAAAATTGCGCGACAAAGATAATTGCGGCGCACTTATAAAGAGGATTAAAAACTCGTACTTACTGCCCGTTAAAAGTTTCTTATAGAAAAGACAACCTTTGGGTGCACTTAAAGGCGAACCAAGTCATCCTTTTCGAATAGATGGAATAAAAAGATATAAGTAACCTATGTAAAGATATTATAACCTAACACAATGAAACATAACGTTATTTTTGCTCTACCGTGGAAATGTGTACTGGTGTCTTAGAGTGAATATAAATATGCAAAGTATCATATGTCCTTCCCCGGGATAATAGACGTAATTAATAATATTATAATATTATATTGCAGGGGCGGCTATGTGGCAAACCTTCGGTGAGTGGCGACACCGCAGACCCTGATTCTCCCTGAGGCTAAATGAGACCCCTGACCCCCGGCTTGCCTTAATTGGCCGTCTGGGGGTGGAGACGCAAGAGCAAGTAACAAAAAGCTCCAAGGGTGGAAGTGTTAAAGGGCATAACGCCGGTAGTTGCGCTCTAGTGAAACCGCAGCACACCTCTCGACACCCTTTACCCATCCACACCAACGTTGCCCCTTTTATCACCATTGATGGTGGCCCTTATGGGGGGCCCGTTTAGTGGATGGCAAGTCACCACCTGCCCAAAAATTTTAAAATGAGACTGAAATTGGCAGGTGCCGTAGTCTCTTCCATATCCTACTATCTTTCTTATCACTAATAAATTCATATCAATAGCCTGGCCATTTTACCCATATTTGTAATAGTTATAAGTACCATGTTACCATTCATTCATTTTTTCGGTTTTTTTTTATACTCTTTTGTATTTTTATACCAAACAGGCCTCTAAGTGTTGGCTACAGCCCCACTTATGCCTTTGTAAAGGACCGGATGAAATCCGAGATTTTGTTTTGAATTAAAGAAATAATAATATTGCCTTAATTGGCCGTCTGGGGGTGGAGACGCAAGAGCAAGTAACAAAAAGCTCCAAGGGTGGAAGTGTCAAAGGGCATAACGCTAGTAGTAGCACTCTAGTGAAACCGCAGCATACCTCTCGACACCCTTTTATCATCCACACCAACGTTGCCCCTTTTATCACCATTGATAGTGGCCCTTATGGGGGACCCGTTTAGTGGGTGGCAAGTCACCTTAATCTTTAAAAATGAGATTGGAATTGGCAGGTGCCGTAGTCTCGTCCATAGCCCACTATATCCCTTATCACTAATAAGTTCATATAAGTACCATGTACCCTTCATCCAAAATGTCTGTTTTTTATACTACATTGTATATTTTATACCAAACAGGCCTCTAAGTGTTGGCCACTGCCCCACTTATGCCTTTGCAAAGGACCGGACGAAGTCCGTGAAATAAATGGAATAAGGTAATAATAATAAAATAATATAACGTTTTTATAATATCAGTAAAGACAGCGAAAACTTGACATTTTATATAAATTATTATTTAATTAATACTCGAATCACACTTATATTTCAAAGTACCTACGAATGGAAAAAAGTGTATCCCATTAGCAAAACATCCAGACATAAAAGCCTCGAGCCCTTTTAAACAATCAGCGTGCCGTAGACACGAAATTAATGGCGGGATGATCGAGTTTTAATAAACGAAAACCACTTTATCTGACGCGTTTAATGATGGAGCTAACCGCTGTGGTAATTGATTGATTTTATTAAAAGGATGGAAAAGGAATTTATTCGCAAATCGCCATGTTTTTGGCAGTGCGATCGAGGTACGGTCAACGATAAAAGTAGCTGAACATTTTCGTAGTTTTACTTTCATCCATATTACCTTGGTCATACGGGTCATCTGGTAGAGATAACTCTGAACGATAAGCCTAAAAGAATACGCTTAGTTTTAAGTTTTTTTTATGGAATAGGTTGGCAAATGAGCGAGCGGCTCATCTGATGGTAAGTGATACCGTCGCCCATTGACATCCGCAATACTCGAGGATGCGTTGCCGGCCTTTGAGGAAGGATGAACGCAATAGCAAGCTATGTTACTTCACGTCGGTGTTAAGTGGGAGTGTGGTACTTCTCCAATCGTGCCGGCCCATTCGGTTGTGGGGTTGCAGCGTGGCACTACCACAAAAAATGAGTAATAATTCATAAATGTGGTGTTTCAATCCTATCCTATATGTCTATCTACCTGCAATTTCATTGTTATTTTACCCGTACACGCATTTATTAATTGAAAATATTTAGTGGTAACAAACATTTATTCTCCATAAAAATTACATTGTTAGTAATTAAAAATTAAATTAAAAAAGAATAATAATAACTATCTAATCCATAAGCCCCATGGTGGGGGGAAAAGTGGCCAAAACGCTGGCGGCATTGCCACGCTGGATGGCAATGCTAAGTTTTGCCCAAAATAGGCGCCAGCATTGCGGTCACCCGACGCCTCAAACAAAAGTTTCGCCAGATCCCTAAACAAGTTGAGAGCGGACGGCCCCCATGGGCCTAAAGCTTCGACCCCAAACGGCACAAACATGTACATTCTGTCTACATAAATACACATATTTATGACGTTTGAGGTCTTCCGCTTTAGACCCGGCAGCGCCAGCTCGATCAATCGCCCCAGGGAGATGAGACGGCGCCAGTGTGTCCACACATGTAGCGTCCCAAACCAGGGGCTGTCCCACCCTCCACGGGACGATAGTCATCCCATCTGGTCTCTTGCCGTCATCCCGCATCAATCCGTTCGGTTCCAAAACTGACGGGACTCCAGCACTGACAAATGCCCGACGGATGATATCATTCAAGCTGGCGTGCCGCGGTATGCGCCCCGCGCTCTTTACGCATGAGAGTGCGTGGTGGCCGAACCGATCCACCATTTCACCGCAGACACAACGGTGAGGAACCTGGCAAGGGGCACCTACTCGTAGGGATACGGCTATTCGGAAAGTATTGTTGTCCAAAAGATTTCCAACATTTTTAGACGGCAAAGCATGTAGCCCCGACTCCCATCGAGTAACAGCTAACAGGCGAGCACGCTCTGCGGAAGAACTAGTTGAATTGATCAGGTTTTCAAGTTCTAACTCACAGAGCGGCCCGTCCCACTGCCTCTGAGAAGCAGGAGCTTTGGGCAGGGACTGACTTGGACAAGCTATTTTCCAGTTTCCTAAAGCCTCAGTCATATAACTAATTTGAATAGAAGGCGATAAAATTGCCTTTACTAACTTTTGAGTACTGAAAATTTATGAAAGGAAAGCGGGTAATGCTACACTAGAAATTTTGCGATTACCGAGACCTCCACACCTAACAGGTAGTGAGGCCTGGCGCGAAGTGCGATCGTCAAAATGTGTGTTAAGTATGGTAGTGAGCGTATCCCTCTGGATGTTGTCAAGTTTTTGTAAAAGTAAAGGATGATTCCAAAACTGACAACATCTAAGAGAATACATAAATTTAGGGACAAAAAGACAATATCGAATAATAAAATAGGCCATGTGACAATTTATTTTTTGGAGGCAGTCCGAAACTGAGTTAAAGTTTTGAATTTTGTCATCAACAAATTCTTCAATTGACTCGTCTAGGATTGGAGACCCTAAGAGGCGAAGTGATCGATTATCTAATATTTTGATATTGGGAGAAATTCGTTCAAAAATGTTTACTATCTTATTTCTTAGTAGTGTTGTAGAATTTGGAATGAAAAGTTCGCATTTTGAAAAGTTGAGAGCAAGACCTATTGAACTAAATTCTGAAATTAATTTTTGTAGGTCTTTAAGAACAGTGTCAACATCTCCTCCTACGGACCCATCATCCAGGTACCAGACATTAAACTTCGATTCTAATTTTTTGATGATAGGGTGGATTGCTAGGCTAAAAATAGCTGGTCCAAGTGGATCACCTTGTTGGCATCCTACTTCTGAAGATAACAAATTGTTTTTGTATATTAATTTTGAAGGTTTACCATAACATTGCCAAATGAAATTATATATAAAAGGGATTTTATTTTTAACTTGTGTCAAAAGAGTGTTTCTATCAAGAGAATTGAAGGCATTCTTAATATCAACCTTCAAAAATAATAATAAATATTTAGTTACTTTTTTTTTTTTTTTTTTTTTTAATCTTTATTAAAGAGCTTAATCACATTAATTTATAGCGATTATGTCGCTCTAATTATGCTAGATCCAGAAACCATTACACACCATTACACTAATTAACAAAATATTATTTACTTAATTATTATCTAGTCGGACTGATCTGAAGAGAAAATTATGTTGTACAGCTTAATTAATAATTGCACTTCATTTGAATGAGGATTTGATAAAATAATATTGCAGTCAGCAAAGTCTTTTAAAATATCAGAACACTTGGCAATGCGAAAGGCGGCGTTGCGGACACACTCCATCAAGACGTGCATTAAGTCCTCGGGAACACCGCATTGGTGACAGTTCGGTGAAGGGACTTTACCCATGAGAAAAGCAAACTTTCTAGATGGGATGTGTCCAGAACGGAGCCTCATGATCACTACTGCATCTTTTCTAGATAATTTGTGATTGTCAATCCATGGAATTCTAAGGGGTTGAGGCTGGACAGTTTTATACCAAATACCTTTTTCTCTAGAACGTAAATCAAAATATTCCTTCCACAATTTGTAACATTGCTTTTTAATCAAACAAATACAATCTGAATAATAGGGAAGTATGTTATATTCAATGCCATCAGAAATAGCTTGTCTAGCCATGAGATCTACTCGTTCATTACATTCAACACCACTGTGTGACGGAATCCACTGCAACTTAATAGATTTAGAACTAGATGTTAGCCCGGATATACAGTCCAGAACTGTATAGGCTATCGGTGTACCTCGGAGACCCAAGGTACACCTAGTCAAATGCTGGAGCGCGCTTTTCGAATCTGTGAAAATAACAATGCTATTTTGTGGTAATGTCACCGCGTAAGAAAGTGCTTCGCATATCGCAATAAGTTCCGCTTCCATAATACATATGTCAGTATCTATTTTGAATTGCAAACCAAGGTTACACTGTGGATCAAAAAATGCTGAGCCAGTTCCCTCTCTATCTTTGGACCCATCGGTAAATAATTTATAGTACGTTCCATACTGCCGGTTAATGAAATCTAAACATGTTAACTTTAAAGTAGAAGTCTCATAATGTCGTTTAGCTCTGGACAAATTGGGAATATTTAAATTAACTATATTACTTAAATCTATGCTGCTAATCCAAGTATTCATAGCAAACATGCCTAATTGCCGACTACAATGAATACGAATGTCAGACAGGTGTTCATACATAGTTAACAATAACGGCATCTTCTTGTTACGCCAGTATCTATTATCTTTAAACTGTAGTAATTCATGGATTAAAGTAATCGTAATATTATTTTCTTGCGACTTAGCCTTTAACAAAAATTTACCTCCTAAATAAGTTCTTCGTACGTGCAATGGAGGGAGACAGAGTTCACTTTCCATTGCGTGTATGGGAGTTGTTTTAATAAATCCTCCAATCACCCTTAGCGCCTGATTTTGTAGTTTATCTAGTTTATTAATATACTTTTGACAGCTGGTGTTATATAAAAAACTTCCATAATCAAGTCTGCTTCTTATAATAGCAATATACAATCTTCTCAAATGTTTGGGATGGATTCCCCAGCTTGAGCCCGCTAGAATTTTAAAAATATTCATAAATCTAGAAATCTTACTTAATAATTCAGCAATGTGCTTATTCCATTTTAATGAACTGTCCAGCCACATTCCCAAGTACTTCACTGAACTTACAACATCTATTATACCACCATTAATATTAAGCGATATTGGTTGTCTATTGATACCTTTCTTAAAGATACATACTTTAGTTTTAGAAAGCGAAATCTCCAAACCTAAATCAATAAGCATACTATGTATTTTGTCTAAAGCTAATTGCAATTCATTGGAGGCATCATTGACGTTTTTACTAGT
This sequence comes from Selenia dentaria, assembly GCA_917880725.1. Classification (NCBI taxonomy): domain Eukaryota; kingdom Metazoa; phylum Arthropoda; class Insecta; order Lepidoptera; family Geometridae; genus Selenia; species Selenia dentaria. Next base: position 35,683,029 of record OU862883.1, read on the forward strand.
TATATATAAAGCATAATCATCAGCGTACTGAGTGATTACTACATTAGGTATTTGTTTACAAATATTAAGAGTTGCAATATTGAACAATAAAGGAGACAGAGGGTCTCCTTGGGCTATCCCCTGACCTGTAGATCTGGATAAAATGATTTTATCAACTTGTACACTTAAATATCTTTCCTTCAAAAATGTCCATAAATACTTACATACTTTTGCACCAACACCTAATCGATCTAAATTTAATAATAATGCTGTAATATCTAAATTATTGTAAGCATTTTCAATGTCTATAAAGCATCCAAGAGTAATTTGATTCTTCGAAAAACCTAGCTGTATTCTAGTGGTCAAGTTACTAAGGTTATCAAGACAAGATTTGGTTTTCCTAAACCCAGTAGTCTCATCATAGAAAAAGTTGCCTTTTTCAACCAACCACTGTAACCTGTTTGTCAACATATTGTGGAAGATTTTACAGAAGCAGGACATCAGAGAAATAGGACGCAAAGCTGATATTGACGAGGGGTCACGACCTGGCTTTGGGATTGGTACGATTCTAATCTCACGCCATTGAGAAGGCACAAAACTGAGAGTATAAAATAGATTAAAAAGATTGAGTAAAATAGTGAAGGCACTATCTGGCAAATGTTTAATCATTGAGTAAGAAACATTGTCAACACCTGGAGAAGTGTCTTTATTTTTAACGCATATTTTTAGTTCACATAGCGAAAAAGGAGATTCAATTTTAATATTGTGGGATGAAAAAATAGGAAATTTCGGGCAAACAAAGTCTGGAGTTATACTGTGTAAAAGCTTGCTAGCCATAGATTCGTCAACATAGCTGCTGGATGACCTGTAGCCTTTCAGCCACTTCATTCTACGCCACATCTCATGTACAGATGTAGTCTCATCAATTGAAGAACAGAAATTAGAAAATGATTTTTTTCTAGCCTTTCTAGTGAGTAATTGTGAATTTCTGATTTTGTCTTTTAACTTATCTAAATTATTAGGAGTTGGGTTCTTTCTAAATATAGTGAGAGCTAGGCGTCTTTCCGCAACTATTTTAGACAACTCAGTACTCCAATAAGGTTTGGGTGAAAAATGTTGAGAGGGGTCTTGACTAATTCTATAAAAAGGAATATGAGCGTCAGCAGCTTCATTAATTGTGCTAAGAAATAAATCGTAACTTATCTGCGGCTCATCATTAATTAAATGGAAATTAGAGAATTTAAGCTCAATATATTTACGGTATTCTTCCCAATCGGCCTTTTTGTAGTTTCTTTTCTTAATAAAATGAGGATTGTTAGTATAATAAGAAATGTGAATCTTTATAATCAAGTGGTCACTGCCCAACGACTCATTGGTGACTTTCCAATCCAAATGTAACGCTAAATCAGATGAAGCAGCAGATATATCAGGGGAAGACTCTTGTAACAGTCCATTGACATATTTAACGCGAGTAGCTCGGCCGTCATTTAACGATACAAAATTATTTTCTATCAAAGAGTCAAAAATGTTGTTACCTCTCAGATCAGTCTTACAAGACCAGCTCGGGTGATGCCCGTTAAAATCACCGAGAACTAGTGTTTTATTAGTTTGAAAGGAAAAAATCTCATCCCAATCACTCTGAGAAGTTCGTACGGTTGGTGGACAATAGATAGACATAACATAATGAATATATTTACAGTTAAAAACTTTGATACAAATTACTTCAATGCCAGAATTAGAAAATTGAACTGATACTAATTGAGACTTTATAGATTTGTGAGCAAAAATAGCGACCCCACCGTACGAATCTTCTCGATCATGACGATAAATATTGTAACCACTCAATCTACAATTTATCTCGCTATTTAACCACGTCTCACATATCGCAGCTATGTGAACCTTTTCACTACTTAACAACTGTTCAAATTCTACAAGTTTTGGCCTGACACTTTGTGAATTCCACTGGAAAATGTTTAATTTGTAATTAAAACCCATTATAGTCCGAACATACTTTTAAAAGGCAGATCCCAGATGTACTGCCCCATGGTCGATACTAACCATTCAATAGATAGTGACACTCCTTGAATTATTTTGCTCTTTAAATCTTCCTGAGAGTTAGAAAATAATGCATACAATTTAGAAATCAACTGCCTAAAATTCAAATTAGATTTATATTTCTCTCTTCTCTCTTTTCTCTCATTTAATAAGTGTATCTCACTTTCAGGCTCATTAACAACGTCATTCATCATCGCTTCTGATTCTGAAGATATATCCCAGTTGAACACTTCATCTTCGTTTAGTTTCTTTTTCTTAATTTTCTTCTTCTTTTTCGATTTTTCCTGTAAAGGATGGGAAACATCCATTGGGCACGGCTGTGAAGATGATGGCGCTTGAGGATCGTGGGCTTGGGCTTTATCAAAGCGCGGCGCGGGAGCTGTCCTGGCAACGCTTGCATAGGATATCACGTTTTGTGAATGTCTAGGCTCAGGTACGGACTCAGGCAGCTTGCACGGGGGTTCATTTAAAGTTAGAGGAGGCTGTTCTACACACGTTGTAGGGGGATCAGGGGGAACATTTAGTTACTTATAATGCTAACTGTACATGGAATACCAAGTCGGCAATATAAGTTAATCGACCTAAAGTTTGAATGATGATGTAGAAAGACAAGTGTTGTGTACATACAAATTGTAACGCCTTTATATCCTCGAAGGATTCGACGGAAGAACATCCGAATCCATAAACAAACACATAGAAATGAATAAAAACAATAGCTGCATGTAGTACATACTTCATAGTTTTGAATAATTCAATCCACCAGCAAATCCCGTAGCATAGAAAGTATTCTTCATATCTGCATTCCCTATCATAGAAAAAGTAATCAAGAAATCGAACACAAACCAACCGGCAGCTCTACTGTAGCAACTTTGGAAACTCTCCGGTAACTTTGTTTGCAGCAACTTAGACATAACTTCGCGATGCAATCAGCCCGCTTCTCTGTTAATTACATTTTAAACACTTTGTGTTCTGTTAGTTTTGTAATTGTATGATCGAGAAACTGTATCTACTAAACTGTTTCTAATAAATTCAATTGGTTTATGTGTATGATAAGATTACGTTACGCTTCCGTAAAGGTTCATGCTGGCCCTACAGGCAATAAAATATCTATACTTATCTATAATTATTTATGGCCGCACGACTCAGTTGGTAACGCGGGGACTATAGTAAAAGTGACAAATACTTGTGTACTTGTTGTGCTTTGTAAAATATTATTAGGAGTTGTTTCAAGCCACTTAGCTGATAACCACTTAAGTGTAACCTCTGCCTAGAACAGATTTATTTCCTCACAAGGGTCGAACTTCACTGGGCCTGTAACCCTGAGACATTGGTCTCATATGCCTGTAATTGCGTCGGCACCCATGCCCTTTAAACTAGAACACAGTATTGTTATACGCATATTACTGCAGTAAAATTAGCGGTGGCAGTACTTCTGCGGACGAACTCATTCACAGAGTTCTTCTGAAACTTGCTCTACCTCTTCTGAGTTTTGCTGGCTAGTGTGCCATGTAATTGGTACCACCAGGGGTGCCCCTGATATCCTGCTATTAAAACGTGGATGACTCTGAGGTTAAGTAGAAAATTACTTCGAATAGTTGATTGTTATTATTGTAACTAACCTTTTGAATGCCAAAACCCGCTAAAAAGCCACAAACAATATATTCAGCATATATGATATGCTGCCAATTTCCAAAATAACAAGATTCCGAGGCTTTTCGCCACATCTCTAGGCCTGTCTCCGCCCTGCATCCTCGCCGAGTTAATGAGGCACGTATGAGGGCGCGAGATAAGGGCCGAGACGTGTGACGTCTCTACCCCGCGCTACCACACCGCAGTATCGACAGTGACCTAGCTTTGTACAAGTGATAGGGTTGTTCCGCACACGATGGAATTAAGGCACACAGAAACACGTCATGTTTGTAGTGGTCGTGAATCACAACGGTTTTAATCCGTAGCCGCACTGGCAATGTACCTATTCTACCTCAAACTCAGACGATCTCCCCCGATCATTCCCCCTACGTGGCTAACCTTGCTTAGGAAATAATCATGTGAGCCAACCAATCAAAACTTAGCATACTCATAAATAGACTCACTCATATTAAAGTTGGTTAATACCTTTCTTTAGCTCAGTGCATATTAACGGACATATTTAATAATAAAAGTAAACCAGAATGACAATGTCATACAAATTTATTTTTATTAATTATATGAAGTTACTAGCGACTGCCCGCGAATTCGATGGCGTAATGGGAGTTCAGCCTCGCCATAACCCCCTATTTCATTTTGATTTGCACCGTGACTCCCCCCGGGGCCGGTGGTATCTATAAAGGATTTCACTGTGACAAAAAAAAGACCTTCATTATCTTATCACATTTTCTTTTTCTTGTTTATAATGTATGTGCAAGTATTCTGTTTTTAATGTTTATTATTTCATATGTCTGTTATGTGATATTGTGTGTGTCTTAAATAAATTTTAGTGAGTTTTCTTTCTTTCTTTCTTTCTTTCTTTCTTTCATATGTTATGTTTAATATAGTTGTAGTGGCAGAACTGTTGCATAGTTCGCCTGTTCCACCTTTGCTAGTTATTCATCCGTGAAGCAGTAGTGTGCAAACATTACTGTATTTCGGTTTTCTAGCGTAATAATAATAATAACAGAGCATAGATTTAACATCTTATATCTCAGGGTGACGAGCGCAGTACATTGGCAGGCAGGGTTTTGAACTGTTGTAGTTTAAAATTCTGAATGACACTGACATTTTTTAGACAAACGCGACGTTTAAAACATCAGACGAGGGCTTGCTCGTCTCGTCACCGATGTTCATTAACAAAAGGAAAAAGCAAGCTCAGATTCTGCTTATTTCTATATATTGTGACTGCGTGCCGGGAGTTCTTCACAGCTACATATAAACATACTCTTATATATTGTAGCGTTACACTCCGCTGGATTGCTCGGGGCTAAATTGAGACTGAAACGATTTAAGCGCGATGAGGATTAGAATGACGATAGAGGTCGATTAGATTGACGTTAACTGTATGCTATACATTCTGGGCGTATAATTATCTTCTTATAGAGCAAATGCTTGAACGTAGAGCCAGATTACTACTTACTATCATAGTATGTAAGTATGTATACCAGTCATCAGGTTACCGTAGTACAGGGTCTGCCTCGTTTACGACCTGAAGACCTCGTGTGGGTGGTGTCTGTTATGTATGTGTGCGTGGCTGCGCCCACCACTACAGATGTACACTACAGACATGCGTTAGTAAACCAGTGCAAAGCTAACCAGCGATCGTTTCACTTGTCTTAGCAGTCCCGTCCTCATATGTATAACCGTGGCGACGAGCTACCCGCAAAATGTCGAATATTTATGGTCAATTTGGAATTTTTAATAGTTTTGATCACAATATGGAAAACATATAAAGGTCGTATTGGACAATATTTCATTGCCAACGATTTCAATGCGACTACGGATCCTGCGGGCAAGAAAAGGAAGGCGATTTTGCTTAGTGTAATCGCAGAAGGTTACCTATAAGAACCTATAGGAACCTATAAGTTAGCGACAGATTTAGCATTGCCTAAAGAAGTCGATAATGCCCTACGAAGATTTGCTAAATCTTCACCTCTAAGAGCGTCGGGTTCGAGGAGCGTCACAACTTCTACGCAGCGACTTAGCAAGCTGGAGAAACCCATTCACAGTGGGCGGCGAGATTACGAGGGTTGACTGCAAAGTGTCAGTTTCTCAACGTTGAAGAAGCGTTACGCGACAAGTTTATAATGGGTATGCTGCCGCGAGAAAAAGGAGCTGTACGCGAAGGATCTGACCGATCTCACGCTGGCCAAAGTCGTGGAGATTGCGAACCATAGGCTAACGCGGAGCACTGCGGTCGCGTGATCCGCTGACGGGCAGCTGAACGCGGCGGATGATCAGCTGTTCAAGGTCTCGCATAACGGATGTCGCGGGAAAGTAGGCCAAATAAAGTGCAGTGTCTGTGAGTTTACAAATCACAAATCATCAGAGTGTAGATTTGCAAATTATGTCTGCAAAAAGTATCACGTAAAAGGCCACTTGCGTAAAATGTGCCCCAAAAGTGAATGACGTGGAGGTGGATAGCGGTGACAAGGATGTTGGTGATGAAGTGTGATGAAACGACGGGTTGTGATGACGGTAAGATTACCGTCATCACAACCCGATAACACAAAAAGGTACTTTATGTAAAAATAGCTAGTGCTCGAGACTACGTCTGCGTAGGATTAGTACTTCGAGTAGCTTATTATTTCTCCAATGACATATCTATCTTTATACCAAAATGTCATAAAATATGTATATGGTCAAATGGAATTGCTATAATAGTAATATATGAGCACAGTAAAATACTAACCCCCAGTTTCTAGAACGTTTGTCAAATCCTTGATTAGATATCCAACTAAATACTGAACGCTCATTGGTCAATGGTATTCTATGACGCGATATGTGCCGAATCAGCGGTCAGTATTCCGTCTGTTAGCTGATCACTCTTTGATAATCGTTACAGAAACTGGAGGTTAGTATATCAATCAGTTAATATTAATAATAAAATACAGGATTTACTTACATACAAATATAAAATTAATCACCATGGAAAAAAACTGTCATTGCTTTTCATCACACTTGACGTTCGCCGAGCACGTCTAGTGTATCGAGCTGTCAAATTGACTTTGCTTTTGACTAAGCTAACAGAAACTGATACAAACTTTGACAGAACTGTCATCATTACGATCTTGAAGTAGGCAAAGATCTTATTATTTTGTCTATGTTGTGCCCAAGCATATTACGCTTTGTCACCCGGGTGGTGATGGATGATGACGACTAAAAGTATCCAAGGTGTTAATCCAGCGCCTCATCTAACTCCACATCAAATTTCATCATAATTGCCTCCACCGTTTGTGCGTGAAAGATTAACATACATCCATACATCCATACATCCATACATCCATACATCCATACATCCATACATCCATACATCCATACATCCATACATCCATACATCCATACATCCATACATCCATACATCCATACATCCATACATCCATACATCCATACATCCATACATCCATACATCCATACATCCATACATCCATACATCCATACATCCATACATCCATACATCCATACATCCATACATCCATACATCCATACATCCATACATCCATACATCCATACTCACAAACTTTCGCGTTTATAATATTAGTCGGATAAATGTCCAAAGTCTAACAATCAACTTATCATTGAATCAACTTAAACGTGTTATGCCGCTTCCGCTACTAAGCTTTATCACACACCGGACGGTTACCAATTTACAAAAGTCTTATCAACTTACTGGAACAGCTTCCGCAAAAACAACTTTATCTACAACTGTTTATGGGGAAAATGCGATTACGTAACTAAGCCGATGTTGGATAAACACTTCAAAGTAGGTACTGGTGACTCATCAGCACTTTATTTACAATTTTTAAATAAATTGACAGTATTCGAACGGTTGGCGAAATCGCACGACGTCCATTCGTTGTTTACTGTCCGTAAATTAAAGCGATTCGTGACTTTAACCCTACGACGGAATATCGCGGATATACTATATCGCGGATGATTTGAACGTCGCTAACTGGAAGCTAGAAATAATGAACGGGGATCATGGTGACGATCCGAGTGAGCATAAACACGGAGCGCCGCAAACTCCATTGATCAAACAAAACAGCATCGGAGGTGCCAAGGACGATGACGTCGACGATGATGTTACAGGAAAAATTCCCATCAATATGAAGTATTGTACCTTGGAAGCGAGATTGGATTCTTTCAAAGACTGGCCGTGCGAATTACGCCCGCTACCCTCAGCAATGGCCGAAGCCGGGTATTTCTACACTGGATTGGGAGACAAGACTAAGTGTTATTATTGTAACGGTGGGTTGAAAGACTGGAAGGAAGACGACGATCCGTGGGAACAGCACGCCTTGTGGTTTGGCAAATGTCAGTTTGTGCGTTCGATTAAGGGTGTGGATTACATAAATGCTATCAGATTAAAGCTACGCGCTGACACGGCCATTGTTTCACCAGAATAAAAAATGTTGCTGATACGCCACCAATCTTTTATTAACATTTTTTTCTACGATTTTAGACAGAGTTGGCACGATGGAAATAGGCCTGTAGTTGGAAGGTAGCTCTTCTTCCCCGGCCTTGTAGATGGGACAGACTATAGCTTTTTTAAAGATTGATAGAAAAACACCATCAAAATAGCTCAGATTACAGAGGTGGGCAATAGATTCAGCTAGATAATGAGAACATGATTTTTTTTTTTTTTTTTTTTTTTATGTACAATAGGTTAGCGCTTGACCACAACTCGCCTGATGTTAAGCGTAGTTGTGATCTACGATGGAGCGCGCTTACCTAGAAGATACCGATTCACTCTCGACTTAAAGACTCGTAGATTATATTTATCAGGAAACAGAGACATCGGCAGTAAGTTCCACAGTTTGGCAGTTCGCACAATGTAAGAGCCTGAAAACCGCTTAGTGCGAGTCCCTGGAACTTCAACCATGTAGCGGTGACGCCTTGAGGTGTCTCTGCTCGTCTGGTGATAAAATGGGGATGGGGGAATAAGATCGTGTAATTCCGATGCACACTCTCCGAAGTGCAACCGATAAAAAACCGAAAGGCAAGCAACTTTGCGACGATGTTCTAAACTTTGCAGCTTAGATTTGCAAAGGGATTCACTGCCTATGAGCTTCCTGGCTCTCTTCTCAATCGATTCCAGCGCCTGAAGCTGACATTTAGCCGATCCATCCCAAAGGTGCGAACAGTACTCCATGCACGACCGAACTTGTGCTTGATACAAGGTAAGCAACTGTTCCGGCTTAAAGTACTGTCGCACCTTTGCGAGAACACCCAGCTTTTTGGCAGCCAATTGAGCCTTCGACTCAATATAGGAACCGAAGTTGAGAGTTGGGTTCAGAGTAATGCCAAGAAGCTCCAGGTGGTCAGTGATCGGCAAAGTTGTACCACGGAAAGTCGGAGCCAGATCAAATGGCCTCCTCTTGGCAGAGAACAGACACGCCTGGGATTTTTAAGATTTTTTAAGATTTTTAAGTGATGACGTTATTCTGTCCCACCCAGGCACACTATTAGATTTTAGGTTGGCGATGGTACTTGCAACTTCCCTAGCATCCGTTAAAAATAGTGAAAGGGAACCGGACGGGGAGGTCTTGTTTGTAGCAATGGCTGTACTGGCCAACTCTGTGTCAGTTTTGTTTAGTTTAGTAAGTGTTACGTTAGCTAATTTCTGACCAATAGAAGTGAAAAATGCATTGACATAATTTAGCGAATGAATGGGATCATTTTTAATTTTTAGCAATGGTTGCGCGCTGATTTTATTTTGGCTGTAGTTGCATATTTATTTTATGGTAATCCACGTTTCTTCTATGTTCCCACGTGACTTTTCAAGTTGTTTTATAGTAGTTCTGTTTTACCACTTTTATTAATTTGTTACAAGCATTCCTGTATCTAATAAATTTATCGCGTAGTTCTAGTTGGTAGCTGAATATTTGATACTAAACATGTGGCGGCACTTGTAACATCGCTTAATTGCGGTATTTCTCCCAGCAGTGTTGGGCTAAAGTCTACAAAATGGCTTTGATATTAGTTGCAGATTTAAATTTACTGTCCTGTTTTTCTGGTTTCTGTGTTGTTAAATTTATAGATAATAGAACAGGTGAGTGATCTGTAAAATTCCCGAACACTAAAGTTTGCCATGGATTTTTTGTCTTAATCATTATGTGATCAAGGCATGCGGCCACTCTTATGGGTAATCAGGAAAATTATTTATATACATTGGTAGCGATTTCCTTGTTCAGAAAAACTAATCTAAACTACCGAACTAAAAAAATATTCTGTTAACAATAATATCCAAAATCATTTAACACTTAGAAATTGGTAGCGATTCACTTGTTCAGAAAAAATTTACTAAACTACCGAACTGAAAACATATGGTGGTCCTTATTCTGTTTACAATAAAATCCAAAATCATTTAACAATTAGAATGACACTTCTAAAAATAGGATTATTGTATTCAATATTGGGTTATTTTAGGCAAGTTTAGCGAGCACCAAGTTACGTGACGACTAAACTGTCTAGAATATGCCCACAATTGAAGAGAAATATCTATAAATATAAACAGAATAAGTACTGCCATCCTTTAGAGATTTTTACTTTAGAGAATGCTTACAGAATCGACACCATTATCCACTAGTAATTTATGATGTTCAGTTACTCTTTGTTTTAAGCAAAAAAATATATTTGTATGTTTGTAGTGAATAAATTCAAAAAGTAGGTACAGGACCGATTTCAAAAACTATTTCATCATTGGAATACCAAATTATCCTGGAGTACCATAGGCTATTATGTTATGATTCATCATAATTAAAGTTTATCACGCGGTTGAAACCGCGGAGCGCAACTAGTTATTTATAAAGTGAGTCATTATATTGATAACATTTTTATCAACAACTCCATCACAAGGTCATGTATTCACTTGCCAACTCTCGTCTCCCATACAACATCTATTTGATAAAATGAAACTGAATCACACTAATATAATAACCGCGAATCTACATGAGTGAGTGTGTATGTTGTACACGCTGAGCGGATGTAGGTGCGAATATCGATGCGATAATTGGAACGAATAGGTATAACGTGTAAGGCCCCAGATAGACGAGCAGCTTGAAGCAGTCAGCATGGACTGCCTCAAACTGCGACTGCACAGTGAACTATAGTCTTCTACGTACACACATACAGGAAACCGCTCGAGCAGTTGCAAATGCTTTGGGCGGTTGACTATCAAGCAGTCGCCAGGGCATACTTCTTCTCGAGCTGTTGACTGCTCTCGCGCAGTTACCTCCGCCCGCGCGCTTCCCGTCCCTGTATTGAAATTGTGACTTTTTGAGCAGTTAATACCAATTGCTCGAGCAATTATAAATGACAGCTTCAGCTGTTGACTTTGACTGCAAGAGCTGTCCGTGTATATCGCTCTAAGCCACAAAGAATAACACATAGGTAAGGGTTTATCTCGATTGAACCGTTAGTTCCCGGGACCGCAAAACATACACAGCGAATCCCGTCCGGAGATATCAAATTTGTCTCTGCAAAATTGTAATATACACAGTGATGCTGTTAGAAATATTGGAAATGAGAAGTTCAGCGCCGAACCTCGTTCCCGGACGAATCATTTTCCCTCCGGCATCCGATAGCCTACAGTATCCTAGTATCCATCTGTAAGCTTCGCGAACTAAATAGAGAGGTGATAATCCAGTGGATCCCTTCACATGTAGGTATTATAGGTAATGAGGAGGTAGACCGCGCGGCGCGACAGGCGATAAGAAACGGCATTACTTACAACTGTTTACCGCTGCATAGTGAGATACTAAGAAACGTTAAATCAAATTGTAGACAAATGTGGCATGAATACTTTGATGAACGATCAAGAACCAAAGGTATTTGGTATCAGACAATACAATGCCAGCCTCCCCGCTATCCATGGTTTGACCACTGTAGGATGAGCAGAAGATATATAGTATCGCTGTTAAGACTTCGCTCTGGACACATTCCGTCAAACAAGTTCAAATATTTAATGGGTATGGTGAATTCACATAATTGCCCGGAGTATGGAATAGTTGAGGACGTCCATCACATGTTGATGGATTGTGTTCGGAGCGAAGCCCGACGACAGAATATGAGTTTTAAGTTTAATAATAATGTAGGTATTTGTAACAGCATTTTGGCGTTTCCTCTATCAGAGGAGGCCAAAATGCTATTGCAACTTTATTTAAGTATTGTGTATAATTAAGTATTGTTGATAGTAATAAGATAATTGTGAACCTATGGGGGTGACATAGTCAATTTATGACAAAACCCCCTTTAAAAAAAAAGATACATAATAAAAAATATATATATATATTCAGTCATCACGAGTTGAAGATTAAGGTTCAAATTCAAATTCAAATTCAAAATTCAAAAATTATTTATTCAGTTTAGGCATCATAGACACTCTTATGAACGTCAAAAATTTTTAAATGATTCTACCGCTGTCTTCGGAAAAGAACCACCGCCGAGAAGAAGCAGCAAGAAACTCGTGGGCCATTATTTTTTCAAGTCTTTGTACATTGAGGTTACATATGAGTAATATTAAAATAACAAATTTATTCAATAGTTGGCTATTAGGCAGAAGTGGAAAGCTTCCAGGCATCTTTGTCTTCTAAGTAGTGACTCAATTTATAATAGGCTTTTTTCATTAGTATATTTTTGACACGTAACTTGAATTCCCCTTCAGTGAGCTCAGTAATGTCTTTCGGGATTTTATTATAGAAACGTACACAATTGCCTAAGAAGGACTTATTTTTAGTTTTCGTGAGTCTAAATTTAGATACAGCTATCCTATCCTTATTTCTAGTATTAATATTATGCATATCACTATTTATTCTAAACTTCTTTATATTTTTACGAACGTACATTATATTTTCTAGGATATACAAAGATGGAAGAGTTAATATATTAATTTCTTTGAACATTTGTCTTAAGGATTCGCGGGGACCCATTTCGTAGATGGCTCGAACTGCCCGCTTTTGCAATATAAAAACTGTCTCTATGTCCGCCGCTGACCCCCACAGCAGGATACCATATGACATTATGCTGTGGAAGTAAGCAAAGTAGACCAGTCGAGCAGTAGCTATATCTGTCAATTGCCTAATTTTATGAACCGCATATGCAGCTGAGCTCAGTCTTCCAGATAGTGCATCAATATGAGGACCCCATTGTAATTTAGAGTCTATGCTAATACCTAGAAAGACTATTGCCTTGTCAATTTTCAATTTATTTCCGTCGAGTAATACGTTTCGAGTTTCGAGTAATACGTTACGTTCGTATTAATACATGCATTAATCGGTATAGGATTAATGCAATAATTAAAAGAAATAAATACGACTAAACACTTTTATTAAAGTACATATATACGAGTATATATTATGATACTTAAATCAAAAACACATACGTAAATATGTTTATTATTATTGATTCGATAAAATAATTATATTAGTTATAAGAACACATAACTTCTCATGTAATTAAGAAAAATGTAGTTTTTTGAATTGCCGGTTTATTATTTTTTTGTTTGTATCTATCCGTAAATTATAAAAAAATAAAATAAAAAAAAGTAAAAACATTAAAAAGTAAAAACATTAAGAAGTAAAAAAAATAAAATAAAAATTAAAATCAGTAAACTTACCGATGACTTTTTTAATAGAATACTACCATAGGTTATATTATAGTTATTATATATTAGCTTATTATTTTACTCTATATCTTTTCTTGCATGCTTTTTGTTTTCCGTCCGTGTTGTATATAATCTGTCACCTATATGTGGAAACTTGTAAATGTCCCTTAGTACAATATTTAAGTATCCTAGTTATTAGACCTAGATGTAAGTTTTCCTAAAATTGTTAAATAAAATAAAATAATCAGTTTTACAATAACCAAGATCGTTATTCGTACTCAGATATTCTTTGTTACTATCGGGGATAATTAATAGAAACACAACTATAAAATAAATAATGAAACAAAATGAAAATGAAACGATCACTAAAATTAATAGCTGACACATAAACAAACGAATGACTGGTTCAATTGACTATGAGTTATATGTAGATTTTTCGTTTTCCCTCCTTAGAGGGTTATGGTCCCGCACTTCTCGTGCATTTGTATTACAAAGTTTTAGTAGAATATTCTGGTGATATTAGTCGTAGTCAGTCAGAGTCCAAAATGTCAGTCAGTCATGGTCCAGTCAGTCTAAGTCATGCTTTAGTAATGTGGTGGCAACTTTACCATCAGCTTCTATGGAGTTTTGGAAACAACACGGAAAAACACGTTTCACCACATTATATCACTTGCCCACACTCATGCACGTAAAACAGCACTAAATGAGTAAAACGCCACCAATTTTAAACATTAACACTGAAAAAAAGCATAAGTTTTGATAAATAATACAATGCAAAAACGTTGACTTTTCCGCGTTCGCGCCACAACTCCATATGTAGTTGTCATGACTAATAAGTATAGTCGCACAAAGTACCTAATCAACGCTTATAATAAAGGAGTAGAGACCAAAAAGTCCGCACTTGGAAGGAAAATAAAAAAAAATGTGGGGCAGAAGACGTAAAATTACCTACTGAACAAGAATATGACGTTGATAAAAACATTCTGTCAGTCGGAGCCGGAGCTTCCAACTAATAACTTTTTATCATGATCAGTCACATAAATCCAAGATGGCAGCTTGATTTCTCTTTTTGCAACACGGTCTTATATACCACTGGGGTTTCGATTGACCGATCGACGCGCATTAGCTTCTATGATACGGCTAAAACAGTAATAATTAAGAATGTAACACGACTCTTTTTATTTTTGCAAATATACCCATATAAGGTGCGCAGTAAAGTTCAGAAATGATTAGATAGATAGATAATACTTTATTGTTAGACGAAATCCCAATAACTGTCCAACCTATGGATCGAGCCCAGGACCCTGAGATTCCGAAACGGCGCTTGCGCAACTAGACCAAGATTTAACTAAGTAAAACTATTTATCTTGATGGCGGGTATTGATTACAACCCAGTAGAGGCCAGTATGATACAATACTTATTTCAAATTCATCACCATATCTTTCTATAACCGAGTGGGCTGACTGTGATATTGTAAATATATACAACTAAATATTAGCCTGGATTTTATAAATTAAGATTTTCGGGGTGGGACGAAGGTTTAATGGGGAGACCAGGGCCCCTCATACCACCTGCCTACACCAATGTATGTAGGTATATATTATACCTATTCATGTGTGTAATGAGCATCGCGTCTGCGAAGTTTGCCTCAGGAGTTAGATACTCGATTACAGTTGATCGAACACAGACGACTCATTATTACTAGGTATGGTACTGTTAGAAAATAATACTATAATTTAACTTGTACAAATAGATGATGATGGCTTAAGGGTAGTGCTCGTGTAAAGATGGTCGCGGGCGTGAATCCTACCTTGGATTTATCTTTTACAGTGGAGGAAACATCGTGAGGAAATCTACAAAATCGCAGTAGCCTAGTGTTTATCCATGTCGGTAAGGCACTTTCTAGTGATTGTCCATGGTGGTAAGGCACTTTCTAGTGATTGTCCATGGTGGTAAGGCACTTTTTAGTGATTGCCCATGGCGATAAGGCACGTTCTAGTGCTTGTCCACGATGGTAAGGCACTTTCTAGTATTTGTTCATGGTGGTAAGGCACTTTCTAGTATTTGTCCATGGTGGTAAGGCACTTTTTAGTGCTTGTCCATGGCGGTATGGCACTTTATAGTGTTCTATAAAGATAAGGCACTTTCTATTGCTTCTACAAGTCGGCCTGGCTATTCAACGAGAAGGCGTTGCCAGCTTTTTGGGCACTCTAACCGCAAACGCTGATTTTATTTGCATTTTATAAACAATTTTATGATGTTTTAGCTTACTTTTTTATTGTTATAGATTACGTTAATGCGATTTATTTTAGTTAAATATTATTACAATAATGTATAACTAATAAGAATATCATTATTATATTTTTCATTACTGTAGGTACTCGTTATTTAATCAATCATGACCCTAATTATTATAACTACCATTTTTGAAATATTTGTGGCATATTAGGTATGTTTCACGTTCTAAGCTCTAATACATCTATAGTAAATTGTATTGATAAAACCTTAATATATTAGTAAATTTTATGTACTAAATTATAGCTACTATGATGAAACACAATATATATCACACGAAACGCACATGCAAAGAAATATATTATAAAATGTAATCTCTTTAATCTCTATAATGACAACTTTTGGATGTATAGTGTTGTATTACAGCGTAGATGTAAACGTAGAACACTGAAAGCTGTAATTGGGTCCAATAAAGCACTATACGCGCTATATTAAAGCTTTTTTATCACACAAAACAAAGGATAAACGACATTGAGTGAGTATTTTCATCTCTTTTTCGCGTGCCTTCGCAAAAGGTGAGAAAGGCTACGATCCTCATAAAATGCTCAAGTGAAAAGTAAAAAAAGTCAAGTGTAAGACATACTTAAACACACGGAGTTCCAGCGAAAAATGTTTAAGGCTATGCTGCAAGACTTTTCACAATCGTTTAAATTGATATCATTACGTATACGTTCAGTGGTTTCTAAACTAATATTGTTTAATATAC
Organism: Selenia dentaria; assembly: GCA_917880725.1. Taxonomy (NCBI): domain Eukaryota; kingdom Metazoa; phylum Arthropoda; class Insecta; order Lepidoptera; family Geometridae; genus Selenia; species Selenia dentaria. Next base: position 35,699,358 of record OU862883.1, read on the forward strand.
AGGGTGTTTGGTAGAGGGACCGACAAACCAAATGAGCGTGTTCTTGGAGAATACAAGTTGGCCAAAAAAAATCCCCGACACCCCAATTTTTTAACTAAATCAGTTAGTTAGCTCTGTTTTGTATCCAATTTTGCTTTGCGTGGCCTGAAGGTGTATTAGAGACCAAATTCAACTAAAAACATCCGATCTAAAACAGATTGTACAAATGTTATGGTGGTAAATAGGTACAATTTAGGAGAAAAAGGGAAAAATTACAAAAAAAGTTATACATATTGGGGGGTCGGGGATTTTTTTTGGTCAACTAGTATTCTCCAAGTGGTCCCCCGAACACGCTCATTTGGTTTGTCGGTCCCTCTACCAAACACCCTATATATACGCCAATCTGTATATATAAAAAATGAGCCCCTATTTCTCCTGGTCACGCTATAACTTGAGAACGGATGGAACAATCTCGCTAATTCTTTTTTTAGTTATGTTAGTTATTGTCAGGAGAATGTGCTTATGAAAGAAAAACCAAGACAAGATGGGAGGTAATGGCGGGGCTGATGGGCCGAGCCTACTACGCGTACAAAGTCGCGGGCAGACGCCAGTAATATATACACACATCAAAAAAGTCTAAGCAACTTGCATCATGTCACAAATTTTACCAATTATATACTCACTCAAGGTGTAAACGGTAAAAGTTATGTAAACTTTTTGTTTCTGATGACATACTGGCTGGTTGTAAAAAAAACTTTACGATTATATTTTTTCATAAAATTGAAACTAATGCGTATTTGTTTGAATTTAAGTGCGTTTTTATTGCTACGTTTAGTCTTGATTTTATAATATTACCAACAATTTGAATAAAGTTAGCGACAATTGGATTGAGACATTCTTTACATCATGGAGCGACATCATTTGACTGCAGATCACGCAGCTTTCGTTTCATCTTAATGCCTACCCGTATAAAAATATAAAAATCAATAACTACCATTTTTGGGTTTTTCCCCGCCAACCAAAATAACATTTGCCGTGTTTATACGTTCAAAAACTTTAACGAATCGAAACATTTACAGCAAAGTAAATAAGAAGAATATATATAATATATATATAATTGAACCCTAAAACATCCCCATCCCCAACGCGCTCACCGTACTATGCACGGGTCCTCTTGTCGTCGCTTTATGAAGCAATCTTCAAAGGTACTAAGGTGCCCAAGTTTTTGCTCAAACGAAGTTTTATCAGAAAGGCACACCTAAAGAGCTTACCTGGGGTTTTTGAACTATATTTATACTACTAGAAATGGTGGGATTATTTATAACGGTGCACGAGTGTGAGCAAAGTGTACAGAACCATACAACGTTGGTTTTGCATGATAAGTCACGTCCTAATAAACGAGCACCAGATTTTTTTAAATAAAAATGGAACCGACTTCAACACTAAAGGTTAAACAACCTTTTAGTGTTGAAGTAGCTTGTTGAAGTCGGTACCGGGATAGTTTAAAAGTATCTATTATCCCAATACTGGGCGCTTGGAACCGACTTTAACAAGTTACTTTACACTTTTAGTGTTGAAGTCGATTCCATTTTTTGGGAAAAATATGTTTTCACAGTTTTTGGTGACCCGCTACTTACGGGATCGATTGTAAATAATTATATCATCAAGTAAATCGGCACATTTCGGTTTTTAGAGTGTAACTCAAAAACTTCTTGATCGTATTTTCCGAATTGACCGAAACTGCTTGTACTTAACTACCTGATAATTGCAATCGCGTTTAATATCCCAATACTGCTTTGTTTATGTTTCTACAAATAATTATCTCATTTTCATCATTTTAGTTCGTTTCTATTCTATGTTTGCAAGTTATTTTACACTTTTTAGTGTTGAAGTCGGTTTTATATTTAGGTAAAATTTTTCTTTTCACCATTTTTAGACACCCTTGCTACCCACGGGATCGATTGTCATTCATCGTCAATACTGATATCTTCAATTCAAATTAAATATTTCTTTAATTGGTGTGTAACTAAAAAACGGCTGGACCGATTTTGATGAAATTTACTTGGGACCTCACAAGTATAGTGTACCAAAAAATAGAACCATCAAAATCGGTACTTAAACAACAAAGTTAAGCACCGCGAACGCACATAAAAAATATCTACGGTCGAATTGAGAAACCTCCTTTGTTGAAGTTAAATATACTTTGAATGTATGTATTTACAGTAAAATAACTTTTGACCTGTTTAAAGTTTTACTGTAACCTTATGCAATCATTATGAAAAACAACTCCCAGGTCAAATTTAACACAAATTATTTATTTAAAGCCACTTTACCATCCAACGACCAAAACCAATTTGCTGCTTAATTCCCAAAACACCTGAGTGCTAGTGTCGCGACATTTACAACAGTGTCGCAGTGTTCAGCCTCAGGGGATAGAGACATGAATGTGATCTAGAGACATCGCGTTAAATTGTGTCGGACGTTTTTATGGGTAATGGGAATATATGTCGGACAGTCGGAAAGTGGACGTGGACATTGGTTTGTTTACATGACTTTTTATAGGTTCATTCTTTTTATTTATTTAGGACTGTAGTAACCTAAAGTTACGTAGTAATATTCAGTAATCTGTGCCTAAAGTATAAGTCTTCTAAAGGCGTAGCCAGTGTCAAATTCGATGGGATAAGTAAATAAAAAGTTTGATAAAACATGTCTATGAAATAAATAATCTATCTGTACATAAAAATTAATCATATTTCACTTGGTCACGCCATAGTTTGTGAACAACTTTACCGATTTAATCTTTTTTTATATACTTCTTTAACACTTTGTAGTAGGATTTTCGGTAAAAAAAATAAGCAACTAATGCAGCATATTAGAAAATTTAACGACTATATATACGCACTGGTGAAATTGCGGGATGCAGCTAGTATATAAAAATAATTATCATTGAAATGTAACTACAACTTAAAAAAACGCGTTATATATTATTTTAACCCGATGTTTCGAACACTATATCAGTGAAAATAGTCACGGGAAGACTGCTTGAAGTTGTTTATTTTCAATGTCCAAGAATCGTCAAGAAATTAAGATTATTTTATTAGTTAAGAAATAATAAGCAATTAACATAGTCAGGGCATGTTGACGAAGTTATTGAGCCTAAAATATCTCAGTATTTTGCAGGATTATCACGGAAACGCGATTGTCGCCATGGATAGGTTGATATGCAATTTGATATTTCTTCACATTTAGCGACGAGACGTTTCACTGATGGTAAGCTCCACGCCAGCCCGTGACAGCTGGAATACCTTCTCAACACTCTAGTGTGGCACTGATCTACGCTCGTCTTCTAGATACAGCTGGTTGAATTGAACCAGTAATTTCAGTTGCTACAGTGCCTTTGAACTTGTTTTTTAGGAATGGCAGAGACCACAATAGTACTTATACGGGTCATTTGAAAAGTTCTTGGCTTAACATGGTTAAAGTCATTGGTTTTTTTTATAACTCCCTAAACCCTCATTTTGTAGTTACATTTTTTAGCAACAATTATGCACAGTTTAGTTTATTCACAGTAACTCATTGTTCGTTTACACGTGATACCGTAAGTCAAGTCAGAGCTATTTTTGAAAATGGATAAAATTGAACATCGTGCCTGATGTGCAATGGTGAAAAAAGGTGCAAATACCTGAATTTGAAAGGTTTAACTCCAAAAGCTATACATGAAGACATGTCTGCTACTTGGTGAGTCCGCTCCTTCGTATGCGACTGTTAAAAACTGGGTGGCAGAGTTTAAAGAAAAAATCGGTGATTTAATTTTATCTGATCGAAGATTGACTGTCGATGAGATAGCTAAGACTGTAGGCATCTCATCTGAGCAAACACATCATATAATTACTACTGAACTTGGATTCTCTAAGGTGTCTGCGCGGTGGGTACCGCGACTGCTTTCAGTGGAACAAAAACGCAACCAACTCACAACTTCTCGCGACTGTTTAGAGTTATATGACCCAATAGAATTTGTTGAAAGATTTATAACCATGGATAAAACCTGGGTTCACCACAATACACCCGAGACAAAAGAACAGTCGAAACAATGGAAAAGAGCAGGATCGCCCACCCCAGTGAAGGCAAAGGTGGTTTTATCGGCGGGCAAAGTAATGGCATCCGTTTTTTGGGATGCAAAGGGTATAATTCTCGTGGATTATTTAAAAAAGGGCAAAACAATAAAGTCCGATTACTATTGCAACCTGTTGCGTCGTTTGAGAGAAGAAATCAAAGAAAAACTTCCAGGTTTATTGAGAAGAAAAGTCTTGTTTCATCAGAACAATGCTCGCGTTCACACCTCTGTGCAATCCATGGCAGGCATCCATCAATGAAGCTTCGAATTGTTACCGCATCCCTCATATTCACGGATTTAGCACCGTCCGACTTTTATCTGTACCCAAAGCTGAAAAAATATATAGGTGGTAAACATTTTTTTACAAATGAAGAGGTCATAGCCGCCGTGGACGCTTATTTTGAGGAGTTAGACGAAGATTTTTTTAAAACGGGTATCGAAGTCTTACCGGGTCGATGGAAAAAGTGTTTTGAGCTCGGAGGAGAGTATGTTGAAAAATTAAAATAAACTCAAAATCGTGTGGTTTCATTAAGTATGCTAGGCTAAGAACTTTTCAAATGACCCTCGTATATAAGGAAAATATTAGGCATTGCACTGGTACCTGCCAAGACGGACGCTTGCAGAAAATTCCTGCCACCTTGTTGTTATGTTACCTTGGCACCATCCAGGAACTACGAATTCACGGTATTCGGGTAGCCTTTGACTTGACCCCCAGTGATATTTTATTGGAATACAGACTTACTTATATTATACTACAACAATAATATTATATACTATAATAATACAACAAATTAAGAATATGATTCTACAGAACGTATTGAACAATACGCACAATTTCTTAATGTAAAGTGTTCCGCCGTGTGGTCTATTGTTCAGCTGGAACTCGATTCTGTCCTACCACGAATTTACTAGGTGACAACTTGTTCAGTAGGAATACTAAAAATAGCAACGATTATCACGATAATGTTGTAATATTATTGTCATCAATAAGGTACAAACATTGCTATTTTCTACCGACTTCCAAAAAAAGGAGGAGGTACTCAATTCGACCTTATGTTTTTTAAGTATGTTTGTTACCTCATAACTTTCGACTGGGTGAACCGATTCTCAAAATTATTATTTTGTTCGAAAGCTGGTGCTTCCCGTGTGGTCCCAATTTTATCAAATTCAGTCCAGCAGTTTTTGAGATACACTCCAATAACTGAATAGAATGGAAGTCGATATAAAAATTTTCAAATTGTACTTGTTTAAATAACAAGTTGGTGTAGTTTTAACACAAATTATGTTCCTCCTAAATTATGTAACTCCTAAAAAAATATAACATCCACCGCGGCCTATAAGCCAACCTGTATATTATATTCCAGCCCTTATTAGGCCGCGGCTCTGATGTCACCCTGGGGGCGAGTTTTAACGCAAAAATCAAGTTTCCTTTGGCAATTTAGCTTTTAAGGCTGTCATCGGGGGCTTAAGGGATTCCGAGCGAAATTGGGTTTAAAGGAAATGTGAATATTTCAAAATGAATCCATTTAAGGTAATAGATTTTCATGAGGACTATACTATATATATTATATATCTTACATATTCTATATCTGTCATGGAGGAGGCCTATGTTCAGCAGTGGACGTCCTGCGGCTGAGATGATGAATGAGTAAGTTATCTTATGTAGTATCATACTACATAAGATAACTTACTATATAATAAGTTGCCCATCGACACTTTGCTGATTTATGATTTGGTATTATTCTGAAGCTTTCAAATGTCACTATATTCTGTATTAGGTTCATACTCGTATTTGGACTTCACAAATATGACCACGTTTCTAAATTTCGTCATAAACTCAAGTGGTTACCTATACGTCTTGGTCTTGGTCTGTACAATATATTGTACAATCCATCCACCCCCAGCTATCTTAAATAACGTTTTCAGTTTCTTTACTTAGAATATCCTCTGCCTTTGAGATCATCAGGAACACTGGCGCTAAAAACACCTTCTCACTCTTCATCGTTCTACAATGCATCATTTACCGTGCAGGCAGTTCACCTTTGGAATAGTTTTCCAGTTTCAGTACGTCATTCTCCCTCATTAAATATTTTTAAAGATCGAATTAAAAAAATATATCTGTCACAGATTGGTGTTTGCTAAAATTTTAAATCTATTTTTGACACTTATTATAATGATATATGTTCTTATATTGTATTATATTAGGCTTGTAGTTTATATGTATTAGTATTTATAAATGTGTATTGTGTGTATTTTATTTTAATTAGGCAGTATGTATACTATATTATATAGGTATTTATGTATAATATGCATTATATAATTATTTTTTAAGAGTTTAGGTACATGTACCTATTCAATATTGTCTATACTTACGCTAATACTATTCACCACTGTCCCTGAAAATACTATTCTATCTACCCAAAGGTTGTCTGGAAGAAATCGCTTTAAGCGATAAGACCGCTTTATGTACAACTATGTTATATTTTTTGTATCGTATGTTTTTCTCTTTTATATTTTATTACAGTGTACAAATAAAGAGTTTTCTATCTATCTATCTATCTATATTTTCCTCGCCCTCAATGCCGGAGTCTGGCAAATTAAACATAACTTTTTATTACCAAAAGTAGGCAGACAAGCGGGCGGTGGTCCTCATTGAAATTGGTCACCGTAGCCTATATACATTTGCAACACCAAAGGCGTTACCAACGCGCTGCCGACTGAGAAATTTAATGACGCCTTTTTTAAACAAACCCATATCGTAACGCAGAGGGAAAACCTCGGCGGGAAGCTTCATCCAGAATAAATATTATTATGTATACAAATACAATGTCTATTGAAGATAGTGAATGTGTTTATTTGACAACCTTTTTGTTACTACCTTTTATTCATCTTCCAATTAAATAGCAGAAATGTATAGATAACGTTGTTTCAATTTTTCAGTACAAAATGGTACTTACATGTATTTACCTCTAATATCAAATAATTGATACCATAATAAATAGTTAGAAGATTATTTTTTTGTGAAATTGTCAGATGTCAAAAATCGACCATGTAGATTCCGATCAAATGAAATCTTCTTTAAATACCTATTAATGAAATAGGTATTTAAAGAAGATTTCAGCATAGAATATACTATGCAGAGAAGAGGGTTTTAATTTTGCGCCATCACGTTGAATTTTGCATTTATCTTTTTAATTTAAATATATAGCCTATGTTACTCAAGATAATGTAGCATAATAATAGTGAAAAAAAAATTTCAACTTTCCAGCACGACCGGGGAAGTACCACACTCCCACATAACACCGACGCCAAGTAACATAGCTTGCTATTGTTTTTCGTCGGTTTGTGGGAGGTTCCGGACGCCCGATTCCCCCCTTCCCCATTCTCCCTCTCCTTCCCCTTCTGCTCCACCCTCACCCCTTTTATCTCTTCCTTCCTATCATCCTTCCTCAAAGGTCGGCAACGCATCCTCGAAACCTCTGATATTGCGGATGTCCGTGGAAGACGGTATCACTTATCATCAGGTGAGCCGCTTGCTCGTTTGCCGACCTATTTTAAGTGCCGATATATCATGGATTAAATTTCCCTAATATGATATTCTTCTACATACTCTTACATACTTACAGGGATTTAATGAGAGATCTTGGCCAAAAGTAACAAAACCTTTTCTAATACATATATCAAATTATCGTATCACAGAATTAGTAACAAAACTCATCCGAAACAGCTTGACTGATTCTTATGAAGTTTTATGTATATTCAGTAGGTATGAGAGTAGATCGTAATAGTAGTTTATGCAACTGTCATATAATAGAGGGTATTAAAACATGAGCGTAGTTATTGGAAACGAGCCGCAGGCGAGTTTCAAAATAAGATTACACGAGTGTTTTAATACCTAATTATATGCAGTTGCATACACTACTTTATTTAATCTCTTAACATTTTTGCTACTAAAGTTTTATCCAACAAAATATTACTCAAATTCGTATGTACGAAATAGCGCCAAAATGGAACAAGTCTTCTTCTTCTTCTTGTTTGTATGGCTTGTGCGGCGCAACCACAATTTTGCCAATATCAGTGGGAAAAGTCTGTTATTGGTCTATTGGCTCGGAAGCAGCGCTCACCACAGATAATGTGTACTTAAATTGAATTGAAGCCTCCTTGGTCGGGACACATTGTATTTTAACAATTAAAAAATTGTTTTAAAGCATTGTTTTGTTAGGAGAATAATGATTTAATTTAATTAATTAATTTTCTTAAAGAAGTATGTAAATAAAATATGCCAATAAAAGTCTGTATTTCTATCATAATTAGAATATTACAGAATGAGATTAATTAGTTTTCGTCATCATCATCCATTTCTACGCGGGTGTAAAGCCGCGGGGTGCAGCTAGGAATTAACTATATAAGTACACATAAGTGATTATCCATCGTTCGCAAGCAAAGTTCATAAGTAGGCAGTAAAATATAGTCATAAATGATGGACCAAAGACCCCGTTGTTATTTGATATCAAAATAATTGTATCAGAATGTCGCAAGGGTGCGAGAGCGTGACAATTGGGTTACGAGTCAACAACGTACGAGTATAATACATTTGCATTTCATATTATCGCGGAGTCTCAGTTAAGGAGATTGATGAGTTACGTTACGCTTCGTATAAAATCCACAGACTTCAGGGTTCGTGCACTTTTTCAACATTTCTGCAATTTATTACTTAAACAGTTATTTTATTTTGATATGACAGCATAACATGCCCATTTAGGGGACATAATGAAAACTACTTATTTTCTAAAGACACTGTTTTTTTGATTCAAGGCAATTTTTTGGCAAAGCTTAGACTAAACTAAATAATAGTTAAACAAAATGCACTTATGCTTTATTTTAGAGGTAGCATAAGCATTCAAAGTAGAGCAGTCTCCGAATGCAACTTCATAGACACCGTATTAAACTATAACTGTTAACCGGCAAAATACTCACGTTAGGGATCCGCCGGCAGCTCGCAGACGCCGCCGCACTCTCCCTGAAGATGAGCATCTGACAAACCAAATTCAAAAAATTCTTAATTCACTTTGAATTTTGAATTTTTTTTAACACTCATATTATCTCAAATTGAATTAAACATTAAAATTCAAATGAATATTCATTTAAATTTTGAAAGCAAATCTTTTGTTTTCACTCATATTCTGGCAAATATATACATTTGAATTTTGACATGCTCGAAACCCGGGTCGACGTATTCAAGCCCTAACCTGCCGTGCGATTCTCTAAGAGCAAACATCGTTGCATGACAAGAAAGGTTGGAAAAACAACCTTATTTACAAGGGCAATATCTCATAAAGTATTTGACATCAGTGAGCTCGTCGGCGGGCGCATCGACGAATCATTAGAAAATCGCACGGCTGATCTGCGGTCGGGTGACAGTGTCGTCTGCTGCTCGACGACGTGACGCTAGCTTCGTGTCGCTAACAACGAATGGTATTTCATAGAAATACATAGAAACCAGTAGTGTCGCTGTGACACGTCGTTTGCCGCGGCTTCATGTAGCCGGCTACCAACTTGTACCTTTATAATATACTTGTTTACAAAGAACAATAAAGTGAAAATGGACCAATACATAAAATAAAATGAAAGTCAATAAGAAGCTGTTCTAACTCCATCAAAGGTCATTTTCGCCTGCCTGTATTATGTCAGAAATCCGTTTGAAGCCTCCAAATTCGATTACTCAAGTGGATAACAAAAAGTTAGGCAAAGTCACGTTTCTAGAGAATGACCTTTTGATGTAAACACTGATATATAATATTGGAAGATACGTTATAGCTTACAATACTGTGTGTTAAATTCACTCGGGGACTTCAACGCGAAGTTGGGTAAGAGGAGTGGTGATGAGTTGAAGCTGGGGCAATTTGGCTATGGGCAACGGAACCGTAGGGGATAGAAGTTGGCTGACTTCTTGGAGAAATAGGGACTCTTTATGATGAACTCTTTCTTTCAGAAGCCACCGCACTGGAATGGTGCTGGTTGAGTCCCGATGGTTCCACGACAAATGAGATTGACTTCATTATGACCACCAGAGACAAATATTCACTGATGTCTCCGTGATCAACAGGGTGAAAACCGGTAGTGATCACCAACTAGTAAGAGGACTTTGAATATTAATGTTAAACTGGAGAGGTCACGTTTAATGAAGTATACGCTCAGCCCTACTCGTGCCCATATTCAAGACCCCGAGAGCTATCAACTTGAGCTGTTCAATCGCTTTGATTGCCTTGAGAACATCGCTTCAGTGGACGAGATCAACAACAGGTTAGTAGAAACTGTCCACACAGTAAGTTCCATGTACTGTAACCACCCACCGTACAGGTAGACCACAGAAACTCTCAAACCGTACCCTCAACCTCATGGCTGAACGACGCTCATTAAAACTGCAATCTTCCGATGATGCTGAAGCATATAGGCTGCTCAATAGACAAATACGGAAGTCCTTGCGACGGACCTTTAATGCAAGCCGTATTAAAGAGACCATAGAGCGGAAAAAGGGCTCCAAAGTATTTGCAAGAGACATATCTATTGGGCAAAGCCAGTTGACGAAGCTGAAGCGAGAAGACGGCAGTGTAGCGTCGACCAAATCAGAAGTTTTGATAAAGGTCGAGAGGTTCTATAGACAGTTATACACCTCGGTCGCTAAACCTGTTATAGCAGCTCGGCCAAAGATCCAAAAGCCAAGCTGACCCGACATTGTACCGAAGATATCCCGGACATCAGCCTGTACGAGATTAGGTATGGCCTTGAAACAGCTTAAGAACAACATGGCGCCGGGAGATGACGGTATCACATCAAAGCTTCTGAAAGCAGGTGGAACACCAGTACTTAAAGTCCTTTAGAAGCTCTTTAACACCGTCTTACTCGAAGCATCAATGCGAAAAGTATGGAACAAGGGTGTAGTGATGTTATTCTTCAAAAAAAATAACAACAACTTCTTGAAGAATTGCAGATCCATCTCGCTTTTGAGCCATGTTTATAAGCTGTTTTCGAAGGTTATCACGAATCATCTCAGTCGCAAGTTTGTGGAATTCCAGCCTCCGGAAAAAGCCGGATTCCGAATAGGCTAAGTATTTTAAAAGTATTCAAATATTTTAAAAGTGATCGCCTTTCTTATAGTCAATCTGTTTTTTTTTGCGGCCCTGTAATATAAGTGAACTAATTCACTAAAACAGCAAAAATAAATAATTACCTATTCGTTTTTATAGTATTACTTTTTAAAGCACTAACGCCTGCTTTAGCGATCTCAAACATTGAAATTTATAGAGAGACAAAATCCATCCTCGGACGGGATTCGAACCCGTCCGTCCGTCCCCGTACATCTCAATACCTATTCGTTTATTATTGCAATACTTGTAGTTATGATTAAATTGTTAATCAATAATTCTTAGAGTTACTTACTCAATAATGGTTAGAGAGATGTTTGATGTCAAAGGATGAAACCCTGCATTCTGAGCCGCTGGTCCCAGTTTCGATCCCCTGGCAGTACAACATTTGTGTGCATGGACATATCTGTTTGAGCTGTGTCTGGGTGTGTACGTAATTAGGTATGTATATGAGCCATCAGGCTACTATGCTACGAGTACAAGCACTGCCTTGTTTGGGACCTGAGGACCTTGTGTGGATATTGTCCCATATTATTAATAAATCGTTGCGCCGGACGCCTGGCAACTTTTATCATATTATTTATAGGTCAACGTTTTCAGCAAACGGAAACCACATTTCAGCACGCAAGAGTTCTTCCACCTTCAACCTCATTGAATTTTTTGCCGAGTTATCGCTGTTTTCAGACCTATATGTACTTATATACTCGTAACTATGTATATCGGGTTACCATCGTACATACAGGCTCTGCCTAGTTTGGGAGCTGAAGAGCTAGTGTGGATTAAATGTAAAAATAATTCCTACGGTACTATCAGTTCCTGAAGGGGCGACTACTTGGTACATATTTAACTGAATAATTTCGAAATAAAATAAACCATTAAATAACATATCCACCAAGCCACCCGCGTGGTGGATTAACTCACCTGAGAGGAAAGCTAGAATCCCAGGAGTGGGAACATAATGGGCTGCGAAATTATGTAATTCCAGACAGGAATATTTTTTTTTGGAGCTAAGCAAGTTATCGACATATTTATTTTCGTATAGTAAAAGTTTTGTGGAAGAGCTCATTTTGCATGACACTATACTGCATTCCCAGATAATGTCTTATTTATTCTGAACTAGCGATAAATTATGTCCTGTGTCATAAGAAACGGCACTTTCAATTTCTCCCTTATCTAACATTTTTGCTAATTATATAAACATTCACCCCGGCCAGGTTCAAACCTGCGATATTTCGCTTCGTATGAAGAATCACTACCAACGACGCCTAACGAGATATAATAACGGACAATGACTGTTAGCGCTACTTTATGATGCGCTTCTCTCTCTTTCACATGGCTGTTTATATGAGATGCACTGCTCTTGAGCAGACTGCGCCCGACGTCAGCGTTGCACGCACCGCATTTGCAAGTACCTAGTGCGTGAGCTGCTATCGCAATCGTCGCTACGCTCGGCCACCCGCTGTGGCTCAAACCGACAACACCGCAAGGGTACCGAATACCGCAGGAAGCGGATCCTAAGCATCCCCGCGTCGCGCTTTCTGAAAGACAACTTCCCGCTCCAAATTCCTGAGTTTAGGTTCCGACATATATCTACTTTTGAAATAATAAAAACATTTAAAAGTTTAAACGTTAAAGCAACAGAGGATTTATGGGGATTATCCGTAAAAATGCTAGAGTCAATAATAGAAGTTATAGCGCCACATTTGATGATCATATTTAATTTATGTATTGATAGAGGTACATTTCCTGACCTAATGAAAATGAGTTAAATCACCCCTATTTTCAAATCAGGTAGTAAGGCCGACCCCTCAAATTATAGACCGGTCTCTGTGCTTCCGGCTTTGAGCAAAATATTCGAAAAGATAATGCTTCAACAACTCTTGTCTCATTTTAATGAACATAGGATTTTACACGAAAATCAGTTCGGTTTCACGAAAAGCAGATCAACAACAGATGCAGGAGTCCAGTTAGTCAAGCATGTGCTGGAGGCTTGGGAGAGCTCACAGGATGCCATTGGCGTATTTTGTGATCTCTCCAAAGCTTTCGACTGTGTAGAGCACCGCACTCTAATTTATAAGCTACACCACTATGGAATTCGTGGAGCTGCTCTGAATCTTGTAGAATCATACTTATCTGATAGGCAGCAAAAAGTTGGCATTAATGGCGTGACATCTTCTGGATCTTTGGTTAGAATGGGGGTTCCACAGGGGTCGATCTTGGGTCCGTTCTTATTCTTAGCATATATCAATGACTTACCACATATGGTTGAGGGCCTTGCTGACATAGTTCTTTTTGCGGATGATACTTCTCTGATTTTTAAAGTAGATAGGAAAGATAGAGAACTAGTTCAAGTCAACAACGCGTTAACTATTGTTTCAAATTGGTTCGTCGCAAACAACCTGCTTCTCAACGCAAAGAAAACGAAATGTTTAAAATTTTCCATGCCTCATGTAAGACATATAGAGCCAAACGTATTACTCGACGGAAATAAATTGAAAATTGACAAGGCAATAGTCTTTCTAGGTATTAGCATAGACTCTAAATTACAATGGGGTCCTCATATAGATGCACTATCTGGAAGACTGAGCTCAGCTGCATATGCGGTTCATAAAATTAGGCAATTGACAGATATAGCTACTGCTCGACTGGTCTACTTTGCTTACTTCCACAGCATAATGTCATATGGTATCCTGCTGTGGGGGTCAGCGGCGGACATAGAGACAGTTTTTATATTGCAAAAGCGGGCAGTTCGAGCCATCTACGAAATGGGTCCCCGCGAATCCTTAAGACAAATGTTCAAAGAAATTAATATATTAACTCTTCCATCTTTGTATATCCTAGAAAATATAATGTACGTTCGTAAAAATATAAAGAAGTTTAGAATAAATAGTGATATGCATAATATTAATACTAGAAATAAGGATAGGATAGCTGTATCTAAATTTAGACTCACGAAAACTAAAAATAAGTCCTTCTTAGGCAATTGTGTACGTTTCTATAATAAAATCCCGAAAGACATTACTGAGCTCACTGAAGGGAAATTCAAGTTACGTGTCAAAAATATACTAATGAAAAAGCCTATTATAAATTGAGTCACTACTTAGAAGACAAAGATGCCTGGAAGCTTTCCACTTCTGCCTAATAGCCAACTATTGAATAAATTTGTTATTTTAATACTACTCATATGTAACCTCAATGTACAAAGACTTGAAAAAATAATGGCCCACGAGTTTCTTGCTGCTTCTTCTCGGCGGTGGTTCTTTTCCGAAGACAGCGGTAGAATCATTTAAAAATTTTTGACGTTCATAAGAGTGTCTATGATGCCTAAACTGAATAAATAATTTTTGAATTTTGAATTTTTTGAATTTTGAATTTTGAATGTCTGCTCTGACTTTCTATCAATTACTATAACTTATATTGCAGACGTCTATACGTTTGTAAGCTGATAAACTGAGCGGATTTAGAGCGAAATGTTAACGAGAGTCCATACAAAAAAAAAGGTGAACGGGGAGGCCTGCTTTACCGTTTTCATGGTACGAATAAACCGGACAGTTTTCTAAAAGTCCTGCTTTATGAGCTTATAGTAAGGCCCCAGGAACGGGTCACGCAGGTTTGCTTACCAACCAGTAACACCAGGTCAGTCGTTGTTCTTCCACCCAACTGCAGCTCCCGCGTACTGCTCTGCCATATCTCTTTTATTACCTGTCGATACACTTGAGTTCGCAGTAATAATGTTTTATAGTTACAAAACACGTAAGAGGTATCAAAAGCAACTTGCTTGGTATAAGTGATAAATTCTGATCAGAACTACCATATCCTTATCTTTCGTATCCATACTTTATACCTATTATTAAAAAAGTTTGCAACCCTGTCACTCTGTCGGTTTGTTATCACGCCTAAATGGCAGAACGGATCTTAATGAAATTTGGAAAGAAGATAAATGCCCGTTTTCACCAACATTTTAGGTATCACCTAAGCCAAGTGGACACATTAGTTACAAGTAGGTGACATTTTGTACTACTAACGGCCGGTCCCAATAATCTATCTATCGCTGGTTTACCTTACTAGAGATAGATATTTGACACATTTTGTATGAACGTTATGTCAAATTTCTATCGGTAGTAAGCAAAACCGTGGATAGATAGATTATTGGGATCCTCCATAAGTGTTACCTAACTGGCTTTGGTGTTATCTAAAATGTTGGTGAAAACGGGCAATATTCAAAGTCAAAAGTCAAAATCATTTATTAAATTTAGGCATCAAAGATGCACTTATGAACGTAAATTTTTCATTATAATGTACTTTAAAGACTCTACCGCCGCGTTCCAAAATATAAAGAGCCTACCGAGAAGAAGCGGCAAGAAACTCGGGGCCATTCTTTTTATATAGATGTTTACAATGTTTCTACTTAAGTATTACAAATATTACATTTTATAGGTGGCAGAGTGACAGCTTGCCAGAAGTGGAGTATTCCAAGCATATTTATCTTCTATATAATGTCGGACTTTATAATAAGCTTTTTTTATTAAAACGTTTTTACAGTCAACTTAATTTGCCCTCTGTGAGCTCAGTTATGTGTTTTGGGATTTTATTGTAAAAGCGCACACAATTTCCTAGGAATGACTTATTAGTCTTCGCAAGTTTAAAACTAGGTACAGCTATCCTATTTGTATTTCTAGTATTAAAAGTGTTGTGATCACAGTTAACTTATATTTATGTAAATTTTTACGAACATACATTATATTTTCAAATACATATAAGGAAGGCAACGTTAATATATTGATATCTGTAAATAAATCTCTCAAAGATTCACGGGGACCCATTTCGTATATACTAGGGTCCCCCATAGAATACTTTCATCATCATCCTCATCGTCCATACCAAGCGAATAAGACTGCGAGGAGCAGGCAGAAGTTAGTATATATAAAATTATTTGCTGTTCGTTAGTCTCGCAAAAACTCAAAATGGACTTGACCGATTTGAATTTTTAATTTTTTTGTATGCATAGGGATAGTTCAGGATAAAAAAAACCCACCACCATTCACCAAGTGGGCGAAACCGCGAGGCGCTGCTAGTTTAGTAATATTAGTTCGCAACGTCCTTTAAAACTTTGCCTCAGACACAATAACGTTAATCTAGTGAAATAAAACGAATTTATTAAATTATCAATTGAAGCACTGAGTGAGTGAGGTTTCAAATTTATACAACTTTGAAATTAAATTGCCAGACAATGCTTTTAAACCACGATTTTTAATTCAAATTTAGTTATATTCAGTTTAAGCAACGATTTAATAACAATATCAGTGTTTTCAGAATAAATTGAGGGTTTCAGGTTACTCAGAGATAATTAAATTTATGAATAGATGCTTTAGATATATTTACTTTATATGGGTACTTATACAACTGGTAGGTATGGTAGGTGAATAGTTGAGGTGACGAATGCAGTGCAGAGCAGTTGTGCAGGACTTTGAAGCTTATATATTTGGGTCTCAATGCAGGTGTCAAGGCGTGATGTTTACTAGTAGGTATAAATACAACCACATTGGACAATTAAACCTTCCAGCTGTTACCAGCCTATTTTTGGAGAGGTATTGCTGAATTGTCCAACTGAACTTTTTTTATTAACTAATACA
Source organism: Selenia dentaria (assembly GCA_917880725.1). Taxonomy (NCBI): domain Eukaryota; kingdom Metazoa; phylum Arthropoda; class Insecta; order Lepidoptera; family Geometridae; genus Selenia; species Selenia dentaria. The sequence goes on from OU862883.1 coordinate 35,716,229, forward strand.
TTAACTATTTTAAGTTACGTCGTGAGGGGACAGAGTAGAAAATTCCTTTCGCTGATGGGTATACGAATCGGGACAAGCGTGGAAACTCAACCTATAAGGTGATGGCAACGTCTTGATTGATACCTCCGTAGTGCCAGAAACCCTTTCGTGTAGCAATAGGAAGCATTACTGTGTAAGGGTGTGCAGGGCACTGTAGCAAGTAAAACTACTGGACGAACGTGACTCTAAAACCAATCTCTCCGGTGACCCGTATCGTAACATAATAGGATAAAATACAATAAAAAATAAAAAAAGGAAATTAAAACCGACTTCAACACTAAAAAGTGTGAAATAACTTGTTGAAGTCGATACATACCATGATAATTAAAAAGTACCTATTATCACATACGAGGGTCAAACTGAAAGTTCTTAGAACTGGCCACTTATAAACAATATAATAAAAAAATAATTCTATAATTTGAAAATAGAACTCTTTGCCAATATTACTGAGTATATACTTCATTCATTTGTCATTTGTTTTACGATTTGGCGGCAAATTGAAAATTGTCTGTGTCACGTCAACATGAATTTAACACGAGAAAATTTTCGTGCAATGATTTTTTATGACTTTCGATGTCATTTAAGTCAACAAGAAAGTTATGATAGACTACGATTGGCCTTTCACGATGAAGCCCCATCTCGTGCGACTGTTTACAACTGGTTTAATGAGTTTAAACGTGGTCGCACTAATCTCACTGATGATTTACGTGAGGGACGGCCTTCTACGGCGACGACTGAAGATAACATCTGTGTTGTGCGGCGTATGATAGAGACTGACAAAAGAGTGACCTATCAGCAGATTCGGACAAGCTTAGGCATCGGTATGAGTCAAGTGCACAAAATCCTACACGAACATTTAGCGGTCAGGAAGCTTTGCGCCCGGTGGATACCTCATAATTTGACTGAGGCTCAAAAACTCCATCGTGTGGATTGGTGCCGTAAAATGATTGAAAGATTTAACGGAGGTGACTCAAATGCTGTGTTCGACATACTAACAGGTGACGAAAGCTGGATTTACTGTTATGATCCTGAAACCAAAAGACAATCTGCTCAGTGGGTGTTTCCTTTCGAGGAGTTGCCAACTAAAGTGAAGAGAGATCGAAGTGCGGGGAAAAAAATGGTGGCCTCGTTCTTTGGAAGGATAGGTCATTTCGCAACAATTATGTTAGAGGATCAAAAAACAGTTTCTGCAGAATGGTACACTACCAATTGTTTGCCACTTGTCTTGGAAAAAGTTCGAGAGAAACGACCTCGCAGTAGGATCCTCCTTCACCACGACAACGCCTCATCGCACACCGCCAAGCGAACGATCGACTATTTGGCGACATCAAACGTTGAATTACTGGGTCACCCGCCGTATAGCCCCGACCTCGCGCCTTGTGATTTTTATTTATTTTCAAAAATTAAAGAAAAACTTAAAGGAAAGCGGTTTATGAATGCTGAAGAAGCGGTGGCTGCGTATCGCGATGCCATTGAAGAGACCCCTAAGGACGAGTGGGCAAAGTGCTTTTCCCAGTGGTTCCATCGCATGCAGCGGTGTATTGACGTGAATGGACAATATTTTGAAAAGATATAATAAAACTAATAACTGGCTAATGTAATCAGTTTTTGATTTTCTAAGAACTTTCAGTTTGACCCTCGTATTGTGCGCATGACACCGATTTCAACAAGGTATTACACATTCTTCAGTGTTGCAATCGGTTCTATTTTTTGGTAAAAAAATGATCTGCCTTATTTTAGTGATCGTAGTTAAAGGGTCACTAAAATGAGTGAGAACTTTTTTGTAACATGCTAGGTACTAATGGATCTATTGTCATTCACCGTCAATTACATCATCAAGATAGGCGAAACACTTTTTAGTTATTGAAGTGTAACTCAAAAACCGCTTTACTGAATTTGATGAAATTTTAATGGGACCATCTGAGTGACCTGAGGTGTATACTCTTTGACTTCGACTTCGACTAGATACCGCCGGCGTACTTGCAAAATGCGGCAACTAATACTACGCTGAATTCGGCGTACTCGAGCACGCTCGAGCCAGTCACGTCCCAAGCAGCGTGGTGTCAACGTACCGAGTGTTTTTTCGTAATTTTGGTCGTAATCCAAATTAAAATGCCTGTTTGCAAAGTGAAAATGTGTAAAAAGAATAACTACAAGACATAATAAATACACTAGGATCAGATTCCATTAGTAAATACGATATAATTTCAAAATTTTAACATAAAATAACATCAACCTTAAACGCCATTCAGTGTTGCCGTATAATATAAGAATCAAGTACCTATGGTTGAGATTTTTATAATGTGAATTTATTGTTATTATATTTTACTGCTAAATATACGAAACTGAAATATTATACTGACGAACTCAAGGAATTATGTTCAAAAATTTTACTCTCTATCTGCATATAATTACGTGAGGAGTAAATAACGGTGCTATATATAAAATTAAATGATTCGGCTAACCAAGTATTCACTTATCAACCACTAGCTGAATAAAATTCTCTTTTCAATATTCTTCTCGTATATACTATTATAATAGAGATAGAAATATAGTGTAAATTCCAACAGGCAAATGTATCGTAAACTAGTACAAGTTAGTTGAATGTGATATTTAAATAATAATGATTTTTAGACTCTCCATTGTACATAATAGTAGGTTTAACTATGCTTATAAGATAATTATTTTATTTCTTTTTTTTTGTTTCTACGCAGTTATTAATTTTAAACTAACCTAAGACGTTACGTACAAAAGGTAGAACCAAATTACTGACTGGTAGAATGGAAATAGAAAGCACTGTAGGTACGAGTATTACTAAATACTTGTTATTTGTCTTCTCATATAAATATATAAATGCATAGTTAATTAATAGTATACTATGATATAAGTGAGCTAAGTTTCTCATTATACACGAGGCTAATGTATTTTTCTGAACTACATTTATAACCAGTAACATGCATACTTAATCACAACATACAATATTTTTCCCATTAATTGGGTGACAGTTAGTAGCTAGCAACACAATTCTTCACGCACACTAGCATCCTCCCTATTTTCATAACACACTACAATATTGAGCTGCCGCATTCACGGAGCCGTTGTTTTTAAATAGCGCGGTATCTAGTCGAAGCGAGAGCGAGACCAATGATTAATCTAAGCGTAAAACAAATACATACAAACGAACATAGAACCTCCTTATTTGAAGTCGGTTAATAAAGACAATGAAACATTACTTGTAGGTAACAATATATTACAAGTTAAACTGTTGCCATCTCCAAAGTTCTACATCACTTTGGCATGAGTTTGATACGAAAAGTTTTATTAGAACCATTTTAATTACTATTGAAGCTGTTTAATGGCGAATGTACCTGGAGGGTTTGTGAACGTCTTACCTTGTTAAATAAAAGCAATAGTATTCTTTTCAACATTAATAAAAATTTAAAGGAGTTCCATTATCCTACTAGTAACTATGGTTTTATCTTCCAAAAATCTAACTAAACTATCGTGATAAGCTAGCAATTGTATTTTATTTATTACTAGCTACGCTCCGCGGTTTCACCAGCGTGGTGATAGATAGATGACGATGATAATAAATCAAAATATATAGCTTATGTTCATCAGGCATAATGTAGGATACTAATGGTGGGCGAGATGGTGAATGCCAGCGCAACACTATCTCGCCCCATCTGGCGGAGGACTGCTCACGGGGGGGTTTTAGTGGGTCTGAGCCCCACATACCCCTTTCCGTCAACCCCCGTAACGGAAGGGAAGTGGACAGCATTTCCCCCCCTCAAAAAAAAAAACGAAAAGGATACTAATGGTGGCGGCACCGCGGCTGAGAGTTAGGGGCCGCGGCGGGAGAGGAATGCCGGTGTTACGGTGAGCCGCTCCCTGCCTTCCGCAACCTTGACGGGGCCGCCACCGTTAGATGGCGGACGCGGTGGAGTCGCAGGGCAAGAGTACTGTCGGTATTGAGAGGCACCACTGTCACTATCCTTTGCGGCCGAAGTAGCAGGCGGTGGGGCTACACACCTAACCCATCGTAGGGGGACTTAGGGCGCCCAGACTCGGGGGAGTCTGGTGTCCATTTGCGGGTTTGGTCCCCTGAGGCGGTTGCGGCACGCCAATTAGCGTGCTGCAAGAGAGAAGGGTCCGGCAACGGACAGACGCGGTGGGTTCGCGGTCGTGTGCGAAATCTGTCCCGCGTTCCCGCCAAAAGCGGCAGTGACGGAACGTTTGGTTTAATTTGGACTTATTTTTCTAGATATGTGTTTAATCTAGTTTTGACGTTTAGTACTAGCCAGATTATTAACCGATAAGTATTAGTAATCTTGCAAAAATGTAGGCAAAGTGTACAAAACCGTGAAACGTTGTTTTGCGTTTTCCTCGTCAACAACCTTAGAAAGTTTTAGTAATGCATCCACCGGTTCACTAGAACGTGACTTAGACAGGACAGTGACTTAATGACAGACATATTAACGTGACTGTGTTTTGACTCTGACTACTTGAATGCGAATGTCACTTCATGCAACTATAAATATTTATATATTTAACTTCAGGAATGGCCAATTTACAAACGTTACAGTCCACCGCAACAAAATAAGGTCCTTCTCACAAAAACATTCCTTCCATAGTAATATTAAATTCCCTGAAACAAACCTTAAATCCGCTTACAAAACCAACGAGTTTTAACTATCTGTTTATAAACCGTAAAGTTCACAAATCTGTCGTTTAGTTGCTTCATTACCAGCAGTTCACCTGTTCTACGGTTTGGTTCTAATGCGCAGGTCTGGGTGTTCGCGACCTCAGTACCAAAGTTACCGTCGCCCTTAGAGGTCATATCGGCTGTATTACCTCCCTAAACACGCGATCGTCTTCGTACATCACTGAAAATGATTAAATTTGTGATATTTACTATTTAACTAAGCGGCCTATCTAGTCTAATCCAGCCCTAAAACTGTTTGTCATCATAGCAAAACATCTTTAAATCGAGCGTTTGAATCGTCATTTTGTTTGTATATTGGTACAAAAGTGTGGAAGTGGTACAAAAGTTGCTCAAACAGAGTGTTGACTGTGAGTTAGATTGCTGTTTGTGTTTGAGGTGTAAGGAGTCATAATTGAGAGGATGTGGTGGATTTTGCGACGCGCCCGGCTCACCGGCGCGTCCTTCTTCAGCCAGAGCTCTGGGAACAACAACAACAACGCCGCCAAAACAGGTAAGGCCGCATAGAAAAGCTCTATATTGCATAATATTTAACTAAGGATGAATAATTAAAAGTACCTAAGAAATGTTAAAGCTTTAATAAAGCTTAAACTGAACTGAATAAGTAACTAAATAAGTTACAGTGTAAATAAGTGAATAGTGTGTTGTGGACATTTCTGTGAGAGGTGGTCCAAATACCTACAACTTAGATACTAAAAAGTTAAACGTTTTTAGATTGATTTGAAATACATTTTTCATTTCTCATACTCGGAAAGTAGTGTTGTTTTGATCTGATTATTGGGTGGAAAATGCTGCTTCCCTCCATAGAGAGGGAAAAACTCATACAAATTACTTCCCACCTAAGGGCCGGATTGAACTTTAAAAATAGAACTACTGTTAGCTGTAAAGAGTTTTATGTAAAAAAAACTAATTAAAAAAATGCTGCGGCCATGTGACTTTCTAAACAGCCAGTGTGAACTTAACGCAAACTTCTTTGAGCGGAATAAGCCGCAACAATACGAGTTCCATATTTAAATTTTAAAAAGTCGACATACATTGGCGGGATACTAATCTGTTATGTATCTGTGACGGAATTCAAATAACTAGGTGATAATCTTATATGCTAAGATTTGAATATTAAAAATGAGTTCAAGCGATTCTGAAATGTTGACACTTTAGAGATTCAATTAAAGACGAGGAAAATTGTGTTATTGAAAATCTTTTGCCAGAAATCTCAAAAGAAAGATATATAAGCACTTACAATGATTTTATGAAGTGGCGAGCAGAGATGAATATAAAATCGTTTTCCGAAAGTGTATTTCTTACATACTTTAATGGACTGTGTAGCAAACTACAGCCTTCTAAGCTATGGAGCCGATATTCAATGCTCAAGAGTACACTTAGTGTGAAGCACAATGTAAATTTGAAAAAAATATATAATTTAACATCATTTTTGAAAAGCCAGTCTCAGGGGTTCAAGAGTAAGAAATCTAAGGTTTTTACCTCTCATGAAGTGGATTTTTTTTTTACCTGACGAGATATATTTGCCAGTGAAGGTAAGTTTACCTAAGTATTTATGAATTTATTCTATATGAACGTATTAATTACACAAATACTAAAAAAATACATGTTTTTCACAGAAATACACAAAAATACATGTTTTTGGTATTGATACTCGGTATAAGCGGCGCTTGCAGAAGCAGTGAACTCACAAATTTGACAATTAAGGACATTGAAAGTCAAAGCCAATTATTACTAGTAAAACTGACCAAAACAAAAACAAATATTGAGCGCTCGTTTGTAGTACAAGAAGAGTTTACACAAATAGTAAAGAAATATCAAAAAACGAGACCCAGTGATGTAAAAACGGATCGTTTTTTTTCTCATCTATCAGAAGGGAAAATGCTATAAACAAGTGATCGGTAAAAATAAAATCTTAGGTATGCCGAAGCAGATAGCAACATATTTGAATTTACGAAACTGTGAGCAGTATACCGGACATTGTTATAGACGAACGTCAGCAACACTTTTAGTCGATTCTGGAGCAAGTATGACAACCTTAAAAAGACATGGAGGCTGGAAATCCAGCACAGTCGCCGAAGGCGACATTGAGGATTCAGTACAAAATTAAACTAAAATTTCAACTAAATTAACTGAAACTATAAAAATACGACCCGATTCGCCTCAGCCGAAAACTTCCAGGGAGTATCCGCCATGGAATCCATCGTCTGATGAAATACCAGAGTCTCCTACTTTTACAGATATCCAGAACAGCCAAATTTGTCATAATATATCAAACAGCATAAACATTCCAAACAAAAATGTAACTTTTAATTTCACGAATTGTCCTAATTTGACATTTAATTTTAAATAGGTATACAGTCGCCTTCAATAACATGTACACATTCCATAATTTTCAATACTATGATACTGTATTACATTTTATTATAATATACTTAAGGATACTTTTTAGCAGTAAAATAATATGAATAGGTAACTTACTTTTACAACAATTTCGATGTAAATTTATATGACTTTGAATGTTGAAGCACTTATGAAAACTGTGAAATGTATACATCTTATTGCAGGCCACTGTACTACTAATATTATTATATATTATCAATAAATAGTTTAGATAAACAACTAGTTTTATTTTCCTAATATTCGAAATGAAAAGTGGAGTGTTTAACACGGGTAAAAGAATCAATTCCTACTCGGACTATAGCCGGCCTCGCTGCGCTCGGGCGTATAAATACCTCGGGAATTGATTCTTTCGACCCTCGGCTAACAATCTACTATTTTATCACTTCTATTCGAAAGGGCTAGTTTTCCTCGTAAACCGGGAACAAATAGCTTTTTAATGCCTAGGGACTAAAAGGGATTTGAATTTGTATGTGTATAATGTGGGTATTGTAAGTAAATGTTGCCATTGCATCACCAAAGAAATTACCACTAACATTGTATGAACGCAAGTAGGCAAAGAAACCACGCGTCGAATAAAAAAAAGTTTGTAAAGAAGTTAAAATACGCGGGAAATATATTGCGCTTTCGTGCGTAAAGTATTTTGCTTATTCAAATCAGATTCAAATTTTGGTTACATCTAGTTTTGTTAAAAAAATTAGTTAATAAAAATAAAATGAATATGTCTTCCTTAAGTAAACAGAATAAATTAAAATTGTAACGATGCATTTCCATAATTGTTCTAATTGTATGTCTCATTGTTGGAAATATAAATCTGTTTTATAAAAGAGTTTCACTCGATACTTTATACCATGACTACGAGAAAAACTAATATTTAAGCCAAAATAGACATTTATTCAAATCGGCCTCAGTTAGTAGAAACTCGTTTGCAAACAGCATCAAGCTCGGCACGAACCAATAAACAATTTGATTCCTGAAAGCAAAACGAAGGGATAAATCATCACCATAATTTCGGTATAAGAACATACAGCGCTGGATATAATATGCTCCCTATGGATTTTCAAAAGGAGCAGTTGCAAGCAGCCTGCATCTAGCATAGATCTACGACCTTTATCGGGTCATCTACCACTGTGGTGTCGGTCAACATTATGCTGTGCTAGCTGCATGGTCCGTGGCCTCCACTTGATACAATTTCAGCGTAACCTGCCATCAGTTCTGCGTGCTATGTGCCTGTCCAGTGCCACTTCAACTGGCCTATTACTCTGGGCTGCGACAGTGACTTTCGTTAGTCTACTAGTCTAGTTTCGTTAGTACTTATTACTGATTCTATCTCTTAAAAACATAGCCCTCTTCGTAGCTTATTGTGCGTCTTCACTTATATATGGAGGCCTGTTCCTACAGGCCTCCCGATATACTGAATCTGGGAGGTAGAGGACCTAGAGGGCTATCTGAATCACCCCCATGTATGTTTCGCGAATGTTCGTATTTTCGGAATTATGACTTTTTTTAAATTTTTCACCTATCGCCGAGTACGATGAGATTTTTATTTATGGTGACGTGAGTTATTGCGGTAGATGCTTGATTTTTTTGTGTGCTAAGCTGATAGATAGGCCAATTCAGTATGGTAACATTTACTATCATTAGATCTTTGAATGAAATAAAAAAAATTAAATGCCAAGAAAGATAAAATTACCTAGTATGTTCACAATTTCAAGGGCCCTTAAAAAAGTTAAAATCAGAAAAAAAATACCGTTTGAATTTTAAAAACTTGCTCTATCCATCAGGTAGCTACCCTAAAAATTTCATTTTCTTATTCATACGGCTTCAATCAAAAAATTTAAATCGAAATATGGTATGTGCAAAATTTTAATTTACATGATGATTAATGCAAGCAAAGCAAAACCTTTCTAAATAAATTTCGTTCTAAATCACGCACTGGCCATCAATTGAAAAAGAACAAAAAACAAAAGACGGTTGACGCATGAGAAAATGTTCACGTTGTTATTGTTATTGGATTAGTGTTATTACCTGGAATCGACGACATGGCATTATTTAACTGGACTTGAGTTTGTGTGTAAGTGATCATGTTTACTGCAACTTTTTACTACTTGTTAACTTTAAACTTGTTACTTTGAGGCTAATTCTAGAAGTCGTAGCTATGAAAGCCTTATTCAAACTCGGTTTCTACAAACTTTACTTACCTGTGTAGGTTCTCTAGGATAAGAATTTATTATATCTGTCAAAGAAGCGAAGAGCTTAGTTAAAGCCTTTGAGGCGTATTACGTGGTTTGTTTTCATGAAGTTAAAACTATTCTACATGGTCTAAATATATACGGTTTAGTGAATACAGTAAGTGGTATAGGTACAATCATAGAGAATATAAGTCAGCATTTTCTTTAATGTTAGGATTTAGTTTTTACCCTGAGGCTCTAGAATCCTGGTTGAAGTATTATGTCCTTGTAACGGGCCAGTATAATCAAAATCGATTCAATTGTTTAAACATGAAACGGACAAGCAAATAAACACACATTCGTATCTATAATATTGCTACTGATTATTGATTATATATTAGTCACAATTTCAAGATCTGACACAGGCGGTAAAATAACGAATTTTATTGATACTTTTATGATTGATCCTCCATGATGAAATTCGAAAAGCGTGTGATGGAACTTCTTCACGTCTTCGATTCCAGCCGTGCGATTCTCTAAGAGCTAACATCGTTGCGTCTTTGACAACATCCGTGAAACAAATGAAGAGATGACAACAAACGTTGGAAAAGCAACCTTGTACATACAAGGATGATATCTCATCATCATCATCATCTGACATCGGTGAGCTCGCATCGACGAATGCAACGATAAATCCTTAGAGAATCCCACTGCTATATCCTCATCAGATAACCAGGCGTAGCAAATTACGTTATTCATTGATGCTTAAAATACGTTTTCTTATAAAACGGATTCCCTCTTTTAAAACCTTGACTTTTAAATGTGTTTATGCTTCTGTGAGCCGCATAATCCATCAAAGATCATTGGTCATCATGCGGCCAGACACAATAGACATTTCATTGTTATAATATAACGACTCATGAAGGGTTAACGAAGTTATATGATACGTACACCATACATTGAGCGTATATCCACGAAGGGCAATACATACAATACATTACATTCCGAACAAGTTTCTGCTTCAACGATCTCTGCTAAAAATTACGTTCCTACAAATTCTTAAACGATTTCGCGGCTTGATGTTTGATTTGCTCTCAAAAATTGTTTCTATCTGCGCTCTCCTGCCAATGATTTGTAAAACTCGTATATTAAATTTGCTTACAGAAGTGAGTTTACGCTCCAAATAAACATAATTATACAGACGTCCTATGGTTTGCGTGTGTTGAGAAGCACAATAAATTACGAATATGTTGTTTATTCCAATAGCTATACTTACTTCAACAGTCTCTTTATAGATTGATCGAGCATTTTGCCAATAGATTGCCTTTTAGATTTGATAATGAAAACTATCAAAATTTTGACACCCCTAAGACATAATAAAGAGAATCACTTACCTGCCTGTACAAATCGGAACGTAGTTAGAATTGCAGTAAGAAACTATAGTTAGTCCTACTACATCAGTTAGCCACATCAACTTTATAATATTTATTCTGTGCCCACCCAGCGTTTCACAGAGTGCGTGCGGAGAACCATTCAACTCATATCATGTGATCAGATTAATTAAATTATTATATAAAAAATACACAATTGAAACTTTCGTACGTATTAGGCATGTTGAAGTACCAACGTTTGAAAAGTACCAACAGATAACAAAATATTTAATAAATAAACATCACATTTCAATTAAGATACTGAGATGAGGTGTTTTGATTTTGACAGAGAAGAAGTTTATGGATCATCTTTCTCTTGGTGTACTCCTCGCAAGTTGTAAATTGGTGTTTAATTGCGACTTATACAGATATTTAACCAAGTATTCAGTTCTGGGCTACCATGCATATTGTGGTACTTAGTTATACAATACAAATCATCATCATCATCTCAGCCGTAGGACGTCCACTGCTGAACATAGGTCTCCCTCAAGATTTTCCAAAAGGACCGGTTGGAAGCGGCCTGCATCCAACGTCGTCCTGCGACCTTCATCAGGTCGTCTGTCCACTGTGTCGGTGGACGACCTACGCTGTGCTTGACGGTCCGTGGTCTCCACCCCAGAACCTTTCGGCGCAATCGGCCATCTGTTCTGCGTGCTATGTGCCCTGCCCACTGCCACTTCAACTGGCTAATCTTCTGAGCTATGTCGGTGATTTTCGTTCTTCTACGGATCTCCTCATTTCTGATTCGATCACGTAGAGAAACCCCGAGCATAGCCCTCTCCATAGCTCGTTGTGCGACTTTGAGCTTATCTATGAGGCCCATAGGAAGAGACCAGAGACAATACAATGAATAACTTATAAAGTCAGTTATATACAGCTATGATAACGCTCATATGTTAGCCTCGACTGCTTTCTAGTTAGTTTACTTCTATAGACACGGGCATTCATTATAAACAATACATTAAGAGATATTAGACATGAGACATAAAGAGATAATTCGAGCATAATTCAGCAAGTTGTTATTCTGAAATATTCAATGTTCGTTGAAGTTCCGATTCGCTTTTATTGTGTTCTTAGAACATATTATATAATAATTAATAATATTGTAATATTATATTAATATCGCATTACAATAATTACTAGAAGTTTAATATTTAATATGACTGTATTATGTATTTGAAATGATGAATGTTCAGTGCAACATGTGCAAGTAATGAGCAACACTGACAATCGATACTCCGATGGTTGGCGAAGTTCTGGTGCGATACTGTATCACGCCGTCCCACGTCGCGGTAACACACAACTGCTAATCAGTGACGTAGGTTCATACATATTTTTTGAACTACTGGTCCCGGGTTTGATCCCCGGACAGATGCAACATGTATGTGTATGAATGTCTGTTTCACCCGTACCTGGGTGTGTATATGTATATCAGTCATTAGGTTATCTTAGTAAAGCCCTGCCTAGTTTGGGATCTGAACATCTTCTGTGGATGTTTGTTCTATATTATTATTACATGTTTGCGCCAGACGCCAGATAACTTCTTTAATATTTTTTCATTTGATGTTTTCAGCAGACTGAAACCATATTTCAGCACGTTTTAATGGATGTTTTACAATATTTTATACCTTATTGAAATTTTGACCAAGACGTTGTTTTCAGGCGTCTGAAACATGTTTTCAATGTTTATGTCTATATATAAGCTATATTATAAAGCATGCTTTTCAAAGGAAACAGTAGGATTCAGAAAGTCACGATCATGTATGGACAATTTAACTAGACTAGTGACCCGGATACAGAGTGGTTTTACTAAAGGGTACTCTACTCTAGGATGTTTTATAAACATCGAAAGTGCGTACAACATTGTTAATTTAACAACCCTTACAAAAATTTTGGATAATCTGGGAGTGGGAGCTGTTTCATGCAAATATATTTGGCAATTTCTTCATGAGAGAATTATATCGATACGTGTAAGTAACACTGAAGTATTATGTAGAACTACAGGCACAGGTATAGCACAGGGCGATCCTATGTCTCCAATTTTGTTTAACGTAGCCACAATCAGAATTTGCCAAGAGCTTAACTCTACTCATAATGTATTTGTATCCCAGTATGCAGACGACTTTGTTGTTTACTGTTCCAATAAAAATCTATCGGTCGCAATAACAGACTTACAAAATGCTTTACATACATTTAGTAGACTCATCCATGAGTTGGGGCTCAACATTTCTCATAGAAAGACAAAGATGTGTGTCTTTAGTAGGGGTAGGACCATACAAGTTGCAAATATACATTTAAACAACAAGGTAATACAGCAGGTGGATTCTACTAAATATCTGGGTTTATGGTTAGATAATAATTTAAGGTGGAGCAAACATATAAACGACATACGTGATAGAACACTTAAATTTCTAAATGTGCTTGTAACGAGCGGGGAATACATCCCAAACACCTCAGACGGCTTTACATTGCAATAATTCAAAGCAGACTTGACTATTGTAGTTTTCTTTATGACACTAGTGCTAAAACCCATCTGAGTAAGCTTGACAAAGTACAGAATCAAGCCATGCGAGTCATTGAAGGATTTATTAAGAGTACCCCAATCCATGTGATGGAGAGTGAATTGTGTCTTGAACCCTTGCATATTCGCAGAACGTATTTGACTGGCAAATTTTGGTTGAGGTGTAAGTCTATTGACAGTGACACAAATGTAAAGGCCATTGATGAACTAAGCGACATTATCCGCTGCAGTTATTGGACAAGGATAAAACACCTCTATTAATAACTATTAGAACAATGTTAACCAGCCAGCAAATTCAATCATCACAAAAACTTTTGATACATTCGTTAGATGCCTGGATAAGTAGTTTTGAATTATCAGAAGTAATAGTGCTGGATGTTGAAGGGTTACATACCTCTAAAAGACAGATGAGAACATTGGACCTAAAACTGTCTTGTAATAACTATTTAGCGAATAAATATAGCTCAGAGTACAAAATCTTCAAAGACGTATCCAAACCGGGGAAAAAAATCCGGCGCGGCGTTATTTGACCCTCAGTTGGGTTTACATGCTAAATTCAGAATAGACTCATACATCTCCATCATGCATAGTGAATTTATTGAAATTTCTGAGTCACTATCTTATGTCTTTTCTACGGGTGGTGACAAATTTGTAATTCTGACGGCTTCGAGGAGTGCACTATTACATTTAGCTAGGTTTACTTCGACCGTTCGAAGTCTTATATATGTATAGCTTATACAATTCTCAGTGATATTTACAGGCTTCGTGGTTTAGACAAGACAGTGGTACTGCAGTGGATACCGTCTCATGTAGGAATCACAGGTAACGAGGAAGCAGACAGAGCGGCGAAAGGAAACGACGTTCATATGCGGCATTTACTATCGGCGGAAGATGATTTTCATGTTATGCAAGGTATAAATTGCTACTACTAAGATGCTTAACACTCTCAATGTAAGACCATCGTGAAATCGCAAAAACTTCAAGCGTCTTTAATATTATCGTACATGAGAGCAATGCACCACTCATTATATATTCGGTGATTACTTGCTTTTCCCCGTAAGTATTTAAATTAAGTGTAAAACATTATATATTAACTCGATTCTCAGCGTGTCGTCTAGCCAATATGTCACTACTATAGACCACGTTAGATGGCGCTGCTCGTCTTTAACACACGCACGTGTTTGTATCCGAGAACGAGTGGACTTAGCGCCAAATTAAAATTTTAGATAAAGTTTGGAATCAAGAAACACAAAACAGTATATTTTGTTTCGAATAAAAGAGTGCCGGCACTGGAAGTGGTTTAATTGAAATCCTGAAGGTGGTAGTCCCTGGCAGTCAACTGAACCACTACGGTCGCGGGTGCTGGTCTACAATACTTTTGAATAGGCCCTATTCGATAGGGTATAGGTGTGGTACACAGTTACTAACGATAAATAGCGCCTCTATACTATAGAACAGCTTTAATATTAATGTACGGCGTATTGAACAGTAAACAAGGGTATAAAACGCCCGACGAAAGTCAAATATAACCATACATGCAGTAAATATTGCTGTAAGAAAGTTTCATTACAACTTACGTACGGTTAAAATCGCCTTACAACGGTATAAAATCATCGTCAGCTCATCGTTTTTAACCTGACTTACCATGTTTACTGATTTTTCGTTACGGCTAATCTGTTAGATATTACGTCAAAACAAATAGTATATCAAGTCATATTAACCCGTCCGAATCAGCAACTCTCATTCCAGGCAAGTTTCATTCATAAATCTATTGTTATTTTTTGTCCTGATGCGGACGAGTTAATCGTATTCTACTTGTTGAAATCGCCGTAAACTAAGGCGTTTATCGCTTTCTGCATAGAAGGCGATTTTGTTCGTATTACGTTTTCGGTTTTTTTGCCGTCATACCAACTAAATCGGCCGTTATTACGACGCTTTCAGCTTTAGATTTTTCTCAGTGTTGTCATCGAGTCATTTGTTTCACGAATATTGCCAAAGATGCAACGATGTTTGCTCTTAGAGAATCGCTTGGCTGGTTTGGTCGGATTTAAAATGCCACCGATGTGTGGTGATGTCAATTGCAATCCTTACGACGCTGCTTTGTCATCATAATACAATAGTTGAATTGCGTAAGTATTCACGGTCTATTATTTTAACGGGGATTTTTAATCTTACCACATAATGTTGTTTATTTAAATGTAAACCGAACTGAAATTTAGTCCAGTAATTTAAATTACTTTGTAAGTACTGAACCCTCATAGTTAGCTACTAGCTATGTATTCATCTATACGTCACGAAATGTTAATCTCCGTACTGTTCCCGCCGTACGATAAACAACGGTTAATTTTCGCCTTGAATTAGGTTCCCCGCCTTAAATTACTTGTTCCCCTGGTTAATTACTAATGGTTCTTGCAAACAGCCAATTATGTGAGTACCGAGTACATCCTTACGTTATTTATTACATTATATTTATACTACTATTGTTTTGTTTCAGGTAAATCCAGTTAGTTAAAGCTACGAGTGAGTTTAGACATGTCTATAATGGACATGTTTTGTAGTGCTAACTTATATGTGGGCTAGCAGATAGGCCAGTGGTCCTAGAACTGGAGTTTTCAGACTGCTCTAATGTATACCAATTACAATACGGCGTAATGACAGTTGTCTTAAGTGTCAATCTATCAAACATCACAAAATATCGGCGGTTGATTGAGCGCTTGGCTCGGTTGTTAGTGACTCTGGCTTCGAAGCGCGATAACCCAGGTTCGATCCCCGGCGGGGTAAATAATTTGTACAATAAGCAGAAACGCTTGTCCCCGGGTCTTGGTGTTGTGATGTGTTATTGTGCACGGACACGTGCCGCCCGTGACACAGGGGATCCTAGTGTAAGGATATAAGTGTGGAAACGATATTAATTTACTATCGAATATGTGACTGTGGAAATCCTTGATGTTTGTTCTATATTACGTATTATTAAATTTTTGCTCCATATTTTTATATGACATTTTTCAGCAGCCTAAAACCACATTTCAGCACGTTTTAAAGGATGTTTTACAATATTTTATACCTTATTGAAATTTTGACCAAGACGTTGTTTACAAGCGTCTGAAACATGTTTTCAATGTTTATGTCTCGTCCATCGTAGGCAATGTCATTGTGTGCACCACGTAAGGGCACCTCTTGTCCACGTTATTATTGCTTTGTTTATAATTGTCACTTTTTATAATGCTACATGGTGCTCTGCTTTAGCTAGACCTGGTCTGCTCACACCTCAACTGGTCTTCTAAGCGCATATAACACTGCTGCGCTGTCCGTATTGAAAATAAGGAGCATACCCTCAGGATCACTAACACAGTATATACATAAGTACGTTTTACATAAATACTCGTATATACAAGGTCACAAAATTATTGTGTTGATTCCATGAGTTCGAGTAGAAATTATTCACGATAGAACTGCTGTTTGATCTTAGCTACTGCTTTGATTATGTATGTTGTATTGTAACACAACTGTCTAGGGTTTGATAGATGAGATGTTTCGTAACAAGTTTGAGCAGATAACTATACATAGATACAGCCGTGCGATTCTATAAGAATTCGTCGATGTGCTCGTCGACGAGCTCACCGATGTCAAATACTTTATGAGATGTCGCCCTTGTACATAAGGTTGCTTTTCCAACGTTTCTTGTCATCTCTTCATTTGTTTCACGGATGTTGTCAAAGATGCAACGATGTTTGTTCTTAGAGAATCGCACGGCAGCTCTAACACCGAGTCTGATACATAGTGTGAAAATGCATTTAAAATGTTATAAATTTAAAATTATGAACTACGTAAGCAAGTAGGACATTGGAAAAATGCGGTAAACGTTTTTGATTACTTCAAAACACCAAACATATTTTCTGACTTTCACTTTGCCTATTATCCTATTTAGTCACAAGTGACAAACTGCATTGCGCCCATCATCCTTAAAATGTTACTTATTAAGTCTCATGTGCCTGTAACTTTACCGGCACCCATACCTTTGAAACTAGAAAACAGCAATGCGGACATTACTGCTGTGCAGTAGAAATAGGTCTATTGGTAGAACTTCCCCGTACGAACTTATCCATAGTTCTACTACAACATAACCAGTTTATAGAACTATCAGTTTTATTGCCGCTCCAAAGTCTTACCTTGATGTATACATGACATGAAGCCACACGTCTACAAGCGTTCAAGCGTTAAAACTCAATTTAATCCCACCTTTTTGCATTAAGGTTTCTTTTTGTATTGTATTTGCTTACTCAGTAAAATGAATACACGCTATTCTCTAACGTTAAGGTTTCTCATATGATGAATATGAAACAAGTCAATTCTTAATCCGAGAGCTTTTAAAGGTTTCGTTACAGCACACACTCACCATTGAACATTTTGCCAATTCGCCATACAATTGCTTTTTAGCAAATGAAATCCAATTTAATTTCGTTGAGGCAATATCTGCGATATCTATTGCCCCTGCCTCACCTGCGATTTGCACAGCTATTAGAGCAATATCTTAAAACTAGAGATGTCAAGGCAAACCCTTTGTACCTTACTGTATTAAACTAGAGATATTTGATAGAGTACGAGTGGTACCAGTCGCGCAGTTTGAAAGACGTAACTGAATTACTGTGGCAACATTTATTAATAAGCGATTTGATTTCTTATTAGGTCTTGTACGTTGGTGTGATATCAGCTGTCAAATTTACTATACGAGTGTGTGTATCTACTTTATTTTTACCAATTTGTTTAATAACCAGATATGCTTTACCTTGAGCCAAGAATAGAGTCTTGCCTTTCTTAAAAAGGCCGGGTGGCGCAGTTGGTGGACCCTGCCTTTGAGCCATTGGTCCCGGGCTCGATACCTAGACAGGTCAGACATTTGTGTGCATGAACATGTCCGTTTCACCTGTATCTGTGTGTGTACATGTATATGAGCACGTATATCAGTTATTAGGTTACTACAGTGCAGGCTTTGCCTAGTTTGGGACCCTAAGACCTAGGGTGGATTTTGTCCTATATTATTAATATATTTTATAGTTATATTAGCAGACATTTACATGAATATGGTATAAAGCTCTGAACGCAGCCTAGTGTCGCAGATAAAGTGAATAGTTACTACGCATAAAGGTACGAGGTATAGGGTGTCATTTCTTATTAAATGGTTTTAACCCGTTGAATGGCGATTCGCCATATTTGGCCAATAATACAATAGATTTCGCTGAAATCTACCTACTTTTCCAGGAACTGCAACGTGTGCGGTTAAAGCACTAACTTCTGCGCTAAACCGATGAACTAAAGTAACATAGAAAAATTACATATCCTTAGACGGGATCCGAGCCCGCGTCTTCTGACAATCCGTGTCTACTAGAGAGATAAACTCGATGCTCGGATGGGAGCTTCGGTGGCCGAGCGGTCATGGCGTCTGACGGTCAGGATATGCGGGTTCAAATTCTGTCCGTGAATATAAACTTCTCTCTCTAAATTGCAATTAAATAAAAATAGCGTGTCACCATTGATTCTCTTACGCTGTCGCAGGCCCGAATGGTACCCATTGTAGAACTGTTATTTGTAACGATGCAAAACAATTTTGAGATCCAACAAATAAAAATTAAAATTAAATACGTAACTAGTCACTGTTACCAGGAAAGGAAATCACAAATGCCTTGTGGTGTTGTACCATCATACTGCTGGCGTGCCAGAAATGTATTTATGAATAAATTTAGAAAATGCTAATATGCTGTAATACAACTCAAAAGCAAATACAGGGGAATTTACCGACTGATCTGTAATATACGCTTATTGCATGATTCGATTTTATACCATGAACACTAGTAAAGTTAAATTATGAGATTAGTAGAATCACGATGCAGGCGTAAAATTGTAATTCGACAATTGACAACCATCCCTTGTAATCAGATATCACCAATCTCTTGCAATAGAAGTCGATATTTATGATTTATGACCATTAGTATAGTGAATATAAATACATAAAACTCTCACAAATTACACGCATTAGTAAAAACATTACTGATCATTACAAAAATATTGGTCCCGGTTAGGGATCCCTCGCTTTGAAGGCGAGCTCACTACTTGTGCTACTTTTTATGACAATTTGTGACGAGACGAGCAAGTCCCTCACCTGACGCACTTGCCCATAACAGTTCAGTGACACTGCAGACGTAAAACTGTTGTAGTTTAAAATTCGGAATTCAAAACCCTGCATGGCAATGCACTGCGCTCGTCACCCTGGAATGTTAAATCACCCTTTAATTTCGCCGGAAAATGCCTTCAAACCGAAACTCAGTAATGTTTGCAAGCTATATGGTTGTATCTCAGATTATAGAACAAACCTTTTGTTCTATAATCTGAGGGTTGTATAATGAGCAAATATACTACCAGCAGAAACACTTGTCAACTTGCCGACTAGGCTCAAGGGGTCGTCAGTAAGTACCTGTGCTGGATCTACGATAGTTCAACATATGTTTATGTATACTCGTATGATAGTTATGTTTCCGTATTTCGTTTGCCTTCCCCTCGAACCCTATTTAATAATAATAGTCATGGAAGTATATCCATCATACAGAGTGAAATGGCAATCCAAGTCAACCACCACTTACATTATTAACCCTATACCATTTGTTATGTCACGATGCGCCTTGAGAGCCCTTCGGGGGATGGTGGGGTGCGCTGAGTCATCTTATTCCCCCTTGTGGCGCTTAACATCGCTTAGCGGGCGAAATGAGACGAGTGATTCCCACTAAGTAGCGGCGAGGGAATGCAAGTAGGTCGGGAGCTATTGTCAGGTTATTTCCGTATAAGTGGTTGATTCTTCCCCGTATAAGCAAACTCGTTTCTTCATTTGCCATTCCTCAAGTTATTTAAGTATATATCTTATAGTTGCATCTAGTGATATTCTTATTCAAGTAGTTACAGTAAAGTCACACTAATAAGTCTGTTATTAAGTCAAAGTCAAAATCATTTATTCATTTTTAGGTATCAAAGACGCACTTATGAACGTCATTTTTTCATTATAATGTACTTTAGAGACTCTACCGCCGCGTTCCAAAATATATAGAGCCCACCGAGAAGAAGCGGCAAGAAACTCGGGGCCATTCTTTTTATATAGATGTTTACAATGTTTCTACTTGGGTACTACAAATATTACATTTTATGGGTGGCAGAGTGACAGCTTGCCAGAAGTGGAGTATTCCAAGCATCTTTATCTTCTATATAAAGTCGGACTTTATAATAAGCTTTTTTTTATTACAGGCGTTTTTTACAGTCAACTTAAATTTGCACTCTGTGAGCTCAGTTACGTGTTTTGAGATTTTATTTTGGAAAAAAAAACGCACACAATTTCCTAGGAATGATTTATTGGTCTTCGCAAGTCTAATAATAGGTACAGCTATCCTATTTGTATTTCTAGTATTAAAAGTGTGGTGATCACTATTTAACTTATATTTATGTAAATTTTTACGAACATACATTATATTTTCAAATACATATAAGGAAGACAACGTTAATATATTGATTTCTTTAAATAAATCTCTCAAAGATTCACGGGGACCCATTTCGTATATAGCTCGAATAGCACGTTTCTGTAGGATGAAGATGGTCTCTATATCAGCCGCTGAACCCCATAGCAATATCCCATATGACATTACGCTGTGAAAATATGTAAAATATGCTAACCGCGCCGTAGAAGCGTCTGTTAGCTCTCTTATATTATGAACCGCAAATGCAGCAGAACTGAGTCTTCCAGACAGTGCATTTATATGAGGACCCCATTGTAATTTAGGAAGACTGTTGCCTTGTCCATTACGAGTTTAAGTCCATCAAGCGTAACGTTGGACTCCAAATATGGAACAGTAGGCAAAGAAAACTTCAAACATATGTCTTTTTTGAATTTAGAAGTAAATTATTAGTTGAGAACCATTAAGAGATACTAGATAGAGCGTTGTTTACTTCAATTAGTGTGCTATCTTTCCTATCTACTTTGAACATCAGAGATGTGTCATTCGCAAATAAAACAATATCACAAAGATCCTTGGCCATAAGTGGCAAGTCGTTAATGTATACTAAGAACAAAAAAGGCCCTAAAATGGACCCTTGTGGAACACCCATTTTAATTATAGATAGAGAATATAGATGTTACACCATTTATGCCAACCTTTTGCATCCTGTCAGATAAATATGACTCGATGACATCAAGCGCAGCTCCACGAATACCATAATGGAAAAGCTTTCGAATCTGTATACGGTGTTCCACACAATCAAAGACTTTAGAAAGATCACAAAAAACACCAATAGAATCATGTGAGCCTTTAAGACATACGTCACTAACTTCACACCGGCATCCGTAGTTGATCTTGCTTTCGTGAAGCCAAACTGATTTTCGTGCAGTATTGAATGCTTGTTAAAGTCAGAAATTCATTATAAAAACCGGTTCTGATCGTAAATACTCGTAGCAACACGATGAAACTGTAGATGTTTTGATTATTGACGCGGATTCGTGTCCCGTCCGGTGTTATATTTTTTTACAAAACTGGTATACTGTGGTATCCGATAAGCAGGATGAAGCGATCAAAATCAGTATTTTAAAATAAACATAACACATTTTAATGCCCTTTCTGGGAAGCAAAGTTATAAACACTTCCTTCTCTGTGCATGTCCCTACACTAAGTTACAATACGTACCAATTTTAAGCCCTTCATATACAGTACCTATACAACTAACAACAAAAATGTTAAAGCATCCTCGCTATTTTATAATTCCAATAATTATAATTAATACGAGTAATTTTACACGCTTTGATGTTCCCGCCTAAAAAAGCTTTATTACAGCTTTATACTTACACTGTAGAGGGTTTTATGCTGCTTAGACGCTTAATGGGCTGGTGTTAAACAGCGACATTAGGATGGTGTCGGAAAAGCCCGAGGTTGGCTGCGTAACTGGGTCGACGCGGCCACAAATGAAACTTTGCAAAATGTCTGTTAAATTAGTCTTATGGTGCAAAAAAGAAGTGTTACAGTATCACGTTTACGTCACGTTTATGAAACTTAAACACCGTCCAGATGAAGACCGTGAGGAAGGGTTCCCACAACTCTTGCAGCATTATCTCATCGGATAGCTCGGCTTAACTACTGGGTGAAGTATGTACTGATAGTGGAGGGCTGCTCGCAAACGCGAACTACGAAGTTTCATCTGACGGATTTCGCATTTTCTACTGTGAAATTGAAAAAGCACAAACACAGTCAAGGGTGATGAAATGTAACACAAATACCGTCAAGGGTGATCAAATATAATGACAGTTTTTTATGGTGATAATGTTACGTAATTTGTAGTTTGTAGTTTGTATGTACGTAATTCCTGTATTTATGAGCATAAAGCGTAATAATGAATATAACTGCAATAGTTTTCTATCTCAAAGTCCTGTATTTGAGTATTCATTTTTACTGATTGATATACTAAGTATTTAAATTAACTCATATTGCGTTTGACCCTGTATATATTTTATGACATTTTGGTGTAAAGGTAGATATGGCATTGGAAAGAGATAATAAGCTCTTAAAAATACTAATCCTGCGCAGACGTAGTCGCGGGCACCAGCTAGTTTAAAATAAAGTCAATACAATCCATAATAAATAATTTGTTAAATTATTTTTATAGAGAGATATAGAAATAGAGTTATTTGCTCCAACCACTGTTAAGTTAACGTTACATTGTAATTTATTTTTCACTGTGTCAGCTACTCCATTACTTCTTAAACTGATGTATAACATTGGTGTGAGTTAAGTAAAACAGTGCTCGTCAGCTCCGTTTGAGCAAAACTAGATTTACTGCGTAGAGTCTACCTCAGCTTATATATAGAGGTTAGTTACGAGTATATGAAATTCTATAAGCATAATACATATAATACAGAAATACCGCAAATTGCCAACAATACCGGTATAATTGCTCTCCTAATTGTAACAGAATGACAGCGCGCCATTGTTCTGTAATACCGTTAAATCTGATCTCACGAATATTAACCTAGTGAGCTCCCGACTATGATCGATGAATCAAACCAGAGATGCAAAAACCCCGCAAAAAAACAAGTGACTGTCGCTGTTCACGCGAAAGCGTGACGTCACCTCAAGGCGCGCACCCGCGCCCCCGCGTTCCCCCGCCGCTGTCATGCAGCTGTCAGGCGACAAGCAAGCAGCAAAAGGAAGCGGAAACAGTCACTCTTTTTTACTCGCAACCGGCGGACGTGTACCGCTGCGCTCCGCGTAGCGATCGCATGGCATCGCCATTTTATCAGCACGAGTCACCGCGAATGACTTTCGCCGCGAGTGACCTTCAGGGTGTGTTCGGCCCGGCCACACACCAACTACAAAATCAGCCCCGCGTTTACGCGTCAGCCCAGTGTACCTACGCGACTGCGCGATAAACTTAGTGCACAAACATTATAACCAAGTGAACAATAGTTCTTCAGCTCCTTCAGCACGCCGTCGACAGCAAGACGCCTCCAACGAGGACTCACGGTCACCAGCCCTCATCAGACCCCAGAGCCTCTCGACACCCCCACGTAAACCAGGTATTTATCCTCTCCACTCCAACAATTATTCCCTACCTATTCTCTGGTTGCAGGAAACTGCTCAACCACATTTACCCCCACCTATCATCGAGCGTATAGTGGCAGGAAACTGCGAAACTCTTTCAAATGATAATTTGTTATGTAAAAAAAAATTCCAGGTCCTTTACAGCATCAAAAAAAAACAAAACATTAGCTGAAATCTATTGTGTATTTGAATAGATATTATTTTCAATTGGATCCTTATTTGATTTGGCATACAGGTATGCCAAGGCAGCTTTACGGGTTAATGAACACATGTCAGCGTTATTGCGTTCCAGTTCATAAGGATCAAGGGATTATATAATATGTTACAGGGATTGTAGGCTGAGTGGGCTAGACACCTATGGGGTCACAGTTACTTATATAGTATTGTACGATTACATATAATATTATAATGGCTTTGCTTACTCGCGTTATAAACAAGTATATTTAAGTTTATATCGTATGTATATTAAAATATATCTATATTGTAATATATACCGTGTGTAGTGCATTCTAACTGTGCAGTATATTTATAAGAATAAAGTAAGTAGGTATGATTATATGATACTAGCAACTGCCCACGACTTCGTTCACGTAGTAGGCTCGGCCTTCACCCTCGCCATAACCTTGCATCTGATTCTTCTTTCATAAGAACCTTCTCCTAACAATATTAACACAAAAAAATAGAATTAGCGATATTGCTCCATCCGTTCTCAAGTTATAGCGTGACCAGGTAAAATAGGGGTTCATTTTTATATATATACTAACGACTGCCCGCGACTTTGTTCGCGTAGTAGGCTCTTAATGCATCTTATAGTTGACACTATTGCCATAATATATTGCATCATAATCAGCCCATTTTGTTCCCACTGCTGGGACTCGAGCCTTCCTCTCAGAGAGAGGAGTTGGGCCATAATCCACCACGCGGCCCATGTCGAGGTTTTCAGGCCGCCCGATGGCCGTCGACATAGCCTACCGACTGTTGACCCTCCGAAGCATGGAAGCGCTCATGGAATAATGCCACTAGCGGTCACCCATCCAATTCCTGACCGCAGCAAGTGTTGCTTACTTGTTGATCGGTTATCTTCGCCAAGTCGAGCTCCGCTACGAGCGCTTCGTTATACGAGCATATTATTGCATATAACTATAGCAATAATATTAAACTTGATATAAAAGTAAATTATATATGTAAGTATGTATTTATATATTAGAGTACATGTACGAGTATTTATAATGTACTTACTGATTTTGTAAATTTACTGTTCATGTGAGTTTTGTTACTACTACTCCTATGGGAATGGGATGTCTGGAAGGAATTGTTCTGAGCGATAAGACTGCCAATTTTTACACTTAATTTTTGTATTACAGTTGTCATGGCGAGTGTGGTGACATGAACAAGGTTTTTTTAATGTTACATATGTTATCTATTTTTCTTATTTGGTTTTGATATTTTGAATAGTACTACTTCAGTACTACTACAGTAATGGAATACAAAAATTCATTTTCTTCTTATTCTATATAAAAAACCTGATTCTGATTGCTAATCATCTGTTACGCAAAAACTCGAAAACCGACCGAACTAAATAATTATTTTTTGTTATATGTTCGCCTCAATACTTAGTGGTTTAAATAAAATGAATTCTCATCAACATTACCACGCAGGTGAAACCGCGAGGTGCAACTAGTGCAATATAAACAAACATTCAGAAAGCTTTATTCCAATTGCAACAGAACCTCGTAATGAACGTAGTGAATCGTACTTAAACCGATCGTCCACCGCCAACTAAACTAAGTTAGTTTAACTTAGTGCACATAGTTGAGAGTATAGACTATTTTTCGTAGCTTAAGCTAGCGTAGTTTGCGGTGGACACACATGTAAGAAAACTGGCTCAACTGTGTTATAGAGAAAACATTACTAAATGTTTAAAACTCGTTTCGAACTATTTATTTTTATGTAACGACGAGCTAGATGCCGTAAACAACTTATCACGTCACTATAAACTCCAGGTGATGTCCGTATGACGTCATAAACGCGTTTAACACCGCGATGTTTATAATGTCTCGTGCCCGTACACGAGATTAAGTTGTTTTTATGATGTTGCATTAAGTCTTTCAAACTTCAATTATGTGCGAAAAGTTTTAATTAGCTCTAAGTGATAGCCCTGAGATCGATGAAATGCAAAAAACCTTTTTAGTAAAATCCTTTGTGATTTTCCTCGCTATGCGTTGCATTACTAATATATATTAATATAATTTGAACGCTGTATATCTGTATCTATTGATATGTTTATTTATTTATGTTTTCTTTTTGAGCATAAAACAAACAAGAAAGCATCTTATTTCGTCTTACGCAGTTCCAACTAAATCGTTTCATCAAAACTCATCAGAACAAGATGAAACAGACATTATAAGATACATACATTTGTTTACAATGATGTGGGTCTTTACTTGTATGGTATGATTATATGTACAGTAGTGAACATTGCTTTTGTAACCAATAAGGTCGCGATGGCGTACGAAATACTGTTATAACAACAATAATAGTAAAAGCCTTTATTTTTACTATTTCAGAAATACTAAGTAACATACTACCTTGTTAATATATATAAGTTTTTTAATCGTCACTCTCTAACTCTTCAATGGTAATTGCCTCTACGGCGTAGGCTTCCCCTAAATCTCTCCAAGCGTTTCCTTCCTCATCCATTTTGGTTCACATCGATCAATTAAATGTCTCTTCACCTTTCTTTTGGTCTCCCTATTTTCCTTTTTTACTTCAATGGAATCCATTACCTTGCTCGTGTGGTCCACCTCGCATTTCCGACCTACAAATGTGTCCTGCCGACTTTCATTTTAAAAGTATGTTTTTAAATTAAACTCTATTTTTAAGTATTTTACTTATGTTTTCCTTCTTATGACTGTGTGATTAATTCTAATATAACTTGTTTTCTAACATACTGTTCTGCATTTTCCGTTGACATACTCGTATATCCAGTTTTTCTTTTCCTTTTTTTTCTTTCCTTAGTGCTCAGGTATGACAGTCGTATGTTAGGCAAGGAATGATTGCTACGTCGATAGTATTTTCCTTTTAGCTAGTTTTTATTTCTTCATTCCAAAAGCAAATAGTGAACACTAACGGTACACTGTTACAGTTTTATTATAGTAGCAGTAGGTATCTTTACCCCGTCGCTTTACAGACAACGTCGATATCCGTTGAAATTGACAGTTATATAATAAACTCCGTTTACAATAGCAACATTGACCCATTGGGGTCCCCAAGTTGAGGCTGCAAGTCGTAAGTTATTTGCTTCTGCGGGTTCCTTGAGAAGACTCCGTATTTTTTTACCAATAGCCACTAAAGTGTCGCTTGCGCAGTCTCTATTGCTCCCTGTCTTAGATTATGCCGATGCCTGCTATCTCGACCTCACAGAGGACCAGCTAAACAAACTAGAGCGTCTCCAGAACTTTTGTATCAGATTCATATTTAGTTTGCGCAAATATGATCACGTTTCACAATTTCGTACTAAGCTCAGGTGGCTTCCCATACGTCTTCGTCGGAATATTCATATTCTTTCTATTTTGTACACTATTTTATTCAATCCTTCATCCCCGCACTACCTTAATGAACGCTTTTCCTTTTTTAACTCTTCGGGTACACACACACTTAGGTCATCAGAAAATCTCTCTCTCAAGGTGCCTCCACATTCTAGCTCCTTTTATGCCAAATCGTTCACCGTCCAAGCTGTTCGTTTGTGGAATACGTTGCCGGTCTCAATTAGACGCGCGGAGACACTTCCTGCCTTTAAAGACCAAGTAAAGAGGCTTTACCTCTCAAGTTGATTCAATGTTATTTTTGTTAGTCGCTTGCATTTAAAATTTATATAATTTATATGAATACGTTTCTTATAAATATGTTTTGGAATGTGTATATGATGTGTATGTATTTATATATGTAATATATATGTATTTATATATGTAATATATATGTATTTATATATTTATTTATTTATTTGTTATAAATATTTATTTATTTATATTAAGTTATGTTTGTGTAGTTTATGAAATTTTAATATTATTTAGGTTTACTTTTGACGTTGTTTTTCAAATACATTGCCGTCTATTCGTGTAAGTAGTGTATTATTGGGCGTCCTACTCCACCTTCCGTTTCTGAGGCTCACTCCGTTCGCCTCATCCACTCTCGGTGGAGTAGGACGCCCAATAATACTTCGAGATCGTGCAACATATGAGCTTACCTTGATTAAGATATCATCGAGTGTTTGGTCTGGACGCTGTTCCACTGCACTACTTCACTACATCAACAAAGATTTACAATTCAACCCTATTCCACTTTTCCAGTTTTTAAACCTAACCGGATTTATATTATTTTATATATGTCGATGTAATAAATGAATCTACTCATTATTAATCAAACCATTTCAACCGGTGGCCATGAAATTTGTAAAACAATCACAATCGTTAGATTTAAACAGAATCTGCGTTGAGGCTGGAAAGTCTGATTTACGTCATGGAGAATTATTGCCTAATTCGGTTCGGTGCATTATTTGTGGACCATCAAATTGTGGAAAAACTAATTTACTGATTGGTCTTCTAATACATGAGAATGGTTTAAGATTTCAAAATGTGTATGTTTATTCAAAAACCCTGCATCAACCGAAGTATATTTTTTTAGAACGAGTTTTGCAACGTGTACCAAGCCTTTCATTTCAGAAATATTGTGAAAATGAAGAGGTATTAAGTGTTCAAGACGCAAAACCGTATTCTGTTATCATATTTGATGATGTTGCATGTGAAAATCAAAATAACATGCGTGACTATTTTGCGATGGGGAGACATAAGAACATTGATTGTATTTATGTGAATCAAACATACACTAAAATCCCGAAACAGTTAGTAAGAGACAACGCAAATGTAATCGTACTTTTTAAACAAGATGAAATAAATATGAGGCACGTATATGATGAACATGTTAATACAGACATGACATGGATTGAATTTCGTGAAATGTGTTCTAAAATATGGAGGGAACCCTTTAATTATGTTGTAATTAATAAAGACTGTCCCAAGAATAAAGGTTGTTACAGAAATAAATTTGACACTTTCGTAGTCTTTGATTAGGAACATGAGTTATATATAAGACCGTTACCTGTGCGGTAATATTATTCGTCAGACAACCCCTAATCAATTGTGACCTATTTTAAAAATATGGATAAATCATTGAAAAGGCAAATTGTTGATGCAGCAGAAGCTGTGAAGAAAAAAGTACGAAAAATGAGAGATGATGAGATTAACAATAAACAAGCACTGGAATCGGTTTTCAAGCCTGTAACAGAACCTCTCAATTTAATTGCTAGCGCCAGTCAGCAAACTCCTCTCGTGCATGCTATGGAAGATGAAGAGACCGAAGTTCCATTTATTGATAAAACTTTGCACAAGGAACCTGACTATCAAAGCAGCAAGGAAGATGAAAACGAATACGAATCTGATAGCGACAGTGACATTTCATATAAATCAGTAGGTGATACGTCATCCTGGTCAGTATCTTCAGATGCGTTAACAGACATACCGTTTGGTGTTAGTGTAGAACGTGGGAACCTAATGTTAGGTTCTGCTCGCATAACTATCAATGATCAATACATCATCGTGGCAGGACGTAAATACCGTAATACGCCTGGTTTGAAGCAGTTGCTGTTAAAGAAAGACGTGGACCTGAACTTGGTTACAGATAGTGATATGCAACATTATAAATCGATGCTAATCGAAACAAATGCACATCGACGAGGCTTTGATCCAAGTAAGCCAATAAAAAGTTATAAGGGACAAAAATATTTGCAAGTAATTAAACCTCTTTTCAAACTGCGAAATACAGTTCAGGGTATCCAATCGAAAGGAAAAGGACTACCGCTGACAAAAAAAATGGAAGAAAAACGTAGATTTTGTGTATTGGGATGATCCGAACGAATTAGTGGAAAGGCTAAAATTATTAATTGCATCTCGAGATGCTGGTAACACAGGTTTAGACAACGAAATAATATCTATTATTGAAGAATTACGTGAAAGTAAAGTAATAAATAAGTAAAGTATTTTTTTTATGTTTCATTTTATCATTGACCATTCATTACAATACACCCTAATCATGAATGTCGATAAGTTCGGTCATTTTATTCATAAAAGAATGCGTTTATCAGAAATATTTGACTTTAACGAAAACGCATTACTAAAATCAGAAAATGGAAATTTCAATCTGAAAAATTCTAGATTGGGAGGAATTAAACCTCCCGTAGAATTAGACGATGCTGTTAATAAGGATTATGTGGATCGATTGAATACTAAAACGATAAGAGAATTTGATAAACTGATTGGTTCATTACGATCTCGAATCATATTAGACGTACACAAGATAGCTCAGGATACTTTAAAAGCAAAGATACCTGAGGTTTTAATTCAATTGGAAGATAAGTTTTACACTAAAGCAGATGTAAATAAATTAATAAAAAAGACTCCGTAATGTCAAAACAGCAAATTGTAAATGAAATACACAAAGCAGCACGAAGAAATTTTCTTCGACGTTGTGTTATTCTTAAGGGAATTGACGACTTGTGGCAAGCAGATCTTATGGACATGCAAAACTTGAGAACGTATAATAAAGGACATAATTACGTTTTAGTAGTGATTGACTGTTTTTCAAAATACGCCTGGACAGAGCCATTAAAATCGAAAAATAAATTTGAGGTTAGTAGGGCATTTGAACGTATACTGCTTAGCACTCATCGGCATCCTGTTAATTTACAAACTGATATGGGGACAGAGTTTTATAATAGCACGTTTCAAACGCTCATGAAGACGTACAACATTAATCATTACTCATCGTTTTCCACAAAAAAAGCTTCGATCGTAGAACGACTGATTAAAACGGTTAAAAATAAATTATATAAATCTTTTAGTTTGAATGGAAACTATAAATGGTTAGGTTCAACATTAGAAGATATACTGAAGACATATAACAACACAATCCATCGAACTATTAGATGTAAACCGGTTGATGTGAATAAATCTAATGAATCAGTAATAAAAGAAAATATTAAAAAAACATACAAACATATATCCATCAAACGACTGCCTAAGTTCAAAGTTGGTGACTGTGTTCGTATCAGTAAATACAAACACAATTTCGAAAAAGGTTACACCCCCAATTGGTCAACTGAACTATTTACTATTAAGAAGATAAATAAAACCATACCAGTAACATACCACATAGAAGATCAACGAAAGAAAGATATAGTAGGAGCATTTTATGAGCAAGAACTTCAAAAATCTAATCATCCTAATGTTTATTTGATAGAAAAAGTTTTAAAAAGAAAAGGACGTAAACTGTTCGTCAAATGGTTAGGTCTAAACGATGAAGAAAACAGTTGGATTGATAAAGCTGCAATAATGAGTTAAGATATATAACTAATGCTGATGTAACATTCCTATCATTACACTTCGAGTAATGCAGGGTGGTGGACTAGTAAATAACATAATCAATAATCTACCGTTTGAAGTTCATTTGCCTGGATACAATTATTGCGGACCAGGAACTAAACTTCAAAAACGTTTATTACGAGGTGATCGAGGTGTAAATAAGCTAGATGAAGCTTGCATGCACCACGACATTGCTTACGCAAATCATACAGATCTATCCCATCGTCACAAAGCTGACTTACAATTACTCAACATGGCCAAACAAAGACTTAAATCAAAAGATGCGGGAAAAGGTGAAAAGTTAAGCTCATGGCTAGTGAGCAAGGTTATGAAAGCAAAACTGAAGTCTGGTTCCGGAGTTAAAACCTTCAGAAGCTTGGTTTCAAAAATAAGAGCAAAAATAAAAAAATTGAAGCCTAAGAATAGTAAAACTTTGATTAAAGTTGCTTATTTAGCAGCTAAAAAAATGTTTCCAGAAATTAATCGAATTCGAGTACCGCGAGTAATACCTTTGCCAAAAACTGGAGGGGTCCTGCCTTTAATCCCTATTTTCGCTGGTTTATCAGCTTTAGGCGCTTTAGCTGGTGGTGCTGCTGGTATTGCAAAAACTGTAAACGATTACAAAGCAGCTCAGCAAAATTTGCGAGAAACAGAACGACACAATAAGGCTATGGAAGGTTCGGTGCTGGGCAAGGGTTTATACATTAAACCGTACAAAAATGGTAAAGGATTGTTTATAAAATCATCAAAAAACTAGAAAGTTTGCTACCTGATCGTCCTCTGACTAATGTAGATATTCAAAAGTATGCAAGAGACATCCCATATTTCCGAGGGATCTACATGAAGGATCAGTTACCAAGAAAACCGAAGAGAATTGAATGCGCTATTGTAAACTTAGACGATTCTAAGAACGAAGGAACTCATTGGGTAGCTTATGTTAAATTATACAAGTATTGTGAATATTTTGATAGCTATGGAGATTTAAAACCTCCAGCAGAATTAATGCGATATTTTAAGAATTGTAATGTTTATTATAACTACACAAGATATCAAAGATTCAATACAGTAAATTGTGGTCACTTATGTTTAGAGTACCTGCTAACTTTTTGGAATAAAAAATTATAAAATGTATGTTTTTCTTTGAATTCAAGCATTATCACAATGTCACTCACATTGTCAATAACTGGAAATTCGTCAACGTTATCTACATACTATCCAAATACATTGCAACTAGATGGTGCTTATGAGTGTGCCTTATTGCAATTTTCAACATTTAATTCAATTCCAAATGTTGACAAAAGTAATAATAAGTTTTATTATGGCTCTAACGAAGTTATTGAAATACCGGAAGGCACTTATGAATTGCAAGATATCAGTGATTATTTAAAAACTGAAATAAATGATGCAACTATAAAACTACTGTGCAATAACAATACGTTAAAAACTACTATTTTCTGTACAAAAGACATTGATTTTAACAAAGAAGGCTCTTTCAGAAGACTTTTAGGATACTAATAAGCAGATTTTAAAAGGTAATAAATGGCATGTATCACAGTTCCCAGTCAACATTTTACCTACGACCGTGATCAGGGTTGAATGTGATATTGTTAGTGGGTCGTTTATAAACAACGAACCAAGTCACATCATTCACGAATTTGCACTCAACGTGCCACCTGGATACAGGATCATAGAAATACCGAAGAACGCAATATACTTTCCGATAAATCAAAACAATATAAGCTGTATTCACATTAAGCTATTAGATATAAGGAATCGCTTAATAAATTTACGTGGTGAAGAAGTGCAGCTGTATTTGCATCTCAGACGAAAAAATGATTGACTACAATAAATATGTACCTCAACAAGTAAAACATATCAGTTCTACTCGAGCTATCCGCCATACAAGACCCCGCTCTAAGAAGAAAATAAAATTAACCAAAGACAATAAAGCATTCCTGAAAGCAATCGGATTACTAGAATGAATATCTTAGACGTTTTATCCACTCCGACTTACGACACCACGATAGAAGGTATAGAATTTCATTCTTACAAACCCTACGTAACAAGTTTTAATAGAAATGATGAAATACGTATACCTATCAACCAACAGGACCTGTACATATTACCGTCAGCTAGCACTTTATATTTGGAAGGAACCGTTATAGTCAGCAAAAAGGATCCGAAAGACAAAGCTACTAGTGTCCAATTCACCAACAATGCTCTACTTTACCTATTTCAAGATATTAGGTATGAGCTAAATGGAGTAGAGATAGATAAAATAAAAAATGCTGGTATAACTACAACCATGAAATCGTTAATATCAATGAATGAGAGTGAATCAAAGATGTCTAACGCCTGGGGTTGGAATATCGACGGTGTAAAAAATATTAACGAAGGAAGTTTTTCTGCTTCTATCCCACTTCGCAATATCCTCGGTTTTGCGGAAGATTTTAAAAAAGTCGTTATAAATAGTAGACACGAACTGGTACTGTTACGAAGTAACACTAATTTAAACGCTGTAAAACTTAACCCTGGGGAAGTAGTGGATGACATTCACATCAACAAAATCATATGGCGTGTACCACATGTTAAAGTATCAGACAAGGAAAAAATTTTTTTGCTTAAACTGTTAGAAAAAGATCGACCGCTTCAGATGATTTACCGAAATTGGGATCTGTACGAATATCCAGCTTTACCTAAAACTACAAAGCATACATGGTCTATCAAAACTGCATCTCAAATCGAAAAACCAAGATACGTCATTATAGGCTTACAGACAAATAGGAAAAATAGTGCAAGTTCTGACATGTCTCAATTCGATCACTGCAATGTTCGTGACGTAAAAGTGTACCTTAATTCAACTTATTTTCCATATGAAAGTCTTAACGCGAATTTTGCTAATAACAGGATTGCTTTATTATATGAGCAATATATCAGATTTCAACAGTCGTATTACGGACGTTGTCCACAACCGTTGTTAAGTGAGAAACAGTTTAAAGATTTAGCACCGCTGTTTGTGGTTGATTGCTCTAGACAAGCAGAGAATCTAAAGACGGGTCCTGTTGTAGATGTAAGAGTAGAAATTGAGAGTGATTCGGAACTACCAGATCAGACAGCCGCTTATTGTCTCATTCTGAACGACTGCATTGTTGAATACAAACCATTAAGTAGCATCGTAAAGAAGATATCATGAACGTAGATACCATCATAGTTGACCTCCAAGGATTTAAAGATATTCAAAATAATTTTATCGTGAAGGAAGTGGCCATTGTAAGTCAGGAGCTTACACAAACATTCTTAGTAAAACCACCATATTCGTTTCATTATTTGTCTGATGAAGAAAAGAAGCAAGTAAGATGGTTAGAAAGAAATCGAGGAATTTACTGGAGTGAGGGTTACATAGATTATAGAGAATTTCTACGTGTTATAGTATTATATCTCGAGAATAAAAAAATAATGACAAAGGGTTTGGAAAAAATACAGTGGATTAAAGAATTGTGTACAAAGTGTGAAGTGATTGATATTGGTGAAAAGGGATGTCCTAATCTTCCAACATTAAAAAAAAAATTTTTAAAAAATAAAACTGACTTTAACTGTGTGCATCATAAAATTAACTGTGCATTAAATAATGCTATATGTATTAAAAAATGGTGTTTTGATAATCACATGTATATGTTTGATTTGTTTAGAAAAAATAAAACATAATTGATTTATAACTAATAGCAGTTTTATTTATTATATCATCATACCTATACACTAAACATACAGTGTTCATATTTCATTATCATAAATCTTAATAACAAGAAATTAAATACTTATATACTTTAACTACTTACTGCATAAATTTAAACATTTTGATTACATCTAAATTTTTAATTATTTACAGTAAATGAAATTAAAATAGTAACATTTCTTATACCAACACACCTTTAATATTTACACATAACTAGAGTCTTCACATAGTTTTTTCGATATTTTGTTCACTAATCTTTCTGCCTCATCCATAATGTTGTCCACTGATTCACTCACTACGTATTGCGCACTGATCAGTATATTATTATCATCATCACTGAGGTCTACCACTTGTATTTGAAGGAGTCTTAAGCCTTTTTTCTTTTGATTATTGATCACGTAACTATTAAGTTGCTTCCGTTTTTGAGGCTCCCGCCTCGTCCTTGATTTTTTATTGACCGGTTCGTCTTGTGGTTCAGGAATATGCCAGCTTGGATTTGGGCTCGGAAATCTTTGACCATACTGAGAGAAAATATCAGGTGAATCATTCATTATTGTTGATAATCTGAAACAATAATAGAAATTATTTATTTGTACATATAAAAGGTAATCCTATAATCATAAGATTCGTAAAATATGTATAGGTACTTACGATTTATTAAATCGATGTGATCACCACAACAAGCACCAGCTTAATGATTAATAAACTAATATTATTGTACGGCGAATGCATAGTGTAACATAAAACTTATGACACAATTTGATGTTTCCTTCCAACAAGTTTGAACTTGTTTCTCGAGCACAATGAGTGTTGGAAACACCTGACTAATATTATATTTCAAAACTTTATATGTTTTGTATGGCAGTTACTTACTGAGAAAAATTATATCATGTTTTGACAGGTTTGTAAATTATACAACAGGTTTCAACTTGTCTTTGTAAGTGATATATTTCAAAAACTTTATAACCTTATTTTATACCAGTTAATTACTGATTAACAATATCATCGTATGTCAACAGGTTAAAGCTTGTAAATCCTTCGACAAGTTTGAACTTCTTTCTATATATTTTGTATAGGTACCTACCAGTTAAACACTGAGAGACAATAATATCAACAGGTTTGAACATGAATGCCAGTTAATTACTGAAAACAATAACAGGGTACCTTTTTATTGAATGTACGACTGGCTTCTATTTGGTATAGTACATTCATAGACGTGGTAGGTAGGTATTACTTAAATGGATAAAAATAAAAGAGTCTATATATTCACACAAATGTATTTATTTTCACATAAAACTTACAATTTATTTTACTACACAGCTATTTTTAATATCTTTAAATAATATTTACGTTACATTAGCACATAGTATTCTATAACTATTTATTACTCTGTATACAGTAGAAACATTTAATTTATAACTAATAATTTAGAAATATATAGATACATTACTTTAATATAGATGCATTACCCCAAGCTAAAGTAGATACTTTATCAGGTAATAGCAAACGTTTATCGTCATTGCTAGAAAGTGCTATTTTATTAACACTCTGTGTAAATATTTCATGTTTGATTGACCTAAAGAGTAAATTTTTCTTGCGGATGACATTACAATTATACAAAACATTTTTATAATCTATCATATGTAAATTTTTCGTTACACTTTTTTTTGTTCCCTTTGCTTTCTTTATTGTTTTGTCTAAAGTTTTTATACAGTATAGCTTTGAACGCAGTCCTACAAATTCTTTAATTATTTTACCTCCCATTTCGTCCTTAAAGAGCCCAGGTACTTTTTTATTAATAATTGGCAGGCCAAACTTGTTATCAGAATTGTAATTGCTAGTATCAAAATATTTAAGGAAATAATTTTTAATATCTTTGTAAAAGTCATTCGTATTTACATTATAAACAAGACTATCAGTGTCAGTATAGCATAATTCAACATTATTGCCATAAAATGGTTTTATAGTAGAATAGTGAAAATCGTACATATGACTCTTTGATAATTCTAACACAGCGAAACCTATGTATATCGGTTTATTAAGAATAACACGCGAAGGTTTCATTTGTATTGCTACCAAATCATCTGAAAATACTGAAGCACTATGAAAATATGGGCTGGCGATTAGTTTTTCAGCACATGTTGATTTCTTGGTCTTATTTTTTAAATCATGCCATTTGTTTACTAACTTTAAATCAATTTTATGCTCATTGTTTTCTAGAGTTTTACCAAAAATACTGTTGTTTAGTAATTTAAAAAAATCTTGTTCAAACTGTGACTCGTCTTTTTGACGTAAATGAGTGTTAAGATCAATATATTTTTTTAAAAAATTACTTTGCTTAAAAACGATAGCGCGATGGATCTTTTTCAATATTAAACCGTGACGTATGCATGTTTTTAAATGAGTATAATGAATAACATAGTGGTATTTATCATACAAGTTTGGTATTAGTTTTTTATTCTTACCACCAGGGGGCAAGCACTTTTCTGGACAAAATGGAAAGTCATTGTGTTCAGTGTGTAAATTCTCAGGGTATGTTAAATCAACTTCGAGAATATATCCATATTCCACGTTATCACTAATATCAGTCAAGTTCAAATGTAAATTATCTATTTCATTGCTCGACATAAATCTAAAATCTGAATACGGCAAATATTGACACATGCTATGTCCATATAAATTGTTACAGTCTAAATAAACGATGAATGAATTTTGACGAGTCTGATCGTAAGTATCTAAATATTTGTGATTGGCTTTTACGTGTCGTTTGAAACACATACAAATACCTCCGCGAATACCTTTTTGTATCATTCTAAAAATTTCTACATCGCTAATAAGGTCTAATTTAACGCTTGTTTTCAAAAGCATTGCATCGAACGATAGACTTGGTGCTGTCAGGTAAAATGCCGGATCAAGATTATAATACCGTTTGCAAGTTTTTCTAAAACTTTCAAACACGTCTGCGAGCAATAACACATCGGTTTTAAGATATAAATCTGTGTACATACCCATATTTTTTATATCAAACTCTAACCAAATGGAATGCGCGTGTGCATAGTCGTCATCAGTGATAAGCTCATTTGTCAAGGAGTTATAAAAATTAGTTTTGCTGGGCAAACACGTATCTTCATAACGGTTCAATTGTGACATATAATCATACGGATATACTCCTTTTCGAGTAAGGAGCTCAAATTGTCTTGTATCAGGAAAATACGATTTGAGTAATTTAAACTCTTGTTTTTTCATTGTATTAACAAATTTTTCTAAACTAGTCCCTAAAAAC
Source organism: Selenia dentaria (assembly GCA_917880725.1). Taxonomy (NCBI): domain Eukaryota; kingdom Metazoa; phylum Arthropoda; class Insecta; order Lepidoptera; family Geometridae; genus Selenia; species Selenia dentaria. The sequence goes on from OU862883.1 coordinate 35,754,626, forward strand.
TTGAAAGAATCTACAAAGCGAACCTTTATACTTTCTTCTTTCGAAATAGGAATGAACTTTGTGAGCGAAATATAGTTTTCTTTTGTTTTAGGTATTACTTTTAAAGACCCAGGAGCTTTGCCTAATTCTTTAATGAAAAGGTGACAGTCATAACCTGATAAATTATGAAAAAACACTGGTAAAAATGTAGGCAATTTATATTGCAAGTTACAATAACTATGAGCCGTGCCGCGATATTTACCGGTCAAATGACAGTGGTCTCGGACCTTATCACCAAACAATAAATTCTCACAAATATGACAAGTAACCGAGTTATCAAAGTCATGAGCATTAGTATCGGTGTAAATCATAGGAACTTGTTTTTTAAAAATATTGTAAATTTTTTTTGCATCTTTATAAATAGAATTTACAAATTTTGATATGCAATCCAAACCACGGTAAGAAACGTACCTATTGTATTGTTTGTCTAGCGCACACGTAATATGATAAGCAAAAGCGATAGGCACATGTCGTTGACGTGTTACCGTATGCGATTTACTCGGATCAGGGTCACAGGACTGAAATCGTTCTAGCATTGTTTCAAAGTCTGCGTATATAACAAATGGTACAGTTTGCTTTCTGCTAAAATTTTTAAATTGTATAAATGAGCCCTTCGGGGGTAGTTCCGTAGCGACACCTCCACAACTATGTGAATCAAGGGCATCGTATGTATTAAAAAATATTAAACACACATCACAAAAATGCAATTTACCGTGATGTTTTGTGATTTGATTTTTAACAAGTCGCGGTAAATCTTTAATTAGACAGTAATGTGACAAATCATTGCTTTCTAGATAAAGTAAATGAATAACATTTTTCTTTAAATTATTTGATTTATAAAGCGGTCCTACTACAGTATATTTTTTTAACCCATAGATATAAACACAAATTTCAGGATTATTTACTTCAAACTTAGCAATATCTGAGAAAGTTAATGGAAATTGTATGCCTTCTATATTTAACACATCCCGAAAATCAGGGTAAGACGATACTCTTTCAGGATGACTTTTGGCTGGGTATAACGCTGCAACGACTGACCATAAAAAGCAATAATCATCCTTATTTCGAATATTTACACAAGCTTTTTTAGATTTTATAGTAGCCGGTAACTCTATAAAGCCTGAACCATGCAAAGGTTGATATTTGTTAATATTTACTTCTAAGTGTGAGCTACTTAAGAATGTCCAACCACTATCGCGATCCTGAAATTCTTCAATCTTTTTTGTTAAAATGTTTTTAACTTGAGATATTAAGGGTTCGTATTCATAGTTTTGATGAAGTGTATAATTTTTTGTAAAGAAGGATTTCATCTCTTGAGAGTCATTTTTAAACATTAAAAACAAAGCAAAATATTCAAAGTTAATTTTCACGCATATATGTTGTTTAAGAGACAAGGTTATTAATGACCTAATCTTTTCATGAATGTTATTTAAAAATGAAATCAAAGAACAGTTTTCATATTGATTTACAATTCTATAGGACGCAATGCGGTTTCGAAATGCAGAATTTATTAATTCAACACCATCACAGAAATAAGAAATACTTTTATTCTTGTGATTAGTACTACGTAAGTGACCTACCCAGTGCTTGCGCTCAACAGATGTATTACAGATAGTACAGAAAGGCATTTTAGAATAACTTATTAAGTATCTCAATAAAAGTACAGTGCTACACAATAAAAAAGAATGATCTAATTAAAATCAATATTATCGCTAAAGTACGTAGGCTCTGTGTTATTAAATAAAAAAAAAAAAAAGGATGATCTAATTGATCTAATAATATCCCAAAAAGAACAAATTACCTAATCTATTTAAAATTAATATTATCGCGAAAGTACGTAGGCTCTGTGTTATTAAATAAATCATGTGCTCGTTGCATGAATTTTTGCAGCGCATTCCACTGCACAGAGCCTCGGTCTAATTGAACTTTTAACGCTACTAACGCCTTTCTCCACCGATCTTCGCGAGGGATGGAGATCACGTCGCTCTTAGCGTAAACTTTGATGTCTACGTAAAATTCTCCCGACAAAACCGCTTGTCTTCTCACCTTCCCGTTATCGACGCGGGCCACGAGAGACGAGCCGAGATCACTGTGTGTAGTAGGGGGTCGCTCCACATCCACTTCTAGGCCGAAGAGATCAGTGGGCTTATTTCCATTGTCAGAGTTTTTTCTGTAAATAAAAATAATAAATTACTACCTATTGCGAAAGAGCCTAAGGTTGAGATCTATAGATGTTTAATAATAGATTGAAATGGACTAAGTTAATTGACAGTTATTACCTAGGTATATTTTATTTAAAGTTTTAATGTTTATTTGTTACACTATTTAATTAAGGTACTAGGTAATGTGTCCATGGATCAGGGTGAACAGTACTATTGTTCAATATTAAAACCAAAAATTACAAATTAATTACGTTCTAAATTTAGATCGGGTTGAAGCGCGGTCACGTGCTAGCTCTACGTACAATTTACTACATCAACAAAACTACCATAAAAAATCGTTGTCACCCTACAACCTTGCTATGAAATTTATTAGTATACTACATCACTGGACACAAATAATATTAATTTACGTATAAAGTAGGTAATACAAAGCAAAACATTTTCAAAGTTAACACAAGTAATAGAATATACTCGATGAAATAAACTTACGTATAACTGAGATATTTGGTTCCCACTTTAACATATTGCATATGAATTCAAATTACAGCGTAAATACAACCTGTTGTGGATTTCGCGTGACATTGGCTACTTCCACACATGGTTTATCGTTCATTTGTCCTCAGAGACGTTTTAAGCAATTACTATCTCCTTACTGAATGTTTTACCCATGATTAACCTTAGTGGTTTAACGTTGAAATAACTATATTACCTACTAAAAGTTTTGTACAAAAAGAGAATCTTTAATATTTGTTATGTGTTTTAAATCGGAGTAGAAGACTTATATGTATAATTGTAACGGACTATATCTAATACTGGAAATGTAAGTAATGTAAGTAAATTAAATGTAAGTAAATTACCTTAATTTTGACTCGTGAGGCTTGGAAACGGTGACACTGTTGGATGTACTCGTAGCTTGTGAATCGATCACTTTGCGTTTCGTCGCCCTTTTCTTCAGCTGCTTTGCTTGCGGCGGTGCTTCAACCACTACGGAACGGCTGTTGTGAGAATATTCGCTTTCGGAGGTAGACCTGCAAATAAGACACAAAGATTAATAATTTATAAAACACCAACTTTGTCTGCGACCTAATCCTGGTATCACGAGAAAAGATAACCTATATGTTTCATTAAAATCTGTACAAATATATTTTTAAACATCCAAACATTGCACTTATAATGTTAATAAAGATTGATACAATCACTAAGTATTGTTAATAACTTAGTTAATGATTAGGATTGTTATTCATTAAACCACAAACATGATTATTTAGATAGATAGCACTTACTTACATTTTCGTTGTAGCTTTCAACAGTTTTTAAGCGCGTAGCAGCAAGTATATCCAGCCGGTGGCAGCGGGCAGAAACCAGGATCCGTAGTTGTCACGTTAAGACAAAGGAGTAAAGTAATTTATCAAACCAAATTGATCGAGTTTTTATATAGAGAAATCGTCCATTCAGCAAACTATGTTACTTTGAAAATATACTTAAAGTTCTTTGTTTTAAAGAATCGTGAGTAATTATTGTCGGTTACGACCATTTAAATTAAATCTTTCCCATCGATTCCGTCAAATTGACTTTTTTGAGTAATGAAATATAACACTTTCGTATATTCAAAGCCACCAATAATCGCCGCAACTTCTTTGAAATAGATACCCGTGTACTTGTTCATAAAACATAATTACCTAAGCGTAATATATGAACTAGTGTTTGTCCACGACTTCGTACGCGTTAAAGTTACAATTAAATTGTATCATTTTTACTATAGTTATTTTTGTCTTTAGTACCTATTTGATGAGGACAGGAATCATACAAATAAATAAAGGACCTATCCAACCGTTCTCCAGTTGTAAATTGTGTTAATAATACAATTTTGTTTTATCTACATGTACCTATAATACTTTATTTATATAGATTAAATCATATTTCGGACATTGAAAGATTTCATTTAAAGGCTACGTAGTAATGTTTTAATATAGACCGCAAAATGCTCGAATCATCATAAATGTATTCCCACAACCTTGACACACACATGCACACACACATGTGAGTAGTTACTTTAATACGACCCGTGCAATACTTAGAAATGTACATTATGCAGCTCAGCAGTTTTATTACTTTGTAGCTTTTAATAACGTAATTCCAATGTCACTTCACGAAGAAACGTGAAAGAGTCAAGTTTATACATTCTAGTGATGATATTTCAGCTAAACCTAAAGTGTAATAATTTCGGTCGGCGATAGGTAGTAAAGTAGTGCAGTGAAACAGTTATTTATACTAATTTCGCTCGATGATAGGTAGTGAAGTAGTGCAGTGGAACAGCGCCCAGACCAAACACTCGATGATATCTTAATCAAGGTAAGCTCATATGTTGCACGATCTCGAAGTATTATTGGGCGTCCTACTCCACCGAGAGTGGATGAGGCGAACGGAGTGAGCCTCAGAAACGGAAGGTGGAGTAGGACGCCCAATAATACACTACTCGTGTATCATAATTTCTCTCCGTCCAAAGGTTGTCTGGAAGAGATCGCTTATAAGCGATAAGACCGCCTATTGTACAACAGTATTGATAATTGTATATTAAATGTATCCACGTTTGTTTTATGTACAATAAAGCGTTATCTATCTATTGACATGGGTCCATATATAAGATACAAACTTGATATATGACCGACCGTGAGCTTATATATGACCATCATCTGCCAAAATAGTTCAAACTCTAATAATACAGAGATAAAGTTTTATATTCCATAAACAATATTATTTGGGATAAAACGTAATCTTAGAAAGTTTGGCGAAGACTGAAGGTGTTTGCTAAAGTCACAAAAAAAATAAAAACGTGGAGGGATCAAAGGGATGAAATTGCTCGATTGAGCGAAAAATAAACTGTTAGAAAATGCAAAAAGTTTAAAAACAAAAGACAAAATAACAGATTTTTGATCTAGAGAATAAATTACATTTACTCGTATTTTGACTTTGAGTAGAATACCTAAATCGACATGTACTATTAAATAGATGTGTTTATTCATTCATACTTAGATTTAATATTAAATTTACATTTGCAGGTGTGCACATATTAAAACTTCTTACTGAACACAAATATGTAAGAACTGCTATTCAGTTAAGATACAATAATATACTATGAATGAATTGTGTTTACATAAGTACAATAGACTACACGGAAGCTTTTATCTCGGTGCATTATTTGTATTAGTACAAAATTATTACAGATAGGTATTTTTATACATTTAGGTAAAGATTATCAAGCTACGTACAGAAGACAAAGGAAAGGGGCGACAAGATTAAATTAAGAATGTTGAAAAGGTAGGAAGTTAGTTGCAAATTGGACTAGGATCCCAGAAAACTTTTGTTGAGGAAGGCTTTTTTACCGATCGTTTGGAGAGAGCTATAGGGCTCATTTAAGGCCTTATGATGACCAAAAAGTACGTGATTTTTTCGGATTGGAATGGTTTATCGATTTTATATAAGCATTTTGATGCATCCTTCACTTCCATTTAACAAAGGGAAAATTAACATTGGTTTTTTGAGTATCAACTGTTTCTCAAGCGGTATTTAATTATTACCCCGCGCACGTATAGATCTCGTGTTTGCGTGTAAACGGCTTTACGCGTTACAATAAACAAGAGTTGTCGACTATTGGCGCCGTTATGTAATGTAATGGAAGTATCGTTTATAGGTGCCGTTATCTTTATGGTAATGGGACACGGATTTGTAATGAGGGTTTATACGGTTACATGCTTTCTTAATTATGAGGATTTTTTAAAAAAAAATTGCATTGTTTGAATGTGTTTCATTTCGACTAAAGCGGGAAATTATATTTAAAACAGCATTGTATTGCCGTTTTGTAGCTAGTATGAGGTACTACGTACATGGTTATAAAATTTACGCGACGGGTAAAATCGTTCTATATACAGACGATTCGACGACCCCGTTAGCTTAGTTGTAGGTAGTTGTGCTAAGTTGGTAGGACCTTAAGTCAATAACTCTATTTACTCATGCACTCACGCACTTGTGACCACGATCAAAGCCAATGACTCACGCATGAAGTACCTAGAGAAAAGAGACCAAGAATTTACAATTTTTTAATCGACAATAGCACAATTACAAGGTGAACTTAACGTGCAGGCTCAGTATGGGCTAGTGAACGAAATAGAGTAAGTGGGGATACCAGAGTCCCCGGCAGAGAACCTCCAGCACACTGTTCAGCTAGCAGCTCAAAAATTGGGAGTAGAGCTGGAGGACAAGGATGAGGACTGGATCACTCGGGTTGGACCTCGTCGTCCCGCCGTACCGTCCAGTTTGCCTGAGGGAGGAAGCAAGCTGCCGCGGCCAATCGTCGTTCGTTTCCTACGTAAGTCTAAGCGTGACCAGATACTAAAAGCGTCCAAATCACGGAGAAACATAAGCAGCGCTGACTTAGATGCCCCTGGCGCACCACAGAGGGTGTTCTTCAACGAGGGGCTTACTAGAGAAAACAGAATATTATTTCGCGATGCTAGGAACAGGTCAAAAAAAGAAGGTTACGCGTTTTGCTGGTGTAATCGTGGAGCGATTTATGTCAGGCAGCGTGAAGGAAAAGCAGCAGTGCTTCTACGAGGACAAGCTGATCTTGACCGATTATTTGTTAATACTGCTACTTCACACGCTGGTGACGAAATCGGGTCGTAATAATCTGGTTGTCTATGTTGTGGTACAAGTTATAGTGTTAAACAAATTATATTCATTAAGTGGTTGCTTATCTTTTTGTAATGCTATTGAGAAATATTTGGCTTACTTTGATATAAATATATTTATAACTCTTTTCTTGCTATCGCTTTGTTTAAACGTTTGCTTACTTTGGATTACTGATATTGTCGGGTATACACTGTATAATATAGAAGATCTTTATTTGGGTGCATTTATTGAAGTGTTGAACGGGATATTGTTTATTGTTTATATAACTACTCATTTTAATGACTATGAAGCTCAAACCAAAAGGATGTGTTTGAACTTTTTGTTCAATATATACACGGGCAGATTATATCGAAATCAATTAAAGCAGAGTACATATCCGCATAACTTTTGTAATAATATTTGCTTACATCGTATGGAATCGAAAGGAGCTAATTTCACATATATGTTTATTATTGATACGATTACTGTAACCATGGTAAAAGTAGCGACTATGCGCAATGTTCAGATGTACAGATATGTTATCTACTATCAAGCCAAAATTGATGTTTTACTTATATTTTTCGAGGTATATAAATATACGGATTATCTCGGAACTCGGACAAGATTTGTTCACAATGATGCTGGATGATAATATCGGGGATGGTTTGGATAGGGTTCGTATTAATTGTCGGGTAATAAATGAACCAGAACAATGTAAAAGTACTTTTTTGGACGAACATAACTTTAAGGCTTTAGCTTTCAATATTAGAAGCAGAACGAAAAATTTTAATCAATTTCTTGTTTTTTTATCTCGGTTGGATGTATAGTATGACATAATTATACTAACGGAGTGCTGGCTGAATGACGTCACAGCTATTCCCAACCTCCCAGGGTATAATGCTCATCAAACTTTAAGATATAGTAATCAAAATGGTGGCGTGGTTGCCTATGTCAAATCTTCATGGGATGTTATAGTGTCAGAGCCCCAAATCGAGGAAGCCGACTGCCTACAAATCAATTTATCTAAAACAATGGTAGTGCTCGGTATTTACCGTTCACCTTCTAACAGGAATGTGGAAAACTTTTTAACATCATTAGACACTTGCATACTGTCTTTGGGTAATCAATCAATTATTGTGGCTGGAGATATTAATATCAATATACTTGATTCATTGTCTAATACACAGTGTCTTGAATACGTGACCTTCATGGCAGATAATGGCTTTTTACCTGCTATCACCGAGCCCACACGAGAAACTGCATGTCTAGATCATATATATGTGAAAGGCAAAAGTTATAATAGCTGCATAGGGATTGTTTGTAATAGCACACTTACTGATCATAACATGGCAATGATTGGAATAAACCTAAGTATAAGTAAAGCTCAAAGACCGACTCGTTTTATTTTAAAACGAAATATTGCTGGTATCAAAAACGATCTGGAATCTGTTGATTGGTCGTATTTAAAAACCTGCGACGATGTTAATGAAGCCACTAATGTCTTAACTAAAACTTTAATATTCTTGAAAAACAGACTCGCACTGTGAAGGTGTCCAGATCCACATATAATTTAAAGCCCTGGATTACGCCCGGATTAATGCGATGCATGCGTCATCGTGATAAGCTCCACATGCAAGTCAAAACAGACCAAAAGAATAAAAATTTACAACTTTCGTACACCCGTTATAGAAATTTTTTCACTGATTTATTGCGTAAATTAAAGTCTGACTATGAAATTGCTGAGTTAGAAGCAAATAAAAAGAACCCTAAAAAGCTTTGGAAGACCATCAAAACGGTGTGCAACATTAAACCATCTAAAACTGAAACAAACGAACTTTTATCCCATGCTGGTAGTAATAACGAACTAGAGTCTCTTGATAAATGCAACAGACACTTTACTACCGTAGGGCAAAAAAGAGCTGACAAGATATTGCAAAATATGTCTAAATCGTAAAATGAGTTAGCGGATTCCGTCAGAATTTCCCGTACGCCAGCTGATTCATTCTTTATGGAGCCTACAGACTGCAGAGAGGTTGGCAGTTTAATCTTAGGACTTGCGAATGACAAAGCGCCTGGTATAGACGGCATAAGCAACTCACTACTTAAAGATCTTAAAGAAGTGTTGGTTGAACCTTTGACAATGATTTTTAACAGCAGTATGGGGACTGGAATATTTACGGATACTTGGAAGAAGGCATTGGTCTGCCCAATTCACAAAAGTGGACCCAAAAATATAATAGATAATTACCGGCCTATTTCACTATTATGCACTTTTTTTAAGTTACTTGAAAAGCTCGTAAATAACAGGCTAGTAAAGTTCATTGAATCTCGGAATCTTATTTCTGATAGACAGTTTGGATTCCGTAGAGGGAAATCTACTGAAGATGCTGTATCCTTACTAACATCCATAGTGTCATCACGTTTAAATGAGAAAAAGTGTTGCGTAGGCGTATTTCTTGATTTAGCTAAAGCCTTTGACACTGTCTCCGTTACGATTCTATTAAAAAAGCTGGAGAGCATGGGCATACGTGGAAGCACTTTAAACTGGTTTAGCAGCTACCTCAAAGAGCGGAAACAGTGTGTAAGGGTTGGATCTGCCAATAGTGGGTTAGAAACTGTTTACTTTGGAGTTCCACAAGGGAGCATCTTAGGGCCAACGTTGTTCATACTGTATATCAACGACATACATGAACTCTCAATAGCAAACGCTGATATTTTGTGCTATGCTGATGATACAGCGGTTTTATTTAACGGGACAACATGGCAAGAGGCTCACTCGGCTGCTGAATTGGGAATGTCTAAGATACAGAACTGGTTACTATATAATCTTCTAACATTGAACACAAAAAAGACCTTGTACACCTGTTTTCATAAAACTTTGACTTCTGCTCCGACATTGTCTAGTATTAGAATACACACCTGCAACGGCATCAGTGCTTTATGTAACTGTGAACAACTCAAAAGGGTTAAGGAAACAAAATACCTTGGTGTTGTAGTGGACGAAAATCTTTCATTTAAATCGCATATTCACATGTTGTCCGGTAGGATCAGAAAAATTACCAATGTCATGAGGCAACTTCGTGATGTGGCAAGTTTTAACATTTTAAAATCGGTGTACTATGCATTGTGCCAGTCCTTAATAATGCATTGCATCACCTGTTGGGGGTCGGCAGCAAAAACTGTTTTAATAGAATTAGAAAGAGCTCAACGCTCTGTTCTTAAAGTTATGCTAAAAAAGCCTCGCACATACTCCACAGAGTGTGTGTACAGAGAGAGCCAAGTGCTTAACGTGCGTCAGCTTTTTATTTTAAAGAAATTTTTATCTGTGCACAAAGAAGTTATTTCTTCTGAAAACTATGATTCTCTGCTGAAGCGTAGAAATTACAAACTTCCTAAAACTTTGGTTACTACAAGGTTTGCTCAACCTCACGGCGAATTCATTAAAACTCACATTTACAACATGGTCATCAAGCATTCTGACAAAAGTCTTAAAAATTTAACTGTCCGTCAAGCTAAACCAGTGGTGCAAAAATGGTTATTAACATTGAACTATGATGAAACTGAAAAAAAAATCAAGTTATGTAATAAGTTCCTTAGAGCAGATTATTTTGTCTTAGTTTTACAATTTTGTTCATATATTATCTCGCACTTAGTTTTATTTTTAATAGTTGCATTAAGTTTTTTATTTTTATTATTTATGTATTATATAATAAGTAAAAATCTATATTATTCTATTCATATTTAAGAACATTTGATACATTCTAAAGGGTACTCTTTTACATATAAGTATTATTTCGTCAGCTGAGGTGTAATGTCAAATTAGCAAATCTGAGCCAGGTCGCCACGATACAGGCTGAGCCTAGTGTGGCGATCATTAGATAAATCTGCATCATTATTGAAATCTCTCTGCATTAATACCTTGTATGCCTAGTTTAGTTTTAGTTTTAATTAAATTTGTTTATATTTTAGCTTAAGGTATTTTATGCAGCAAATAAATACATTTTCATTTTCATTTTTTTTCATTTTTCACTCCATATCACGCTCAAACTGTTCAAACTAAGTGCGACTTACAAATGATCAAGTTGTACACTTAATATATCGCATACAGTACAGAACAAGGTGAATGAAGGCTGGTCCTCACACAGTATTCCATCCGGATTGGTCAAGTGGCTGACTGATACCGTTCTGACCCCGGAGCAGGAAGTCGGCTCCAGTTACCAAACACTTTGATGTCTGAATGTCAACACACGGCGACCGTCAAAGTGATGTGATATAAGGCAAGCTTAATTGCTCATTTTTGGATTATTTACAAGTGGTTCCGTTACTTAGGGGATAGTATCTTCCAGTATGTGTAGTTGTGTACAGATGTACTCGTACTTCGAACACTTATGGAATATATAAGAAGAATACATAAGGAACGATAAAAGAATGAATATTGCTAGTTTCGCCCCGAAATTCACCTGCCTGATGACTGATACCTCATTGTATCTCCAAGAGTCTTAGACTTCCAAATAAGTTCACAGTGTGAACATTCGTAGTGGGCACGAGCTATTAATTACAGGACAAGTCGTGAGCAGTTTCAATTAAGTAACAATTTTAGGTCAAACTGACATATCTACATGCGTTATATAGGTATATACACTGAAAACCTTGGAGATTGTGATCTACACTTGTGTTTAATCCTTTGGTGTTATATAACAACGATATCGAATACAAAGCCTACTCGACAGTTCTCACCGTCGACCCTGAATATAATCCGCTTCAACAATAGCGTCTAAGCCTCTAGATGTATCTATTATTTCATATTCCTACAGGTTATGATAAGAGTTCCTTATCCGTAAATTAAAATGGGTTTTATAATATAAGGCATACAGATTTTTCAGTTGTTCGTTTTTCCTTTTTGGGAACGGAACTATAAAAATAAATCTCGTAGTGACGCGCAGAATGTCAAACCGCTATATATAAGGCACTGCTATGGGATGCAACACTGCAGTGTCATCCAGAGCTTTGAGCTTCAAGGTTTTTGTAAGGTTTATTTCTGTAAACCTTGTTGTTATCAAAACATGAGACTTAGCTCATTAGACTTCGCTCAATTTACACCTTTATGAAGAATAAATACATTTTAGTTCAAAATCGTCAAAATTCTTCATACTATGTTTTACCCTTCTTTAAGTGAAAGTCAAAGACAAAATCTTTTATTCAATTTAGGCATTAAAAATGCACTTATGTAGGTTAGTTTTTTATTATAATGAGTGAGTGAGTGGCATATTATCATTATTAGAGTTAATTTTGAAAAACTGCTTGACACGATTAGAAAAAAACTTCTTAATCAAACAATTTCAGTAACTGTGTACTTATCTTGTCTCAGTTATTAATAAACATATTATGATATCAATTATCGTCGCCTCTTCGTTTGTTCCGTTATCATAAATATATATCTCAACGCATCGTAGGTACCTTAAAATAGAAGGTAACCTGAAATAATCACATACAATAAATTGATGTTGAGGGTATGCGAGAAAAGTGACAGGCAAGCCAGTGGCGCTCCGACCGCTGAATAGTGCGTATTGTTTCTAATCGTGGAGTCTCGTATCTGTGTAAAACTGCAGTTTTCTAATCACCCTTAACACCAACGATCGGCTGGACACCAGCACAACCTCCGGAGTCTGGACATCATATGTGCTTGACTCAATCAAGATTCGCAAGGCTGACGACTCGTGAACTAATCAAAGGTGGATTAGATGGAGGTAAACATTTAGAATCGTGGCGCCTGAATTCGTGGGGGAGGGGGGGTTCGGGTAGTGCCACCCCGGAAACCCCACCCGCCGGAGACCATTAGTTTTCGAGTTATGTTTGTTTAAGTATTTTGAGGTTAAGTACTGCATTTCGATCTACTACCACCCCCGCGTCGGCTCTGCAATCCGACAAGACTGCTTGAAATCGGGGTGCTATGAGTCGGTTCTGTCACTGACTTCGACCTATTCTAACTAACTATAACTAACCTATAGGTATGTCACAGACAAGTGACTTTGCCAGTTCATTAGATAGCTACTGATATACTATTGTGCACAAATTTGGAACAAAAGTAGTTTGATGAAGCGCTCGCCGGCCGCTACCGCGGCACGCTCGCTACGCTCGCTCAGCTCGCGCCTGGTGGGTCACAGTTCAAACCTAACCTAACCTATAGGTTTGTCACAGACAAGTGACATTACCAATTCATTAGGTACTAATATACTATTATGCACACATTCCTACTAGTATGGGTCTGATAATTAAAATTGAAAAACATTTTTTTATTTTTAGAACTTATATTTTATAGACATAATTTATAGCATTTATAGTTTCGATGAATGGGTCTTTTATCAAAAGAAAGCGCAGAAAAACAGGAGAAAACATTCACGTACACTCGGAAGTAACGGAATGACGCGAGTATTCCGACAGTGACATTACGCTATCTTCGATGTTTGCGTTCCGTTTCAAGAACTTATATACAACGTACATGTCAAAAAAGGCTAAAAGTTACCCAGAAACGTTTCGTTTTACGCATTAATGTCATTTATGTCACCTGTCACTATCAAAATTACGGTGTTTTATTGAAACTTTAAAAAACTATTTAGACTATTTTGGCGTGTCTCCGGCAGCTAAAATGTTGTAAATACGCTTTATACAAACCCCTTCAACCCACCCACAGTTTTTGTTTCACCAAATTCAGGGGTCACGATTCTAAAGCCAACCCTAGATGGAAGCTGCGTGAGAGGTGAGTCATACCCAGGAACGCACTATTTGTTTATTGTCTCTGACATCTCGCAGCCCCTACGAAAATCAAATTACGAGATTTATTACAATTGTCCCAGTGTAGTAGTTTAGCCATCAACTATTTCGGCTTGGTGCGGATGCTACAACGTTTGTGAAATGGGCCGCGTTAGTAAAAGTTTTCTAATTTTGAATAAATGTTTGTATTCGCTGTACAAATGAAATAGAAAATATTGTTTGAATTGTACCTACACCTTCAAAGTTAATAAATTATGGAAAGTGATATTTAACTAGCCAAGTAAATAAGTACGTTTACTTCAAATTCTAATTCAAATTCATTTATTTTCATACCTCTTGTGTACCCATATTGCTCATATGGGTACACAAGAAAATATACAGATGGAAAAGTATTAATTATAGAACACCATATTTAACCAATGAGTTTTGCAATTCATTGTGAAGTTAATGATTACAAATTAAAATATTATCATTTTTATAATAAAAAATAATATTTGAAATGTCACAAGATAAAGTATTATTGTTGAAATGTCATAAGAAAAAGTACAATACATATTAAAAAGTCACAAGAATTTCTCTGTCAGATAGTCATTTACACTGTAATAAGTTTTTTCAAGTAAGAAACGTTTAATTTTATTTTGAAATAGTTTAATCGATTGGATGTCAATGATATCTTTAGGTAAATGATTGTATATCCTCGGAGCCATGCACAACACACGTTTATTTGAAAATACTGTCTGGTTACCGGTAAAGCAAACTTTATTACAATGTCTGTCACTTCTATAGGTATTAAATAAATGTAAGTTATTACGAACAAAACTGCAAATTCGTAGATATACACAGAAGGTAATGTCATGATCTTAAGGTTCTTAAATAAGGGTTCACAACTTTCAGTTTGCCCTAATTTACAAATAGCTCTAACGCATTTCTTTTGTGCCTTAAATGCCATCTCTCTTTCGCTACAGTTTCCCCAGAACATAATTCCATATCTAATCCATGATGCAACATATCCACGATATGCTGTAAGAGCTGTAGAAATACTGGCTGTTTTGTAAAGCATATATAGAGCATAAGAATATTGGTTTAATTTAGCACATAATCCTGCAACATGCGATTTCCAATTGAAGTTGCGATCAATGTTAAGCCCTAAAAACTTTGTTGTGTTAACATGTTAAATTGTTTTAATCTTCTACCACTTTAATTACGCTTATATTTAACATCTCTCAATTGTTTCTTTCCACCTAGCACCATAAAACTTCCGCTCTGTCTTTTCTCCAGCCGCCTTTTTTTGTTACTTGGTTCGTTTCTCCCCGCCTGTACCGTCTGTCGAGTTGCCAGTCATCAATCCTTCGTTCGGAAAGTGTAGAATTTGAATAGGTACAAATTACATATAAATGTTTTAAAAACATGAAGTTTAACGTAAATAGTTATTAAGTTTTAGTTATGCATCACCTACTTAATAATAATTATAACAATAGGCAATACACTAACTCAAGTTACAGTATTTTGACTTAACAGGGTCTAATCGTTTTCTTTTGATCAGTTCTATGCTTCTGTAAATAATTTTCTGTACTAACGTGTACCTACACTAATATAATACGATTTACAAAACACGGTATTCAACAAAGCTTTACGTTTTATAACTCCAAAACACGGCAATCAAACATACCGTGTGTTGCCAAAACAAAACGAAGCGCGCGTAAAATATACTGTGTCAAGGGATCCAACATTTCTAGACACGCGCTCTGCAGTAAACAGTGTTTAGCGGGGGCTCAGCAATTATTGGTTATTAATGAACGTCCGTGTGATTGGGGGTCTGCGTAGGCGCGCGGGTCGTTCGATTCGGGTTAGAACGCGCTAATTGCTTGCGATGGTGCGTACCGATCACTTAGCCCTAACAAATTATATTTTTGTTGTTTGTATATAAAAAAATCGCTAATTTAGAAACATGTTCTTGCTAAATTTGTCTCACAATAATGTGCAACTCTATCTCTAACAATTCTTCGTTTGGAACTATGTCCACCGAGTTAAGCAATGTAGAATTTTATAATAAACTTTTTTATTAAAACGTTTTTTACAGTCCACTTCAATTTGCCCTCTGTGAGCTCAGTTATGTGTTTTGGGATTTTATTGTAAAAACGCACACAATTTCCTAGGAATGACTTATTAGTCTTTGCAAGTTTAAAACTAGGTACATCCTATTTGTATTTCTAGTATTAAAAGTGTGGTGTAGAACGTAGTGCACTATCCGTGTTTTGTTTTTGAAAACACCGGCACGGAAGTTGGCGTTGAGTTTGTTAACTGTATGGTTTTTACTAACTTCATCTTTGAAGCGATGATAGCCGAGAAGTGATGAACCCTCATCACTTCTCGGCGAGAGGAGGGATGGATGGGGGGGGCTTTAGCTTTCGGTGAAGGTACTACATAGGGATCAAATCCACAGCATGGTAGTAGTGTACTCTCTGGTGCGCGTCTGGCTACTTCTTCAAGCTACTGCACGATAGAAAACCTATCACTTAGCTACCAAGGGTGTGTTCCGGCAGCTGTCTTTGAGAATTAGTCACCATCCTTGATCTAATATGATACCACCTTCGACCGCATCTTCACTGACCATCAAGTGAGATAGTATTACTCAAACACTAGACTATTAAGTACTAGGTGTGCTCCGCGGTTTATGTATGTATTGTTTTCCTATGTTACTCAGGGTGAATGTAGCTTACCAATGGTTTTTATAGTATTACTTTTCAAAGCACTAACGCCTGCTTTAGCGATCTCAAACATTGAAATTTATAGAGAGAAAAAATCCCGTCCGAGGATGTGAATTTTTCTTACCAATGGTGAAAGAATTTTTAAATCGGCACAGTAGTTTTCGTTGTTTTTTCTGGATGAAGTGGCAGTTCTTGAATCTCTTCAGGTTGCTCTTCGTCCCAAATGCGGCAATTTTGTTTGTTTACATACCCATTGAGCCAGAAATGGGCCTCATCGCTAAACAAAATTTGCCTCGAAAACGTCGGATCTTCTTGGAACTTTTCAAGAGCCCATAGAGCGAAGCGATGTCGCTTGGGAAGGTCGAGCGGCTTCATTTGTTACACAAGCTGTATTTTGTACGCTTTTAATTTAAGATCTCGACGTAAAATGCGCCAAGTCAAAGTCAAAGTCAAAGTCAAAATCATTTATTCAATTTAGGCATCAAAGACGCACTTATGAACGTCAATTTTTCATTATAATGTACTTTAAAGACTACCGCCGCGTTCCAAAATATATAGAGCCTACCGAGAAGAAGCGGCAAGAAACTCGGGGCCATTCTTTTTATATAGATGTTTTTACAATATTTTTACTTAGGTACTACAGATATTAGCTCCAGTGTGTTGCCTTACAAAAGAGAACATAATAATGGTATCAGTAGGGCAAGACACGCTACACTTTGACATCTTAGTACACGAGTAGATAGATCCTTTTTTTTTTTTTTGTCCTGGGGAAATCCTTTATGGATACCACCCACCACGGGGAGGTAGGTGGTTATGTGGGAGTCCGTATACCCACCAAAACCCCGGGGTGTTCCGTCATTACCGCTTTTGGCGGGAACGCGGGACAGATCCTGCACACGACCGCGAACCTGCCGCGGCTGTCCGTTGCCGGACCCTTCTCTTTGCGGCACGCCAGAACACATGGCGTGCCGCAACTGCCTCGGAGACCAAACTCGCCAACAATGGGCGCCAGACTGCAAGTAGATACATCCTTTTTTTTTTGTCCCGGGGAAATTCTTTATGGATACCACCCACCACGGGGAGGGAGGTGGTTATGTGGGAGTCCGTATACCCACCAAAACCCCGGGGTGTTCCGTCACTGCCGCCCTCGGCGGGAACGCGGGACAGATTTTCCACACGACCGCCGACCCGCCGTGGCTGTCCGTTGCCGGACCCTTCTCTTCGCGGCACGCCAGAACACATGGCGCGCCGCAACTGCCTCGGAGACCAAACTCACCAACAATGGGCGCCAGACTTCCCCGTGTCTGGTCGCCCGTGGTCTCCCTGCGGTGGGTCGGATACGTAGCCCCACCGCCTGCTACGTCAGCCACAAGGGATAGCCCCCCCGCGACCCCACCTCCTCGAGTCTGCGCCGAGCGCCCGGACCCCACCTCCTCGAGCCTGCACCAAAGTGCCCGGGCCCCCCTCCTCGAGCCTGCGCCAAAGCGCCCGGGCCCCACCTCCTCGAGCCTGCGCCAAAGCGCCCGGGCCCCACCTCCTCGAGCCTGCGCCAAAGCGCCCGGGCCCCTCCTCCTCGAGTCTGCGCCAAAGCGCCCGGACCCCGCCACTCCTATGTGGACTTGGCGGCCAAAGCCCATAGGAGCGGCGCGCCTGAGCCGGCCAGCGCACCCCAACGCCGGCGCGGCCCCTGGGTTTTTCCTGGCTTCACCTTGGTGTACCTAGCCACGGTTACTGAGCCCCCCCGCCACGTCAATGCGGGAACCCTTCGGGGGGGGGAGTAGATAAATCCTTTTTATTTTTTATTTTTTTTGTCCCGGGTAAATCCTTTATGGATACCACCCACCACGGGGAGGGAGGTGGTTATGTGGGAGTCCGTATACCCACCAAAACCCCGGGGTGTTCCGTCACTACCGACTTCGGCGGGAACGCGGGACAGATTTTTCACACGACCGCGAACCCGCCGTGGCCGTCCGTTGCCGGACCCTTCTCTTCGCGGCACGCCAGAACACATGGCGCGCCGCAACTGCCTCGGAGACCAAACTCGCCAACAATGGGCGCCAGACTTCCCCGTGTCTGGTCGCCCGTGGTCTCCCTGCGGTGGGTCGGATACGTAGCCCCACCGCCTGCTACGTCAGCCACAAGGGATAGCCCCCCCGCGACCCCACCTCCTCGAGTCTGCGCCGAGCGCCCGGACCCCGCCTCCTTGAGCCTGCACCAAAGTGCCCGGGCCCCCCCTCCTCGAGCCTGCGCCAAAGCGCCCGGGCCCCACCTCCTCGAGCCTGCGCCAAAGCGCCCGGGCCCCACCTTCTCGAGTCTGCGCCAAAGCGCCCGGACCCCGCCACTCCTATGTGGACTTGGCGGCCAAAGCCCATAGGAGCGGCCCGCCTGAGACGGCCAGCGCACCCCAACGCCGGCGCGGCCCCTGGGTTCCTCTTGGCTTCACCGTGGTGTACCTAGCCACGGTTACTGAGCCCCCCCGCCACGTCAATGCGAGAACCCTTCAGGGGGGGGGGAGTAGATAAATCCTGGAGTGATCAGTCCCAAGCTGTTTTATCCTCCAAGTAATCCAAAATTTTGTAATAACCTTTTTGACAGAGTTTAGTTTTAATAGTAATTTATTAACTTATTAATAGGCAAATCTCGGATAACATTGGGAACTTTATTATAGAATCGTATACATTGTCCCATAAAAGAATGACTTATTCTGTGGAGACGCGTTACACGTACGGATAGCTTGTGCTTATTACGCGTGTTGATGGAATGAGCATCACTCCTTTTATCAAAACTGCTAATGTTTTTCTTTACATACATTAGATTTTCATAGATAAACTGAGAGACAACAGTAAGAATGTTTATGTCTTTAAACTTCTGTCTAAGGGAAACTCTGGGAGCTAAACTGTAGATCGCTCGTATAGCCCTTTTTTGCAGTATAAAAATGGAATTAATATCTGCAGAACATCCCCAGAGCAGTATGCCATAAGTCATGACGCTATGGAAATAACTAAAATAAACTATTCTAGCTGTGTCTACATCAGTTAATAGTCTTATTTTTTTAACAGCATAAGCCGCTGAACTGAGCCTACTAGACAATTTATTTATGTGGGGACCCCATTGCAATTTAGCGTCTATAGTAATTCCTAAAAAGACCGTTGACTCCACAAGGTCCAACCCTGTTCCATTCAATTGTATATTGGATTCTACTTGTCTCACATTTGGCGTCGAGAACTTTATACAATTAGTTTTCTTCTCATTGAGGAGAAGATTATTTGTATTGAACCAATTCACAACTTTAGCTAATGCATTGTTAACATCGTCATAGTTTAATAACTGCCTTTTAATTTTAAATAACAGTGAAGTGTTATCTGCAAACAATACAATCTCGTGATTCGTCTCTACATAATAAGGTAAGTCATTAATATAGATTAAAAACAAGAACGGCCCTAGTATTGAACCTTGTGGAACGCCCATTGAGATTATAGAGCCGGGCGATTTTTTACCATTTATGTCAACCCTTTGAATTCTATCATTTAAATATGAAGTCAAAAGGTTGAGAGCCATGTTCCTAATACCGTAGTGTTGTAATTTCCTGACAAGTATATCATGTCGGACGCAGTCGTTCCATACGTCAGTCCGAGTTGCTGCGAACGGTGCCGAATCGACTCTCCCGGTCTTCGTGTACACTCTCAGCTACGGCCGCTATATTTTCTTCACGGCGTGCTGGACGTGGTCTATTCGGTCGAATATTATCCAATAATGAATGCTGGGTCTCAAAATGGGTGATGGTGTTGCGAATAGTACGCTCAGTTGGCCGATTATGTTGACCATAAGTTGAGCGAAGTGCACGAAACACATTCCTCACAGAACGTGCATTTTCGTAATAAAGTTGAACGATTTGTAAACGTTGTTCAGGCGGAAGTCTTTCCATTATGAAATGCCAAACAATACTACAAAGAGAATACAAATACTAAACAAAAATAACATGACAGCATGACACGACTCACACGTGATCTGTACTTGAATCACCCATTATTAGTCTAGAAGTGTAGATACAAAAAAGAAAAACCTGTCATTCTAGTTACGTATCTTACTGCCATGATTGTATTGTGGTGCATTCCCGTAACAAGACCATTTGAAATGCTCCTTCTATTGTTTCGCAACAAAAACTCGGAAACTTAATGAAATCGTTTCGGAGGGTGCACTCGCCCGCGGTTTGTATTAAGGAGCCTTTCTCATTGAGCCTTCATTGTTCTGTTTGCAAACGACGTACCTTTAATGGCCTTCGTCGTATTTGTATGTAGTGGCAATGCGATCGTGGGAAACTCTTATGTTTTATTTTTGCTATATGCGTCTCCCAAACGTCTAGCAATTTGTATCTGAATGACAATGTAAAATTCTCACTCTCCATCTCTAGTCTCACAAAATAAACGGAGCGCAGTAAGAGCTCTACTATAGAAACACTCTGTTGCCACACACACCCACATATACACACAGACTCGCGCGTGCGCATAGTTACACGTTTTGTCCAGAAACGAGATTAGTCAAAATGTGAATTGCAATCAATAAATGTTAGGGCTTTTGATCTGCCCCAGGTTTTTCGTCCCTGTTGACATTTATACAAAAAGTGATAGAGGTTCGACTGACCACGTAAATAAAAAAAAATCAAAAATAAAAATATTTGAAAAGTAATACAAGCCTAAAACTACAAACATAAATCGAGTTACTCACAAGCTGTTACCACCCAATAGATCGATAGTCCTACTGACTATTTCATGTCACCCACAATTTTCTATAAAATATTGACATCATTACTAAATGAAATTTTACCTTGAATGACAACACGCCACTCATTCCAGTCACAATAATCATTATAACTTGCCAAGAGGTTGTCGGGCCATTCTTAGTGTTCCTAAAGCTAAAAGCTAAAATATATGTAGCTAACACATACATTAGTGGTGTTATAAAAATAAAATTTAAGGCTTAAATTGAGTATGAGTTTACTTAGACATTTTTTAAGGTTACCTATGAGCTGAGACATTATAAGAATTTATCAGTTTATTGTTTGGAAAGATATAATCACACTGTACACCGAATAATTTTAAAAGATAGTTCCTACTAAGGTCTACCAACACGTTAACATTATAAGTTTTATATTGCATAGTTTAGTAAAAGACAGCCTTCTAATGTACTCTCCACATTGGAAGTATTTTACTTCCATCCACTTGAAATACCCTAGTTATTACCCTATTCATCTCCATTTCAGATGACGTATATTGTGTGCAATTCTCAATATATATTTTCCCATTTATTTATTGTTTTAAAATAGACATCAAAATCGTTTTTCTACGAAAATGTATGCTATCACGGATAGCTGGACAAAGAGCACAATCTTATAAGCGTTCCTTGTTTTTCCCTTGTAGAACGTACGTATTCCTAATTATTGGCACGTAGGCGTATTGAAGTATTGATTGGTGACGAAGTGTACCGCTACAACTCGTACTAGTGTGAAATCACTTTATAATTTATTGTTGTACATTATTTCTTTCCCAGTTCACCTTTCGTTTGCTTTATGTCCGCTTGTAGGTCCGTTTTTATTGGTTTGCAAATTAAAGTTAGGAGTAATGGCGAGTTTTCTGTTTGCGATGGTTTGGGTTTAATGTTGCAATAAAGTTGTTAATAAGCTCGCAGATCAAGAATACTTGGTTTGTTTTGTTTGTATATTTATTAATTTAGCTGCCTTTATCACGCATTAACGAAAGCCACCGACACGTGCATATGGTAATAAGTAACACGACAGCATGACGTTGTTGACCAATAGTTACTGTGTGGTTACGACAAAGTCATCCTTTAACATATTTCAACTGTATATGGCATGCTTACATACTCCGCTGGTGCTACTAAAATAGGGTCTTCACCTCTGTTTCAACGAGGCCATCGGTTTCATTCTCGCGCCACCTTCTGCCAGTCAACACATCGGAGTTCGCACAACTCTGACTCCACGGCGTCATTCCAGTAATATTTGAGCCCGCTGACAGTTCGGCGGCAGCTAGACACTCTAATGGCTGCCATACACCATCCTTCCTGCCGTGTGATTCTCTAATGATTCATCGATGCGCTCGTCGACGAGCTCACCGACGTCAGATACTTTATGAGATATATCACCCTTTTACATAAGGTTCTTTTACCGTTTCTTGTCATACCGTCATCTGTTTCACGAACGTTGTCAAAGATGCAACGATGTTTGCTCTTAGAGAATCGCACGGCTGATGATAGATTACAGTTATAACTGTCGTGCCAATCCACGCCCACACACGGTCAATTCTAACTGATCCAATCAGTAGCGCCATGCCGATTTGACGATAGGCAGGACGGTGTATGGAGGCCGTAAGACAATGTATTTTGACATTATGATCCTCCCCCACTCTCTGTACGTATCGCATCCAGCGAAAGTTCTGCGTTTTTACCTCTTTCAAGACGTTATGACGCGATAATGATATATTACTTACGTGCCTATAATTGTATCACTTTTAATAGCTAATACGTCTGGTGGGTACTTTACAAATCTCAATCAAACAATCCAAGGAACACGTGGTTCCAGGGTAGTGTTAACTCAGGGACATTAATAGGTAATATGACTCGACAAGTATACATGGGTACCGCTGCTGAGCCAGATATTCTGCCAGGAAGCTGTAGTGTGTAAGCATCACTGTTTTTGGGTTTAAAGGGCGCTGTAGCAACTAAATGTACGGGGTGAATGGCACTAAGCTCACTGCGCTACGAATGCAGTTCATAAGGCCGTGCTGAACTCTGGAACTGAAACCGCTGGCGGGTCAGGTAGTATATATATAAAATACCTATCAACAGTTTTGCGGCTCTATTGTGTGATATCTAAACTGAATCTCTTTATAAAGTTTGACAGTTCTACTCAGATTACAAACTATGTCGAGCGTCTCGAATACGACCGAAGTTTTTAATGAGTTGGAATTTATTTAAATGTTACAATAAGTTATACACTTTCTGCTCCCAAAACTAGCTTAACATGTTTTTATTAAAATCAGCATCGAATAAAAGATGACGGCTTAACGTGCGCTCTTTATTATAGAGAAGCGCTTTGTTGCAAATGCGACTAGCGGTCACCCATCAAAGTCATGACCGGATCAAGAGTTGCTGTAGCTTAAGGGTTTCTGGAAATTTCAAACCTAAGAGGGTGAATTCAATTGATTTCTGTGGCATCGAATCCAAAAGTTCACTATATTCACAGTTCATTACATTATGGAACTAGTATGGTTTGGGTAGAGGCTTGCAGAGGGAAATGCACAATGCACCCCATGCGGGACATCAGTGCAGAACTAATCGCCCCCAGATAAAATGAGAATCTGTCACTTGGATTGGCCTGTCACCAGTCCACCACACAATTAAAATGAACAGAGGCCATAGCACAAACAATTTCCGAAAAAGTATTCGTACTGTAAGCGTCAATACGTCACGCTTCGGCGCACAAACTATGAGGTGTCTGTGTCACAGTTGCCCTAGATAAATGACAGTTTCAGTGGGCTGTGCATATAAAGCATTGAAAGCTGACTGCTAAGTTGGGTTGAAAAGTCAGCGCGTTTTAATTATGACTTAGATTTATCACGTTCTCAGTTCGCGAGTAGAAGTTGGATGGAGTCAGTAGCCTTTACTTAATGGGAGTTAGAAAAACATCATTACAGCAGGACCTCTTTAATCCGAACAACCTTTAATCTGAACCCCTCTATAATCCGAACACCCGTACCTACCCCGCTCCTTCACTCGCCGTCTCACCACTTGCTTACCGAATGTCCATTGGAGGGGTCGTGCGCATTTGTTTGTTGTTTATTGTTGATTGGGCATAGAGGTAACAGACACTCTGGATTAACATATATGTTTCTTTTTATCGTCGTCATCATTACCGCGCGGGTAAACCCGCGGGGCGCAACTAGTATGTATTATAATGTAACACAGTTCCTAATAAATACCCTAATTTCCCACTTAAACTAGCTGAAAACTGGTGAACCACTCATATGTATTTATTTAAATACACAGAAGGTGTATTTTACTAAATTAATTATTACAGAGATTTAATCTCAAGCCTTGGTTTAAGTACTTCCCTATACTTATAACTAAAATCGAAAGACTTCTACAAATAAGTCTTATTTCTACCGACTTTAACCAAAAGCTTTAAAATTGTTGTTAAGTAGTGTTGTGTAGGTACTTGTGTGTTGTTATTTATAAACAAATTTGCATTTTGACACAAGGGTTGTCGATAGGATAATCAACAAATTGAATTATTTATGATGCTGAGTTACCTTTTTGTCTTGGTAAATGAATTATGCTGTGTAATTTATGATGTAAAAATGTGAAGGTAATTACTTATATTTTAGATGTTCACTTAATCTAAGTTGTGCCTATTGTACACTTTCATGATTTTTTATATTCTCCTAAGAGTACTAAATCATTACTTTTATTGAGTAAGCGTTCCCTAAAATTCATTTGGTTGAGTGAAATAGGTGATTTCACGTCCAATTGAATTTAAATTATACACTATGATGTAATGTGTAATTATATGAGTGATTCAACCAAACACAAGAAATAAAATGAACAATACAATAGAAATATGATTATGATAGAAGTAATAAAACACTCATTAAAATATTACTTTACAACAACAAATTTTACTCACATTTAATGAATTTTCTACCCTTCAAGTGCATAATAGATACATCACTCACAGGCAAAGCTCAGAAGGGTTTATTATATTACTAATAAAATAATGAATATGTTCTTAATTAATTCTAATGCTAAATTATGCTAGAATTCAATTTAAGCTTACTACATAAATATAAGAAAACAACTAATTAATAGTGTTTTAGATCAATATTATATTATATGTAAATAGTTTTATCATGCAATAATTATTTAATTATTTTGGCATGATCGTAAATTATTAGACAATTTTTGCTACTTTTTAAATGACAAGGTTTTATAAGAGAGACAAAAAACTATACTATCTAATCATCCCTTTAATAATAATCACTAATAGCAGCAAGCATTGAAATATTAAAATTTATATAATAAGTCTAATTTAATACAAAACCCATGGAGTTTCGCTGAGAAGTTAAAATTAAAGAAACACTTACATAATACCAGCGCCGGAAGAACCACAAGAACAACACAAGAACACAACACTTGACTCTAATTTAATAATATTTTCTAAATAAACGCGCGCGCGACCCACCTTTTTGGAATCTCGGTTCTCACTCTCGTGCGCAACCGCCGATCACTGAAGCAAAGGTCCGGGGCATTCCGTTCGCTGGCGTGCTCTGATTGGTCAATTTAACCTGTTTTTGCTGGCCACCTGACCATTTTACTTTATGCTTTGATAAGTAAAATATGACCTTATGTTCTTAATAATAGAATTTAATTCAGTGTGAACGTTTATTTTTAATAATAAGTAACGCAATCGATCCATGTTTACCCTATATCCTATATATCTATCTCCCTTTAACTCTTTTATGTGTTCAAAATTGACAATAGGTACAGGTTCCATTAAAAATTATGAACACTCATACTAGGATTGCATGTGTCGCGGGAGGCTTGTACACACACATTGACACATCACAAGCACCCCAGACCCGAGCACAAAATACTTCGTTCATGATACTTCATTCTAACGCTTGTGGTATATTCAACTGAGTACTATACCGTGTTTCGGAGGGCGAGTTAAGCCGTCGATCTCGGCTGTTGGCTTTGGGATCCATACCCTATGTTTCGTGCACTGAAAACTTCGCCACTAGCCTATCCACCAGACCGCATTGGGCCAATTGAGGTAGGCTCGCACCCTAGCAGTGGGAAAATAATGGTCTATAATATTATGTTCTGTTATTTAGCTCACAATCCCAATAACACATAATTATATTACAAATATATTTTATAATCACAAAACATTGTTCAATTCAAGAATTCTGCGAATATGAAAGAATTATTCAAGCGTCAGAGATTAGTAAAATAACTCATGTCAGGCTCTATCTATATAATATTGTGTCAAGTTTCATATTTAATTAATATCTGAGGTTCATTGTTATGAAATACCGGAAATTACTTCGAATACAGACAATATTATTTGGTTTTGTATATCTACGTACTTCACTTGGTTAGATAGTAGGCACCTTCTCATTTATCTTTTGTGGTTTCAGAATAATTCTCTAATTTAAATGTATAAACTCATTAAGAATGTCCTTTGTTATAAATATTGAACTGGAAATTAGTAACATTACACGAATATTATAAAACGAAAATTTGCGATTGAGTGTGTATTTTTGATAATTCTTTACGCTAAAACGGATCAACAGGTTAGGATGAAATTTTAAATAGAGATAGCTCATATTCGGGATAAGCATATTCAACGGTTTAAAATACTTAAATAGATATCTTAGTGTATACTTATACGTGACGGGAGACCGTGGCCTCTTTTTTTACATTTCCTATATTTTTACACAATTTAACAAAACGACATTTTCTGCTATTGATCAAACTCAGTGTTCACAGCGAGTCACACTTGCCGATTGATTTCGAATTAAATAGGTGAACACTAGCGGTAATTTTATTTGCTTCATTCGTTTTGACGTACTGGGCTTCGGTCTCTATATGGCTTATTTGTTATACTAATATTTAGTAGCTTTTAAAGTAGGACTTGTTTCGGTGATAACTCGACTCTAACTTTTATATTAAACATCTCCCTTGATGCATTTTTATGTATGAACTGTTCAACTTGAGGAATAGCAAATGTACAAACGTACGAGTTCACTTATAAAGGCAACAAAATAATTTCTACAGCTTAAATTATAAAGATCTTCCTTACGGAATACACTAAGGAATTGATTGGCATTATCTAAGTAATAATTTCCTACGTAAGCTATCTATAAGGAAAGATACATCAGACCGATTAATAGAGTAATAGTCTACCGATATTAATACAAAGTTAAACCAAGATAACAACTTCACGATCCCTTGAGCTCATTGCGTGATTCTCAATAGCAAGCACTTCCTATGAATTATACTTTAAGCAATTACAATCCACTACAGTAGAACGTCTCTCATGATACTTTAATCAAGTACTTTAGTGAAATTATAAATATAAGAAACTTTTACCGTGATATTGAATATCGAATACCCGCTCATATTCCGTATATTGTATGACGTTAAAAATTCCCAAATCAAAATGTAATTTGGACAGGGAAATGACACCGACCCTATGGGACAGCTAAACATCTACGTAATAGAAAATGCCGTCGGAAGGTCAGGGTACAATTAGATTGCTGGGGAAATGCCAGGGGAAATTTATGGGAATATGTTAGGGTTTGATGTAACCCGTGTGTGTATAACTAGAGTAACATGAACTCATTACCCGCTCTGGGGTTTTTTCAAGTCTCTGTTGTGGTTTTACAAATGTGATCTCGAATTCTTTATTTTGTTTGGTTTTGATTTTGTTCGTTCTTAATATGTCAAGAGCCGGGAGTGGCGGTATAAGTGTAGGTCGCTTATAATTAGAATAGTCCTTGTAATACTGTTGTTTCGTGTTGTTACGCGAGGCGCCGCTAGTGGGAGATTATATACCAAAATTAATAACACATATTGAGTAATGGTTTGCTTATTGTTGTTTTTATGTAAATAATAGAAGAACTTCGATCAACACTTCTACGAACGGTATCAACAACCTATCCAACCCCGGTTAACCAAACTAGAGACAGATATTTGACACTATTTGTATGGACTGTTTTATTACCTTTTTGCACTGTACTGTTATTTGTATTTAAAATGTCTATCCGTAGTAAGGGAAATTGTAGACATATAGATTAGAGAAAAAAGCCGTAAGAGGCTCTTGCTGCAGGTTTGCCGATCCCAAACCTACAACGTGCAGCAAACGGCACGTATCTATCGTCAGGAGATTCTCAGTGTACAGCCCCAACCACCGATGGTTTGGGGCATACCCCACTGCCGATGACAATCTGGGATTAGTATTTTTTGAGGTAATGTTTTTATGTTTATCAGAAATTTAGAACAAGTTGTTATCTTAAGAAAGGAAAATAAATAATAATAACGTATACGTCTCTTGGACCCCCTGTGTCGCGGGTCGCAGGTCGCGGGTCGCAGGTCGCGGGGGACATCACAATATCCACAAAGTAACTATAGACATTACTGATCGCTTTTTGAAATGTTAAACAAATAATTCTCATCCATATTTTCAGTGATCACTGGTTTATAGTTTTTTGTACGGACTTTTGAAATATCCTAAAAATATGTGCAATATTAATTTGTTAATAACGTAACAATTCAACATGTATTTTAAATTGAAATTTCCTTTTTATGAAGATGAATATATCTTAATTTAAAGTGATAAAAACAATTATAAATCGGTTTAATTTTTATGGGTCGGAATTATAATTTACACAGTTAAATCCATTACCTATTACCGCGCTATACCTCGGTATTAGATTATATGGGAACCTATTTCCGAGTGTTACCTCGGAAATAGAGTTTTTAGAGCCAAATCTATTACCGTGTGGTAAGGCAATCATCGGTGCTTTAGGGTTCCGTAACTTCTTGTTTACTTAGGTGGCAATTTTTTTTATTACAAAATATAACAATCTCTGAAAGCAATCAATGGAGCGATAGCAGGAACGAGTGAGGTCTACGAACGTTGATTGAATAGCTTCTAGACATTGGTGCTGCCACCTCGCTACTCATTTTCTCCCCACTACACTCTATGATGCGTTTAATTACATAATTGCTCATTGTAAATTAAGACTTTGTCATCTCTCTCTTGCAGATATTATGGAAAAAAAGAAACGCAAAGGTTACACTGATGCGGAGCTGGCGTCTGCTTCGGCGTCAATAGATAACGGCTTGAGTATTTACCAAGCCTCCCGTAATTTTAATATACCGGAAACCACGCTTAGGAATAAACGAGATGGTATTTATAGTAACGATACTTGCGGCGTTCAGCCTGTCTTGAGTTTTCAAGAAGAGAAACAAATCGTGGACTGGATTCATTATCTTGGTAAAAGTGGTTTTCCAGTCTTTGAGACTGGAAACAGCTGCTTGATACTGTAGCTGTACTAGTCAAGAGTCTTAAGTGCCCTAATCGTTTCAAAGACGGAAGGCCTGGGAAAAACTGGTTTATGGGTTTTTTGAAACGACATCCGACAGTGACAAAACGTGTAGCGCAAAATCTTTCCATGTCTAGAAACCAAATCACAGAAGAATTGATACGAGCGTGGTTTCAAAGAATACACACGTATTTCGAAAATAATGATTTTCTACATGTTTTTAATGACCCTAGACGGATATTTAATTGCGATGAAACCGCTTTTTTTTATCGCCGAAAGAGAAGCAAGTTTTAACGAAAAGAGGTAGCAAACGTGTTTATAATCGAGTGGACAACGATGAAAAAGAATGTCTTACCGTTTTAGTCAATGTATCGGCGAATGGCGATGTTGCTCCTCCGATGGTGTTATATCCATATAAAAAAGATATTCCAAAAAATATCCAGAGATCTGTACCTGGATGGTGGGGCGTAGGAAACACTGAATCTGGCTGGATGACTATGGAGTCGTTCTACGAATATGTTGCTAATGTGTTTTATCCTTGGCTTCGTGAAAAGGAAATACCTTTCCCGGTAGCGTTGTTTTTAGATGGCCATACTTCGCACATATCTTTACCGTTGACCACATTTTGTAAGGAAAATGGAATTATATTGATTGCAATATTACCAAACGCTACACATGTCTTGCAACCTCTTGACGTCGCTGTTTTTAGACCAGTAAAAGGAACTTGGAGAGATATTGTCCACGATTTTCGAGTAAATAATGATTATAAAAAACTAAAGCGCACAGATTTTGCCCAAGAAGTTCAGAAATGTTTTGACAGATGTTTAAAACCGGAAACAATACAAAATGGATTCAAATGTTGCGGAATGTTCCCATTTGATCAGAACAACATAAACTACGAGAAACTTTTATCAAAAACAAAAAAAATATCGAATGTCAACTCTACTACGACTGAAAATAGCACGGGTCAGAATAATGACGCACAAGTTGCAATTTCTATAGATGAAGATGATGAGTTTAAAAAAAAATTTGAGGATCGGATATCACCTGAAACTTTAAGGAAATTTAAAGATGCAGGCGGTCATTGGAATGGAGATCCAACATATGAAAAGTTGTTTTTATTTTGGTTAAATATCACGACAGGAAACCGCAATTTTCATGAAAATATCACTGAAATTGAACTTGGAGATACAACTTTGGCTAATAATGTTGACGAAGAGAACATATCAGAAGCAATTTTTAACATGGAGTTGAGGTCTGACGGTGTTCTCACTCTGTGTAGTGTAGAAGAAATTGGATACAAAGACGAGGTGATACCAACAACGTCAAGAGCTGATCCAGACCCTACACCTTTAAGATTGACACTACCTCCTACTTCTACCCCGAAACTATTGATAACGGCTGCTTTAGGCTCAAAAGAACAGATATTACCTTCGTTTTCGACTGTTTCTCCAAGAGTTTCAAATATAGTTGAACCTGCATGTATATCAAAGGTTTTTTGTCCACCTGATGCTGTCGTTCCAAATACTGATCGTGATATATCGGATGAAGTGATCATTGACAAGGCACGACTTGAAGTCGAATTATCTGATTCTTTAAACCCCCGGTTTTTGAGTCATAGATTAGCATTTCAACATATGCACGCTTCTACTCCTAAATCAAGTAACTGTGATAGTCCACAATTTTCATTATCTGAAGTCGAAGATGATACCGTATCTATTATCGCAAAATCAAAAAATAATCAGGACATGCTTTTAGAACAAAATCAAACCCCAACACCTTTTCAAACTAACACAGAAACTTTAGTTTCTCCTAAAAAGGTAACTTTAAGTTCCGAAAAGGTTCCTGCAGATACAACATTAATTCCTACGCCATTTAAACATTTATCTACGCCATTTAAACATGCGTTTTATTTTCCAAAAGCAGATAATAACAATCCTAAAAAGAAATTAGTAAAGAAAGTTACACCCACTGTAGCCACTGCAAATGAATTTATAGAGCATCAACGGCGAATGGAAAAGGAAAAAGAAGACAAGGAAAAACTAAAACAAAAAAGAAAACTTGAAGCTATAGAAAAGAAAAAAGAAAAAGAAAACATCAAACGACAGAAACAAACACAAGCATTGCAAAAAAATAAAAAATCCGTCCCAAAAACGAGAATGGTCTCGAAGACTAGAGTTTCACCGACAGCAAATCCAGGTATCTCTCTTCAAAAAACTCCTGTTGCGAAAGGTAACGACAAATTGAATAACTTGTCCCTAGAAATGGAAGTTGGGAGCGACGACGGATCTCGTGATGCGAACACTCCGTCTGGATATACTTTGATTATGAACAACGTAAGACGTCGTTGTTTCTTTGACACTGATTCTGATAGTTCTTAATTTTTGTAAGTGTATTTGCTAGTGCCATATGTTTAAGTTAAACAAAGTTCCTATAAAAAATGTTGCTAAGTATGTTGATTTTTCTTTATATAAATGTTTATTATTGTGTTTGTTGTAATTACTTAGATTATATTGTGATGGGGTTGTAAACTGTATTGGTCACTTTTGAAGGCGCCACCAAGATGGAAACTACAATGTTAAGCTGATCTCAAAAGTTATGTGGATTTTTGTAATAAATTTTATACGGAACCAATGGGTTTTTTTCTTCAATAATCGGTAATAGGAGACATATACCGCGGTGATAGATTAAAAGTGGAAAGTATACCTCGGTAATAAAAAACGTTGCCAATCTTACTAAAAAAACTTAAAAAAAATTAAACACATTAAATTAAACAAAAAAAAGGCAGTAATTATAAAAGATTATTAAATAGATAATATTTAAAAAAACTTTAAGTGGTCAAAAGTACTCATAATTCCATAGTATTTTAGTCTAAAGTAATACTCTTGCGAATTACCGCGGTAAAAGGTGCCTTTACCTTAGTTATAATGGCGGAGTCGCTCGAGGATATCGGCACCATGCTCAACGACCTCAGTAGAGTTTCCCAACAGGTTGGTCTTAAGATGAACATGGATAAGACGAAAATCATGTCCAATGTCCATGTTCCACCTATACCGGTAATTGTTGGAAACGATACACTCGAAGTTGTAGACGAGTACGTCTACCTGGGACAGACTGTCCAATTAGGTAGGTCCAACTTCAACAAGGAGGTCGCACGAAGAATCCAGCTCGGATGGGCAGCGTTCGGGAAGCTTCGATCTATCTTTTCGTCCCCAATACCTCAGAGCCTGGTAACACAAACTGGTTGAAAACCTTGGTTTGTGTTGTCAGAGATGACTTATGGCACTGAGACATGGTCCCTTACTGTGGGCCTCATTAACAAGCTTGAAGTCGCTCAACGAGCAATGGAGAGGGCTATTCTTGGGGTTTCCCTGCGTGATAAGATCCCAAAATGAGGAGATCCGTAGGAGAACTAAGGTCGACATAGCTCTCAAAATTAGCAAGTTGAAGTGGCAATGGGCAGGCCACATCGCTCGGGGTGGTATGCAGAGAACCTCCACGTGGTGCACCCTGGAAACTGTTTGGACCCGGTAACGCAGGTGTCCAACAGGCCAATCTTCTGCCGTCGCTGTTTACGCGCCGTTGCTGCGACTAAGTCGGAATGCCTAAGCAACCAAAAGACCCGTCTGAGAAACTAATAAAAGGCCCTTATCAGGGCCACCCTACTGCAGGAAGAGATTCTTCTGTAGACCTCTCAGAGGCTCATACAGATGAAGAAGTAGTGCCGGATGCTGGATCCATCTCTAGGATGGTGTTGCGCAGTAGTTCGGAGACTGCCGATGGAGAGCTCAGCCGTCGAAAGCGGCCGGCTTCTTCACCTCTCGTGCCCGGGCATTTAGACTCGGACACGGAAACTGAAGGGACGGCGTCCGCTAAGGTGGCGACATCCAGAAGGGGGAGGGGTAGGACCACCAAAGTGGGTCCGTCAAGAGAAGCATTTCTTAAGCCTACGCCGGTGGCTTCACCTGCGGCGTCGGACGGAGAGCTTAGCGAAGTCCTAAAAAGCAGGCGCTTTAAAAAGGCACCGGTTGCTGCTGCCGACTTCGGGATAGAGACTGGGAGTGAGTCCGACGCTGTTCTGATGGTCGACGATCTCAGCACGTTGAACGCCCAAGAACTGAGGGCGCAGGCGGGCGCAAAGCTCGCCTGCATTTTAGAGGTTGCCAAGAAGTCTGGCAACCTCAAGGGTGAGTTCGTCGGCCGTCTGAAGAGGTCTGCATCGATCCTAAGGGAGGTAGTAGATGCCCTGGCCAGTAGGAGCGAAGCGGAGGAGACGCGGCGACTAAGGGCGGAAAATAGCCGCTTGCTACTCGAAGTAGAGTCCTCCAAGGCGGAAGTGAAGGCGCTGCGTCGCGGCTTTAGCGAAGCCAAGTCTGAAGCTGCAGCCGCTACCACTGCCGCCGCTGCCGCTGCTACTGCAACGCAAGCATGTCCCACCAACGTGCCGGTAGCTGAAATGATGGAGGAGCTAAAGCGTTCACTGACCATCACATTCGGGCAAATGCTCAATGCTCGAATCGCGGTGGTTGAGGAACGGCTTCCGCCCGCTCCGACGGTCCGCCCACCTCTCAAGGCGGATACCAGGAAAACGGTGAAAGAGACTGCGGCACCCAGGCCAGTTTCTGAGCCAGCTCAAAAACTTACCCGCGAAGCCGGTAACAGGGCATGCCAGGCCCCGAAGTCTATCGCTTCTAACTTAGCGGCCACGGGCCCCTCCACCTCCAAGGTGGATCGATGTGGCAGAGAGGCTGCCTCCACCACTCAGGCGGAAACTTGGGTCACGGTGGTGGGGAAGGGCAAGGGGAAGGGGAAGGGAAAAGGAAAGGGGAAGTCATCCCCTCCCTCGGCCATACCCGCAAGTGTTCCTGCGACTCGTTCCCGGGCCGGAAAGCGCAATAAAACCAAACCGCAGGCTACCGCTGCCCGTAAGATTGTGTCGGCTCTGATATCCCCAAAATCTGCGGCTGTGGTGTTTTCACTACAGCCTGAAGCCGTGGAGAAAGGGGTAACCTACAGTGACATCGTAAAGATGGCACAGGAGAAGGTGGATCTCCAGGAGCTGGGAATAAACCAGCTCCGCTTTCGGCAGACGGCCACAGGAGCCAGAATGTTGGAGATCCCTGGCTCACAAAATAGCGAGAAGGCAGACAGACTCGCGGAGAAACTCCGTGGTGTTCTGTCTGAGGTGGCTAGCGTCACCAGGCCCGTAAAATCCACCGACGTAAAGATAACGGGTCTAGATGATGCTGCCACGAAAGAGAAGGTGGCACTGGCAGTAGCCGAGGCGGGTCGGTGCGACGTGCGCCTCGTAAAAGCCGGGGAGATACGTCCCGCTTTTGGCGGCACCAGGTCCATAATTGTCTCCTGCCCAATTCAAGCAGCCAAGATGCTGCTGGAGAAGGGCAGACTTGATAGGTTGGAGCTCAGTACGAGTGGTGTCACTGGGGGTGCGCCCCATGCGCTGCTTTAGGTGTATGGGGCTGGGGCACACGCGCCCCCAGTGTCCCGCATCGGCTGACCGAGGGAATCTGTGTTTCCGATGCGGAGACGCGGATCATTGGGCCGCCAGCTGCAAGAAGTCTGACCCGCGCTGTGCAATATGCGCGGATTCGGGTAGGCCTTCTGGCCATATAATGGGGGGACGCAACTGCGCCCCTCCGAAAACGAAGGGGACGGCCAACAGGACCCAAGCCTCCCCTTTAGCCTTAAATAAGGCCACACATGACGCCATGCCCCATCCGGCGTGCGAGGAGGTTGTAATGTCTGACTGATGGATCAGGTCCGACATCACAACCTTCTCTAGACGAATTTGAACCACTGTGCCGGGGCTCAAGATCTGTTTATGCAGAGCTTGGTGCAGTGGAAAATAGACGTGGCGGTTGCCGCGGAGCCATACTATATTCCCCCTAATCCCTACTGGGCTGGGGACTTGGATGACTCCGTGGCTATTGTGGGACGGAGGGGCGGGCCCCCCTTCTCAGTAGAAGAGAGGGGCTCGGGTTACGTAGTGGCCAAATGGGGAGAGTATGTGGTCGTTGGTGTATACTTCTCCCCAAACAGACCCGTTGCAGAGCTCGAGGTTTTTGTAGACCTTTTGGCCGCAGCGACAAGGAGACAGGCGCCTCGTCAGGTCTTCCTACTGGGAGACCTGAATGCCAAGGCGCGAGAATGGGGCAACCCCTACACTGACTCTCGCGGGGAGATTGTCAGGGAGTGGGCGGTTGCCACAGGATTGATCCTGCTGAACACAGGGTCAGCCCACACGTGCGTGCGGCACAATGGGGGGTCCGTGGTGGATATATCTTTCGCCACCCCAGGTGTCGCAGCACGTATCTTGGACTGGAGGGTGTTGTCGGAGGTGGAGACACTCTCGGACCATAAATATATAAGGCTCGAGATCTCTGCCTCCCACAGCCATGGAGGGCTTCAGCGCGTGGAGCGAGCTGATTTCCCTCGCTGGGCGATTAGTCGCCTCGACGCCAATCTTGCTGAAGAGGCGGCAATCGTTCAATCTTGGTTGGCTGGCCCCATAGTGAACGCTGAAGCGGAAGTGGACGCTGCAGCAGGCCACTTCCGAGAGGCGTTGACGGCCGTGTGTGATACGGCCATGCCGAGGTCCCAGCGCCGCCCCGACCGCCGAGAGGTGTATTGGTGGAATGCGAAGATTGCAGATCTCCGAACTGCCTGTTCCAAGGCGCGTCGGCCGTACAGCCGCTGCAGAAGACGACGCAAGGGCCGTGGCGACGCCCAGCTGTCAGCTGAAGAACTGGCAACCGAGAGCCAGCTGTATAGCTTGTATCGTGACGCCAAGCGGGAGCTTCAGCTGGCCATCAAGCAGGCAAAATCACGGGCCTGGGGCGAGGTGCTGGTGGATCTGGATAGGGATCCCTGGGGACGTCCGTACAGAGCCGCCCGGAATAAATTCCGAGGCCAGGCGTCCCCAGTAGCGGGAGGCCTAGAGCCACTGCTTCTAGATAGGGTGTTAGAGGGACTCTTTCCTGCCATGAACCCTTCCTACATCCCTCCGACAATGGCCCCCATATCCCTCGAAGAAGTTCTAGACCCGGCCTCTGTCCCACTTGTGTCGGAGGTAGAGATGGAGCTTGCAGTCGGCCGTCTACGAGGAAAAAAGACGGCACCCGGTCCAGATGGGATTCCAGGTCGGATTCTCAAGATCGCCCTGAAGGAAATGGGAGACCGGCTTCGAGTCCTGTTTGACGCGTGCCTCACGTCAGGGCGGTTCCCGAAGCTGTGGAAGGATGGTAGATTGTGCCTTTTACGGAAGGAGGGCCGAGCCGTTGATTTGCCATCCGGGTACAGGCCCATCGTACTGCTGGATGACACAGGAAAGCTGTTAGAGAGGGTGGTAGCCTCACGTGTCATCCGGCACCTAAAAGATCCTGGGCCTGGGCTGTCGGAGGCCCAGTTCGGGTTCAGAACAGGGCGGTCTACAATAGACGCCCTGCTCTGGCTCAAGGAGTGGACGCAGGAAGCGGTCAGCAAAGGAGATAAGGCGCTGGCAGTTTCGATAGATATAGCCAACGCCTTCAACAGCCTCCCTCATGGAACAATTCAAGAGGCGCTCCGCTATCACGGAGTGCCCTTGTATCTGCGGAGGCTGTTGCGTGACTATCTCCAAGACCGTGAGATCCTGGTCGAAGGACGCGACGGTCTAAGGCGTCATCGTGTCTGCTGCGGTGTTCCACAGGGGTCGGTACTGGGACCGCTTTTGTGGAACGTAGGCTACGACTGGGTGCTCCGTGGAACGTTGCCTGCAAAGATACGGGTTGCGTGCTACGCGGATGATACCCTAGTCGTAGCCAGGGGTAGGGATCTTAGGGAGGCAGTGCGGTTGGCCACGGTGGGCACAACCCTCGTTATTGACCGCATTCGCACTCTGGGTCTGGAAGTTGCCCTCTCCAAAACCGAGGCCCTACTGTTCCATGGGCCTCGGGGGGAGCCCGTCCAGGTACGCAGGTGAATCTGGGTGATGTCCAGATACCGGTTGGGGCCCAAATGAAATATCTGGTCCTTGTCCTGGACGGGAGGTGGGCTTTTAGGGCCCACTTCGCCCAACTGGCCCCAAGAGTCGTGGGGGCCGCAGCTGCCTTGGGAAGGCTACTGCCCAACGTGGGTGGCCCAAGTGCTAATTGCCGCCGGCTATACTCCGGAGTGGTCCGGAGTATGGCTCTTTACGGGGCACCGGTCTGGGTGGACGCTCTCAGTCGTGACAATAAGACTCTGCTGCGTCGTCCGCAGCGGGTCATCGCGACGAGAGCGATACGCGGGTACCGGACGGTGTCCTGGACGGCAGCGTGCGTGCTGGCCGGTGATCCCCCCTGGGAGCTCCAAGCGGAGATCCTCGCCGAAGTGTATCACTTCGTGGCGGCGAGGAGATCCCGTGGAGACGCTCCAGCGTGGGAGGAGGTCACATGTATGCGGTGGCAGGCGCGAGACGCCTTGTTGCGGCGGTGGACGGAGGACCTGGCTCCACCAGTCCCTGGGCAGTGGACGGTGGAGGCCATCCGCCCAGTCCTCCAGAGGTGGGTGAGGCGGCGATACGGTTCGCTGACCTTCCGATTGGTGCAGGTGCTTTCCGGACACGGATGTTTCGGAAAGTACGTGCACCAAATCGCGAGACGGGAGGCGACCCCAGCCTGCCACGAGTGTGGGGCGCCGGAAGATACAGCGCAACACACGCTGGAAGTGTGTGCTGCATGGGGCCCGCAGCGGCACACGCTTTCAGCGGAAATAGGCGGAGATCTCTCCCTGCCGAGCGTGGTAATTTCCATGCTCGGCAGCGAGAGATCGTGGCAGGCGGTGGCCACCTTCTGCGAAGCGGTGATGGCGCAGAAGGAGGCTGCGGAGCGGATCAGGGAGAACGATGTCCGAGCTGATCCACTCCGGCGCAGACGACCGGGAGAACGGAGGAGACGGTTCGCACGTCTCCTCCTTCCCCCGTAGTGGGGTCACTGGCGAAGAGTCGGGGGACTCTTCGTCGGCTTGCACGGCTAGGGGGTGACCTTGGTGAGCAAGGTCATCCCTTCACAGGTGCTGAGGCCCGGTTAAGATCAATCCGGGCCTACCGCTGGGGCGAGATGGTGATTGCCAGCGCGACCCTGTCTCGCCCCACCTTGGCGGAGGACTGCTCACGGGGGGGTTTTAGTGGGTCTGAGCCCCACACGCCCCACACGCACGTACAGGGAAGTGCACAGGATTTCCCCCCTCAAAAAAAAAAAAAAAAAGCCACATCGCTCGCAGAACTGATAACCGATGGGGAAGAAAGGTTCTCGAGTGGCGACCACGCACCGGAAGGCGTAGTGTAGGCCGGCCACCCGCTAGGTGGACCGACGACCTCATAAAAACCGCGGGGAATCGCTGGATGCAGGAAGCGAGTAGCCGGTCCAAGTGGCGTTCTATGGGGGAGGCCTATGTTCAGCAGTGGACGTCTTCCGGCTGATAATGATGATGATGATGATGAAAGATTAAAATACAGTTTCTACCGTTTCTTTAGGAAAACGAAATGCGACTCCTTACTTTTAAGAAAAATAAGCATCCATAATTGTGTTCAGAACTTCTGACAATCCCATTATGTTTGTAGAAATTGTGTTATGAGTTGAAGCTTATCCTTTATTATATTATTATAATACGAGAAGAATTGTAACAATATCCTCCAATGCAGCAGGCGGTG
The DNA here is from genome assembly GCA_917880725.1 of Selenia dentaria. Taxonomy (NCBI): domain Eukaryota; kingdom Metazoa; phylum Arthropoda; class Insecta; order Lepidoptera; family Geometridae; genus Selenia; species Selenia dentaria. Next base: position 35,793,789 of record OU862883.1, read on the forward strand.
ACGGCATCAGCCGAAATATGATTGTTCTCATATTGGATGAAATCCTCCCTATCCTATGTCATATATTAAACAATTCTATTTTGGAGGGCACCGTACCATCTTGCTGGAAAGAAGCTCAAATCATCCCGCTTCCCAAGAAATCTAATCCCAAGTCCTTCTCCGAATATCGACCTATTTCTATTCTTCCTTTCCTTTCAAAAGTCTTGGAGCGCCTAGTACATAACCAACTCAGTTCCTTCTTCAACCAAAATATGCTTCTTAATCCACTCCAGTCTGGGTTTCGAACCGGACATAGCACTGTCTCTGCACTTGTCAAAGTAACTGATGACATCAGACTAGGTATGGATAACAGACAGCTTACCATACTTACCTTACTTGACTTTAGCAATGCTTTTAATTCCGTAGATTTTGACATCCTCCTAGCATTGCTTCGCTCTATAAACATATCTCCATCGGTAATTGACTGGTTTCGCAGCTATCTATTTGGGCGACGCCAACGTATTCGCATTCAGGATACTTTCTCTTCTTGGTGTGAAACGAATGCTGGCGTTCCTCAAGGCGGCGTACTGTCACCTCTTCTTTTTGCCGTATTTATAAACTCTATATCTTTCTTTCTTACTTCTTCCTACCATCTCTATGCAGACGATCTTCAGATATACTCTCAGGCTCCACTAGATCACTTAGCAGATGCTGTTGATGAGGTCAACGGCGATTTACTTCGTATAGCTAACTGGAGTAGATCTCACGGACTTACAATAAACCCAATAAAAACTCAAGTTATCATTGTTGGAAGCTCCAGATTAGTATCGAAGATTGATTTCACAACTCTCCCCGAAATCGTATTTGGTGGTTTATGTGTGCCTTATAGCACTCAAGTTAAGAACCTGGGAATAATCATGGATAACTGTATGTCTTGGCAACCACAAATCCAATCTGTAGCATGAAAAATGTTTGCATCAGCAGCCTCCCTTAACAGACTGCGTAACTTTTTACCCACTGCTACCAAGGCTGCACTTGCACAATCTCTCCTTTTTCCCATTCTTGACTATGCTGATGCCAGTTACATAGATCTCACAGAGGACCAGCTTAACAAGCTGGAGCGTCTACAGAATCTCTGTATTCGGTTTATTTTTGGTCTGCGAAAGTACGACCACGTTTCCGAATTTCGCTGTAAACTTAAGTGGCTCCCTATACGCCTTCGCCGGAATTCTCACATCCTCTCTATTCTGTATAACATATTGTTTAATCCTTCTACTCCCATTTACCTAAAAGAACGATTTAGATTTCTCCAATGCTCTTCTTACTCTCTTAGGTCATCAGAAAACTTACTTCTAACGACTCCTGAACATTGTACTATATTCTACAACTCTTCATTCACAGTCCAGGCAGTTCACCTTTGGAATGCCCTCCCTACTGGTATCAAACGCGCGCAATCGCTGAATAGCTTCAAAGCTCAAGTAAAAGACTACTATCTCTCTACGTTAAATGTTAATCCCTGACATCATTCATTGATTGATATTATTTTATATTATTGATATTTATGTATGTGTAAGTATATATGTTCATGTATGTTTATAGTATAATATATGTATTATATTATTATTACGTGTAGGTAAGTGTAAGTATTGTTATATTTAAGTGTATTTTTATTAATTTGAATTTTACCCTTTTATCTAGTATTATCTAGTGTTACATCTGTTTCATGTAATACTAGGTAATAATATATTTCTTCGTGATGTTGCACCACCGTCCATGTCAATCATGTAATCGCTATCCATCCAAAGGTTGTCTGGAAGAGATCGCTTTTAGCGATAAGACCGCCCATTTGTGCCTACTATTTAAGTTGTTTCCTTATGTTGTATTTACTTTGGTGCAAATAAAGAGTTTTGTATTGTATTGTATTGTATTGTATAATGTGCCTACTAAAATTCCTAAGAAATATAAATGAGGAAAACATGAAAGTACACCTCTGTTTCATGAAACTTTTATTTAGCTTGCTTCTCGTATATATTATCTATCCGTTTCAAACATTGTAATACATTTATAAAGCACTTGTAGGCGTTACACCTTTCCGTTATTGGAGTGAAACTCAAAAACTGCTTAACCGAATTTGATGAAATGTAAATGAGAATACCTCGGAAGTATAAAAAAAAAATTTGAGAATCCGTCCACAAATAGTCGAGAAATCGGTGAACATACACAAAAAAAATCATACAATCCAACATAGTACCTCCTCCTTTTTAGAATTCGGTTAATAACGGATCACTTAACACCTTAAGTTCGATTACACCATATACACCCATTACACAAATTATTTACACTGTCAGTAAATATTCATAAACAAACTATTATCGTTTTCTCATGAGCATAAAATACACAACAATGGCACTGTACTTAAAGGATTAGAGACTACATTAATGTCTTTGGTAACGCTAATTCCAATCAACCTAGAGTTCCAATTGTGAAATTTTTCATTCCAACCCATTTTGTAATTTTCCACATTCTTTTGTTTCAGGTACGTTGACAAAACAACACACAAACGAACACGTGACCGCACAGTTCCGCAGGGTGCGTATATATTCCTGTTACGATGTAACTGTGTACCAAGTGTGTGGTGTTATGTCGTTTAATTTTTATATTTTAATTTACCATTAGGTAGGACAGTGTAGGCTCATAAATCGAATTAGCCTAAAGAAATATAACACAAACATATACAATATACTAATAATATATAATATAATAGTAATACTGACGAAATATCGTGTTCCCTAATATTGTTAGTTACTAGATTATGTTAATCAATAATAATAATTGTTTCACTTCTGCTTATATCGTAGACGTGGTGGTGACTTGCACACGACTTAAAATTAGTATCTGTCAAAATAATATTCGAATGTGTCGAAATAATATCTGCGTCCAATATTGTCTCGCCAAAATATTGTATTTTTAACATTATTACTTCATTTATTATTTTCAAATCCCACTCAGAAGGCAGAATCTAATAGGTATTTATAAAAGCTTCTGATAATTTTAAACAGGAAAACGTCCCATAAATAACAACATTTAAAAGACTTACCAAAGTCACTCTTTGTTTCCATAAAATGCCGTCCATTTGTCAAAAAGTCTAAGGAAACGTGAATCGTAAAATATACGTCCAAGCCCCCGAACTGTAAAACATCGTTCCCAGATCCAGATTCACTTGAATTTTTGCCTTCAAAAAGAATAAAGTTGTAAAATATGGCTGCTATGCCATTAGTCTAGGAGTTATCGGATATTTCTTTTACCAGTATTCAATTCAATTCAATTCATATTTATATATTTATTTTAGGCATAAAACACGAATTTATCAACGTCGATTATTAATTTAATAGACTCTACAGCTGCGTCCATTTATAAATAGAGCCACTACCGAAGAGAATCGTAGGAAACTCTAGCATCTCATTTCAAATTGACGAAAGTAGAGACCAGAAGTTTTTGTCCGCTAAGTTTCATATATATAAACACTATATCTTAAATGACTTCACTAGTATGCATCTCTAGCTATAGTGCATGTTGGCAGACAATCTTTGAAGCCTCGTACATAAGTATGTAACGATGTTACTGTGTAAACGATAGTTATAATCTCACATCACGTGGTGACTCACGGCTATTATGTGAATCTTTTATCTTTGATACACCTGACACAGAAGTCGAGCTGAAAATGAACATTTAAAAGAAACACTGTATTAGCGTTGCTGTATTAACGTTGTGCAATAACATATAATATATTAAATGAACTTGAAACACGAGACATTACAACGAGCACGAGAATCATTTAAATGTTACTTGTAGTATCGGCTCCTATACTACAAAAGGTTTAAATTTGTTGAAGCTCCGGAAGTCATTGAGTTCTTGGAGTTTGTTGTACTTGAATTTAATTACAGAGAGGTTTCGTTTAGAGAAAGCAATTATGCGTAAGTAGGCACAATTCGGGATTCCAGAACCAGAAGTTAATATTTACCTGTAATCTGCTTGTGTTTCTGCGAAGAGTGCTACGTTTAGCTGGGTTTGAATTAAGTCTTAAGTTATCGGTCATGAAGAAGATATTTACACATTATCCTTTAAATACATGCTCATAGATATCGGAGCTTAATTTAATTGTTATTTAAGTTACGTTTCCATCAATTGAAATACTAAACGGTATTGTAGCGCTGCTATAAAAGTAATATAATAACGTAAAGTTTATTCAGATTTATTAAGATTCTGACAGTCAATACTCTTAATTGTAATGATTTTAGTAAAATGACAAGTGATGTATCAAGAGTTGTATTTTATTTGATCATCGTCATCATATCAGTCACAGAACGTCCACTGCTGAACATCGGCCTGCCCAATATATTAAAAAAGAACCGTTTGATTATTTACTTACTCGTGTGTAATGTTATTAATTTCAATTACTTACAACATCCTAGTACTACTTTGTAGGTGATCAGCATTTAGTGTAAAAGGCCACCATACTGATACCACCGCAGTGCCAGACATCCTGCCGAGAATCAACAAATAGTGTGTAAGGATTACCGAGTTAGGAGGTGTAAATGACTCTGTATATGAAGAGAAATTTGACTTTAATGCACAAAGTCACGAGGTGATAAGCAGAGGAAAGTGCAATACAAAAGACAGTTTTAAACACAATATGGTACTGCATCTAACACGGGTGGCGCTTATCATCAGGGGCAAGGCTTGAGCGTTTGAAAAAGTCTCTAATGGAGACGAAAAAGGTGTTAATGACCTTTTTTCTGTGAAACTTAATCAGAAGCATGTTTAAAGCGGAAATTTCACTTTATATTTATTCTTAAATATTGTTTAAATGTTCGTATTTAGTTGTAAAAGTTGGTTAAAGTAATGATAAAACTATTTCTAAGCTAAATTGAATACCAAATATTACAATTTTGCACTAAACCTAACAAAAACAATCTGAATCAATCATAACTCATCAATCAGAAATCATCAAACAACTGAATTTCGAATCACTTAACACAAACCCCATCAAGTATCAGCAACGTGTGGAACTAAACTACCGCCGGAACAAACAGTCCCGAGCCGATTGTAAATCAAGCGCCGATCTTCCAATAAAACATTGTAAGTTAGGGTGAGCGGTCCGCACTATACGTGCAGAATATATACATATACTTACCGTTAAAGCTGACGCATCCAGCACAATGAAGATGGAAGTACAAAACACGCTCGAGGTTGTGTCGTACCTACCATCTTGACTGGCCGGTTGGCGCAGTTAGTAGTAGCCCGCCTTCTGAGCCGCTGGTTTGAAGACCTTGTATAGATGTTTTCCCATGTTATTATTATCATACTTGACGGTGAAGATGGCAGGTTCGACACAAGATCGAGCTTCGGACAGACCAGACGGAAAGCGTAGGGTTAGTAACAGGATCTCGTTATACAGGATCCCAGAAATAATACCAGTAATGTATATATCTGAAAATGCAATATACCATTACATAGTCACTTAATTCATCAATGAACTGCTTATTTGCCTCGAATGGAATTTTTTCCACATGTAGGTCTAACCGGGCGACACCGGATTATTCCTCAAATAGGGACGCTGACATCATCACAGCCGTAGAACGTCCACTGCTGACGGTTGGAAGCGGTCTTCATCCAACATCGTTCTGCGACCTTTATCGGTGACGCTACGCTGCGCTTGACGGATGCAACTAAGTGATTAATTATATTATTAAAAACAAAAAGAAAATCAATTTTCTACTACTGCAGACTTTACCTTTTAGTAGAACCACAGAATAACCAACACTACACACTACACTATGTCATAAGGTCGATGTCAGTGACGCTACATAACATATATGTTGTGTATCCAGCGTCCAGCGGCGCTCGATCGCCGTTATTGTTCCCGAGCTCTCAATGTGAGAGCTTTACAATTGAAATACTGTACACAATGGGTTCGAATATGTTTATTTACTTAAGTAAGTAAAGTTTTCAAAAAAATAAAATTAATGGATTAATTCCGGTTAATTTCAGTTTCAGTTTAAGTTTGACATGTATTTGTTTAAGTTAAAATAACATTTTGGATGTGTCGGTTAGGTGCATCACACACATTGATAAAACTGTTCATCAATAAATTATAATTTAAGTTAATTTATTGATTCAGGCGTTACTTTGCGGAAATCCATTATAAAAAAAAACGATATTAAAAAATATTTAGTGACACTTCCGCTGAAAAGAAAACAATGATTTTGGCCTATTTGGGGGGCGTGCACCACCCCCTCTCCCGCATAAAATGCTAATAGGAAGAATACAAAATAAAAAACACAAGAAACCCCAAATAAACTTTATACTAACTTTTTAGTTTAGTGGTTTTTTATATTGTTCTCAAATCACATCAGCACATCTATTGTGAAATAAAATATGAGCACTATGATATCGTAATGAGAAGCGCAAAAAATGTGAAAAACTTACGAAGTATTTTAGTACGTAGACACTTCTACGCCGTAGGTACATCTACGCCGTAACTACATACACGCCGTAGACTTAAAATGTAGAAGATCTCTGCGATATGAAATTTTCTTCATAATAACGCTTACACCGTATAGTAGATTGTCTACGGAGTACGTGAATACAGTGTTCAACGTAAATATGTCGTATATCCGTCCACATCTATATATCCGTGTATATAGATAACATGTACATGTTGCTGCTATAGTTGTGAGGAGGCGAGCACGTCGTGCGTTCGATGGTAAGCACCACGCTCTTCCTCTCGTAACAGTTGCAATGGTCAAAGTAGTTTTGCATGACGCTGCACTGGGGAAGTGCCACATCTATACTAGTTATTCAATCGTGAAGCAGTAGTGTGCAAACGTGTGTTACAGTTTGAAGAACAATGACTTATATCTCAGGGTGACGAGTGCAGTGCATTGCCATGCAGGGTTTTGAACTGTTCTAGTTTCCAATTTAAATGGCACTTAACTGTTACGGAAAAGCGTGTTGCTTGACATCAAGTTAACAAATTTTCATTAAAGAACCATATCGCATAATAAATTAACTTACTATGGTTTCGGCGTTTTAATTTTAATTTTACGCAATGATAAAATCTACTCGAAAAATGTTGGTAATATAACTATTATAAAATTATACGCTAGTTCTGTCTGTTTTATTCCATTTTCTACCAACTTTCAAAAAAGGAGGAGGTACTCAATTCGACTGTATGGTTCTTTTTATGTTTGTTACTTCATAACTTTCGACTGGGTGAACCGATTCTCAAAATTATTTTTTTGTTTCATAGTTGGTGCTTCCCGTGTGGTTCATCAAATTCGGTTAAGTAGTATTTGAGATAATAATAACTCCAATAACTGAATAGAATGGAAGTCGGTATTAAATTTTTCAAATTGTAGTTGTATAAGTATGAGTTGCATTTACATGTTTATTTACATAATTTAGCTTGAACTTAAGTCTATAGCTACCATTTGGTTGTACCGGAAAAAATATTTTATTTTAAGATATGATTTGTCTGTCATATGATGAAATATTCCGGGGTAACTAGCACGGAGTTACGAAATACAATAGGCGGAGTAATTGGGGCGTATCTACCTGCAAACTGAACTGAAGTTCAACGACGTAAGGTATTTGTATTGAGAGGGAGATAAGGGGCTTATTTTGTCGAAGCTACTAAACTAAAGGAACGACGGCGCATGAACGTTTACCATGCATCTTATGAAATTGCTTGCAGTTATTTAGCAGTGGTAACAATGCGGAAGCAATTTTGTATGGTGGGCACTTCTGGTGTCGGCCTGGCTAGCTACCACCCACAAGCATATAAGTCTGTTTGTCTAAGCATTTAACAGTTTGATCCAACAGCTGTTCTGGAGCATCGTCACTGAGTAAGATAGCGGTCAAAACTGTGGTCTATCAAGCGTAAGAAAACGTATGTATCATTGTTACACATGTTTTGTGGTTGATATGGGTTGTGAACGCACACGCTGTATCTCACTATTATGGCTACTTTCAGGCCAATAATGCAATAAGTTCATAAATTTATAACATTCTACAATACAGCCAACATTCACCAATCGAATCTTGAATTTTTGCCAATAATCCACCAGGTATTTTTCAGGTTTTAATGGCATGAAATAGGTACTGTGGGTCAAAATAATAAAATTATACAAACTAGAAGTGACTGATACACAATATCTATAGTAGAGCCCAGTACTCAAATGGCCTTTATATACGCTCTATCAAATTCCACAGGCATACACCAACACTTGCCGTATAAACAGAAACAGAAATCTGTTCGACACGAGTGACTAGCAGGAATGTCCAATTATGTGCTAATCACAGTAGGTATCACCGCCTCCTCGCATACGTATAATTGGTGTGGAGATTGTCATTAAACTACCAAAGTTAGATGCGGGATGCCACAGCGCCGCGTCTAGGACGTGAGGTTACCTGTCGCTGTGACTGTTACCTGCTTAGTTTATACTGTTGTAAGACGTTACTATGCACGTAAGTATAATGAGTATGACTCTCAAAATTCAAGTTGATAATATTGTGTTATTTAGTGAAACTTCAAGTAATGGCAGAAAATTATCCACCAAGTTCACAAGAGGATTGACGATGGCGGGAATAAACCTACAATGATCATTGATTGTGTTTTATTTTCCTAAATTTGGGTATAGTGGTAATTTAATAATATTAACCGTTAAGTCATTGTAACGGTGCAGGAATTTAGGCAAAATGTGAAAACTCATCCAAAACTTTTTATGTTGTCCTTGTATATCGCCCTAGGAAGAATTATTTATGCATTTCGCAAAGCGTTAGAAATTAACTTAAACAGGAAGGTAACTAACTGACTTATATATGTAACTGTGACTACCTGAATAAACATTAAGTAAGCAAACAATATGTATTTCTGTGCCACCGGAAATATAAATTTGAAAACTGCCTATACTCTATCCATAGCTATATATACTAGCAACACACTTGTAATGTTGTTCTTCATGTATTAAATTCTTTCTATTACTCTATAATAAAAATGGATAAGTAAACCCCAATTCTTTTATGTCGTTTATAAGCGTTGTTTTATGTCGTACATAATGAATCCTCCGTCTTTCCCTTTTCCAAGCAATCTCTTTAGCTTCCTTAAGCGGCATAACATCAACTTATTGCTTTACGTGGCTCATGTTACATAAATTCTAAGCTCCACTTGTAGTTGATCTCTATTTCTGGGTACACCTACACAAAACTAAACTCCGACACATGATCTACAGCCGCAACAGAACTAGTTCCATTTGCGCCGAACAAAAGTAAGCAACGTACAATAACTTCGTAAATTATAATGTAATAACTCAAACAGAATAAAACTGGAAATGTAGACAAGAAACAAGATGGGCAAATAGGCTTCTCCATTGGTTCCGCGTTATCCGCCGGAAATCGACTTTGAATAACTTTCGGTAAGGGACGGTTCTCACTGCACAGCGTAATGGATACGAAACATGACAAAAAACTAAAGCTGTAGTTACTTGACCACAGACCAATATATCCACATATTGATCTGTGTACTTGACAAAGCCAATTACGCCTATTATTATGCCTAGCTAAGAACGGCACCACTCGGTTTCGACCGCGTGGTGATGATGATGAAGAGTGTCCTATATTATTATAATATGACTTTTAAAGCAACTGGCGCCTGCTTAACGATAACAAACATTGTAATTTTAGAGTGAAAAATTCACATCCTCGGACGGGATTTGAACCTGCAACTTCCAACAATTCGTGTCAGACGCCATAACCAATAAGCCACCGAGGCACGAGCTCCGAGCATCGAATTTTAACTCTATATTTGATTTTACTGTTGTATGGCCGGGATGTTCAATATGAAAGTTAAGTGTTAGAAAAAAATCTTCTGTTGGTTGGATATTGCTGTAAAGCTGTTCAATAGATGTCGCTCCCTCCACATGCGACGCTTAAACACAGATAGAGAGTTAAAATTTGATGCCTCGTACTCGGTGGTCTAATTAATCATGGAGTCTGACGTGCATTGTCGGAAGATGCGGATTCGAATCCTGTCTGAGGATGTGAAGTTTTCTCTCTACAATTGCAATGTTAGGTATCCTATAAGATAATCCAGTGCCTCAGCCTACTGAACTGATTTTAATCCCTTCCAACAGTTTTATCGTGATTCAGCAAGGAACATCCATTCAGCTCCTATATCACATTTTTATAATATTAATTGGAAGTAGGATATATTCGTAAACTACTCGTAGTAAGTTAAATAAATGCAATAATCTGTAAATGATATAGCACATACACAATGGCTTATTTTTACCCGAATCCCTGACTAGCTCCTGGTAACACTATATACCCTAACTAAAACTTTTAAGCACGCGGACGGAGTCACGGGAAGAAGCTAGTATACATAACGGTTACGTAGAAATGCTAGCGTTTAAGCTGTATTACACTCAACTTAATTACTTATGTGAACATGTTTGTAGTTTCCTCTATCAGCGGCCGTAGTCTCGACATTTTGGCTGGAAATTTACCATAGTTACGGCCATCCTCGTAACATAAGCCTTGCTAACATAAAGTCCTAGACTGTGGCGATTTAACGACTGTCGCTACGGCAGCTAAAACGTGCTAACATGTCGAGACTCCCGCCGCTGGGATCCGTCCGCGGTCAGATCAGACCGTGGAAACGGCTGTACACAAGCGAGTTACAGCTGAAACCATCCATCAACCGCCGGAAATCAACTTCTGAACAAGTCACAGTTACTCCGCGTAGCTTTGATACTCACAAAAAACTTCCCGACCGTTGTGGAGTTATCAAAAAGTTCTGGTTGCTTTACTTTTCCCAGAATGGCTCATTTATTAGAATACCGCCCCTGTTTTTGTTGCAAAGTAATTATTTGCGGTGAGTTTTTTTCTGAAACTTTATGTAGCTTTTTAAAACCATCCTAAAGCTTTATACCGACGATAAGAATAAAAAGCAAAACTTTAATGTAAATTTACTCGTTCTGAAGAATTTTCGAGCGTATTCAGTTCAGTCTGTGATACAGTAGGAGAACGATACCATCGACAATGCAATCTCTTGCGAATCACCCGATACCTTGTGAGGGGATTAGGAAAGGATGACCTTATGTGAACAAAATATACGAGGCAATAGAGGGAATTTGATGACATGAAGAACAATTCCGACTAACTTCTATTTTCTTTTCATGAAGCTTTTTCTATCTATATCTCGATAACGATGAGTAGGAGAAAATAAATATGACCTAAATTATATATTAGTATAAAAAGCAACAAAAAAGTAGACCATTACAATTTTCGTATCTAGACGGAGAGCAGAGTTATTGTAAAAAAACGGAATTAAACGTTTTTTTTAAATTATAAAAAAAAAGGTAAACAAGAAGTCCTGGTCGAATTTTTCAATTTAAGCTTTTCTAGGCCACGTAATATCCAAAATTAAGCGTTCCTGGTTCACATACATGTTTAACTCGTTTATTTCGACGTGTCATTACGTGTGGACTAAGCTGCGTCCTGCGGGACCTGCCGTAAGCACACACCTGCTGGTGTGTCTCATCACATACACAAGCGTATCGAGAATCCAAAAGGGAATGCGTCGCGTTAGCGGGCGTATTCATATGTACTTTTAATGTTAACTTCCAAATAAATTTAGCCCAAACGTTATCTTACAAACACAAGCGTCACACTCAGGCAAATAAAGGAAAGAGCGACGTCTGGAAATAAGTTTCAATTACTTAATCAATGTAGTAACAAACTGTACAAACAGCTGCTCCCAGCTAAATGTATCTAAATTTGAATCAACCCAATTGATTTGGATTGCGTAACGGATCACAATTGACTTGTTATTACGGTCCTTTCAGAGACAGAGAGTCATTTTAGACTGTCCTAGGAAAGGGTGCGGTGTAGATCTATTTCATAAATATACAGGAAAATGCGGGTATTCACAAAATTTATCGGACTACCCTCCGTCTGGCTCGTCCTGAACTATCTCGCTTCGGTTCTATGAGGTTGTTTGTATGCACAAAGTGTTCTGCTCACTGAATAATGAAAATGTATGGAAGGTTTTCACTGAAATGCACTGTCCCTGTGTTTTTTAATAAATGATATTATTGTAAAACATTTTACTAGTTTTTTACTGGACATTATTATTAGTAGTGACTGTATATAAATATTTAATGACAGCGAACTGTGGTCATATATACCACTCCGTTGAACAAAGATTAAAGATTTAATGAAACACTTTCTTGCGAATAAAAAATATTAACATAACAAAATTGGTATAACATAATAAATAGCTGTACAGGTACGTATAGGATAAACTATTACTGTTTTTATTGTTCATATATTTAATTTTCCAATCATCCTTGAATGACAAACCAAAAGGAAGGATTATAATTTCGTATCAGAAAAAGAGATAACACGACGCTTTGTTTTATTTTTTTAACTATACGCCTTTGTACTTGGTAGCGGCACATGAGAGGTTCACGATGATGTGGCCCGAAGAAAAGTTTTTGATTAATTTTGTGTCACGGATCACTTATGGGTCATAGTCTTATGGTATGTATCATATGGTGGTAATAGTCTTCAATTATTATAATCAGACGAACGGCGCCAGATAAGCAGTGTAGTTGTTAGAATCTTCAATTGTTATTTCATATCAATATTTCCATGTTCTGTGGTTGTGGTATTGGATGAGCGGAGACTGGTAGAAATGTTGAAACGTTACGATGAAGAGTCCCGTCTGTTCATTCTATTCCTTATTAATCATATTGTGCGTGTAGATACCTAACATCCACCCTGATGTTACGAATGTCTCATGGGACGGCAGAAACTGTTGACGTGTTTTACAAACTGTCACTACGTAAGTTGTTCAGTACTGGGGTGCTGAACAACTGACGTTGAATGAAGTATGACACCGAGGCATACCGTCCGAGCATCGAATATTAAGTCTCCATTTGATTTTAACCGTCATATTGCGGCAGATTGCACATTAACATAAATATTTTGATGAAATTCTATCTTAGGCCGTTTGTTGATAAGTCAATAAAGGACGCAGCAGTAATAAAGTTCAGACGGAGTCTGGGGAATAGCCATTATAGTGTTCAGAACTTTGCCAACCCTCCCTTGGGACTTAGTCTTTACTGGGTCTATAAAGATAATTATGTCAGATCTATACATATGTCAGGTCAATATAGTATTAATTTAATGGCGTAACCTACGAATGATGAACGATGAACAAAACCTAATCTATTCTTCTTTATGTGCAACTACAGACCTACCTCCCTACAGGGTCAGTTGTCAATTCCAATGATGTTTTGTTTACATAAAAATATACGTGTATGTGAATACTTTTATTTCCTATGGACTCGTACGGGTGTATATTTGCCATTCCTCAAGTTTTGTATTATTACCGGTTGTTGTACGAGTACTCGTGAAAAAACGACTAAAGCTACGTTCTAAACGATAGAAAAATTGATATGGTCTGCATAATGATGATTTTGTGGAAACTTAAGATCTTCCGAGCCTTCTGTAACGTGGACCAAGGACGCAAAGAAAGTTTCGTTTGTTTTCACGTTTTAAAAGTGATCCATTCTTCAGGCAGTGGAAATCAAGTGACGAGACGAGCAAGACGTGCGCCTGACGGTAAGCACTACTATTACCCGTGACAGCCGTAGTGCCTTCTAGAGATCAGAATTATAGTTTTGCGTGGCACTGCACTGTGTTCGTCACCCCGAGACTTTGGATTTTGACTCTCCCAGTAATTACATTAGCTACAGTGCCCTTCACCCCCTAACACGGTAATGCTTGCGCACTGTTGGTTTGCATCGGAATATCCGGCACTGCGGTGGTACCGACCAAGACGGCCTCTTGAACAAGAGCACGAACATTAACGTAAGTGTAACGTAATCGTTTAGCTGTATATACGTTAAACAATTAAATTGACCATAAACTATCATTTATCTAGTACAACTGTGAGACACATTGTTCATAGTATGTACGACAAACTGCTGTGTGTCTTTCTATTTTATTTTACGATACGAATACATTTTCGCATATCATAGGCAATAAACTGCAGTAAGTGCTTTGTCCCGTTAGCGCACAGCTTCAGGAGACACTGCAGTGTTATGGGGAGGGGGGGGGGGGGTCCTTAACATTGTCCTAATGCTTACCCATCTCACCACTGATTGTCGTAAAAAATACTTACGTACACCGAAAAGTTTAAATTTAACCAAATTAACATACTTATGTATAAAATATATTCAACTTTTATGAGCTTGTCAACCTTCATCATCCTTTCATCCAAAGCAAAGTGTCGCTCATGTTTTACATTAGCCATTATTAAATTTGGTGAAAGCAATTTTTAATTCTCTCTGAAAAGTTTAAATTTAAGTAATTTATGGGAGTAAGTGCGCTGTTTTGATGCCTGACGAGACTCTAATGTTGCCTCCTCACAGTAAAAGCATATAGAATAAATAAAAGAGGACTTATAAAAGAAGATAATCTTGCACTTTTAGAGAAAAAAAATCACATCCTCAGACGGGATTTGAAACCCCGTCTTCCAACAATCTGTGTCAGACGCCATGACCACTAGGCCGCTGAGGCATGAGGTCCGAGCATTGAATTTTAACTCTATCTGATTTTAACCGTCGCATGTGGAGGGAGCGACATCTATTGAACAGTTTTACAGCAAAATCCAACCGAAAGAAGATTTTTTTCAAATACTTAACTTTCATATTGCTGTGTATGCGTAAATATCTTTAAAATAGCCGTCATTTTCTCTCTCTCTTTTTTTCTCTCAACTTGATAAGTAGATTACTACTTTTCATTTTTGCACTGTTTTAAAGCGCAAAGTACGTGAGTAACATAAATAAAGTAGAAACAAATTGCCTCTCTCAGTATAATGGCAATAACAGCTTCAACTTTATATCATTACATTAGTCGCGCCCGTAAGTGCTTCGCTTAAAACGCTCCCTCGCGTCCCGAGTACTTCGCTCTAAGTGCTCGCTCACTTCGCTCGCTCGCTCAAGCACCTCGTTATTTGTGTACCTGTTGGTGTGCACGAGACATTATCTGATTCACGTGCGATGAAATTATATTGAAATGTGAAACCGCAAACCATCTTATATTACTCGGTTACTATACCGATTACAATTTTGGATTTCTACGATACAGCCGAAAACTGTCTCTTCAGAAAGAGATGTTGGTGGGTACCAACGCATTATCAGACAAGTGTTCTTTGTATACGTACTTACATCTTTGGATTCTAACCTGGCATTTAATCCGATATCACCTGTTTCTCTGAAGAGTACAGCAACTGTGCCTGTGCATATACGGGCACAGTTCCTTGCTTCTTAAAAGAAACATGGAAGGGTTTCGTAGCACAATGCTTACTATCGCCCTTTGTTTTGTATGTTCATGTATTCGATAGCACAAGGCCAACATTTTGATACCACAATATATTTGATCCCATGAAGTTTTTATTTGCACATAGACTAATATCTCCCTTTGTAAATATTGTAATCGCAGTTTGCTACTTTGGTTAACGTCAGTACGCTTAACATGCAAGTGGCCTACAGTACAGTCAACACAACATTGGTTTACAGTGAGTGTTGCGAGAGGTATTCTGAAAACGTACTGATTTATTATTAATTGACCAGATTAAATTATATATTTGAATAATCGTACTGTACTTAACCTACTTATACAATCAGTTTTAACTATTTTCAACCGACTTCAAAAAAGGAAATGAGGAATTATCAATTTTTTTTCATGTTTGTTTATTTATAACTTTCGACTGGATGAACCGATTTTGATGGTTGCCTAGTGGTCCCATTTAAATTTCATCATATTTGGTGCAGTAGTTAAGTTACATTCCAATAACTGAATAGAATGGAAGTCGGTTTAAAAAATTTTCTAATTGTACTTGTTGATATTTTTTTTTGATCCATGAAATCTCAACTTATTTTAGCAACGCATACATTGGCAATTTGTTTATTTTTAAACAACTTCGAATAGGAAGAGGTTCGCAACTCGACCGTATGTATTTTTTATGTTGTCAGGAAACGCTAGAAGCCCGTGCTGGGTGGGCCACATCAGGTGGGGCTCGTGGTCCATCTCATGTACTCATGTTCTGAAATATTACTGCTAGATCTCAACTCTGGAGAATATACCGATTCACTAAAAGTGATCATGTCGTAAAACTGTTTTAACCAACGCAGTTCTGAGCCTACGTATCTTGTAGGTGTCATGCAACCGAAGCCATGGACGGATCAGTTAGTGTGTGAATGAGGTTAATACTTTATAAAATATAAACTTCTAATTTGCTGGACTTGAGAGGTTACATTACACGTTAAACCAGCCGTAAGTGAAATCATAATAAAATGAACTGATCAAACATTCGTCAGTGCTGTTTATTGTCGGGTTTTTGATATGGTGATACGTCATTGTGTGTCCATGCCGGGAAACCTGTGTCGACAAAGGCATATTGTGTGAATTTTACACTATATTAATTTTCTATAGACTTCCAAATAGGAGAAGAAATAATATTTTAAGTTGTTATAAAATAGTTTATGTGGTTATAAATACATGACACCCATTTAGATCTCGCTTCTTTTGTCGTTTAAGTCAATAACCGAGGCATTTATATCATAATATTTGATGAATGAACTTGGCTCTCATTTTACATTTATGTTTGTGATGGGATTATTTTATCTTCAGGAACAGCGGTAAGCCAACGAGTGCAAGGGTTTGTAGGTGAACCAAAGCACGATTTACGCTTCAACAGAAACATTGTAAAACCCATAACCAGCCTTAATTATCGCGTGTATAATCTAAAGTAATATTCAAGATTTTCACAAAACTTTCTGCAACTACGAAGCCTACTGCCAAAAAACATACATACTGACAACGGCCTCAGAAAACACAAAAACAAACGGCGCCGGGTACTATAACCTACTTTGCAGTGCAATGTGCCATTTTCCTCGCCGACTTTTGACATTCAAAGCTTTCGTAATTTCTCAATTATTCTCCATGAATATTTCTGGCTTCTGCGAGTTTTAGACTAAGCACGAAGTAATCGGGACATCGCCCTTATCTCAACTCAGTCGCTCGAGTCTTTTCCACGCTCATTTCTTTGTTTAATTCAGAACTTAGAATAATTTATTCGTTGAGACAACGGAGATGTGGCATAATATTTGCCTTAAAAACAAGCGCAGAACTTGTAAAAATATTTTTATTCTCTATGTATGATTTAATATAAAATAACTTCGTAAATAATTACCATATTTTGAGTACTTCCTGACTCATTTCAAAGAGAGGAGAATGTTCTGAATAGCAGTTACGTTTACGTTTATGTTTTTTACATCTGTTGGGGCTGCTTCTTCGACTAGGTGGCGGTGATGATTGAAATGGTAAAACGTTATGGTTTGCTGAAGTGATTATAATTTAGAACAGTATTACATCGTAAAATATGAAGTTAAAAATGGTAGTCTAGGCGCAAGTACGTAATGATGTAATAATTTGTATTTCAAGCTCGCTCTGTAATGTCGCGTAGCGTCCTCTTGATGGGTGGGGGTCGCCTATGATTGGTCAGCAGCTCATCACGTCATAACCACCCAATAGGAAGCTAGCGCGATTACGCGGGAAGCTTCAACAACATCTTATATTTATTATTATATTATTATATTTACAAGTCGCATTGATGTAGAACAATATCAGTTTAAAATGTAAGCAATATAAGTTTGTCGTAACGTTTCTAATACTTCAATCGAGCAACTTAACTTTATATAAGCTTGTAATATATATTTCACTGCAATCCTAACTACAGTGATATCTAAAAACGCGGATCTTATTTCTCTGACCCTTGTAACTGTGTTGGTCCAATATCACGCACTAGTAAACTGGACGGGTCTAATTTGTGACCGCACATGACACCTTTTTGTCCAATTCTTTATATGATTATTAATTAAACTGCTGGAAGCTGCCACGTTAGTAAAGGTTTTCTTTTTTGTTTTTATATCATCTGATATTGTATATGTGTAAAAATATCTGATGAAGGTGACATTTAGTTTATAACTCGGACTCAGAAATACATAAACAAATTTGTTAATCACATTAACTCCAACGTTAACCATTTAGTAAAAGACATGGCCCACTCGTCACTTACTCGTATCATGACTATATGTATATCGACTGCGTGAAACATGAACTTAAAGGGACGCTCAGCCTGAGCGAGTAGTCTCGACATAGATAGCGATCGCTTTACTACCGACATCGGTCGGTAAATCGCACAGACTGGGAATTTACCTTTGCTGGGGCCACTTTGGTAACGTGCCGCGCTAATGTATACTCCTAGACTGTCGGTTCGGTAGCTAACTCGTGCTAGCATGTAGAGACTTCCACCCTCACAAGAGATTGCACCTCCTCTCATTCTGCTAGCTAGTTCTCTAACCTTTCGGAATCGTGAAAAATTGACAACGGGTAGTCCCCGAGGGAGTGCAGTACTTGTTGTACACGGACGGAGACGCGAGCAGCAACTATGTTGTTATACTACATTGTAATTAGTACTCACGGTATGTACACCACGATTAGGCGGGTTTTGGAGTTCCCGATATTTCGGCGCAGTTACATGCACCATGTTCAGGGGAAGTCTAAACAGTATGTTGTTATAGTATTTATTTGTAGTGGACTCGATGCTCTTTTGTAGAAATAATTAGGTCTGAAACCTGTCTTCTCGATAAACTAAACCTAAAGGATTATTAAATAGCCAGACACTTGAAACCTTAAGCTTGTAAGTGAATAATAAAGTGAAAAAGCTTTCAGAACTTTCAACGAGGTCTTGTATATCCATGGCATCATAAACGACAAAGATAGCGCTAAGTTGAAGCGCTTTAATGGATACCAGTGTGTTTGTTATTTGATTATTTCATAATTATATATTACACTAGCTTTGATTCGCGTCTCAACCCGCAACAAAACATAATTATCTTAGAGAAACACTTTTTTAAGGGAAAATATACCTAAGTCTTGAGAGTTACCATCCCCCAACTGTGCACTGGTCACTGCTACACGTAATCTCGTCTCGCTCAATGCAGAGTGTTTTCTTGTATGTGAAACCTTGCATTTATTGATTACTAGATGCGCCCGCGGTTTCACCTGCATGGTGGTCAATGATGTTGATGATGATTATTTCTTTAGTTTTAAACTACACCCTTGTTAAGTTACATATATTGTGAAGATGTATAATTTGAAATTATTATTTTATTAAAGTTGTTTTTTCATATTTTTTTCTTATTCCTATTGACACGTGGACTGAAAATATTATATTATTTTGTCTTACGGTTTTGTCGTACATAGAAGTTATACTCACTATACATGTCTACTCTTAAGACATCGAATAAGTTCTCAGTTAATATATGAACTGGAATCGATCAATATTTATGTTTCGTGTTTATGCTAGGCTATGTTTGTGTATATTTGGTTATGTTATTGTTTTACACAAAGCTTTCTCAAACTGGTGCTGCCGATACGAAAGTGAGAGCTCTCAATAATAATATTATCGTTATATGAAAGGCATAACCAAACAATATGTGTTATATATCTCAACCTACATACGATTAGGATCAAAAACCGCTCTTTACACATTTTGCCAATGATCCCATTTTATTGAATAACGCATTTATTCGCGTGAGATGTCTCATCTCGGAGGCAAGTGGCGGAAACATCTCGGATCGGGACGCGACGTGCCGGGGAATGATACGGATGTGACGTCACGTGACCTCGCGTGGGGAAGCTTTCCACTTACCTTACAATATTTGTATAGAACACTTTGACGTCCGTCTGTTTAAATAAATTATTGATGATGTTTATTTCATCTGTGGTTTTGGTGCAGAGGTACCCATCATTGTAGAGCCAAATATTCCATCTTATAAGGACCCATTTCTTGTTTTTTAAATTTAATGAAGTAACTTAACTTTTTTCAAATACTATCAAGCGTCATGACGTACAAGTCACGCGCCTGACGGTAAGCGCTACACCTGTCCATGACAGCTGCAGCAATACCCAGAGCTTACAACTGAAGTGTTGCGCAGTTGCACTATGCTCGTCACCTCGAGACATTTACATATTATTATCTCAGTTAAGTTATGTATCACAGTCGAGTATCCTTCTTTATAGAACCTTTTCATAGAACGCACAGGCTTGTGAAATAACTTTAAGTTACATTTGGTTAGATCCAAGCATAAAATAAATCTACGGCTGCACAATGAATACCTACAAATATCAGAGTTATCAATAACTCTCGCTTTTCAAGTACCTATGTGCCCGAACTCACAAAGTAATGAATAAGATATGAACTTGACGGAAATATATTGTTAAGGTAACTTGGATTGTTTTCCGTTACAGGTACGTCAATAACGGGATAAGCATCTCGCCACGAAACAAGGTGGAGTTGGGCAAATTATCTTCTTAGTTTTACTTAGCAAGAAGTTCGAGGATTTACACAAACAGTAAGTACTAAAGATAGTTAAAGTAACACCATACCGTCCGCCGTACTGTCCATCAAAATGTTTGTGTGGAAAAATCACTATAAGTAATAAGACCGTCCATTGGACTACCCTAATTTTAGAGTATATTAGAAAATTTCACCCCTAAGTAATAATAGACTTCACCCTGAATTCAATTTATTTCTGTGGCTTCGTATTCCATACACCAAGCGAGCGTAGCCGCGGACAGGTCAGTTAGTCGTACTATGATAGTATGGTTAACCTAGTTTTGAATATCATCACTGTCCCCAAGTTAAGTAGTACTTCCCTTTCCCCAAGTAACAGTACGTGTGTACACATGTTTACACGTTACGAAGCCGAGAGTTGTGTATTTGTGTTTGCAGACCCTTCTGGAAGGTATAGAGGAGAACATTTTGGGGTAATAGAGAATATTTACACGTACGTGTGTAAAGAATTTCATAATGTAAAGTTTTCGGTGAAAAATTTGTTTGTTTGCACGTGTTTATGTTACGTTATTCTCCTCATTAAAATGAAAACAACTATGAGATATCGGTTTTATAGTGACATGCTCACTGATGCAATTTACGTTTACTAACGGGATATTTAGCGTGTGTTGTACGTAGCACTCGACGTCTCGACATTGTTGGACGTGTCATGTTATACTAGTACATACTTATAATAAAGATACATGCAACTGACGTATCGAGTGCTTAAAAAATAAATACAATATACGAGTATATATTAAACCATGACCGGATCTGGTAACCGTTTTTACAGTTAAAGGTTTTTAACAGTAAAACTCAATGGTATATATTATTATCTTGTTTTCAGCTTACTTTAAGTACTTTAAACGTCTTCACTCTACAGGAGCTCAGACTAGAATGCCACGCTCCGAACCAAAATACAAATCATCGTAGCTACTCCCACCCGAGAGACAAGTGGAAGTCAGTTCAGAGACTACTAGAAAAACGGAAACGGATATGGTACTAACAAATACTTCCACTTGCCTGTCGTTACAATCGCAGAGTGGCAACCAATACAATTACTATTAACAAACGAAGTGGTGCAAAATAGTAATATAATTCTTGAGTTGTTTGAACATGTTTACATGATAATAAAAACAGATACAGATATTAACATAAATAATGTAGACAATGGGTCATACCTATTTATATAAAAGCTAACAGTCGGTCTTTCCTGCTCATTTCACGTCCCGTGAAAATTACGGATCGAAGAATGGCTATCACACCATAGCATATCATAAATACGAACGTTTGTCCAAAACGGATTATTTGTTACTATACCAATTGAAATGTAAACACTAGACTACTTGATAAAAGATTTCATGGGGATAGACATTTTGTGCGTGGGTGGAGCCAGCAGTTGTAGTTACGTAATATATAAGAAATATAATATAAGCTTATATAAGCTTAAAGGGAGTCTTAATCTTTATGATTCATGGGCAGGCCTTTCCATTTTCAGAATTCAAAGTATCGCTCAGTTTTCAGTACGTAGGTACTTCCTTTGAGGAATATAACTAGACCATTTTAGCATTTGAAATAATATTTACAAACTTACACTTACTTGAAACATTCAAAAAAATGTAGTTGCCACTTCCACTGCAGGAAAAGCGTTGTGTATTTAATTATATTTAAGTAATCTTAATAAAAAGGCACCCCTTGAGAAGTACCGTGACCTCCAAAGGTTTGTTTGAACGACTTAATTTTGAATTAAACAGGCAAAGCGTGTAGTGAAGTGCAGAAGTTCGAGCTCGGTCGGTGCTATTTTGTGAACAATTGGATAAGTTCTGTTGCTACTGAAAACAGCAAGCAGCTCTGATTACGGCCCTTAAAGTGAATTTAAAATTGGTATGATATTTAAGAAAAAAACACTCTATCTATTGATTCATCTCTATGAGAGAATAAGTAATTATTGTTTTAAAATACTCGTGAGGTTGACATATTATTTGTTTCGTATTAAAACGGACTACGCTAGCGTAATAGTATATGATATCGACCTAGGCTTCGGGCATGTTTGACGTGTTTCCTCAGGGAGTTTACGCTGAGTTAACATTACTTGAATTGTCATTTTTGATTAAGCGCGTGTTGATAATTTATGTACATTTAACAACTACTTATCTCCGTTCTTTTCTCCAATTCGGAAAGTATATAAGTGTGTCTTCAAACTAGTTTTGGTGAACACGATAAAAGTATTTTAAAGCATCGGTGTACGGTTTAATCTACCTGAGATATATATATGACATATGTTCCATACAAATTGTATCAAATTTTAATCCCTCGTAAGGGAAACCATCGATAGATAGAATATACGAGTAGAAACTGGCCGTCAAAGTTGATAGAGACAAATAACAGTCTCGAGGATATCTACCGCTCAACTTATACTTATATGGAAACGTATTGCTTGTAGAACTTGATACGAGTATATCGCTAAAATATAAGAATATAAACTGTTGCTATGTGGTGAATAAAGTGACCACACTGGCCTGTACGCCTCCGTCAACAACCGCCAGAGTTACGAGCTAACTAACTAACATGACTTTCAGTTTAACGAGCAACTTTCACCGTTAAATTTGGGGCACACACATGTCACCACAGCCTCTGCAAGATTTAATTTTAAATTAAACAAGCAAAGCGTGCAGTGACAAAGTTCGTGTACTGAGCAATATTGTGATACACTAGTTAGGCTGGTAAGCAATTAAAGGAATCATAAACCAACTGCAAGACTACACCGTGAGTGTTGGTGGTAACCCTGCCTGGTCAACGTCCTTACGGGGCAAATAATAAACGTGTCAGCAGAGCAGTATGAGCTGTAAACTATCCCCTGTTTGGGATAAACATTAGCTTACGTGAGGATATAAGCTATCTGCATTCCAATTTCACATCCGATGAGCCATACCTAGCAACAAAAACATAAAAACACACATACACTGATCACAAACGTTTGCATTTTTATAAAAAAAAATTGCAAGTTTTACAACCATATAAACAATTAGCACACCAAAAATTACGATTTGTCCGGTATTCGTATACGTTGAGTTTGTTCACAGAGAACAAATATTTACACAAATAGAATGCGACTAAACACACAAAATTAAAAGAAGGTACCTAAGTATGTACCTACATAAAGTTAATTATCAATCGCAGTAAACTATGCCCACTATGCGGAAAGGAGACAAAACAATACAGGTTGTGTCATCTTACCGCACATAGAAGGCCGCACATATTGGTTTACTACGATAACAAACGTTCATTTAACCTTTATTTTTTACCGCCGTAACTGACCGTAGAGACCAAACACATGGTCATATTTGCGAAAACTTGTATAAGTTTGAGTCGATATGTTTTCTTTAAGGTCTCTTTTATTTCGATTATTGCTCGCTTCATAAGTTTACCAAGTCTTTTCCTGTCTCTACATTGTTTTAAATTTTAGTTACTCCAAAATAATTCAAATGACTTATTACAGTTTGTTAAAGAACTTAAGTCATAAATTTCAATACTTGCTATTATTGTTGAAATAGTCATCATGTATTTTACGAACTTGACCTTTGAACGACTTCATTTTGAATTGAAGCGAAGCGTAAAGCAAACTGCTTAAGTTCGGGATGGAAGCGGTTTGATTTTATCGCTTGATGCCGGGATTGGCCGATAGGTGGCGTGATTCACTTTGGTAATAAACTCACCCGGCTTACGGATCGTAACCGCTCAGATTAGTTTTAGGTAGAATATTATATGTTGTATTTCGATATCTCGTTAATAAATAGACGCCTACTACATGTTTAGTAGTCGGCATAAAATAAATTGATGGTGGATCGTAAAAATCGGTGTGCAAACTTTCCGGGTTAGGATTTATGTTAGTTAGTCTTTTTACCACTTTAACAGATAAGTCACACTTTAGCGGGAGTTCACATTGCTACGTCGTCAGTACGGATTTTTGTATTTTTTTTATAAGTAAATAGGCTTGCGTTTGACTACCATCACGCCTGATGTTAAGCGATGATGTGGTTTGTTTGTATATTTTATTTTTATTTTTATCTGCATTTGTTTGTATATTTTTTCACTTTTATACATCTCCAACTGCTGCACCTTGTTAATTAAGAGCTCCGCTGGGCTTTAAAGATTATCAGATGAAACAAAACTAAATTTAAGTTTATGTCACAACAATTTTTATAGTATTACTTTTTCAAAGCACTAACGCCTGCTTAAGCGATCTCAAACATTGAAATTTATAGAGAGAAAAATTCACATCCTCGGACGGGATTCGAACCCGCAATTTCAATGTCATAACAATTATTTAAATTATTTTTTTTCAGTATGCTTCTAATTTATTTTTCCATGTTTTAGTATTTTGCATCGTCACCACGAGCTTTTAAACTTGCCAAACCGTATAACAGCCATATTACCGCACACGATCTGCGTTTTTATGATGAAAAAGGTGCACATTCAGGGTTTTGTATATCACATATGGCGTACCAAGCACTCTTAGTATGAATAAAGTATAAAACTTTCTAGCAATTTCAATTTTAGGGTTGGAAATTGCTAGAGTATTCCCTGCCGTACCGGACTGATTTGATCGACGTTTTGGTTTTTTATTAAAGAGCCCGAGCAAGTGCGACAAAAACTAATAATAAGCGTGATAAAATACATTGTATCTGCCATAACTGCTGGTTTGAAAGGCCGCCATTAATCCCGGGTTCCTGAGGCGGGCTCACCGCCGGCCTCACCCGCCGTTACAATGGTAATATCACCGTTTAGGAGATTTTATGCAGGAATGTTAATGAAACCCTTTCGATAGACAAGGGGTTGTTTGATCAATTAGATGTTAAGAGGTGATTGTAAGGGTGTTTAAAATCTGCTCTTTGTTCAAATGTACTGCTTGTAAAATCGTTTATTGGTCGTTATCAAAGATTTATTTCATAATTATTTATTTCTTTTAATCCTCGAGGATTCATAAATGTAAAAAGGTTTCATATTGTTTTGTGAACAATAAAGTATTGTCTATCTATCTATCTAAATGTATGGATATGGTATTATGCCTTTGCATTAAATTGTTGAATTAAATATTACTCCTGATTTCTAGTATGAGTAATATACAAATAAAGTTACCAATTTTAAAACAACTGACAACAATTAAATAGATGTCTAGCGTACCTGTGTGCTAATAGGACTCAAGAAGTAAAAATTGGGTTTTGGCTATTACAAATGAGATTGATTCGCAACACTCAAATTTTAGATTCTATCTTACATAAAGCATTGATCCCAAAGCAGTAAGGTTTTGGTATCTTAATGTTATGAGGCCGATAGAAAAATAAAAACAATTTTTCAGAATATAATATTTATAAGAATCTAAAAGTGCTTTATTCCCTTGGGTAAAGCCCTTTTAGATTCTTAGCTCGGCTTGGTTCATATACGAATATAAGGCTTAGATTCATAGACGAGTCTGAACGTGAACTTATTCTTTAATTTATAAAATGTAGTGCTCGCTCATATAATATTTTATGCAGAGACATTGGGAACATCGCTTAAACTTGCGCAAGTAAGCTAACAAGGGCCTTAGTAGTCCTGTAGTGGAAATCGAGTACTATAGCTGTTAGCCGATGCTTGGTTAAATATAGTCTAATACAGCCTTACACTATAACAATATAAACATACCGGCTGCACTCACTTGGTACTATGTGCAGAAAAACGACTTATACGTTCAAAAAGCCATCGTACTTAATCGAACAATACCAAGTGAGTGCAGCCGGTGTTGTTAGAATGTGTCTCCATATGATATTACACTACAAGTTCCCTTTGATATAGTCAAACATAACTGATTATTGAGAGCTGAGCAGCGCTCGCAGCGGAGCTTGACTCGGCGATCTTAACCGATCAACAAATTAAGCAACAGTTGCTGCGGTCAGGAGTTGGATGGGTGACCGTTAGTTGCAATTTTTCAACTGAGCGCTTCCTTGCTTCGGAGAGTACGTTAAGCCGTCGATCCCGGTTTTTGTTTTAGGACAACAGTTGTTAGGCTATGTCGAAGACCTTCGGGTGGCCTGAAAACTTCGAAATGGGTTGCCCACTAACCTATCCACCAGGCCGCGCTGGGCCTGCCTGGTGGATTATTGCCCAACTCCGCTCTCTTTGAGAGGAAGGCTCGAGTCTCCAGTGAGTCAGGTGAAGGCAGTCAGTAGGAACGTAATGGGCTGATCATGATTATGAACTGATTATTACATAAAACTATTTTTAGCTAACTAACTGTACTAGTTAGCTAACTATATAAAAATTTTAGCTTTTTATGTTATTAGGAGATGGTATAAGCACGAGGCCCATCTGACGTTACCTCTGCCTAGAACAGATGGGTTTCCTCACAAGTGACGAACCTCCTGCGCCCGTGACCCTGAGTGACATTAAGTTGTAATACTCCAAGTACCTGTAAAGTCACCGGCAACCAAAAGGCAGTATTGCGAACATTACTGCTTCACGGTCGATAAGGGCATGGTGGCGGTACTACCCCGGACGGACTCATTCACAGAAAGCTCTACTGCTCCTAATATTTAGCTCATGAACAACACTTCACCCGTGTATAATATACAATATTTGTCACAGAACATAACAGAAATTCTATTTATCTCAGTCCCGGCAATCTCGAGTCAAATTGTATCAGCAAAATATTATTACAGAGAAAAAGTAGAAATCTCGTTCGAATATCAATACACGGCTGAATAGTCTCGCGTTCTCCTAAAGTGAAGCACATCTCGACGTACCTGATGTTATTACGGGGGGGAGAAAAAGAGGTATGAAACCAATCAGGCGGGAAATATCGGTGAGCGAGTTGATTTCATTACTTTGAACCAATGATTTTATATTCGCTAGAGACACGACACGCTCCAGTTTATGGCAGTACAAATGTGGGCACGCTACATATTATAAAAATCTAAGTAAATGTAATATGACAATATATTTAATGTTTTTCAACAAGTGTATCTACATCTATAACAAAGATACCAAAGGAGATTCAACTATTAAAAGGCTTCCAATTAATGAAATGTTTTAGTGGCAAACTCTGGAAAAATTGTTTGTATAATAGGAAATATCAATTTGTAAATTGTAATAAGGCATTTTCTTTAATATTTGCACGTCTGCATGCAGGCTGAGTAACAGTAGCCTTGTAATTTTGAAGACCATTATCTCTATAACGTGAACCATAGTAACCAATGTAAATGTAATCTTGAAATTAAATCAATCTTATGTTTCTCAAACTATTACACACTCACAACAATCACAGGCACATTCCTGAGCCCAGTAGCGATACTAAACAATCTAAATTTTTAATCGGGTTGCGCTTATGAGATCTTCTTACATTATTCACACAACAGACGTTTTCACCTTCATACCTAGGCTATGGCTATGTTCCGTGTAGTTTAGTAATTAGTCAGTATGAAGAATTGAATGTTGGAATATGATTTGATTATTCGATACGTTTAGCTCATAATTTAATAAATTACCCAATTTCAATGCTTATGCATATCTACAATTGTATAAAGTCATTGAACCAATATTGTACGACTGAGGCATCCGATAGGCGGCGACAGGAGTAGAAAAACATCGATTAAGCCCTCGAGTCTAGTGGGCTGTATACTACAGGCTCGGCGCATAAACCAAATCCATTAAATTGACCCTGGGAATTTTAAAGATTAATTTCGTAGTTGATGTTTGAGGGATGCAAATGAAAATGTATAAGCCTATTGATACTGCACATATTTATTATTATAATTAAATGTACGGCCTTATTAAATGAATTCATTTCTATAAAGCAAACACACGTATGCCGATGTCGGCATCTATATAACAGTTTATAGTTGAAGCCCCAAAGCAAAATACTAGTTGGCTCTATGTTTAACATTTCAGTATCGAAGGTTGTTCCGTGGACATGAATTCCGAACTACCCGCTTACAAAGAAACATGTTTTGGCAACAAAACATTAAATGAGGTTGTTTATTATGAAACACCAATGTTTGGATAAGATTTATAAGAAAAAGAGAACATCGGTAATGCTAAGCGTTAATAGGGAGCATTGTTATTGTCTCGTATTAGTATTTTGTAGATTATCTCGTTTCTTTCTCTAATCATGTTAAGCTAGAAATAATTTTATGAGCGAGTTATAGATTGAAGATGGTAAGCTTCAGTTATGTTAATAGGTAAAGCCAAGCATAATGCGTTACTGCTTAAAAAATCATATTATAAAAATATGTTAATATTGTTAGGAATATGGCAGAGGGTGGCATTTTACCAGCTACTTTTGAAGAATGCGATGTATAGAACCTTAAACATTTATTTCAAAAGATTTTTCAATATCACAGGAATATTCCAAAGTTCAGCACTTCATGTTAGCTATTATTGTGAAAAATGTCATGTATTAACATATCTGAAGAAATTATAAGCCGCAAGCATGTGGAGCTACAAGTACATAATTATTATAAAACGAATAGATGAGACTTAATTGGCTAAGTGTTTAATTTTGTTTTGTATGTAGTCAGGTTATTTGTTTAAGTCTCATTTGCCAATATGGTGAGACCATGTTATTTGGATAAATTGAACAATTAAAGTCACTTAAAAGAACTTCTAACATTTATATTGGATCAAGAGCGGAGAGTATAGGGTTTGGCGCTGACCGTTGCTATACGAAGTTCAAATACGCAAACGAGACTGAAACTTATATGAAGGCTTTAATTTTGTGCTGGCGAGTGCATTGCTGGGAGGGGCTGGGTCAGCCAAATTTATACATTTGGCTGACCCTGCAACTGCTATTATGAGACATCCCTTTAAATTGTGGCGAGCGCAACACGTGGTTTAATTTTGTTAAAATAGTGCGTTGTTAATAGGCATTTCTAAGTTAATTACCTGAAACGTTCAGTAACCTCTCTGACATATTATTGACTGTGCAATATTATAATATGATTTTAAAAAGTGGATGTTTCAATTTAGTTACGACTGCTTAACTTACACTACAGGTATATCTTCTCGATAATGAGGCGAATTATTGAATATATCAAACAAGTGCAGGTTAATTTGTTTCTTGTGCTTTGAATCCTTTACTGCATCTGTAAGCGACCATTTATACAAACAATATGAAGGTATATAACATAAACATATATGTTACATTTTTCTTCGTTTTTGTAATAATCGTATAGACACAATACGTATCTCATAGAATTGCCAGGATTACCGAAAAAATATCTAGTCGAAGTTATTTGATTATAATCCTTGCCTTCTAATAAAGCGTTTACAGTAAAATCAATTCTTATAATCTGGCAACAAAAAGGATTGTAAGAATTCATTTTACTGTATCTGTTTAAATCTCTGTACTATTTAAATATATATATCTTTACAGCCAAAGTAAACTTCAGAACAATATTTAATGTTATATTTTGATTGAAAGCCTCATTTCGTATCGGAAAGCGATTAAAACAGTAATTACAACAGAACTAGTTAAACTATGTTCTAAGTCCTTACGCCAAATTTGCCGACGACGAAGAAAGTTTTAAATTTCAAAATAAATGTCGTATGATTTTAGCTGTACAATAAGTTAAGTGATTATATGAGATTGTTAAACAGTCCCGTATCATAATATAAAGAAGCTTGAAATATTATCGTCAAAATATTAGAAACCGAAATAAATATTATATTTGACAAAATAAAACCATTTCAAAACCAAACATAAGCCGTGCGATTCTCTAAGAGCAATCAACGTTGCATCTTTGACAACAAAGTTAAAGTCAAAGTCAAAATCATTTATTCAATTTAGCCATCAAAAACGCACTTATGAACGTCAAATTTTCATTATAATGTTTTCATCATCATCCATCAACAAGCGGGTGTAACCACGGGGCGCAACTAGATATATTATAGATGTGAACAGTTGTGTGAATGAGGATGTTATTAAGTAAGTATGCTTATTACTTCTTCGTACAGAAACAGCTACGTTACTTGCAAAATTTTGACCATTTTTGAAATGCATATACTCAGGATTACAACACAAGCTACCTGCTACACCCCGATGGAAGTTCCAGGAATCACGATGTCCACACGCTCACGAGCCTTCTCCCACGCGGACAAAACTCCGAACGGAAACTAGTCAAACTAAATATTACTCGACCTATATGCAATAACAACTTTCTATAATCTTAAATCCATGTTATACTTGTTCCGATTAGTCTCCGGAAAGTTTCTTTCACGAGATGAAATAAATTTGTGAACGTTATCCGGGAGTTCCGGGACCAATCTGCCTGACGTGCCATACCCGATAATACCTCCACCAAATACCCGGGTTACCGGCTTATCTCCCGGCTCGCGCCATATTAGAAAGCTCTTTATTCTGTGCCGCGACGCACACTATTTATCCAGTTATTCATTATAATGTACTTTATAGATTCTACTGCCGCGGTCCAAAATATATAGAGCCTACCGAGAAGAAGCGGCACTAAACTTGGGGCCATTCTCTTCATATAGATTTTAACAATGTTTCTACTTAGCTCTGCTTTGTTCTTTTCTCTGATTATTATCCTTAGTATTTTTAATATTATTTTGACAGTTAGTACGCAGTAGATACAGTCGAGTACCTCAACCGGTTTGTGACCTGCCGGGTCACTTCTGTATAAAATTTAAGCATTAATGTAATATTAAAAATGTGTAACACATGCGATAGTTTCAATCAAGTTATCTATTGATTGAATCAATGTTATACTACGGTGGTACGTAGTATAACATTGTGTCTCGAAGCTGAATTAGCAGTAAGGGACATTACTTGGGCAAGTCGTGAGTGTTGGGGAGAGTGCCACGTGCAGCTTACAGCTGTAGGTGTGCTGCCACTGTCATGGACAAGCGTGACGCTTACCATCAGGCGCAGGACATGCCCGTCTCGTGATACGACGTGCACGCTCTCTGGTAATGTTCAACTGGATACAATTGGCTGCAGTTGTCCTTAGCCGTCAACCTCACTTGTCGTGTTGGAAATGTTAACAAATAAGTATTGGAACTCAACCGCAAACGGTTAATCGCAACTCCACTGCCAGATATTTTAGCCACAAACACAAACTTTTATTTACATTAGAGAAAGTCATGGTTACAGTCGAACTAAATAAGTTATATATAGGTATAATAATTTGAGTAGAATACCGCAAGTTGAGATTTTGCCTTCTTGACAGATGGGCATAATCCCAGTACAACAGATATATAGTCGGCAACTACACGTCGCGACGGACAATTACAATTCATATAAAGGTGTGTGTTGTCGAAACACATTATTTTATTTAACTGATTTTTGCAAATGTGATGTTACAGAGACAATTTAAAAACTATTTGAGCTTTTTATACGATGGAAAAAATTAGAACTTATTCTAAAATATTATTGGCGTCCGCACAACGTTGACATATGTGATCCAAAATAAACTAATTCCTTCTTTGGACTGGGTTACTATAAAACAGCCGCCAGTCCTCGATCCATGGATCGGTAAACACCGCCTGCGGACACAAACATTGAAGTAAGTACGTACTCCGTCAGCACCGCGTGATGGATAAGGACAGATCCGACCATTCGTGATGTTTGTCAAGCACACAATGCGTAACACTTGATTCAGCTTCAAAGATTGATTTATGTTATGAAAGATATCTATTCTTACTATATTCTTCTAATAAAACAGAACTATAACGTATACTATACAAACATAATTAAACAAAATATGGTTTTTTAATCATGTTCGTATATATGCTTCTATTAGCATCAATAATTCAATAAACCCGTGATTTCTTGTAAAAGTTAATTATTTGTATATGTTGAGTGACATTCATATAATTAAGGCTGTTATTAAGTCACTAATAGATCCTGTCTCAGACACGTTATAAATCACTGGATGCTTAACTAAAACTTTCTTAGGCAGTTGACGAGGAAACACAAAAACAACTTGTGAAGATTTTGTATATTTTGCCTACACCGATCATCTTGCACCGTAACGAACATTTTGACGGTTAATTATTCAACACTGTCGCACGTTAAAACTCTAACTACAAGTACAAAACACACAAATACATACGAGAGAATGAAACAAATTCTACAGTAGCGATTTTTGGGAAACCCAAGCTCGCGAGAACATCCGAATATAATACAAGTTGTTCAGGCGTTATTATTCTTTTAATATATTGTCATACACAAGCTTCGATTCCAACGAGCAGTGGAAAAAATTAACAAACGAGGGTAGTGGCTGGATCAAACAACGGCGCTCGTCGAGCGCGTGACCTTCAGTGCACCTCGGACACATTTCGCTAACGGACGTGGTTTTGTGTGCCTACAACTGTTCTGGACGGATACCTACAGACGACGACGGGGTCCCTGCACGCAAGCTCAATGGTTTTAGGGCATTTTATTGGATTAATTTTAACCCTGAACAATAAACCTTACCAGGGAAAATCAGGGCTAGGCTGCTCACTGGGCGATCGAAGGAATAGAAAATATTATAGTACCTAGTTCTCGCGAACACAAGTACAATTTGAAAAATGAATTACCAACTTCCATTCAATTCAGTTATTGCAGTGTAACTCAAAAACTAATGAGCCGAATTTGATGAAATTTAAATGGGACCACACGGTAAGCACTACCCTTCAAACAAAGAATTTAGAGAATCGGTTCACTCAGTCCAAAGATATGAGGTATCAAATATAAAAAAAAAAAAACATACAGTCGAACTGAGTACCTCCTGCTTTTTGTAAATTGGTAGATAATAGTGTTCCTATAAATTCAGTGCCGTTGTTTTCCCTTACTCAAAAAAACTAGAAAAATATCAAAACTAAATTTTGAACGATGTTTTTAGCATTTGCCTAAAAACCCGGAAATAAGATTAACGAACAACAACAAAAAAACGCCGACTTACTTTGTTGAGATCGGCATCAACCGTCCGTAACACTTGTTGACAACGGGTCGCTTCATGTTTCATTTTACTAAGAATTGACGAATATAAGGTAAGAGCTACTGTTTAATGACAAGAAATACAGTAAAAACTTGTTCTTCAGCCGATCCAGTAATGTTCTTAGCAAAAATAGTATTTTGTATACCACTTTTTAAGGAAAAACACATATACCTATTTTTTTGTTATCCACTAGCTGTGCTCCGCAGTATCACCAAAGATATAAACCTAATTATTCAAAGTGTGCTCGATCTCAGGATGTATTTAACTCATGAAACTTTCGGTGATTTAATTAACGCTTTTTAGTTATGTGACCAAATTAGACTCTGAGCTTAAAGCACTAGCGGCTAAGCTCGCCCCAAGCGTGGCCTGATGTAATTACCTACAGCTCCGCTTTCGAGAAGGGATGAGGGGCGTACGTATCTTACACGTATTTTGGAATGGCGATACTGGTATTTTACATACCAACTTGTACTACTTTCATAAGATTATGCTTCAAATACACGGATAAGATTTTCAAATACTTAACAAAAGTTAAAAGTAATGGTGCTTCAGGCTACACATTTATGTGACACCAACCGCTACAGTGCAAGCTACGCTGCTACGCCGTAGCCTACAAGATGTGAAGAAGTGGCTACGCTACCTACGGTTGTAGTCAACGTATGAAAGTTTGTAATATAGACGTTACACACTCAATGGTCACCGATTTTCAGAACTAGAACCTGGAGCATTATCATTAACTTTATTTACTAGCATGTATTTGCGGGTAGAAACTAGTACAATACAGTTTAATTAAAACAAACAATTGTGGGTTATCTGCAACTGGGAAGTGATCAGTTATAATAAGATGGTTATACAACAAATGTGTACACTTTGTAATAACTTTATACTCTGATACTTGTCCACCTGTACCTGGTGTACCTGGTACATGTACTCGGTTTTTCAAGTACTATATGCTGCACAATCTGTGGTAAAACCTTTAGTGCCTGCGGCAAAGAGAGGTCACGACCGCAACCCACAGCTTCAAATTCTTCGTCCGCACGTAAATAATGGTTTGGGTACCTGTAGGTTCTCTGTTGACATTTATAACTATCTATGGAAACCAAAGAATGTGGCTAGAACTATGTCCTGGATAAAAAATATGTCTAGTTTTCTACCGACTTCCAAAAAGGAAGAGGTACTCACTTCTACTGTATTTTTTTTATGTTTGATACCTTATAACTTACGACTGGATGCACTGATTCAAAAAATTCTTTTTTTTAATGCTGGTGCTTCCCGTCCCATTTAAATTTCATCAAATTCGGCCCAGTAATTATTGAGTTACACTTCAATAACTGAACAAAATGGAAGTCGGTTTCAAATTTTTCTAATTGTACTTGTATTTTTTACTTTTTAATAGTATCGGTACTGCGATTGATTCAAAGGTTACAGATCGTTGCTCGTCAACTAGTGTTTGATGGCATGCATGTGATTGATGATATAATTAACAATAATATTAAATATATAAATAGTAATAAGAAGCTTTTTCCATGGTTACGAAGACGGATTTAGAACAACAGGTAGTCGACACCTTCGCCACACTAAAATAAATGGACGGACCTTCAAAATCTTATTAACCCTTTGCGTACCAGAGACGTAAATTTACGTGATTTTCATTCATAAATCTTTTGTTTTAATTATCACGGTATATTAGAGTTAAAGCTATGTATAATAATTATGACCTAATATCTACGTGAGAAAAAGGGTCCTCCGTTGTTATCGGTTGATATTCAATAAAGTCACAAGAGGAAGTGTGAGCCGGCGCTCACTTTAAAGTCTTCACAGTTCTCATTTTTGGGCCCGTCCACTCATTTTATTTTTGTGTTTTGACAAGTAACTTAAACCCGAATACTTATGGATTGTATTTAACTTGTCGCACCATGGTCGATCTAATAATAATAACGTATATAGTATACTAGCTGGTGCCCGCGACTACGTCTGCACAGGATTTGTACTTCGAGTAGCTTATTGACTTCTCCAAGCGCATATCAATCTTTATACCAAAATGCCATAGAATATTTACACTGTTAAACGCAATTGGTAAAATAGTATTATATAAGTAAATTTCAATACTTAGTATATCATTCAGTTAACATTTGCTCCTGTGATTAGAACCGTACGTACACCTCATTGGCGACGAGGATGGGATCCGAACCCACGCGTGCAAAGCACATTGGACGACGAGGATACAAAATGGCGGACGGCACTCGTGCAATGTTAGGAAATATAAAAGAGTTTAATTTAAATACAGATACGTGGAGTAGTTACATTAAACGTGTACGAGCTTTTTTTTTAGTGAATGATATAAAGACCAATGTTCAAACATCATATCTAATCACGTTAATAGGGAATGAAACATACGACCTCATGACAGTGTTGTGTAGCCCCACGGAACCAGAAAAGAAGACGTTCGACGAGTTGGTGGCAATCGTGGAAAATCACCTAAGCCCACAGGCCAGTGACATGGCTGAACGCATGAAATTACGCGCGTGTTTGCAAAATCAAAGTGAAACAATAAGCGAGTACTTATTGCGTTTAAAAAAATTGTCAATGACATGCAAGTTCAAAGGTCAGGAATCGTTAGAGGAGAACCTCAGAGACCAATTCACATATGGGTTAAGGAACGAAAGGTACATACAGCGGTTGCTAACCGAACGGGAGCTCAGTTTCACTAGGGCGGTGACATTAGCTACGTCGTTGGAGGCGGCGGAGCTTGAAGCTAAGCTGGGAGGAGTTAATGATAACTCTGAAGAGGCATCTCACAGTAGCGGAGTTTACGCAGTACGGCCCGGCGGTGTTAGCGCCGGAAAAACGCGCGGCGGCCGAGCGGGCACGCAGCGCGCTAGCGCGGCAGGCAGCGGGAGCGGCGGCTGGGCGGGCACGCCGCGACCCGGCACAAGCGGGAGCGGGGCCGACCGATGTCATAGGTGTGGATCGCGGCAGCATTCACACGACAAGTGCGGTTACAAAAGTGCTACCTGTTACAAGTGCGATAAAGTGGGCCACATAAGCCATATGTGTCGTAATAAGAAAAGACAGTCGAAGCTTTTTCAAGTGGATGGAAGTGACTCGGAGGGAGATCTTGGGTCTCCCACTTTGTATAGGATAGGTGACGGTCAAGAATCTGACGCTCCATGGTATTGTAAACTGGATGTGGAAGGCGTCATTTTGGACATGCAAGTTGACAGCGGTTCATCTGTGAGTGCGATTTCAAAAGATACTTACAAAAAACTTTTTCCGGGTAGACCGCTGATCGAATCAGATAAAATTCTTACGGTTTACAGCGGCGAAAAAATCAAGCCAGTGGGTATTATGCCGGCTTACGTCGTAAATAACGATCAGCTGTTTACCTCGAAGTTATACGTTATCGATAACGGTAATTGCCCTCCTATATTAGGTAGAAGATGGATGCGGGAGCTGCAAATATCCGTACCTATCGTAGCTAACGTTTCGTGTGAGGTGAACAATGACGTTCTTAAAGAGATAATGCATAAGTATAAAAATGTCTTCGAACCTGGTATAGGTACTTTTAATCGCGGCACCATTCACTTGCAAGTTTGTGAGGGCGCGGTACCGGTCTGGCGACGTGCACGCGTCGTTCCGCACGCAATGCGGCCGGCTGTCGACGCGGAATTAGATCGGTTGCAAGCCGAGGGCATCATCAGCCCGGTGGAGGATGTCAGCGGCTGGGGTACCCCTATAGTGACCGTTAGAAAGGGGTCAGGGGACATTCGTATCTGTGGCGATTTCAAAGTAACCTTAAGTTCGGTTTTAAGTGACGATAGATATCCTCTTCCTCGGATTGAGGACGTGTTTGCTGCCTTAAGAGGGGGACAAACCTATAGCGAAATTGATTTGAAAAGTGCGTACCAGCAATTTGTATTAGATGATGAATCCAAAAAGCTATGTACTATCGTGACTCATAAAGGAAATTTCGTGTACAACCGCCTTCCATTTGGAATAAAAACAGCAGCTAACAAGTTTCAAAGAATAATGAATTCCTTATTTAAATTGAACCATGTCACCGTCTTTGTCGATGATGTAATAATTACAGGAGAGAACGAGACAAAACATATCGAAAATTTAAATATAGTATTTAAGCTATTAAACGACTGTGGTTTGAGAATCAGTAAGGAAAAATGCTGTTTCTTTCAGAAGCGTGTATCGTATTTGGGTCACATAATCGATGCCGAAGGCTTACATACTGAAACAAAAAAGGTAGATGCAGTTCTTGCCGCGGAACGACCCCGTGACGTAGGGCAGCTCAGAGCGTTTTTAGGCCTAATTAACTATTACTCAAAATTTGTGAAGAACTTTAGCACTGTCATCGCCCCTTTGTATATGTTATTAAAAAAGAATAAAAATTGGGTTTGGTGTGCCGACTGTGGATCAGCATTCGTACAAATTAAAAAACTTCTAAAAAAGTCTGATGTGCTAATACATTTTAACCCCGACCTCCCACTGGTATTATCATGCGACGCCTCTCCGCACGGCGTGGGCGCATGGCTCGGGCACGAGATGCCAGACGGGCGGGTTCGCGCCGTAGCGCATGCTAGCCGCACACTCACACCAGCCGAAAAAATTATAGTCAAATATGCAGAGAAGGCTTGGCTATCATCTTCGGCGTACAACGCTTCCATGAATACGTGTATGGTAGACAATTCGTATTGGTCAGCGATTGTAAGCCTCTATGTTCCATTCTAGGACCTAAAACGGGTTATTCCTTTAATGATGGCCGGCAGGTTACAGCGGTGGTCTATTATATTGAGCGAATACAATTACACAATGAGATGCGTTAAATCAGAAGACAATTGTGTGGCAGATTATATGTTTATCAAGAGCGGCCATGATTGAGATTGACAAATCTCTTAAAGAGGTAAGTCGCAGTAGCAGGGAAAAGTTAGACACAGAGTTAACAATCAATTTTATTGATGCTCCTAAACCTATCTATTTCAAAGAAATAGCGAAGCAGACAAGAAAAGACGCGATTTTAAATAGAATATTTGGGTACGTTTTACACGGCTGGCCCCCATGCAAAGACATACCTAACGAATGCAAAGATTTTTACAATAGGAAAGATTACATTACCTCAGAACATGGTTGTTTATTATACGGGTATCGAGTTATTATACCTAAGAGTTTGCAAAGTCTAGCGCTAAAAGAACTACATAGCAGTCATTTAGGTATAGTCAAAATGAAATCATTCGCGCGGACTAACATATATTGGACAAAGATAGATAAAGACATAGAAAGAATGTGTGGTTTATGTGAAATATGTGTGAAAGAAAGAGATAATCCTATGCGAAGTAATCTAGTTCCTTAGCCATGGCCCACAGCGCCGTGGTACAGGGTACATTTAGACCATTTAGGCCCATTTAGAAATAGTCATTATTTGATCATTATCGATGCACATTCCAAATGGATAGAAGTTTACAAAGTTATTTCAACCAACGCGGAGATAACGATAAGTAAATTGCGAGACATTTTTGCGCGGTTTGGATTACTCAATGAAATCGTCACAGATAATGGTCCTGCGTTCAAGAGCAGTAAATTTGCCGATTTTATTTTGAAAAAATGGTATTTGTCACAGATTGATCTCACCCAGACATGCTAGAAGCAATGGTGCCGCGGAAAACGCAGTGGGCTTAGTAAAAAAATGTTTAAACAAAGCCGTGCGGGAAGGCATTGCTCTTGACATAGCTTTAAGTAGGTTTTTACTGAATTATCGTAACGCCGCACAGAGCACGACTCAAAAGTCGCCCAGTGAAAAGTTATTAGGACGCAGATTAAGGTCAAGTCTAGACTTAATGAGACCAAATACACTAAAAATTGTTAATGATATACAATGTAAACAAATTAAAACCTTCGGGGGTAAACAAAGAGAGTTGTCATTAGGTGATGAAATTATGTTTCAACATGGAAATGAGAAACACAGACGTCACATTGATCAAATATTTAAACTACCAATGCGCATTGATCAAAATCCCAGTAATAATTACAAATACAACCCGTTATTTGATAAATGTGACAGTGAAATCTGTGATGCCGAGGTGCCAAGGTCAAGTAACGTGACTACAAAGCCACATTATCCCGAACAAACCAACGTATCACAGTTTTCCCCTGAGTCCTCACATAGAGAGGTGGAGGATCCTATTAATCTGAGTTCGGATACAGCGTCTAGTCCACCGGAGCAAAGCGAGAATTCGATAGAATTCGAATCGGTCAGGGTAAACACACGTCGCGGCGGCTATAGACACCAAACGCCTGACTCAGACTAGTAGAGATAATTCGAATAATGCATTTTTTTTTAGATTAATTAGTTAAGTTTTATAATGATAGGGGCAAATGCCCATAATATTTGTAACGGTTTTTATTTTTACACTTCGTTTAAGTATTGTTTCTTTTTAGTTTATGGGAGTAGAAGTGTACCTATAATTATTTTTGTATGTTTACTTCCAACCGTATAGGAGTAGAAGTGTGCCTATTTTTATTTTGTAATTTATATAGTAGTTATATGTATTATTATATGTATTATAGTAAATATTATACATGTGTAAATTAGGGGAGGGGGATAGTGTGATATATCTGCCTAGTTATAAATGTATATAGGTACTCGAGCGTGCCACCTATATTACTGTATGCAAGCAAAGCAATAAACCAGTTACTCTCCAGTCACCGTCTTGTCATTTTCTCCTGTGATTAGAACCGTACGTACACCTCAGTACATACAAATATAAAATTGATCACAGGAAAAAAACTGTCATTACATTTCATCTCACTTGGCGGTATTTGTGTAAAATTTCAAAAACCTAACATGTTATATCTGTTAAGGCCGGCGTACACATGATAATGTATCATCCAGCTCCCGGTGAGGTAAAGGATTATACACAAAAATTCCTTTCCCAGATATCACGTAGGTCACGTAATTAAGTAGTGCCGATAGTAACTTAATGAAGCGGCTTAGACAGATAAGAGTTAAGTAAGACCTTTATGAAAAGGACTGCTCATATAGTTACTTACAAGTGACGAGACGGGCATGTCGTGTGCCTGATGGTAAGCAACACGCTTGCATGAGAGTTTCAGTGCCGCGCAGAGCTTACAACTGTAGTATTGAACCAATGAATGACTGCACTGGACTCTAATCATAGTCAGCCTAGTGCGGCTTGCCAACATAGTGTCGAAGTTATTAGCCCGCCTTAGTAACTCTAACATAGTTTTACGACTATTGTCCTAAGACAACGACTGAGACCATCAACTACCGTGCCTTCTGAAACTTAAAAGCGATCAATCGAAAAGCCACCAACGGTCACCCATCCCAGTCGCAACCGCAGTTAGTGTTTTCATATATATAAATATAAAATCATACAATATAATCGCTATTATAATTATGCTTTCAAGACAAGCATTTGATCGCGTGTCTCTCAGCTTCTTTATAGTAAGCCCCACGACTCCCTCGGGCGCAGCGGTGCCGGCAGCCCGCGGCGCAACAATGGGAAACTTTCGGCACAATCTCAGATAATAACCTTAATTGTACGCCGCTGCTCCTATTTCAGAGTTTCAGTTAAAATATTTTATTAAAAGGGCTGTTTGTGACATTTATTTATATTTTATTTAATGTCATTCGGTAATATACTAATTATGAAATGAAATACAGACTTTTATTGGCATGTTTTACTCACATACTTCTTTAAGAAAATTAAAAGAATAAATTAAAGCATTATTCTCCTAACAAAACAATGCTTTAACACAATTTTAAAATTATTAAAGTACAATGTGTCCCGACCAAGGAGGTTTCAATTCAATTTAAGTACACATTATCTGTGGTGAGCGCGCTGCGCTCGCAACGCGCTGTTTTCGAGCCAATAGACCAATAGCAGACTTTTTCCACTGATATTGGCAAAATTGTGGTTACGCCGCACAAGCCATACAAACAAGAAGAAGAAGAAGAAGACTTTTTTCCATTTTGGCACTATTTCGTACATATGAATTTGAGTTATATTTTGTTGGATAAAACTTTAGTAGCAAAAATGTCATGAGATTAAATAAAGTAGTGTATGCAACTGCATATAATTAGGTATTAAAACACTCGTGTAATCTTAAAAAACTACACTCATGTTTTAATACCCTCTATTATATGACAGTTGCATAAACTAAAATAATTTCATTTGATATTTAATAAGACCATTTTACGCAAGACTACGCAAGACAGCGATGTTCGTACTTGTACTAGTAATCATATTGTATGTATGTGCATTACGTGTCTCATTGTATGTATGTGCATTACGTGTCTCTATAATACTTAATATCGTAAAGTTTGTAAACTGCTGTGAGCAGTGTGTATGAATAAAAATCTTACATATCATCATTATCATTATCATTTTAGCCGTAGGACTTCCACTGCTGAACATCGGCCTCCCTATAAATTTCCTTAATAATCATTTGGAAGTGGCCTGCATCCAACGTCGTCCTGCGACCTTTATCAGGTCGTTTTTTTTTACACTTTGTCGGTGGATGACCTACGCTGCGCTTGTCGGTCCGGGGTCTCCACTCCAAGAACCTTCCAGCCCCTCGGTCACTTATGCTGCATGACATGTCGGTGACTTTCGTTCTTCTACGGATCTCCTTATTTCAGATTTGATCGAGCCGATACTCTATAGATCTCCATTTATTTATTTATGAATATTCAAATTGTAAGACATATTTCGGCTCCTGCTTATAAATGCCAGTACTACGCATGTCTAGACTAACACGTAGCTACACATGATACGCGTAGGCGAAAATAATAACAACAAACAAGTTAATTAGATACCAAGTTAACTTAGTTAACTCAAGCAACATAGTGATTGATCGATCATCCACAGCTGATAACGGCTGTGAAAATATTTGAATCAAGTTGAGCTTATTAGGAGTGTCTATCCTATGCATATTACGTAAGTGTTTACTCCAATGATGATCTACTTTATACAATTATATGAGTTTCGTATTGAATACAATCATATGTTATTGTTATATTATTATTTTCAACGCGATTATTATTCAATACGAATATTATAAAAGCGAAAGTTTGTGAGTGAGTGAGTAAGGATGTGAAAATGTGAATGCGAGTGTATTTTAGTTACTCCTCTCGTTGAAACGCCTTAGCGGATTTGGATGAAGTTTTGAAAGAGATAGCGGATAGGATAAACGGCCGGTGCCAATAATCTATCTATATACTTATAATAGATATAATATTGGGATCGGCCCTAACTGTACGACGTACGTGGACGACGCCACGGGCAGATACATAGGTAATTAAAGAATTATTGTTTAATATAAACGTATTTGCTCAGCTTTGCGATTCAGCCAGTTTGTAACATGTAAATACTCGCGGGATACGGTTAGTTACAGTTCTTCAACTATCCCACGGGAACTCATTAATTTACCTGGATCAAAAGTATCCTATATGTTGACCAGGAATATAAGCTAAAACCATACAACGTTTTTCATTTAAATCGGTCCAGTCGTTTCGCAGAGTAGCCCGTACAAACAGACAGGCGAACAAACAGAGATACAATAAACTTAAATAAATCTAAATTAGTTCGATTTCACTCCTTACATCCCACTGACTCAGAATTATATGTATGTATGTATTTATAGTGATTATTAGTGTAGAAAGATAGATTGGTCCACACGAACAAAGTCACGGGCAGTAGCTAGAAATAAACCAACAACTACTTTACGTTATTTAATTAACCCGTCCGCATCAGCGCAAAAAATAACAATAGATTTATGAATGAAACTTAACTCGAACGAGTCTTGCTGAGTCGGACAGATTAATGGTGGACAACAAACAAACAAACAACGTGGACTGTATCTACAGCAAACCAACATAGATTAAGCAAATAGTTGTAGGTATGTAGTATATACCGTATATTCATTAGTCGGTTTTGATCAAGTTTTACAAAATAACTTCTTACGCAAACAGGTATAATATTATAAAATAGAACTGCGCAGAACTTGGAAACATCCGACCACTTCAATGCACTTAAATTTGAGTTAACCTTCCAGTAGTAGTGCCTAAATATGGTGCGTTTTAAATATCCTGCAAGCCACAGTGAACTCAGGGGCTACTTTGAAAACCAGATGTTCGTTACACGTGCACAATATGCGCATACTTTGTAGTTTTGAATGTTTCAACAGACGGGATTCATGCGGATTACCCTAAGAACGTAATAGCTGATTATTAAGCTACTACGTTCTCACTGCCGACACACGAGCCTTGCCCTCACAGCGAGGAGTAACGGCCATGATTCATCACGCGGGCACAGTGTGGATAACGCTGTGGCCAGCTTTACTGTCGGAGTTTTAAAGAACACTTATAATATTTGCATTCAATGTTTTAATACAATGCATAAATTTTTATTATTTATAAAAACTCATAATAAAAATAAATATTTTATAGTCCCTGTGTTATGTACTTTCTACTGAATTCATTCGTTTATATCACAGAAACGTTCCTTGAATTTTCGTTTCACCATCTCATTTCTTAGTCAAATTTTACGTTGTAAATGCGAGAGAGTATTTGGTAGAGACATTTTTTAAAACTGATATTTGTCACTTGGAAAATGATTAGCAGCAATATATTTTTATGCAAATCTACTTGAATTTCTGTCAAATATACTAAATTATGCC
This sequence comes from Selenia dentaria, assembly GCA_917880725.1. NCBI lineage: Eukaryota > Metazoa > Arthropoda > Insecta > Lepidoptera > Geometridae > Selenia > Selenia dentaria. The sequence goes on from OU862883.1 coordinate 35,837,985, forward strand.
CTTTTCGTCATATTTTTTACCCGAAACGTTATTAAGTTAATAAGTTTAATGCCCTTTGTTATTTAGTGGTATCTGCACAATATTTTACTTCATTACAAACTCGCGAGTCAGTGCAATGGTTTGTCTTCATTAGAGGCAAGTTTTTTTTCACAACGACAACGCCATTGTGTTATTAAATGAGCTTAGTTTTAACGTACGTAAATTGTCTTTTATTAATTTTTTTAATTTTAGTTTATAATTTATTAATATTCTACCTTAAATATCTGTACTATAGAAACTCTCAAGTTTTAAACAAAGCACTACCAAGACACACTTACATATCACACAAAGGTTAGCTAGAAGAAAATGCTAATTAGAGTTATGTTCGCCTATTTACTTTTAGTTTTAAGCAATAAAGAATTTTTATCTATCTATCTATAAATTCATCATTGTATTATGTACCCTTCTGTTACCTATTTAGTACGATGTGTATGACAATATCAATATTTTTTTACAGGTTTTTTTACTTTTACAGGTTTACGTTGCAAAATACGCAAACGTGGTGGTCGCGTAGACGGATGTCGATACTCACACTAACTACACTGTAATTGTGTAGAGAATATGTGCACTGCTATTTTAAACTGCTTAACGAAACCAAAATTCCCATTTTAAAGGGTTTTTTCCTCCAACAAAATACGAATCCGCATCTTCTGACTAACTGTGTCAGATATGTGGCTATGACCGTTACGCCACCAAGGTATCAGTCCAAAAGAAGAATATATCGCTGTACTTCTTTTATCGTATTAGAAGGGAACACCAACAATCGTGGCTTGAAAAGCTATAAAGTGATTATTATCGGTTATCATAATTATATGTATTACGTTCATTCGCTTCATTCGCTCGCCAAACATGGACGACGAAAAGTTCGTTGGCGAATCGTCCGCAGTGGCAATATTATGACGTAGGAACATTTACAAACTAAACGTTCAGTTGAGCAATTCCGCGGAGAAACAACTGTCCGAGATACACGATGTTTACTAACGCACACAATTAACATGAGCCTGAGTGAGCACTAATGTATGTACGCTACACGCTGAACAGTGCATGCAGTAAACCAGCGTCGAGTACAGTAAGGGGCACGGCTTAAGGGGCTTTAGCTTATTGACATTGAGGTTTAGTGTAGAGCAGAGGTGTTGGAACAAATATTTGTTTATGTTTAAGTAAGCGGTTATATGTTATATTTTGTATGTAGTTTAAATCGGCTTGTGCAAATTTACCCGTCTCAGTATATTCGTGTACGTAGGTGTGGTTTTAACTTGAATAAATAATAATGAATAAGTAGTTTTTGAGTACATATTATTTGAGCAACATTTTAGTCGTTATACATATCTATATATCTGCTTCAAAGTCTCGTCCTCATATTCATTAACGTTAGTTACCCCTTTACAACACCAAGGTGACATCTATTGAATAGCTTAACTAGCTTTATATAAATGTAAATAAGCTCTCTAAAATAATAAATTGTAAAGTTACCTAGGTCTCGCTAAGCAGGCGTGAGTGCTTTAAAAATCTTTTAATAAAAATGTAAGCATGTCAATATAATCGAGGTTCAACAAAAATAACCGAACCATCAGAAGGCTAAAACAAAATATTGTCCAAACTAGTATTATTTGAACCAATGAAAATATACTTTATACTACACCTGCTCGGAAAGTACCTTGATACTTTATCAAATTTACGGTAGAAAGTACGTCATTGCATATCGAACAAATATGCGGCGAGAAAACGCATCTGAGCGGGAGAGAAAAGTGTATGAAAATCCATTTCTTACGTGGTTTTTCTTTTCTAATTTTGAGTAAGACTATGCGCTGGTAACCTAAATATCAAAAGCCAAAAAGTTTTTACAGTGAGTTTTTATCTCCAAGTTCGCAAAATGACACTGGCCACTAGCTGTGTGTTGGATGGTGTCAAACAATTTGAAAAAAGAACATGTGAAAATTGCAGACGCCATTGGCGCCATTTTCAATTTGTGTGTTGTTTGAGGATTCAGTTTTCGTAGAAAAGTAAAATAAAACTATCAAAATGATAAGTAGTGATAGTGATGATGAAGATTTTTTAACTCCGCCGCAGTTGAAGGAAACAGCAAAAATACTGATTGATAACCTTTTACCACAGAAATCAATTAAAAAATATAATAAAACTTATGACGATTTTTTGCAATGAAAAAGTGAAAAAAATGCGGCATCTTTTTCTGAAACTGTTGTGCTAGCTTATTTCAGTGAAAAAGCGCAAAAATACAAACCAAGTAAGTTATGGTCTATGTACTCAATGTTGAAAAGTACTTTATTGACAAGAAACGACATAAATATTCAAGAATACAAAAAACTTACAGCATTTCTGAAAAGAAAGTCGGAGGGATTCCGTAGTAAGAAATCAAAAGTGCTTACTACAAAGGATGTTTATTCCTTTTTGCAGAATGCTCCAGATGACAAATATTTGTTGATGAAGGTAAGTTTATGAACAAAATGCACTGGTTTAAAATTTATTACGTACCTATTTATGAGTAGAAATCTACTAGGTTTTCATGTTTGATATTTTTGTTTACAGGTTATTTTGATTTAAGAAGTAAATGGGGCCTGTCGTTCGCAAGAACTTGTGGATATGACAACAGACGATATCGAAATCCTCGAAAATGGAATAATCGTCAATATTCCTAACACAAAAACCAAAATTCAGCGATCATTTGTTATATCGGGCTTATTTTATGAGATAGTGAAGAAATATAACGAAATTCGCCCCAGTGACCCCAAAACCAATCGGTTTTTACTACAATATAAAAACAAAAAATGTACGAAACAAGTAATTGGGAAAAACAAAATAAGTACTGTGCCAAGAGAAATAGCTTCGTACCTTAATTTACTCAATCCACTAGAATACACTGGCCACTGCTTTCGCAGAACTTCAGCGACTATTCTTGCCAATACTGGTGCTGATTTTACCACAATAAAACGTCACGGTGGTTGGAAATCGTCCGCTGTTGCAGAAAGCTACATACAGAATTCCGTAGAAAACAAAACACGAATAAATAACCAAATATCGGGATCGATTAATGTGCATCAAGACTCATCTCCTCAACCATCAACGAGCGCGGCGATGGCAGATGCCCCTCAGCAGCCAGTTGCCCCTTTGGCACCACAGCCTTCTACGAGCGCAGTGCCAACAGCACAGCCAGTTATTCCTCCTACATTATCAAACATCTCAAACAAACATTAATGGAAAAAGTGTTACATTAAGCTTCAATATAAATTTCAATTAGTAAAGATTTAGTTTTTTATTTTCCTCGTAGGTGTAGTATAAAGCACTATGTATCACTCGAGAGAACGTGCGATTCCCGATCTCGGGTGTTTTAAAGCCCTCGCCTACGGCTCGGGCTTCAAACGACACCCTCGACGGTAATCGGTCACTTTCTCCTCTCGGTGAACAATGTACTATTTCATAAAATATATTTATATATACAAATTTTATCAGGAGCGGGAGCGTAATGAAACGGAGCTGCATTGTATAACATTCTGAAATATAACTTATTCCCTGACCATGGGGCTTATAAATTAGTTTTTTTTATTTATCAACTTCTTTTTTGGTACTCAAGTACCTCCTTCTTTTTGGAAGTCGGTAGAGACTAAGCTTATGTATTTTAAACATTATTTAGAAAACAAATATGCGAGAAGAACTCCATTTGCAGCAAGTCTACATATCCCACCCGTGTAAACTACTATTGAATATTGTAATAAAAATAATACATTATACAAAATAATTGGCATCGACTTTCTTGTCGGAGCTTGTCGGTAGTGGCTCTATCTATTTATTTCCGAAAGCGACACTAGTCTTTAAATGTACATTAATAAAATGTAATTCTTAAGTGAAACCTCCAGGCAGACGTAGATAGTATAGGGAAAGAATAATATGGTAATATAATACTATGTTGTTTATCACACGCAAAAATACGTGGGGCATATTATCCTTATTAACTGTGAGAACCGAAAGGTCACGTTGATTGATTGCCAGGTTCCATCAATATCTATTTAAAAGAAATACGAACGTGATAAGGCATGTTATGCTGTATCACGTTTACTAAGATTATAGTAAACGTGATACAGCATAAGATGCCGTACTGAGGACAGAATAGATGCCATATTTAAAAAGTATATAACGATTCCCGCGACTGTATTTTTTCCATCCAAAGCAATGACAAAGAAAACGACCAGTTAAATTCTAACAAAATACCTATATTCACACATTTCGATTACACGGCAAAATAAACTTTCGCACATGGATATTAAGCTGAAATTTAAACAAGTTAACTCGAATTCAATCACGCTTTACTGCCAACGTAACATTATAACAAATTCTTTATTCGGGACATGACGGGATACTCATTTCTCGGGATTCTATGATAGCGCCATGTTGTCTATGTGTAACTTTAATCATAATTAGTATTATGAAGCAATCGAATGTATTTTACTATGTGGATAGTTGCATACATAATAAATCTAAACGTATGGATACTTTCAATGTTATTAAATTACAACACACCGCTATTTTACCTTGGCAAAGTTGAACTTAACAAAGAAGCATAATTACAGAATAATACAGGTGGAGTAGCGTACTTTTGGGAGACAAAGTCCAAACGTTTCGTCGTCTACTCTATAAGCTGCAGACGGAGATCTCCGACTATTGCATACCTTACGGAGCGGAGATAATCCAGCATTGTACATGATACTCCAATAATAATCTCAACCCTAACAATAACCAGTATCTAAAAATGTAAAAATTACAAAAATAAACTACAATTGAACGTTAAGAGCTAACAATTCAAGCACATCAGGGGCTTCATCGAGAAAATGTGCAATATCTAAGTCAATGCAGTTCAGCCGTTTGATGTTGGGTCGAAGTGTTGCCTTAATTATGGTTTGTATTCTCGTAAATTGAATAAAATAACGGCTCCCGAACCGAATACTCAATTAAATTGTATGCCAACTTGATGTAATTTATAATGTAGGTACTGCAAATAAGTAACAAAAACTCATAAAAAGCATCTATATGAAGTTATCTCGTTAATTTGAACTGAAGTGGCTTCTTATTCACTGCGACGAGAGAAGTACTTACTTCGTTTGAGTAGTTCCATAATTCTCTTGAAACCTTTTTGGTAAAGTCATGATCGTAAACTTGCGGCTTCGATGCTTATTTTTTTATTTGGAAAGACGTTCTTTAGTTTTTTTATATGGAAAGTTTATATGCCCTCATAACTTATTGGATTTTACAATTGTAAAGGTATGGGGTTATGTTATACGTACAGTACAGCTAAATGGTTCGTATAACCATCGGCCGTGCGATTCTTTAATGATTCGTCGATGCGCTCGTCGATGAGCTCACCGATGTCAAATACTTTAAGAGATATCGCCCTTGTTCACAAGGTTGTTTATCCAAGGTCCTGTCATCTCGTCGTGTTTGTTTCATGGATGTTGTCAATGATGCAACGACGTTTGCTCTTAGAGAATCGCACAGCTGCTCCAATTCAATACGCAATTAGGCGGTATTGCACACTTCCTGTTGGTAACACGCGTTGCACGCAAAATTTGGTTTTATTTAATCTAGCGACTGCCCGTGACTTCGTTCGCTTATTAGGCTCGGCCTTTAGCCTTGCCATAATCTCCCGTCTTTTCTTGATTTTTCTTTTCATAAGAACCTGCTGCTTACAATAATTAACACAACAAAACAGAATTAGTGAAAGTGTTCCATCCGTTCACGCGTGATGCGATGACCAAGGGAGATAGAGATTCATTTTTATATAAATTTAATATGTAAATGAGAATAAATGTAAAAACTCATTTTCACTCAGAGAAAACCTTGACTATTGCCCAAATCTTCATTTACATATTCTTGGAAGGTTCTTATTTTTCCTGCTTTTTATTACCTGATATTTATTCTGTACGTCTTAATCACCGTTCCAAATCAATTGAGAAAGCCGATAAAAAATGCGAAGGAAATCTTCAAAATAATCTATTTAGAGATCGGATCGTGATGGAGCGAGCCTTCACCTTCCTTGTGTTAGCGCCGACTGAATTGTTTTCATTTCATTCAGTTCACATTCCGACTTTATTTGTAGAAATGAGTTACAGGACGAGTGAGTCGCGTAGCTCTCATCTAATGCCTAATTTAAATTTATATCTATCATTTCACAATAATCAGGAACTTACATGTATGACTTACATAATGTTGCATATTAGTGAAGCTGGTACCTATGTAGGTAGCCGCCACATAAATGTAGTCGGTGCTGTCAGTCTCGCTATACACTCATAAAAGAAGCACGTATTTAATTTAACACAAAATAAACTTTCACATAAAAAACCCAAAAAAACGATATTAAAAAATATTTACTTGACTTGTCAGACCGGTCTGTCGGTCTAGCGTTCGACGAGTGATCATCTCCTGAGGATGCCTCGTGTAGAGGCGAAACACGTGTCGAATCGGTTTTGGTTTATTGGGGTTTCTTGTGTTTTTTATTTTGTATTCTTCCTATTAGCATTTTATGCGGGATGCCCCAAATTGCCCAAAATTTTGGCCAAATAGGCCAAAATCATTGTTTTCATTTCACCGGAGGTGTCACAAAATATTTTTGATATCGTTTTTTTGATAATGGATTTCCGCAAAGTAACGCCTGAATCAATAAATTATCAAAACTTTCACATATTTTGTGAAAATTCTACTATTGAACCATTTATGCATGTATAGGTACTAGGGTTGGAGGGACATAGACTACACCTACAGGTTTAGAACTTGCGTAGTTACTAGACCCGATGTTCTACTTAGCCAACTCAGCTACCGATTCTCTATTCCGAACGTCGTAATCCTCTTTCTAATTATCTTTCTTTCATGTTAATAGAATGAAAAGTTTTATTGAGTGATAAAGAAAACGTCTTCTTAGTTCAAACTATTGGTTATATAATTCTAAGAACACCAGTTATACTATAAATATATACGGTGAGAATCTATCGGTATCATTTCTCTCTTTCTACTACACCGATGTGGAAGGAGAAAGGAATAACTCAATTCCACAATGGAAAAAAGGACACCATTACTGACCCAAAAGGTTAGAATAGAAACAAGTGTCACTCAGATTAACAAGAAACATATAATCAGTAAACTCGCTGTGATCCTGCTTAGTAGGGAAAGAGCACTCTGTTCAGGCGTGAATTGAACTCTCTAGTTTATTGTATCCGTCGCTCGTAAGGTTCAGGTCCCGCCCGACTTAGTATAAAATTTCTCTGCATTAAACATTTAGATATTATTTATTAGCGATTTTCTATATGATGCATACATTTTTGTGATTCGCTGCGAAGCAGAAGCATAAAAGCATCATCATCATCTCAGCCGTAGGACGTCCACTGCCGAAAATACGCCTCCCCCATAATTTCCAAATGGACCGGTTGAAAGCGGCCTGCATCCAACGTCGTCCTGCGACATTTATCAGGTTGTCTGTCTACCGTGTCGGTGGACGACCTACGCTGCGCTTTTGTGTGGTCTTCATTATAGAATTTACCGGCCCCGTCAGCCATCTGTTTTGCGTGCTATGTGGCCTGCCCACTGCCACTTTAACTGAATAATCTTCTGGGCTATGTCGGTGACTTTCGTTGTTCTACGGATCTCCTCATTTCTGATTCGATCACGTAGAGAAACCCCGAGCATAGCCCTCTCCATAGCTCGTTGTGCGACTTTGAGCATAAGAGCATAACCGTACATGGCGAACGAGATCACTGTCTCAGAGTGAGGAGCACAGTCAGTGGTACTTAGAATTTCTCCGTAAAGCTGTCAAAGTTTTGTGGGTGGCGCAGTAACTGTCACGGGCAGTCGTGGCGCTTACCATCAGGCGTACCTAATTTGGTCGTGTAAGACTCGCCGTCTCGTCATTTGGTAGTAAACATATACTTAAGCCCGTAAAATAAAAGGTTTCCGTTCCTTCACATTTATAACATCGGTGAGCTCGTCGACGAGCGCAACGATGAATAATTAGATAATAACACGGCAGATTAATTATTATTAATTCACCCTATTGACATATATTTATGGATGCAACGATTTTTGCTCTTAGAAAATCGCACGGATGTACCGGAGTTTGGTATGGACCATAAATTGTTAGCGGGTCTATCTCGGGCCGTAGGTGCTACGTGCTATGAGCTACGTGCTACGTGCTACTTGCTACGTGCATCGTTAGCGTAATGTCCTATGTTACTCTTGCATGTTAGTGGGAAATGGGAGCAAGCTCCACATCCTGATGTGGATGTAACATCCGTAGGAGAGACCTTTGGATCTGGTACCAGTGGATTCCAACGTACGGTTCCGGCCAGTGCCAGTTAGAAATGACATAATAATATGTAGGCATAGCAGTGCCAGAGATCTATATCTCCAAGCATCTTGCCCTTACGTATAAGCATGCCTTATCAATGAGCATACACCGCATCAAAGCAAAATAATTTTAATAAGACATCGTTTTATAAAATTTGCGATATGATTACGTTACAATCACACTAATGTTCGTGCTAGGCACACCGATGATCGATTCTGTTACATTATTTATTTATGCTTGCGAACACGCAAACAAATGGCGAACGTTTTATTCTTACACCTTTCACCATATTCTTACCTCCGTTTATCAATATTTTCCAAACATTTATATATATATAACATTTATTTTTATGATTCCTGAATATATTTTCGTACGAGCATGTTATCAGGGAGTTAGCAACATCCGAACAAAGCCAAACAAGACCTTATCGATGGCACAAAGAGAACCGATGTTACGGCAACAATATTGGGACCCTTCAGCCAGATAACGAGCCTTGTGTTGCAGCCGAATTTGCTGAGGTTTTGTGTTTGACCGTGACATTTGATATTTAATACTGTTTACCCAGATATTGTCGAGCATAACATAATTACTTCACATTTTAGAAAGGAGGCTTCCATCCACGTATACAGGCTATGATCTGTCACATCACCAATTACTAGAAGTCATGGGTTGAAATATCACTAACTCATTTTTTTCTGACTAATGCAGTTCACAGTGGAACTAGCACAAATTACTTTTTAAATTCTTTAAAAAAACTATTATATTATTTAAGTTTAACGATAAATTAAAACAATTGAATTCATTCCTGATGACCATTTATGTAGAAACCAGATCAACCAGAGAAACGCAGGCATTATCCGACCTCCAAACCTGCACACCTCGTCGACGCGGTTCCCAATATTCAACCTATCCATGGTTTTAATTACCAGAGGCATGTTTCTGACATTTTATAATATTATCAATAAAAGTTGAAGCTGTTATTTTTATTACATGAAAGTTCATACGGTAGCACTTCTAACAAATAATCATATTAAAACAACTTTGTATATCTGTTTGTTCCGGCTAAATTCTGAAACGGCTACACCCATTATAACGGGACTTATAATGAGTCATTATTATCATTATCATTTAGTCGTAGAACTTCCACTGCTGAACTAAAGCTGTGAACTGAAGCTAAATGGGACCAATTTAAATTTCATCAAATTAGGTCAAACAGTTTTTGAGTTACCCTCTAAAAACTGAAAAGTGCTACGTCTATCTCGATGATATCATCATTTACAATCGATTCCGTAAGTAGAGTCACTAAACACCGTGAAAAAAAATTTATACACAAAAATGGAGCCGGCTTTGTTACGAGTACTTACGTGTCGAAGTCGGTACCATGCGCACAATATTCGTATAATAGGTACCTACTTTTATACTATCATGATACCGATTTCAACAAGTTATTTCACACATTTTGGTGTTGATGTCGGGTCCATTTTTGAGTATATTTTTTTAAATTGTAATCTATATATAAACCATTGTTGTGAAAGTATATATGCCTACACATATTTTATTAACTTTAGAAGTTAATCACTATGAAAGTAGGGCGGAACGACCGGCGACTTCTTACACTACAGAATCCAAAATACTTACAAACTAAACCATCTTACGTTCTAAATATGTTATAAAAAGATATAAATAAATTCTTGAAAACTAAATCGGTCTCGTTATTTTAAACCAACTGGTAATAGCACTCCCGTACTATTTAAATCCAGTGTCATGCCTCATTTACCTAAAGCGTAAAATGAAATAAATTTTTCAGCTAAGTGATGTGAACTTAAAACGTGTTGACAAGCGGGCTCGTGTCGGAAATCCGTAACTTTTTCAATTTGGCGCAGCGCCTCGTATTTTCATTTAAACGTTAAAGGTAACGATGTTGACTCCAGAGTCTGCTTAGTACTAAATATACTGTAGCAATCTTTATGATATACATAATTATTATTGCGTAATTTTATTAAGTTTAGAAAACAGTCAGAACAATCTTTAGTGTCTAAGGACCGTATTCCAGAAGTGCCTACGGCTCAGCAGCTAATCTCTGTTGAATTCCGAGTGAGTTTTGTACACCATTTACTGTGAAATCTCCACTCAAGCAATGAATGAATAACAGTAACTCAAGTCACTATTATCAGCTGAGAATATTTCTGGAGTACCAGACTTGTGTGCGATGAACCCATAACTAAAACGACGTCAGCCCGTATCAAAAAACAAACACTTTACATGCAAGTAACAACAATTATGCCATAATAATTAAGCAAAAATTATGGAGACAAGATGTGATCTGTGAACAGGCCCGCATAAATAAGATGACTTTTAACACTATCTATGTTCGTTTCTTGTCATTATCCTCAGTATAAACTAGCACATATTCACAATATATAGAATCTGAGAGCAGCTAGGTTATTTCAAAATATTGATTTAAATTAAACATGTTGCCAGTGTTATTCTGTAGTTGGAATCAATGTATATGGATCAGTGGTTCTGATGGCGGCGGGTGTTTTCCTAAGCAAACACTACGACGAGTCAGACGAGAATTATTTCTAAACGATTTGATTCCATATTTGCGTTCGGACCTTCGCATGCGGTCCTGAACTAAATGTTGGTCTAATGTTTAATGCTATATGTAGAGAAGGTCCGTAAAAACACACTGAATGAAGATGCATGATTAAATGATGAATATATTATCTATTCGAGATAAATTTGTTTTGATAAACAAAGTTAGTAGGCTGGCGGAAAAAAGCCCAACAATGATTAGTTTTGTGTTTCTTCGAGTTCCATGTGTAATAGTGGCGGATTATTAACGGTTAATGTTTGTGATTGGATGAAAAATGTTATTTAAAGGGCCTCGTAATGTGGCGCCCTAAAAACTTTCAGAGTATATAGTTTACAACCTACAATATCATGCATAGCGTAATAAAAAAAGACCATCCAATGAGCATTTGTGTAAAACGACTTCACCTGTGCATTCCATCTCATATCTCGCCAGTAGAAATTACCCCGCCCAGGAATGTGGCCTTCTGTCATATTACATTATACAATAAAAACTCCAAATGCAGCGCCATTCCCGTTTATGGCGCACCGCTTCATTACTGCAGATTACCTGCCGACGTAAATATGGAGGCGAGCCAAATCTTGTAGACGTAAGTATAGTACCTTATCATCGTCAACTTTGGGATATTAGTATTTGAGTGGGTACTAGTTATTTTAGTGAAAAAAATTTCATCTTCAGGCTTATAAGTTATTATAAATCTCAAGTAATTCTTGTGATAGCAGTAAATCTGACCAACTTGTTACTTACTACATGTTACACACATACATACGGGTGATCCCAAGGATTGTACATTCACTTTAAGAATAAAATTAAATAAAGTTAAATAAATCTTGTCAGAATAACAGAATAGACTGTGTTTCTATTTTCTACCGACTACCAAAAAAGGAGGAGGTACTCAATTCGATTTTTATGTTTGTTATAACTTTCGATTGAGTAGACCGATTCTCAAAATTCTTTTTGAAAGTTTGAAAGCTGGTGCTTCTCGTGTGGTCCCATTTAAATTTCATCAAATTAAGTGCAGTATTGAAATTTATAGAGAGAAAAATTCACATCCTCGGACGGGATTCGAACCCGTGTCTTCTGACTTTAAGTGCAGTAGTTTTTGAGTTACACTCCAATAACTGATTTCTACCAAAGTAATGGAAAGACAGTCGGTATTAAATTTTACAAATTACACTTGAATTTTTATGTAACAAAAAGGTTACGGATTGGATGCAGATAATGACAAGATAAAAGTAAGTTGCCAGTACCTACATGAAAAACCATTGGTACAAAACATTTCTTGATTGAAACTTTCGTAAGTATTAGACATATTTATGCTCTAAATTATTTTTAAACCTTATACTTCTTATTCTCAGATTAAATTGCGCTTTGCAGCTAATTAGAACCCATACACCCACAAAGATAGAAAAAGTTACTTGTGCCTTTGAGCATTAAAGCTTCGAAAGCAAATCCAACCGAATAAAACTATAAATAACACAAAATGTTATTACATTGTATAAAACGGGCGCACTTTACGGGCACTCTCGTCCATTCCCAAAGTTGTTGTGTTTCCTCTCTCGATGCGAAGCTGGAGTTTATACGACCTCACCTGATACCGGAGCTAAAAGCATTTATTGCTATAGTGAGAACCATGATTATATGAACTGTACATAAGTGTACATTCTACTTATAGCGGACCACAGATTAATATTGAGTTAGTATCCTCTCTACACAAACGCATTCCCGATTTCCTCTATGGATCTTGTCACAAACAAGTAATGTGTTTAAGGCTGTAAAACCGAATGCCAACCAGTGAGTCGCTTCCAACGCTCCTTTATTTTGGCAGAATCATTTATCTGAGTTGGTGAACAAGGTCACCCCTTCACAGGCGCTGTGGACCGATTAAGATCAATCTGGCTGGGACCGCTGGGCATGATGGTGAATCCTAGTGTTGATATATAGAGCTAAGGGTTAACAATAGTCAGCAGTCGATGAGACGGTCACGGTATCGATCCCCACCTCTCGCTCGGCTAGAACTTCATGGTATGGTTTAAGGTAACCCCGTTATGAAGTCCACAGCATGGTGGTGGAGTACATCTGGTTTCCGCCTGGCTAACTATCAACTTTAAAAATTTGTCGCAAAGCACCTATAGCAGTGTGTTCCGGCAGCTGTCTTTAAGAGCCAGCGGCTGTTCTAGCTTTAGTGTGATACCTTCGACCGCATCATCACTGATCATCAAGTGAAATAGTGGGCAAACATAAGCCTATCAAGAGTTAAAAAATAAATGTATTACAAAGGTAGGCTCACATATTTCGTCAGTATTTCTCTCCATACCCGGGACAATGGTTCCTTTGTTATCATTGAACAATATTGTATCAAGTCTAATTGCCTCTCTGATTACTTCATAACGTAACCACTTCACTCGGAGCTCTGGCAACTCCCACAAATAACTGGCCCGAAGCCTTTTACAACTGGTTCCTTAACAAGGGCCTTAATGAAGTCCTCTTCGCGTAATTGGTGACAAAGAATGTCCTGCCTTTTTGTACATTGTTATAAATGACATTTCGCCTTGTTGATAGAAAATTGAAAAAATTCGCACGGTCTCTTTGATGTAGATTTCTTTTAAATGTAATGAAGACTTAACAATAATTGTTTTATTAATGTAAGCTTACCTAAGTGCTTTGTTTTATTCTTCTAATCAAATCGGCTTCTTTCAAAACCGCTGAAATAATTAAAAATTAAGAAACTTCCCCATCCCCAGTGCTGTTAGCTACTGTTGTTTCTTGCAAAATAAATTCTATCCTACTAATATTATAAACGCGAAAATTTGTTAGTGAGGATGTATGTAACAAGTGTTAACAATAAATCACGGTCCGTCATTAATATCAAACGTAAACTCCTAATAGCAGTTACAGTCTTTCAGGACACACGCTTTTATATAATAATCATGCTTATCTGTTGTTTTGACTAAGCTACAAACTTCTCACTGCCTCATCACATACCTAGCCTACATACCCGTAAAAGATTTATGCATAACTTTACTCACGTACTTAGCCCACACATGCACTTTTACACGCATACACAAACAAATCCACACAAACACACACTAACACTTACACAAACTCGTGAGTTCCTTAATTAAATTTGAATTAAGCATTATAGAATAAAATGTATTAGATTACACAGCAGCACAGCATAGCCTAGATATTGGAACTTAGTGTTAAATATATATTAAATAACTATTAATACTATCAATATATTAATTTGTACCATAATTAGCCATTATTTAACCATTTCTCAATACTCATTAGATATGTCACACACTACATAACAATGTCACAGTATTAAGTATAAACTTAATAATTAATTAATTCGATAGGCAATTAACGCACACATGTATAAATATGTCTTGTTATGCACGAACTCGCGCACCACATACTTATCCTTTGTAGAATTGGTTCTTGTGTCGGGCTCCCAAGATACAGGCTTAGCCTAGTTTGGGGCCCTCAGGGAAAGTCAGTTAGGGCTCATAATTAAGTATTTAAGCTATATCATGTTAAGTATTTAAGTTATACTGTATATACCTATATAAGATGTATTGAGATTGGTAAATAAACATTATTATTATTATTTTTATTTAAACAATTTCACGGGTTTCACCCAGTCCTTTACATAGGCATAAGTGGGGCTGTAGCCAACACTTAGAGGCCCGTTTGGTATAAAAATACTGTTCAGGCTTCAGACGTATTCCTAATCCTTCCCAAACTATCCTATCCTGGTAAAAACTCGCAATTCAAATTTGGCGCCAACCACGGAAATCCGCCCGCACGCAGTTTTGATTTGAATGAAGAAAAATCAAGATGTCTGCCGAGGCCTTACGAGTCGTGTGCGCGTGCCGGTACAAAACAAAATAAACTGTGAAATACAAAGTGAACCCAAACAAACGATATAAAAAATCAATAATCTTTCCATATCTAAATCCTCCAAAATATAAAATAGCACCTGTGACAAAAACTATAAGTGAATTCCATACTGGGACCTGGGACAATAGCCGCTGCTTCTGTGAGTACCTATCTACCTACCTTCCATCCATACATGTCTGAGCCTTTCGAAGAATTAAATCTAGCTACATGTTTAAACCCTAACCATAAGTGGTCCAGTTCGAGCCGAATAACAAAATCATTTCATTTTGGGGATTTTTATTGTGTTTTTCGTAATTTCAACTATAACCCGACCAAATCCGGTGGTCGTGTGTTCACCTTACATCTATTCGGATTCATAGCATTTTAATTTGGCCGCGTAACCTTTACCGCGTGGTTACAATTCAAAGTTTCAAACCTCTATTGAACTTGTTTACGTATTTAGCGATTTCACATAAACATAATTAAGTACCTATATCAAGTATTCGTTCATCTTATCTAAAGCTTTATTTACCTGCCGCTACCTAAGTTGTACAACATCTTAGCTTCAAACTTAGGTAGAAATATATCGTAGGTACGAAGTCTTTCATTCAAAATGGAAGAGAGCAAACTCAAAGTTCTTATTTCTCAACGCGAGTATATTTTCCGAGCAATTCAAATTCTTTATGATCTTTCGAAAGACATGTTTCAAGATCGTTCAAAGATACCTACTTTTAAGTCTAGGTTTTCTCGAGTCCAATCTATTCGCGAGGAGTATGTTTTAGTAAATGAAAAAATTCAAGCTTTGCAGCTATCCATAAACCCTGATCAAGCGATTGATCAAAGTGCGTTAAGTTCGTTTGATGATTTGTTCTACGCAGTGCTCATCGCGTCAGACGCGTTGATTACAAAGCCACCGGACAACGGAAGCGATTCAGAATCGCCCGCCATTTTGTCTGCCACGAGCTCTAAGCCTGTAAACGCGCGTTTACCTAAACTTGAGTTACCTAAATTCGATAGTCACATAGAAAACTGGCAAACGTTTTATGATACGTTTACAACACTGATTCACGAAAATACTTCGATCTCCCAAGTAGAAAAGTTTCATTACCTCGTGTCGTGTCTATCGGGTACCGCCGTATCTATTGTGAGGGGCGTACCTATTACCTCGGCAAATTATAAAGTCGTTTTCGATACCTTGGTCGAGAGATATCAAAACAAACGTATTTTAGCTATAACTTATCTAGATAAAATCTTGAACTATCCCGCTCTTAAATCAGGTAACTTCCAAGAAATACAAACGTTAACAAATGCATTTTACGAATCGGTTCACTCACTCAAAGCTTTGAATATAGAAAATCTAGGTGATTTCATTCTGTTTCATTTAGTTTCAAGAATACTTGATGCGGACACGCGCAAACGCTTCGAATCTCAAAACTGTTCACAAGTACCTTCATTCAGTGAACTGTTATAGTTTCTTCAAGACTACGTAAAGGTCTTAGAAACCAGCCGACTATCTTCAACAAATCTTACACCGTCTATATCTCGAGGTACGGTTGACGGGAAAATCTCAGCGGCTCGCAATCGCCCAACTAGCAGTAATACAAAACGCTCAACTTATCTTAACAAAACCACCCCGTCAGCACCTCATATTATCTGTTCGTGTTGTGGTGATGCGCATTCGACTTACCGATGCCCTACCTTTCAATCTTTAGATTCTCGATCTAGACTCGCATTAGTTCATAACAAAAAATTATGTACGAACTGTCTACGTACGAATCACGTCATAGATAAATGTATCTCCAAAATCTCGTGCCTAATTTGCGGATTACGTCATCACACCTTATTGCATACTGGAACTCCCCAGGCTTGTGCAAATGGTGTTACTCAAGCCAGCACTAGCGCGCATGTCGGAAATAGCCGCAGCGTAGTTCTCCTAGGTACGTGTCAGCTGCGCGTATGCAATACCCTCTCCGGCGCACAACATACAGTGCGCGCCCTTGTCGACAGCGGCGCACAGGATTGCTTTATAACTACTGCTTGCGCCCGGACACTAGGTTTGAAGCTCGAACACTGCAATCTTATAGTAGGTGGTTTAGGACAAAACACAGTGTTTCAAGTCAGGGGTGAGACTCAGTGCGTTTTACGGCCGCTTGACCGCGATGATCCGCATTTTATGATCCAACCCATTGTGTTAGATACCATCACCGCTCAAATGCCTAGCGCAAAGCTACCGTTAGTCGTGCGAGATCATTGTAGGCACCTCACCTTAGCCGATCGCGACTTCGACGTACCGGCAGACATAGACATCCTTATCAGAGCGGAACTATTCCATGATGTCTATGACGGTCAACGTATCAAGCTGGGGCCCGGACTACCTACCGCCCTACATAGCGTCTTCGGATGGATTCTCACGGGCCCGCTCGAGTTCGATGTAGGAATCCCCCCTCCCAATACTTCTTCATTGTTAGCTGCTACTCGCACACTCGAAGAACAGGTTAAGCTATTTTGGGAGGTAGAGGAACCACCGCAGGCTCCTATTCTGGTACCCGAAGACGAGATATGTGAACGTATGTACACTGACCTTACCTACCGGGAATCGGATGGTCGTTACGTCGTACCTATTCTAATCAAGGATCGAACCTGCACCTTAGGTGATTCGTATCCCAGTGCTTTGTCGCGGTTATATCATCTTGAAAAGAAACTTAGCCGGCATAGTCAACTCAAATCTGATTATATCGATTTTATGCGAGAATACGAGAACATGAATCACATGGAACTTGCTTCCACTTCACCAATGAACAAGGCTTATCATATCCCGCATCATTGCGTCATTCGACCACAAAGCACAACAACTAAGCTGCGCGTGGTGTTTGACGCAAGCTGCAAGACCACCAACGGTCTATCACTAAATGACATTGTGTTTACTGGACCCAAGCTCCAAACGGACATTATCGATATCATTACTGGTTTCCGGTTACATAAAGTAGTATTCACATGCGATATTTCAAAAATGTTTCGAAATTTTTTGATTAGGCCGGAAGATAGGTGTTACCAGCATGTGCTATGGCGAGAGTCCGCTAGTCTTCCTCTCCTCCAAGAGTACGAGTTGCGTACGATAACCTACGGGGTCGCCAGTTCACCATATCTTAGCATACGTACTTTGCATCAGCTGGCAAAGGATCACGGTGCTGAGTACCCTCGCGCTGCGGAAGCCTTACGCTATGAGACATTCGTTGATGACATAACGACAGGAGCGCCATCTGTTGAGAAAGCTATTGAACTAAAATCACAACTCATCGCACTTCTCAGCAACGCTCAGTTGGAACTTCGCAAATGGAGTAGTAACTCGGAAACATTTTTAGAAACCTTACCAGTAGATCATTGTCAGACCCCAAAATCTTTTCTGAGGAAAACGATAAAGCTACGCTTAAAATCTTAGGAGTCCAATGGGACCCAACGGGCGACGTCTTTACATACTCACTCTCCGAGGTAGCAGATGCTGAGTATACAAAACGTTCTATCTTATCTCACGTTGCACGTATCTTCGACCCGTTAGGGTGGCTTACCCCATTCATTCTCAAAGCTAAATTGCTCCTTCAAGATCTATGGCGTCAAAACATCTCCTGGGACGAGCCCGTACCCAGAGATATATCTCAAGACTGGCGAGAATTTATCTCGGATCTTAAAAACTTAAAACGAATTGTTATCCCTCGCCACGTCGTACCTTCAGCAGTCCGCGAAATTCAGCTTATCGGATTTTGCGATGGCTCAACAAAAGCATACGGATGCTGTGTCTATCTTCGTGTTGTCACTGACCAGCGGGTTCAAGTCTCTCTTTTAATCGCTAAGTCCAAGGTAGCCCCTCTAAAGGTTCTCACTGTAAATCGTTTAGAACTCTGCGGCGCAGTCCTACTATCTAAAGTAGTTACACGTATCCAATCCTTGCTTAGCAACAAACTAAACATAGGTCAATCTTATCTCTTCACCGACAGCTCGACGGTGCTGTCGTGGCTGGGCACAGAACCACACAAACTCAAAACCTTCGTAGCACACCGAGTGGTGCAAGTAACTGAAGCTACCTCTTCGTTTGTGTAGCGCCATGTATCCACTCACGACAACCCGGCCGATCTTTGTAGTCGTGGCCTGTCTTGCGCTCAACTAGCTGCATGCGAACGTTGGTGGTCGGGTCCATCTTGGTTGACCTCAGACTCATCTAACTGGCATGCCCAAACGGTTGACCAACAGGACAACGTTCCCGAGTTGAAAGAGCCGTCACACTCGTGTCTTATCGAGACACAAGAAACTGACGTGCTGCACCGTTTACTCGAACGTACCTCCAGTCTAACACGACTACAAAGAATAACAGCTTGGATATATCGTTTCATTAACAACTCGAAAGTAGCTTCTTCAAAGCGTAACTTATCTGGATTTTTATTTTCATCCGAGCTTGATCAAGCACTTCGAAACCTAGTTATAAGTGTTCAGAACAAAGATTTTCATAACGTCTCAGCTCAAATCAACTCAAATAAACCTATTCCAAAACACCTTCAAAAACTATCCATCTTCATCGACTCCGCCGGAGTCTTGCGAGTGGGGGGACGTTTAAAACAATCAGACTTACCAGACAGTGTCAAACATCCATATCTCTTACCGAAAAAATCAAGACTGAGTGACCTCCTTATCGACCACTACCACGTATCTTATCTACATAGCGGGCCTCGGCTCTTACAATCTTTAATTCAGCGTCGATTTTGGATCTTCGGCCTAAGAAATCTTATTCGATCTCGATTATCAAGGTGTGTTCCTTGTTGTAAAGTAAAGCCAACTCCTTTTCAACCTATGATGGGCGATCTTCCTCCTTCCCGGCTGAAGCCAGGTTATTGTTTTCAGTCGATCGGAATCGATTTTGGGGGTCCCTTTATGGTAAAGGAAAGCCGTCGACGTAACGCACGGACATATAAATCTTATCTTTGTCTTATAGTGTGTCACGCGGTAAAAGCCGTACACCTTGAGCTGGTCACTGAGCTGACTACTGAAGCTTTCATCGCATCCTTAGATCGTTTTGTTGCCAGGCGCGGCCTTTGCCAATCTATAACTACTGACGGCGGAACCAACTTTGTAGGCGCGAAGCGCTACCTTTCGGAAGTATCTGAAATGTTAGATCGGGAAAATCTTACCATATCTGAAAATCTCGCGTCCCGCGGTATAACCTGGAAAATAAATCCACCCTCCGGAGCTCATTTCGGTGGAATCTTCGAAAGTGGTATCAAATCTACCAAATACCACCTTAAACGCGTGATAGGATCACAAGTTCTAACCTTCGAAGAACTTTATACCGTACTTACGAAAGTAGAAGCCATGTTAAACTCGCGACCTTTGGTCGCGCTCTCGTCAGACCCAAACGAAGTGGACGCTCTTACAGCTGGCCATTTTCTTATCGGGCGGCCGTTAGTATCGGTACCTGAACCAACAATCAACGAGAATGTACCTTTACGCACTCGTTGGCAGTTGTTACAGCGATTATCTCAAAGCTTCTGGCGAATTTGGTCTAGGGATTATTTACATACCTTACAACAACGCAATAAATGGTTTAAAACGGAAAGTAATCAGCCAAAATTGAACGATCTTGTAACTGTCATCGAACCTAATTTGCCTGCATATACTTGGAAGATCGGTCGGGTGGTCAAATTACATCCGGGGAAAGACAATCACATCCGCGTGATTACAGTGAAAACGAGTAAAGGAGAATTTATTCGCCCAACAAATAAGGTCTGTCTCATCCCGACATCTCAGGATGATCCGGTCCGATCGCAATAATTTAAATCATTTATGTTGTTAACTTAGGTAGAAGTAGGTACCTAAGTATCCTAGTAAGTAAATATTCCGTAACGTATTTTTAATCGTATCTCATTTATTGTACCTACTTATTCTAGGTCTTAGTATTTAATAATTTTGGTCCTTCGTAATCTTATCTTATCTCATACACAATACCTCCTTAGGTATATAACATTAAAATATACATGCCTAACTAATTACGTACGGTGTCACATCTTACTTAGTAATAAAATCTCTTATCGCACGCATCTTAGGTCAATAAACTTGCATAATATGAATCCGCATAGATGATCGCTAATCTACTTAGGATCTCGGACCTTTCTTTTAACTTATGAAATCCTTGGTTGATTTCAAATGGGGGGATATGTTCAGGCTTCAGACGTATTCCTAATCCTTCCCAAACTATCCTATCCTGGTAAAAACTCGCAATTCAAATTTGGCGCCAACCACGGAAATCCGCCCGCACGCAGTTTTGATTTGAATGAAGAAAAATCAAGATGTCTGCCGAGGCCTTACGAGTCGTGTGCGCGTGCCGGTACAAATCAAAATAAACTGTGAAATACAAAGTGAACCCAAACAAACGATATAAAAAATCAATAATCTTTCCATATCTAAATCCTCCAAAATATAAAATAGCACCTGTGACAAAAACTATAAGTGAATTCCATACTGGGACCTGGGACAATAGCCGCTGCTTCTGTGAGTACCTATCTACCTACCTTCCATCCATACATGTCTGAGCCTTTCGAAGAATTAAATCTAGCTACATGTTTAAACCCAAACCAAATACAATGTAGTATAAAAACCAGACATTTTGGATGATGGGTAATATGGTATATCTGTTACAAAAGTGGGTAAAATGGCATGGCTATTGATATGTCCTTATTAGTGGTACGGGAGATAGTGGGCTATGGACGAGACTACGGCACCTGCCAATATTAGTCTCATTTAAAATATTTAGGCAGGTGGTACCATAAGAGCCACCATCAATGGTGACAAAAGCAACGTTGGTGTGGATGGCTGAAAGGTGTTGAGAGGTGTGCTGCGGTTTCACTACAGCGCTACTACCGGCGTTATGCCCTTTAACACTTCCACCCTTGGAGCTTTTTGTTTCTTGCTTTTGCGTCTCCACCCCCAGACGGCCAATCAAGGCAAGCCGGGGGTCAGGGGTCTCATTTAGCCCCTGGGAGAATCAGGGTCCTTGGTATCGCCACTCACCGACGGCTTGCCACAAAGCCGCCCCTGCGGTATTATTATTATTATTCCTTTTATTAAAAAAATCGCGGATTGAATCCGGCCCTTTACAGAGGCATAAGTGGGGATGTAGCCAACACTTAGAGGCCTGTTTAGTATAGCAAATACAATGTAGTATAAAAAACAGACATTATTATTATTTTATTTTTATTATTATTCCTTTTATTCAAAATAAATCACGGATTTCATCCGGTCCTTTACAAAGGCATAAGTGGGGCTGTAGCCAACACTTAGAGGCTTGGTATAAAAATTACAAAGTAGTATAAAAAAAACCAGAAACTTTTGGATGGATGGTGACATGATAAATCTATTATAAAAATGGGTAAAATGACAAGGCTATTGAAATGATTTTATTAGTGATAAAAAGATAGTGGGCTATGGAAGAGACTACGGCACCTGCCAAATTCAGTCCCATTTTAAAATTTTTGGGCAGGTGGTGACTTGCCACCCACTAAACGGGCCCCCCATAAAGGCCACCATGAATGGTGACAGAAAGGGCAACGTTGGTGTGGCTGGCTAAAGAGTGTCGAGAGGTGTGCTGCGGTTTCACTGAAGCGCTACTACCGGCGTTATGCCCTTTAACACTTCCACCCTTGGAGCTTTTTGTTACTTTTTATTATTATTATTCCTTTTATTCAAAATAAATCACGGATTTCATCCGGTCCTTTACAAAGGCATAAGTGGGGCTGTAGCCAACACTTAGAGGCCTGTTTGGTATAAAAATACAAAGTAGTATAAAAAAAAACAGAAACTTATGGATGGATGGTGACATGGTATATCTATTATAAAAATGGGTAAAATGACAAGGCTATTGAAATGATTTTATTAGTGATAAAAAGATAGTGGGCTATGGAAGAGACTACGGCACCTGCTAAATTCAGTCTCATTTTAAATATTTTGGGCAGGTGGTGACTTGCCACCCACTAAACGGGCCCCTCATAAAGGCCACCATGAATGGTGACAGAAAGGGCAACGTTGGTGTGGCTGGCTAAAGGGTGTCGAGAGGTGTGCTGCGGTTTCACTGAAGCGCTACTACCGGCATTATGCCCTTTAACACTTCCACCCTTGGAGCTTTTTGTTACTTGCTCTTGCGTCTCCACCCCCAGACGGCCAGTTAAGGCAAGCCGGGGGTCAGGGGTCTCATTTAGCCCCAGGGAGAATCAGAGTCCACGGTGTCGCCACTCACCGACGGCTCGCCACAAAGCCGCCCCTGCGGTTTTATTATTATTATTATTATTATGTAATATGTAGTGTGGATCTTTGTTACTCTTTCACGCTCAAACGGCGGCGGCAATTTTGATGAAATTCGGTATGGAGGTAGATGAGGCGCTAGATAAACACATATAATACATTTCATCATCATCATACATCACTACGCGGGTGAAAAAGCGTGATATGCTTGGGCACAGCATAGACAAAATAATAAGATCTCCGTCAAGATCGTAATAATGACAGTTCTGTCAAAGTTTATGACAGTTTCTGATAGCTTAGTCAAAAGCCAAGTCAATTTGACAGCTCGATACACTAGACGCGCTCGGCGGCCGTCAAGCGTGATGAAATGTAATGACAGTATTTTTCCATGATGATTCATTTTATATTTGTATGTACGTAAGTTCTGTATTATATTCTTAATGTTTACTGACTGATATACTAAGTATTTAAATTTACTCATATAATAGTATTATAGCAATTGTGTTTGACCATGTTCATATTTTATGAAATTTAGGTATAAAGATATGCACTTGGAGAAGATAATAAGCTACTCGAAGTACTAATCCTGCGCAGACGTAGTCGCGGGCACCAGCTAGTGAAGTAAATAAAGTTGCTCTATAGTCCTGCTTTCCTACTTTTCTTTTTATTATGTTACTTTATACCATTTCTCACAACATACTTATACGAACCTTTAGGTATGAATTGACTAAGACAATGTTATTCACATAACTTCATAAAAGCGTGAAATTATTCATATCATAAACGTATAGCTAAGTACTTACATGTTACAATTTCCCCACAACCTCGAGGCGCGGGGCTTAGCTCAGTTTTACAGTTTCATGCGTAAATTGAGTTTTAATTTGCTTTAGTTCCCTTCGGCAAACAGCGTATAGTAAATACTAAGGCTTCTGATGTACAGGCGGTGCAATCGAAACAGTACATGTGTCCCCATATTTATATGAGCATACGCTTTTAAAGATGATGCATCGTCGCAAGTTACACCTGGCTTGCCTTATGTTTGGTGTAATAAAATACAAATCTCCGAGTTATCTGTACGAAAAGTTGTCATGGAAGTCTGTCTAGTCGCAACACTAGTCGCCAATGCTCGACGAAACGACGTTTGTGGCAAAAAACAAATTTTACTTCGTTCATTTTATATCTTGTTAATGTGTGTATCTTTTTATGTTTTTTGCTACAAATAATAGACTATCTATTGTCTATTGTACAAACCTTTTGTTTTCATACAAGGAGACGAGCAAGTCGCTCGCTTGATGTTAAGTATCACTCTTGTTCATAACAGCTCTGTATCATTCAGAATATTAAACTACAGTTCAAACCCTGCATGGTAATGGACTGCGTTCGGCACCCTGAGATATAAGATGTTCACTCTTGCTCTGTAATTTCGTTGACAAAAGTGCCCTTCAACGAAGCATGCGCACTACTGCTTCACGGTTGAATAACTGGCACAGGCGTGATACTTCCTCAAGCGGACTCTGCAAATGTCCTGCCGCTACAAATGTTGTAGTAGTAGGGTGCCGGAGAGAAGGCATGTTGGACTTTTGACTGACATTATACGAACAAATTCTCTTTACAACGCCCGTTCATACGTGTATATAAGTTTTACCGTTCCCAATCCAAGTCACGTTACATCTCTTCTCTTAGCATTTTTACATAACTTTAAATCCCTTGGGATGTAGTGCCGTCCTTTACGTCGTATTATGTTATTGGATTTCCCATCTATTCGAATAGATTCCTCGATGTATCCCTGGTACCAAATAACAATAGTTAAATTGTTATACTCGCGGTCCAGTTTAGCGAGAATACCTTAACTTCACCAGTTAATATTGGTAGCAAGGCCCTTGTGCAAAACACCAAACTAAAGTAGCGAACTGAAATCTAATTTTTAGTAAATTATGAAACTTAGTTCTTTTTCTGTTCTTACTAAAATCCAAATTCTTAAAACGCTAGCGAATTTCAGCCAATAAGTTGGTCATTTCTGGCCAGTTGTGGGTATGTAGCCGTCGTTTTACTTCGTGATAAAACTGATGTGAAATTACCTACCATGGAATACATTAATCATATTTTTAGAATTGTCATTCTTAAGTGTTACACGATTTGTATTTTAGCATGAACAGTGGGCCGAGCACGAAAATCTGCTTAAGTGTAACGTGATCGTATCGTTGACGTATAATTCAGTACAAACTATGAGTTATCTGTGTCACTATTGTACTAGATAAATGTCAGTTTGTACTAAATACGTAAACGATGCGATTACGTTACACTTAAACAGATTTTCGTGCTCGGCCCACAGTATAGAAACTTCCTTATGGACTCAAAACTAGTTTAAAATTCGCTAATTTAGTTTTGTGTTCTGTGCAAGGGAGTTGCAGCCATTACTTATATAAATGTGACCGAAGTAAGTTCCTAGATAAGATCAGTTCCTAGCGAGTACTCAACCCTTAACATTAGTACACATATCCATGTCTATACATCTATACGTCACGAAATGTTAATCTCCGTACTGTTCCCGCCGTACGATAAACAACGGTTAATTTTTGCCTTGAATTAGGTTCCCCGCCGTAAATTACTTGTTCCCCTGGTTAATTACTAATGGTTCTTGCAAACAGCCAATTATGTAAGTACCGAGTACATCCTTACGTTATTTATTACATTATATTTATACTACTGTTGTTTTGTTTCAGGTAAATCCAGTTTGTTAAAGCTACGAGTAAGTTTAGACAAGTCTATAATGGGATTTGTCCATCATATATCGTGATAATTAAAACAAAAGATTTATGAATGAGACTGACGTATATGTACGTCTCTGGGATGCAAAGGGTTGATATAAAACGTGTACCTGCATATCTTGGTTACTTTGTGTTCAATTTCGCGTTTAAAAGTTTTTGGAGGTATTAATTTATATTGTAGAATTATCCTGTACCAGAACCAGTGTATTATTACTTATATTTGCTATTTTATACTTGATAGACTAACGCTTGATTTAGTATATAACTAGATGGGCAGTGATGATGCGGTCGAATATGGTAACACAATAAAGCTGGAATGGTGGTGACAGGCTCTCCAGGACAGGTGCCGGAACACACCGCAAGCCGTGCGGAGGGGGAGTGGTGGTGGGACGGGAAGTGTCACCGCTCAAGCGTGAGGTAAAGATCGATCCTACGGCCCTTGGATTGCCAGCCGACCCTTACCGCCGGAGATAACTGATATAATAATTATAAGCCTTCTAAGCCATTCCTTAAGCTCCATTTCTTGTTGTATGTAACAACAACCACGGCTAAATAACAAAACATGCCAAAAACAAAACATTTTTTTATGTAGTTATTTATTTATTAAATTAAATACTTACATCTACCATTACAGGATAACCTAATGCGATAGTGCAGTTAGTAGTGGCAATAGTTTTACATATTTACCCTTAGAAACGTACCTACATTTAACAATACAGGTATATACATGACTTAATTAAAAATAGATTAAATAAAATTATGTAAACATCACAGCCAACACGAATCACTTCACTAAATAGCATAAAACGTACAGAGCCACTTTTGAGAACTCACTCATCGTAAAACAAAATAGGTCCGTCTCCTCCGCCATAATGTTGAGAGCACGGAGTGCGCGCGTCAGAGGCGCCTCGCTAAGGAGATTAGTCCGAGCTCGCGGCACCACCACCAGTGGCGGTCGTCGCCGTCTCCATATATACCGGTCTGGCACACATGTCAATATTTGCGCTAGAACATCGCTATTATTTATGCGCCCTCTAAGTATCTTGAACATATAAGTTACGAGCGCTAGTTCTCTCCTGATCCGTAATTGGTTATATCCAACCATGCCCACGGTAAATAGGGTAGGGTACATCAGCGGATAAAAAAGATATACCCCATAGTGCCTCATATATACCATATGTACCTCTCATATGTACCTTATGAACTTATTATGTATTTTCTCTAGCATTGATACATATTTTGTTTCATGAGGTGACCAAATTACTACATTACATTCTAATTGACTAAGCACTAGAGCATTATACAACGCTGTGATCGTTTTGATGTTTGTAAAGCCTTTCGCCATTCTAAGAATAAACCCCAAATTCCTATAAGATTTTTTACAAATTTTAATTATGTGGTTTCGGAATGTTATTCCTGTATTAAAAGTCACTCCTAAGTCATTCACTCCTGTAACTCTGAGCATCGGAGTCCCATCTATTATCTATCCCACCTATGTAGAGTTGGGGAATGTGCCCGGGTACAAGTAATTGTAAGACACTTAGATACATTAAACTCTAGGAGGTTTTTTTTGCTCCATGCCACTACTCTATAAAGTATTGTTCAGATCTATGCCCCAAATAGTCTACATATTGCTGTCTGTCCGTCATATGGCTGACAAAGAACTTCAGAAGATGTGGGGTAAAACCAAAACCTGCTAACTTCTTGAGTAACACGTCGTTATCGCCCAGGTCGAACGCTTTCTTAAAATCAAAGTAAGCAGCATCGGTTTGTCCCCGACTATCAACCGAAGGCAACAGATGGGCCATGTAATTAAGCAGATTGCTGTTGGTACTTCTTGTCGGTCGAAACCCGTGCTGAGCATGTGAGAGTTGTGAACTCACCTACATCGATATGCTCTTTTGAATGGCAGACTCTTACACTTTTGCTGGCGTGGAAAGTATTGCAACTGGCTTTGCCTTTTAGCACCGGTACGACACGCGTAACCTTCCATCTATCTGGGAACTCGGCTATACATAACATAACATTGATACCACTATAAGAGCACCAACTCATCACGTTACCATTGCTGCGACACAGTATTTCCTATAAGAGTGTTAGCATTGACTGTCATATCTCCACTCAAGCCGAGATTCACAACTGACCGTAATTCCGCAATACGAGAATCAGCCTGAGAGGCACTTCGCCGGCACCATCTTAAGGCGAAGATTCGGCGTATTAATTATCAAGTAAATCATTTCTATATTATTAAGTATATTTTATTGATTAAGTAATATGTTACATTTAATCTTACTCACATTTTCGAAATTTATGCTAAACACATTAATAACAATGAATCTCATCTATTTTAAACGACTTTTATACACGCTTTTGATAAACTTCCATAAAAGCGTTTTTGATGCCTAAATTGAATAAATAACTTTGAATTTGAATTGAAACTGTTACAGCTTTCACCTCTTTCTAATAAGAAGTCATGACAAAATTTTAGTTAGGTACATAGTATACATATGAAAAACATAGGTACTTTACAATAGAGTTAATAGAAACAGACATTTATTTTTCAAATAACATTGTATTTCTTAAATATTCTGACACAATACAATCAAATATAATACGTATGTAGTATCCAGACGTACATGCGATGGGCCGTAGTTCACGTGTACGTGAGAGGCTCCTTACTACGTGACCTCTTGCTACTGTTGCGTCAGTCCATACCTACACATTTGTATTTACATGCATGTAGTACATCTCGTAGTACCTGTTCTGTATTCTGTATTTCTGCACTAGTATAGCACGTTCTCGCTACAGTCCATATACTATGAAATCAATTGAGCGTGAATTTTTGGGAACAAACAGTTGGGCGTGGCTCATAGTACTCAGTACTAAACCGATTCAATATATTATTTCAGCAGTAGAAAGCTACATTTGGCCTGAGTAACATACGCTATATTTGATTCATCATCATCATCATCCATCACCGCGCGAGTGAAACTGCGGAGTGCAGCTAGTTATCTATATATTTAAGCCTTTCCTTACTGCCGATAAAAACTTGACACAAGTCCCATACAAAAATCAAATGTAAGTATATCCCTCGTAAGGAAATAAACCTATTAGAACAACCCATTACAATGTAGAATATAGAAACTGACCATACGCCGCATCTGAATTTAGTAATTAGCACTTACATTTTTATATTTAGTCCTTATTTAATAAAGTTTCATAGTATATTATGCAATTAGTTAATAAAGGACGGATTCTAATCTAGTACCATAGATGAATCTCGAGCTTAGCGAGCGATTTAACTGTTAGAACGCTGAGCTATGCAAATCATTCATGGCCAATCAAAGACCAACCAGATCTCGACAAGTTTGCACATATTGTAAATTTGATTTTGAGATGGAATTATTCTCACGAAAACAAGACGTTCATCACATTAGATAATGAGTGTGACGTATATTTCATAAAGAACCAGTGTTGCTAACAAGGCACGACTCTGCATACATAAATGTGTGAACCTCAAAGCTTTGAAAACGGTCGACCTCTAAATATTTCCCACGAAATAAATACCGTATAGGTATAGCAACACATATAGTCTGAACTCGCGATATATCAGAAGAGTAACATTATATTTGTGTACAATTTATAAATAAACTTATAATAGTATTTAGTTCGATACCTAGCTATGAACCTAATCAAACAGTCGGCCTCAGTTATTAGGAACTCCTTTGCAAACGGCACTAAGGGATTCATCACCATCATTTCAGTGTAACAGCATCCAGTGCTGGATATATGCTTCCCATTTGTTTTCAAAAGGATTTTTTTTGTATGTACACACGGTGTACGGTGGACACGGGCTGGTTTAATTAGTATAATATTATTGTAAAAAGGTTAAGATTAAAATAAAATTTTATTTAAATCAAATAAATATCTTTTTTTATAATGGAGACGGTACAAGCACAATGCCCTCCTGGTGTTAAGTGGTAAGTCTTACCTTGATGTATACATGAAGCCACACGTCTACAAGCGTACAAGCGTTACAACTCAATTTGATCCTCCCCTTTCGCATTAAGGTTTATTTTTTTATTGTTGCTTACTCAGTGAAACGAATACACGCTATTCTCTAACGTTGACAGGGTTTCACATATGATGAATATGAAACAAGCCAATTCTTATTCCGAGAGCTATTTAATCTACAATAACATAATACGAGATTATGGCTGCTTTTCCAACAGAGATGTGCTACGCAGCTAGGTATGCTGCGAGGATGAGAAAGCTAAGCTATGAAAATATGTGACCGTTTTCACTGAGGCGCCGCCGCAATGTAGCTGCACGAGGAAGATACGCGGGCTTACTTTAGGTACTCTGCTCTTGACATAACTACACTACTCGCGACCATCCATTGCACGCATCCATAGCGATGCATCCATAGCACGCATCCATAGCGATGCATCCATAGCACGCATCCATAGCGATGCATCCATAGCACGCATCCATAGCGATGCATCCATAGCACGCATCCATAGCGATGCATCCATAGCACACATCCGTAGCGATGTATCCATAGCACGCATCCATAGCGATGCATCCATAGACGCCCGCGTCGATGACGTCTCGCCTAGCAATGCGGGCGGCAGCTCGTAGCGCTCGTGATGTTAAAAGTTGGTGCGGGGGGCGGGATACACTATGTTGCGTTGGCGCGTCTCGGTGTGAACCCTCTTGATCGTCGTCGCTGGTGAAGCGCCTGCTGGTATGTGAGGGGACGTCCCAGCAAAAAGAGCTCACTACATCTGCACCAGATACATCATTTGCATCAGAATGAGCTCCATGAAGGCAAGGCTTCCAAGTTTAGAAGGTGTATCCATCATACAGAGTGAAATGGCAAAATAGCAACAATCCAAGTCACCCACCACTTACATTATTAACCCTGTGCCGTTTGTTATGTCACGAGCGCCTTGAGAGCCCTTCAGGGGGTGGTGGGGGGCGCTGAGTCATCTTATTCCCCCTTGTGTCGCTTAACGTCGCTTAGCGCGCTAAATGAGGCGAGTGATTCCCACTAAGTAGCGGCGAGGGAATGCAAGTAGGTCGGGTGCTATTGTCAGGTTATTTCCGTATAAGTGGTTGTATCTTCCCTGTATAAGCAAACTAGTTTCTTTATTTGCCATTCCTCAAGTTATTAAAGTACATTTCTTATAGTTGCATCAATTCAAGTAGTTACAGTAAAGTCACATTGATAAGTCTGTTATTAAGTCAGAAATTCATTATAAAAACCGGTTCTGATTGTGAATGGCAACACGATAGAAACTGTAGATGTTTTGATTATTGACGCGGATTCGTGTCCCGTCCGATGTAATATTTTTTGACAAAACTGGTCAAGTGTGGTGTCCGATAAGCAGGATGAAGCGATCAAAATCAGAATTTTAAAATAAACATATAACACATTTTAATGCCCTTTCTGGGAAGCAAAGTTATAAACACTTCCTTCTCTGTGCATGTCCCTACACTCAGTTACAATACGTACCAATTTTAAGCCCTTCATATACAGTACCTATACAACTAACAACAAACATGTTAAAGCATTCTCGCTATTTTATAATTCCAATAATTATAATTATTACGAGTAATTTTACTCGCTAGGATATCCCCGCCTTAAACAGCTTTATTATAGTTCTATATACAACACTGTACGGGTTTATGCTGCTTAGACGTTTAATGGGCTGGTGTTAAGCAGCAACATTAGGATGGTGTCGAGAAAGCCCGCGGTTGGCTGCGTAACTGGGTCGACGCGGCCACAAATGAAACTTTGCAAAATGTCTGTTAAATTAGTCTTATGGTGCAAAAGGAAGTGTTCCTGCACTGGGTCGCAAAGTAAGCGGGTCGTATATAAGCGTATTCGTTTAAAAAAAATATTATATAATCATTTGTGCTTTTTTCACTTTCACAGTACAAAACGCTAAATCCGTCAAACGAGATGCAATAGGGTCAAGATGACTTTACGAATGGTTTTTGTATCGTTTGTCCTTTGACTTAGTAAGTTTCAAAGCAATAAAAGATGCTTTAATTTCACTTTTTCATTTGTTTTTGCCCTTATGGCATCATTTCCGCCACTACTTCCGTTTGAGGTCACGTGACTTCTAGAAACCTTTGTACATATTTTGTATATTTAAAATTTGTTAAATTATTTGAGTTATTTGCTCCAAACACCGTTAAGCTAACATTACATTGTAATTTATTTTTGACTGTTTCAACTACCCCATTACTTCTTAAACTGATGTATAACATTGGTGTGAGATAAGTAAAACAGTGCTCGTCAGCTCCGTTTGATCAAAACTGGATTTATTGCGTAGAGTCTACCTCAGCTTACATATAGACGTTAGTTGTATGGAATGCTATAAGCATAATACATATAATACAGAAATACCGCAAATTGTCTACAATACCGGTATAATTGGTACAGAATGACAGCGCGCCATTGTTCTGTAATACCGTTAGATCTGATCTCACGAATATTAATGAACACATGTCAGCGTTATTGCGTTCCAGTTCACACGCATCAAGGGATTACATAATATGTTACAGGGATTGTAGGCTGAGTGGGCTAGACACCTATGGGGTCACAGTTACTTATATAGTATTGTACAATTACATACAATATTATAATGTTTTTGCTTACTCGCGTTATAAACAAGAATATTTAAGTTTATATCATATATATATATATATATATATATATATTTTAATATATACCGTGTGTATTGCATTTTAACTGTGCAGTATATTTATAAGAATAAAGAAAGTAGGTATTATTATATGATACTAGCAACTGCCCGCGACTTCGTTCACGTAGTAGGCTCGGCCTTCACCCTCGCCATAACCTCGCATCTGATTCTTCTTTCATAAGAACCTTCTCCTAACAATAATTAACACAAAAAAATAGAATTAGCGATATTGCTCCATCCGTTCTCAAGTTATAGCGTGACCAGGAAAATATGGGTTTATTTTTATATATATATACTAACGACTGCCCGCGACTTTGTTCGCGTAGTAGGCTCTTAATGCATCTTATAGTTGACACTACTCCCAAAATATATTGCATCATAATCATCGTAATCAGCCCATTTTGTTCCCACTGCTGGGGCTCGAGCCTTCTTCTCGGAGCGAGGAGTTAGGCCATATTCCACCACGCGGCTCATGTCGAAGTTTTCAGGCCGCCAGAAGGCCCTCGACATAGCCTAACGACTGTTGTCCTAATAGAAACAACCGGGAACGACGGCTTAACGTGCCCTCCGATGCATGGAAGCGCTCACTGAATAATACCACTAGCGGTCACCCATCCAAGTCCTGACCGCAGCAACTGTTGCTTACTTGTTGATCGGTTATCTTCGTCAAGTCGAGCTCCGCTACGAGCGCTTCGTTATACGAGTATATTATTGCATATAACTATAGAAATAATATTAAACTTAATATAAAAGTAAATTATATATGTAAGTATGTATTTATATATTAGGAGTACATGTATTTATAATGTACTTACTGATTTTGTAAATTTACTGTTCATATGAGTTTTGTTACTACTGCTCCTTTGGGAATGGGATGTCTGGAAGGAATTGCTCTGAGCGATAAGACTGCCCATTTTTACACTTACTTTTTGTATTGTAGTTGTCATGGCGAGTGTGGTGACATGAACAAGGTTTTTTTAATGTTACATATGTTATCTATTTTTCTTATTTAGTTTTGATATTTTGAATAGTACTACTTCAGTACTACTACAGTATTAGAATACAAAAATTAGTTTTCTTCTTCTTCTTGTTA
Source organism: Selenia dentaria (assembly GCA_917880725.1). NCBI lineage: Eukaryota > Metazoa > Arthropoda > Insecta > Lepidoptera > Geometridae > Selenia > Selenia dentaria. The sequence continues at coordinate 35,871,703 of OU862883.1, forward strand.
GCTTTTATATAAATAGGTATGATCCATTGTCTACATTATTTATTGGCTGCCACTCTGCGATTGTAACGACAGGCAAGTGGAAGTATTTGTTAGTACCATATCCGTTTCCGTTTTCTAGTAGTCTCTGAACTGACTTCCACTTGTCTCTCGGGTGGTAGTAGCTACGATGATTTGTATTTTGGTTCGGAGCGTGGCATTCTAGTCTGAGCTCCGGTAGAGTGAAGACGTTTAAAGTACTTAACCCGTGAGAAGGCGCGCCTAATGTTGTTACACGGATAGGCGCGCGCGAGCAAATAGCTCACACTACTTTAAATGCTTATATTTCTGCATCATTAGTATAATTGGCTATAAATGGATCCATAATAAATAAAACAACATTAATTTAATATAAAACAAGAGTTTTAATTAAAACTATGAAAAATAAAAGGAATTTCTACCTCAAATAACAAATTAATTAATTTTGGACCAACAATCTTTGGTAGTCCTAAAAAAATCCCGATAAATAAAAAACTGAAAACTAAATTTAATAATTTCACTCTTCCATGAGATCAAGACAAGTGTGCCTCTCAAAACACATTGAACATATATACGTTATGTGATCGGTGCAGAGTAATTGCTTGCACGAAGTGCATGCTTTTTCTAAAGGACCGGATGAAATCCAAGGAAATAATAAAATAATTATAATAATAATAATTTATATCCAAAATCATACCAGAAACCTATATAAAAATTTATAGAATGTTTACATTTTTGTTGTCTTAAGTAATATAAAAGTTTCCTCTCTTCTCGTTTAGAATCCTCTTTCAACCACGAAGAAATTTCGAATTTTTGTGCATTATACAGATCGTACATTTTTCACGTGTGCATTAAAATATGACTTTAGAGTTATGTACCCGATAAAGAAATGTTTTTTATACAAATTAACATAATAATACACAAGAAAAACACAATAACATGTTTTTATATGAAAAATAAATACTTACGCGAAGGGGCGCGCGATGAGCTAATTGCCGCACGACAGTGCAGGCCTTCCACAAGTGCTTCACTGCGCGGAAGCAGCGGGACTGAGCGATGCGTGAATTGCGCGAGGGGAGAGGGGTTGAATAGTTAGGAAGGTACCTAGGAGCTCGGGGCGATATGTGGTCAGGAACACCAAAAACTTTCTCAATTAATTTTTGTGTGAGCAAATTGCTCATAGCGCGCCTTCTCACGGGTTAAAGTAAGCTGAATATAAGATAATAATATATACAATTGAGTTTTACTGTTAAAAGCCTTTAACCGTAAAATTCTATATAAAAAGTCTGATTGCTGATCATCTGTTTGAAAAACTCAAAAACCAACCGAACTAAATAATTATTTTTTTATTATGTTCGCCTCAATACTTAGTGATTTAAATAAAATGAATTTCATCAACATCACCACGCAAGTAAAACCGCGAGTTGCAACTAGTGCAATATAAACAACCATTCAGAAAACTTTATTCCAATTGCAACATAACCTTGTAATGAACGTAGTGAATCGAATCGTAATTAAACCGATCGTCCACCGCCAACTATACTAAGTTAGTTTAGCTTAGTGCACATAGTTGAGAGTATAAACTATTTTTCGTAGCTTAAGCTAGCGTAGTTTGCGGTGGACACACATGTAAGAAAACTGGCTCAACTGTGTTATAGAGAAAACATTACTAAATGTTTAAAACTCGTTTCGAACTATTTAGTTTTATGTAACGACGAGCTAGATGCCGTAAACAACTTATCACGTCACTATAAACTCCACGTGATGTCCGTATGACGTCATAAACGCGTTTAACACCGCGATGTTTATAATGTCTCGTGCCCGTACACGAGATAACGTTGTTCTTATGATGTTGCATTAAGTCTTTCAAACTTCAATAATGTTCGAAAAGTTTTAATTAGCTCTAAGTGATAGTCCTGAGATCGATGAAACGCAAAAAACCTTTTTAGTAAAATCCTTTGTAATTTTCCTCGCTATGCGTTGCCTTACTTAAACAAGAAAGCACATCTTATTTCGTCTTTCGCAGTTTTAAATAAATTGTTTTATCAAAATTCATCAGAACAATATGCAACAGACATATAAGATACATACATTTGTTTACAATGATGTGGGTTTTTATTTATATATACTGTATATAGTGAACGTTGCTTTTGTAACCAATAAGGTCGCGATGGCGTACTGTTATATCCCTACTATAGTATGGAGCCCCTACACGCCTAAAGCAATATCAGCATTTTCTCTTTGTTTCATTTTGATTCTTAGTTCATACTTCAAGTCTCTGTTTTCTGTCTCTTTCTTGTAAAAATAAGTTATAATTATTTGAATATCAATTAAAACCCTGTGTTCATAAAAACTGTTCTTTTTTAAAAAGACATTTCCCGAGTCCCGTATAACATTGGTGGCAGCTTAAGGGATTTTTAAAATCCTCGGATCGCCTCTTTTGGAAGAAAATTCAAGAAAACTGAAAAATCATACAAGAAGTCTACAAGAAATCAAGAACATAAATCATCGCAACCAGTCGCCGCATACACTGCCTATAAGAAGAAACCTTCTATCTCGTCGTATCACTGTATCCTGTCTCAGTATCCTATCGCCGTGTTGTCTGCTCTACTCTGAGAAGTCCTGTCGTCGCATCACCGTGTCAATATTCCACGCCCGTACTTCGTCGCCGTACCTACCTTGGTATCCTGTCGCCATATCCTGTTGCCGAGTGCCGCTGTATCCTGTGAACACCTGTGAAACTTACCTGTTCTTCACCTACTAGTCCTGCCGTCGGAAGCCCATAACATCAACTACCAACTCACCTCAAGAGAAGGAGTACCTCGCCATTCCAAGATGACCAGTATCGCGCCTGCAGTCGTCACGATCCTGTAAGTCCTTGAAACAAATTATTAACTTTCGCAAACATATATATCAAAGTGAACATTTAAATTTAAATATACTTGTCTGTGAAGATAATTGTGTAATCAGCATCAGTGATTTATTTAAATAATACTTACAAAGATAATTATAATATTGCAATTCACCTAAATATATTTTACGTAAGTACTAGTATTCAATAACATACATAGATCTAATCATATTGTACAACAATTGTTTAACTCAGTTACTAAGGTCCGAGTTTAGCGCAACATTCCTTTCTTATCGTGAGTCTAAGCCTCGCGTCTTACTTTGTTTTGACTAACGCCTTAGCACACTATGCCTAAAGACAGTAAGGACAATCAAACCGATCCAAACACAATGACTACGAAAGAAATCGACATGAATATTTTGTGTAAATTTATTAGTAAATTCGATGGAAATCGTGAAAAATTAAATGCTTATTTAAATAACTGTAGAAATGCGATGAGCCTCGCATCACAATCACAACAAGACGTTTTATTAGTATATATATTAAGTCAATTAGAAGGCCGTGTCGAAAGTGCATGTTCAATAAAAGAATTTGAAAAATGGCAACAACTAGAGGAATTTTTGAAATCGCAATTTGGAGAACGTAAACATTATGCTGCACTTCTCTCAGACCTTCAGGAAAGTCGTCAATCTAATAATGAAACAGTCAATCAATTCGCTCTTCGTGTAGAGTCTACTTTATCCAAGCTGTTGACTGAAATACCTTCAACTAAGAAAGTTGAATTACCTGGCCGTGTCGCCGCAATGCAGGACTTAGCTCTGCATACATTTACTTCAGGACTCATTCCACGTTTATCGACTGTTGTGAGATGTCGTGACCCCAAAACTTTGAACGATGCTATTAACTTTGCCGTTTCGGAGGAAAAAATATATCAAATTTCTTTTAAGCGGAATTCACCCTCTTCCTTTAATAATAATTCGAACTCGCCTAACTTTCAACAGCGCTCACCTCAGCGAGCATTTCAACAAAATCGAAACTCTACTCAAAATAGTGTGAATGTTCCGAACAGGTTTAATAATCAAAGACCCGCACAAATATCACCTAACTCTACTCTTCCCGTTTGTCGCTACTGCAAATCCGTAGGTCATACCATTGACGTTTGCCGTAAACGTGAGTACAATAACAGCCGTCGATTTGGAAACTCCCAAACTCAACAACCAAACCGACAAACCTTCTATCGGAATAATCAACCTATCCATACTGTTAACTTACCTGAAGAACAAGACTCACGAGACGAAGTCGATTATATAGGCCGAAATTTAAACGAGGAAACCCTTCCTCTCAACATCGTACAGGAACAATAAGGGATAAAATCGATGTTTATGCTATATCTAATACTTCAAAATTATATTCTACTGTCTGTAAATCGTCCACTAACTACACGGGTAGCCAGTCCCAAATAAATAGTGGCCATAAATTTACTACTTCTACATCCACTAACTACAAGGGTAACCAGCCCCAAATAAATAGTGGTCATAAGAGATTTATTACTTCTCAATCTACTACATCCACTAACTACAAGGGTAGCCAGTCCCAAATAAATAGTGGCCATAAATTTACTACTTCTACATCCACTAACTACAAGGGTAACCAGCCCCAAATAAATAGTGGTTATAAGAGATTTATTACTTCTCAACCTACTACATCCACTAACTACAAGGGTAACCAGCCCCAAATAAATAGTGGCCTTACTAAAACTTTTAATTCTAAATATACTAAATCCAATAACTACGAGGGTAACCAACCCCAAATAAATAGTGCCCACATGAAAACTACTAATTCTATACCTGCTAACTACAAGGACAAAGAGTCTGAAACCAAAAAATAAAATTTCACTTAAATCTAAACTTACCTGTGATATCGCCTTACCACCTAACAAACTGTTATCCATGTCTTGCCCGTCCTGTACAGCATCTGTAAAAGAAGAAAACACATTAAAAACATATAATATAATATCCAACCCAGTGAAAAAATACTTACCTTTCGTAGAAGTTCAATCATCTGTCTCTAGCAAACCTTTAAAACTTCTCGTTGATAGTGGAGCATCCATCAGTCTCCTGAAAGTAAATACAATCGAAAAAATGCCAAAAATCACGAACCACATTATATCCTTCAGCGGAATAGGGACTACAGAAAATCTAATGCACTCATTAGGTCACATTTTGATCAATTTTAATGCAATAAGTCATCACTTTCACGTTGTACCCAATATAAATTTTCCTTACGATGGAATAATAGGTAACGACTTGCTATCCACTCTTGACTCCAAAATAGACTACACAGCAAATGCTCTTACTATCAATAACACGAGACTTACCTTGAAGTTTACCGAACCAATGTACACCATTCTGCCTCGAACCGAAACAGTGATTGAGTGCTCAGTACTGAACCCTGAAATTAGAGAAGGACTTATTGTCGATCAAAATATTATCGAACATCTATTAATAGCAAACTGTATTGTCAAAGTAAAACCAAATTCCAGAATTAATATATCCGTTGTTAACACCTCAGAATCCCCGATTAAAGTAGATTCAAATCTGAAATTAAAAATAATACCTTTAGACAAAAGTGACCAACATAACATTTTCTATACGCCTAGATTCGATGAGAACCAGATAAATGCCATGAATCGAACCGAAAAGGTCATAAATTTACTACGAGTGTCTCATCTAAATTCAGAAGAAACAGATGCATTGTACGACCTTTGTTCTACTTACTCTGATATATTTCACCTTCCTGACGATCACTTGACTACGACTGACGTTTTACAACATGAGATCACTACAACTTCTTCTATTCCAATCAATACGAAAACCTATAGATTCCCTGACATACATAAACAAGAAGTTCAATCTCAAATAAATAAAATGCTTGACGAAGGAATAATCAAACCTTCTACTTCCCCATGGTCTTCCCCTATCTGGGTCGTACCTAAAAAGACTGATGCCTCTGGCCAACGCAAATGGCGTGTCGTCATTGATTACCGTAAATTAAATGATATAACCATCGGAGATTCTTACCCTATACCTAACATATCTGAGATTTTAGATCAATTAGGCAAATGCAAATACTTCAGCACCCTTGATTTAGCTTCTGGCTTTCACCAGATCAAAATGTCAAAAGAAGACGCGCCCAAAACTGCCTTTTCTGTCCCACAAGGTCATTTCGAGTTTACTCGGATGCCTTTCGGCTTAAAAAATGCCCCCGCAACATTTCAGAGACTCATGAACTCTGTTCTCTCAGGCCTACAGGGAATTCAATGTTTTGTCTATTTAGATGATGTAGTAATTCACTCGTTTGACCTCGATACTCACATGATAAACCTCTCTAACGTATTCGACAGAATTCGTAATTTCAACCTAAAACTCCAACCCGACAAGTGCGAATTCCTCCACAATGAAGTATCTTATCTTGGCCATATTATTACAGATCAAGGAGTAAAACCAAACCCTGAAAAGACCAAAGCTGTAGAAAACTTTCCAATTCCCACATGCCCTAAAGATATAAAATCTTTCCTGGGATTAGTGTCGTACTATCGTCGTTTCATACCAGATCTGTCCAAAATAGCTAAACCTTTAACGAACCTCTTGAAGAAAAACGTCCCTTTCAACTGGCAAAACGAACACCAACTCGCCTTCGAAAAGCTGAAATATGCTCTGATTTCAGCCCCTTTATTAGCCTACCCTGATTTCACAAAACCATTTATCCTCACTTGCGATGCCTCGAACTTTGCTATCTCTGCTATACTTTCCCAAGGTCCCATAGAAAACGACCGCCCTATTGCCTATGCTTCTCGAACCCTAAATAAAGCTGAAAGCAATTACAGCGTCACTGAAAAGGAATGCCTAGCCATCATCTTCGGCACAAAAACCTTTCGCCCCTATCTTTATGGTCGGCGCTTCACAATAATAACAGATCACAGACCTCTTAAATGGTTATTTAATTGTAAAGACCCTGGATCCAAACTCATAAGATGGAGGCTCAAACTCGAAGAATTTGAGTACGAAATCGAATATAAAAAAGGCAAAATCAACAGCAATGCCGACGCATTATCTCGCTTTCCAGTTCATCCAATTGTCCAAGATGAACCAAATCCACAACCATCTACTTCCAACGCAGTAGACAACCCCATCAATAACCCTGTTTCAAACATGGAACCAGGATTTCCTCAAGACCTTCTCGACGACCTTGCAGACTTAGATGCTTTGGAGTTTAGTCCACCTGACGTAAACCTTCAAGACATCGATTTAAGTCTTCCTTCTATTCCTACTCAAATAGGCTCTCCTAGTGAGACTAGTGACATAACAGAACCGACTCCATCAAATATCAACAAAGACTATTCCGACTTTCTTAAAACTATGAGTAATAAAAGCGAAACTTTTAATGTTCAAATTCGGGAGCATAACGAAAGCCTCCTCAAAAGCAGCTCTAAAGTTATTCTAATGCCCGTATCTATCGACCTTGACGAATCAAATCCCTACCTTCAAGATATCCTGTCTACACTCGACGACTCAACAACCTTTATTAACGAAGAACGAGAACTCCATTCATTCCGGAGACTGCAACACAACGACAAGGCCTATTACCTACTCTTTACAAAAGTGTATTATTTCGATGGTTGCACATACCCTGAGATCTTTAAAACACTGAAATCAGTACGAGACGATATCTTACTTACCGGAACCATAAATGAATTTGCTATATCCGATTTCAAAGATCTATTCCAACAGTATTCCTACGTCAAAATTTATAGTATGCTAATGTACTTATTCAACAATACTAATGTCACTGTAAATATTCACCGCAACAGCATCATTTACCTTGTACCTACTGAAATTGCTAAAGTTTTAAGAGAAAATCATGACATACCCATTGCAGGACACTTAGGCTCTAACAAAATGTATGACCGGGTCAAAGAACGTTATTACTGGAAAAACATGCGATCAGATATTGAAAATTATGTAAAGAACTGTAAATTATGTCAATCAAACAAAGCTCTTCGTAAAATAAACAAATCTCCTATGCAAATAACGACCACTTCTACTCGTCCTTTTGAGAGAATTAGCCTTGACATCGTTGGTCCTCTTCCTGAAGCCGGATTACAAAAACTAAAATTCATACTTACCCTACAAGATGACCTTACCAAATTTTCCATAGCCTACCCAATCTCTAACGTAACTGCTGAAGAATCCTGTGAATGCTTAGTCCATTTCATATCCCTATTCGGTATTCCCAAAACTATACTAACAGATCAAGGGACAAACTTTACTGCTGATCTATTTAAACAAACTTGTGATTTTCTTAAAATTAAGCAAATCTGGTCTACGCCTTACCATCCACAGACACAAGGAGCCCTAGAACGCAGTCATTCAACCTTAAAAGAGTACCTAAAATCATACGTGAACGAAAATCAAACTAACTGGCATAGATTCGTTTACACCGCCATGCTAACCTACAACAGCAGTGTTCATAGCACAACTCGGTTCACTCCGTATGAACTCGTTTTTGGCCATAAACCGTTTATCCCTGACTCTATCTTTGATTCTCGTCCCGATGTCACTTACCCGGAATATGTTAAAATGCTGCATCATAGACTGAAAACATCACGCGAAAAAGCACTGCAAAATATCCGCGACTCAAAAGAAAAATCAAAAACATACTACGACAAACAAACTCGCCCAGTCCAGTACAAAGTCGGTGATTATGTATATTTAAAAAATCATTTAAGACTGCGGAAAGCCCTCTCACCCCTATGGAAAGGTCCATATAAAGTCGTTAAAATTCATGGCTTTAACACTTTATCCCTCCTAATTAATCGACGCCATGTCAAACATCACTTCGACGAAGTTAAACTAGCTCATGAAAATCCTTAATTAAAATTAAAACTATATACTACTGATTGATTTTATTTTACTTTTATAACTTATACACACATACATATTTCATTCTTATTTTACGTTACAAGTTTACACTTTATAATCTCAAGTATACAAGTTATTCATCCTAGTTAAATTATCATTACAGAATCGCTGTTCAATGTAACGCCGTCTTAACCTCCGGAGACAGCAAAATAGTGGAACGTATTACCAAGAGTCCTGGCATTCTCTTTGATCCCATGGGTACTCTGAAAATTATAAATGATCGATTTGATATCGTCATCCCAGTAGATGTGACTACTTTTAAAAATCATATTGAGAATATTCAAAACGTACTCAATATAATTAAAGTCCAATGCCGCGAAAATAAAGAAATACATGATAGCAAATGTCTGAATATGCTAGAACCATTAGAATCTCTATTTACAGATATTCTACGCGACTTTAACTCTATTTCTCATATAGTTTCTAATAGTTTATCCAAAAGATCCGCATGGTTTGCTGGTGTTGGTAGCGTATTCAAACACATATTTGGCACCATGGATGAAGATGATGCCATACGTTATAACAAAGCCATTCAAAACTTGAATAATAACGATAAAATCCTAGCAAATTCGATAAAGAAAAGTATAATTATATCACAGTCCGCTATTTCTAACATGAACAAATCACTTCATGAATTGAATGAAAATGAAGCTAAGCTAAATAACGTCATTGATGAAGTCACCACATCTCTCAACAATATATCTCACATTGTATTAGTAGATAATTTTAAGATTAGAATTAATACTGCATTGAACGTATTACAAAGTAATCTATTAACCATCTCCTTCAAAATCGAAGACATCCTTAACTCTATGTTATTTGTAAAAAGCAACAGTATTCACCCATCTATTGTCACACCACGTCAATTATACGAAGATATTATAAGTAACCTTAAGTTAGTTCCTAAGTACAGAGACTTCCCAGTGAATCTCGAATTTAACAACATTCACACCTTAATGAATATTGCCGATCTAGTTTGTTATTATTTAGACGGTAAAATAGTGTTTGTAATTAGAATACCTTTAGTTAGTGCATTAGAATATAACTTGTATAAGAATGTACCTTTACCTACTCCACATTCTTCCGAAAATCCTAACTCTTATATAATGATTCTACCTACCGAAGAATATTCAGCTCTTAGTAAAGACAAATCTTCATTTACATATCTCAATAACCTGAACCTCTGTAAACATATCTTAAGTGAAACCTACCTTTGCGAAATCAGCGACATCTACAGTGTTTCAAGTAATCCATCCTGTGAAATGGAAATCATTACCAAAGCCATATCTTCTTTGCCGAATAATTGTCAGTTTAGATTCCTCTATGGAGAAATAGATATTTGCCACAGGTTAAATAATGGTAAATGGATATTCGTTCAATCACAACCCACCAAAATTTCTATTGAATGTCAGAATAACGAGCTAACTGAATTAGTATTATCCGGTACGAGTGTACTTGATATTCCACTTGAATGTATAGCCTATTATAAGAACGTTAGAATATTTAAGAAAAGTTTTCCTAGAATAGATGTACCTTATGTAACCTCTGATTTTAATATTATTAATGATAGCTGTTGTAATTTAGGTCGCCTTAACGAATTAAATATTCCATTTTCTACTATTAAAAACGTTAACTTAGATAAATTAAGAAATATGAAATCTGTATCTGACCAAATCATACAAGATTTAGAGAAAGTAGAAAACTCAAATGTTTTAAGTACTCACATTAGCTTTCCAATCCTCACCATTTTATCAATAACCTTATGTATTAGTTTTATTTCTTTATACTTTTGTAAAAAGAACAAGTGTTTGAAATCGTTGTTTTCCAAATCAAATGAGACTACAGTTCCTTCAGACGATAATGAAAGTATAGAATTAAATCAACCGCGCTTACGTGCAATTTGAACTCATGTATGTAAACTTACATTTTCCAGTAAGTTTCCTCTTAGCGTGGGGGTTGTTATATCCCTACTATAGTATGGAGCCCCTACACGCCTAAAGCAATATCAGCATTTTCTCTTTGTTTCATTTTGATTCTTAGTTCATACTTCAAGTCAGTCTCAATCCGTCATCAGTTCCAAACACTTGTCTCTTTCTTGTAAAAATAAGTTATAATTATTTGAATATCAATTAAAACCCTGTGTTCATAAAAACTGTTCTTTTTTAAAAAGACATTTCCCGAGTCCCGTATAACAGTACGAAATACTGTTATAACTACAACAATAGTAAAAGCCTTTATTTTTACTACTTCAGAAATACTAAGTAACATACTACCTTGTTAATATATATAAGTTTTTTAATCGTCACTCTCTAACTCTTCAATGGTAATCGCCTCTACGGCGTAGGCCACTCCTAAATCTCTCCAAGCGTTTCTTTCCTCATCCATTTTGGTTCACATCGTTCAATTAAATGTCTCTTCACCTTTCTTTTGGTCTCCCTATTTTCCTTTTTTAATTCACTGGAATCCATTACCTTGCTCGTGTGGTCCAGCTCGCATTTCCGACCTACAAATATGTCCTGCCGACTTCCATTTTAAAAGTCTCATTATGTTTTTAAATTAAACTCTATTTTAAGTCTTTTACCTGTGTTTTCCTTCTTATGACTTTGTCATTAATTCTAATAGAACTTGTTTTCTAACATACTGTTCTGCATTTTCAGTTGACATACTCGTATATTCAGTTTTTCTTTTCTTTTTTTCTTTCCTTAGTGCTCAGGTTTGACAGTCGTATGTAAGGCAAGGAATGATTGCTACGTCGATAATATTTATCTTTTAGCTAGTTTTTATTTCTTCATTCCAAAAGTAAATAGCGAAGAATAACGGTATACTGTTACAGTTTTATAATAGTAGCAGTAGGTATCTATACCCCGTCGCTTTACAGACGACGTCGTTATCGGTTGAAGTTGACAGTTATATTATAAATTCCGCTTACAATAGCAACATTGACATGGGTCCATATATAAGATACAAATTTGATATATGACCGACCGTGAGCCTATATACGACCGTCATCTGCCAAAATAGTTCAAACTCTAATAATACAGAGATAAAGTTTTATATTCCATAAACAATATTATTTGGGATAAAACGTAATCTTAGAAAGTTTGGCGAAGTCTGAAGGTGTTTGGTAAAGTAACAAAAAAAATAAAAACGCGCAGGGATCAAAGGAATGAAATTGCTCGATTGAGCGAAAAATAAACTGTTTGAAAATGCAAAAAGTTTAAAGACAAAAGACAAAATAACAGATTTTTGATCTAGAGAAAAAAATACATTTACTCGTATTTTGACTTTGAATAGAATACCTAAATCGACATGTACTATTAAATAGATGTGTTTATTCATTCATATTTAGATTTAATATTAAATTTACATTTGCAGGTGTGCACATATTAAACTTCTTATTGAACACAAATATGTAAGTACTGCTATTCAGTTAAGATACAATAATATACAATGAATGAATTGTGTTTACATAATTATAGACTACACGGAAGCTTTTATCTTGGTGCATTATTTGTATTAGTACAAAATTATTACAGATAGGTATTTTTATACATAATGGTAAAGATTATCAATCTACGTACAGAAGGCAAAGGAAAGAGGCGACAAGATTAAATTTAAATGATAAAAAGGTAGGAAGTTAGTTGCAAAGGCTTTTTTACCGACCGTTTGGAGAGCTATAGGGCTCGTTTAAGGCGTGATTATGACCAAAAAGTACGTGGTTTTTTCGGATTGGAATGGTTTATCGATTTTATATAAACATTTTGATGCATCCTTCACTTCCATTTAACAAAGGAAAAAGGAACATTGGTTTTTTGAGTATCAACTGTTTCTCAAGCGGTATTTAATTATTACTCCGCGCACGTATAGATCTCGTGTTTGCGTGTAAACGGCTTTACGCGTTACAATAAACAAGAGTTGTCGACTATTGGCGCCGTTATGTAATGGAAGTATCGTTTATAGGTGCCGTAATCTTTATGGTAATGGGACATGAATTTGTAATGAGGGTTCATACGGTTACATGCTTTCTTAATTATGAGGTTTTTTTTTAAAAATAGCATTGTTTTTAATGTGTTTCATTTCGACAAGAGCGGAAAATTATATTTAAAACAGCATTGTATCGCCGTTTTGTAGCTAGTATGAGGTACTACGAACATGGCTATAAAATGTACGCGACAGTTTAAATCGTTCTATATACAGAGGATTCGACGACCCGTTAGCTTAGTTGTAAAAATTGTACTTTCGCTTTTATTGCCGCTCTAAATGACACAACCACCATAAACATGATCAACGATCATGTCACGATTTCCTCTTAGGAATAAAAAAGTGGAACGACAAGTTGTAAGCTGGTGGCTTGATGGGTAAAAGTTGGTGGGACCACCATTCCTTTATTCTTGCACTCCACATCGCGCTCAGATCATAAAAATGGTCACGTTGTACACATATATCGCACACAGTACAGAACAAGGTGATTGGCGACGGCTCCTCCCACAGTATTCCATCCGGAGTGGTCAAGCGGCTGACTGATACCGTTCTGACCCTTGAGCAGGAAGTCGGCTCCAGTTACCAAACGCTTTGATGTCTGAATATCAACACACGGCGACCGTCGAAGTGATGTGATATAAGGCAAGCTTAATTGCCCATTTCAGGATTATTTACAAGTGGTTCCGTTACTTAGGGGGAAGTATCTTCCCGTACGTGTAGTTGTGTACAGATGTACTCGTACTTCGAACACTTATGGAATATGTGAGAGCAATACATAAGGAACGATAAAAGAATGAAAATTGCTATTTTCGCCCTGAAATTCACCTGCCTGATGACTGATACCTCATTGTATCTCCAAGAGTCTTAGACTTCCAAATAACTTCACAGTGTGAACATTTGTAGTGGGCATGAGCTATTTATTACAGGACAAGTCGTGAGCAGTTTCAATTAAGTAACAATTTTAGGTCAAACTGACATATCTACACGCGTTAAATAGTTTACACATTGAATACATTGGAGATTGTGATCTACTGTTGTATTTCATCCCTTGATATTACGTAACAACGATATCGAATACAAAGCCTACTCGACAATTCTCACCGTCGACCCTGAACATAATCCGGCTAAACAATATAATCCTCAACTCTCTATTATATCTATTATTTCATATTGTTCAGGTGGAGACGTACAGTTCATGATACGAGTTTCGTTTCCGTAAGCTTCAGTGGGATTGACAATGTAAGCTTGTTTCGTTGTTGCTCTTACATTTTTGGGGACGGAACTATAGAAACAAATCTCGGAGTGACGCGCAGAATGTCAAACCGTTATAGATACAACGCTCATATGGCACGCAGCACTTCAGTGTCATCCCGGCGAAAATATTGCATATTTAACATGGAAAAGTAGTTATAGTACATAACTATTAGTAGTTATACATATGGTGTGGTGACTTTTTATAGATATTGATGTCTTCTATAAAACTATAGTAAATTACTTTGGTCTATTGTCAATAGTTTCCGCAGCGTACGCGATATAGGTATTATTTATTAGGATTTTATTACACCTTGGATTACATTATCGAAGTTTTCACACGGATCCCTAACTTTTTGAAAATATTATATAGCCTATGTTCATCGGGGATAACATAGAATTCTAATAGGGAAAGAATTGTTTAATTGGGTTGTGTAGTTTCGGAGCCTATTCAAATCAAACAAATATTTCCTCTTTATAAATGTATATACCTATCTAGATAAAAGAAGGCACATTATCTTAGCCAAAACATAAACCTTACTTGCATAATATTAACTCACACACTACCCCCGTACTTGAATTCCCTAAATCGCAAGAAGCATGGACACACACATGAAAACAACAAATAAATAAAACAAAAAAATACCAACGAGAACCGACGTTACTGTTCACCATACAAACATTTGTCAGGCCAGGGTTCGAATCTGGGACCCCTTGCTTCGTAGGAGGCATTTAGAGAATTTTAAATAAATAGTTTTAGAAACATATACTTACAATATACATTATGTTGCCTCGATAGCTCAGTGGTTGTATTATATTGAAACACATAAGAAAATGCTTCCAAAAAGATAACTGTTGCCCGCACTCACCGGTTGTAGTAATATTTAAGTTCCTCAAGATCCCAGTATTCCAATGGGAATGTTAGTTCCATCCACCCGGTCAAACAGACGCACACACAGTATATTATATAAGTAGTTTTGTATATAGTCTTTGTAGATTTTTGTAAACTAACAGCCGCCGGCGTTCTCAACTTTTATTTGCAGTGTCTCTGGCAGAACGCAGAGGGCAGAACGCTTGCTTGCGCACAAGATTGCGGTTTTGGCGGGTAATTTGAACTTTCGTGTCGTGTCCCTACACATTACAACAATAATATTAAACGATTTTGGCAGGTTCTTAAAAACTTGTAATTACATTAGGCACAGTACAAAATTGAGTTTTGACTAAGGTCTTCCAAAACATATAGACGTATAAGTTCTATCTTACATAGTTTAATAATAAGGCAGACTTCCAATGTACTCCCCATATTGTAGGCCACTATTATCGTGCAGTTTATTGCAATTATTAATCACCATTTCATATGTATCGGTGTAACACTAAAAATATATATTTTCGATTTTGATTCTATTAAAATTGAGTTCAAAATGGTTTTGTACGAAAATGTATACTTTAATGTGTAGAAGTCATTAAGTTGTTAACTATTACGCCCGACTGGTGGATGGACAGAATGACTAAATAAGGGTTTCTTGTAGTACCTACTACTTAATTCTTATTATAGACATTGAAGTATTGATTTGTGACGATCGTACCGCTACAACTCGCACTAGTGTGAAATCACCTTACCATTTATGATGTACATTATTTCCTTTTCAGTTAACCTTTTGTTCTCTTGTATGCTAAAAGTAAGTTTTATTCGTCTACAAATTAAAGTTGGGAAGAAGGAATGGCGGGCAATTTATTTGTGTTGGCTTGGTTTGTATAGCTCCTACACAGAAAATGCTTGGTTTCTTTGTATTTTTGTAAATTTAGCGGGTTTTGTCACTAATGAACGAAAGCTACCGACACATACGCTCATGAGTAGCATAAGATTTTGTTAAGACGTTATTGACCAATAGTTACTGTGTGGTTACTACGAAGTCATCCTTCAACATATTTCAACTGTATATGACATACTTACATACTCCGCTGGCGCGACCCAAGAAGGTTCTTGGCCTCCGATACAAGAAGGCGCTCATTCGAATCGAATGCGCTCATCACGCGCGAAGTCATTCTCGCGCCACCTTCTGCCAGTCACCAGCTTGGAGTTCGCACAATTCCGACTCCACGGCGTAATACTGCCAGTAATATATGAGCCTGCTGTCAGGCCGGCGGCAGCTAGGAACTCTCCAAGACAAAGTTTCTTGACATTGTCATCCTCCCCTACTACCCTGTTCGTATCGCATCCAGCGAAGTCTCTGCGCCTTAGTCTCTCCCGAGACGTTATGACGATGATTATATATGACTTATGTACTTATAATTGTATCACTTTAATAGCTAATACGTTTGGTGGGTTCTTCACAAAGCCCAATTAGCCCAAATGTGAATTCAGGGACATTAATAGGCAAATAGGACTCGACAAGTATCTATGGGAACCACTGCTGAGCCAGATATTCTGCTTCGAAGCTGTAGTGAGTAAGCACTGTTTCTGGGTTTGAAGGGTGCTGTAGCAAGTACAATTACACGGTGAATGGGACTAAGCACGCCGCTGTGATGTAACTGTATATCTGTATATATGTGTAGCGGTGCAGCTGTCATGGGCAGCGGGCAACGTTTTCTTACAAGAGAACAACTAGCTCATCCTATCTAATGGGGGTACAAAAAACAAATTATACACAAAGTAATTTGTTACACTTCAAAAATTAGTGTTGAATTAACAAATTTGTTTCCGAATTAATAAAAACCGAAAAATACAAGATTTTGCAGCTCTGTTGTTTGATATCTAAGCTAAAACTCTTCACAAAATTTCTATTCGTATTCGAAATTATGTCGAGCGTCTCCAACAAGACCGAAGTTCTTAATGAGTTGAGATTTATATAAAAGTTATATAATTACAGCTTCCAAAAATAAACTAGACAGTTGATGTTTACTTTGAAATCACAAATGCCATTTAAACAAAAACTGTAATATTTAATAGTATCCACAAATCGATATATCACTTTAATTATTGAAACTGTCATGGCCAGTTTAAAATTGACTGGCCGATTGAATTCTGACTTCTGAGCCGCTGGTCCCATACTCGATCCTCGGGCAGGTCAAACATTTGTGTGCATGAACATGCCTGTTTGAGCTGTGTGAGTGGTATACAAGTATGTATACCTATCAGTCATCGGGCTACCATAGTACAGGCTTTGCCTAGTTTGAGACCTATAGGCCTATATGTTCTACGGACGTCTTCCGACTGATAATGATGATGGTGATGATTAGCAGGGCTGTAAAAGTAACAACTCATTATTTTTATTATCTGTCTGGAAATCGACTTTTTATTCTTCGGGTTGAGTGGAACCTGGACCGAGTGGGTGCTGAGCATTGCAATGGATCAAGTGCGTGACACGAGCCATCCTTTAAGAGTGATGAACTACAGCCCACAGAGTATGGGCTGTAGCTCATCACGCAGGCCTAGTGTGGCTAGTTGCAAACCTGGAGTCAAAGTTTCTTAGTTAGTAATCTGTCCGCATCAGGTTTACGCTATACCAAAAGATTTATAAATGGACTGGAGGCTTGCTGATTCGAACTGGTTAAGCAGAAAAGCGCTTAGTTGAAAATGCGACTACCGGTCACCCATCCAAGTCATGACCGGATCAAGAATTGCTTTGGCTTTTTGATCTGTTGAGGACGACAAGCCACGCTCCGCTGCGAGTATTTCTCTCGCTTCAAAGTAACTAAACTAGATGTTTCTTTATATTGATACAAATTCCAACTGCAGCCAGAATTTTTTGAAAAGTTTCACATAACGAGGGGAAAGCTAGCGAGTTCATTAAGTAGTTGTTGGCTTTTTGCATTACCGGTATCAGTAGAAACGATGCATTCGGGAAATGAGCTCGAGTTACGTCACAAGCCGAGTAAAGCTTAAGGACTATTATGTAACTTGTTCTACTTAAAATCGCTACCAAGTTTTGGACAAGAATACTCTTAGGGTATTAGATTTAGGTGGTGCCTAATCAGTCTAATAGCCTAAAAGTTTGCGTTAACAACGGAACACTCAGGGTCACGGCATACACTGAGAACAGAATTACCGATTTGTATAATTCTTTATATTTATTTTGTTTTCCCTAGTGGAGGAATGTTCTAGAAATAAATAAAAACATCAACCGCATCCATCACCACGCAGGTGAAACCGCGACGCGCAGCTAGTGATCTATAAATACCTATATGATTTCTTTTTCTGGCTGACAACAACTTAGAGCTTAAACCGGTAGGCTATATACTCTATGAGGTGTCTGTGTCACAGTTGCCCTAGATAAATAGCAGTTTGTACTGTTGCATGTGAACGTCACGTTACGTTACACTTAAACAAATATTCGTGCTGAGCCCGTTTCGTGAGTTATAGCCTTTACTCCTATATGTGCGATGAAGACCCGTGCCGGTTATAATGGGCTGCTTATAAGTCCGAGAAATACTGGAACGGAAAGCACTGGCAAGCCCCTCAGTTGAAATGCAATATATGAAAACATACTGACGTTTATCAATTTTGGTTTGCACCACTTTGATGACACCTAGTAGCACCTTAGTAAATCCTTGCCTTTCTTACTTTCATTTATTTCACCCACCTAAGCGCAATGTTGGCGCTTCAACCGTCATTTAGAGCGCAAAGAACTTAATTAAAAGCATATAGCTGGACTATTTGTAGACGCTATACAAATTCACGCTGTAGGGCGTGTATATAAAGGGATGTGTATATAAAGCATTGAAAGCTGAACCCTAAGTTCGCTTGAAAAGGCACTGCTTTTTAATTATAACTTAGCTTTTTCACGTTCTTAGTTTGCGAACTGAATTTTCCGATAGTAATTACTTTGAGCAAAGTAGCTTTGAAATAAATGAAGAAGAAATATTATGTGCACCAGTAAAACAAACAAAGTTTGGTAATTCGATATAGTCATCGATAACGCATAAAGTCCGCCATTTTCATTTTTTAAGCATTATTATATTGAGATCTCAAGACGAATCAATTATATTATTTATATCAAAATCGGTTGAGTCGTTGAATATAATTAGCTGACGTATGAATACTAGCTCATTGTCACGTGACGTTGTCACGTTACGCCTGAGCTTAGGCCGATCGTGCCTAAACGTTCGGCTTGTCTTATGACGTCATCACGTCAAATTATCGTTCGTTAACTGACTTTACAGACAACTAATGTTTTTTAATACAAATATATACCGTCGAGTACCTTTCGATCGGATGACTGCAAATGGATGTCGATTTGACCGGTAAAACGCAAGGATTTGTACTATAATTGAGTGTAGGTGCAAATAGATTATTATGGTTTTAGTAATATTGTTTTGAATCAAACCCAAGAGCAGTTCGAAGTTGCACGATGGCGTTCCCCATGCAGTCGTTGCAGTTTCGCGATACGCTGGGACCATTATCTACCACGCAGACGACGATAATGATGCCATTGGAAAGTTTGTGAGGAATGCGATGGTTAAAAACCAGAGACCATCTTCATACCAAATACTACCTGAAAATGGCCATCAGAGATAGGGACAGAGTATAGTGATGGAGCACCTTCTGAAATGCGTTCGTGTGAGGAATGGAACGGTTGAAAACTAGGGACCATCATCATACCGAATACAACCTGAAAAAGGCCATCAGAGATAGGGACAGGGTAGTGGTGGAGCACCTTCTGAAATGCGTTGGTGTGAGGAATGGAATGGTTGAAAACCAGGGACCATCATCATACCGAATGACCAGCACAGATAGGGACAGGGTACTGGTGGTGCACGTACTGAAATGGGTAGGTTAAAAAAAATTAAACAAAATTTGGTTTAGTCTATGTTCCCTCCTTTATATGCTTAGATGTAGTATGTTTTATATAATTTTTAATATATGCGTTTATCTATATTTATTCTTTTACTATTGAGATCGATATTCAAACTATTTTTTTTGCAGAGTTATAGAACCTCAAAATGTTACCGGTTTTTCACATAACTACAACGCTGAAAACATCGCACTAATTTTTAGTCTAGCGGAGTCTGTGAATAGGATATTTATCAATGATTACGGATACGTATCAACACCGTTATATTTAAGCTTTTCAGAATAGTTTTATTATGTGCACTTTCCTGGTTAAAAAATCGTGAAGATTTAATTAATTTTGTCCTGTAGGGTTCAGATACAGGTCCATATAGTGGCGCCATCTGCTGGAAAACCAACTGCTCGAGTCTGTGGAGATTAGTTTAATAATATTAAAAAAAAATGTTTTAAAATTGTGCCAACCATATTTGTCTTATTTATGCATTTAAGTTACGCGCCTGATGATATTCATTACGCTTGGCCGCGGCAGCTGCAGCTGTAGGTTTTGTGGCACTGCTAAGTGCTCGTGGGTTTTGAGACTCTTACGGCCAGTAATTTCCACTTGCTGATACTTGCGCACTATTGCTCGCAACAGGGTATCTTGGCACTGATCAACACAGGCTACTGCACAAGAGGCCTACCATCTAGTAAGTCTTGCTATTTTTAATCCATTTACACATACTTAATTCCCTCCGCTCACAGCTGAGCTTGTCTCGGTGATCTTAACTGATTTACAGGTTGAGACCTTAGTAGCTCTTTGAACTACGTTTCAACTCTTCGAAAAGCACGCGAAGTCTTTGGTTCCGGTTGTTTAACACTAGGTTTGGCCAATAGCCTGTCTATTAAGCTACACTGGGTGGGCGTGGTGGGTTATGAGCCATACTCCTCTCTGAGAAGAAATTCAGTCCCAGAAATGAGAACTCAATTGGCTGACATTTTTTATTTACAGTATCATTGTATTTCTATCATTTTGTGGCGTGGTTTTGCAATATTTATTTTGCATACTGTGCTACGTCGTAGCAGCTATCAGAGCATGCTACGATGTAGTAATGCTAAGACAGAAGTGAGTTAAGCACGTCCGCAAGAACAGAGTAACTTAAAATTTGTTTTTGTGGTGTTGTTTTCTAATTAAACACCTACTGGATATATGTTCAATAAATTATATACAATTACAAAGCGACTATATTTAGGAATTAATCCATGTGTTTTGTTTTTACAATATAAGCACAATAACAGCCTTATACTAATTGAAAAGCCTGACTTATGTTTGGTAATAACGTTTTTCTCCAATCACAAACACCCTCCGCCTTTCAATATAATTGGAACCGAAAAAAGCCTTTCACAGAATAAGATCATTTTAGATCTTTCTCATTTCTCCCCGCCCTGCCATTTGATCTCAACGCTTTGACCACCCGGGCATGTATTAACTTTTTACTTTATTCGACGGCACCGGCGGAATTAATTCATGCCTATCAAAGCGAGAGTGGGCTTCATAAAATTAGTGTGTCATTTAAATTTAAAAGGGACTCAAAAAATATGTTAAAGCCAGATAATGGATATGCAAATTGAACAAGCAAAGGAAAAATACTGACGAACCTTATGTAATATACATCAGCAGGTAAATTATATTAATGGAGTGTGTATGAAATCATACTCCTTTTCCAGAATTGCGACATGTGTGGTTTAAAAGAAATATTTATTGACATTTCCGCTAAAAATACTTATGGCCGCCCGCAGTGTGCAGCACCCGTATAGCACGCATGTAGGAAGTATACAGAATGAGCACACACATGCAACTCACTCAAGCGAACCTCTTCAACACGTGTTTCGCCTCTACACGAGTCATCCTCAGGAAACGTCGACTCGTCCAGAGCTAACAAGAGAGGGCGTCACTGCTACTGCTACTGTCAGGGTGTTTAATAACAATAATAACTATATTACGAAATAAAAATTATACAGCATGATGTCATTGGTTCCCAAACTAGGCTAACATGTAATGTTTATGACATCAAAAATCTTTAAAATACCATGAAACACTCGACTCTAACTCGAAAGAAGAAATCTTATACTAAAAAATAACTAATTTTACACAAACATGTCTGATATGTTGTAAAATTGTACATAGTGACATCACTATGCTGCTTTGCTAGCGGACTGAATATGTTGCGGGTGGAAGTTTATCGACAAATCTAACACATTACTAGTACTGGAAACAGCGGCGAATACTCCTTTTCCCCTCGGGAAATCATTTTGTAACCTAATCCCCTACATCTGTTTGTCATGTAGCATCCTTTCCAAACAATAACTATACAATAAAATCCCTTTCCGCGTTCGTCTGTCTGTAAATTTGCTAATTCCTACTAAGCTACGCAACAGATTTGGATGCGGTTTTCATCATCAGTTAGATATACCTTTTTACGCGATTTTTATATAAGTAGAAAAAGTTATATCACATGATTTACTTCTTTTTTTCTAAATTACACCCATGTGAAACCGGGCGGGTCTCTAGAATTAATATAAAAGCAAGACGAGAATATGAACAATGTTGCTCTCATATATTTGTGGTACTTCATGTTGCGGAACGTAGAGAACGAACTAATGATGGCGGACCGAAGTAGATTACACCGCGACGTACACCTATTGTATTGTAGTTTGTGGCACCCACGGCAGGCCTCCGTCACTCCATGTACTTGCGCGCTATAACTGCCTACCGCCCTTTTCGCAAGCGAAGCGCGCGCACGCCGTTCAATTTTAATAGTGCTGTTCGTTCGTACGCGTATTACGATGCCGTGTGGTGCCTTCAATCAAGCAAAAGAAGGGATAAACACCTAACATTTTTCCATTTACCTGTCAATGAAGAATGGTAAGTGATAAATTTTTACTAGTTTTTGTCGTTTAAATTTTTTTCCATTCACATACCGTCATTAGAGACATAATTGAAAGACAGTAGGTGTGCGGACACCGGTATCCACTTAGAATTTGACAGTTTAATAGGTATATACTAAGCATTAGCTTGCCTTTCAGACACAGATTTACATAATTTTGTTGCATTGAAACGTTATACCACAGAATAATTAATAGTACAAGGTACAGAAGATGCACTCTTCGAAAGAAAACATTCGAATATAAACTGCTAAACTAACAACTGCAATAATAAAACACTGTTTTAATTAACACTGTTAACTGCAATAATGTTCATAAAACATTGCAAAGTACGGACGTGACCTTCAAAAAATGTGCCTTCAAGTCCTTGACGCGCTCGTAACGAATCAAAATGCGCTTTAAGTCTGTGTAGCGAGAGTTCTTTTTCTTACGCCCGATGAAAACCTTTGAACAAGCCGCGTCTGTTGTAAGGTGACTTGTTGCGAGAAAACGAATCAAATTAATTAATCTTAATAAATTTGATTCGTGATAATTGGTAGTAGTACAATACACCTAGATATGTACAACTAGGAACTAGATATATTTTTTTATTTTGAAGGCCATCGACTTTTCGCGTGAAAACTTTCGAAAACTGCAGTGTTTATGTATTTTTGTGTGAGAGTGTTATAAAATAACTTACGGCTTAGTGCTTTATTTGAAGTCGGTTCTCTTTTTTTAAGGCTTTTTTTTTCATTTCTAGTGAACATCTCCGAAGATCATCATCAAACTAAGAAGTATTATACTTATTTTAAAACGTTCTCCTAAATGTAACAAATCCTTTTCTGAAAACCGCATCGATATCGGTTTAGCCAAACGCGAGATTATCGCGCACAAACATACATACCTACAAACCATACAAGTCAAACATCTCAGTTTGGCCTGTATGTCTGATCACCTCCTTTTTTTTTAAGTTGGTTAAATATTGTATAAATGATAAAAATTTTAACTGCCACATAAAAGTCAGAACATATTCACAGTTCTCAATAACATAGATAAAAAGTTATGTTAATTTAATTTTATCGAAGAGGCAGCCCTGCGATTACTGTGGAATCACGCGGTGCGAAGCAATCACTGCTGTACGCTTGAGCATTTAGGCGCATTTTAGCATACAGTGGTTGTTGACGCGAGGGAGTAGGCTATTATCGTAATAGGTATTGGAAATTTTCTACTGTGTGAGTGAAGTATCTGTTCTTATTCAGTAATCTGTGCCCACGGACATTCTTTCAATGTCTTTGGTTGTGGTTTATTTAATAACAAGTTAACCCGTTGACTCACGATTTGCCGTATTTGGCCTCTCTTCTTTTTTTATAAATTACACCAATGAGTCGCCAGAGCGGGTCTCTAGTGTGATATTAATATGAAGTGGTTTAGACTATACACATATGGTTATAAATGTGGATGTTTTAAATTTAGTTTTTATATCCCGGTGGAAAAAGTACAGGTACTAGTTTTTCGTGGAAACAAACAGTGAAGTGAGTGAGTGATGTAGGTATAAAGTTATCCGTGGCACTTCTATAAGTTTAAGTAGCACAGTAATTTCAACTGTTAACAACGCCTTACAAACCTCAAACAGTAATGCTTACAAATCATTGGATACCCGGTACTGTAGCGGCGCCCATCAAGATGCACGCTTATAGGTAAGACGTACCACATAATGTGTCGCCTCATTAATACCACCAACAACCACGCCATTAGGGTTCCATTAAAAATTATGAACACTCACACTAGGATTGCATGTGTCGCGGGAGGCTTGTACACACACATTGACACATCACAAGCACCCCAGACCCGAGCACAAAATACTTCGTTCATGATACTTCATTCTACCGCTTGTGGTATATTCAACTGAGTACTATACCGTGTTTCGGAGGGCACGTTAAGCCGTCGGTCTCTTACTTAACGTAACTTAAGTTATAAAAATCTTCCTTACGCAATACACTAAGGAATTGATTGGCATTATCTAAGTAATAATTTCCTACGTAAGCTATCTATAAGGAAAGATACATCAGACCGAGTAATAGAGTAATGCTCTACCGATATTAATATACGTAAACCAAGATAACAACTTCACGATCCCTTGAGCTCATTGCGTGATTCCAAATAGCAAGCTCTTCCTATAAATTATACTTTAAACAATTACAATCCACTACAGTAGAACGTCTCCCATGCTACTCTAAGCAAGTACTTTAGTGAAGTAATAAATATAAGAAACTTTTACCGTGATATTAAATATCGAATACCCGCTCATCTTCCGTATATTGTATGACGTTAAAAATTCACAAATCAAAATGTAGTTTGGACACGGAAATGATGCCGACCCTATGGGACAGCTAAACATCTACGTAATAGAAAATGCCGCCGGAAGGTCAGGGTGTAGTGGTACATGTGGAAGGCAATTATATTTTTTTTTGATTCTTGTGAAAGATAACTTAAGCAAGAAATCCCGCGTTTCAAAAGAACTAGCATCTGGTCAGTCATAAAATGCAATACGCTGTCTAAAA
This sequence comes from Selenia dentaria, assembly GCA_917880725.1. Taxonomy (NCBI): domain Eukaryota; kingdom Metazoa; phylum Arthropoda; class Insecta; order Lepidoptera; family Geometridae; genus Selenia; species Selenia dentaria. Next base: position 35,897,035 of record OU862883.1, read on the forward strand.
AGAATTATCTACAATAGAGAAACCCTATTCGGAAATAGAACAATGGAGGACCGTTTTGGAACGATATTTGAAACATGTTTATGACGCAAGCCGTGTGACTTTACAAAAATACACCATTTGTTGCATGTTAAAGGATAATGATCTTTATTGAGCATAGATCAATTATAGCGTAGTTAAACTATAACATAGGTAACGATTTATCTGCGAGTTAGCTTATAAATAAACTGCTCTCATGTTGAAGAGATGCGGCTTGTCACAATAGCAATATATGGAAAGATTGCCACTTTAAATACCTGGATCTGAGATTATGGTAAATGCCAAGCTAAGGGCGTATGTAATCATCAAACACATGTTATATACACTTGTAAATGTTGTGTTACAGAACTAAATGGCGCCAAAAATCGAGCCCGCCATCACGTGGTCAAATGACCACGTGAGTGGACGATACGACGCGCTATCCATTATCCAATCACATAGATCAGTATTGCTTCGGCTGGGTGTAACCAATCAGGGCCTTTCGCGGCTATGATGGCTTGCCGCTGTTCGTGAGAGCTGGGGGCGTGAGAGGCCGCGACATTCTAACTCGAGAGTCGAGAGGAGACACCAGGCTCCACTAAGAAAGTGATTACAGTATAAAGTGCAGTGACGTGTAGTGGATCGTGAATCTTCGTCCAGGGGGGGGCCTTTTATAAGTTAAGTTAATTTTAAATCTAGACGGAGAATTTAGATCGTCCAAATTCCAATTTCATCAATAGAATTTTACTTTTATAATACCTTTATTATATTTTGGTTTATATTTTTACTTTATATTTTGGTTTAGTCACAATTACGATCTAAATTCGCCGTGATATTACTATTCGTGTGTGTGTTCTTTCCAGCTCTTAGATATAGATCTATTGTTCTAAATTTTATGTATATTTATAATATCGAAATCATATGAAAAGAGTGGCCAAGGTTTTTTCCACGTTTTTCCTTGGTATCCTACAAACTTGCTTGTGAAACGTGTGGGTAACTGTAGAATCAAACTCTTGAATTAATATAAATTTTAATCTGAAAGTAAATTCCTGAAACTTATCTTGTTTTTGAATAATCACTACCCCCTAACCCCTTAATTAAGGCAAAGACAGTTAGGAAATATCTTGGATCCAGAGTAACGTATCCTGTAATTGACGTAGTACAGTTTTATAATATTTACCAGGTTTAGAAGTCTTTAGGCATAACTATTCACTATTATTGATATGTGCTCGTAGAAGGTCACGGTATAATAATATTTATGAAATATAAAATAGGTGTTGATTTCCTTTGAGTTAGAGAAGTTATGGTCACATACTTACATTTCATACCTAACGGACAATAAGCTAATTGAGATTAAATCTATTTGCTGTTATCAATTTATGTGATTTGTCCCTGTCATTATCTCGTGTAACAAAAGAGTCGAATGCCGTCTTATATGACGAAGGTGCGATCTCTGATTTTGTAGGTAATCATACAATATATTTATAACTAAAGATCAGTCAACATGTTCTGACAAATGTGAAAGGTCAGTCGATGTACTCCTGACAAATGATAATTGAATTGATGGTTTAATACTATCAAGTCAGTAGACAAGAGTCCTGACACACATGATAATTTTTAACGATCAGTTAACGAAGTCCTGACATTTTGCTAAAAGACTGGCTAACTCAGTTCCGGCTCAGAGAGGACACATACACTGCAGGTGACTGACAGGTCTGGTCTTGACCCGCAAGCAGAGTTGATTGCGTCAGCCGTTAGTCAATTTCCGGGATTGACTTATCAGGCAGACATCAGATAATCGTACTTAACTGAAAGGTCGACCTCTACAAATCCATATTTAAATTAATGTTAAACTCTTGTCTTTAACCTTTGGTTGATAAAATTCTGACAGCCAAATCAGTAAGAGATATTCTTAAGAACGACAATACGCAGGGTATCTTTGGTAAATGGTGAACAAAGATAAGACACGATTACTTCCGTGGACGAGTCCTTGATAGCTGAGATTTCAAGAATTTTGCAGCTGTGATAAGTATAAGGGAAGTATTAGTACTATATAAGAAATAGGTCACTTAGCACGTGCGGGTCTATTACAGTTGTTGCCGCGGACCAGAATCTAGGAAATAAAGAGTATTGCGTGTAGCATACCCCTAGAAGAGAAACTGAGTTATTTTATATTTATATACTAAAATTAAATTAAAACACAACGTAGAATTGAATAAAACACAACGTAGAATTACTAGACGATCATCATCACCTTTAAATTATTAAGTGATCCTTGTTATAAGCGTATTGTTGTTCAGGTTATTGTCTGTTGGTATGAAGGTATAAGGTTTAACCGTGTAGAGATAATATAGTGTATGGGAGGGCAAGTACCTAGGAAACTTGTTTTCTTATATAATATATAGTATTCATCAGAGGAGATCAGTACTTGTATTATTTGACTTGTGCTTAATATTGCATATTTATTCCGCTTGCTATTTATTGTTGTGCATTTGTTTGTGTGATATATAGTATTGTGTGGGATTTTATAGCATCATTATGTCTGCTGTTAGAGGGAAAAGGCGTGGTCGTAAACATGTTTCAAATGCGAATACAAATAATGAAAGTCACGGTATGACTGAACCGAGTAATGCAATCGTAGAAAGTCAGTCGGGGTTCCAGATGATAAGCTCTCAATTAGAGTCTATTATGAGGCGTTTAGACACAATAGAACAGGAACGCGCTACTAACTCAACCGTCAGTATGGCTACTACAAGTTTAAACTCGATTTCTAATGATTCATTACCGCGAGCAAATAATTTATTAGATTGTTCAGCAGTTCCTGGGTCAAGTTCGGAGGTTACGTATATAATGCGTCCTACTATCGACAAACCTAAATTCAATGGACGAGACGACACAAACCCTATGAGATTTTTAAAGAAATTAAAAAAATATATTTGTTCCGTTAACGGTCAAAATCGTGCCATCGATATAGCTACGGGTTGTTTGTCAGGTTCGGCACTTACAATGTTAGAATTATATAGTGATAATTGGGAAACGTTACCTGATTTTGAAAAGGATTTTCAAAAGACTTTCTGGGGTCAGAGACAACAAGAAAGAGCTAAATATAAATTAATTAACACCACATGGAAGGAGAGTTCCGGGTTGTCCATGAGCGAGAATTTTGCGGAACAAATTGATACGGTTAGGTTATTAACTATTCCGTTGAGTGAGAGTGATATGGTTAACTCTGTCATGAGGCATTTTCCAGTAGAAATACAAAGGTTATGGTTTACTAGGAAAGATCAAATTTCAGTTTTTACAGCGGCAGAATTTATCAGAGATATAGAACAGAATGTTGTAGTCAGTTCAACTGATAAACCCACAGTAATCAATAACAATAATTATAGTAGAGGCGGTAATCGTGGGCGAGGTGGGTTCAGGCACGTAAACTCCATGAACACAATACCTGTTGATAGGAGTAAGTATCATGCGTGTCGCGGACGAGGTCCACGTAACGTTAGAAATAATTACCGTCGCCAGCGTCCGTATCCCGCGTTAAAATGGGAAAAGGCCACGGAAACTAACTCTACCTCAAACACAGGTAGGCCGGGGGTCGGCTTCGTAGAAAATCTTAAAACTAATGAGATAGGTACATTCGCTCAGGGAAACGAATTGTTGTCGGACGTGCAAGCCTCGACGAATCGACAATAAATAACGCTAGAGGCATGTTGAATGATCAGAGTGATAACGACGTAGATAATAACGCTCGAAACAAAGCTATTATTGTTGCTTATAATTATATGAAAAGGACGGGTTGGAGGCCAGGAAAAGGATTAGGTAAAAATGAAGATGGAATGAGGTATCCTATTATACATAAATTTAACTCTAGCGAAAACTCTATAGAAGACGTGGTAGGGGTATTGTTAGGTAGAACGGAAGGTGAAGTTTTGGTTTGTGAGGAAGTAGGGCGGCCGTGTATTACATGTAACAATCGCGAAAGGGGTTTGTATACCATATTAGGTGATTCAGATTATTATGAAGATGGTGACATAGTACATTCCTTGTCTCGGTTGCCAGAGATTACGATCAAAATAAATAATCATGAAATTAAGACCTTAATCGATACGGGGAGTCAGATTACTGCAATTAGTGTTGATTTATATGATTCTATTAAAAGGGAGATGGGTGATTTGCCTGAGGTACCGACACCTTCAATGCAAATACAAGGAGCTTTCGGATCGAAAAGTGAAAGGGTTAACAAACTTATTTGATGTCACGATCGAGTTAAGTAATGTCCAGGTAGATACACCAGTTATGGTTTTAAAGAGGCTACCATATTCTATGATACTAGGGCATGATTGGCTAGAACGCATGAAAGCAGTTATATCATGTGGGCCAGATAAGGTTCTGAGCGTTGAACACTTAGGTATTAGGACACAGATAAAGATTGGCACAGCATGCTTAGATAACGACTGGGAAGGGACCATCAATAGTTTAGAGACAACAGTGACTTCAAGTCCCATTGTAACAAAGGAAGATATCACAATAGAACAATACGTTCAATCTTTAAATAAACCGGATTCTCAGAAGGATCTTTTACTGGCTGTGTTGCAACAAAATAGTGCTGTATTTTCAAGCAAGCCAGGACGCACAAATAAGTACATACATAAGATCGAAATGATAGACAATACGCCATTTATAAAACGCTCTTATCCAATTCCTTTCAAACACAGAGAATTGATAAGAGATAAGATAATTGAACTCGAAGAGCTGGGGATAATAAAACGTGAGGCTACACCTTATAGCAGCCCTATGACTTATGTAATTAAGAAAAATGGGAGTGTTAGGTTATTGCTTGACGCGCGTGAGTTAAATAAACGAATGGTGGGAGATGCTGAGGCTCCATTATTGACATCCGAGATATTACAATCTTTTCACAACGTAAAGTTCATGAGTGTGCTAGATTGTAGTGATGCGTATTTTCATATACCGTTGGATAGTAATTCAACAAAGTATACAGGGTTTACTTACATGGGAAAAACATATACAGTAGAACTCCAATTATCCGAACTCCGACTATCCGAATCGCCGATTATCCGAATCACAAAAAACCTGACCTGGCTGCCCGAAAACGGTTGAAGACCGCAAAACAGCTTACATTGACGGAGATGTTTAAAAAACAATGATTTTTATTTCTAAACTTGTACATAAGTACATTTTATTTATATTTAAAACATGTGAAAATTTCATGTTTCTTTCATTTAATTCAATAAAAAAATAGTGCAATATCAAAACGTAGCTTTTATTCTCTCCAATGGCAATTTTTTTTTAAAAAATCCGATTATCCGAATATTTGATTATCCGAATGGGTCCCGGTCCCCATTAATTCGGATAATTGGAGTTCTACGTACCTACAATGTACTACCACAAGGTCTCAAGACTTCGGTGTCTAGTTTTAGTAGAGCGATGGATATTATCTTAGGTCCAGAAGTAAGGGATTTCTGCGTTAATTACTTGGATGATTTGGTAGTATTTACATCTGGGACGTTCGAATTGCACCTAGAACACCTAGATAAAGTGTTGCACCGATTACGTGATGCGAACATGCGATGTAGTTTGATAAAGTGTAGTTTCTTAGAAACTGAAGTTAAATTGTTGGGCCATATAGTAACTGTTAGCGGTATTCAGGTAGACAAAGACAAGACCCGCGCTATCAGAGAATTCCCAGTCCCTAAAAACATAAAACAATTAAGGGCGTTCTTGGGGCTCATAAACTATTTTAGAAAGTTTATTCATAGGTACGGGGAGGAGACGAAACCTTTGTGTCAATTGCTAAGAAAGGGTATAGCGTGGCAATGGACACCTGAGATTCAAGGTGTCTTTGACCGAGTCAAGGATTTATTTATAGCCACTGTGATGTTAATACATCCTGACATAAATAAACCATATTATGTTCAAACGGATAGCAGCGCTGTTGGGATAGCCGGAGTCGTATACCAGCTATCAGAAGAGGGTGACCCAATGGTCGTTGGGTTTTGTAGTAAAGGGCTAACGGATGCGGAGATGCGCTGGACGGTCTCTGAGCAAGAGTTATATGCTATTGTTTACAGTTTAGCTAAATTTGAAACGTATCTTAGGGGGGCACAAGTGATAATTCGGACCGACCATAAAAGTTTGACGTTTTTACATTCGTGGAAGTTGCTAGGTGCGCGCTTGATTCGTTGGGTTCATTTTATGGGACGTTTCAACTATAGAGTTGAACACGTGCCGGGAATAACAAACGTAGCGGACACAATATCAAGGTATATACCGAACATTGAATTGGGTCGCGGAACACGTGTTGTAAATCCTCAACTTAATATGTTCAAGACGAAAAATCCGCAACGTATATCGGAACAATTAAAATGTATTGGAAGATTACAAAAGGAAGATGCGGAATTGCGAACCATAATAAGTAATTTGAGTGACGCAAAGGCAAATGAGGTAGTTAGAGATAAGCAACTCTTTAGTTTGGATGAAAACATTTTATTCTATAAGAGATTGGGGTCGGGGAGAAAGGTTGTCGTCGTGCCGGAGGCCATTAGAGATGAGTTAATAATGAACATTCACGAAGAAATAGGTCATTTTGGTAGGTATAAAGTCCATTCATTGATGAAGAAGAGGTTCCACTTTGCACGGATGTCGCGAGAAATATGTAGGGTAATACGAGCCTGCGATATATGTCAGAAAGCTAAACATCGTTTAAAGACAGAAGTAGGGCCTTGTAAATCAGTAAAAGCTTTGGCGATAGGTGAACTAGTATTTGCGGATTTGTACGGGCCGCTACCTACTGGGAAATTTGGGAAAAAATATGTTTTTGTAGTGCAAGACGCGTTCAGTAAGTACATTAAACTTTACTCCTTGCGAACAGCAACGGGGAGGAGTGTTTTAGCTTGCATAAGAAAATTTCACTCTGAAGTAAAGATTAAATGCATAGTAACGGATAATGGTGCACAATTTACGTCTAACGCATGGGAACATGGGTTGACAAGCTTAGGTATTTCGTTGTCCCATACTTCAATACGAAATCCGCGACCAAATTCCACAGAACGCGTAAATCGGGAGTTAGGCAGGTTGTTCAGGACATATTGTCACAAGTCACACAAGAGTTGGGTTGATATTTTGCCGAAAATAGAGCGCTGTTACAATCACGTTGTCCATACAAGTACGAATTTTACCCCTATGGAGTTGATAAACGGGGAATCTACTAGGTTATCAAGTGATGTGCATATATCAAAGAAAGGATTCGAGAGTTGCGATAATGTTGATGAAATTAGAGAGCAGGCGAAAGAAAACATTCTAAAGGCAGCCAATTTGCGTGAAACCACCTATAATAAAAATCATAAGCTCATTACCTTCAATATTGGCGACAAGGTCAAATTGAGAACTTTGCCACGGTCAGATAAAATGCAAAAGCTCACAAAGAAGTTTCATTTACTGTATGAAGGGCCTTATGTTATTACAGCAATATTACATCCAAATCTATATGCGTTGGCCGATGAACAGACTGGAGTAGTTAAAGGGAATTATAATGCGATACACCTAGCGAGGTATTACGAAGGGAGACCATTAAAGACTACTAAATGATTAAAATATAATAAACAGGACTTAATAATTAGGTAGGATCTTTAAGTGCCATACGTTAAACTTAATTATCGTGTGTCAAGCTGTTGTGTTAATAAATAATGGTTACGAAACTTTGTAAGGTCAAGGGTGGTTACGGAATTTTCTTATTCAAGGGTGGTTAGTTATTATTAAATTGCGGTAAATAAGGCACATCACTAGAGCTATGTTGAGATTATAGATTAGTGAAAATTAATCGCTCGAGTTCTGCGCGCTCAATTGTCAAGGGTGGTTATGTAGTGGTACATGTGGAAGGCAATTATATTTTTTTTTGATTCTTGTGAAAGATAACTTAAGCAAGAAATCCCGCGTTTCAAAAGAACTAGCATCTGGTCAGTCATAAAATGCAATACGCTGTCTAAAAAGAATTATCTACAATAGAGAAACCCTATTCGGAAATAGAACAATGGAGGACCGTTTTGGAACGATATTTGAAACATGTTTATGACGCAAGCCGTGTGACTTTACAAAAATACACCATTTGTTGCATGTTAAAGGATAATGATCTTTATTGAGCATAGATCAATTATAGCGTAGTTAAACTATAACATAGGTAACGATTTATCTGCGAGTTAGCTTATAAATAAACTGCTCTCATGTTGAAGAGATGCGGCTTGTCACAATAGCAATATATGGAAAGATTGCCACTTTAAATACCTGGATCTGAGATTATGGTAAATGCCAAGCTAAGGGCGTATGTAATCATCAAACACATGTTATATACACTTGTAAATGTTGTGTTACAGAACTAAATGGCGCCAAAAATCGAGCCCGCCATCACGTGGTCAAATGACCACGTGAGTGGACGATACGACGCGCTATCCATTATCCAATCACATAGATCAGTATTGCTTCGGCTGGGTGTAACCAATCAGGGCCTTTCGCGGCTATGATGGCTTGCCGCTGTTCGTGAGAGCTGGGGGCGTGAGAGGCCGCGACATTCTAACTCGAGAGTCGAGAGGAGACACCAGGCTCCACTAAGAAAGTGATTACAGTATAAAGTGCAGTGACGTGTAGTGGATCGTGAATCTTCGTCCAGGGGGGGGCCTTTTATAAGTTAAGTTAATTTTAAATCTAGACGGAGAATTTAGATCGTCCAAATTCCAATTTCATCAATAGAATTTTACTTTTATAATACCTTTATTATATTTTGGTTTATATTTTTACTTTATATTTTGGTTTAGTCACAATTACGATCTAAATTCGCCGTGATATTACTATTCGTGTGTGTGTTCTTTCCAGCTCTTAGATATAGATCTATTGTTCTAAATTTTATGTATATTTATAATATCGAAATCATATGAAAAGAGTGGCCAAGGTTTTTTCCACGTTTTTCCTTGGTATCCTACAAACTTGCTTGTGAAACGTGTGGGTAACTGTAGAATCAAACTCTTGAATTAATATAAATTTTAATCTGAAAGTAAATTCCTGAAACTTATCTTGTTTTTGAATAATCACTACCCCCTAACCCCTTAATTAAGGCAAAGACAGTTAGGAAATATCTTGGATCCAGAGTAACGTATCCTGTAATTGACGTAGTACAGTTTTATAATATTTACCAGGTTTAGAAGTCTTTAGGCATAACTATTCACTATTATTGATATGTGCTCGTAGAAGGTCACGGTATAATAATATTTATGAAATATAAAATAGGTGTTGATTTCCTTTGAGTTAGAGAAGTTATGGTCACATACTTACATTTCATACCTAACGGACAATAAGCTAATTGAGATTAAATCTATTTGCTGTTATCAATTTATGTGATTTGTCCCTGTCATTATCTCGTGTAACAAAAGAGTCGAATGCCGTCTTATATGACGAAGGTGCGATCTCTGATTTTGTAGGTAATCATACAATATATTTATAACTAAAGATCAGTCAACATGTTCTGACAAATGTGAAAGGTCAGTCGATGTACTCCTGACAAATGATAATTGAATTGATGGTTTAATACTATCAAGTCAGTAGACAAGAGTCCTGACACACATGATAATTTTTAACGATCAGTTAACGAAGTCCTGACATTTTGCTAAAAGACTGGCTAACTCAGTTCCGGCTCAGAGAGGACACATACACTGCAGGTGACTGACAGGTCTGGTCTTGACCCGCAAGCAGAGTTGATTGCGTCAGCCGTTAGTCAATTTCCGGGATTGACTTATCAGGCAGACATCAGATAATCGTACTTAACTGAAAGGTCGACCTCTACAAATCCATATTTAAATTAATGTTAAACTCTTGTCTTTAACCTTTGGTTGATAAAATTCTGACAGCCAAATCAGTAAGAGATATTCTTAAGAACGACAATACGCAGGGTATCTTTGGTAAATGGTGAACAAAGATAAGACACGATTACTTCCGTGGACGAGTCCTTGATAGCTGAGATTTCAAGAATTTTGCAGCTGTGATAAGTATAAGGGAAGTATTAGTACTATATAAGAAATAGGTCACTTAGCACGTGCGGGTCTATTACAAGGGTACAATTAGATTGCTGGGGAAATACCAGGGGAAATTTATGGGAATATGTTAGGGTTTGATGGAACCCGTGTGTTAAGGTATAATTAGAGTAACATGAACTCAATACCCGCTCTGGGGTTTCTTCAAGTCTCTGTTGTGGTTGTATAAATGTTATCTCGAATTCTTTATTTTGTTTGGTTTTGATTTTGTTCGTTCTTAATATGTCAAGAGCCGGGAGTGGCGATATAAGTATAGGTCGCTTATAATTTTAATAGTCCTTTAATACTGTTGTTTCTTGTTGTTACGCGAGGCGCCGCTAGTGGGAGATTATATACCAAAATTTATAACACATATTGAGTAATTGTTTGCTTATTGTTGTTTTTATGTAAATAATTGAAGAACTTCGATCAACGCTTCTACGAACGGTTTCAACAACCTATCCAACCCCGGTTTACCAGACTAGAGACAGATATTTGACACTATTTGTATGGATTGTTTTATTACTTTATAGCACTGTATTGTTGTCTTGTATTTAAAATGTCTATCCGTAGTAAGGGAAGTTGTAGACAGATAGATTAGAGAAACCGGCCGTAAGAGGCTCTTGTTGCAGGTTTGCCGATCCCAAACCTACAACGTGCAGCAAACGGCACGTATCTATCGTCAGGAGATTCTCAGTGTACAGCCCAACCACCGATGGTTTGGGGCATACCCCACTGCCGATGACAATCTGGGATTAGTATTTTTCGAGGTAATGTTTTTATGTTTATCAGAAATTTAGAACAAGTTGTTATTTTAAGAAAGGAAAATAAATAATAATAACGTATACGTCTCTTGGACCCCTGTGTTGCGGGTCGCAGGTCGCGGGTCGCAGGTCGCGGGGGACATCACAATATCCACAAAGTAACTAACAGACATTTCTGATCGTTTTTTTGAAATGTAAAACAAATAATTCTCATCAATATTTTCAGTGATCACTTCGAATATTCCGAGTCAAGTCGAGTGCTCTAATCGATCTAGGTTTCACTTTCTGGCCAAATTGTGATTTCTTAATGCTTTTATTGGAAACAGCTTATGTCAAACTACGCTATAAAAATAAATAGATGGTTGAAACTGTATATGTTATTCAAAAGGTAATCCAATTCACATGGCTTCATTATCCTATTTCCATAAAAGTATCAATATAAACTGCGGCGTTCACTTTACGACACACATGCGGTACAATAGATGCGAGTACGCATGTATATACACTACTGCTTACATAAGAACCGGTAAGCGAGGAGACGGGAAGTCATGCACCTGATGGTATGCGAGCACAGCTGCGAGTAGCAGTTATACAGTAACTCAGATTGTTAAAGTGAACATGAAATGAAATACAATTTATTTACGATGGCAAAAAATTACATGAAGCATAAAGCATACATAAAGCAAGGTCAAAAATAGTAATTTTGCTTTAAGTATGTGATGAATCGGTCCTCAACTAACGCTGGCCTCTCGTAGGAGCCAGTCTGTGATATCAACTTGAAAGTACAGCGTAGCACTGCCTACGCTCCTCACTCCAAGACTTGGCTGTATCGTTCCAGTTTCATCCAGCTGTTCATTAACGCTTACACGCGACTTATTCGAGGCGGAATATCTGGCAGTACACTGCCTTATGGGATACCGAACAAGAAGACCACTTGCAGAAATCTTACCACTTAGTGTGACGCCTAATTGTCTCCCCCGGGAACCACGTTTGGGAATCCGTTGAAGAGTTACAAGGATAACAAATGGTAGAAGCTCACATTTTTCTTTTTGGTAAACAACATCTGACTATCTTTATACTGGCTACGTAGGTAAGATGATTTAATTTTTTTTTTCGAGAAATAACTTCCTAAAATCGTGTGTCCCTCGCCGGGCTCAAGATACCTGGGAAGGTTGTCCTCTAAAGAAAATAGCATAATTATCTACCGCACGTATCAGGGATACGAGAGAGAGAGAGATGGTGTCTATCAAGGAGTAAAATTCTAGCTTCTACCGCTTCTTTAGGAAAAAGAAATGCGCTCCTTACTTTTAAGAAAAATAAGCATCCATAATTGTGTTCTGAACTTCTGACAATCCCATTATCTTTGTAGAAATTGTGTTATGAGTTAAAGCTTATCCTTTATTAAGATCGACTTACTGTTTAATTCCGTAAACTTCGTGTATAGAAAATTAATTTCGTTGTTTTCACTTGGATGTAATCAATGGGGGACGAGAGAATAAGATTTTTTGTTATGCGTACGAGTATCGTAAAAGACGATGATATTTGATAGAAGGTATATTTGAGCATGAGTCAGTCTTGATTGGGCTTTGAGAAACTATTACTACGTACGTACGTAGTAATAATAGCTAGATGTTATTGGGGCCTAAAGCGACTACAGATATTTTACTAAGCATTGGTAGCGGGCGTATAAACAACTACACGTTTGTAGGAAGCGGCTTCACTGAGTTGGTCAATGCGATACGAAGCCTCAGAAATAAGAGAGAATTTGCACATGAATAAAATCCATAAATAGCATCAATAGCCTTAATTCCATTTTGAAGCGCTTGTGGTATAGGTTTAGTATTGACAAAATCGTTGAGTTAGAACAATTGAATATATAGGATGGCCGGAAATTGACGTCTTTAGGTAAAACTTAGGTTCCAGGTCGGGATGATTAATTTCGGAACAAATAAACTCAAGATTTTATTGCCGAAATACTAAGCTTTTAATCCAGTAATATTCTAAAAGATATTAAACAAAATTCAGATGACATTTTGATAAAAAATCCAAATCCGTTGAACTGAGTGGCAGATAATCCGATGGGTACTTGCTCAGCAGATTACGTCCCCCGACACCCCCACTTGACGGGGCCGATATCTTTAGGTATGTATTACAGGATTTGCCAACCTCACTCCACTTAGGGTTTGCCTTCAAGGAAGTATTATTAATAAAAAGTGGAGGCTGAAAAGGTTAAGCACTCAAATTGTGTTCTAGATTTTGTCTGTAATATATTATCATATTTGTGCGAGAAAGTTATAATTCTATCTTTTCAGTAATAGAAACCTATTTACTTTTTATAATAGAGTCGAACCTAACATAATGTGCCTACTAAAATGCCAAAGGAATATAAAATATATATTCACCTTTGTTTTATCTGGCTTTTATTTAATTATCTCCTCGTATATCTGTCTAACAGGCTCAAAATACATTTTTACATCTCTCATATTCGGTAAGTAGGTTCTTATTACCCCCAAATGGGGCTTGTAGGTGGCCAATTAGCGCTCTAGGGTAATAATGGACCTAGAAAAGCTCTAGGGCGGTTTACATCTCTCATATTCGGTAAGTAGGCACTTATTACCCCAAATGGGGCTTGTAGGTGACCAATTAGCGCTCTAGGGAAATAATGTAGCTAGAAAAGCCCTAGGGCGGTAAGTAATAAAAAAAACTTTACTCTTTTAAAAAGTTCGCGTACATCTAACCATCATACTGGCAATAGACATCATGCATTCAGCCCAATGACAAAAGAGGTCGCTTCGCTATTCAGCCTTGTCTTCGTATGAGTATAATAGTCATCAATTTTATTTTTGTAATGCCGGTTTTTTTCTACTTACCTCACAATCGAGATATAAAGCAGAGTAGCTCGGGTGTAAGCATACTCTACATGTAAGCACCCTCGAACTATAGGTCCCTCGCTGCGCTCGTGCGCCTAAATATCTCGGGCTGCAATTGATGCCTTACAGCCCTTGGCTACTAATCTACTATTACTGTGTAAACGAGAGTTATCTCACATCACGTGGTGACGCACGGCTATTATGTAAATCTTTTACCTTTGACACACCTGACACAGAAGTCGACCTGAAAATGCCGTCAACGAGAAAATGTAAGATTAATATAAGTTAATAAAGCAATAATGTGTAATCTTGTTTTGTTTCTTATAAGAAACACGGTATTTAATATATTAAATGAACTTGGAACACGATATTTCTGGAAATTACAACAAGCACGAAATCATTTAAATGTTACTTGTAGTATCGGCTCCTTCACTACAAAAGGTTTAAATTTGTTGAAGCTCCGGAAGTCCCAGAGTTCTTGGAGTTTGTTGGACTTGAATTTAATTATAGAGAGGTTTCGTTTTGAAGATCTAATTATGCGTAGGTAGGCGCAATTTGAGATTCCAGAACCTGGTAAGTTAATATTTACCTGTAATCTGCTTGTGTTTCTGCGAAGAGTGCTACGTTTGGATGGGTTTTATTAAGTCTTTATCGGTCATGAAGAAGATGTTTACAGATTATCCTTTAAATACATGCTCATAGACATCGGAGCTAAATTTATTTAATTTTAAATATATGTTTCCATCACTTGAAATACTAAACAGTATTATAGCGGTGCCATAAAAGTAATATAAAATACTCATGTTTTTCAGATTTATTATATTTCTCACAGTCAATACTCTCAATTGTCATGACTTTAATTAAATGACAAGTGCTGTATCAAGAGTTGTATATTATTTGATCATCATCATCATATCAGTAACAGGACATACACATTTTAAAAATAGGACCGTTTGTTTATTTTTTACTTGTATGTTATGGGTTATTTATTTCAATTACATACAACATTCTACTAATACTTTGTAGGTGGTCAGAATTTAGTGTAAAAGGCCATCTTGCTGGTACCACCGCAGTGCCAAACATCCTGCCGTGAATCAACAAATAGTGTGTAAGCAATACCAAGTTAGGAGGTGTAAATAACACTGTATATGACGAGAAATTTGACTTTAATACACAAAGTCACGGAGTGATAAGCAGAGTAAAGTGCAATACAAAAAACAGTTTTACACACATGATGGTACTGCAACAAACACGGGTGGCGCTTACCATCAGGGACAAGACTTGACCGTTTGAAAAAAGCGTCTAATGGAGACTAAAAAGGTGTAAATGAGATTTTTATTGTGAAACTTGCATGCGATTCTATTCTTTATTATACTTCCTGTACACATTTTGCAAATGAGAACGTTGCACACTGCATCTTAATCAGAAGCATGTTTGCAGCGGAAATTTGAGTAAATATTTATTTTTGAATACTGTTTATACGAAATGGGTCCCCGTGAATCTTTGAGAGACTTATTTAAAGAAATCAATATATTAACGTTGCCTTCCTTATATGTATTTGAAAACATAATGTATGTTCGTAAAAATTTACATAAATATAAGTTAAATAGTGATCACCACACTTTTAATACCAGAAATACAAATAGGATAGCTGTACCTAGTTTTAGACTTGCGAAGACTAATAAGTCATTCCTAGGAAATTGTGTGCGTTTTTACAATAAAATCCCAAAGCACATAACTGAGCTCACAGAGGGCAAATTCAAGTTGACTGTAAAATACGTTTTAATAAAAAAAGCTTACTATAAAGTTCGACATTATATAGAAGATAAAGATGCTTGGAATACTCCACTTCTGGCAAGCTGTCTCTCTGCCACCCATAAAATGTAATATTTGTATTACCTAAGTAGAAACATTGTAAACATCCATATAAAAAGAATGGCCCCGAGTTTCTTGCCGCTTCTTCTCGGTGGGTTCTATATATTTTGGAATGCGGCGGTAGAGTCTTTAAAGTACATTATAATGAAAAGTTGACGTTCATAAGTGCGTCTTTGATGCCTAAATAGAATCATATAAGAATAAATGATTTTGACTTTAACTTTAAAGGCTCGTATTTAGTTGTAAAAGTTGGTATATGTAATGATAAAACTATTTCTAACCTAAGTTGAATACCAATGATTAAAATTCGGAATCAAATTAACACAAACTCCATCCAGTATCAGCAAAGTGCGGAACTAAACTACCGCCGGAACAAACAGTCCCGAGCCGATTGTAAATCAAGCGCCCGAACTTCCAATAAAACATTGTAGTTGAGGGAGAGCGGTCCGCGCTAACTATACGTACAGAATATATATACTGACGTACATAATGGAGGTATCCCATCATTATACCAATATAGCTGCCGCATCCTGTACAATAAACGACGGAAGTACAAAACCATCGTCGTACCAGCCATCTTGACTGGCCGGTGGCGCAGTTGTAGCAACCTGCCTTCTGAGCCGCTGGTCCCGGTTTGAAGACCTTGTGTAGATGTTTTCTCATTTTAATATTATCTTACTTGACGGTTAAGATGGCAGGTTCGACACAAGATCGAGCGTCGGACAGACCAGACGGAAAGCGTAGGGTTAGTAACTGGATCCCGTCATACAGGACACCAGAAATGGTGTCCGTAACGCCTATATATGAAAATGCAATATACCGTAATATAGTCACTTACGAGGGGAGTTCAATGTATTCTCGGTATAGGAATAAAAGAATAAGCAGAAAATTCTAAATAAAATTTATTTTTCAATGTAGTCCCCTAGGACTCTAATATAATGTCCTTAACGCCTATATCTGAATATTCAATATACCATACTACAGTCACTTAATTCATCATCATCTCAGCTGTAGGACGTCCACTGCTGACGACTTACGCCTAGATATATAGATTTCCAAACGAACTGGTTCGAAGCGGTTTGCATCCAACATCATCCTAGGACCCTTACAGGTGGACGCTACGCTGCAATTGACGGATACAATTAAGTGATTAATTAAATCATCGATTTTCTACTGCACCAGACTTTACCATTGTAGAACCACATCATAACTAATATACAGATCTTTATGTTACCCTTAAATCAATACATGCACTATGTCATAAGTTTGATGTCAGTGACGCTACATAACATATATGTTGTGTATGTCGGTATTGTGCGTCCAGCGGCGCTCGATCGCCGTTATTGTTCCCGAGCTCTCGATGTTAGAGCTTTACAATTGAAATACTGTGTACAATGGGTTCGAATACTTTCATTGCATAAAATAATATCTGCTTACGTAAGAGAGTAAAGATTTCAAACAAATAACATTAATGCATCCATTCCAGTTAATTTCGGTTTCAGATTAAATTTGACATTTATTTGTGTATTCCAAAATAACATTTTGGATGTGTTTGTTAGGTGCATCACACACTGAGTCTGTTCATCAATAAATTATTAGTTAAGTTTATGTTTAATTAACTTTAGATTAAGTATTTGAAAAACTCTTCTTTTGGTTGCATAGTGCTGTCGAACTGTTCAAAAGATGTCACCCCGTTTCCATACGAAGGTTTAAACAAATAGAGAGTTAAAATTTAATCTATGGACCTTGTGCCTCGGTGGCCTAGGGGTCATGGCATCTGACTCGGAAGACGCGGGTGCGGATCCCGTCCAAGGATGTGCATTTTTCCCTAAAACTGCAATGTTAGATGTTACCGTATAACATCGGGTGGGCCTCGTGTTTGTTCCGTTTCCATGCGATATAAACTATTGTGTATTTATATAACTTTAAGTTACTTTAACTAAGTAACTTTTTAAGTAACTTTTATTTTTTATATGTAACTTTAAGTTACATTTAAATACTAAGCAAAGTATCAGTTAACTTAACAGAAACACTTTTTTTTGTATTTGAACTTTTAGTTCAGTGGTTTTGTTATTATTGTTCTCAAATCACATCACCACATCTATTGTTTGATAAAGTATTCATCACCCCTTGTGGTGATGAATGTGGTTATCTACTTATCTATCTATCTATTTTATTTTGTTCGCGATTGTAGGGCTGAACCTTGCGGAGTATTATGTAAGGGCACACATTTGTATTTGTACCCGCATTTGTGTTCAAATGCGGCTCGTGGTTGTTTACGTTATGAGGTGGGAGGCCGTTCCTGTACGTTTGTTTGAATTCTGGTGAAGGTTGTGTTTTGAGTTATGAGTAACCTTTTCACCTCTTTCAATGCTTCACCGCTTGACCAAGTTTGAAATTTAAAATACTTCTTCTGATATATACTACTATTCACTTCAAATAACAAAATAATGTTGAGAATCGGGCTACAAATGGGAGAGAAATCGTTGAAAGTACATAAAAAATCCATACAGCCGAACATAGAACCTCCTCCTTTTTTTTGAAGTCGGTTAAAAACTGAATGGTCAGGGGATGAAGTCAGTCAGTCGAAAATAATAGCACGCTACTATATACGATTTTGATCACAATCAGCCATAAATCATATATTTGTAATATGTTGTTTATTGAAACAACTGTATATGTTATTGCTCTGTAAAGAGAAACAACATTAAAAGCTATTGCTTCAATAGTTTTTGGTGTAATTTGAAGAATATCTCCATAAAAACGTGTTCACATGTTTTTCTATCAATCCAAAGCGAGTTTTTTTTAATCATAGCCCGAACATAGTGCAGGCCTGCTGTCAACACAGATAATGTATGCATTCCAAGTTAATACGCGGTAAATTCAAATGAAATGAAGAATAAGAGAGCTTCATTTACATATTTAAAGAGAACACTATTAGAGTTATTACGGTCATACCAGCACATACCACTACTCCCACCGTGTATATGATAGAATAGATAAAAACAGATCAAAGGCGGTATTGAACTCTGCCAAGTTCAGTTTGTGCCAAGTTCACGTATAGTTTAAGGAGAATCTGAATATCTGTGAAATCTGAACACCACTTTGAGCTTTGGAATACTTGATTCGGAACATTTCGGGTGAAGTATCATGCTATTTTATTCTTCCACTTAATTGAAATTGGTTTGACTTTGAGCATCGTTGCATCTTTGACAACATCCATAAAACAAATGACGAGATGACAAGAAACGTTGGAAAAACAAACTTATGTACAAGGGTGATATCTCATAAAGTATTTGACATCAGTGAGCTCGTCGACGAATCATTAGAGAATCGCACGGTATATATTGTGTGGTTTTATTTCCTACAAACTGTATTTTCTAATTTCTCTGAACATACAATTAAACAGTAACCACGGTCATGTCATTACACGTACGATACTTAAGAAGAATAATTGTAATTGGTACAATACAGAAGACTAGCAGAAGACATTAGAATCGACTTTTCTCTGTCATTGTGTCCGGAGGTCTATTTGTTTGTGCATCTCGCAACCACTACTAGATAGATTTGGATATAACTTAATTTATTTGTTCGAATATTTTGGAGCTAAATTTTTTTTACTTTATTAGTAAATTTGCTAATACATTTAGGCCCTCTTGCATGTTATTAATTGAGCACGATTAGCGTTAAACGTGATTAAAATTTCAGGCTGCCCTTGTCAACTTATAAATAAAGGAAGGAATGACGTTTAACTGTATTGAGCGCCTTATTATGTAAGACACCGCGCAAGTGTGCTTTATAGTGTCCCGAAATACTCTTTATTTCTCTGTACATCTTTGTCTATGAAACCACTGAAAGGAGCTGTAGGCTAACTCTTGTGTAAAAATCTCAGCCACGACATTTTCAAAAGCACTCGTGGCATCTTCAGGGCTAGTTTTTAATAATATTTATGGTTCATAAATAATTTGAATTTCAGTTGGAGTTATATTATAATAACACTAATAATGTTAAGTCTTTAACAGTGGTTTTGAAAAGTGACGTGTTTATCTAGGTATATTCCTAAAGGTAGACAAATGTCCGTCGCATCTCTATATCATTTATTAAGCAGTCCGCTGTTTGCCGACTGAATACCGCAGCCGAGCTTATTTTGATGTTATTTGTTTAGGCGACCGACATGCCTCACATCCGCTACGTCAACCTCTCTAAGTGCGAACTGTATGTAATCCTGGGATATTTTTTGTTGACAGTAGATATGTCAGAGTTAGAACATGAATAACAGGCGTACATTTAAATAAATTGTGAACAATCTAATATGTATTAGTAGTTATGTTGAACTTATCTTTTATTTTATTTACATAATATATATAACTAACAAACAATTTTATTATACAAACTTGAATATAAAACAATTCTCTAAGCCCCATAGAGGGGACAAAAGTGACGAAAATGCTGGCAGCATTATTTTGGCCACGTTTGGCATTTTTGGCTGGCAATTTTGACATACATAACTTTTGCCCAAAGTAGGCGCTTGCATCCCGGCCATCCGTCGCCTCAACCAAACGTGTGGCCAGATCCCTATTTTATTGTGACCTCACATATACAGGATGGTTTTTTGAGAAAGGTGGTCATGGCCAAGTCCGGTAGAGTTAGAGAAAAATCGTGAAAGGAGGCATGCCCTCAATTTATAAGAAAACAATAACTGCATATTTAATTTTATTTAAAACCTTTTACTTTTGACGGAAATCGACCCAAATGTTTCAAGACACCTGTATTATTGAACTAATGTATTCTGTTGCTGATGAAAATCAATCTTTGCAAAGAAATGTATAACTAAAAATGAAAGTGAAAAGGTTAAAGGTCAAATGGAGTGGTTTGATTTAGTATGTATATTTTTATTTTTATAATTATAATGTATTTTTTATGTTTGTTACCCCATAACTTTCGACTGGGTGAACCGATTCTCAAAATTTTTTTTGTTTGAAAGCTGGTGCTTCCCGTGTGGTCCCATTTAAATTATTTTATCAAATTTGGACCAGTAGTTTTTGAGTTACACTCCAATAACTGAATAGAATGAAAGTCGGTATTAAATTTTTCAAATTGTACTTGTTAATTTCGTCAATGTGTACTTAGAAGTCTTATAAATGTCACATTATTTTTGTAGTTTTAAATTAATCGCGGTTTATGAGATAAACTGCTTTAAAACCCTCATTTTTATCGACATCATGATATTACAGCACCGGATGCGGACAGATTAAGAATTCGTAGCGGTGCGCGAATATAGACAAGGAAAAAAAAACATCCAACACTCTTTTTATGTTTCATCGTCAATCGCCGACAGTCATATACATATTTATGCTTCCACCGCTTCACTACTCGTATAGAGTAACTTAAACGGGAAAGTAACTGAATGAATTACTTTTAATAAAAATCTGGTAAGTAAATAATATGTCATACTGTGCCACATATAAAAAAGAAAACTGCCCATTTATATTATCCATAGCTATCTAAACTATAGCTATAAACTTGCAATGTTGGCCTTTTAAGTTGTAAGCATCAATCGTGGATTTTTTTTTTTTAATTTTCATAGCCACGGTGCGAAATCATTTTGTTGCTGTGGATTCGTATTCCACGGAGCAAGCGAGCGAAGCCGCTAGCGGGCCAGTTAGTTCAATATATTATGCCTATTAAATGATCGTGTTCATTTTGCAATCTATCACAAAAATTGCTCAAATGTCCCATTTTTAGCTTGTTTATAAAATTTGTTTTATTTCGGTGTAATGTTGCCTAATGCATCCTCCATCTTCCCCTTTTCAAAGCAATCTCTTAAGCTTCCTTAAGCGACATAACACCAACTTGTTCCATTACTTGGCTCATGTTACTTATCGTAAGCTCCACTTGTAGTGTGTCTCTATATCTGGGTAAACCTAAACAAAAAATAATTCCGACAGAAATGATCTACAGCCGCAACATAACTACTGACATTTGCGTCGAACAAAAGTAACCAATGTACAATACCTTCGTAAATAAGATTCGAAGAACTCAAACAATATAAAACTGGAAGTCCAAACAAGAAACAAGATAAGAAATAGTCATTTCCATCGGTTCCGCGTTATCCGTCGGAAATCGACTTTGAATAACTTTTTGGAAAGGACGGTTCTCACTGCACAGCGTAATGGATACGAAATTTGACAAATTATTATAGCTGTTGAAACTTGACAGAGTAAATACGATATACGACGACGAATATTCTGAAGTTATTCTTTCTTTACCATTCCGTTACCGACCCGAACTACTCGTTCCGGCCTAGCATTGCATCCGTATACTGTTCAAAATGTCTTACCACGAACCATGAAGTTTGACAGTTCCTACTTCTGCCATGTAAGTAAATAATTGTAGAAAGCTCTGCCGGCGTACGTATTTACTTGCAGCTATGACCCTGTGTCTTTTAAGCAGGCCGTGATTCCATCTTCACTTGCCATAAGGCGAGAAGGCGTCACTTTGAAGAAACATTAAAAAAATACTAGCTGCCCTCCAGTTTCACCTGCGTGGCGATAGGTGATGTTGAAAAGTATGTGTTAATGCAGTGCCTTAACTCACCTACCTTTCGTCCATCTCCGTGCAACCGAGTTTGCGTAATTAAAGAACTCCGTGGATAGATTGCAAAATCTGAAATTCGCCGCCTGTGCTCACCGTCATATACGCACTAGGTATAGGTACAATAGGCATCAGCTATGTAAACATTCGCGTGTAGATAGGTTCGAACGTCATTGTACTTATTTTAAGTGTGTAGGTTCATCTCACGTAGTTACTGTAATTTATTCTGTGCTTTGATGTAGCGGCGTTGTCGTGAGTTCAGTCGCACAATGGTTCTTAGCCGCGGAGCAGTAAATATGGGTTTATAAGATATGTATTTGTGTTATTTTTCACTTTCATGACCAGTGATCGATTCCAAACCACCCCGTTCAATATTAAGCACTAATTATCATAGGCCTAAGATAAAATTTTAGGAACTTGGATATTAGTATGTTTATATATATATATATATATATATATATATATTCTATAAACAATCTATACTAATATTATAAAGAGAAAAGATTTGTATGTAAGTATATTTGTAACGAATTGGCTCAAAAAGAACTGGACCGTTTTCAAAAATTCTTACATTCTACTTTCACCCTAAGTAACATAGGCTATATAAGATTCATCATCATTATCCATCATCGCGCGGGTGACACCGCGGAGAGCAGCTAGTAATCTATAAATAATAAGCTGTTTTCAAAGATCATCATGAACCGTCTCAGTCGCAGGTTAGATGAATTCCAGCCTCCGGAACAATCCAGTTTCCGAAAAGGCTATAGTACTATCATAGACCACATCCACACGCTACGGCAAGTTATACAGAAGACCGAAGAGTATAACTTGCCTCTTTAGTTAGCGTTTGTATAAGACGGCATTCGATTCGATCAAGGCGTGGGCAGTACTTGAGTCTCTCCAGCGGTGCCGTATTGACTATCGGTATAGCGAAGTGTTGAAGTGCTTGTACAATAACGCCAACATGTCAGTCCGAGTATAGCAGAGTTCGAAGGCAATTCCATTGCAAAACGGCGTGAGACAGGGAGATGTAATATCTCCGAAACTATTCACCACTGCATTGGAAGAAGCCTTCAAGTTTCTGGAATGGCAAGGACACTGCATCAACATCAACGGCTATTACATCACTCACCTTCGTTTTGCTGACGATATTGTAGTCATGGCAGAATCCATGGAAGACCTCAGTACAATGCTCAAAGCCTTCCATCGAGCTTCCCAATAGGTAGGCCTTGTAATGTCATATGGGATAATGCTATGGGGTTCAGCGGCTGATATAGAGACCATATGTATCCTTCAGAAACGTGCTATTAGAGCTATATACGAAATGGGTCCCCGTGAATCTTTGCGAGATTTATTTAAAGAAATCAATATATTAACGTTGCCTTCCTTATATGCATTTGAAAATATAATGTATGTTTGTAAAAATTTACATAAATATAAGTTAAATAGTGATCACCACACTTTTAATACCAGAAATACAAACAGGATAGCTGTACTTAGTTTTAGACTTGCGAAGACTAATAAGTCATTCCTAGGAAATTGTGTGCGTTTTTACAATAAAATCCCAAAGCACATAACTGAGTTCACAGAGGGCAAATTCAAGTCAACTGTAAAAAACGTTTTAATAAAAAAGCTTACTATAAAGTTCGACATTATATAGAAGATAAAGATGCTTGGAATACTCCACTTCTGGCAAGCTGTCTCTCTGCTACCCATAAAATGTAATATTTGTAGTACCTAAGTAGAAACATTGTATACATCTATATAAAAATAATGGCCCCGAGTTTCTTGCCGCTTCTTCTCGGTGGGTTCTATATATTTTGGAACGCGGTGGTAGAGTCTTTAAAGTACATTGAAATGAAAAGTTGACGTTCATAAGTGCGTCTTTGATGCCTAAATTGAATAAATGATTTTGACTTTGACTTGACTTTTAATGAACATGGACAAGACGGAAATTATGTCCAATGCCCATGTTGTGCCTACACCAGTATCAGTTGGGAACTCAGTTCTCGAACTTGTTGCAAAAATATATCTCCCTAGGACAAACAGTCAAACTAGGGAGGTCCAACTTTGAGAAACACGTCAATCGTCGAATCCGATTCGGCTGGACAGCGTTCCGGAAAGTTCGCGAAGTCTTCTCGTCAAAAAACCTCAGTGTCTCAAGACAAGAGTCTTTGACTAATGTGTGGTACCAGTGATGACATATGGCACTGAAACGTGGTCTCTTACTATGGGCCTCATAAGCAAGCTCAAAGTCGCACAGTGAGCTATGGACAGGGCTATGCACGGGGTTTCTCTACGTGATCGAATCAGAAATGAGGAGATCCGTAGACGAACTAAAGTCACCGACATAAGCCAGAAAATAAGCCAGTTGAAGTGATAGTGGGCAGGCTACATAGCACGCAGAACATATGGCCGATTAAAGCTGCTCAATGGAGATGGGTTATACCTAGAATATAAACACATTGCCTTCTTTTTACCCGAATCCGAGGCTAGCTCCCTGTAACACTATATACCATAACAAAAACTTTATTGCATGCGGACTTCTTCTCGGGCAGAAGCTAGTATTTATAATGGCTCGTACTAGGAAATGTTAGTACTAACGCTGTATTATACTCAACTTTATTTGTTTTTTTATAATGCTTTGGTTCACAGACATCTGACATCGACGTGATGGCCCCAACTCGCTTTGCCACGGTTCCAGACTGGTTTCAAGGTGGCAAAGCATCATAACGGTACTTGCTAACGTAAGTTTTTATACTGTAAGGATTTAACGACTGTCGTTACGGTAGCTAAGTCGTGCTAACATGTTCCGCCGCTGGGATTCGTCCGCGGTCGGATCCGACCGCTGGACCGTTGGAGCGACTGTACACAAGCGAGTTACAGCTGAAACCATCCATCAACCGCCGGAAATCAACTTCTAAACAAGTTACAGTTACTCCGCGTAGCTTTGATACTCACAAAAGACTTCCCGACCGTTGTGGAGTTATCAAAAAGTTCTGGTTGCTTTACATCCCCAGAATGACTCATTTATTAGAGTACCGCGCCTGTTTTTGTTGCCAAAGTAATTATTTGCGGGGAGTTTTTTTCCTGAAACTTTATGTAGCTGTTTAAAACCACCCTAAAGCTTTATACCAACGGTAAGACTAAAAAGAAAAATATTAATGTTTTACTCGTTTTAAAGAATTTTCGAGCGTATTCGGTTTGTGCCTGCAGTCTGTGATACAGTAGGAGAACGATACCATCGACAATGCATATCTCTTGTGTATCACCCGATACCTTAGGAGGGGATTAATCTGTCCGCATCAGGTTTACGCCATAACAAAAGATTTATGAATGAACTGGGGGCTTGCTGATTCAGACTGGTTAAAAAAAGGATGACCTTAGCAGAGTTATTGTAAAAACTCTATTAAACGCTTTTTTCACAATGGCGAAAAAAACATACCAAGAAATCGTGGTCGAGTTTTTCAATTTAAGCTTTTCTAGGCCTCCACGTAATATCCAAAATTAAGCGTTCCTGGCTCACATACATGTGTAACTCGTTTATTTCGACGTGTCATTACGTGTGGACTAAGCTGCCGTAAGCACACACCTGCTGGTGTGTCTCATCACATACACAAATGTATCGAGAATCCAAAAGGGAATGCGTCGCGTTAGCGGGCGTTATTCATATGTACTTTTAATGTTAACTTCCAATTAAATTTAGCCCAAACATTATCTTACAAACACAAGCGTCATTCTCAGGCAAATAAAGGAAAGAGCGACGTCTGGAAATAAGTTTCAATTACTTAATCAATGTAGTAACAAACTGTACAAACAGCTGCTCCCAGTAAACGTATCTAAATTTTAATCAACCCAATTGATTTCGATTGCGTAACGGATCACAATTGACTTGTTATTACGGTCCTTTCAGATACAGAGAGTCATTTTAGACTGTCCTAGGAAAGGGTGCGGTGTAGATCTATTTCATAAATATCCAGGCAAAATGCGGGTATTCTAACAATTTATCGGATAACCCTTCGTCTGGCTCGTACAAGGCTTCAGTTCTATGAGGTTGTTTGTATGCTCAAAGTGTTGTGCTCACGGAATACTGAAATGGTGTGAAATGGCCTTCACTGAAATGTGCTATTACTGTGTTTTTATTTAGTAATAATAATGTTTAAAAACGTTATTATGAAATATAATAATATTAATGGACATAAATATTTCAAGTGACCGTGTATAAATATTAAATGACAGCGAATTGTAGAATGAAAAACAAAATTTTATCTTTGTTCTACGGAGTGGAATATATAAATATTCTACTCCGTTGAGCAAAGATTAAAAATTTAATGAAACACATTTTTGCGAATAAAAAATATCAACAAAACAAAATTGGTATAACATAATAAATAGCTATACAGGTACGTATAGGATAAACTTTTACTGTTTTTATTGTTCATATATTTAATTTTCCAATCATCCTTGAAAGAGAAACCAAAAGAAAGGGCTATATTTTCGTTTAAAAAAAAAGAGATAGCACGAGACTTTGTTTTTTTTTTTCAGATATACGCATTCGTACTTGGTAGCGGCACATAAGACGTTCAGTTCTTTCGCTACTTGTGGGAATGTTTTTATATCTTTTGTTTTTTTTGTTTTGTTGTTGTGAATGTACTCTGTGGACTGTGGCGTGCGTGACGTCACTTGCCGGTCCCAACGGAGGATCAGCGCTGGTTGATTACAACCAGCATTATGCTGAGTTAGAACCGGTTTGTGACAGAAAACTTATTAATTAAGTAGGTATTTTAATGTATAGTAAGATTATTGTGAATTAATGTGTTTTCTGTGAAAAATAAACTGTATTCTATTCTAATATGATGCTGTCCGATTTAAGTTTTTCATTAATTACGTAGTTATTGATCACCTATGGGTTGTAGTCTTCAATTATTATAATCAGACGAACAGCGCCAGATAAGCAGTGTAGTTGTTAGAATCTTCAATTGTTATTTCATATCAATATTTCTATGTTCTGTGGTTGGGGTATTGGATGAGCGGATACTGGTTCAAATGTTGAAATATTACGATCAAGAGTCCCGTCTATTCGTTCTATTCCTTTTAAATCATATTGTGCGTGTAAATACCTAACATCCACCCTGATGTTACGAATGCCTGATGCGACGGCAGAAACTGTTGATGTGGTTTACAAACAGTCACTTCGTAAGTTGTTCAGTAGGGGTACTGAATAACTTACGTTGAATGAAGTATGACACCGAGAACACCGTCCGAGCATCGAATTTTACGTTAAACGACGGTTAAAATTAAGTCTCCATTTAATTTTAACCTTCATATTGGGGTGGATTCCACATTTACATAAATATTTTGATGAAATTCTATCTGACGGCGTTTGTCGATAAGTCAATAAAGTACTAAAGTATAAATAAATAAGTAATAAAGTTCAGACGGAGTCTGGGGAATAGCCATTATTGTGTTCAGAACTTTGCCAACCCTCCCTTGGGACTTAGTCCTTACTAGGTCTATGAAGATACGTTACGGTTTTTTTAATTGTTTTGAGATTGTGACTTCGGCCGTAAAAGTTGTTTATTTTATTGCGCATCATAGTTTATGCCAGATCTATATATCTATCAGGTCCATAACTATATGGACCTTAATACTAATTAATTTAATAGCGTAACCTACCAGAACTAAACCTTATCTACTCTTCTTTATGTGCAACTACAGACCTACCTCCCTACAGTTACTTATTCCAATGAAGTTTTGTTTACATAAAAATGTCAGCCTTAAACCTTAAGGAAACCCTCCTTGCGGCCCTGTTCCACGTTACAGAAGGCTCGGAAGATCTTAAGTTTCCACAAAATCATCATTATGCAGACCGTTTCAATTTTTCTATCGTTTAGAACGTAGCTTTGGTCGTTTTTTCACGAGTACTGGTACAACAACCGGTGATAATATAACACTTGAGGAATGGCAAATATGCAACCGTACGAGTCCAAAGGAAATAAAAGAATTCACATACACGTATTGCCGTTCCTGTACCGCATTACCGTTGAGTCCGGCTGCAGCGTATAACTTGCACCACGTTACCGGCAGCGTGTACAGTACAACAGGTTTCCGGCCCGACGCCGCCACAAGAACCCTTCTACTTGATTTAATGTTCAATCCTTCCGCCGCGCGCTCAAGGCTATGAACAGGACGGAAAGTTCTTTTTAATAAGCTTTTGCTTTTTTTACTTGTTTCGCTTGTTTTTACGTTTTACACGCGATCCATTCTTCAGGCAGTTGCAATCAAGTGACGAGACGAGCAAGACGTGCGCCTGACGGTAAGCACTCCGCTTGCCCGTGACAGTTGTAGTGCCGCCTAGAGATCAGAATTCTAGTTTTGCGTGGCACTGCACTGTGTTCGTCACCCCGAGACTTTGGATTTTGAGTCTCGCAGTAATTACACTTGCTACAGCGCACTTCACACCCTAACACGGTAATGCTCGCGCACTATTGGTTCGCATCGGAATATCCGGCACTGCGGTAGTACCAACCAAGACTGCCTCTTGAACAAGAGCACGAACATTTACGCAAGTGTAATATACGCAAAAGTAATAAGTATAGCTGTGTATACGTAAAACAATTAAATTCCATAAAACTATCATTTGTCTAGTACAACTGTTGCACAGAGTGTTAATAGTACGTGCGACAAATTTCAGTGTGTTTTTAAATTTCCGTTTACGATACGTTTACATGTTCGCAAATTATTCGTGCTCCGGCCTCAGCATATATCCGAACACATTCAATGAACTGACAGTAAGTGTTGTGTCCGGTTAGCGCACAGCTCCAGGCGACACTGCAGTGTTATGGGGAGGGGGGGAGGGCCTCAACATTAGGACAATGTTGATGATGTTTACCCATCTCACCACTGATTGACGTAACAATTACTTATGATCACTGAAAAGTTTAAATTTAACCAAATTAACAAACTTATTTTTAAAATATATTCAACTTTTATGAGCTTTTCAACCTTCATTATCCTTACAATCAAAGCAAAGTGTCGCTCATGTTTAAATTAGCCATTTTTTAAAATTTTAACTTCACTCTAAAAGTTTTAATTTGGGTAATGTATGTGTGCGAGTAAGAGCGTTATTTATGCCGGACGAAACTCGAATGTTGCCTCCTCACAGTAAGAGCAAAGAATAATTAAAAGAGGACTTATAAAAGAAGGAAATGTTGCAAGTTTAGAGAGAAAAATTCACATCATCGGACGGGATTTGAACCCGCGTCTTCCGACAATCCGTGTTAGACGCCACGGCCACTAGGCCACTGCGGCACGAGGTCCAAGCATTGAATTTTAACTCTATCTGATTTTACCCGTTGTATGGGGACGGAGCGACATCTATTGAACAGCTTTGCAGCAATATCCAACCGAAAGATTTTTTTTTTTAAATACTTAACTTTCATATTGCTGTGTATGCGAAAATATCTTTAAAATAGCCGTCATGTATCCTCTCTCTTCTCTCATCTTGATAAGTAGATTTACTACTTTTCATTTTTGCACTGTTTTAAAGCGCAAAGTACGTGAGTAACATAAATAAAGTAAAAACAAATTGCCTCTCTCAGTATAATGGCAATAACAGCTTCAACTTTATATCATTACATTAGCCGCGCCCGTAAGTGCTTCGCTTAAAACGCTCCCTCGCGTCCCGAGTACTTCGCTCTAAGTGTTCGCTCACTTCGCTCGCTCGCTCAAGCACCTCGTTATGTGTTTACCTATTGGCGCGCGCGAGACGTTATGTAATTCACAGAGATGAAATAGCGTTTACATTGAAATGTGAAACCGCAAACCATCTTATTACTAGACTAGTACAATTTAAACTTTATTACAATTACAATTTCGGAACGAAACACCTGCGAGCTGTCCGTATAGAGAGATATATTGGTGGGTACCAATGTCAGACAAGTGTTCTGTGTGCAAGTACTAACATCTTACGATTCTAAAGAGGCATTGACTCAGATCTCGCCTGCTTCTCCGAGCAGTGTAGTTGCTGTGCCTGTGCATGCACGGGCACATTTTCATACTTCTTAAAAGAAAAAGAAGAAATGATTCAAGATTTCATTCGAACTGGCAATCGAACCCGGAACGTTACCTTCAGATGTGACAACTGTGCCACTGTACCAACCTTTCTCAAAACCTTACAAATGTTTACACTACTAACGGGATAGTTGACATGTATATTCTGTTGCAAAAGCAAACTTTGAAATTGTTATTTATTTAATATTAATTTGAATATTTTTAATGTTAGTCATCGTGATAGTTTAAAATTGTATACATTTCATAACCACGATACATCACGATCTTATTTATGTTAACAAAAAGCTCAAGCCCGAGCTAGGGATCGATCCGGCCGCCGTCAGATTGACATCCTCCCCCCCTCACCCCGCCGTGCATCATCGCTCCCCAGCTCGTTCTCATGTTCTAGAATATTACTGCTAGATCTCAACTATTGACAATATACAGATTCACTAAATGCGACAATGTCGTAAAAATATTTTAACAGACTTAGTTCTGAGGCACCGTCTCCTGTAGGTCATGCAACTGAACCCACGGACGGATCAGCTAGGGTGTAAATACTTTATTTAAATATAAGCTTCTAAGTTATCGTACTTGAGAGGTTTACACGGTAAATCAGAGCCGTAAATGAAATCCGATTAATCAACAGAATCAACCATTCATTGCGGTGAGCAGTACTGTTTATTGTCGGGTCTACGATGTCGTGTTGCATTAATGTGTCCGTGCCGGGACTCCGTGTCGCAGGAGGCAGATTGTGTGTAAACCTAATAATCAATTTAAACATATTTTAATCAGATTTCATTACTTATATGCAAATTAACTTAACATATCAATATCCCACACATATAAGAAGTTTATTTTCTATTTGTGGATTAATTCAACTTTAGCTTTTTTTCCTTTTCGTATATTGTTCATTTGTACGAGTGGCTTTGCTTTATTGGCAGCCAAGAAGTTTTTAGTTATTTATCTTATAACACAGCCCACGGCGTCGCCCACGCGGATAGTTGTTATCCAACAGAAGCATGCAGCCGAGTTACAAAGTTATCTACTGTTTAACTGAAGTATATTTAAGCCCTTAGATACATACATTTTATTTTCAAATGCATACAAGCCAAATTGATACATTTATATATTTTTCGTGGGATACCATTTCATGCATAGCTCGCATAGCATACTTTTTTACAGAATAAAAATTGTATACTTATACAAGTATACCAGCAACTGATAGCCATAACCTATAATTATGACAATAACCCTTATTAAATGACAATATTTGCTGTAGAAGTTTGCGATGTATACTAAAGAAAATGTCTCTCAATACTCTTTTTGATGAACCGCAGCTGCAGCCTAACTAAGTCCCCCAGATAGAAGTTTTTGAAAGCCCTACAGTAATGAGAAGTTGTATGGAACAGATAAAGAGAACCGCTCATATTTAAACATACTGTCCACAATTAAAAACAGTACTTATGCGGTATAATCCCTGCGTTTCCATTCCTGAAACCTGAAATTATAATACACAGCAGTAAGCGAACGTGAGTGCATGGGTTAGTAGGTGAAGCAAAGGAAGGCTTTTGGCTTAAACAGCAACACTTAAAACACCATAACCAGCCTTAACTATCCAGTGTAAAATCTAAAGTAATATTCAAAATTATTTCAAATCCTTTTATAACTACGAAGCTGGCTGCCAAAACATACAATCAGACAACGGCCTCAAAAAATCAGACAAACACAAACGGAGCCGCGTGTTTTAACCTACTTTGTGGCGCAATGTGCCGTTTTCCTCGCCGACTTTTGACATTCAAAGCTTTCGTAATCTCTTTATTATTCTCCATGAATATTTCTGGCTTCTGCGAGTTTTGGACTAAACACGAAGTAATCGGGACATCGCCCTTATCTCAACTCAGTCGCTCGAGTCTTTTCCACGCTCATATCTTTGTTTAATTCAGAACTTAGAATAATTTATTCATTGAGACAACGGAGATGTGGCATAATATTTACCTTAAAAACAAGCGCAGAACTTGTATAAATATTTTAATTCTGTTTGCATGATTTAATATAAAATAACTTCGTAAATAATTACCATATTTTGAGTACTTACTGTATTGTAGACTCATTTGAAGGAGAGGAGAATATTCTGAATGGCAGTTACGTTTACGTTTATGTTTATAACATCTTATATTTGTTAAGACAAGTCGCATTGATGTAGAACAATATCAGTTTAAAATGTAAGCAATATGAATTTGACGTAACCTTTTTGATACTTCAATCGAGCAACTTAACTTTATAAGCTTGTAATATATTTCACTGCAACTTTCGTATCAAACACTTGTAATGTCACAATATACAGACAGTTTTACTGACGCGGTTGGTACAGTTGAGTATCTCGATCTGTTTTGTGACCTTCCAGATCCCTTTAAACTTAAACACCAGTAATACTTACACAATTAAATTTGATGAAAGGCAGAATAGCACCAAGACAAACTCTTGCAAGAAAGACCACCACCATGTGAAGCAGTTCCTTAAAGTAACATGAAATAATGTCTAAATCCTAACTACAGTGATATCTAACAATGCGGATTTCTCTGACCTTTATAACGGTGTTGGGCCAATATCACACACCTGTAAGCTGGACGGGTCTAATTTGCGACCGCACATGACACTTTTTTGTCCAATTTGTTATATCAATTAAAATGCTGGAAGCTGCCACGTTAGTAAAGGTTTTCTTATTTGTTTTATATCATCATCTGATATTCTATATGAGCAAAACAATCTGACGAAGATGAGATTTAGTTTATAACTTGGAGTCAGAAATACATAAACAAATTTGTTAATGCCCTTGTTTTACTATGATAATATTACGTATACGTTGTACAGTTCCCGCCTAACTCGACGTGCACTTAATTGATAAACATAAACTCAAACGTCAACCATTTAGTAAAAGACATGGCCCACTCGTCACTTACTATCATGACTATATGTATATCGACTGCGTGAAACATGAACTTAAAGGGACGCTCAGCCTGAGCGAGTAGTCTCGACATAAATAGCAATCGCTTTACAACCGACATCGGTCGGTAAATCGCACAGACTGGGAATTTTCCTTGCTGGGGCCACTTTGTTAACGTGCCGCGCTAACGCATACTCCTAGACTGTCGTTACGGTAGCTAACTCGTGCTAGTATGTAGAAACTTCCACCCCTGACAAGAGATCGCACCTCCTCTCATTCTGCAGACGATCATGCAACATTATACTCAATACTAATAAGCACTTCATATAATTCACATTATACTAAATATACGGTGTAGCTAAGGGTGTCTGCTAAACATGCAAATGTATGTTGCAAAAAAATTATACCGTGCATTTATAACGACAAAAACTAAATTGATATGTAATTTTTTTTTCAATCTGCTTGTATTAAAAATAATCTTTTAAATATATCAAGGGAATTTGGGACATTAAATTAGTGAATACATACCTCAAAAGCTGGCGACAAATTCAGTACTTCGATGCTTATAACTTTTTAAATTCTGGTCTCAGCTTTACGATTAGTTAGTTGGTGGCGCGTCCAGCGGCGCCCGGCTACCCTGCAACAAAAGAAACACGATTCATAGATTTTTTTATACCCCATGATAAAAGACGGTAAATATTAAAAATGTTCTTGTTTCTTTTGTCAACCAAGCAAGGTTCTATATAGGAACTTTAACAGTTTCTATAAAGGTACTTTCAGATATGGTATGTTATTGTATAATTACCAATAAATGTTACCAATAAATCTGCTTATCTCTTTCTGTAGTTTTTGCTTAACACATTCATCGGGGATGTGAAGATAACACCATGATTTCATGTGTCGTAAGAGGCATAATCACATATCAGATCAAACGCATCCAAACCCCGAGCAAAAACGTTTCTGCTCATCACACAAACAGTTGCCGCCGCCAGGGATCGAAGCTTGGAGCTCACTACCAACTAGGCTAACGGGCTCGTGAAACAATGATGACGGACAGTTCCTGAGGGACTGCAGTACTTATTGTACACGGACGGATACACGGGCAGCAGCTTCTCTTGTTATAGTGTTAATTTGTAGCGGACTTCAATGCTCTTTTGTAGAAATAGTTAGGTCTGAAACCTGTCTTCTCGCTATAAATATAAACCTAAAGGAATATTAAATACCCATACCCTTAAAACCTTAAGCCTGTAAGTGAATAATAAAGTGAAGAAGCTTTCAGAACTTTGAACGAGGTCTTGTATATCCATGGCATCATTAACTATAAAGATAGCGCTAAGTTGAAGCGCTTTAATGGATTCCAGTGTGTTTGCTTTTTGATTATTTCATAAATACATATTACACTAGCTCTGATTCGCGTCTCAGCCCGCAACAAAACAAAATTATCTTACAGAAACACTTTTTCAAGGGAAAAGATACCTAAGTCTTGAGAGTTACCATCCCCCAACTGTGCACTGGTCACTGCTACACGTAATCTCGTCTCGCTCAATGCAGAGTGTTTTCTTGTATGTGAAACCTTGCATTTATTGATTACTAGATGCGCCCGCGGTTTCACCTGCATGGTGATCAATGATGTTGATGATGATTATTTCTTTAGTTTTAAACTACACCCTTGTTGAGTTACATATATTGTGAAGATGTATAATTTGAAATTAATATTTTATTAAAGTTGGTTTTTCATATTTTTTTCTTATTCCTATTGACACGTGGACTGAAAATATTATATTATTTTGTGTTACGGTTTTGTCGTACATAGAAGTTATACTCACTATACATGTCTACTCTTAAGACATCGAATAAGTTCTCAGTTAATATATGAACTAGAATCCATCAATATTTATGTTTCGTGTTTATGCTAGGCTATGTTTGTGTATATTTGGTTATGTTATTGTTTACACAAAGCTTTCTCAAACTGGTGCTGCCGATACGAAAGTGAGAGCTCTCAATAATAATATTATCGTTATATGAAAGGCATAACCAAACAATATTTGTTATATATCTCAACCTACATACGATTAGGATCAAAAACCACGCTCTACACATTTTGCCAATGATCCCTTTTTATTGAATAACCCATTTATTCGCGTGAGATGTCTCATCTCGGAGGCAAGTGGCGGAAACATCTCGGATAGGGACACGACGTGCCGGGGAATGATACGGATGTGACGTCACGTGACCTCGTGTGGGGAAGCTTTCCACTTGCCTTACAATATTTGTATAGAACACTTCGACGTCCCTCTGTTTATTTCATCTGTGGTTTTGGTGCAGAGGTACCCATCACCGTGGGGCCAAATCTTTGCTCTTATCCAACCAATTTCTAGTTTTGTCACTATACTTATTTTTAACTACTACCAAGCCTCAAGACGTACAAGTCGTGCGCCTGATGGTAAGCGCTACACTTGCCTTGCCCATGACAGCTGCAGCAATACCCAGAGCTTACGTCACCCCGAGATATTTGAATATTGTTATATCAGTTTAAGTTATGTGTTACAATAAAGTACAGAACCTTTACATAGAACGAGTTTTTGAAATAACTAAGTTACATTTGGTAAGCTCCCAACATAATATAAATCTACGGCAGAACAATGAATACCTACAAATACCAAAGTTATCAATAACTCTCGCTTTTCAAGTACCTATGTGCCCGAACTCACGAAGTAATGGATAGGATATGAACCTGACGGAAATATACTGTTAAGGTTACGGATATTTTTCCACTTACAGGTACGGAGTTGGGCAAATTATCTTCTTAGTTTTACTTAGCAAGAAAATCGAGGATTTACACCAACACTATAAGTAAGTACTAAAGATAGTTAAAGTAACACCATACCGTCTGCCGTACAGTCCATCAAAATTTTTGTGTGGAAAAATCACTATAAGTAATAAGACCGTCCATTGGACTACCCTAATTTTAGAGTATATTAGAAAATTTCACCCCTAAGTAATAATAGACTTCACCCTGAATTCAATTTATTTCTGTGGCTTCGTATCCCATACACCAAGCGAGCGTAGCCGCGGACGGGTCAGTTAGTCGTACTATGATAGTATGGTTAACCTAGTTCTGGAATATCATCACTGTCCCCAAGTTAAGTAGTACTTCCCTTTCCCCAAGTAACAGTACGTGTGTACACATGTTTACACGTTACGAAGCCGTCAGTTGTGTATTTGTGTTTGCAGACCCTTCTGGAAGGTATAGAGGAGAATATTTTGGGGTAAAAATATCTACACGTACGTGTGTAAAGATTTTAATAATGTAAAATTTTCGGTGCGAAATTTGTTTGCACGTGTTTATGTTACGTTATTCCCCTCATTTAAATGAAAACAACTATGAGATATCGGCTGTATAGGGACATGCTCACTGATGCAATAATTATGTTTAGTAACGGGATATGTAGCGCGTGTTGTACGTAGCACTCGACGTCTCGACATTGCTGGACGTGTCATGTTACACTAGTACATACTTATAATAACGATACATGCAACTGACGTATAGAGTGCTTTTAAATTAAATACAATATATTGGTATACGAGTATATATTAAACCGTAGTCGGATCTGGTAACTGTGGTATTCAATTTCTAAGGTTATTTCGTTTATCACTGAGCATATTAGCAAAACACTTCTATTTCTAAATTATTTTCATGAAATTTATATCACATCACTTAATTCTTAAATTACTTAAGGAAGGTCACCATTATATATAAGGCAAAATATTCAAAATGTTTGCATCCTTGCGTCGTTGATTTATCACGTTATAATTTGACAATAAGCTTAAAGGGAGTCTTAAGTTTATGATTTATGGGCAGGCCTTTCCATTTTCAGAATTCAAAGTATCGCTCAGTTTTCAGTACGTAGGTACTGAAAACTGAGCGATACTTTCTTTGAGGCATATAACTAGACCATTTTAGCATTTGAAATAATATTTATCTTGAAACATAAAAAAAAAAATGGTAAAATATAGTTGCCACTTCCACTGCAGGAAATACGTTGTGTATTTAATTATATTTAAGTAATCTGAATAAAAAAGCACCCCTTGAGAAGTACCGTGACCTCCAAAGGTTTGTTTGAACGACTTCATTTTGAATTGAACAGGCAAAGCGTGTAGTGAAGTGCCGAAGTTCGAACTCGGTCGGAGCTATTTTGTGATCAAGTGGATAAGTTCTGTTGCTACTGGAAACAGCAATCAGCTTAAAGTGAATTTAACATTGGTATGATATTTAAGAAAAAACAATCTATCTATTGATTCATCTCTATGAGAGAATAAGTAATTATTGTTTGAAAATACTCGTGAGGTTGATATTATTTATTTAATATTAAAACCGACTTTACTGCCGTAATAGCATATAATATCGACCTAGGCTTCGGGCATGTTTGACGTCTTTCCTCAGGGAGTTTACGCTAAGTTAACATATTGAATTGTAATTTTTGATTAAGCGCGTGTTGATAATTTATGTACATTTAACAACTACTTATCTCCGTTCTTTTCTCCAATTTGGAAAGTTTATAAGTGTGTCTTCAAACTAGTTTTGGTGAACACGATAAAAGTATTTTAAAGCATCGGTGTACGGTTTAATTTACCTGAGATAGATATTTGACATATGCTCCACACAAATTGTATCAAATATTAATCCATAAGGAAACCAACGACAGATAGAATATAGAAACTGGCCGTCAAAGTTGATAGAGACAAATACCAGTCTCGAGGATATCTACCGCTAAACGTATACTTATATGGACACGTATTGCATGTAGACCTTGATACGGATATATCGCTAAAATATAAGAATATAAACTGTTGATATGTGGTGAATAAAGAGAGCACACTGGCCTGTACGCCTCCGTCAACAACCGCCAGAGTTACGAGCTAACTAACTAACATGACTTTCAGTTTAACGAGCAACTTTCGCCGTTAATTTTGGGGCATGTCACCACAGCCTCTGCAAGATTTAATTTTAAATTAAACAAGCAAAGCGTGCAGTGAAGTGCCAAAGTTCGTGTACTGAGCAATTTTGTGGTACACTAGTTAGGCTGGTTAGCAATTAAAGAAAACATAAACATGCTGCGTGGCTACACCGTGAGTGTTGGTGGTAACCCTGTCTGGTCAACGTCCTTAGGGGGCAAATAATAAACGTGTCAGCAGAACAGTATGAGCTGTAAACTATCCCCTGTTTGGGATAAACATTAGCTTACGTGAGGATATAAGCTATCTGCATTCCAATTTCACATACGATGAGCCGTACCTACCAGCGAAAACATAAAAACACACATACAGTCATT
The DNA here is from genome assembly GCA_917880725.1 of Selenia dentaria. NCBI lineage: Eukaryota > Metazoa > Arthropoda > Insecta > Lepidoptera > Geometridae > Selenia > Selenia dentaria. Next base: position 35,935,561 of record OU862883.1, read on the forward strand.
CACAAACGTTTGCATTTTTAATAAAAAAAATATTACTTACTTTTACAACCATATTTATAAAAGTAAGTAATATTTTTTGTGTTTTTTAAGTGTTTATAAACAATTAGCACACCAAAAATCACAAAGATTTGTCCGGCATGCGTACAAGTTGAGTTTGTTAACAGAGAACAAATATTTACACAAATAGAGTGCGACTAAATACACAAAATTAAAGGAAGGTACCTAAGTATGTACCTACATAAAGTTAATTATCAATCGCAGTACTATGCGGAAAGGAGACAAAACAATACTGGTTGTGTTATCTCACCGCACATAAAAGGCCACAAATATTAGTTTGCTATAATATATAATGCAATATTTTAAATTTTATTTGATCCTATTATACAGATTCAAATGGCAAGTTTCAGCTTGTTGATGAACTTTTATCATACATTTCAAAACTTGCAGTCATCAAATCTCGAACTTGACCTTCGAACGACTTAATTTTGAATTGAAGCAAAGCGTAAAGCAAACTGCTAAAATTCGGGATGGAAGCGGTTTGATTTTATCGCTTGATGCCGGGATTGTCCGATAGGCGGCGTGATTCACTGCGGTAATAAACTCACCTGGCTTACGGATCGTAACCGCTCAGATTAGCTTTAGGTAGAATATTATATGCTGTATTTCGATATCTCGTTAATAAATAGACGTCTACTACATGTTTAGTAGACGGCATAATAGTAGATTATTAACCAAGGGCTGTATGACATCAATTGCATACGAGGTTTTTGGCTAATTAACCCGAGTATGCAATTGATGCTTACGCCCGAGATAAATACTCTGCTTTACATATCGATTATGAGGTTAGTAAACAACAAGACAGCAGGTTTCAATGAACATTTATTAAGAAGAAAAAAATGTGTATTTAATTAAAATTAATAGTAAAATTATTACAATTTGTAAGAGATATGGTCACGTTCTTTTTAGGAATATTTATAGTTTGAATATGAGTTTGTGATGATAAGACTTGAGTTTGAGTGACTTGAGGTTCTTGCATCGTAAATGGCGGCAGTTGACTGGTACTATTTTCTTCATTAAAAAATGGCTCAGATGATGTGCTTTGACGTGGTGATTTCAAGTTTATATTTTCTGTTATTTTAGAAGTAATTTTGCTTTTGTTTGCCATCGAATCTTCGATATAACCTTCGGCCACTTTGCTGGACTTCCAGCCGCCGTGCCTTTTTAACAGAGTGAGGTTGGCTCTCGAATCAGCCAATAGAGTCGCTGATGTTCTGCGAAAGCAATGCCCGGTGTATAACTCTACGTTACTCAGTTTTAAATATGTGGCTATTTGCTTTGGCTTGCCTGTAAATTTGTTTTTTCCTATTACTTGTCTGTGGCATTTTCCTTTACTGTAATTAAGAAAAAAACGATTTGTATCCACGTTTTCAGGCCGAAGAGCTTGATATTTTTCAACATAATTTGCAAATTCTTCATGCACAACAAATGACCGGTCAATTTTAGTTTTCGTGTTAGGCAGTCTTATGAGTAGTAATTTGTTATGTTTTTCTACATTTTCTATTGTCAAGTTTGTCAATTCCACGGTTCTGCAGGCTCCCGATATCCCAAAAATTAGAACAACCTGTAAAAAAGACATAAGTTGTATTAAAGGCACCAAAATCGCATAGTATTTTTGTGAAATATTTTGGTAACTTATTAAAAAGGGCAAGTAAATACGTAGGTACCTTTATTGCTAAATAAATTTATCCGGAGCTTCATTTAAGAATTTCTGTACTTCTTCTGCAGTAAATACCTTCGATTTCTTGCTTTTAAAGCCGTCAGACTGCCTTTTCAAGAAAGCAGTAAGTTTAGAAAAATCTTTCAAATTCACGTCATGTTTTGTCATCATTGTAGATTTTAGCATGGAATAAAAGCACCATAAACTGGAAGGTTGTAGCCTCTTAGATAATTCATCAAAATATGATATAAAAACACTTTCAGAAAGAGATTTCACTTTTTTTCTGACCGCCATTTCATAAATTCGTCGTATGCCTTTACATATCTTTCTTTCGAGTTCGGCGGTAATATATTTTCGACAACTGTTTTTACCCGTTCTTTAATAAAATCGGGCGTTAGATCTATGTCTTCGTCACTAGACATGTTTAAAACTTTTGAAAAAGAACTCAAACAAGAAAATTAATTATTTTCGCGATGCTTTCGCGCCTACTAGTAGACTGCCTTTTTTTTCACGCACGCAAGCGCTTCAAATCTTGCTGGCCAGTTTGATTTTTAAATCGATTCCATCTAACATACGATGTGGAAACAAATAGTTCCATATTTAAAATAAAATCTTTATAAAATAAATTGTCTAGATTCCGATTCGAGTAATTAATCGATACCGAGAAAAAAATATGAACTTTTTAAAAATATTCTTCGTGCAGTATGAGTATGACAGTTCTTTTTTCAAATTCCAAAACCTATGCTGTAATGATAGTCATACACCCCGGCATTCAGGGGTGTAAGGGTGTACTTACAGAGCAAGAGATATGTAAAATAAATTGAAAGTGGATCGAGAAAATCGGTGTGCAAACTTTCCGGGTTAGAATTTATGTTAGTTAGTCTTTTTACCACTTTAACAGATAAGTCACACTTTAGCGGGAGTTCACATTGTTACGTCGTCATTACGGATTTTTTGTATCTCCGTGCATTTGTTCGTATAATTTTTCACTTTTATGCATCTCTTACTGCTCCACCTTGTTACTTAAGAGCTCCGCTGGGCTTTAAAGATTATCAGATGAAACAAAACTAAATTAAAGTTTATGTCACAACAATTATTTAAATTACCATTTTGCAGTACGCTTCTAATTTATTTTTCCCTGTTTTAGTATTTTGCATCGTCACCTTTTAAACTTGCCAAACCGTATAACAGCCATATTACCGCACACGATCTGCGTGTTTATGATGAAAAAGGCGCGCATTCAGCGTTTTATACATCACATATGGCGTACCAAGCACTCCCAGTATGAATAAAGTATAAAACTTTCTAGCAATTTCTATTTTAGGGTTGGAAATTGCTAGAGTATCCCCTACCGTACTGGACTGAGTTGATCGATGTTTTGGTTTTTTTTATTAAAGAGCCCGAGCAAGTGCGACAAAAGCTAATAATAGACGTGATAAAATACATTGTATCTGCCATAACTGCTGGTTTGAAAGGCCGCCATTAATCCCGGGTTCCTGAGGCGGGCTCACCGCCGGCCTCACCCGCCGTTACAATGGTAATATCACCGTTAAGCACATTTTATGCAGGAATGTTAATGAAACCCTTTCGATAGACAAGGGGCTGTTTGATCAATTACATGTTGAGAGGAGATTGTAAGGATGTTTAAAATGTGCTCTTTGTTCAAATGTACTGCTTGTAAGAGATCGTTTATTGGTCGTTATCAAAGGTTTATTTCATAATTATTTATTTCTTTTAATCCTCGAGGATTCATAAATGTATGGATATGGTATTATGCCTGTGCATTAAATTGTTGAATTAAATATTACTCCTGATTTCTAGTATGAGTAATATACAAATATAGTTACCAATTTTAAAACAACTGACAACAATTAAATAGATGTCTAGCATACCTGTGTGCTCATAGGACTCAAGAAGTAAGAATTGGGTTTTGGCTATTACTAATGAGATTGGTTCGCAACATTCAAATTTTAGATTCTATCTACATAAAGCATTGATCCCAAAGCAGTAAGGTTTTGGTACTTAAATGCTATGAGGCCGATATAAAAATAAAATCAATTTTTCAGAATATAATATTTATAAGAATCTAAAAGTGCTTTATTCCCTTGGGTAAAGCCCTTTTAGATTCTTAGCTCGGCTTGGTCCATATACGAATATAAGGCTTAGATTCATATACGAGTGTGAACGTGAACTTATTCTTTAATTTATAAAATGTAGTGCTCGCTCATATTTTATGCAGAGACATTGGGAACATCGCTTAAACTTGCGCAAGTAACCTAACAAGGGCCTTAGTAGTCCTGTAGTGGAAATCGAGTACTATGGCTGTTAACCGATGCTTGGTTAAATATAGTCTAATACAGCCTTACGCTATAACAATACAAACACACCGGCTGCACTCACTTGGTACTATGTCGCCTTAAGTCCGAACTCTCCCTGAAGAAGAACGACGTCCGAAAAGTAATCGGACTTAATCGACACAATACCAAGTGAGTGCAGCCGGTGTTGTTAGAATGTAAGCAACAGTTGATGCCGTCAGGAGTTGGATGGGTGACCGCTAGTGGCATTTTTCAACTGAGCGCTTGCTTGCTACGGATGGCACGTTAAGCCATCGGTCTCGGTTGTTTATCTAAGGACAATAGTCGTTAGGCTTTGTCGAAGGCTTTCGGGCGGACTGAAAACTTTGACGTGGGTTGCCCACTAACCTATTCACCAGACCGCACTGGGCCCGCGTGGTGGATATATTGCCCAACTCCTCTCTCTTTGAGAGGAAGGTTCGAATCCCCAGTAAGTCAAGTGAAGGCAGTCAGTAGGAACGTAATGGGCTGATCATGATTATGAACTGATTATTACATAAAACTATTTTTAGCTAACTAACTGTACTAGTTAGCTAACTATATAAAAAATGTTAGCTTTTTATGTTATTAGGAGACGGTACAAGCACGAGGCCCACCTGACGTTACCACTGCCTAGAACAGATGGGTTTCCTCACAAGTGACGAACTTCCTGCGCCCGTGACCCTGAGTGACATGAAGTTGTAATACTCCACGTGCCTGTAATGTCACCGGCAACCAAACCAACCAAAGGCAGTATTGTGAATATTACTGCTTCACGGTCGATAAGGGTATGGTGGCGGTACTTTTAGTACTGAGCTCATGAACAATACTTCACCCGTGTATAATATACAATATTTGTGACAGAACATAACAGAAATTCTATTTATCTCAGTCCCGGCAATCTCGAGTCAAATTGTATCAGCAAAATATTATTACAGAGAAAAAGTAGAAATCTCGTTCGAATATCAATACACGGCTGAATAGTCTCGCGTTCTTCTAAAGTGAAGCACATCTCGACGAACCTGATGTTATTACGGGGGGAGAAAAAGAGGTATGAAACCAATCAGGCGGGAAATATCGGTGAGCGAGTTGATTTCATTACTTTGAACCAATGATTTTATATTCGCTAGAGACACGCCACGCTCCAGTTTATGGCAGTACAAACTCAAACTCAAACTCAAACTCAAACTCAAAATCATTTATTCAATTTAGGCATCAAAGAAGCACTTATGAACGTCAATTTTTCATTATAATGTACTTTAAAGCCTACCGCCGCGTTCCAAAATACATAGAGCCAACCGAGAAGAAGCGGCAAGAAACTCGGGGCCATTCTTTTTATATAGATGTTTTTACAATGTTTTTACTTAGGTACTACAAATATTAGCTCCAGTGTGTTGCCTTACAAAAGAGAACATAATAATGGTATCAGTAGGGCAAGACACGCTACACTTTGACATCTTAGTACACGAGTAGATAGATCCTGGAGTGATCAGTCCCAAGCTGTTTTATCCTCCAAGTAATCCGAAATTTTGTAATAACCTTTTTGACAGAGTTTAGTTTTAATAGTAATTTTAAACTTATTAATAGGCAAATAGTACAAATGTGGGCACGCTACATATTATAAAAATATAAGTAAATGTTAATATGACAATATATTTAATGTTTTCAACAAGTGTATCTACATCTATAACAAAGATACCAAAGGATATTTAATTATTAGAAGGCTTCCAATTTCAGAAATGTTTGAGTGGTTTACTCTTGAAAAATTGTTTCTCTAATAGGATATATGAATAAGTAAACTATAATAAGATATTTTCTTTAATATTTGCACGTCTGCATGCAGGCTGAGTAACAATAGCCTTGTACTTTTGAAGACCATTATCTCCATAACGTGGACCATAGAGCGTATAACCAATGTACATGTAATCTTAACATTAAATCACTCTTATTCTTCTCAAACTATTACACACTCGCAACAATCACAGGCACATTCCTGAGCCCAGTAGCGATACTAAACAATCTAAATTGATAATCTGGTTGCGCTTATGGGATCTTCTTACATTATTCACACAACATACGTTTTCACCTTCATACCTTGGCTATGGCTATGTTCCGTGTAGTTTAGTAATTAGTCAGTATGAAGAATTGAATGTTGAAATATGATTTGATTATTCGATACGTTTAGCTCATAGTTTAATAAATTACCCAATTTCAATGTTTATGCATATCTACAATTGTATAAACTCATTGAACCAATATTGTACGACTGAGGCATCCGATAGGCGGCGACAGGAGTAGAAAAACATCGATTAAGCCCTCGAGTCTAGTGGGATGTATACTACAGGCTTGGCGCATAAACCAAATCCGTTAAATTTACCCTGGGAATTATAAAGATTAATTTCGTAGTTGATGTTTGAGGGAGGCAAATGAAAATGTATAAGCCTAATGATACTGCACATATTTATTATTATAATTAAATGTACGGCCTTATTAAATGAATTCATTTCTATAAAGCAAACACACGTATGCCGATGTCGGCATCTATATAACAGTTTATAGTTGAAGCCCCAAAGCAAAATACTAGTTGGCTCTATGTTTAACATTTCAGTATCGAAGGTTGTTCCGTGGACATGAATTCTAAACTACCCGCTTACAAAGAAACATGTTTTGGCAACAAAACATTAAATGAGGTTGTTTATTATGAAAAAACAATGTTTGGATTGTAAGAATTATAATTTATATATTTATGAAGATTTATAAGAAAAAAGAACATCGGTAATGCTAAGCACTAATTTGTCGTTTATTTGAAAAGCTATAATCCTGTTAAGATAGAAATAATTTTATGAGCGAGTTATTGATTGAAGATGGTTAACTTCAGTTATGTTCATAGGTAAAGAGAGAAAAGAGCAAGACTCAATTGGCTGCCAAAAAGCTGGGTATCCTATCGAAGGTGCGACGGTACTTCATCATCTTCATCACTGTATCAAGCACAAGTTCGGTCGTGTATGGAGTACTGCTCTCACCTTTGGGATGGATCAGCTAAGTACCAGCTTGAGGCATTGGAATCTATAGAGAAACGGGCCAAGAAGCTCATCAGCAATGAATCCTTAGTTCGGGCTAAGCTTCTTAGTCTTGAGCAAACTTACGAGTAAAGTTGCTAGTCTATCGGTTTTTTTCGGATACATTACGGAGAGTGTGCATCGGATCTGCACGATCTAATTCCCTCCTGCACATTTTTCTATCGGACTGCCAGAGCGGGCACAAAAAATCGTCACCGCTTTATGGTTGATATTCCGAAAACCCGTACGAAGCGCTTTGATTCCACATTTATTATGCGAACTGCTATTCTGTGGAATTCGCTGCCGGAATGGGTGTTCCCCGAAGGTTACAATCTGGGTGTCTTCAAATCACGAGTGAATCGGTTCCTTCTAGGCAAGCGTGCTCCAACGTAGACCGCATCATCGCTTAACATCAGGCAAGATGGTAGTCAAACGCAAGCCTATTTACCTATAAAAAATATATAAAAAAAGGTATAGCTAAACAGACGTTACTGCTTCAAAAGTCATAATATAAATTATGTTAATATTGTTAGGAATATGGCAGAGGGCGGCATCACCAGCTACTTTTGAATAGTACGATGTATAGAACCTTAAAAATTAATGTCAAAAGAACTTTCAATATGTCTGGAATATTCCAAAGTTCACCACTTCATGTTAGTTATTATTGTGAAAAATGTCATGTATTAACATAACTGAAGAAATTATAAGCCTCAGCCCTGTGGAGCTACAAGTACATAATTATTATAAAACGAATAGATGAGACTTAATTGGCTAAGTGTTTAATTTTGTTTTGTATGTAGTCAGGTTATTTGTTTAAGTCTCATTTGCTCAGTCTCATTTGCTAATATGCTGAGACCATGTTATTTGGATAAATTGAACAATTAAAGTCACTTAAAAGAACTTCTAACATTTATATTGGATCAAGACGGAGAGTATAGGGTTTGGCGCTGACCGTTGCTATACGAAGTTCAAATACGCAAACGAAACTGAAACTTATATGAAGGCTTTAATTTTGTGCTGGCGAGTGCATTGCTGGGAGGGGCTGGGTCAGCTAAATTTATACATTTGGCTGACCCTGCAACTGCTATTATGAGGCATCCCTTTAAATGGTGGCGAGCGCAAGAAGTGGTTTAATTTTGTTAAAATAGTGCGTTGTGAATAGGCATTTCTAAGTTAATTACCTGAAACGTTCAGTAACCTCTCTGACATATTATTGACTGTGCAATATTATAATATGATTTTAAAAATGGATGTTTCAATTTAGTTACGACTGCTTAACTTACACTATGGCCTTTATTAATAAACGTTGCGTAAACATAGATTAGGCGTAACATGCTTTCAGAGCGGGGCGATCTACAATAGATGCCCTGCTCTGGCTCAAGCGGTGGACGCAAGATGCGGTCAGCAAGGGAGAAAAGGCGTTGGCAGTCTCGCTAGATATAGCCAACGCCTTCAACAGCCTCCCGCATGGAGCAATACAAGAGGCGCTCCGCTATCATGAAGTGCCCTTGTATCTGCGGAGGCTGTTGGCTGACTACCTCCAGGACCGCGAGATCCTGGTGGAAGGCCGTGAAGGTCTGAAGCGCCGTCGCATCTGCTGCGGTGTTCCACAGGGGTCTGTAACACCGTAAAATCGTAATATAATTTGGCCTTCGTTTGGAATCACCTTTACCTAATGTGTTGCCATTAATATATAAATTGGCAAAAAGTAATTCTTAGACTGGCAATATTATTGCAAGAGGAGGGGATCATTCTAACCTACGTGGCCCGTACACTTACGATAGCCACGGGAGGTTCCAAGTTTTTTTGGCTGCTGCTAAATGTTCAGATTGAAGCAGTCGCCGACTACTAATTTGGTGAGTTTCAATAACCCTCTTAGTGAAGGATTGGTCTAATTTCATGAGACTTTCTAATAACTCTGCAAAGTGATCATCATCTGATAACGTATTTTTTCAGGGCTCAACTACGCCTATTGCATTGTTTCGCACTAAGATGAGCTCGGTCATGCAATTTACTACAACTGGGCTCCGGCTCCAATAATTGGTAAGAAAAGTTACTGTTTCTAACCGTAATTTTAACTGGACGAGTCACGTACCGCGATTTTATTTTGAGGTTATCGACAGTTTCTGACTTCCTAAGTTTGGCTTTTCCAGGACTCGTTCCACACAACAAAGGAGAAGGTGTGGATCAAGCTGCAGATCTGCCCTAGGATAGTACCAGGTACCTACCCCACCTATTACTCTTTTCGTTTGGTTATAAATTCACGTTGGAAATTTTGTCAGTCTAATGGTCTAATCTATAGTCGGTATAAGGTATAAATTCTTACTTTTTGATATATTAGTGTACTTAAGCATCTAAATGGCTAAGTAATCATGCTATAACGTTCTCATAAGCTATCTGGTGCTTCCTGATGTGAAATCCAGGCTTAAATAGCTTTATATTTAGTGAAAAGTCACATTTTAGATAAATTCCTACTTTTTGATATATTAGTGTACTTAAGCATCTAAATGGCTAAGTAATCATGCTATAACGTTCTCATAAGCTATCTGGTGCTTCCTGATGTGAAATCCCGGCTTAAATAGCTTTATATTTAGTGAAAAGTCACATTTTAGATAAATTCCTACTTTTTGATATATTAGTGTACTTAAGCATCTAAATGGCTAAGTAATCATGCTATAACGTTCTCATAAGCTATCTGGTGCTTCCTGATGTGAAATCCAGGCTTAAAAAGCTTTATATTTAGTGAAAAGTCACATTTTAGATAAATTCCTACTTTTTGATATATTAGTGTACTTAAGCATCTAAATGGCTAAGTAATCATGCTATAACGTTCTCATAAGCTATCTGGTGCTTCCTGATGTGAAATCCAGGCTTAAAAAGCTTTATATTTAGTGAAAAGTCACATTTTAGACAAATTCCTACTTTTTGATATATTAGTGTACTTAAGCATCTAAATGGCTAAGTAATCATGCTATAACGTTCTCATAAGCTATCTGGTGCTTCCTGATGTGAAATCCAGGCTTAAATAGCTTTATATTTAGTGAAAAGTCACATTTTAGATAAATTCCTACTTTTTGATATATTAGTGTACTTAAGCATCTAAATGGCTAAGTAATCATGCTATAACGTTCTCATAAGCTATCTGGTGCTTCCTGATGTGAAATCCAGGCTTAAATAGCTTTATATTTAGTGAAAAGTCACATTTTAGATAAATTCTTACTTTTTGATATATTAGTGTACTTAAGCATCTAAATGGCTAAGTAATCATGCTATAACGTTCTCATAAGCTATCTGGTGCTTCCTGATGTGAAATCCAGGCTTAAATAGCTTTATATTTAGTGAAAAGTCACATTTTAGATAAATTCCTACTTTTTGATATATTAGTGTACTTAAGCATCTAAATGGCTAAGTAATCATGCTATAACGTTCTCATAAGCTATCTGGTGCTTCCTGATGTGAAATCCAGGCTTAAATAGCTTTATATTTAGTGAAAAGTCACATTTTAGATAAATTCTTACTTTTTGATATATTAGTGTACTTAAGCATCTAAATGGCTAAGTAATCATGCTATAACGTTCTCATAAGCTATCTGGTGCTTCCTGATGTGAAATCCAGGCTTAAATAGCTTTATATTTAGTGAAAAGTCACATTTTAGATAAATTCCTACTTTTTGATATATTAGTGTACTTAAGCATCTAAATGGCTAAGTAATCATGCTATAACGTTCTCATAAGCTATCTGGTGCTTCCTGATGTGAAATCCAGGCTTAAATAGCTTTATATTTAGTGAAAAGTCACATTTTAGATAAATTCTTACTTTTTGATATATTAGTGTACTTAAGCATCTAAATGGCTAAGTAATCATGCTATAACGTTCTCATAAGCTATCTGGTGCTTCCTGATGTGAAATCCAGGCTTAAATAGCTTTATATTTAGTGAAAAGTCACATTTTAGATAAATTCCTACTTTTTGATATATTAGTGTACTTAAGCATCTAAATGGCTAAGTAATCATGCTATAACGTTCTCATAAGCTATCTGGTGCTTCCTGATGTGAAATCCAGGCTTAAATAGCTTTATATTTAGTGAAAAGTCACATTTTAGATAAATTCCTACTTTTTGATATATTAGTGTACTTAAGCATCTAAATGGCTAAGTAATCATGCTATAACGTTCTCATAAGCTATCTGGTGCTTCCTGATGTGAAATCCAGGCTTAAATAGCTTTATATTTAGTGAAAAGTCACATTTTAGATAAATTCTTACTTTTTGATATATTAGTGTACTTAAGCATCTAAATGGCTAAGTAATCATGCTATAACGTTCTCATAAGCTATCTGGTGCTTCCTGATGTGAAATCCAGGCTTAAATAGCTTTATATTTAGTGAAAAGTCACCTTTTAGATAAATTACTACTTTTTGATATATTAGTGTACTTAAGCATCTAAATGGCTAAGTAATCAGGCTATAACGTTCTCATAAGCTATCTGGTGCTTCCTGATGTGAAATCCAGGCTTAAATAGCTTTATATTTAGTGAAAAGTCACATTTTAGATAAATTCCTACTTTTTGATATATTAGTGTACTTAAGCATCTAAATGGCTAAGTAATCATGCTATAACGTTTTCATAAGCTATCTGGTGCTTCCTGATGTGAAATCCAGGCTTAAATAGCTTTATATTTAGTGAAAAGTCACATTTTAGATAAATTCTTACTTTTTGATATATTAGTGTACTTAAGCATCTAAATGGCTAAGTAATCATGCTATAACGTTCTCATAAGCTATCTGGTGCTTCCTGATGTGAAATCCAGGCTTAAATAACTTAATATTTAGTAAAAAGTTACATTTAAATAAATAAATTCTTACATTTTGTTATACCGCTATTTAGCCGTCGACGCGCTCTCCTATGCTATTTAGTCCTTCTTAAAGCCGACATTGTTGTAATGATTTAAGTATTATTGTAAAAGAAATCTGTATTTTGAATATAATTATTGTAGGTAATAGAAATAACTAGCCTGCTGTCGTCCTTACCCTTCTATAACTTATATAGTGTCGTCGCTCGAATACTACGAATTTAGTTTGTATACTGTATTTCAAAGGAACTAAAAGTGTGGCTGAAGCTACTACGGATAATACCACATCACGTACCTTATGTGTACCTAATGTTTGGTATTACCTCAATTCCAGGGCTGGCAAGAACCCGCAGGACACCTTCTTCTTCTTCTTCTTCTTCTACTTCTTCTCTATTTCGTAACCTGCTTCTACATTGGTGCACATTCTCCCACATTACCCCGGGGGACTACCTCTGCTGGTGCCATCGCCTTTTCCGGAAAACCTTAAGTATCAACTTTGTTCCTAGATATTGGAGTGTCGACGTTTAAATGGGAAACAAGGAATTATAACTAAATTGTATACTCACGCTGGAGACGGAGTATTGTATCTAGCTTTAAGATAGCATTAAGATAGATAACTCAAGCAACCAACGTTGATAAATTTTGTAAATTAACCTCAATATTAATTAAAAAATATGCGTAAAGTGGACGGAGGAAATCTTATTATTACAGGGTCAGTGCTGGGACCACTCCTGTGGAATGTAGGCTACGACTGGGTGCTTCGTGGCACGCTACCCGCAAGCATTCGGGTCGCGTGCTATGCGGATGACACGCTAGTCGTAGCCAGAGGGAGGAACCTCCGGGAAGTAGTGCGGTTGGCCGAGGTGGGCACAACCCTCGTGATCGACCGCATTCGTGCCCTAGGACTGGAGGTTGCTGTCTCCAAAACTGAGGCCCTACTATTCCACGGGCCTCGGGGTGGGGCCCCTCCAGGAACGCGAATTATCCTGGACGGGGTCCTCGTGCCGGTTGGGGCCAAGATGAAATATCTGGGCCTCAGCCTGGATGGGAGGTGGGCTTTTGGGAGCCATTTTGCCCAACTGGCCCCAAGAGTCGTGAGAGCTGCAGCCGCGTTGGGAAGGCTGCTGCCCAACGTGGGTGGTCCGAACGCCAACTGCCGCCGACTGTACTCCGGAGTGATCCGGAGTATGGCCCTTTACGGGGCACCAGTCTGGGTAGACACCCTCGGTCGCAATAATCGGAGCTTGCTGCGACGTCCGCAGCGAGTCATTGCGACTAGGGCGATTCGCGGATACCGGACGGTGTCATGGACGGCGGCATGCGTGCTGGCCAGTGATCCCCCCTGGGAGCTGCAGGCGGAAATCCTTGCCGAAGTCTACCACTTCGTGGCGGCGAGGAGATTCCAAGGAGCAGCCCCAAACTGGGAGGAGGTGACACGCATGCGACGGCAGGCGCGAGCCACTCTATTGCGGCGATGGGAGGAGGACCTGGCTCCGCCGGTTCCTGGGCAGTGGACGGTGGAGGCCATCCGTCCGGTCCTTCAGAGGTAGGTGAAACGACCTTTCGGGTCGCTGACCTTCCGATTGGTGCAGGTGCTCTCCGGACATGGATGCTTCGGAAAGTACGTGCACCAAATCGCAAGACGGGAGGCGACTCCAGCCTGCCACGCGTGCAGTGCGCCGGAGGATACGGCGCACCACACACTGGAAGTGTGTGCTGCATGGGGCCCGCAGCGGCACACGCTTTCAGCGGAAATAGGGGGAGATCTCTCCCTGCCGAGCGTGGTGTTCTCCATGCTCAGCAGTGAGAGATCGTGGCAGGCGGTGGCCACCTTCTGCGAAACGGTGATGACGCAGAAGGAGGCCGCGGAGCGGATCAGGGAGAACGATGTCCGAGCTGACCCGCTCCGGCGCAGACGACCGGGGGAACGGAGAAGACGGTTTGCACGTCTCCTCCCTCCTCCGTAGTGGGGTTACTGGCGAATAGTCGGGGGACTCTTCGCCGGTTTGCACGGCCCTACACGTCTAGGGGGTGACCTTGGTGAGCAAGGTCATCCCTTCACAGGCGCTGAGGCCCGGTTAAGATCAATCCGGGCCTACCGCTGGGGCGAGATGGTGACTGCCAGCGCGACCCTGTCTCGCCCCACCTTGGCGGAGGACTGCTCACGGGGGGGTTTTAGTGGGTCTGAGCCCCACACGCCCCCTTCCATCACCCCCGTGGCGGAAGGGAAGTGCACAGCATTTCCCCCCTAAAAAAAAAAAAAAAAAAAAAAATGCGTAACATGCTTTGTCTTGCTTTCACGCGTGACATTTACTGCAAGCGAAAAATTGACAGATAGATGTTTTAACTACTGGTTTACTACAAGTTTATTAATAAGGCCGTATAGGTATATCTTCTCAATAATGAGGAGAATGATTGAATATATCAAACAAGTGCAGGTTAATTTGTTTCTTGCGCTTTGAATCCTTTACTGCATCTGTAAGCGACCATTTATACAAACAATATATAATGTATATAACATAAACATATATGTAAAATTTTTCTTCGTTTTTGTAATAATCGTATAGAGACACAATACGTATCTCATAGAATTGCCAGGATTACCAAAAAAATATCCTATCGAAGTGATTTGATTATAATCCTTGCCTTCTAATAAAGCGTTTACAGTAAAATCAATTCTTATAATCTGGCAACAAAAAGGATTGTAAGAATTGATTTTACTGATCTATTTAAATCTCTGTACTATTTAAATATATATCTTTACAGCCAAAGTAAACTTCAGAACAATATTGAATGTTATATTTTGATTGAAAGCCTCATTTCGTATCGGAAAGCGATTAAAACAGTAATTACAACAGAACTAATTAAACTATGCCCTTACGCCAAATTTGCCGACGACGAAGAAAGTTTTATATTTCAAAATAAATGTATTATGATTTTAGCTGTACAATAAGTTGAGTGATTATATGAGATTGTTAAACAGTCCCGTATCATAATATAAAGAAGCTTGAAATATTATCGTCAAAATATTAGAAACCGAAATACATATTATATTAGACAAAATAAAACCATTTCAAAACCAAACATGCGGTGCGTCAACGTTGCATCTTTGACAACAAAGTCAAAGTCAAAGTCAAAATCATTTATTCAATTTAGGCATCAAAAACGCACTTATGAACGTCAAATTTTCATTATAATGTTTTCATCATCATCCATCAACAAGCGGGTGTAACCACGGGGCGCAACTAGATATATTATAGATGTGAACAGTTGTGTGAATGAGGGTGTTATTAAGTAAGTATGCTTATTACTTCTTCGTACAGAAACAGCTACGTTACTTGCAAAATTTTGACCAATTTTGAAATGCATATACTCAGGATTACAACACAAGCTACCTGCTACACCCCGATGGAAGTTCCAGGAATCACGATGTCCGCACGCTCACGAGCCTCCTCCCACGCGGACAAAACTCCGGACAGAAACTAGTAAAACTAAATATTACTCGACCTATATGCAATAACAACTTTCTATAATCTTGAATCGACGTTATACTTGTTCCGATTAGTCTCCGGGAAGTTTCTTTCACGAGATGAAATAAGTTTGTGAACGTTATCCGGGAGTTCCGGGACCAATCTGCCTGACGTGCCATACCCGATAATACCTCACCCGGGTTACCGGTTTATCTCCCGGCTCGCGCCATATTAGAAAGCTCTTTATTCTGTGCCGCGACGCACACTATTTATCCAGTTATTCATTATAATGTACTTTATAGATTCTACTGCCGAGGTCCAAAATATATAGAGCCTACCGAGAAGAAGCGGCAATAAACTTGGGGCCATTCTTTTCATTTAGATTTTAACAATGTTTCTACTTAGCTCTGCTTTGTTCTTTCCTCTGATTATTATTCTTAGTATTTTTAATATTATTTTGACAGTTAGTACGCAGTAGATACAGTCGAGTACCTCAACCGGTTTGTGACCTGCCGGGTCACTTCTGTATAAAATTTAAGCATTAATGTAATATTAAAAATGTGTAACACATGCGATAGTTTCAATCAAGTTATCTATTGATTGATACCACCATTGTATAACATTGTGTTTCGAAGCTGAATTAGCAGTAAGGGACATTACTTGGGCAAGTCGTGAGTGTTGGGGAGAGTGCCACGTGCAGCTTACAGCTGTAGGTGTGCTGCCACTGTCATAGACAAGCGTGACGCTTACCATCAGGCGCAGGACATGCCCGTTTCGTGATGTCGACGTGCACGCTCTCTGGTAATGTTCAACTCGATACAATTGGCTGCAGTTGTCCTTAGCCGTCAACCTCACTTGTCGTGTTGAAAATGGTAACAAATAAGTATTGGAACTCAACCGCAAACGGTTAATCGCAACTCCACTGCCAGATATTCTATCCACAAACACAAACTTTTATTTATATTAAGTGAAAGTCATGGTTACAGTCGAACTAAATAAGTTATATATAGGTATAATAATTTGAGCAGAATTGTTTTAGATGAATACTGCAAGTTGAGATTTTGCCTTCTTGACAGATGGGCATAATCCCAGTACAACAGATATATAGTCGGCAACTACACGTCGCGACGGACAATTACAATTCATATAAAGGTGTGTGTTGTCGAAACACATTATTTTATTTAACTGATTTTTGCAAATGTGATGTTACAGAGACAATTTAAAAACTATTTGAGCTTTTTATACGATGGAAAAAATTAGAACTTATTCTAAAATATTATTGGCGTCCGCACAACGTTGACAGATGTGATCCAAAATAAACTAATTCCTTCTTTGGACTGGGTTACTATAAAACAGCCGCCAGTCCTCGATCCATGGATCGGTAAACACCGCCTGCGGACACAAACATTGAAGTAAGTACGTACTCCGTCAGCACCGCGTGATGGATAAGGACAGATCCGACCATTCGTGATGTTTGTCAAGCACACAATGCGTAACACTTGATTCAGCTTCAAAGATTGATTTATGTTATGAAAGATATCTATTCTTACTATATTCTTCTAATAAAACAGAACTATAACGTATACTATACAAACATAATTAAACAAAATATGGTTTTTTAATCATGTTCGTATATATGCTTCTATAGGCATCAATAATTCAATAAATCCGTGATTTCTTGTAGAAGTTAATTATTTGTATATGTTGAGTGACATTCATATAATTAAGGCTGTTATTAAGTCACTAATAGATCCTGTCTCAGTCACGTTATAAATCACTGGATGCTTAACTAAAACTTTCTTAGGCAGTTGACGAGGAAACACAAAAACAACTTGTGAAGATTTTGTATATTTTGCCTACACCGATCATCTTGCACCGTAACGAACATTTTGACGGTTAATTATTCAACACTGTCGCACGTTAAAACTCTAACTACAAGTACAAAACACACAAATACATACGAGAGAATGAAACAAATTCTACAGTAGCGATTTTTGGGAAATCCAAGCTCGCGAGAACTTCCGAATATAATACAAGTTGTTCAGGCGTTATTATTCTTTTAATATATTGTCATTCACAAGCTTCGATTCCAACGAGCAGTGGAAAAAATTAACAAACGAGGGTAGTGGCTGGATCAAACAACGGCGCTCGTCGAGCGCGTGACCTTCAGTGCACCTCGGACACATTTCGCTAACGGACGTGGTTTTGTGTGCCTACAACTGTTCTGGACGGATACCTACAGACGACGACGGGGTCCCTGCGCGCAAGCTCAATGGTTTTAGGGTATTTTATTGGATTAATTTTAACCCTGAACAATAAACCTTACCAGGGAAAATCAGGGCTAGGCTGCTCACTGGGCGATCGAAGGAATAGAAAATATTATAGTACCTAGTTCTCGCGAACACAAGTACAATTTGAACAATGAATTACCAACTTCCATTCAATTCAGTTATTGCAGTGTAACTCAAAAACTAATGAGCCGAATTTGATGAAATTTAAATGGGAGCACACGGTAAGCACTACCCTTCAAACAAAGAATTTAGAGAATCGGTTCACTCAGTCCAAAGATATGAGGTATCAAATATAAAAAAAAAAAAAAAAAAAACATACAGTCGAACTGAGTACCTCCTGCTTTTTGTAAATTGGTAGATAATAGTGTTCCTATAAATTCAGTGCCGTGGTTTTCCCTTACTCAAAAAAACTAGAAAAATATAAATACTAAATTTTGAACGATGTTTTTAGCATTTGCCTAAAAACCCGGAAATAAGATTAACGAACAACAACAAAAAAACGCCGACTTACTTTGTTGAGATCGGCATCAACCGTCCGTAACACTTGTTGACAACGGGTCGCTTCATGTTTCATTTTACTAAGAATTGACGAATATAAGGTAAGAGCTACTGTTTAATGACAAGAAATACAGTAAAGACTTGTTCTTCAGCCGATCCAGTAATGTTCTTAGCAAAAATAGTATTTTGTATACCACTTTTTAAGGAAAAACACATATACCTATTTTTTTGTTATCCACTAGCTGTGCTCCGCAGTATCACCAAAGATATAAACCTAATTATTCAAAGTGTGCTCGATCTCAGATGTATTTAACTCATGAAACTTTCGGTGATTTAATTAACGCTTTTTAGTTATGTGACCAAATTAGACTCTGAGCTTAAAGCACTAGCGGCTAAGCTCGCCCCAAGCGTGGCCTGATGTAATTACCTACAGCTCCGCTTTCGAGAAGGGATGAGGGGCGTACGTATCTTACACGTTTTTTGGAATGGCGATACTGGTATTTTACATACCAACTTGTACTACTTTCATAAGATTATGCTTCAAATACACGGATAAGATTTTCAAATACTTAACAAAAGTTAAAAGTAATGGTGCTTCAGGCTACACATTTATGTTACACCAACCGCTACAGTGCAAGCTACGCTGCTACGCCGTAGCCTACAAGATGTGAAGAAGTGGCTACGCTTCCTACGGTTGTAGTCAACGTATGAAAGTTTGTAATATAGACGTTTCACACTCAGTGGTCACAGACTTTCAGAACTAGAACCTGGAGCATTGTCATTAACTTTATTTACTAGCATGTATTTCCGGGTAGAAACTAGTACAATACAGTTTAATTAAAACAAACAATTGTGGGTTATCTGTGGAACTGGGAAATGATCAGTTATAATAAGATGGTTATACAACAAACGTGTACACTTTGTAATTACTTTATACTCTGATACTTGTTCACCTGTATTTGGTGTACCTGGTACATGTACTCGGTTTTTCAAGTACTATATGCAGCACAACCTGTGGTAAAACCTTTAGTGCCTGCGGCAAAGAGAGGTAACGACCGCAACCCACAGCTTCAAATTCTTCGTCCGCACGTAAATAATGGTTTGGGTACCTGTAGGTTCTCTGTTGACATTTATAACTATCTATGGAAACCAAAGAATGTGTCTAGAACTATGTCCTGGATAAAAAACATGTCTAGTTTTCTACCGACTTCCAAAAAGGAAGAGGTACTCACTTCGACTGTATTTTTTTTATGTTTGATACCTCATAACTTACAACTGGATGCACTGATTCAAAAAATTCTTTTTTTTAATGCTAGTGCTTCCCGTCCCATTTAAATTTCATCAAATTCGGTCCAGTAATTTTTGAGTTACACTCCAATAACTGAACAAAATGGAAGTCGGTTTCAAATTTTTCAAATTGTACTTGTATTTTTTACTTTTTAATAGTATCGGTACTGCGATTGATTCAAAGGTTACAGATCGTTGCTCGTCAACTAGTGTTTGATGGCATGCATGTGATTGATGATATAATTAACAATAATATTAAATATATAAATAGTAATAAGAAGCTTTTTCCATGGTTACGAAGGCGGATTTAGAACAACAGGTAGTCGACACCTTCGCCACACTAAAATAAATGGACGGACCTTCAAAATCTTATTAACCCTTTGCGTACCAGAGACGTAAAGTTACGTGAGTTTCATTCATAAATCTTTTGTTTTAATTATCACGGTATATTAAGAGTTAAAGCTATGTATAATTATGACCTAATATCTACGTGAGAAAAAGGGTCCCCCGTTGTTATCGGTTGATATTCAATAAAGTCACAAGATGAAGTGTGAGCCGGCGCTCACTTTAAAGTCTTCACAGTTCTCATTTTTGGGCCCGTCCACTCATTTTATTTTTGTGTTTTGACAAGTAATTTAAACCCGAATACTTATGGATTGTATTTAACTTGTCGCACCATGGACGATCTAAAAATAATAACGTATATAGTATACTAGCTGGTGCCCGCGACTACGTCTGCACAGCATTTGTACTTCGAGTAGCTTATTGACTTCTCCAAGGGCATATCAATCTTTATACCAAAATGTCATGGAATATTTCCATTGTCAAACGCAATTGGTAAAATAGTATTATATGAGTAAATTTCAATACTTAGTATATCATTCAGTTAACATTATATAATAAAATACAGACTTACGTACTCGTACATACAAATATAAAATTAATTACCATGGAAAAAAACTGTCATTACATTTCATCTCACTTGGCGGTATTTGTGTAACATTTCAAAAACCTAACATGTTATATCTGTTAAAGCCGGCGTACACATGATAATGTATCATCCAGCTCCCGGTGAGGTAAAGGATTATACACAAAAATTCCTTACCCAGATATGACGTAGGTCACGTAATTAAGTAGTGCCGATAGTAACTTAATGAAGCGGCTTAGACAGATAAGAGTTAAGTAAGACCTTTATGAAAAGGACTGCTCATATAGTTGCTTACAAGTGACGAGACGGGCATGTCGTGCGCCTGATGGTAAGCAACACGCTTGCATGAGGGTTCCAGTGCCGCGCAGAGCTTACAACTGTAGTATTGAACCAATGAATGACTGCACTAGACTCTAATCATAGTCAGCCTAGTGCGGCTTGCCAACATAGTGTCGAAGTTATTAGCCCGCCTTAGTAACTCTAACATAGTCTTACGACTATTGTCCTAAGACAACGACTGAGACCATCAACTACCGTGCCTTCTGAAACTTAAAAGCGATCAATCGAAAAGCCACCAACGGTCACCCATCCCAGTCGCAACCGCAGTTAGTGCTTACATATATATAAATATAAAATCATACAATATAATCGCTATTATAATTATGCTTTCAAGACAAGCATTTGATCGCTTGTCTCTCAGCTACGTTATCGTAAGCCCCACGACTCCCTCGGGCGCAGCGGTGCCGGCAGCCCGCGGCGCAACAATGGGAAACTTTAGGCACAATCTCAGATAATAACCTTAATTGTACGCCGCTGCTCCTATTTCAGAGTTTCAGTTAAAATATTTTATTAAAAGGGCTGTTTGTGACATTTGGATTTATTTATATTTTATTTAATCTCATTCGGTAATATTCTAATTATGAAATGAAATACAGACTTTTATTGGCATGTTTTACTTACATACTTCTTTAAGAAAATTAAAAAAATAAATTAAAGCATTATTCTCCTAACAAAACAATGCTTTAACACAATTTTATAATTATTAAAGTACAATGTGTCCCGACCAAGGAGGTTTCAATTCAATTTAAGTACACATTATCTGTGGTGAGCGCGCTGCGCTCGCAACGCGCTGGTTTCGAGGCAATAGACCAATAGCAGAATTTTTCCACTGATATTGGCAAAACTGTGGTAACGCCGCACAAGCCATACTAACAATAAGAAGAAGAAGAAGACTTTTTTCCATTTTGGCACTATTTCGTACATATGAATTTGAGTAATATTTTGTTGGATAAAACGTTAGTAGCAAAAATGTCATGAGATTAAATAAAGTAGTGTATGCAACTGCATATAATTAGGTATTAAAACACTCGTGTAATCTTAAAAAACTACACTCATGTTTTAATACCCTCTATTATATGACAGTTGCATAAACTACTATAATTTCATTTGATATTTAATAAGACCATTTTACGCAAGACTACGCAAGACAGCGATGTTCGTACTTGTACTAGTAATCATATTGTATGTATGTGCATTACGTGTCTCTATAATACTTAATATCGTAAAGTTTGTAAACTGCTGTGAGCAGTGTGTATGAATAAAAATCTTACATATCATCATTATCATTATCATTTTAGCCGTAGGACTTCCACTACTGAATATCGGCCTCCCTATAAATTTCCTTAATAATCATTTGGAAGTGGCCTGCATCCAACGTCGTCCTGCGACCTTTATCAGGTCGTTTTTTTTTACACTGTGTCGGTGGATGACCTACGCTGCGCTTGTCGGTCCGGGGTCTCCACTCCAAGAACCTTCCAGCCCCTCGGTCACATATGCTGCATGCTATGTCGGTGACTTTCGTTCTTCTACGGATCTCCTTATTTCAGATTTGATCGAGCCGATACTCTATAGATCTCCATTTATTTATTTATGAATATTCAAATTGTAAGACATATTTCGGCTCCTGCTTATAAATGCCAGTACTACGCATGTCTAGACTAACACGTAGCTACACATGATACGCGTAGGCGAAAATAATAACAACAAACAAGTTAATTAGATACCAAGGTAACTTAGTTAACTCAAGCAACATAGTGATTGATCGATCATCCACAGCTGATAACGGCTGGGAAAATATTTGAATCAAGTTGAGCTTATTAGGAGTGTCTATCCTATGCATATTACGTAAGTGTTTACTCCAATGATGATCTACTTTATACAATTATATGAGTTTCGTATTGAACACAATCATATGTTATTGTTATATTATTATTTTCAACGCGATTATTATTCAATACGAATATTATAAAAGCGAAAGTTTGTGAGTGAGTGAGTAAGGATGTGAAAATGTGAATGCGAGTGTATTTTAGTTACTCCTCTCGTTGAAACGCCTTAGCGGATTTGGATGAAGTTTTGAAAGAGATAGCGGATAGGATTAACGGCCGGTGCCAATAATCTATCTATATACTTATAATAGATATAATATTGGGATCGGCCCTAACTGTACGACGTACGTGGACGACGCCACGGGCAGATACATAGGTAATTAAAGAATTATTGTTTAATACAAACGTATTTGCTCAGCTTTGCGATTCAGCCAGTTTGTAACATGTAAATACTCGCGGGATACGGTTAGTTACAGTTCTTCAACTATCCCACGGGAACTCATTAATTTACCTGGATCAAAAGTATCCTATATGTTGACCAGGGATATAAGCTAAAACCATACAACGTTTTTCATTTAAATCGGTCCAGTCGTTTCGCAGAGTAGCCCGTACAAACAGACAGGCGAACAAACAGAGATACAATAAACTTAAATAAATCTAAATTAGTTCGATTTCACTCCTTACATCCCACTGACTCAGAATTATATGTATGTATGTATTTATAGTGATTATTAGTGTAGAAAGATAGATTGGTCCACACGAACAAAGTCACGGGCAGTAGCTAGAAATAAACCAACAACTACTTTACGTTATTTAATTAATGGTGGACAACAAACAAACAAACAACGTGGACTGTATCTACAGCAAACCAACATAGATTAAGCAAATAGTTGTAGGTATGTAGTATATACCGTATATTCATTAGTCGGTTTTGATCAAGTTTTACAAAATAACTTCTTACGCAAACAGGTATAATATTATACAAAATAGAACTGCGCAGAACTTTGAAACATCCGACCACTTGAATGCACTTAAATTTGAGTTAACCTTCCAGTAGTAGTGCCTAAATATGGTGCGTTTTAAATATCCTGCAAGCCACAGTGAACTCAGGGGCTACTTTGAAAACCAGATGTTGGTTACACGTGCACAATATGCGCATACTTTGTAGTTTTGAATGTTTCAACAGACGGGATTCATGCGGATTACCCTAAGAACGTAATAGCTGATTATTAAGCTACTACGTTCTCACTGCCGACACACGAGCCTTGCCCTCACAGCGAGGAGTAACGGCCATGATTCATCACGCGGGCACAGTGTGGATAACGCTGTGGCCAGCTTTACTGTCGGAGTTTTAAAGAACACTTATAATATTTGCATTCAATGTTTTAATACAATGCATAAATTTTTATTATTTATAAAAACTCATAATAAAAATAAATATTTTATAGTCCCTGTGTTATGTACTTTCTACTGAATTCATTCGTTTATATCACAGAAACGTTCCTTGAATTTTCGTTTCACCATCTCATTTCTTAGTCAAATTTTACGTTGTAAATGCGAGAGAGTATTTGGTAGAGACATTTTTTAAAACTGATATTTGTCACTTGGAAAATGATTAGCAGCAATATATTTTTATGCAAATCTACTTGAATTTCTGTCAAATATACTAAATTATGCCCTTTTCGTCATATTTTTTACCCGAAACGTTATTAAGTTAATAAGTTCAATGCCCTTTGTTATTTAGTGGTATCTGCACAATATTTTACTTCATTACAAACTCGCGAGTCAGTGCAATGGTTTGTCTTCATTAGAGGCAAGTTTTTTTTCACAACGACAACGCCATTGTGTTATTAAATGAGCTTAGTTTTAACGTACGTAAATTGTCTTTTATTAATTTTTTTAATTTTAGTTTATAATTTATTAATATTCTTTTATTAATTATATTTATTAATATCTGTACTATAGAAACTCTCAAGTTTTAAACAAAGCACTACCAAGACACACTTACATATCACACAAAGGTTAGCTAGAAGAAAATGCTAATTAGAGTTATGTTCGCCTATTTACTTTTAGTTTTAAGCAATAAAGAATTTTTATCTATCTATCTATAAATTCATCATTGTATTATGTACCCTTCTGTTACCTATTTAGTACGATGTGTATGACAATATCAAGATTTTTTTACAGGTTTTTTTACTTTTACAGGTTTACGTTGCAAAATACGCAAACGTGGTGGTCACGTAGACGGCTGTCGATACTCACACTAACTACACTGTAATTGTGTAGAGAATATGTGCACTGCTATTTTAAACTGCTTAACGAAACCAAAATTCCCATTTTAAAGGGTTTTTTCCTCCAACAAAATACGAACCCGCATCTTCTGACTAACTGTGTCAGATATGTGGCTATGACCGTTACGCCACCAAGGGATCAGTCCAAAAGTAGAATATATCGCTGTACTTCTTTTATCGTATTAGAAGGGAACACCAACAATCGTGGCTTAAAAAGCTAAAAAGTGATTATTGTCGGTTATCATAATTATATGTATTACGTTTAGGGCTTCATTCGCTCGCCAAACATGGACAACGAAAAGTTCGTTGGCGAATCGTCCGCAGTGGCAATATTATGACGTAGGAACAATTACAAACAAAACGTTCAGTTGAGCAATTCCGTGGAGAAACAACTGTCGGAGATTCCACAATGGTTATTAACGCACACAATCAACATGAGCCTGACTGAGCACTAATGTATGTACGCTACACGCTGAACAGTGCATGCAGTAAACCAGCGTCGAGTGCAGTAAGGGGTACGGCTTAAGGGGCTTTAGCTTATTGACATTGAGGTTTAGTGTAGAGCAGAGATGTTGGAACCAATATTTGTTTATGTTTAAGTGAGCGGTTATTTGTTATATTTTGTGTGTGGTTTAATTCTGACTTGTGCAAATTTACCCGTCTCAGTATGTTCGTTTACAAAGATGTGGTTTTACCTTGAATAAATAATAATGAATAAGTAGTTTTTGAGTACTTATTATTTAAGCAACATTTTAGTCGTTATACATATCTATATATCTGCTTCAAAGTCTCGTCCTCATATTCATTAACGTTAGTTAACCCTTTACAACACCAAGGTGACATCTATTGAATAGCTTAACTAGCTTTATGTAAATGTAAATAAGCTCTCTAAAATAATAAATTGCAAAGTTACCTAGGTCTCGCTAAGCAGGCGTGAGTGCTTTAAAAATATTTTAATAAAAATGTAAGCATGTCAATATAATTGAGGTTCAACAAAAATAACCGAACCATCAGAAGGCTAAAACAAATATTGTCCAAACTAGTATTATTTAAACTAATGAAAATATACTTTTCATAAATATATATATATGTATATATATATATATATATATATATAAATATAACTTATTCCCCGACCATGGGGCTTATAAATAAGTTTTTTTATTTATTAACTTCTTTTTTGGTACTCAAGTACCTTCTTCTTTTTGGAAGTCGGTAGAGACTAAGATTATGTATTAAAACATTATTTAGGAAACAAATTTGCGAGAAGAACTCCATTTGCAGCAAGTCTACATATCCCACCCGTGTAAACTACTATTGAATATTGTAATAAAAATAAAACATTGTACAAAATAATTGGCATTGAGTTTCTTGTCGGAGCTTGTCGGTAGTGGCTCTATCTATTTATTTCCGAAAGCGACAGTAGTCTTTAAAGGTACATTAATAAAATGTAATTCTTAAGTGAAACCTCCAAGCAGACGTAGATAGTATAGGGAAAGAATAATATGGCAAAATTATAATATGTTGTTTAACACACGCAAAAATACGTGGGGCATATTATCCTTATTAACTGTGAGAACCGAAAGGTCACGTTGATTGATTGCCAGGTTTCATCAATATCGATTTATAAGAAATACGAACGTTTACTAAGATTATAGTAAACGTGATACAGCATAACATGCCGTAATGAGGACAGAATAGATGCCATATTTAAAAAGTATATAAAGATTCCCGCGACTGTATTTTTTCCCTCCAAAGCTATGACAAAGAAAACGACCAGTTAAATTCTAACAAAATACCTATATTCACACATTTCGATTACACGGCAAAATAAACTTTCGTACATGGATATTAAGCTGAAATTTAAACAAGTTAACTCGAATTCAATCACGCTTTCCTGCCAACGTAACATTATAACAAATTCTTTGTTCAGGACATGACGGGATACTCATTTCTCGGGAATCTATGATAGCGTCATGTTCTATACTAACTTTAATCATAATTAGTTAATATAAAACAATCGAATGTATTATACTATGTAGATAGTTGCGTACATAATAAATCTAAACGTATGGATACTTTAAATGTTATTAAATTACAATACACCGCTATTTACCTTGGCAAAGTTGAACTTAACAAAGAAGCATAATTACAGAATAATACAGGTGGAGTAGCGTACTTTTGGGAGACAAAGTCCAAACGTTTCGTCGTCTACTCTATAAGCTGCAGACGGAGATCTCCGACTATTGCATACCTTACGGAGCGGAGATAATCCAGCATTGTACATGATACTCCAATAATAATCTCAACCCTAACAATAACCAGTATCTAAAAATGTAAAAATTACAAAAATAAACTAAAATTGAACGCTAAGAGCTACATTTCAACCGCATCAGGGGCTTCATCGAGAAAATGTGTAATATCTAAGTCAATGTAGTCCAGTCGTTTGATGTTGATTCGAAGTGTTGCCTAAATTATGGTTTGTAGTCTGGTAAATTGGATAAAATTACAGCTCACGAAACGAATACTCAATTAAGTTGTATGCCATCTCGATGTAATTTATAATGTACAGCAATAAAGTAACAAAAACTCATAAAAGCATCTATATGAAGTTATCTCGTTATTTTAACTGAAGTGGCTTCTTATTCACTGCGACGAGAGAAGTAGGTACTAACTTCGTTTGAATAGTTCTATAATTTTCTTGAAACCTTTTTGGTAAAGTCATCATCGTAAAAATGCGGTTTTGATACTTTTTTTCTAATTAGAAATACATTGTATGTATATTTTTTAATATGAAAAGTCGGAATGCTTTCGTAATTTACTAGATTTTACGATATTGAAGGTAAAGGTTATACCTACAAAACAGCTAAATGGTCACTGGCTCAAATCCAAAGGAAAATGCCCATTCTATTAAGGAAACAAGGTCCCCTCAAAAAATTGTTGTCTTGATTATTTCTTTTTTTTAATGTTGATAATGCAGTCTTCGTTTAGAATCAGCTGTAATTTTGCAGTTTGTTTTTTACCCTGGTTAAAAAGTAATTTATAATAATAATAATAATAATAAATATTCCACAACTATCACACAACGCCATCTAGTCCCAAGCTAAGCAGAGCTTGTGTTATGGGTACTAGACAACTGATAAACATACTTATATATTTCTAAATACATACATATTATAGATAAATTACACCCAGACACAGAACCAATGATCATGCTCATTACACAAACATTTGTCCTGTGTGGGAATCGAACCCACGACCTCCGGCATAGCAGTCAGGGTCACTAACCACTAGACCAACAGGCCTGTCACTAGACCAACAGAATTTAATTTGTGCCGGTTATAAAAATACAATTGAAACATATGCTATTAATTACTGACTCTGCATAAGTCACTAAATGCACAAATTGAGTTCCTGAATATGTAGTCTTAGAGTGACAATATATCATCATCATCATCATCAGCCAGTATCAGTCCACTGCTGGACATAGGGCTCTCCTAATGCACGCCACTGAGCCCGATCTTCGGCTTTTCTCATCCAGTTGCTGCCAGCCATTTTGCGTATGCCGTCACTCCACCTAGCCGGAGGACGTCCTACACTACGTTTGCCGAGTCGCGGTCTCCACTCAAGCACACATCTACCCCAACGGTTATCGGTTCCTCGGCTAATATGACTAGTAATTAGACCACGCTAATGTGACAATATATACTTATATTTTTTACTATTCACTGATATCAGTAAATTAAGAAAACTATTAATTCAACTCCCTGCAATGTTTGATCTCGCAGAAAACATTCCGAAAGTAACACATCGACACCGACTACGACCACGCTATGGTATCTTCATAGAATAAAAATATAACGCTTTGATTTTGACAGCTCGATACGCTAGAAACTCTAGACGATAGTTTCAGCATATCATCCGTCTTTATTGTTCAGCCGACTGTAGTCGAGCGATTCCGAGCCCATCAGAAGACGTACTTCTAAAAATTTACTACGAAGTTTCGTTTGACGGATTTCGGGATTTCGACGAAGGTTAAAAAGCACCACACAAACACAGTCGAGGGTGATGATATGTAATGACAGTTTTTTTTCATGGTGATATTTGTATGTAAGTGGGTACTGTATTATTTTTATTATTTTACTGATTGCTTTACTTAGTATTTAAACTTAGTCATATAATACTATTTTACCAATTGTGTTTGACCATATAAATGTATCGTGACGTTATGGTATGAATTTGTAGATATGGCCTTGAAGACGATAATAAGCTACTCGACGTACTAATCCTGCGCAGACAAAATCACGGGCACCAGCTAGTTAACAATATTTACCCGAATCTTTATATACTTACATATTCTTCGATTCGTATTTCCATATTATTTTTCCGGCTATAGATGCCTGATATTTATTCTTTACATCTTCATCACCGTTCCAAATAAATTGAGAAAGCCTATATGAAAAGCGAAGGAAATCTTCAAAAGAATCCACTTTAGAGATCGGATCGTGATGGAGCGAGCCTTCACCTTTGTTGTGTTAGCGCCGACTGAATTGTTTTTTATTTAATTCAGTTCACGTTACAACTTTATTTGTAGAATTGAGTTACAGGACGAGTGAGTCGCGTAGCTCTCATCTAATGCTTCTATTATAAATTTATATTCATCGTATTACAATAATCAGGAACTTACATGTATGACTTACATAATGTTGCATATAAGCTAAGCTAGTACCTATGTAGGTAGCCGCCACACAAATGTACTCGAAATACATGATGTGTATGACAATTCAGATAGAATTTCGGCACAATTATCAGCCCCGCAAAGGTATTTTTTTATTGTTTGTGTTATTTAATTGTAGAGTTTTTTTGGTGAACTCCACTGACTCAGTACACCAGGACACCAAAACACCAGGTTCCGTTTATTTTCTTTTTACATTGGTATATTTTAGTAAAAATTACAATAGAACCATATAAGTATGTTTGTATATGTACTACAGGAGAAGGACATAGACTGCAACTATAGGATTACAACTTGCGTGTTCTCTAAGTTACCAGCCGCGACGCTCTCTGCTCAGCCAACTTAACTCAGCATCCCAGACTTTAGTCTTCACATCGTAATTGTCTTTCTAATTATATTTCTTTCATGTTAATAGAACGGAAAGTTATCCATAGACACAGCTATACGTGGCCATAAATATTTTTATACGTCTAATTTAGTCTATCAGTTAAAAAAATCTAATCACACTTCACCAACAATATTATTATGTTCATACATAGGGGAAGAGGCTATTGATATAATTTCTCTCTTTCTACGACACCTAAGTGGAAGAAGAAGTGTACGATTAAATTCCATAACGAGAATAAAGAACAACATGACTGACCCAATAGGTTCCGGTAGAAATTAAACGCCACTCAGATTGATAAATAAAACACAATCAGTAACCTCGCTGTGATCCTGCTTAGAAGGGACAGATCACTCTGTACAGGCTAAGGGGTAGCTAAAGCGATTATATCACCGATAGATTACAGATTTAGAAATCGTCAAGCTCGCAAAATAGTGTTGTGTATTACATGATCCGGCAGGAACTGCCATTCTACGCTATAGTGGTACTTACGTACGGTATTATAGTACTGAAAGCATGACAGCCTCGCAGTTGTGAATGTCGGCCGTCAACCCAACGGTCACCAAATCGATCCTTACCTCGGGCATGAGCTTCCGGTAAATGTAACATCGTGACGAAATACACAGCTTCGTGGTAGAGTACTTGCTGAACCCCACTATCAAGTTTGTAAAGCTGTCACT
Organism: Selenia dentaria; assembly: GCA_917880725.1. Taxonomy (NCBI): domain Eukaryota; kingdom Metazoa; phylum Arthropoda; class Insecta; order Lepidoptera; family Geometridae; genus Selenia; species Selenia dentaria. Next base: position 35,966,249 of record OU862883.1, read on the forward strand.
AACCAGGTGGTGAAGGTAGCTTAAGGTTAATGGTATGTTCAGGCAGTCGTTCTTGGGAGCCAGTTACCATGCTAGATCTACTGTGTGACCACCTTCGACCGCATCGTCACTGACCACCAAGTCACTAATAGTAAACAAAAGATAGTATTACTAATGACAATTTTTTTTCTGGTAAATATAGGTATGCCCTATCCGTTGTTCCCAGTTTCAATTGGTTTATACACAAAATGTCTGCAACTCATTTGGTTTAATCTAAAATTAATCATTCAAATTGCGCCAATACGAGTATATACCAAAAATAGGTTCCATTGTTAACCTTAGGTAATGAATTCTTTGACTTAACAAAATAATGAAACATGAAATATACCTATTAAACATTCATTTAAAATTAAACTAAAAAATTCATCATAACTTATCCAGAACATGAATTAATTATTTTCACAAAGAAATAGCGAAGGAGAATGTTCTCATTGGCCTCATTATACTTGAGCTTGGAAATAATTGTAAATTATAGGACAACTTTGCTTTAAGCTCTGTTAATAGATTTGGAAATATATATTCATTTTGATCGAACTTTGAAATTATTTCGAATCTGTATTTGTGACCAGTCTCTGCCCGCGGCTCCGTCCACGTACAACAAGGCTGTCGCGATCCCTCGGGAAGTACACGTTGTATCTGTACTAACAGTAGCTTATGTGTTAATCCTCGATATGAACTGTCTTCACTCCATTCAACAGTTTTTTTTTTATATATAGGCAGACAGTACGAGCACGAGACCCACCTTACACTTGGTGTTAAACGGTAAACATCTGCCTATAACAGATGCAGTTCGTCACAAGTGACAAATCCTTTTAAACAAATTGTTTTGTGATGTGTTATTTTTATTGGCGTTATTGCTTTAAAATTCATAAATTTTTAAGAATCATCGCGAAACAATAATATTGAGCATTATTAAATTAGGGTTAGAAATGAGGGCCTTAGTGAGAGTAATTGGCTAACGAGATCAATGTCTCAGATTGAGGAGCACAGGCATTGGTACTCGAAACTTTACCTTATACCTGTGGGTGCCACTGCAACTCGTCACGGGCAGCCGTACACGACTCGCATGCCAACATTTGATAGTAAACATAAGCTTAAACCCGCAATATAAAAGGTTTCGTAAAAGGATTCGCATTTTATTACCCAGAAATAAAATATCGAAGGCTGCAATAAAACACAAGAATATAGGAAATCAGTAAAAAACGTAAAAACGTTCTGTACCGGAGTTTGGTATGGACCATAAATTGTTATCGGGTCAGAGACTACCTCGGGCCGTAAGTGCTACGTGCTACGTGCTATGTGCTACGTGTGGCGTTTGTAGAATCTCATATGTAACGCTCGCATGTGCGTAGGTACAAAAGGGAGCAAGTCATACGTCCCGATGTAGATGCAACATCCGTAGAAGAGGCTTTTGAATCAGGCGAACTACTTCGTACGATTCCGGCCAGTGCCAATTCATACACGCAAATAAATGATAACCTTTTATTTTTACAATCTCCGTTTATCAATGTATTCGAAACATTTATACAAATAACATAAATTTTCACAGCATCTTTCCCTCAATATATTTTCGTACGAGCTTGTTATCAGGGAGTTAGTAACATCCGAACAAACCCAATCAAGATCTTATCGATGGCACAAAGATAACCGATGTTACGGCAACAATATTGGGACCCTCCAGCCAGATAACGACCCTTGTGTTACAGCCAAATTTGCTGAGGTTTTGTGTTTGACCGTGACATTTGATATTTAATACTGTTTACCCAGATATTGTCGAGCATAACAAATAGTTACTTCACATTTTAGAAAGGAGATTCGGCAAATGCTAACGCTTCCATCCACGTATACAGGCTATGTTCTGTCACGTCACCAATTACTAGAAGTCGTGGGTTGAAATGTCGATAACTCATTGTTTTTTGTCTAATGCAGTTCATAATGGACCTAGCACAATTGACTTTTTTAATCCTATAAAAAAACTATAATATTATTTAAGTTTAACGATAAATTAAAATAATTGAATTAATTTCAGAATACCATTTATGTAGATCAACCAGAGAAACGCAGGCATTATCCAACCTCCAAATCTGCACGCCTCTTCGACGCGGTTCCCAATATTCAACCTGTCCGTGGCTTTTATTACCGGAGGCATGTGTCTGACATCATTTTTATACATTTAAGCCAAACTGTAACAATGCACCCGCCGATACATTCATTTTGAACGTTAATATCTAAATAACCGTTTGAGGTATGTTTATGAAATTTGGAACACATATGTATCTCGCAAGTCCCATTACATGAGCCAATTTGACATGTTTATGTGAAATACTTTCTGAGTTATGAAGTGGTCAAAAGTGGCTCCAAATAGTTCTTGTAATATTACACACGGTGCTGCTCGCCAGTTCTGTTAGCTTGAACTTGGCTTGACACGCTACCGCGTGTCTAGATCTCAGTGTAACGTAATAAAAGCAGACTCATTGTACATGTGTCAGTCGCACGCTCACCTTCGTAAATGTGGCAATACGTTTGTTCGATCCGCTAATAATTTTAATTTAAAGTGGCAAAAAGTGTGTCTATATGAGTTAACCTTATACTGTGGTGTGGCCAAATACAAAACCTTGTCAGTGGTGGTTATCCTGGATAAATTGGACGGTTGGTTTGAAAGATACAAGTAAGAAACCAATGAAGATAATTCGGTAACGGCTCACGGTTTTGAATTTTAATATCGCTGCTCGCACCGATCGGCACCGCTCGGAAACTTTCGGCGCTGAGTCATTGCTCATTGCTCAGTCAGTGCGCCTACCGCACGCCTCCAACGGCCGCCCGACTGTGTGACTCACCACTCGCTGCACTACATCGCTCGCTTGCCGCGATCAGCTGTGCTGTGTTTACTTTTATGCAAACTTGTTATATGCGTGTGCAACTGCATTAGAGCCAACTGTCATTCCATACGTCGTCTACACAAACATGTATTGTTCTGAGTGTTGTAATACGATTGTAGACAAGGAAGACTATTTGAGCTGTACAATGATGGATTGTAGAAAACACTATCATTCTATGTGTATCGGGGAGACAAAGCCTGCTCGTGATATTACTAAAACCTGGGTCTGTACTGAATGTCGTACTACCAAGACATGCGGGGAAAACTGCTCGGTTCCTATAGGGCACTCCAAAAACCATCGTGATTCTAATGTAACTGTACGACAGAAAGTGTCACGAGTTCGCGATGAGGAGGACACATGCACGAGCATGGTGACACCAGATCTATCTGATATAATCCAGGATCTACGCTCTGAGATGGCACTGATAAGAGAACAGCTTACTTATTCAAATAACTTAATAGCGACTTATGAAACCAAGCTGAGTCAGTCGATTGCTTTAATAGCTGATCACATCAGAAAGCTAGGCCAGCCTGGCCTCTTAAACATGGCAAGTTCCGAGACGAGAAAAGAAGAGTGTTCGTCTTATACAGGTGAGTTGCTAGATATGCTTGACAAATGTGAGTGTTGCAGCAGCACCTATAGTTATGATGTTTTAAATAATCAGAAGTCACAGGCACTAACCGACGTATTCCAGCCTCCACCATTGTCAGTACTTTCTTTACCACCACCGGCCGCACCCCAGTCGCAGTTCAATCCCGCGTTAGCGGCTCGAGCTCCTACTAGCAAGCAGGTTAAAACTACAGATGTGCAAATGCAGACTCAAAAAAATAAGTTACCTGATGTCCCTGTTTCATCTCTAGAAAAGCCGCAGCCAGCACTCGTAACAGAGGGTAAATCCAAAAATATGTGGAAACCAACACTATCTGGAAAATCGCCCTGGATTGAGGTGAAGAAAAAAGATAGTAGACGCGTTCCTTCCCTGTTTGGTACCGCAGGTCCTACAGTGACCTCATTGAAAGCTGCTGAAGTACGAAAATACATACACCTGTGGAATATGGCATCAGGTGTTGAGGAAGTACGTGAATACTTACGCCAGCTTTGTCCTAATGGAACCACCACGGTGGAGGAGTTAACTGCAAAGGGAGACTACAAATCGTACAAATTAGGTGTGCCATCTACTTATTACGACACATGCTACTCGATTAATGTGTGGCCGATTAACGCCAGAATCAAAGCTTGGGTGAACTACAGACGACCAGTCAAGCATGCAAGCATTATTTCAGAAGATGGGCTTTCCACAAGCCCTCGGCCCTTTCGTAAGGGGCCCTCGGACAGGGCAACAACAACGGGAGAGCGTCAAAGTACCTATGCGGATTAACATCTTCTACCAGAATGTTAGAGGCTTGAAGACGAAGCTGTTGCTCTGGCATGCTAGCATGTTAGTCTCTAACCACCTACTTGTCTGCGCGACAGAAACTTTCCTCGACAGTTCAGTAGAGGACGCTGAGGTGGCGCCGGATGGCTGGACGCTATTACGACGTGATCGCGCTACTCCCTGTGGAGGTACTTTACTCGCTGCAAGGCCCGGGGTCATCCTGCGACGTCGACGCGAGCTTGAGTCAGAACTCGGAGAAGATCTATGGGTCTCTGTGACATATCGCGGTGTCTCTTTTGTTGTATGCGTTTTATATATCAAACCGAAAACTAACGACGCTGTTTACTTGAATATTTTTGGTAAAGTTGAAACATTCCTGACAGAATCAAATAGTATTTTTTTCATTATTGGTGATTTGAATATGAATAGTGCGTCTGTGAATGTAAAAAAATATAATTGCTACTTTTTAACATACTGTAATTTAATTGACTATAATGACATAATTAATCCACACGGCAGCATTCTTGACGTAGTGTTGGCGCGTGAGTGCAATGAGTCTCGGCCGCTGCAGGTACGGGTAAGTGCGGATGGTGCAGGATTTGTTCCCCCCGATAGGCTATACCACCCCCCGCTAGATATAACGGTGAGTCTACAATCTCATAATAGCAGCTGTGATCGACTGCCGCCTGGCAATGTTGAAGCGTCACGCGATTGGAATTTTAACAAAATGGATATAATTCTCTTTCAATCTCTGCTTGACGAAGTTTCTTGGGAACCTGTCCTCGAGTCATGTGATGTTTCGGTTGCTACGGATGCTTTTTATGAGATTGTTTATCGGTTATTTGACATGACAGTCCCCAAAAAGAAAAGGCATGCAACTAAATGTAATAGGTATCCGGTATGGTTCGACATCAGCATTATTAAGGATATTAGGCGCAAAGCTCAACTGCATAAGGCCTGGCTGTCTTCAAACTGTGTTACATCATATAATGCTTTTTCGGATCTGCGGGCCAGTTTGAAGGTGCGTATCAATCAAGCGTACAAATCATATTTGGCTTGCATTGAAGAAAGTTTGCAGGTGCGACCTCGGCATTTTTGGAGCCATGTGCATAGACTTAGATCCAAGGGTGGTTTTGAACCCTGTGTCTCATTTAAAGGAAAATCTTGTACGGGTGTCGAGGCTGCCGAGGCATTTGCTAGCTATTTCTCAAGCGTCTTTCTAGATGAAGTGCCACTTCTTAACGCTAATGCATGTTGTGATCAGGGTTTGCAAGGTGGTTATGTTACTTTGCCTACCTTGGTACCACAAGATATTGAATGCGGTGTTAACAAATTAAAGGTAGGCTGCTCTTTAGGACCTGACAATGTGCCTGGTTTTGTTCTTAAAGTATGTAAGAGACAGATGATTTTACCTTTTTGCCATATCTTTAATCTATCTTTAAGAAATGGCATGTACCCCACCCAGTGGAAGTTATCAAGGGTGACACCGATCCCTAAGAGTAGCAATAAGACTATGGTAGATGAATACCGGCCCATAGCAATCTTGTGTGCACCTGCTAAGGTTTTTGAATATATTATCCACAAGGAAATATATAGACAGGTAAGACAGCTAATAGGTGACGAGCAACATGGTTTTAGACCGGGGCGTTCGGTGAATACAAACCTGTTATGCTTGGTTGACTATATATCCAATGCCATGGATCGCGGGTTGCAAGTGGACGTGATATATTTCGACTTTCAAAAAGCATTTGATAAAATCGACAATGATTTGTTGCTTCATAAGCTTTCAGCTATCGGTTTCACTCCCAGACTCCTTGACTTTTTCTCAGATTATATGACAGGTCGCCGCCAATATGTGAGGCATGGCACATATGTATCTGGACCATATCACACTCGATCCGGCGTGAGCCAAGGGTCGGTCCTTGGCCCTCTCCTTTTTCTGATTATGATCCATGATTTACCGAAAGTCTTGACCGCTGCTAAATGTCTACTGTATGCAGATGACCTAAAACTTTTCTATGAAATAAAATCTCCTAGTGACTGCCTCAGCCTACAAACTGACATTAACCAGATTTTTTCGTGGAGCTTGACAAATAAATTGCTATTTAATTACAATAAATGTAATGTTATGACCTTTGACCGAAAAAGAAATCCAATTAATTTCAATTATTATATGAGCACTATATGCATTAATAGAGTAAATTGTATAACAGACCTGGGAGAAACATTTGATCGCACCTTGACTTTCCATGATCATATAGCTAGTCTCGCCAAGGAATCCTACCGACGGTTAGGCTTTGTCTTACGAAATGCCAAAGATTTTCAAAATCCACAAGTTATTACAGCCTTGTATAAGGCCTTAGTCAGAAGTAAGCTTGAAACGGGTGCATGTCTCTGGAATCCTTATCATGTTACCTATACACGGATGCTGGAGAAGGTCCAAAAGGCCTTCTTAAGATGCCTTTACAAAAAAATCTATGGTTATTATCCATTCCGGTACCCGACCAAGTTTTTGCTCGGGCACTTAGGTTTTTACTCCTTAGAAGTGAGAAGGATGGTCGACCAGCTCACCATCTGCCTCAAAGTGTTGAAGGGATCGGTTGACTGTTTACTCTTGCACAATCTATTGTGTGTACTATTCGTCCCAGATGAACTCGAGATCCCAGTAAGTAGGCGTGGTCATGTCAAGCAACATAAGCTTTTTCATGTTGATGGGGGTCATACAGTAGCGCGATCAATGTCTCCTCTAGTCCGACCTCTGCGCCACCTCAATGCACTCCGTAATGCCAACACTGATTTTGACATTTCTTTTGACAACTGGTCTACTATTGTACCTGCAGTGATCAAATATTGTGAAAGCTTAACAGACCAGTGGTGTAATACGGGTAATATCGATAGTAGTTTAAGTGATTGAATGAATATTATTACTATTTTGATTATTTATTGTTATTGTTATTTTTATTATGTTTTTGTATTTCTGTGTAATTTACCTCACTGACTAATAATTTTATATATATTTTATTTTACTTTGACATTGTATTCTGTCTAATATTCCAATTAAATGCCTCTAGAAGTAGTTTAAACTGTATGTGATAATTGTAATTGGTTATAAATCGTTTTTATCACAATAAATAAATAAATAAATAAAATAAATAAATGTGATATCTTATTCTCTTTGCCCGCTTAATCCACGCCTAGCCATGAAATTGGAGCATGCCATCCTATAAAGATCCTGATATGGGCCAAATGTGCCTATACTTAAACCAGAATGAAACCATAACAATAAAAATACAAACAAAGGTTAAAAAATCATACAACGTAAAACTTTGGCGAGAACATTCAACCCCGTCAAGGGCACACAGAAAAAACCTCTCCCGATAATTTAATCAACCGCTTTGTAACCACGGCTTTATTGAAACGTTAACGACTGAGTCAGTTAACGGAATATTCTAGAATATAAAATATAACCAAGTCGAAGTTTTGGGCGGGAAAACGCCGCATAAAACTGTATTTCCACATTTTACACCCCTAATTTTGCGGGGCCTTTGCGTACATACATAACCAAAATTTAATTAAAACAACGGTTTGTATCTTTATAAATACAAAACCTGCAAGAGAAATGACACGCTAAGGAGGTGTTATACAAAAAATGTAAAAGTACATTTTCTGTCAACACTTAATATACAGTATTATAGCAACAGCTCCCTGTATACTTTAGCTTCTCTTAAGTCTTTCTCGATACAAACGTATTCGCCGATTTCCTCTCTGGGTATTGAACTAGTGTCAATATATCTTTGCGTTGCTTTATAATTGGCCACTGGCAGTTCACATGTTTTAAATTCCAATCCAAAATCTATCTGGTAGAATATAGTCAGAAACCAGACAGTTTCTAACATTTTCCAGCATGGGGAGTGTTGCAAATCACATCGTAGTTTATTTTATCAATTTGTTCAACAATTCAATAATTTTGCAAATTTATAACATATAATACAATAATACAATAAATCCTTAAATGGACAAGTGAGCTTTACTCCGGTAAATTCAACAGCTAGCGATTTAAAAGAGCATTCAAAGATGAGTTGTTTTATGTAACGTCGCTCCCGGCGTGCATTGCTGGTGCTCACGATCGGTGGAATCCAGAATATTACATTACTTTCCTTAGAATTTTTCTCACTACATTTTACATTCTTGATAAAGGAAACAGTTTTAGCTAGAAACTATACCTGTATTTAGATTTAGCGGGGTTTTTTATATCGTGGTAGGATACATCTTCAATGTTAAGAGGGAAAAGACGGTGGCGGTTAACAAACGGCCTAACTACTTATGTCCCATCCGTTCTGAGAAAATCGGGCAATGAATCGGAAAATTAATAACGTTATGATGTTATGACAACAAACATAACTTCTCATCATCCGAGTGTACCCACAGACCACATAATGCTGCACGTCGCCTGCTGGACGGAACACCACTATACGAATGATTGCTACCAACTTGCTGGTGTCCATTGAGATGGGGAACTTAGTAATAGTCTCCACGCTAGCGGTGTGTCTTTGATATTGTATATAGTGGTAAGAAGAATGCTACTCCCCATTCCTTGTTACTCTGCTGTCCGTTCCTTGATAATCTGCTACCCATGCCTCGGTATTATTGGTATATCAATAGTGGTACTGCCCGTTTATTCGTAATATTATGCCGGTTAGTCAGTGATCTGAGATTGTTGATCCGAATCCTACCTCGAATACCACGGGTTTAAGCTTTTAGTAAATATGACATCATGAGTAAATTCACAGCTTGGTTGCAGCTAAGTACGGTCCGGGAGCGCGATAGCAGTCAGCAATGTATTTAAGTATACCTACGGCAGAGTGAAAAAACATATAAATGTGTTTCCCTCTTTCTTCTGTGTTTCCTAATTTAACAGTTGAACCACGTATATATGTAGATAATATTAACGTAGTTGCACCTTGCGCTCAAGTGCGGTTTTATTAAAATCGAGTCAAGTCACAGTTATTACATTAATAAGTCTGCATAAAGTCACGTTCTAGGTACCTATATGGATTACCAAAACTATCTAAGGCGATTGATGATGAAAACAAAAAACAATTGCGCGCTATTTTGTTCACTTTGCCTATACTCGTGCACCGTTACGAACAAAACCCGAAGAGTCGCCATTCGCCCTTTTTGGCCCATAGTTTTTTAGAAAACATACTACGAAGGAATTATAATGTGTGTGGCTAACAATGCACCCTTTTATTACACATCAAAACACGAGTAAGCACGAATCTGGGAATCATGAAAATACATGTGAAGCATTTAGAATAACTTGTCTACTTTACAAACGTCATTAGATGTGAACGAAGGCTGTATTGCAATTTTCTATAATTCGGTATGTAAAGTTTTTTTTTGGTATTTTTTTTATATTTTTATTTCGTAGATTAGGTCATTATAAGAAACTAATTTCAATATTTTTGTTTTATATTCAGTAGTTATTTTATAATATTTTTTTGAAAATTTGAATCCTATGACGTCACTTTTTTGCACAAATATGTAGTTGCGTTGAGGAGCCAAGAAAAGCACGCGAGTAAAAAAAAATAAACTAGAACACTTGACAGTGACACCTACTAATTCGTAAGTCTCTATTCAATCAAAACAAAAGTGCAAAAAAGTGATGTCATTTAGAGGTCAATGAAAGTCGAATTATTTCATCGTTTTTTGTTAAAATAAATGGCATCTTATCGTTTTAAAAGGTCAGAGTAGAAAAATAAGGGTTTGTAACATAAAATCTCGAAATGGTTTCGGAATTGGCATAGGTTAATTTTTTTTAGCATACCGAATTATGAATTTTACTATCGCAAAATGTCCTGTATAAGTTTCACGATATGTTATTAATTAAATCGTTGAAGCTCACAAACTCAGTCTTACCGTTTGTTAGTACAAATATAAAACAAAGGATAACAAAGTAAAACAAATGGACATCCAGCGTTTAGAATGTCCCCATTTTTGGGTGCCAAACAAACTGGAAAGTTAAAGTGCATTTCTATTAGAAAATGAACATATCCCGACATATCCCAACGCTAAAGATGTCTCCCGGTCGGAGATGTCGGGGTGTCAGTGTGACTACTATCCAAATATGTAGCATGTCATTTCCACGTCATTTCCTTTGAGTCGTATTCGAAAAATTTTAATTTTAAAACTACAATGGAAAGGATACAGACCGTCTACATATAGCCTAAACTTTTAAATCAAATAAAAAAAATACCTATAAAATAAATTTCATATTATCGCGCATTGCAACCAAGCTGACGACGTGGAAGTTTATGTTCATTTTTCTTTAAGAAATTCATTAGTCAGATCCCTTTCTTATCCAGACAGTTGCAAAGCATTTGGCCTCTACTGTTTCTGCTGTGTTTACTCGTGCTACTGTGGTTACTACTGACTCGCTGCATTTTTGTTGTCCTTTTTTTTTGAGGTGGGGAAATGCTGTCCACTTCACTTCCGCCGCGAGGGTGGCGGAAGGGGGTAGACCCGGATTGATCTTAACCGGGCCTCAGCGCCTGCGAAGTGGTGACCTTGCTCACCAAGGGCCCTAGCCGTGTAGGGCCGTGCAAGCCGGCGAAGAGTCTTCGCCAGTGACCCCACTACGGCGGAGAGAGGAGAAGTGCAAACTGTCTCCTCCGTGCCCCCGTTCGTCTGCGTCGGAGTGGATCAGCTCGGACATCATTCTCTCTCACCCACTCCGCGGTCTCCTTCTACGCCATCACCACTTCGCAGTGGCCAACGCCTGCCAGGATCTAGCTGCCGAGCATCAAGTTAACCACGCTCAGCAGCGAGAGATCTCTGCCGATTATCGCTGAGAGTGTGTGCCGCTGCGGGCCCCATGCAGCACACACTTTCAGCGTGTGGAGCGCCGTGTCCTCCGGCGCCCCACATTCGTGACAGGCTGGGGTCGCGTTCCATCTTGCGATTTGGTGCACGTACTTTCCAAAACAACAATGCCCGGATTTTTACAGAGACGGACAGACGGACAGGTTCCGTGAGCCGTATAGTATCTACGGAACCCTTAAAAGTGACTAATACATTTTGCCTGACATCTTTACAGACAGATCTTTGCATGGCAGATGATATTATTCGGGGTCGAGCCGAGCATTCTACAGAATATAATAGTTCAAGGATAAGCTGGTTTCTACATGGAAAACTTAACAACTGTTTGTGTAATTTTGGACATTTATTATTCATGCGAACTTATTAATTATATACGGGTTCTTTTGTTTCGTACTATGAGTATGACACGGAGTAGAAAGTGGCCTTCATTAGGAAACACTTATTGTTTATACTAGTCGCACCCCGTGGCGTCCTGTGTGATCAATTGCGTCTACTCTTCAACTAACTATTATTGTGAAAGTATATATGCATGCACTTATGTTATTAACTGAAGAAGTTAATCACTACGAACGTAGGACGCCACGACCGGCTACTTGTTACACTACAGAATCCAAAATAATTACAATCATCCACACAATAATTACAAACCATCTTACGTTCTAAATGTGTTATTTATAAATTATTGAAAACTAAATCTGTCTCGTTATTTTAAACCAGCTGGTAATAGCACTCCCGTACTATTTAAATCCAGTGTCATGTCTCATTTACCTAAAGCGTAAAACAAAATAAATTCTTCAAACAAGTGATGTGAAGTTAAAACGTGTTGACAGGCGGGCTCGAGTCGGAAATCCGTAACTTTTTCAATTTGGCGCAGCGCCTCGTATTTTCATTTAAACGTTAAAGGTAACGATGTTGACTCCAGAGTCTGCTTAGTACTAAATATACTGTACCAATCTTTATGATATACATAATTATTATTGCGTAATTTTATTAAGTTTAGAAAACAGTCAGAACATTTCAGTAGAATCTTAGGTGTCTAAGGACCGTATTCCAGAAGCACCTACGGCTCAGCAGCTAATCTCTGTTGATTTTCGAGTGATTTTTGTACACCATTTACTGTGAAATCTCCACTCAAGCAATGAATGAATAACAGTAATTCAGGTCACTATTATCAGCTGAGAGTATTTCTGGAGTACCAGACTTATGTGCGATGAACCCATAACTAAAACGACGTCAGTCCGTATCAAAAAACAAACACTTTACATGCAAGTAACAACAATTATGGAGACAAGATGTGATCTGTGAACAGGCCCGTATAAATAAGATGACTTTTAACACTATCTATGGTCGTTTCTTGTCATTATCCTCAGTATAAACTAGCACATATTCACAATGTATTGAATCTGAGAGCAGCTAGATTATTTCAAAATATTGATTTAAATTAAACATGTTACCAGTGTTATTCAGTAGTTGGAATTAGCTTATATGGGTCAGTGGTTCTGATGGCGGCGGGTGTTCTCCTAAACAAACACTACGACGAGTCAAGCGAGAATTATTTCTAAACGATTTGATTCCATATTTGCGTTCGGACCTTCGCATGCGGTCCTGAACTAAATGTTGGTCTAATGTTTAATGCTATATGTAGAGAAGGTCCGTAAAAACCCACTGAATGAAGATGCATGATTAAATGATGAATATATTATCTATTCGAGAGAAATTTGTTTTGATAAACAAAGTTAGTAAACTGGCGGGAAAAAGCCCAACAATGACTAGTTTTGTGTTTCTTCGAGTTCCATGTGTAATAGTGGCGGATTATTAACGGTTAATGTTTGTGATTGGATGAAAAATGTTATTTAAAGGGCCTCGTAATGTGGCGCCCTAAAAACTTTCAGAGTATATAGTTTACAACCTACAATATCATGCATAGCGTAATAAAAAAAACCATCCAATGAGCATTTGTGTAAAACGACTTCACTTGTGAATTCCATCTCATATCTCGCCAGTAGAAATTACCCCGCCCAGTAATGTGGCCTTCTGTCATATTACATTATACAATAAAAACTCCAAATGCAGCGCCATTCCCGTTTATGGCGCACCGCTTCATTACTGCAGATTACCTGCCGACGTAAATATGGAGGCGAGCCAAATCTTAGAGACGTAAGTATAGTACCTTATCATCTTCAACTTTGAGATATTAGTATTTGAGTGGGTACTAGTTATATTAGTGAAAAAAATTTCATCTTCCGGCTTTCTTGTGATAGCAGTAAATCTGACCAACTTGTTACTTACTACATGTTACATACATACATACGGGTGATCCCAAGGATAGTCCATTCACCTTAAGAATAAAATCAAATAAAATAAAATAAATCTTGTCAGAATAACAGAATAGACTGGTGTTCTATTTTCTACCGACTTCCAAAAAAAGGAGGAGGTACTCAATTCGATTTTTATGTTTGTTACCTCATAACTTTCGATTGGGTGGACCGATTCTCAAAACTCTTTTTTGTTTGAAAGCTGGTGCTTCTCGTGTGATCCCATTTAAATTTCATCAAATTCAGTGCAGTAGTTTTTGAGTTACACTCCAATAACTGATTTCTACCAAAGTAATGGAACGGAAGCCGGTATTAAATTTTACAAATTGCACGTGAATTTTTATGTAACAAAAAGGTTACGGATTGGATGCAGATAATGACAAGATAAAAGTAAGTTGCCAGTACCTACATGAAAAACCATTGGTACAAAACGTTTCTTGATTGAAACTTTCGCAAGTATTAGACATATTTATGCTCTAAATTATTTTTAAAACTTATACTTCTCATTCTCAGATTACGTTGCACTTGGCAGCTAATTAGAACCCATACACCCAAAGATAGTAAAAGTAACTTGCGACTTTGAGCATTAAAGCTTCGGAAGCAAATCCAACAGAATAAAACTATCAATGACACAAAATGTTATCACATTATATAAAACGGGCGCACTTTACGGGCACTCTCGTCCATTCCCAAAGTTGTTGTGTTTCCTCTCTCGATGCGAAGCTGGAGTTTATACGACCTCACCTGATACCGGAGCTAAAAGCATTTATTGCTATAGTGAGAATCATGATTATATGAACTTTACATAAGCGTACATTCTACTTATAGCGGACCACAGATTAGTATTGAGTTAGTATCCTCTCTACAAAAACACATTCCCGATTTCCTCTATGGATCTTGTCACAAACAAGTAATGAGTTTAAGGCTGTAAAACCGAATGCCAACCAGTGAGTCGCTTCAAACGCTCCTCTATTTCGGCAGAATCATTTATCTGAGTTGGAGAACAAGGTCACCCCTTCACAGGCGCTGTGGACCGATTAAAATCAATCTGGCTGGGACCGCTGGGCATGATGGTGAATGCTAGTGTTGATATATAGAGCTAAAGGTTAACAATAGTCAGCAGTCGATGAGATGGTCACGGGATCGATCCCCACCTCCGGCTAAAGCTTTATGGTATGGTTTAAGGTAACACCGTTATGAAATCCACAGCATAGTGGTAGAGTACAGCTGGTTTCCGCCTGGCTAACTATCATCCTCAACTTTAAAAATCTGTCGCAAAGCACCAATAGCAATGTGTTCCGGCAGCTGTCTTTAAGAGCCAGCGGCTGTTCTAGCTCTAGCGTAATACCTTCAACCGTTTCATCGCTGGTCAACCAGTGAAACAGTGGGCCAACACTAGCCTATCAAGGGTTAAAAAATTAATGTATTACAAAGGTAGGCTCACATATTTCGTCAGTATTTCTCTCTATACCCGGGACAATGGTTCCATTGTTATCATTAAACAATATTGTATCAAGTCTAATTGCCTCTCTGATTACTTCATAACGTGACCACTTCACTCGGAGCTCTGGCAGTTCCCACAAATAACTGGCCCGAGCCATTTTACAACTGGTTCCTTAACAAGGGCGGTAATGAAGTCCTCCTCGCGGAATCGGTGACAAAGAATTTCCTGCCTTTTTGTACATTGTTATAAAAGACAATTCTCCTTGTTGATGGAAAATTGAAAAACTGCGCACGGTCTCTTTAATGTAGATTTCTTTTAAATGTCATGAAGGTATAACTATAATTGTTTTATTAATGTAAGCATACCTAAGTGTTTTGTTTTATTCTTCTAATCAAATCGGCTTCTCTCAAAACACCCCTGAAATAATTTAAAAATGAAGAAACTTCCCCATCCCCAGTGCTGCTAGCTACTGTTGTTTTGTTGCAAAATAAATCCTATCCTACTAATATTGTAAACGCGAAAGTTTGTGAGTATGGATGTATGGATCTTTGTTACTCTTTCACGGTCAAACGGCTGGGGCAATTTAGATGAAATCTGGTATGGAGGTAGGTGAGGCGTTAGATTAACACATAGAATACATTTCATCATCATCATCCATCACCACGCGGATGAAAAAGCGTAATATGCTTGGGCACAGCATAGACAAAATAGTAAGATCTCCGTCAAGATCGTAATAATGACAGTTCTGTCAAAGTTTATGTCAGTTTCTGAAAGCTTAGTCAAAAGCCAAGTCAATTTGACAGCTCGATACACTAGACGTGCTCGGCGGCCGTCAAGGGTAATAAAATGTTATGACAGTTTTTTTCCATGATGATTCATTTTATATTTGTATGTACGTAAGTCCTGTATTTTATTCTTAATGTTTACTGACTGATATGCTAAGTATTTAAATTAACTTATATAATAGTATTATAGCAAATTGCGTTTGACTATGTACATATTATATGAATTTTTGGTACAAAGATAGATATGCCTTTGGAGAAGATAATAAGCTACTCGAAGTACTAATCCTGCGCAGACGTAGTCGCGGGCAC
This sequence comes from Selenia dentaria, assembly GCA_917880725.1. Lineage (NCBI taxonomy): Eukaryota > Metazoa > Arthropoda > Insecta > Lepidoptera > Geometridae > Selenia > Selenia dentaria. Next base: position 35,982,274 of record OU862883.1, read on the forward strand.
CAGCTAGTGAAGTAAATAAAGTTGCTCTATAGTCCTGCTTTCCTACTTTCCTTTTTATTATGTTACTTTATACCATTTCTCACAACATACTTATAGGAACCTTTAGGTATGAATTGACTAAGACAATGTTATTCACATAACTTCATAAAAGCGTGAAATTATTCATATCATAAACGTATAGCTAAGTACTTACATGTTACAATTTCCCCACTACCTCGAGACGCGGGGCTTAGCTCAGTTTTACTGTTTCATGCGTTAATTGAGTTTTAATTTGCTTCAGTTCCCTTCGGCAAACAGCGTATAGTAAATACTAAGGCATCTGATGTACAGGCGATGCAATTAAAACAGTACAAAGCTTTTATTTTTATACAAGGAGTTAAGTATCACTCTTGTTCATAACAGCTCTGTGTCATTCAGAATATTAAACTACAGTTCAAACCCTGCATGGTAATGGACTGCGTTCGTCACCCTGAGATAGAAGATGTTCAATCTCTTGCTCTGTAATTTCGTTGACAAAAGTGCCCTTCAACGAAGCATGCGCACTACTGCTTCACGGTTGAATAACTGGCACAGGCGTGGTGCTTCCTCAAGCGGACTCAAACTGCAAATATCCTGCCGCTACAAATGTTGTAGTAGTAGGGTGCCGGAGAGAAGGCATGTTGAACTTTTGACTGACATTATACGAACAAATTCTCTTTACAACGCCCGTACATACGTGTATACAAGTTTTAACGCTCCAAATCCAAGTCACATTACATCTCTTCTCTTAGCATTTTTACATAACTTTAAATCCCTTGGGATGTAGTGCCGTCCTTTACGTCGTATTATGTTATTGGTTTCCCATCTATTCGAATAGATTCCTCGATGTATCCCTGGTACCAAATAACAATAGTTATATCGTTATACTCGCGGTCCAGTTTAGTGAGAATACCTTAACTTCACCAGGTAATATTGGTAGCAAGGCCCTTGTGCAAAACACCAAGCTAAAGTAGCAAACTGAAATCTAATTTTTAGTATATTATGAAACTTAGTTCTTTTTCTGTTCTTACTAAAATCCAAATTCTTAAAACGCTAGCGAATTTCAGCCAATAAGTTGGTCATTTCTGGCCAGTTGTGGATATGTTGCCGTCGTTTTACTTCGTGATAAAACTGATGTAAAATTACCCACCATTAAATACATTAATCATATTTTTTGAATTGTCATTCTTAAGTGTTACACGATTTGGATTTTAGCATGAACAGTGGGCCGAGCACGAAAATCTGCTTAAGTGTAACGTGATCGTATCGTTGACGTATTATATATATTTTGAATTTTTGAATTTTGAATTTTGAATTTTTAAAATTCGCTAATTTAGTTTTGTGTTCTGCACAAGGGAGTTGCAGCCTTTACTTATATAAATGTGACCGAAAGTAAGTTCCTAGATAAGATCAGTTCCTAGCGAGTACTCAACCCTTAACATTAGTACACCTATCCATGTCTATACATCTATACGTCACGAAATGTTAATCTCCGTACTGTTCCCGCCGTACGATAAACAACAGTTAATTTTCGCCTTGAATTAGGTTCCCCGCCTTAAATTACTTGTTCCCCTTTTTAATTACTAATGGTTCTTGCAAACAGCCAATTATGTGAATACCGAGTACATTCTTACGTTATTTATTACATTATATTTATACTACTGTTGTTTTGTTTCAGGTAAATCCAGTTTTTTAAAGCTACGAGTAAGTTAAGACAAGTAATGGGATTAATCTTTCCTATATCATGATAATTAAAACAATAGATTTATGAATAAGACTGACGTAGATGTACGTCTCTGTGACGCCAAGGGTTGATATAAAGTGCGTACTACATATATCATGGTTACTTTTTGTGTCCAATTTCGCGTTAAAAAGTTTTTGAACGTATTAATTTCTATTATAGAATTATCCTGTTCCAGAATCATTGTATTATTACTAATATTTGTTATTTATACTTGATAGACTAATGCTTGATTTAGTATATAACTGAATGGGCAGTGATGATGCGGTCGAGTATGGTAACACAGTAGAGCTGGAATGGTAACAGGCTCTCCAGGACAGGTGCCGGAACACACCGCAAGTCGTGCGTAGGGGGAGTGGTGGTCGGGCGGGAAGTGTCACCGCTCAAGCTTGAGGTAGAGATCGATCCAACGGCCCTCGGATTGCCAGCCGACCCTTACCGCCGCTGTGTCATCATCGTCGTTTAAATCGTGTGCTATTTCAAGAAATAACTGATATAATAATTATAAGCGTTCTAAGCCATTCCTTAAGCTCCATTTGTTTGTTGTATGTAACAACAACTACGACTTAGCAACAAAACATGCTTTAAATGACATTGATATCTCTATAAGAGCACTAACTCATTACGTTAGCATTGCTGCGACACAGTTATTCCTATCAGATATAAGAGTATTACGACTAGCGTTCACTGTCAGAACTGCCTCTCAAGCCGAGATTCACAACTGACCGTAGTTCCACAATACGAGAATCAGCCTGAGAGGTACTTTGCAGGCACCATCTTAAGGCGAAGGTTCCGCGTATTATTGAATCATCAAATCAATCATTGCTATATCATTAAGTATTAGGTATAGTTTATTGTGTAAGTTATATGTAACATTAATTCACTCACATTTCCGATTTTTATGCTAAACATATTAATTACAATGAATCTCATCTATTTTAAACGAGTCGGTACTTTTATAAACGCTTTTGATAAACATCCATAAAAGCGTTCATGATGCCTAAATTGAATAAATCATTTTGAATTTGAATTTAATCTGTTACGGCTTTCAACTGTTTCTAATAAGAAGCCATGACGAAATTTTAATTAGTTACATATTAACACTTAGGAAAAATACACGGTACAATAGAGTTAATAGAAATAGACTCGTTCGAGTGGAGTATATCGTACGACATTTATCTCTCAAATAACATTGTATTTCTTAAATATTCTGACACAATACAATCAAATATTACTGTACGTATCACGTATGTAGTATCCAGACGTACATGCGATGGGCCGTAGTTCACGTGTACGTGAGAGGCTCCTTACTACGTGACCTCTTGCTACTGTTGCGTCACTCCATACCTACACGTTTGTATTTACATGCATGTAGTACATCTCGTAGTACCTGTTCTGTATTCTGCATTTCTGTACTAGTATAGCAGGTGCTCGCTACAGTCCATATACTATGAAATCAATTGAGCCTGATTTTTGGGAATAAACAGTTCGGCGTGGGTCACAGTACTCAGTACTTAATATCAACATCATCATCAGCCTGTAGCAGTCCACTGCTGGACATTTACTTTCTTTAGTATTTCTATTTTAATGCTAGAATATATATAAATTTATTCTAATTAAATAGAATATGATTCTATAAAATAAAATAATAATATATTATATACCACACTGAAAGAATATAAAACAAAAAGGCCTGATTAATATAGAAAACACATATTTTTGTTTGGTTACTTCAATCATTTATGAAAATTTTAATTAGAAACTTGATACATCTAGATTTGTAATTAAAGCTTTTTTATTCATGGATGGCAAAATAAAGAAAAAATTACATTACATTACATAAACAAAAAATAATTAGCAAGATTGTTCCATCCGTTTTCAAGTTATGGCGTGACTAGGAGAAATAGGGGTTCATTTTTATATACTTACATAGACTATATTATAATCTTTTTAGTTCATTTGGTTAGATTATTTACAGGTGCAAAACAAAGTGCATAACATCGTAGCTTCATGCAATTGTGATAATCTCAGCGCGACCTTTCACATCTCTCCACACTAATCACTGAAACCGAAGTGAATCTTTTTGACCTTTCCCGTCTACTAAATGAACCCACTTCATCCTGATGTTGACGTAAATGTCCCTTGATCAGCATTTCCCCGATCTACTGCCCTTGATCCACGTTTCCGCTGATTATTGCCATAAATCTGTGTCGGGGAAGAAATGAGCCTTATTATTGAGGATACGGGTTTAGGGACACATAATGTAATATTAAATGTCTCGAATAAGGAAACTATGCTTAAAAAATTATATAAGGTACTTACGTTGTAACTGGTACAAAGTAAATTGCACATATACATGCGTGTCATTTTACATATATCTTGTGATGCCACGTACTTACGTTGTAACTGATACAAAGTAAATTGCGCATATACATGCGTGTCATTTTACATATATCTTGTGATGCCACGTACTTACGTTGTAACTGGTACAAAGTAAATTGCGCATATACATGCGTGTCATTTTACATATATCTTGTGATGCCACGTACTTACGTTGTAACTGGTACAAAGTAAATTGCGCATATACATGCGTGTCATTTTACATATATCTTGTGATGCCACGTACTTACGTTGTAACTGGTACAAAGTAAATTGCGCATATACATGCGTGTCATTTTACATATATCTTGTGATGCCACGTACTTACGTTGTAACTGGTACAAAGTAAATTGCACATATACATGCGTGTCATTTTACATATATCTTGTGATGCCACGTACTTACGTTGTAACTGATACAAAGTAAATTGCGCATATACATGCGTGTCATTTTACATATATCTTGTGATGCCACGTACTTACGTTGTAACTGGTACAAAGTAAATTGCGCATATACATGCGTGTCATTTTACATATATCTTGTGATGCCACGTACTTACGTTGTAACTGGTACAAAGTAAATTGCGCATATACATGCGTGTCATTTTACATATATCTTGTGATGCCACGTAATTACGTTGTAACTGGTTTCAAAGTAAATTGCGCATATACATGCGTGTCATTTTACATATATCTTGTGATGCCACGTACTTACGTTGTAACTGGTACAAAGTAAATTGCGCATATACATGCGTGTCATTTTACATATATCTTGTGATGCCACGTACTTACGTTGTAACTGGTACAAAGTAAATTGCGCATATACATGCGTGTCGTTTTACATATATCATGTGATGCCACGTAATTACGTTGTAACTGGTACAAAGTAAATTGCGCATATACGTGCGTGTCATTTTACATATATCTTGTGATGCCACGTACTTACGTTGTAACTGGTACAAAGTAAATTGCGCATATACATGCGTGTCATTTTACATATATCTTGTGATGCCACGTACTTACGTTGTAACTGGTACAAAGTAAATTGCGCATATACATGCGTGTCATTTTACATATATCTTGTGATGCCACGTACTTACGTTGTAACTGGTACAAAGTAAATTGCGCATATACATGCGTGTCATTTTACATATATCTTGTGATGCCACGTACTTACGTTGTAACTGGTACAAAGTAAATTGCGCATATACATGCGTGTCATTTTACATATATCTTGTGATGCCACGTATTTCTATTTTCGTAACCAATAGTATCATTCATAGTAGGTATTATTAAATTTATTTTACGCTTTTTGCAGTAGAGTATCTGCATAACGAGAACCGTCGTGACCTAACGGTGAACTAACATTTAAATTTTTATATGGCAGTCCAATCCAGCTAATTATCTATTCGTCACGCAAATATCAAGAGTAAACTTTAAATCGGTAGAACTATAAAACAGTAAATTACTAGGAGTCCGCACGTACAAATGTATGGGATATTTCTATATATATGACTTTGATAATAGTAGTTAATGCAACGATCATACGATAGGGTTTATAGGTTGCATACACTATTTTATATTCACTCATATAGTTGGAATAAAAAAAGTGGAAAATAGGATAAGCATTTATTTTATTCCAAACTCCACGGAATAAATATTTGGAATGGCGGGAAATTGAGATTCTCATTGCGCATGACTGCACAGCGTAGAAAACTACAGAGTGGAAAACGATTCGACTTGTACATTTAAGTAGATTAAAAATAAAATAAATATTATTATATATTATTAATATATCATTTATTATAAAATAAAAATTGAAACTTTAGTACGTATTAGACATAATAAGAGTACCTAGATTTTTAAAGTACCTACAGATATCCAACATATTTATAAAAATTAAATATCATTTCAACTTGGATACTGAGGTGAGGTCTTTTGACAATTAATGAGAAGATTATGTATCAACTTCATCTTGGTGTGCTCCATGCAAATTGTATATTTGTGTTCAATTATGACTTATACTAGTATTTAAGCAAGTTAACAGTTCTGGAGTCCCGTATGATCGTCGTACTTAGTTATACAATACAATTAGTAACTAATAAGTAACAAATCAATTCTATGATAACGCTCAGATGTTAGCCTTGAATGCTCCCTATTTAGTTTATTATAATACAGACAGAGGTATTAGTAATATTAAATTCCCTGAAAATAAACGTGAGAATCTTCTTAAGAAACCAACGACTTTTAACTATCTGTTTATAAACCGTACAGTTCACAAATCTGTCGTTTAGTTGCTTCATTACCAGCAGTTTACCTGTTTACGGTTTGGTTCTAAATGCGCAGGTAGGGTGTATGCGTCCTCAGTACCACAGTTACTATCGCTCTTAGAGGTCATATCTCCTGTATTACCTCCCTCGACACGCGATCGTCTTCGTACATCACTGAAAATTATTAATTTCACTATATTAACGCTGAAATTAACTTTCATATCACTAATCCAGGCCTAAAACTGTTTGTTGTCATAGTAAAACATTTTTAAATAGTACATTTAAATATCATTTTGTTTGTAAACATATTGCTACAGAACTATTGGTACAAAAGTTGCTAAAACAGAGTATTGACTGTGAATTAGATTGCTGTTTGAGTTTGTGGGTGTAAAGAGTCATAATTGAGAGGATGTGGTGGATCTTGTCCTTCTTTAGCCAGAGCTCTGGGAACAACAGCAATAACGCCGCCAAAACAGGTACGGCGGAATAAAAAGTTAAATAGTACATAATATTTTAATTAAGGATGATTAATTAAAAGTACCTAACCAATGCTAAACGTTCAAAATCAATTACAGTGTAAATAAGTGAAGGGTATGTGGATATTTGTGTGAGAGCTGGTTCAAGTATCCACCTTAGATATTTAGTTACACTTTTTTTAACTTTACTGAAATCACTTCGACAAAGGTGCTCCGGCAGGGTGACAAGTCCAAACAAACAAAAATGGCCCTGGTAAGTTGCAATCAGACACAACGGGCGTGAATTAACGACGGCTACAATATTACAAAACGCCATCGCTAATTCCACAAAGTGAGAACAGTGTCTCCAATTAAAAATCCAATATATTATATATATATATATATATATAACCTGGCTGTCAACAAGGAAGGCGTAAATTGGCTGCAAGAATCATTCACGCTCTGGGTGTTTGGTGTGGAACGCATTTCAAACTGGGGCTCCGCAGACTGTAGTAGAGTGTGGAAGCGATTTGTATATTGGTCTGCGAAGCGGGTGCTTACAGGAGTCCTCACCGTATTGTCCTCGATAACAAGGAGCTTACAAGATGCAAATCAATGGCCTAACAAGCAACAATGGCCCTACCTAACCTATCAAATAGCCTAACTATCAAGATAAACAAAATGTACTCACATCAATCCTGATGTCCAAGCGTTGCATCCGCTAGGTTCTGTTTGGAGGGGAGACAGAGGCGTTGGCAAGGAACAGGATGGGAAAAATCCAACAAACCTATTCCAGGTCTCTCGCACGTTTTTTCTGATCTTCAAATGGGGCTGCACGGCGGTGTTTCATTTGAAGTGTAGATCCTCAAATCGGTGTAATATACCACTCTAAAACTATACACGCAACATGGCCTATAGCGTGATCGAATTTATACTCAATTAATTATAGATTTTAACAACAAATATGGCTTTCAGCCATTTCTACAAGCAAGAGGTCAACTCGTCAAATTACAAATTGCAAGAGAGCTGCTCATAGACAACACTATGTTGACAGTATCTGTCAGCCCAAAGAGTGGCGTTCCAAAACAATACAATGTCCAAATGACGTTACGAGCGGCGCCATCTATGTCATCGTTCGGCACCTAACACCCGTATAAGCAAACTCGTTTCTTCATTTGCCATTCTTCAAGTTACTTAAGTACATATCTTATAGTTGCATCAAGTGATATTCTTATTCAAGTAGTTACAGTAAAGTCACATTAATAAATCTGTTATTAAGTCAGAAATTCATTATAAAAACCGACTCTAATTGTGAATGGCAACACAATAGAAACTGTAGATGTTTTAATTATTGACACGGATACGTGTCCCGTCACATGTAATATTTTTTCACAAAGCTGGTAAAGTGTGGTGTCCGCTAAGCAGGATGAAGCAATCAAAATCAGAATTTTAAAATAACAAGTACAATTTGAAAAACTGTATACCGACTTCCATTCTATTCAGTTATAGGAGTGTAAAATTACTCGACCGAATTTGATGAAATTTAAATTGGACTACACTTCACTCAATCGAAAGTTATGAGGTAACAAACATAAAAGTTAATACAGCCGAATTGAGTACCTTCTCCTTTTTGAAAGTCGGTAAAAAATATAACGATATGTTAGCCATTTCTGGGAAGCAAAGTTATGAAAACACTTCCTTTTTTATGCTAAGCCCTAGACTAAGTTACGATAGGTTCTAATTTTACGCCTTTTATCTAGCGATTGACTAGCATGCGCACAGTATACAACTAAATCGAAAAAAGTTAAAGCATTCTCACAATCTTATCATTCCAGTAATTATAATTGTTACAAGTAATTTTAGTCGCTAGGATGTCCCCGCCTAAACAGCTTTGTTATAGCTTTATAGGCATCACTGTAGAGGGTTTATGCTGCTTAGACGTTTAATGGGCTGGTGTGAAACAGCGACATTAGGATGGTGTCGAGGAAGCCCGCGGTTAACTGCGTAACTGAGTCGACGCGGCCACAATTCAAACCGTGCAAAATGTCTGTCAAATTAGTGTTATTCAAAAAGGAAGTTCAACTATACTGGGCGGCAAAAATAACTGGTCGGTTATAAAAAATGCGATAACTTTTATAATATTTAAACAATCCGTTTATGATAAGAACTAGAACTAACTATTTGATTCATTTTAAATAGGTACATTTTCACTAGATTTTAATTAAAACAGAGAAGTTGTGAATCGTGTCAATTCGACGTCTCAATATAGATAGATAGAAAATTCTTAACTGCACAGAACTAAAAGTACATAGGCGACCTTAATGCTAATTAGCATTTTCTTCCAGTAAGCCTTTGTGTAATATGGAAGTGTGTTCTAACACACTTCCATATAAAACATAATATCTTCTAATTAATAATGGCAATGCCGCCAGCGTTTTGGCCACTTTTCCCCCACCATGGGGCTTATAGATTAGATAGTTATTATTATTATTTTTTTAAATTTTGTATTTAATTACTATATATATAAACATATCTTCTAATACTATATTTCTTATAATATAACTTCTAGTCTTTGAACAAAATAATCTATCCATAGAGATACGGCCTTACTTATAAACGCTGCTTAAATTTAAATAACGTCACTTAGTACGGGGCAGAACAATTTTATAATGCGCACTAGTGTAAATAACGTCATTTAAAGTTAAGCAGCCTTTATAAGTAAGGCCCATAATATGTATTGCCCTCGCTGACTAATATAACTGATTCATTAACCAGAGCCTCAACCACTGGGCTATATACAAACATGAAATAATGGCACTTTACTTTTATGTTTTAACATCCACTAAAAAAGGATATTAAATAATTTCACCCCTAACGAGGTGAGTTCAAAATGATTCTACATATTTCTTTGGCTTCATATTCGACAGACCAAGCGAGCCAAGGAGCTGTTGGATCAGCTTGTAACTAAATAAATATAAACGTTCAAGTCACATATATGAAACTAAGACAACATCCAGATCAACACCGTACGGGAGGCAGAACTCTTGCAGCATTATCTCATCGGATTGCTCGGCTTAACTTTTGAGTGAAATATGTACTGGTACTGGGTATCCCCAAAACGAGGACCACAGGGATCAAGATGTTTTTACGAAAGGTTTTTGTGTTGAATAACGGACCCAGGAACATTATTCACACGTGTAGACCTTTCACTTCTATATAAACTGAGGTAGACGTGGACGGTATTGTACCAGGCCAGCCACAAAGACCTGCAAACTCCAGCAGTGGAAGCGCTTTGTATGGGTTTTTAGAGTATGCGAGGTGCTGGTTTAAGATTTGACTGATACAATGTCCTAGATATACAAAGAGCTGAACAAACAATATACCTAACAAGATCTTCTACAATGGGTTCCTACAATATGTAACTACCTGACCTACATGGATAGAATAAGTAATCTTAATAGTACTTACAGCAATCCTGCTGCGTCGAGCGTAGCATCCGTTGGTCGGTTATGTTAGGGGAATGATAGAATAGGCGTTGGGCAGAAAACAAGGATGGGAAAAACCAACGAAACACATGATCCATGTCTCGCCACGTGAGTTTCCCAGGCGTCGATCTGCTGCAGTCCACGAGTGTTCCAAATCATAGGTTGATTCAAACCGGTGTACCACTCTAACACTAAACACGCGACAGTGAACTACAGGGATTGCCTAGTTTCATCATCATCATCTCAGCCGTAGGACGTCCACTGCTGAACATAGGCCTCCCCCATGATTTTCCAAAAGGACCGGTTGGAAGCGGCCTGCATCCAACGTCGTCCTGCGACCTTCCTCACGTCTTTTTCACCGTGTCGGTGGACGACCTACTTGCCTAGTTTAACTTCAATTAATAACATTATAATCCAAACCAAACGCTTGTTAGCCATTTTTACGAGATCAGTGTTATGTATAGTGTCTCTGCCCATAGTGGGCGCCTAACAAGCCATTACAAATTTACGCCTCTAAGTGTTAGAGTTCGGGACCAAACATGGACAATACAAGGAACATTCATCCTTAAATCAATCCTCATACTACAACATTGTCAACATTACACACACACACACTAATGAGAATCGTACAAGGACTACGAATAATAATAAGTTCTTCGTAGTACAAGGAAGATTATTTGCTATTGCAATAATATGCCGACAACAAGAGTAACAAAAATAGCACTTTCTTATTTTCGTATGAACACAGCGTGACTTACAAGTCTGACAGCGGTGCGAACCAATTACCTCTTAAACTTACACTTTCGTGTGAACTAAGTAAAACTGAGCTAACAAGCTCCGTTTGAGCGATTAAGGATTTAGTGAGTAGTCTAGCTCAGTTCATATATAAGTCTTTAGTGTACTCATGGAATGCTATAAGCATAATACGTATGCTCGTCACAAAAGCCGACGCATGGTACGGAAATACCGCAAATTTCCAACAATACCGGTATAATTGGAACAGAATGACAGCGCTCCATTGTTCTGTAATACCGTTAGATCTGATCTCACGAATATTAATGAACACATGTCAGCGTTATTGCGTTCCAGTTCACAAGGATCAAGGGGCTATATAATGTGTTATAGGGATTGTAGGCCGAGTGGGCTAGTCACCTATTGGTTCACAATGACCTATAAAATATTTAGTATTGTAGAATTATTATAAATATGATTAATTTAAATTACTTAAAATGATCGCTTATTATAAGCGTATTTAATTTATGTAAGTACTAAGTACTTATTATTAATGGGTTATTTATTAGAGTACGTGTATTACTGTTGTATTTACTGATTTAGTAATGTTACCGTCAATGTGAAATGTGTTACTTACTCCTTTGGAAATGGGATGTCAGGCAGGAATCGCTGTGAGCGTTAAGACTGTCCATTTTACACTAACCTTTTTATTGTAGTAGTCATGACGAGATTGGTGTCTCAAACATGAGATTTTTTTAATGTTACATATGCTCTCTATCCTTCTACTAATATTATAAATGCTAAAGTTTGTGAGTATGGATGTGTGGATTTTTGTTACTCTTTCACGTTCAAACGGCGGCGGGGCGAATTTTTTATGAAATTTGGTATGGAGGTAGATGAGGCGCTGGATTAACACTGGATACTTTTCATCATAATCATCATCCAACACCACGCGGGTAAAAAAGCGTAACATGGGCACATCATAGACAAAATAATAAGATCTTCGCTGTTTCTTTTTATATAACGACGAGCTAGATGCTGTAAACAACTTATCACGTCACTATACACTCTACGTAATGGCCGTGTGTGGCTTTCTTAGTATAATTCTTTGTAATTTTCCTCGCTACGCGTTGCATTATTATCAATATTATTTGAACGCTGTATATCTGTATCAAGTGATATGTGTATTTATTTATGTATTCTTCTGAAGAATAAAATATAACAAAAAGAAAGCTCTTCTAATTTCGTCTTACGCCGTTTCAACTAAATTGTTCCACCAAAACTTATTAGAACAATATGAAATAGACATATATAACATAATATATGATACATACATTTGTTTGCAATGATGTGGGTTTTTACTTGTATGGTATGGTTATATACACAATAGCAGGCTAGTGAACGTTGCTTCTTTTTGTTAGTAATAAGGTTTGTGATAGCGTACGGAATACTTATTTTATATCAATAATAATAAAAGCCGTTATTTGTAGTACTTCTAAAAAAATCTAAGTAACATTCTACAAGTAGTCTTTATTAATACATATTATTTTTTAAATTCTTATCTGGCTCTTCCATAGCAAACATCCCTTTTCCTGGCCTTCTAAATGCATTCTTGCATCGTTGAATAAAAACGTCTGTCACTCTTTTTTTCGTCTTTCTGTTTTCTTTTTTCGCTCCAGTGGAATCCAACCCGTTGCTGGTTTGTCCCTCCTAGCATTTTCCATCCTACAGAAGTGTCCTGCCCATTTCCGTTATTACATAAGCCTTATTATTTTCTTTGTCATTATTATTATTATTTTAATTTGATTTGATTAAGCCTTTGTTGTTAATATTTGAGATAACTTTAGTCCTAACATATTCCTGTCCATTTTTCATTACATATACCAAGTTATTCTTCATCTTCTTTCTTTAGTATCCATGAGGTTTAACAGCCGTATGTTAGGTAAGAAAGTGTTGCTACGTCAAAACCCTTTTTATGCTAAAGGAAGACTTTTACAGTTTTATAATAGTAGCAGTAGGTATCTTCACCCCGTCGCTTTACAGACAACGTCGATATCGGCTAAAATTGACAGTTATATAATACATTCTGTTTACAATAGCAACATTGACATGGGTCTTTATATAAGATACAAACTTGATATATGACCGACCGTGAGCTTATATATGACCATCATCTGACAAAAGATTTCAAACTCTAATAATACTGAGATAAAGTTTTATATTCTATAGAAACTATTATCTAGCATTAAACGCAAACTTATTGCAAACTGTAGCGAAGATTGAATGTGTTAGTAAAAGTAAAATATTAAATAAAAACCTGGAGGATCAAAGGGCATGACATTGCTCGATTAAGCGAAAAATAAACTGTTATAAAATGTTAAAAACTCAATGGACTACGGTGAAAATATATTATATTTTTGATCCAGAGAATACATTGAATTTATGTTGTGCTTAAATAAAATAACTAAACTGCCATTTATTGATCGACAAACGTGTTCATTTGTATTTACAATGATTAAGCAAACATACTACAATAGTTTTACATTAGCAGACGTGAAACTATTACAGTTATAACATCATTACACACTACACGTGTAGCACTCAGTTAATGCAGATAAGGTGCAATCACACTAATATTATAAAGGCGAATATTTGTATGTTTGTTAATTCTAAATTGTAATGTCCGCTATCTCGCTCGACAACCCAATCAAGTAAAATATTATACCAAGCAAAGGGATGCGGTCAGAGGCACACTAGACTTAGAATCGCGACCGCCTCTCCAGGACAGCTGCTGAAACATACCTTGAGGTACTTCTCCACAGCTGTTGATTCCTTCTTTATCAGATTAGATCAGGAGGCCAATTCTACTATTTCACAACGTTCAACAATCTATGCCGCTGCAACTGCAGTTCGACTCGTTCAACTCCTGTTATCTTTCGATACTTACCCAAAAAGCCATTCTACTATTTTTATAGACACATTGAAACGTAACCTCATCTTAATCATTACTATCAAGCTACTATACAATAAATATATACATTATACGCTACTAAATACGAATATGAGTTAGCATTTATTTATTTATTTATTTATTTATCAAATGCATACAGTGCTTACAGGATACCCAAAGCGCACAGTAGGCCAGCCTTAAATGAACACTCACTTAGCATTGTGTTAATTATTTATTTATCGAGTTAATACCTTCAATATAAAGTTTCGATCGCTCGCTGGCGTCAATAGAAACGTAACTGCTGCTGAACTGTCAACAGCACAATAAGAAAACGTATAAAAGTCACCAGTCAGCTACGGTTCGATTGCAATTTAGTTAGTGGAATCGACCCCCTGATCTTGAGGGTAATTAGGTAGCCAGGCGGGTGCTACAAACTGTTCAAAGGTAACATTAAAATATCAGTTTTATACTAAATGACAGAATAACTAAATACGGTACTTGTAACATATATACAATTTAAATATATATAAAATCTGCAGTTCGAGCGTGGATTTATAAACTATAATCTTGTCACATCCATAAACTAATATCTATCTAAGTAAAAACTATCGTAAGTCTTGTCTCTGGCACGCATTAAGCCGCGATAGCTATAGCGGGCTGTATTTTATCGATAATTACTGTTAAATTTTATCATATCTTATGCTGTTGACAATCCATATGCGCACTGCTGGTAATATACGATATATGTGTAATTATAAATATGTTACGATAAGGCATCACGCAGGTGAAACTAAGTAGTGCAGGTAGTCAGCAATTTAATTATTTTATAGTTCCTTATGTTTTAGTTTTATATATTCCATAAGTGTTCGAAGTACGAGTACATCTGTACACAACTACACATACGGGAAGATACTTTCCCCCTAAGTAACGGAACCACTTGTAAATAATCCTAAAATGAGCAATTAAGCTTGCCTTACATATAACATCACTTCGACGGTCGCCGTTTGTTGACATTCAGACATCAAAGTGTTTGGTAACTGGAGCCGACTTCCTGCTCCGGGGTTAGAATGGTATCAGTCAGCCACTTGACCACTCCGGATGGCACACTGTGTGAGGACCACTCGCCAATCATCTCGTTCTGTACGCGTCACATAAAGTAGTAGGAATTTTGCAGAGTCCAACTGGGGAAGTCTTCCCCAGGCGGGAACTACTATATACTACTACTACTATACTAGCAATACTAAAATTACTACTATCTTAATAAGCTGTAGTACTTAGTACCACACCTTTGCCAGTTATTCAATTGGTAAGCAGTAGTGAGCATCACTGTGTGTCGGTTTGAAGCGCAATGTTTCCAGCGAAAGTGCATGGTCACCCTGTGATGTCAGATTTAATATCTGATATCTCATGGTGACGTCTGCGTTACATTTATATGTTTTATTCTAATTTAAAAATAGACATGACCTTACAGTGTAACCGTATGGACCCTCATCACAAATCCGTGTCCCATTACCATAAAGATAACGACACCTATAAACGATACTTCCATTACATAACGTCACCAATAGTCGACAGTTCCATAACGTAACGACACCAATAGCCGACATCTCTTGTTTATTTTTACGCGCCGTTTACACGCATACACGAGATACGTGCGCAGAGTACTAATTGAATGAATGAATGAGAAATCTTTTGTTATTAAATGAAAGTGAAAAACGCATCAAAATACTCATATTTAATCGATAAACCGTTCCAAGTCAAAAAAAATATACGTTTTGGTCGTCACCACGCCAGCTCACCAAAAGGACCGAAAAAAAAACTACCGCCTCAACAAAAGATTTCCAGGATCGTGGGCGAATTTTACTGCAACCAACCTCCAACCTATCTTAACGTTTTTAAATATATGCTTGTCGCCCGTTTTCTCTATCTTCTATACGAAGGTGTAAATCCGCACCAAATTTGGCTTTGCTCAACTGCATACATATGAATTTTGTTTAAATAAAACGAATGTACCAAGATTAACATGTGCCGTGTGCCTCACGTGGTGTGCAGTTAGCATTTATACTTACAATTATGTGATCGCAATTCATAGTTTTATTTCATAATTATATTTTACTTGCTGCGCCCGGCGGTTACACCTGCTTGAATATGGATAATGATGATGATGATGAAATGTATTCTATGTGTTAATCCAGTGCCTCATATACCTCCATATCAAATTTCATCAAAATAGGTTCCGCTGGTCCACCAGTTCAATAGTTCATTAAAAAACATACGAGCAGTCTTCCCCAAAGACTTTGGGGAATGTTCATAGAAGTCAAAACTAAGTAACTTGAAGCGTTCGGTTACGATGACGCGAGTTCCATGATTTTTGTTCAACTAAAAAGAACGCAACATGCCTAAAGAAGTTTTCATTTCAACAATTTGTAAAACTGAAAATTACTTAAAACGTGTAGATATGTGAAATTTCTAACGCATAACATATTATATTTGCAATACGGAACCATACTGTATGATAATATCTCCATAGCTATATCACGTCGACCTTTGATCTGTAAACTTTACAGCCACTTCAACCGGAAAGCGCGCGTGAGCACAACTGATATTACATAACTGTACCGATATCCGAGCGTAGAAACCGCCCCCCTCACCCCTCACCCAGTCGCACACGCTGACTAAACAGTAACCGTTACAGATTCACAATTCTCCGAGAATAACTGAAAAGTACAGCGGGATCAAATCTTATAAATAAATTGATATCGCTGAAGATTTCCGCAGGTATTAAATCTGATATCTTTCCACCTTCAATGTATATATGGCGTCAAATGTTCCTGCAGCTCGTTTGTTGCATTTGTCAATATTATTATAAGCAGCACAATTTTAATACTTGTAGTAGTTGCGCTCCAGAGCTCAGTGGAAAATTATTTTCCACAAGAAAAAGTCTGTAGAAAAAAAGTTGTAGATTACTTACACTGTTATTCCTGATTATAAGTATTTCTATGATCAAGGTTCAACCAAATTAGTCCAGTAGATTTGGCGGGAAGAGTAACAAATGCGTCCGTCATCCATGTTTGATTTTATTCGAATCCTAACGTTCGCACACTGAGCACGTCGACTAAATCAGACTGCGTTTGAACATTCAATAAAAAGGAGTCTGTGGGCCTGTCATGAATATACGTGTAAGTGTAACGTATACGTATCGTATACAGTACAGTGATATTGGCGGTGTACCACGAATATCACTAGAGCAGGTGTGCCAGCGACCCAGGGCCATACTCCGTTACAGGAGTTGGGATGGCTCGGGTAGAGGCTGGCGGGGGAAATGCACAATACACCCCAAGCGGGACGTCAGTGCAGGACTTAGCGCCCCCACACAGAATAAGAATTAGTATACAGTACCAATTATTATTTATCTAGTACATTTGTGGCACAGATACTTATAGTTTGTACTGTAAATGTCAACGATACAATAACGTTACACTTACGCAAACTTTCGTGATCAATCTACAGTTCTGGTACAAAGTTATTCATTCAATGTAAATATCAAATACGCACATATTGTTTCTGTCAATTATAAATAAATTTTACTTTATTTCATACACTACTACCGCGTTCTAAAATAAGTAGAGCTTCTACAGCGAGGAACGAACAAGAAACTCGGTAAAACTTTATCCATTATAATGATATATGTTTTTACAATCTTAAGTAGTTAGACGGGTGGTAGAAGTCGGTTCGGCAGCTAATGTGGATATCACCAAGCTTCTTTGTCTTCTAAATAATTTTGTGGAGTTTGGTGCCACTGTATAGAGTTCACGAGGTACCGTATGTGGAATGCGTGTTCTATTGGTAGGTGAGCGTTTATTAGACGCCGCCGCAAGACTGGCGTCTTGAACGTAACACGGTTTGTATATACGAGTAGGTAATTATATCCTTATTATGTATGTACGCTACAACAATTACTCAGTGTGAACATTCATAGTAGACATAAGCTATTTATAACGGGACAAAGTCGTGGGAAGTTTCAATCAAAATTAACAGTTAAAGGCCAAATAGGCATATCTACACGCATTCTCTCTCTATACATCTATACACTGAAGACTTTGGATATTGTGATCTACACTTGTGTTTCATCCTTTGATGTTATATAACAACGATATCGAATACAAAGCCTACTCGACAATTCTCACCGTCGATCTTGTATCAAAGCCGGTTCAACAATAGAATCCTCAACTCTCTATTATATCTATTATTTCATATTGCTCAGGTGGAGACCTACAGTTCATGATACGAGTTTCGTTTCCGTAAGCTTCAGTGAGATTAACAATGTAAGCTTGTTTCGTTGTTGCTCTTACATTTTTGGGGACGGAACTATAGAAATAGATCTCGGAGTGACGCGCAGAATGTCAAACCGTTATAGATACAACGCTCCTATGGCACGCAGCACTGCAGTGTCATCCCGGCGATAATATTGCATATTTGAACATGGAAAAGTAGTTATTATTCATAACTGTTAGTACTTAGTATAGTGTAGTATAAGTACTTAGTTATTTGTATACATTTGGTGTCGTAGACTTTTTTTATAGATATTGATGTCTTCTATAAAACTATAATAAATTACTATGGTCTATTTCCAATAGTTTCCGCAGCGTACGCGATATAAATATTATTTATTAGGGTTTTTTTACTTCTTTGGTTAGATTATCGAAGTTTTCACACGGATCCCTAACTTTTTGAAAATATTATATAGCCTATGTTCATCGGGGATAACATAGAATTCTAATAGTGAAAGAATTTTCAATTCGGTTCTGTAGTTTCGGAATCTATTCAATTCAAGCAAATCTTTCCTCTTTATAAATTTATATTATCTGTATTATCTTATCCAAAAATAAACCATACTTGCATAATATTAACTCACACACTACCCCCGTACTAGAATTCCCTGTGTCGCAAGAAGCATGGACACACCCTTAAAAACAACAAATGAATACTAAGTAACGAGAACTGACGTTACTTCATCACTCCAAACATTTGTCGGGCCAGGGTTGGAAGGAGGCTATTGGCAACCAATATTAAGGTTACCAGGGCGCCAGACTGGCCCAACCCTACAATAGTGCTCAAACGTGCATACGTTGTGCATGAATGCAATGCTCTTGACTACCATCATATGAACCGCTTTAGTTTCAAGTCAAGGACAAATTGTGGATTTGGTATCGCGCATAAACATCTTGTGTGTAGTGGTGCCAGGCTTGTAGTGGCGTTATCAGGGTTGCAGTTGAAAACTCCGGCAAGGAAGTTGGTCACTATGTTTGGGTTTTTACTTACTTCACGTTTGAAGCCCTGGAGTAATGAAAGTACGCTGGAGGGATTCCTATTACAGGCTTTCGCTTTAGGAGAAGGTAATATCTAAATGGAATACACAGCATGGTGGTAGTGTACTCTCTGGTGCCTGTCTATACAGCTATTATAAATCTGTCTATAAACTCTTAATGGTGGCTTAATGTTCTGGCAGCTGTCTTTGAAAACTTGTAGCCACTCACCAGTCATGTATTTATCTTATTGTTATGTGAAATGCATGCGAGTATAAGCAAATAAATTCTAGATCTAAAGGGATACCTCCTTCAACCCCATTGTCACTGACCAACAAACACTATTGTATCAAGTATACATAAAATAAAAACCTTCTCCCGCCTTATTATGGTTGCAGGTTTAAACCAACTCTAGCGATAAACTCGACAATAAACCCGAAAACATTATTAGCGTCACAGGTTTATTTCATAAACCAGACTTTTCTATAGCAACATCGCCAAACCAGGCCCCGGCCTAGTTTAAACTGTGGTTTTTACCGCCATTTCGACTTTGACGTAAAATTGACAGCGAGAGTTGAGGACGGTGAGGTTTCAGGTTATGTATGTGTATTTTATTTCGTGTTGCATTGTATTGCTCGAAATTCTTTACTGGCTTGAAAATGGATATATATATATATATATATAAATATATATATATATAAGGAAAGAAACGAAGACATTACAATTATTTTACTGCGACGTGACGTGATATATCTACCGCCCGGATTAGCATAACATTGATGCATTTGTTGTTGGGAAAGGAACTTGTCGAAGAGGAGTTTCCTTACAAAATTTACAGACAGAACCACACGCCAGAAAGATTGTAAATTTCTTAAAATGCGACCTGAGCAGCCCCGAGGTAAATAAGGTATGTAAATAGGGCGAATTCTGTGGTTTTCATTTCATTCAACAATGTCTAAAGTTGTTAGTAGTAGGTGTATTTTATTTATCCACTCAAGATCTATTAGGTATTGTTTTCATCCGAGTAAAAATCAGAGAAATGGATTATGCAACCTACAAAGTGCATTATGTATGTAGGTATACCGACAAAATGTTTCTTACATCCTTACCTACTTACAAAAGCTCCATAGGTACCATGTATAAAGATACAGTGTGATACTAGTAATCTGTATGGTATTTCACAGCTATCTATAAACCAATACTGTTAAAAGACTAGGACAATAATAACTACTTGAGCTACTTCGCTTTGACAAGAAATTGGACAAAACACCATTTCCATTTATTGAAGAAGAACATGCTAGACAGCAATGCAACACATTACTAGAGTTGCTGCTGTCTTACTTGATGAATTTTTGTGTAATGAATTACTGCTGCACTCACTGTGTATACATATTCATATATATTCATCGAACCTGGCTCAATGATAACAACATTTTTCTTACAAGATTAGTGATTTACTAACAATAATTCCATACCATGTTTATCACATTATTTTGATTTCAGATACAATGTGATGCTAGAATCTGTATGGTATTATGCAGCTATCTATAAATAATTACTGCAAAAAGACTATGGGACAATAATAGAAGGTTTCATAAAGACTTGGGCTACTTCGCTATGACAAGAAATTTAGAGAGAGATACCATTTTGTGAAGAAAAAAGTGGTAGAAAACAATTGAACACATTCATACAGTAATTGTTGCTGGCATACAGGATGAATTAACATGTTATGTACTGCTGCTGCACTGTATTAATCTTTATCGAACCTGGCTCAATAATCATTGAGACAGATTATAGGAGAGCCCAATTCCAATTCTGTAAATGTGTTAAAAGTTCCAGTGACTTTGGGAGATATGTTTATGCCTACGAGAAGACTAAGTTGAGAAATAATTAATTACTTACTCAGGTTCTTTTGGTTCAGTTTGAAATAAATAAATTAAGACATGACTGTTTTCTTGTGTTTACTCATTTGTGAAGGTTACAAAACCCAGTTCTCATCTTAATTAGTTCATAAATAATTAATAATATTAATAAGTATAGTTAACTTAACATTTAAGATCTTATAAATCTTTTTAGGAGCAACTGAAGTCTACACACAATGATTATTTGTTTCATCTATCTACATACTTTAAACCTAATTACAAGCCAGTTTGAATATGAAATATGTACAGGGAACTGTAGTGATACCCGTAAGTTAGGCCTCAAATGCCTAAGCTAGGTGCCTATAATAGCTTAATAAGCGTTGATTAAATCTGACTATTTGACAGGTGAAAGGGCATCTGCACTCCCACATGTAATAAATCATGTTTGCATCATAATAGAAGAGCATAAGAAATGAATAAAACTTTATGTTTAATAATAAACATGTAGCATCAATTGTACAAGACATATTTTAATATTTATAGTTGTGAGCTTAGCCAAAACAAATTATATGGTAAATAACAGAAACAAAATACACTTTTAATAATTGTTTATTGTTATAAACACTGGTCTCAAAATTAGTAACCATAATAAATATTTAAGTGAAAATTTGTACACAAATAAAGTAAATATTGTAATTCTATTAGGTATCAATGTCTTCATAAACAGATACTCTTCTTCTACATAAGTCAAAGTAGGTACTTTGGCCGCTTCAATCACACTTTAGGTGGCCTCATTGAGGTCAACCTTTCCTATATAGTACCCATACTGTAGTGTTCTGGACTAGGTAGGAGCACTGAAATCACAATCAATGAGATTAGGATCTTAGACACCCATATATACACAGGTTTGATCTGCAGCAATCAACTGTAGGTAAGTGAGAAGCTGGAACATCCATGCATGTGCCCTGTTGACATATTATTCCAATATGATGACATATTCATCTTTTACTATTTCAACTAGTATTATATGCTCTTTGATTTCAACTTCGGAAACGCTTCATGCCTGTTGTAATTTTCCAAGTTATAAGAGAAAGTCTGCCATCTCATTTCACTAGTTCTGGTTTTTTTATTTCTGCCCGAGTTGAGCTTTCATCTTGTTCTCAATAGAACTCAACTCTCAACAGAAAAGATAGGTCTGTCCTTCGTCCTCTAATTAGTGATACGAATTAGACTGCGCTGCTTGCATTACAAGTTGTCGCATATGATCCTGACGTAAAATATGAATCAAGTGGATTACAGCAGACATTTTACTTTCGTCAATGTTAAACGATGTGTTTATTGACTCACTTTTTCTTCCTCTCAATTCTAGCACCATTTCTTTTTTACATTTCTTTGCAGAATTTGAAAACTCAACAAACCAAGAGATATTTGTATGCCGATAGAAAAGTTGTATACATAACTTCATATATAATTCAAAAAAATTGTTAAGGAAAACGTATACGTTCCGTTACATTTACTTCGTAGCTAAGCGTAAGATACTAGTTTAGGTATATCACTTAAATTTCCTTGATATATTAAGGTATTTATAGCCTGCTACCAAGCTAGAATTCATTTGCGATTATTTATCCGGATTGTCGTTTAGGAATTATGTATTGTTTCATACTTTTTCTTTATTTGTTTTTTAACTTTAAGTACATGTAAAAAGTATGGATGAGTAAATATGATCGTTTTGAATGAATAGTAATAAAAATGAATGAACAAAATATCTTATCTGTGGGAAAACTTGAGACTATGTGATCCTTCGATAGTTCGGCGACCATAATACGGATGTTTCTCTGACCGAGTCTAAACCAAAAGTTTCCATAGATCGAGACTTAGTAAACTGAGGTTTAAACCTTCAACCATAATAAGACGGCTCAAGTTTGTGATGTATCACACTGTCATTTTACTGTGGTGCGGTTCCGGTAGGAAGACCATTTGGAATGCTTCTTCTATTGTTTCGCAACAAAAACTCGGAATCATAATGAAATCGTTTCGGAGGGTGCACTCGCCCGCGGTTTGTATTAAGGAGAGTTTCTCATTGAGACATTGTTCTGTTGCCATTTGTACAAATTCTAGCCTTTATCGTATTTGTATGAGGTGGATATCTTATCATGGGATGCAATGAAAAAGTATTTAGCTGGTTGATCTAAAATATATTAAAAAATATTTTTTATGTTGTAAAAACGGCTTACTTACCATTTTCACTTAATACAAAATAATGGCGAATCAATAAAAATTGATGTTCATAAGTGCGTCTTTGATGCCTTAATGAAATAAATGATTTTGACTTTGACTTTGACTTAATAACAATTTAAAAGTGAAAAGCACCAGCAGTTTAAAGTTACAATGCCACGGAATTTTAAAACAATATGTATTCAAATAATCCCTATTTCTCGTAGCCACGTCAGAATTGAAAACGACTTTACCGATTTCATCCATCTTTGATTTTAGATTTTTAATACGTTGTAAAATAATAATAATAATATTTTATTACCAAAGAATACACCGAGAAAATACAAAAGATTACCAAAAGAACAAAATTTTTAACCTTAATAAAATAAACTAGATTTAAACCAATATCTTAAATAATATAAGAACTACTTATATAAGGTTCTTACGATAGAAAATAATGAGAAAAATGCGCAGATAATTAGAAGATTTAAGAAGACGGATGACACCGCGGGGCGCAGGTAGTTACTTATAAAAAACTTTGGAAAGAAAAAAACATCGCCTACAAAGAAGATTTGAACCCACGATTCCAGAATAATACTCTGTCACTTTGATATTAACGCTATACTACACGCCGATATCAAGTATTTTGTTTTCTTATCGTGATATCTTACGGAGACATTTTCATACAAAAAATTGATGCCCTCGTGCAAATGCAACTGTCTAAACAGTTCATACAGTAACATGGAAAATAGTGCACGTTCGACTTCACATATGACCACGTGAATCTAAAGTAAAAAATTAAAAGCACTATTTGGTTACAATAAAGCTGTGCACACATAAACTGTGTAACTTACCTGCTGCTGTCACCCGATATATCGATAGTCCTACTGACTATTTCATGTTATCCAAATATTCTATGAAATATTGACATCATTTCTAAATAACGTTTTACCTTGAAGGACAACACGGAACTCATTCCAGTCTATATTATAACTTGCCAAGAGGTTGGCGAGCTATTGCTTGGGTTCCGAAGCTGAATGCTAATAGCCAACGCATACTTTTTTGGTCATCATCAAAGAAGGCTTTCAAATGTGTAATGTTTGCTTAGATATATTTTTCTAAGGTAAATGAAATTTGATCGTTTGTTAAATGTAACAAACTAAATGACTAACGTAATGTTTATTTATATTGATTTATTTAGTTGGTCATCCAAGCTGTTGGATAATCCAACAGCCTATTAACAATTTTAAACAAATAGTTTTAGAAGCAAAGGGCCATTTTTTTACATATACAATATACATTATGTTGCCTAGATAGGTTAGTGGTTGTATTATATTGAAAAACAAAAGAAAATTCAGAAAATTCATAAAGTCCTGTGCAGTTGTCAACTCTCCATCGAATTGAGAACCAGGCTCCTTTAATGCTACATCTGGCCTGTCGTTTTGTATGGGTGTGAAGCGTGCACCACGAAAGCAGAGCTCCGTAAAAAAGTAGGAGCATTTGAAATGTGGTCTTACCGTTGCATGCTTCGCATCAGTTGGACGGATAAATTCACGACCGTAGAAGTTTCGCGTCAAATGGAAAAGAATGTCGAACTGATCCGGACTATCAAGCAGAAAAAGGTCGCCTACCTCGGACATGGACATGCATGTCGGCATGATCGGTATTCTCGCCTGCAGACCACCATGATGAGAAATGTACTCGGGAAGCGTAAATCAGTTAGACGAAAGATGTCTTCGCTCATGTCAGGGAGTGGACAGGGATTAAGTCCGTGGAGCAACTGTTCGGATTAGCGATTGACAAGGAAAAATTTAAGTAGCTGACTGCCACCTTCAGTAATGGAGAGGCACTTAAAGAAGGAGACGAAGAAGTAAATTCCCTCAAAAAGATAACTGTTGCCCGCATTCACCGGTTGTACTCGTAGTAATAATTAATTTCCTCAAGATCCCGGAATTCCAATGGGAATGTTAACTTGTTCCATTTGGTCACACAGACGCACACACAGTGTTTTATATAGATTTTTGTAAATTAACAGCCGCCGGCGTTCTTAACTTTTATTTGCAGTGTCTCTGGCAGATCGCAAAGGGCGCTTGCGAGCGCACAAGATGGCGGTTTTGGCGGGCAATTTGAACTTTCGTTTCGTGTCCCTACATATTACTATACTCGTAATAATATTAAACGTAGTTAATTCTCAAGTACATTGTACACAGTAAAAAAGTCTTGTATATATACCCCATATTGTAGGCCACTATTACCCAGTTTATTGCAAGTATTTATCCTCATTCCACATGTATCGTAGTAACTTTAAAAATACATAATTTAGTCAAAACGGCTTTGTACGAAAATGTGTCCTTCAATGTGTAGAAGTTATTAAGTTGTAAACTATTACGCCCGACTGATGGATGGACAGAATGATCTAATAAGGGTTCCTTGCAGTACCTTTTACGTAATTCTTATTATAGACATTGAAGTATTGATTGGTGACGATCGTACCGCTACAACTCGTACAGTGTGAAATCACCTTACCATTTATATTTCCTTTTCAGTTCACCTTTTGTTCTCTTGTATGCTAAAAGTAAGTTTTATTCGTCTACAAATTAAAGTTAGGAAGGAGGAAAGGCGGGCAGTTTATTTGTATTGGCTTGGTTTGGATAGCTTCTACACAAAAAATGCTTGGTTTCTTTGTATTTTTGGTAATTTGGCGGGATTTGTCACTAATGAACGAAAGCTACCGACACATACGCTCATAAGTAGCATAAGAGCATGACGTTATTGTCCAATAGTTACTGTATGGTTACGACAAAGTCATCCTTTAACGTATTTCAACTCTATATGACATACTTACATACTCGCTGGCGCGACCCAAGAAGGGTCTTGGCCTCCGATACAAGAAGGCCATCGGTTTCATTCTCGCGCCACCTTCTGCCAATCACCAGCTTGGAGTTCGCACAATTCCGACTCCACGGCGTAATACTGCCAGTAATATATGAGCCTGCTGTCAGGCCGGCGGCAGCTAGGAACTCTCCAAGACAAAGTTTTTTGACATTGTGATCCTCCCCTACTCTCTGTTCGTATCGCATCTAGCGAAGTCTCTGCGCCTTAATCTCTCCCGAGAGGTCATGACGATGATTATGTATGACTTATGAACTTATAATTGTGTCACTGTATCACTTTAATACCTAATACATTCCCCACAAAGCTTAATTAGCCCAAAGTGAATTCAGGGACGAAAAGCTAGCTCATCCTATCTATTGGGGGCACAAAAAACAAATTATACAGAAAAGACGTAATTTGTTACACTTCAAAAATTAGTGTTGAATTAACAAATTTGTATCCGAATTTAAAAATGAAATACAAGATTTTGCAGCTCTGTTGTTTGATATCTAAGCTAAAACTCTTCACAAAATTTCTATTCGTATTCCAAATTATGTCGAGCGTCTCCAACAAGACCGAAGTTCTTAATGAGTTGGGATTTATATAAAAGTTATCTAATTACAGCTTCCAAAAATAGACTAGACAGTTGATGATTACTTTGAAATCACCAACGCATTTTAAACAAAAACTGTAATATTTAATAGTATCTACAAATCGATATTACTTTAATTATTGCAACTGTCATGGCCAGTTCTGCTATAAAATTGACTGGCTGGTTGATGCAGCTATAGTAGTAGCAACACTGACTTCAGAGCCGCTAGTCCCATACTCGATCCTCGGACTCCTCGGTCTCGCTTCAAGAATAGCTCTCACTTCAAAGTAACTAAACTAAATGTTTCTTTATATTGATACAAATTCCAACCGCAGCCAGCATTTCTTGAAAAGTTCATAACGAGGGGAAAGCTCGCGAGTTCATTAAGTAGTTGGTGGCTTTTTGCATTACCGGTATCAGTAGAAACAGTGCATTCGGGCAATCAGCTCGAGTTACGTCACAAGCCGAGTAAAGCATACGTACTATTATGTAACTTGCTCTACTTAAAATCACTGCCAAATTTTGGACAAGAATACTCTGAGGATATTTGACTTAGGTGGTGCCTTATAAGTCTAGCCTAACAGTATGCGTTAACAACGGAACACTCAGGGTCACGACATAAAACTAGAACGGCTTTACCGATTTGTGTAATTTTTATTTATTTAGATCTCCCTGATACAGAGATGGTTTGGAAATATATAAAAACATCAACAGCATCCATAATCACGCAAGTGAAAGCGCGACGCGCAGCGAGTGATCGATAAATACCTATATGATTTCTTTTCCTGGCTGACAACAACGTAGAGCTTAAACTGGTGTGGGGCAATAAACTTTTATATGTTGCCAGTCATACAGGATTCCTTTAATGTAGTAAGCATCCAATAAGGGTTTTTGGAAATTTCACAAATAAGAGGGTGAATTCAATTTACGTCTGTGGCTTTGAATCCAAAAGTTCTCCTTGAATATATTATGGAACAACTATGTTTTGGGTAGAAGCTGGCAGAAGGAAATGCACAATACACCCCATGCGGTACGTCAGTGCAGGACTCATAGCCCCCAGATAGAATAAGAATCTGTCACTCGGACTGGCCCGTTACATGTCCATCACACAACTGAACTCAAGGAATATTTAACTCTCTACCGAGAGAAGAAGTGTAACTGCCATACAGACATAAAGCGAATGACACTGATACTATTAGCGTTACAAAATCCGCACGGAATGCTAAGGAACTAACTTTAGCGCGAATTTTAAATATCCACCCCATGCTTTTCTATTTTATTTTATTTTTTTACCTATCAATTCAGTCTGCGGATGGCACAATGTTAAAACATAATTTCGCCTCATGAAGTAGGCAGAACCTTATTAGGTGAGTAAGTAGGTACTTATGTTATAGAAATAAAACAATTTTTAAGAACATTTATGTATTTAATTCATAAATTTATTAAAGTTTAACTAAGTAATGGACAAAAGTTTAAATATATCAAATGTAATAAATTATTTGTTGGAGGCAAAGTGTCCCGAATGCTGGCAGCATTTCCACGTTGAATAGCTATGCAAATTTTCTTTGCAAAATATGAGCCAGCATTCTGTTCACCTGACGCTTCAACCAAACGTTTGGCCAAGCCCTGAAAATTTTGTACGCGCCACTTAGAGAAACTTTCTACCCCAAACGGCACAAATGTGTAACCTCCACCGAGATTGGCATATTTGCATCGTTTAAAGGTTTCGGCATTTTCACTGCCACACCAGCCTGAGCGTAAGTTTCTGGACTGACTTTGTTTCGTTCTTGTCTGTCTGGAAGTCTGGACTGTCAGCATTTAATGCATCAAACAGCTGGACGAATTTGCTTAAAAGTGTAGCTGTGGCGAAGACTTCTGAAGGAAGTAATAATAATAATAATAATGGTATATTTACTAATAGATTACATTGAACCTTAAAACTAATATACAATCTATGAGATATTTTACGAGTACAAAACTAGTTAGGTTGAATAGTGCACTTGCGAGCCCTGCACTAAGTATGGAAACTTGTATCGCAGGCACCCGCGTGTTTCGCTTTACCGATAGTTATGACAAGGGGTGGTGCGGTGACATAATTACAACATTTGCGTAGGCGAAAGATTTTCGGTTGTTTTAATTAATGTGAATATTATAATATATATGTATATGTATATACCTAAGAAGCTAAAAATATACTTTGTCTGGAATTATGAGAAAAGGGTACGATTATTAAGAATGTATGTGTGTGTGTTTGTTTATAAGTGTGTGTGAGGGAGAGAGTGACCAGCAATTTATTTTAATATTTTAAGTAGGTTTTCAGTTTCAGAGTAAGTGAGTGAAAGTAAATACTGTTTTAGTATTATTTTAGCCTGTCTAGTGGTTTTATCACGAATGATACATCGTGTTGTCATTTTATTGTAAATATATGGAAATCTAAAGTCTGGAAGACGTTGTGCAAAAGCGGTATTTACTTTAGGTTCAATGGCACGAGGTAATCTTCTTTTGGGTGGCCCAGTCGGAGTCTGTGAAATAGTATGCCTATGCACAGCGAGCGTTATCTTTTGAATGTATAATTGACGAACACTTAAGACTTCCGCCTCAGAGTATATTTTATCCGTAGGATACCTATACGGTCTCTTATACATAACTTTTAGGACCGCTCTCTGCGCTCTCTCCACTTCCACCATAGCAGTAACTCCAGATCCTCCCCAGGTGGTGATGCAGTAGGAGAGTATTGACTCGCACAAGCTTACATACACAAGGTGAAGGATTCGTGCCTTTGCACAGTTTCGCAGAGCTTTCATGACATATATTAACTTACGGACTCTTTTTGATAGGATTGAGATCTGTTCCTTAAACGAAAATTGTTCATCGATCATAACTCCCAGGTATTTGATAGATGAGGCTCTTAAAATTAAGTCACATTGGCAAGGGCCATCAACACATGAGTGGATTTGGAGCTTAAGCTGAGAGTCAGGTTCTGATGCCTTAGTTTTGTAAAAACAGAGGTATTTTGTTTTTTTGAGATTTAAGGTGAGTAGGTTTTTATCTAACCACCGCTTTAAATTATTCATCCCAGTTTCTGCCTTCTGGAAGACTGACTTCCAAGTTTTTCCATGGAACAAGGCTACCGTGTCATCCGCATAACAGATGAGTTCAGAGTCCGTTTGATTTGCCAGATGTATGTCTTTTATGTATAGAATAAAGAAAGTTGGACCGAGTACGCTACCTTGTGGCACGCCAAAGCAGATGGGTAGCGTCTCACTAACCGTTTCCCCAATTTTTATACACTGACTTCTATGACTTAGGTAGCTTTTTAACCATTTCAGTGGTAGTCCTCTAATCCCAAAAAGCTCAAATTTCTTTAATAGAATTTCCACTGAAATGGTATCAAAAGCCTTGGCCAGGTCCAGGAAGACTCCAATAGTTTTATTACGAATGTCCAGACTAGATGATACTTTCCTAGATAGAAGCTCAACTGCATCTTCCGTCGATTTGCCTTGCCTGAAACCGTACTGCTGTCCTGATATCAGGTTAAATTTCTCTAGATAAGCTACGAGACGGTGATTCACGATTTTCTCAAGTATTTTAGAGAACGTGGACAGGAGCGATATTGGCCTATAGTTTTCAGGAAGGTTCTTGAGTCCACCTTTGTGAATTGGTGTCACAGTTGCTACTTTCCACTGCTGAGGAAAAATACCCGTCATTAGGCTGTTGTTGAAGATGTGTGTCAATGGAACCAAAATTTCATGTTTTATTTCTTTGATCAGAGATGGCTTTATTCCATCACAACCCGGAGCACTATCTTTTTTCAATCGGTCAATAAATCTCGCTACTTCAAATTCATCCGTAGGCTGGAGGTAGAAGGAGTTAGCCGATTGAGAGCTTATGAAATTGGTCTCAGCTGCAAGGGCTGTTTCCGTTGTGTTATGCGTTTGGAGCAATTGGTTGGTGAGCTGGGAGCCTACGTTTGTGAAGTATTCGTTACAATAGTTTATTGAGCCTTGACAACTAGGCTTACAGTTTAAGAGTTCTGTTGCTGGAGACTGTCTGGACGGACTGTCGATGATAGTCTTTATAGATTTCCATAGTCTTTTAGGTTCGTGCTTATTGGATTCTAAGTCATTACTTTCGTGCTCCTGTTTAAGCCTTTGGAGAAGGTTAATGAAAAAGTTCCTGTAGCGGTGATAAACAGTTTTTTTGATGGGGTCGTTAGGGTGATTTCTCATGTCTTGATGTAGTTTATCACGATGCCTCATACAGCGAATAAGGCCGGGGGTGATCCATGGCTTTAATGCGAATTGGGATCTGCTGATTCGCCTTTTGCTTGAATGCTTGCTGATTGCTGACGTGATTATATTTTCGAACTTTTCAACCGCAACATTTACATTTGCCTCGTTTATTACACTATTCCAGTTTGTTTGCCGTAGTTCCTGACCTACTGCTTTATAGTCGGTTTTTATACAGAATCTATTCCTTTGTTGTTTGCTATTATAGATTTTAGTCGACATCCCCATTATTGCTATATTGTGATCGGTTACATCAGTCTGACAGATTGCCCCTTGTATTTTTCCTTGGGTGCCTTTTATGAAGATATGGTCTAGGCATGCACTGCTCATGTCTCTTGTAATGTTCGTAATTACCGGCCGTAAGCCTAATTCTGACATCATACAAAGGTATTCATTTCCCTCTTCGTTCAAAGGGCTCATTATGTCTATATTGATGTCTCCAGCTACGATAACTGGTGCACCAGACTTTAATTCCTCCAATGTACGGCTTAACGAGTTACAGAATTTCTTTATATTTGTAAAGGAGGGAGATCGGTAAATGCTGAAGATGGTTAGCGTATTTGGGATTTCGATTTTAAGGCACTCGGCTTCCTTGACTTCTATTTCAGTAACTATAACATTTAGACTTTCCTTTATATAAATAACTACTCCCCCGGCTTTGATGTGAATTACCTTTGCGCTGATGCTATCATATCCCGGTATTTGGCCTATTATTGGATTGCTGCCAAGCCAACATTCCGTTAAAACCACTATGTCTATGTCTAAGCTAAGTCGTTTAAAAGCTACTAGGAACTCACGAAAGTTCTTGTTTATACTTCTTATATTTAAAACAAGCAGTTTGAAGTTGTATATGTCCGTTAGGTATTCTTTACAGTCTTCTATCATGTGGAAAGTCTGACAATCAATGGTAAAAGCCTTATCAATATCATTTACAGTATCCACGTCTAGGTTTGCCATTACCATATTAATATAAACAAAAATATTATGTGGACAAATTGACTGTCAGTTCTAGAACTTTGATAGATAGGTTGTGTAAACTTTGGTGGTGAGAATTTAGCTGGTAACGATGTATTTATGCAGGTGTGTTTGTCTTGAGGTGCCAGAGTGTGAGAAAAAAGGTGTGAGTTGGTGTAGTGTGAGTAATTAGTCAAGGTTGAAAAATGTGTGCGTAAGAGATAAAATACAATTTTAACTAGTGAATGAGGGTTCCAGATTAGTATGAGAAGTTATACAAAACTGACTAAATTTTTTACGAACTTGTTGTGAAGGAGGCTGCAGCCGCGTGACCCACGCGCTGGTCGAGGTCAAGACTTGATTGGACGAGAAACGCAGGTTTCTTTTCAGACTGACGCACGTAAATTGCACCGTTTCGAACCCAACAGAAACGAAAGTTGTGCAGCTGGGCGCGGGTTCTTGCTTCCTTAAAGAGTGCGCGGTTAACCTTTGACAGTCTTTCATTGAAGTATAGTTTCTTGGAGGTGCCTTGTGCCACGATGTCAGATGTTAGATTGCGCCTAGACTTGGCCGCTTGTAAAAGTTCATCTCTCTTCGAGCGGCGGAGTAGTTTGACAACTATTGGTCGCGGCATCCAGTCCTTGTTTAAGCCTTTCGGGGGGCTTTTGGGCCCAACTCTCATGACGCAATCAATGTCGGCTGCAGATAGCTCGACACCTATGCGTGATGCCGTGACAAGTGCAATATGTTCTAGGTTTTCGCTATCAGCCTCTGGTATCCCTGAAATTTCCATCTCGTTACGCAGGTTATTCTGCTCCTGGATATTTAATAGTGACTGCAAGTTGTTAAGGGACCCTTCCAGTACAATTATTTTGGTATTTTGGTCAACAATTTTGTTTTCCAAAACTTCTATGCTTGAAGCAAAAGTTTGAGGCATCGTAGTTAGCTGCTCTTTGAGTGAGTGCACATCTTGTCTCAGCAAGTCAATGGCCTTATTTTGTTCTTGTGTTTCTTCTCTGAGATATCTTACTTCGGTGACTAGCTGTGATATGTTATCAGAGTCCGAGTTGCTGCACGTAGGGAACGGAGCAGGAGGTTGCTTGCGACTGCCCCGAAGCGTATTTACCCGGTCTAAGGTAGTATTTGCACGATCCGTAGTGTTATACGTGCTGTTCAGGGAGCCTACGGGGCTTCCAATTGGGGTATGTGTATTGTCCCCCTTGGGTCTGGAGCAAGCACACAGGGGGCAAACCCAACGGTCTCTGGCCTCTTGACTAAGGTTTGAAAAGGTATTTCTATCCATGGCAACACATAAAAGGTCGTAAGTTTCTTGGCAGTTGCTGCATTCCAGGAAGTCCAGGGATTGGATGGCTTTGCCACATCCACTGCATTTTGTTGCCATTTTATCCACAACAAAAAGTACGAGTGCAAAAAGATATTCTTCAGACGAGGTTTGAACCCTGAGCTCACACAATCAGCTGATTCCTTCGCTACGGCTTACCACTGGGCTAGTGATCCGATAATGTCAGCGTCGAAATTATGCAACAGTTCTCTGTGTTAGCAAGTATATGAGTAACATCCGAGACGTATTTTATTATTCTGACGGTGTGTAAAAAATAAGGGTATTTATTTTTAGACAACTTACGGTTTTTGTCTATAATCACTAATTGCACGGTTTTAGACGCCAATAAGTTATCCCAGTGGCACGTTCACTTTGTTGCGCAACTTTACACAGCTATTCCAACAAGATTTGGTTTATTTTTATATCGAAAAAGGATTTTTTGTTGAGGACGATTTGCCGTATGTGTTTACTAATTGCCGCACCAACGATGAATTGAAATTAAACAAAACAATAGAAGTTTAAGTACCTGCTACATATCAATTTGAATAAGCTAATATAGGGCTTTTATTTGAATTAAAGGTATTTTTATATATTTCTACATGAAACCAACATATTAGTCTGTAGAAACAATTGTATTATTTATAAAATATTCATAGATTTGATTTTTTATTGTTTTATTTTAAACACATATCTACTACTATTGCTTTACTAAAACGTAATTTAGGCAGGACAGTGACTTAATGATAGATGTGTGTACGTGACTAAGTCTTTACTCACGACTATGTCTATAAAAATCATGCATAATTGAAACTATAAATATTTACATATACATATTATCTTGTGAAATGGCAAATGTTCAACACGTACGACTACACTTATAAAGGAAAAATTTCAAATTTCAAATTTCAAATCATTTATTTCGACACAAAAAAAGTATTACACAGTTATGGTGAATCCATAGCCTCCCGAACTAGTATACACTGTGTTTCAGGAGACAGTGGCTTTTCTTATTCAAGAGCTATTTTATTTTATGTCGTACATGAATTAATTTAATAACAACTATTTTATTGTTTATGTTGGCATGCAGGTGTGTGCAAGCAAACATACATTGCACACATACATTCACCACACACACATAATATGTCACGAACATACACGACACTCACATACACAACTCACAAATACACAATACACACACATGTATGTGTGTGTATTGTGTATTTGTGTATTTGTATTTGTTAAAAATATAAATTTGCTAACATATTTTCAATTCCCTCATAATCGTAAGTTTTAAGCCATGTAATAATATTATTTTTGAATTCGTTATTATTTGATTTTTTAATATGCTTTAATTTAAATGCTTTAGTTAATTTGTTATAAATCTGTGGAACCACTACATCGAACTGCTTCTGAGCAAATCTCGTTTTTACTCCTTTAGTACGAATTCAATCTACTCTTTTTTCTGATTCTGGTATAGATGGTACTACCATTTTATGAAATCGACGGAGACCTTCGAATATGAATAGCTTTCGTACAGTTAAAACGTTAGCTTTTTCATATACTGCCGTAGTTGGATGTCGGAAAGGTAAGTAGAGTAAAACTTTCAGGACAGCGCGCTGAGCACGCTCTACTCTGATAATGTGAGTTTTTGCAGCACTACCCCATGCGCATATGCAATACCTAATGAGGCACTCACAAAGAGCTTTATATGTTCGAATCAGCAGTTCTAAATCTGCAACAGTCCGAAGTGATTTGAATACATAGATAAGTTTCCTTATTCTCGACGCTAATGACACAATATGGTTGCTCCAGTTTAGATTTTCATCTATGGATACTCCGAGGTACTTAATAGTATTGACCCGTGAAAGAACAGTGCAGGTACACTGTGTGGGGCTGGAAATATTACGGTTGCATGGAAAAGAGTGAATTTTTAGACTGGGAGATTTAGGACTGCCAGCTTGTGTTATACTGTAACACATATATTTTGTTTTGGCTGTGTTCAGTGATAAGAGACTGTCTTCTAACCACCTCGTTACTCTAGAGAGACACGTCTCAGCTAGCTCTATAACTTTTCGCCAGGTTTTGTCATGAACGAGTAACACCGTGTCATCAGCAAACATTAATAAGTCCAGGCCGGGTAGGGTAGTACCACAAAGCTCATTTATGTAGATGAGAAAGAGCATAGGTTCTAGTGTACTACCTTGTGGAACTCCATAGGTACACGAAGAACTATCGCTTTCATAGTCCTCAACCCTTACAGTCTGTGTTCTTCCGGAGAAATAATCTGAGAACCAATCCAATGCTATTCCTCTGATACCAACATTTTCCATCCGTGTCAATAAAATGGGAATGGAAACGGTATCGAACGCTTTCTGGAGGTCCAGAAAGACTCCCACACACTTGTTTCCCTTGTCCATGTAGGAGATTATTAATGATGTTAGCGTCAGGACTGCATCTTCAGTAGACTTGGCCTCTCGGATTCCGTACTGATTTTTGCTCAAAAGGTTATTTTTTTCTAAATACCGCATAACTCTTCCCTTAACCAGCTTTTCCAGAACTTTAGAAAGCGTAGATAGAAGAGAAATAGGTCTATAATTAGAAGGACTAGATTTATCGCCAGCCTTGAAAATAGGACACACGATAGCCTTTTTAAATAGAGATGGGAAAACGCTTGTCTCAAAGCTTAAATTACAAATAAATGAGATTGGCTCTACCAAAAAGGGAAACGATGATTTTAGAAAAGCTGTAGTAATATTATCCCAACCGGGTGCACTACGTGATTTAAGTTTGAAAATAACATATTTAACTTCGAATGGATCCGTAGGCATGAGAGACATAGATTGGCTCGGCGAGTTTGATGTTTTTGCAAGAGTAGCTAATTGCTTTTCAGTAGTGTTCATCATATTCAAGGTTTTATGGGCTAGAGTTCCACCAATAGACGTAAACTACGTATTAACTTTGTTAAGGGAATCAATCGGGTTTTTTGTGATGTTTAATAAATCGCGTGATCACCTTTGCCTGATTAAAATTGCAAACTTCCTTTACAATCTTCCAAGTTTCTTTTATATTTCCTTGATTTTTTATTAATTTCCTTTTATAATATTCCTTCTTTAGATTTCTAATTATATTGTTACATAAATTTCTATATTTCATATATTTTTCTTTTAATGTATCATTATTTGGTTTCTTCTTTACGTTCATGTGCAATCTGTCTCTTTTTCTTATGGATCTTACTATACCTCTAGTTATCTAGGGCTTAAGAGGTTGATTCCTTTTCGTCACTGCCCTAATTTGTGTGTTTATATTGATTAAACTAAGAATTTTACTAGTAAATATCTCTGTGGCTAAATTAACGTTATTTAGCTCAAACAAATCCTGCCAGAGTCGTTAATTCCTTTAAAATTTACACTTACTTTTTTGTACGTAATATAGTTTTTGGTCAGTTTGGCATTGTCAATATAAAGTATTATAGGTGAGTGATCTGTTAATGGTTGTTCAAATACAATAGTCCTGCAGGAACCCAGAGTTTTTACCATGATATGGTCTATGCACGTGTTGACTCTAGTAGGAAGGTTTACTCCTTGTCTGAGTCCATGCATGGCCATTACGTTTAAATAGTCCTGAGCTGAAGCGGAAAGATTGCCTGACAATATGTCAAGGTTGATATCATCAGCGAAAATTATATTTTTACTAGAAATACCACCCAAAATACTATCTACTGACTCTAAATACTTATTAGCATTGCGAAAACTGGGTAAGAACACACAATTGTATAGTCAGGAAAAATGTTCAGAACAAGACAATTGCCATCTGAAAATGAAGGCTCATAAGAAGCAACATCTAGTTCGTGTCTAACATAAGCCACAACACCGTCGTTTTGATTCAGGCTGTTCCTTGTCCAAAATGTATTATAATTATCTAAATTCGGTGGCGGGTTCATACAACTTGTCCAGCATTCCGTCAATAAAAAAATGTCTATTGTCATATCAATGCTAGATATTAAAGCAGCAAACAAATCAAAATTACAGTTGATACTGCGTATATTCACAGTAAAAACAGATAATGAGTTCTTATTTCTTATATTATAATTTAACAGTCTACAACATTCAGCATTAGTGCTGAGAGATAAACATTCTATGGCAGCCGTTTTATCAACTTCTGTAATTATAAAAGAGTTGTCATCCATTATTTGCAAGAAAAGTACTAGGGTGTATTTGAAATAGGTGCATTATTTGAATTTTATAGATAAAGATAATAAAAATATATTGATGGTTATATCCATAAAACGATGTTAATGTTAAGCTTGTGCGCTTGAGATCAGGAAAATATATAGGTAAATGTATTTTATTAATCAACTTTCTAATATTTTTTACTATTATGTAGGGAAGTAATTCGAGGTTATGTGCAGTGCAAGTGTGTGTATAGTGTAGGTATGTGTACAAGTTGTGTATAAATGCAAGTTGGTGGAAATATTGAATTTTACAATATAAATAGTTATAACATGCTCCGAATTTGTTACAGAACATACTGTTAACTAAGCTTATGTAATTAACAGTGAAGCAGACATACAGAAAAACATAACATAAAAGTATTGAATAACATACTAATATAAACTTATTTAGTCATTTAGTTTTTAGGTTTTCTAGTCCATCCTCGTTGTCGACTCTTATGAGTGGGGCTCCATCTAAACGCCTCAGATAGATTTTGCCTCGCGACGCCCAGCAGTATTTAAAGCCGTGGCCTTTTGCAAACTCTCGGGCTAGAAAAAAAAGCTTTTTCGCCTGCGCAGTAAGGCTCTCTGACACAAAAATTGGCTTCGGTGGGCCTTCAAGTTTTAAGTTAGAAGTGCTGAATTTGCTTGTAAAGTACTTCTTGTTGTACGCCTTGACGGATTCTACAATTCTCTCCTTTAAAATGACAGTTTGAAAATTACGCAACAATGGGCTGGCTTTTCTCACTTTTAGTATTTATCCGGTAAACGTCA
The DNA here is from genome assembly GCA_917880725.1 of Selenia dentaria. Classification (NCBI taxonomy): domain Eukaryota; kingdom Metazoa; phylum Arthropoda; class Insecta; order Lepidoptera; family Geometridae; genus Selenia; species Selenia dentaria. Next base: position 36,020,720 of record OU862883.1, read on the forward strand.
CGGACTTCATTGGCTTGTAGTGTAACATTGAGTGCATTCCCAACTTTCTGAACTAAAGTTAGTAAGTCTCCCTTAGTCTCGACAATTTTTTTGGAATCGTTACGCACCTCTATGCTGGAACTACGAAGGCTACGCTCCATTTGCTCCATTCTAGTTTCTAGGGACTGTATATATTTGCGGTCTGCTGATTTTTCCTGCTCCAGGGTACTTATTCTTGTGACCATCTCATCGTACTTTTGACCAAGAAACTCTATGGAATTAGAGATTTCTTTGTTTTGCTCTGTATGAGTATTTATACCACCCTGTACACGGTTCATGAGGGCTGTAAATTTGTCATCTTGTTGCTTCCGAAGCAAAGAAAACATGTCCAGAATTTCTGCTCTGCTGATGTCATCACCTCCCTCCCTCTTGCGTTTGCGCATAGCGATATTGGGCTCACTCGTAGCATGTTCGCGAGAGATAATAGGAACTGCAATAGTATCACCCTGCGGCGGCACATTATTTATATTAGAGTCCGACTTACAGTGAGTGCGCGGTGACCGTGCGGGAACGGCCAGTGCATGCGGGGGGGGAGTGACTGAAAGGCATCGTGGCGGGTCGAAGGCGGCGGGCGGCGCGCGCGGTGCGGTTGCGGCTAGCGCAGTCAAGCGGCCAGTACCAGGCTAACAGAGTGCTAAGGCGGCGCACGTAGGCAGCGGTTAGGTGCGCGCTGTCTATGTGTGTGTGCAGAGCACGTCAATCGGTAGCAGGTGCAGTGTAGAGGTATAGCGATCACTCACCGATGTGGCGTTCTTGCACCCTCCTATTATTGCGCACTATTTTCTACTTAGCGAAATTTTGAGTTTAATTTAAATAAAATCAACATGGGTCTAGTAAAAACACATCTGCTCTGTACAGGGGTCCGAGGGAGAAGCCCAAATAAATGTGCAATATCTGTTACAAATAAGTATGAAAGCTATATTTATGCTTCTGTGCCTCCACCATAGAGTTTTAAAATCTCAAACCCTTATTAGAATATTCTGTCGTTCTTTCGTTCTTTCACTTCACTTACATCTGGTCGTGTTCCTTTGAGAGCCAAAATCGATCGCGTCATTTGCATAGCCGCCCAACCGTTACCTTTCAAACTCGCAATTATCATAACTGAGCTTGGTACATCATCGATTACGTCACAGCTCACGCTCACGCCACGACTACAACACTCGGGGATGGAAGGTTTTGGACTTGCGGTCGTTGTGAGCTGTTACTGTCAAAATATCAAATAGGTTTATGATTCATTCGATTTAATTGAGAGAAAATATGACGCGCTTTTTGCGACTTTGTGAGTGTTCTATTTGGGTTGGGCATTATAGGTATTCATCCTAAAGGAAACACAAAACCGGGGCACGACAGTCGTATGTATTGGCGGTGTTTACTGGAATGCACCATTAGGGTCGATTTCGGCTTAAAAAGGAACACGCCGTAAATAATATTGAAGTAATATTGTTCAACCATTTTGTGTTAAGTATGATTATTTTAAGCTTATTACAAGACGCTCCTGATTTATGATAGTTTCGTAAAAGGTGGGAGTAGGCCCCGTTGTGTCATCCATCAGCCCACAAGCAATAGTAATTACATTACTGCAATCTGACTAGAGAAAAATAGGACACATGGTAGACGAAGGTACAGGCACATAGTACCTATATGATCTTATTATAGGTATCACATGGAGATCAAAGTTAAATTACATGTTTTTAAGTAACTGTAATAATAATACCTACTGTAGAATTGAAAACGAGAGTAGGTACCTAACTATGCTATCAGTTATTCAATATAAGCAAGATAAAGCATATATGAGCATAAAAATATATATGATTAACATACCGTTCAACATTCGTTTTACCAGGCTTAGGGAAACGGTGAAATTAGACCACACCAGCTTGAACAGGAGTTGCTCCACATTTTGCACATTTTCTGTACATGTCCTTAGACATACTTAGATTTTATAAGTTTTTAAACTATCACGATCACTTTTGCAAGAGACAACATTAGAAAAGGGATATTTACCGTGTAATCCATTTTATTTCAGTTCTTGATTTATATTCCCGACAACATGGAATTACACGGTAAATATCCCGTTTCTAATGTTACTAATACTTGGACAGTTCTGCGGAAGCTTAAATTAAAGGAGGGTCACTATAATAACATGAAATATCCACGAAAATACGAAATATCAGCAATTTGAAACTAATTTATAACGTAAGCAGTGTTGTCAACCCACATTTTGGAAAATTGGTAGATTAAGTCCTAAAAGTCGGTAGAAGTTAGTAGAATGTCATGGGAAACTGGGTTCTCCGTTCTTGGTTTTACATTTCCTGCACAATTATCCTACTAGCTAGAGCTGAGCTAATCTCAGAGTCTTTTGCCGGTTACTAATAATACGAGTAGCTACTGACCGTTGACACCGTTAAACTATTATTATTAACCGGCAAAACTCACGTTAGAGATCGAACACTTTGACTCCGTGTTTCATCTCCGCCATTATCATGTAATTCGCCTCTATTTAGTTATTACTGTTTAATATATTCAAATTAAAGTTCTAAAATATATATTTTTATTGAAAGTCACAACACAACAAAACAAAATAAAATCACACGTAAAAGTAGTAGATTCAACTTTAACATTTTCAAATAAATTACCTCTGTGGGATTGCCGCAATGCCGCCAGTACCACGTATATAAATTAGAAAACAAGCTAAGATTGGTCGGTTATGGAACAATGATCAGCATCATTATCAACGAACGACATACACAGAATCAAGTAAACCAACGAAATTGTAGTCAAATTTCCATGCACATACCATGAGCAGTTGACACCTTCGTTTCGTGAGATTTACCTGTGGGTCTAGCACGTAAATCTGCATAAGTGTAACATAATTGTACTGTCAACATTATCAACTGTCACGCGCTGTTAATGTTCTTTATTTTTAGTGAATGCTCACGTCCACGTCTTTGGTTTTTACTTTGCTCGCATCCTGTGCAGAAAGTAGAAACCAAAGACGTGGACGTTACTGGTTCTGTTACACGCATAACTAAGTTTCATGTCAAAGTTATTTTCAATAAGACGTGGTATCGAAAATAGGTAGATTTAGGGCTTCGGGTGGTAGATAGGTAGACTCAAGCTAAAATAGGTAGATCTACCTATAAGTCGGTAGATATGACAACACTGAACGTAAATGTTCAAATTGAATTTGATCAATTTGCTGACATACAATTCGAGTGTTGCAAGATGAATAAAAAAATTGGAGCAAGTTTTATAATATTGTTTTTAACAAAAATGTTAGCATTTTTTATGTATTTTGTACAACAAAAAAAAAGGTAAAAGAATAAAACATATTATGAAACGTTTGGTGGCAGTAAAATATGTATTTTATTGAAAATAGTACGGAATATTTTTTTATGGAACGAATTTGCTTCCCTATAAACGTTCATATTTTATCGCTGTAGCAGTACATACAATTCCGCTGCACACATCTAAATTTTGCTCGTGTGTGCAATGGTAAAATCTCGTAGATACAGGATACCTCCCCTTGACTGAACTGCCGCGCGATTATTTAAGAGCAAACGTCGTTGCATATTTGACATCATCGGTGAAACAAATGAAGAGATAACAAGAAACGTTGGAAAAGCAACCTTATGTACAAGGGCGATATCTCATAAAGTATTTGACATCGGTGATAGAATCATTACAGAATCGCACAGCAGATCAGAGGCCATAGATTTCCGAAAAAGTATTCGTACTATAAGTGTCAATACGTCACGCTTCGGCGCACAAACTATGAGGTGTCTGTGTCACAGTTGCCCTAGATAAATGACAGTTTCTACAGTTTCACATGAACTTCACGTTACGTTACACTTACGCAGATATTTGTGCTAGACCCCCTGAGCCCGTTTCGTGAATTATAGCCCATATCTTCGATGAAGACCCGTGTCGGTTATAATGGGCTGTTTATAAGTCCGAGAAATACTGGAACCGAAAGCACGGGGACGCTCAGCAGTTGAAATGCAATTTCAGAAAACATACTGACGTTTAGCGATTTTGGTTTGCACCACTATGACGACACGTAGTACTTCCTTGCCCTTCTTACTTTACTTTTCCTTCACTTAGTTTTAGCGCAATGATGACGCTTCAACCGTCATTTACAGCGCAAAAAACTTAATTAACAGCATATACCTGGACTGTTTGTAGGCCCTTTACAAATTCAGGCTTTGAATGGGTTGTGTATATAAAGCATTGAAAGCTGACTGCTAAGTTGGGTTGAAAAGGCAGCGCGTTTTAATTATGACTTAGATTTTTCACGTTCTCAGTTCGCGAGTTGAAGTTGGGTGGAATTAGTAACCTGTACTTAATCCATCAAAGGTCATTGGTCATCATGCGGCCAGACACAATAGAAATATCATTGTTATAATATAACGACTCTTGAAGGGTTAATGTGAGTTAGAAAAACATCACTATACATTTGAGCAAAGGCAGCTCCGCGATGGATTTAGAAGAAATAATATACAAAAAGCAACAAGAACACAAAGTAAACACAACTCGACAACGGATATAATTAGCTTACACATTAATGCGCATACAATCCGGCGTTTTTCTAAGTATTTGATTAACTCCGACACTCGCGCCATCAAGACAAATTCAATGACGTATTATGGATCCAAATCGGCCAAAGCAGTATTGAGTAGTTACGAGTGAACATAGGAGCATACATAAAGGTCAAATACATAACCCTCCTTTTAGGTATTGTCGCAGTCGGGTAAAAAGATAATTAAAACGTACGTATTAATAACTACATTTAAATATTCTTAATATTCTGTTTTAGACTTTCGCGGTTGTTAACTAAATTATAATTAGTACACACGGAATGTACACGACGATTAGCCAGGTTTTGGAGTTCCCTTTGAGATGACATGTCTTGGCTTCGTAATATCAGGGAGTAGACCGTGGAGCAATTGTTCAGATTGACGCTTGACAAGGAACAATTTAAGAGGCTGACTGCCAACCTTCAGTAATGGAGAGGCACTGAAAGAACTGAACTACTACTAAACCAAATGACTATCTTACTCGTACTTGTACATTTTTTTAAGATAATAATTAATGAATGCCAATTATTCAAGATCTAATTACATGTGTTAATAAATTAAAAACCAGCCCTGTCAGTTTTATTAGTGTTGTCATGAACAAGTTGATCGTTTTGATGTTTGCCTGCATTCTATAGGATGTTTGGTAGAGGGACCGACAAACCAAATGAGCGTGTTCGGACGGGCGGGATTATTTTTGGCCACCTTGTATTCTCCAAGTGGGCACTTGGAGAATACATGTTGGCCAAAAAAAATCCCCGACCCTCCAATATGTTTTACTTTTTTGTGATTTTTCCCTTTTTCTCCGAAATTGTACCTATTTACCACCATAACATATTTTGTAAAATCTGTTTTAGACCGGATGTGGTTAGTTGAATTTGGTCTCTAATACACCTTCAGGCCACGCAAAGCAAAATTGGATACAAAACAGAGCTAAATAACTGATTTAGTTAAAAAAAAATCCCGCCCGCCCGAACACGCTCATTTGGTTTGTCGGTCCCTCTACCAAACAACCTGTATAGTGAAGCTAGTAGTAAAGCGCTCCTCAACTGAAACAAATGATTCAAGAGACTCGTTTACCCAATATTTTTGTCAGATAAGCCTTATTCTCATTAGGATCCATAACGTAACAATAATGACAATAACACATAACCACATATAATACGCGAGAATAAACATTTCTGCGCATCACACAAATAATTGCCCCAACGAGGCATCGAACCTGGGACCGCGCGCTTCAATCGATTCAAGTTTGATTTTTTAAAATCCACATAAGGTCTTCAGGTCCCAAACTGGGCAAAGTCTGTACTATTGTAACCTAATGAGTGATATAACATATACTTAGCTACTTATTTATATACATATACACAGCCGTGGGGTACCGGCTTAGAATAGTACCCCCCCAACTCTACCCGTGGGTGCGTAAAAATCTGCTAAGGGATAACAATCGGAAGGTGGGCAGCAGCACCTTCCCAGTATTAAAACCCCTAAACTGCGCTCGCCAACCCGCCTGCCAAGCGTGGCGAGTATTGGCAAAATCCCCCAAATGACAGATACATTAGGTCGCAGGACGACGTTGGATGCAGGCCGCTTCCAACCGGTCCTTTTGGAAAATCATGGGGGAGGCCTATGTTCAGCAGTGGACGTCCTACGGCTGAGATGATGATGATGATGATGACACATCCAGATACAGATCAAACAATGAACATGTGTTCATGCACATACATGGTTGACCTGACCGAGGATCGAACCCGGGACCAGCGGCTCAAAAGTCAGTGTTGCTACCAACTGCGCCAACCAACCAGCTTAAAACAATTGAATAAAATAGAAGGTTTCAAACTACGTTACACAAAATATTGCTGACTGAAAGATTGTCGACGCAAAATAAGTCTGTGAGAAATATTAATATGTGCGCAATAAAAGCGGCTTTATCCGTATTTCTTTTGATTTATTTTACGTTATTGTTAAGAGGATTATTTTTTAATGCAAACACCGTTGAGTACCGTTCGATCGGATGACTGCAAGTGTGTTTCGATTTAACCGGCAACAAGTAAGGATTTCTAATATAATGAAATTCCGGTAAAAATAAATTGATTGTTATAGTTTTGGTGAGATTTTTTGCTGCGTAGCAATGTACTGTGCTCGTCACTCCGAGACATTGGGGTTTGAGTCTCTTTTGGTCAGTAGTTTCACTTGCTACAGCGCCCTTCACACCCTAACACAGTAATGCTTGCGCACTATTGCTTCGCGGCAGGATATCTTGGCACTGCGGTGGTACCGACTAGGACATCCTCTTGCACATCTTGTCTTTTGTTAACACTAGGTTTAGCCACTAGCCTATCCACTTAACTACACTGAATCAGCGTGGGTCAATTACATTATTTGTAAACAAAATTTCAAGTTCAATAAAACACCACAAACTTAAAGAAATATATACGATTCGAATTATCTTTTATTTCATTTTGTGGTGTAGTGTTGCAATATTATTTATGTTATGGCTGCGCCCCTTGATTACACCTGCGTGGTGATGGATGATTATGATGATGATGATCATCATAATCATCATAAGTATTCTATGTGGTAATCCAGCGCCTTATCTACCTCCATACCAAAATTAAACAAAATTGATTGGATTCATTATATAAAATGTAATATAATTATGCAAAATAAAATAAAGTATTATTATTATTATTTCTTTTATTCAAAATAAATCACGGATTTCATCCGGTCCTTTACAAAGGCATAAGTGGGGCTGTAGCCAACACTTAGAGGCCTGTTTGGTATAAAAAATACAAAGTAGTGTAAAAAAAAACCAGAAACTTTTGGATGGATGGTGACATGGTATATCTATTACAAAAATGGGTAAAATGACAAGGCTATTGAAATAATTTTATTAGTGATAAAAAGATAGTGGGCTATGGAAGAGACTACAGCACCTGCCAAATTCAGTCTCATTGTAAATTTTTTGTGCAGGTGGTGACTTGCCACCCACTAAACGGGCCCCCCATAAAGGCCACCATGAATGGTGACAGAAAGGGCGACGTTGGTGTGGCTGGCTAAAGGGTGTCGAGAGGTGTGCTGCGGTTTCACTGAAGTGCTACTACCGGCGTTATGCCCTTTAACACTTCCACCCTTGGAGCTTTTTGTTACTTGCTCTTGCGTCTCCACCCCCAGATGGCCAATTAAGGCAAGCCGGGGGTCAGGGGTCTCATTTAGCCCCAGGGAGAATCAGAGTCCACGGTGTCGCCACTCACCGACGGCTCGCCACAAAGCCGCCCCTGCGGTTTTATTATTATTATTATTATAGTAGATGGCGATCCGTATCAAACTAACAAGGAATTAGCGGCATGTCCCCAGAGTTCTTCGCAAAGCTTTGAATAATCTTGCGATTAGTTGGAAGAAAGGTAACTTACTGTTAAGTCAAAGTCAAAATCATTTATTCAATTTAGGCATCAAAGACACACTTATGAACGTGAATTTTTCATTATAATGTACTTTAAATACTCTACCGCCGCGTTCTAAAATATATAGAGCCTTACTTACTTTTCTCTTGTCCGATCACAAAGCACTTTAGCGCCCTAAACAGAACTTTTTTGTTCATTTTACAGCTTGACTGTTAATTGTGTATGAGGTCCAAAGCGAAAGGTTACGTAAGGTGAGGAGTACGACCCCTGGGACCCATGGCTCTCCGCTTGCATGGACGAGGGTGTTGGAATAAAACCCGCGCGAGTAAATAAAACTGTTACTTGTGGGTCGGTAGCTTTTAAGTCAAGATATCGATAAATTACTTAGACACATTTAATGCGACTAAATCAATATAACAAGATTGGACTAGGCTTTCAGGATTAATAAAAAAGAAAAATAATAAAGATAAATAAGAAAACAAAATAAAAAAAAAACCGAAAAAAATAATAATAAAAATAACAGATATTTAGAGAATATTTTTTTTTATTTTGACAATAGAGTTTCGTTTCAAGATCTAACAGCTGTGGGTAATACTGTGCATGTGCAATATGCATGAATGCGATTGCTTATTTATATGTATATATTTAGATTTTAAATTGGTTATATAAGTATCAAATAAAAAGAAACAAGAACAATATTTCATATTCATTGTAGTTTTAATTAAGCAAACAGTGAACCATAACTGAGTAGTTTGTATTTTACAAAAAGCTGTACGTAACATACATAGCTTTTTGTTTAATACTTCTACTACTACATTCTGTATACTTTCTATAAATATTGTATGCAGGAGAGAGCGCGGTTCACTCTGAATCTCTTATCCAGACTATAATATAATATTAGAATCGTTTTATATAATTTTAACATAAACTAACACAACTTATTGCTGTACGTGCCCCGTGCATAGCATGCTACGATAACTGCTACGACGTTGCCGAGCTTTGCGGATCTAATGTTTTAGTAGTATACTTCACAATACCGGCAGATGATTGTTTTTTGTACAAGTTAGTGACCGGAAAGACAAGTTTTTGTTCTATTGGTAAGCACCACGCCTAAACATAACAGTTGCAGTATCATTAAGCTCCACAGTTCTGCTCGGTATACACTGCGTTTGTCGATAAAAATCTTTTCTCCCTGTTGTCCTTTATTTTTATTTACAACGTCCGTCTATCCAATACGCTGTATCGTTTACTGTGGTGGAGTTGCCCTTACCATGGTGGACATAAAGAAAAGAACCCTACCTTATTGGCACCGGGAACTACGTGAAGTTCTCTGAAGGCCTTCGTGCGGACGTGGTTATACCAGCTTCCGTCGTAGCATTATACCAGCTTCCGTCGTAGCATTATTGCTGCTACCACGTAGCATAGTATCATTCTAAGAATATTAAGTAAATATTCCATGTGTCTTGTTAGATAGAACAGATAGAAAACTCTTTATTTGTACACTATAATAAGATGTAAAAGAGAAAAACATACGATAGAAAAAATATAACATAGTTGTACAAAAGGCGGTCTTATCGCTTAAAGCTATTTTTTCCAGACAACCTTTTTTGTTTTAACAATATAAGCACAATGACAGCCTTATACTAATTGAAAAGCCTGAACTATGTTTAGTAATAACTTTTTCTCCAATCACAAACACCCTCCGCCTTTCAATATAATTGAAATCGAACAAAGCCTTTCAAAGAATAAGATCATTTTAGATCTTTCTCATTTCTCCTCGCCCCTGCCATTTGATCTCAACGCTTTGGCCATCCGGTCACGTATTAACTTTTTTTGCCTTATTCGGCGGGACCGGCTGAATTAATTAATTCGCACCAAAGAGACCGCGTCTCGGCAAACGTAGTGTAGGACGTCCTGAGGCACGGTGGAGTGACGATCTGCGCAAGACGGCTGGCAAAAACTGGATGCGAGAAGCCCAAGATAGACCTAAGTGGCGTGCAATTGGAGAGGCCTATGTCCAGCAGTGGACTGCTACAGGCTGATGATGATGATGATGATGAAAGCGAGAGTGGGCTTCAGGAAATTGGTGTCTCATTTAAATTTAATAGAGACTCAAAAAGTATGTAAAAGCCAGGGAATGGATACGCAGATCAGACAAGCAAAGGAAAGTTATTGACAAATCTTATGTAATATACATTGGCAGGTGAATTATTTTAATGTCGTGTTTATTGATGACAAAGTTCAAGCAATTATAGTTAACAGCAGTTCCTGCAGCCTGTTACACCACGAGTTGCACTGTATCTTATATTATATTATTACTTGTGTTGTGAAGAATTATCATGTTCGAATAATAAAACTTTAGTAAATCGCAAGCGCAGTTTAAATAAGATAACAAACAACAACTTTAATAACCCGACTACAAAAATAACTAGCCTACACATTAAAGCGCATAACCGATTTTATACCCAGTTACACTCGACCCATCAAAACGGAACCAATGACGTATCCAAACCAAATCAAATGTTTAATTGATATGAATACCGTTAGGCGCATGATTTATCCGTCACGTTACTTAAATGCACAAATAAGGCAAATGTGATTGGCAGAGTTTTAAAACTATTTTTCCATTAATCTAATCTCCACAGACTCGAGCAGTTGGTTTTCCATCTGATGGCGCCACTATATGGACCTGTACCTGTACCCTACAGGACAAAATTAATTAAATTGTCACGGTTTTTTTAACTAGGTAAGTGCACACAATAAAATTATTATGAAAGGTTAAAATATCTTCAAATCATTAAACAGTAAAATCCTGTCATTGATGAATATCCTATTTACAGACTCCACTATACTAAAAATTAGTGCGATGTTTTTAGCGTTGTAGTTTTCTGAAAATGCGGTAAAATTTTAAGGTTCTATAATTCTGCAAAAATATAGTTTGTATAAAAATCTCAATAGTAAAATAATACATATAGATAAACGCACCTTATAAAATAAATGTTATACGTACCTACGTAACGTACATTCACCGTGCTATTTTTATTTTAAAATTAACTTTTATATTAAAAATGATTTAAACATACTACATCTAAGCATATAAAGGAGGGAACATAGACTAAACCATTTTTTTACCTACAATTAAAACACAATTAGAAAAGGACAAACTGATTAAAGTCGAAATTTGAATTCCGAGCAGACCGGTCTCCGCAAGCAGCACCCCTTCATGAGTTGACGCATGTACCAGCCATCGCCTTCCACAACCATATTTGAGGGAAGATGGTGACCCGACACACGACGCCGCCACTTGCCAACACCTCTTCGTAAGCATGACTGGTCGGAATGCCAATGTCTACCCAATTCAGAAAGCGCTCCATCACCACTCTGTCCTTATCTCTGATGGCAATTTTCAGGTTGTATTCGCGGATGGTCTCAGGTTTTTCAACCATCGCATTCCTCACAAACCTTCCAATGGCATCATTATCATTCTCTGCGTGGTAAACAAAGGTCCCGGTGTGCCACGAAACTGCAGCGACTTTTTTAATTAAACTATACTGTGCGTGTACATGTTCTCGGGTCCAATTGTAGCACAACGTACCAGAAACAACGAACATTACAAATGTATAAGAATCACAAACTACTATAGGATTCACAAAATATTATAAGATGAGGTGGTAACATATATTTACAGGTGAGCGGTATTTTGGAGATGCTAAATTTAAGCTCATTAGAATATTTATAATTACATAAAAGCTTGTTAACTACAGTGGTTTTTAATAAGCTTTGAATATAAGCACAATACAAAAGGTTTATAAAAGGTTCAGTTCTATTATAAAAAGTTAATAAGTATCGATTAGCGAATTGTTAGTACTAAAACATTTTGCCCTTAAATATCATAATTTATTACAGATAAAATCTGACCGGTGAATCTTTTCAGCCTTCACTTTTTATAAATATTACTCTTTCTTGAAGGCAATTCCTAAGTGGAGTGAGGTTGGAAAACCCTGTAATACCTGAAGATATCGGCCCCGTCAAGTGGGGGTGTCGGGGGACGTAATCTGCTGAGCAAGTACCCATCGGATTTTCCGCTCCGCAGTTCAACGGATTTGGATTTTTTTATCAAAATGTCATCTTAATTTTTATTTAATTCCTTTAAGAATATTAGACTTTACACGCTTTACACGCTTTACACGCTTCTCTTGTATCGTCCCTAGATTCCCTTAACGGTCAAGGTATGTACAAGATCCTATACGAGCCGGAGTAGGGTGCTAGTATAGAATATATAACGAATGTTTAAATAAGATGAATACCAAGACTTGCGTAAAAGCCTACAATTTGTCAATAATAATCACATGTATATTCTTTGGAAATTGCAGTTGATTTATTTAAACAAATGTGACGGTGGCTCAAGAGCAATAAAAGTTAATCGCAGATCAGGCAGCCTGCATGTATTAGTTACCTCCCTCATGAGTGTCAACCTTACTGTACTATGTCTTCTGGCAGCTGTTCCTGGGAGTCGAAATTCTTGCTCTACACAGGTATTGACCGTGCACTAGTCTAACAATTATTAATGAAAAACCAAGTACTGTTACTACCTTATTCAACTAACATATACCTACAACCAGTGGCACCTAGTTTCGTGTTGATTCACGAGGTGCCGCTAAGCAAGTGCTGAGGTCTTGCAAGGATGATTCAAGATATAAAAGAAAAACCCTTATACTGGATGCAGTATAAGGCTTAATGGGAGATGTCCCAGCCATTGAAATATTAATCAAGTACAAAATCGATACCAAATGAAACATAGAATTTCTGATTACATATTTAAAATAACAACAGAAACTTGAAGAAACCCCAGAGCGGGTAATGAGTTCATGTTACTCCAGTTATACCTTAACACACGGGTTCCATCAAACACTAACAAATTTCCATACATTTCCCCCGGTGTTTCCCCAGCAATGTACCTTGGCCTTCCGGCGGCATTTTCTATTACGTAGATGTTTTAGCCGTCCCATAGAGTCGGTGTCATTTCCTTGCTCAAATTACATATTGATTTGGGAATTATTAACGTTATACATTATACGGAACATGATATGTTATTGGATATTCAAGATGACGGTAAAAGTTTCTTTTTTAATTTATGGACATATTTTGGCCAGGTCCCATAATAATTTTGATAATCTGAATAAATATATCCAGGATTCACTAATTTAATAAAGCACGCGCAGCAGAGCACAAATCCACAAGCATTCCTTGCTGCAATAAAGACAATAGTCGTTATATATAAATGTCGTAAAATATTTACAAATATGTTATATGTCGGTGACATTAGGCTAGCCACTAACTAGCCTATCACCACCAGGCTGCACTGCGCCCGCGTGGTTGATTATGGTTTATGCTCCTCTCTCTCAGAGGAAAGCTCAAGGATGATACTTTACTTTACTGATCTATTAGCTGCATACCCTAAGCAGCGTTTGGAACCCGCCGCGAAGCCTTCTCTTCCAGCGTAAAAATACACCGATTGCCAGTGTAAAAAGTTGTACGTATTGGAATCAGCTTGGTTTCTAAATCATAACTATTTAATAGCATGTGAGATGTTCTACTGTAGTGGATTGTAATTGCTTAGAGTATAATTCATAGGAAGTGCTTGCTATTTGGAATCACGCGCTGAACCCTAGGGATCGTGAAGTTGTGATCTTGGTTTAATTTTGTACTAATATCGGTAGAGTGTTACAGTAGTTATCGGTATGATGTATTTCATCTTTACATAAATAACTTAAGTAGGAAATTATTATTTACATTATTTCAATCAATTCCTTAGTGTGTTCCGCAAGGAACACATGTGTGAATATAGTTATATTTTGAGCTGTTACTGTAATATATTTAGGTGTTTCATATTAGATAATTGGTCATTCTATATATTATTATAAGAACAAGGTTACCAATATATAATTTAAAACACAAAATATGAATTAATATACAATATACAATATATATTGAGCTGTTCAAATTATTTCTAAGATATATACAAATAATAATAGTAAAGTAAGTACTTACATTCTTCGAGTTAACTTGGTGAATCTTCGAGAACCAATCAACATTCACATCAGTGGACATATGTTTGTACAGTTAAACAGTCACAGTTGCGTACTGTGAGAGATATTGATTTAAATAGTCAGAGCCAAGTTACTGTCTTTACATCTAAGTCTTTTCTTAAAAGTCAAAAACATCTATGACTGTCTAAAAATACAAGAAGACTTAAATAATCTGAGTTGTTTCTATTTGGTGAATAGGATGCCCACCTCTCAGAGAGTTGAATACTGGGCCACCACACGGGCCATGTGTGGTTGGGTGGGTAGGCTAGTGGAGAGTCTAGTGTCGAAGTTTTCAGTGCACGCAAAGGTCTCCAACATCGGCTAAAGATTCCAATACAAACAGCCGAAACCGACAGTTTAACGTGCCGAAGCACTACAGTACTCAGTTGAAAACACTACAAGTGATCACCCATCCAAGTTGTGACCGCGGTGATGGTGGCTTCACTTTGTTGATTGATCGGGAATGACAAGACAAGCTCCACTACAAGCGCTAATGAACTATATTTAATTATCCAGTACATGAATCTGAATGTTTTTTTATTATATTATAGTGTTGTGAGATTCTGATGTTTGTAATAAATATCTTTTCTTTCTTTCTTTTCTTGTTACATAAATATTAATCCAAGCTTATTTATTTTGGGTAGCTTCAAACAGTTGTACCGAACTTCTTAATGCTTACGTTCCGTCAAAATTCTAGTTAAAATGCGAATGTTAGTAATTAAGTGTGTATCATTACTCGTTTACCTTAAACAATGTAGTCTGGCGGTGATGACTATATCGTTGCTGAATTAGATTGTAGGTATTATAGGAAGAAAGATACTTACGAAGGGCTGGATACGGGATGCCAAGTCTGGTCCAGAACTGAGTAGAATAGAGTAGACCACGTACTCCACTTAATAATAATATTTTTATTTCACATTATAGATATCACATTTCAAGTAGCTTTAAGCATGCAATCTTACAATCTAATTAGGTAATTTAAATATTATTAGTAAGCATAATTATTATGCTTATGACTCTTGAGAGTAATACACTGTTAAACTAAGGGCCCCAAACTAGGCACTAGGCCTGTATCTTGGACACCCACTTATTTCACACAAATTTTAACAAATCATTTTTCACCTATGCTTAATCTGTTACTATACATGGTTTGTATTTCTAGTACAATTTTATTAATATTTTTGTTTTTAATATTGTTTTATACATGTGTTACCTACGTCATAATTATAATTATCGTATCCTATTGTAATAATTGTAGGTACCCTAGTAATACTGGTCGAGGTTGATCAGAAAACTCAAGCAAATACCTATACCTAAAGACCACTCTTAGGTTGATTACGTATTACAAAATATCAACAAATGAAAAAAAAACAATTTATATTACTTATTAATTGGCAATATTATTGATATTCCACAAATTATTCAGTACATTGTCAAATACTTTATAATACAAGTAGAAACATTGCTTAGACTAAGTTCTAAGTGCTTAAACTAATTGGTCAGTACAGTGACAAACACTTACAATTACATTAAGTACCTATGAAAAAGTATTAAAAGTTTATTGATATGATTACGTTATACTAATGGGAGGTACATTCCAAAAGCACTGTTAGCCTCATCCTACCCGCTTTGTGATTTTGTGTAAGTGAAGTGTTCGTGAGAGCATGCATATAAATTGTGCCAGTAGATCAACTACAAAGTAATTGGAGGTAGGTATCCGTAAGTATTGCCTGAAGTAAAGTAATATGATGGTGAGAATGTGATGTATTTATACGTGCCAGCTGATTAGTCTTATTTCGACCGTCATTTGCCCGACAGAACGTTAAAAATTTATAATATAAATAAAACAAAACAAGGACAAGGTGAAAGAGCGTAGATGGATGAGCTCCATTTACTATATGATTTAAACTGTGAAATTTATTTTTTTATAAACGGAGTTCTGCGATTTCAGGCTTTAACAAGTCTTTCTGTGTCCTCGTAAGACAATGAGAAAAGCCATCTCTTCAGCTTAGATTTTGCTTCGGCGAAAACACTATTTCTAAAATCAAAATCCTTGCAAACTGTATTGAAGACGAAAATATGTACATAGTTAGGCAGGTGGCGTGCGAAAACTGTGTCAGCTTTTGGAAGGGGCTGTCTCAATGGTCGATAGGACCGTTTCTTGGCCTGGCTGTCATCGGAATACTTTCTTTGATGCCTTTTTGATACTAATATATTTTATATATTGTATTGAATATATTCAATGGTTTAAAATAGTTAAATAGATATCTTAGTGTCTACTTATACATGACGGGAGACCGCGGCATCTTTTTTTTGACATTTTCTATATTTTTACACAATTTAACAAAACGACATTTTCTGCTATTGATCAAACTCTGTGTTCACAACTCTCACACTTGTCGATTGATTTTAAATTAAATAGGTAAACACTATGTACCCCTAGAGGTAATTTTATTTGCTTCATTCGTTTTGACGTACAGGGCTTTTACAGGCAGACTACAGAGTCTCTATATCTTACTTCCTGGCTTATTTGTTATACTAATATTTAGTAGCTCTTAAAGTAGGACTTGTTTGGGTGACAAACTCGGCTCTAACTTTTATATTAAACATCTCACTTGATGCATTTTTATATATTAACTGTTCAACTTGAGGAATAGTAAATGTACAATAGTACGAGTCCACTTATAAAGGAAACAAAATAATTTCTACAACTTAAGTTATAAAGATCTTCCTACGTAAGCTATCTATAAGGAAAGATACATCAGACCGATAAATAGAGTAATACTCTACCGATATTAATATAAAGGTAAACCAAGATAACAACTTCACGATCCCCTGGGTTCATTGCGTGATTCTAAATAGCAAGCACTTCCTATAAATTATACTCTAAGCAATTACAATCCACTACAGTAGAACGTCTCCAGTGCTATTCTACTCTAAGCAAGTACTTTAGTGAAGTAATAAATATAAGAAACTTTTACCGTGATATTGAATATCGAATACCCTCTCATCTTCCGTATATTGTATGACGTTAAAAATTCCCAAATCAAAATGTAATATGGACAGGGAAATGATACCGACCCTATGGGACAGCTAAACATCTACGTAATAGAAAATGCCGCCGGAAGGTCAGGGTACAATTAGATTGCTGGGGAAATGTATGGGAATATGTTGGGATTTGATGGAACCCGTGTGGTAAGGTATAATTAGAGTAACATGAACTCAATACCCGCTCTGGGGTTTTTTCAAGTCTCTGTTGTGGTTTTATTAATGTGATCTCGAACTTTATATTTTGTTTGGTTTTGATTTTATTCGTTCTTAATATGTTAAGAGCCGGGAGTGGCGATATAAGTATAGGTCGCTTATAATTAGAATAGTCCTTGTAATACTATTGTTTCGTGCTGTTACGCGAGGCGCCGCTAGTGGGAGATTATATGCCAAAATTAATAACACATATTGAGTAATTGTTTGCTTATTGTTATTTTTATGTAAATAATAGAAGAACTTCGATCAACACTTCTACGAACGGTATCAACAACCTATCCAACCAAGGTTTACCAGACTAGAGACATGAGATATTTGAAACTATTTGTATGGATTGTTTTATTACTTTATTGCACTGTACTGTTATTTGTATTTAAAATGTCTATCCGTAGTAAGGGAAATTGTAGACATATAGATTAGAGAAACCGGCCGTAAGAGGCTCTTGCTGCAGGTTTGCCGATCCCAAACCTACAACGTGCAGCAAACGTCACGTATCTATCGTCAGGAGATTCTCAATGTACAGCCCCAACCACCGATGGTTTGGGGCATACCCCACTGCCGATGACAATCTGGGATTAGTATTTTTTGAGGTAATGTTTTTATGTTTATCAGAAATTTAGAACAAGTTGTTATTTTAAGAAAGGAAAATAAATAATAATAACGTATACGTCTCTTGGACCCCCTGTGTCGCGTGTTGCAGGTCGCGGGTCACAGGTCGCGGGTCGCAGGTCGCGGGGGACATCACAATATCCACAAAGTAACTACAGATATTTCTGATCGTTTTTTGAAATGTTAAACAAATAATTCTCGTCCATATTTTCAGTGATCACTTCGAATATTCCGAGTCAAGTCGAGTGCTCTAATCGATCTAGGTGTCACTTTCTGGCCAAATTGTGATTTTTTAATGATTTTATTGGAAACAGCTCATGTCAAACTACGCTATAAAAATAAATAGATTGTTGAAACTGTATATGTTATTCAAAAGGTAATCCAATTCACATGGCTTCAGATTATCCTATTTCCATAAAAGTATCAATATAAACTGCGGCCTTCACTTTACGACACACATGCGGTACAGTAGATGCGAGTACGCATGTTTATACACTACTGCTTACATAAGTACCGGTAAGCGAGGCGACGGGAAGTCATGCACCTGATGGTATGCGAGCACAGCTGCGAGTAGCAGTTATACAGTAACTCAGATTGTTAAAGTGAACATGAAATGAAATACAGTTTATTTACGATGGCATAAAATTACATGAAGCATAAAGCATACATAAAGCAAGGTCAAAAATGGTAATTTTGCTTTAAGTATGTGATAAATCGGTCCTCAACTAACGCTGGCCTATCGTAGGAGTCAGTCTGTGATATCAACTTAAAAGTACTGCGTAGCACTGCCTGCGCTCCTCACTCCAATACTTGGCTGTATAGTTCCAGTTTCATCCAGCTGTTCATTAACGCTTACACGCGACTTCTTCGAGGTGGAATATCTGGCAGTACACTGCCCTATGGGGTGAACCGAACAAGAAGACCACTTGCAGAAGTCTTACCACTTAGTGTGACGCTTAATTGTCTCCACCGGGGACCACGTTCGGAATCCGTTGAAGAGTAACAAGGATAACAAGTGGTAGAAGCTCACATTTTGCTCTGTGACAAACAACATCTGACTACCTTTATGCTAGCTACGTAAGGTAGATGATTTGGAGTTTTTTTCGAGGAATAACTTCCTACAGTAGTGGGTCCCTCGCCGGGCGCAAGGTCCCAGGGAAGGTTGTCCTCTAAAGAAAACCGCATATTATCTACCGCACGTAGCAGAGATATGGGAGGAGAGAGATGGAGTCTATTAAGGAGTAATATACAGCTTCTACCGTTTCTTGAGCAAAACGAAATGCGACTCCGTTTTTAAGAAACATAAGATTCCATAATTGTGTTCTGAACTTCTGACAATCCCATTATCTTTGTAGAAATTGTGTTACGAGTTAAAGCTTATCCTTTATTAAGGTCGACTTACTGTTTAACTCCGTGAACTTCGTGTATAGAAAATTAATTTCGTTTTTTTCATTTGGATGTACTCGATGGGGAACGTTTGGTAGAAGGCATATTTGTGCACGAGTCAGTCTTAATTGGGCCCTAAAGTGTTTTTACCATGTATTGATAATATTATATAATTAACGCTTATGGAAAGCGGCTTCACTAAGTTGGTACGGTAGGAATTATGTTATTTAATAATAAAATATTGTATTTGTCATAATAATTATAAATAATAATTAAAGTTATCTTATTATTTATTGATTTTTTGTAATGATACGCCTGTTTATGTAATCAGATATCCACATTTATATGGGACATATACGTATATGTCCCACATAAATGTGGTTATCTGATTACCACAGATCAGAGAGCATGTGCTCATAGATAGAGCATAACAAAAGTGAATACATAATCAAGTGACGTTACAAGCAGTGCTCTCTAGCTACATTTGGTCCCAAACATGACCTGTAATTGTATAATTACCAATAAATGTGTATCTGTTTATCTGTTGGTCAATAGGATACGAAGCCACTGAAATAAGTTGAATTCGAATTTCAGAATGAATAAAAGCCATAAAAAGAATCAACTTCCAAATTTCAGTTTGTAGTGCCAGTGGGGTTTAGTATTGATGACTCGTTGAGTTAGTTGAATAATTTAACATATGAAATATAGATCGGAAATTGATGTCTTTAGGTTAAACTTAGGTTCCAGGTAAATGTATCAAACCAGTTACATAGTACAACCGATGTGATATAATATGTGCTGTGTGTATAGTTCATTTATGTGTGACGTTTAGTGCACCCAGAGCTTAGGACTGAAGTATTGCGTGGAGTTTTACTGCACTCGTCACTCCGAGACGTTGGATGTTGAGCCTCATTCTCCAAGTAATTTCATTTGCTAGAGTTCCCTTCACCCCCTACACGGTATTGCTTGTGCACTATCACTTCGCGACATAATACCTGGCATTGCGTCGGTATCGACTATGCTACCTCATGCACAATACCACCTAGGTAAGTTGTATTTCCTCACCACTTACGGTGTCACAGGAAAATATTCAGTAACTCTCTCTCTCTCACGGTGTGATTGCTGCGGTCAAGACTTGGATGAGTGATGACTTGAGAGTAGCATTTGTTCAACAGTGTTTTGAGGTTAAAAGCTTAATTGTACAGTGTACACCCACCAGTAAGTGCAATAGCACCTCTGCGCCGCGAGTATTGCTTTACTGTGTTTATTTACAATATCACTTTCATCTGAAGCTACAGCCGAGCACAGAATGCAAACCGCAAATCCGTTGACCGATTTTCAACGTAAAAGCTTATGTAGGCTGCTACATCCAGCCTACAGACGAACAGCATAATACCAGAGAAAAGTCGTGATTTTATTACTGAAATAAGAGACTTTAATCCCATAATATTCTAAAAGATATTAAGCAAAATTCAGATGACTTTTTGATAAAATACAAATCCGCTGAGGAAAATCCGATGGGTATTTGCTCAGCAGATTACGTCCCCCTGGCGCCCCACTTGACGGGGCCGATATCTTCGGGTAATTTAGGATTTGCCGACCTCACTCCACTTAGGGTTTGCCTTCAAGAAAGCAATATATTCATGAAAAAGTGGAGGCTGAAAAGGTTGAGCGGTCAAAACGTGTTCTAGATTTTGTCTTCATTATTAAGATATTTGTGGGAGAACGTAGTACTAACTTTTCGGTAATCGATATTTATTAACTTTTTATAATACAATTGTAACTAATATAATGTGCCTACTAGAATTCCAAAGAAATATAAAGGAGGAAAACATGAAAGTACACCTCTGTTTCATCAAGCTTTTATTTAGCTTGCTTCTCATACATATTATCTAGCCGTTTTATAATTCGTAATACATTTATAAAGCAACTTGTGGGCGTTACACTTTTATTGGATTATTGGAGTGTAACTCAAAAACTGCTTGACCGAATTTAATGTAATTTAAATGGGACTACTACGGAAGTATACAAAACAAAAAAATAATTTTGAGAATCAGTCCAGCAATAGTCGAGAAATCGGTGAACATACACAATAATAATCATACAATCCAACATAGTACCTCTTCTTTTTTAAGTCTGTTAAAAACGGATCACTCACACAAACACACTGTCAGTAAGTATTCATAAACAAAATAGGTATCGTTTTCTCATGAGCATAAATACACAACAATGACACTTTATTTAAAGGAAGACTACATTATTATTTTGAAAACGCTGATTATAATCAACTTAGAGTTCCAATTGTGTGTTTTATTACAACTCACCTTAATCTTACCGCCAACACTTGTTTTGGATAATCCTATATGTATAAATGTTTCATTCCAACACATTTGTAATTTCCCATGTTCTTTTGTTTCAGGTACGTTGACAAAACAACAAACAAACGAACACGTGATCGCACAGTTCCGCAGGGTGCGTATATATTCCTGTTACGATGTAACTGCACGATGTTATTCCTGTGTACCAAGTGTTTGGTGTTATGTTGTTTATTTTTTTAGTTTAATTTACCATTAGATTTCAAGACAGTATAGTCTCATCAATTGAATTAGCCTAAAGAAATATGACACAAACATAACAATATACTAATAATATATAATATAATAGTAATACTGACGAAATATCGTGTTCCCTAGTTTTGTTAGTTACTAGATTATGTTAATCAATAATAATAATTGTTTCACTTCTGCTTATATCGTAGACGTGGTGGTGACTTGCACACGACTTACAATTAGTATCTGTCAAAATAATATTCGAATGTGTTGTAATATGTCGAAATAATATCTGCGTCCAATATTGTCTCGCCAAAATATTGTATTTTTAACTTTATTACTTCATTTATTATTTTCAAATTCCACTCAGAAGGCAGAATCTAATAGGTATTTATAAAAGCTTCTGATAATTTTAAACAGGAAAACGTCCCATAAATAACAACATTTAAAAGACTTACCAAAGTCACTCTTTGTTTCCATAAAATGCCGTCCATTTGTCAAAAAGTCTAAGGAAACGTGAATCGTAAAATAGATGTCCAAGCTCCCGGAACTGTACAACATCGTTCTCAGATCTTACACGTACGTTTGTATCTTCAAAAAGAAATAAAGTTGTAAAATATGGCTGCCATGCCATTAGTCTGGAAGTTATCGGATATTTCTTTTACCAGTATTCATTCAATTCGATTTAACTATATTTATTTTATTCATAAAATACGAGCTCATGAACGTCAAATATTAATTTAATAGACTCTACAGCTGTGTCCTAGATTAACAAATAGAGCTACTACCGAAGAGAATCGCATGAAACTCGAGCATCTTTCATTTCAAATTGACGAAAGTAGAGACCAGAAGTTTTTGTCCGGTAAATTTCAATTAATGATTTATTTAAACACTATCTTAAATGACTTCACTAGTATGCATCTCTAGCTATAGTGCATGTTGGTCGACAGTCTCTGAAGCCTCGTACATAAGTATGTAACGATGTTACTGTGTAAACGACAGTTATAATCTCACATCACGTGGTGACTCACGGCTATTATGTGAATCTTTTATCTCTGATACACCTGACACAGAAGTCGAGCTGAAAATGCCGTCAACGAGCAAAGAATAATATAAGTTAATAGAGCACTGATGCGTAATCTTGTTGTGTTTCTCAGAAGCAACAGTGTATGAACGTGGCTGTATTAACGTTGTGCAATTACATTTAATATATTAAATGAACTTGGAACAAGAGACTTCTGGAAATTACAACGAGAACGAGAATCATTTAAATGTTACTTGTAGTATCGGCTCCTTCACTACAAAAGGTTTTAATTTGTTGAAGCTCCGGAAGTCCCAGAGTTCTTGGAGTTTGTTGGACTCAAAATTAATTACAGAGAGATTTCGTTTTGAGGATCTACTCGTAATTATGCGTAAGTAGGCGCAATTTGAGTTTCCAGAACTGGTAATAATATACAATATAATTATATTAATATTTACCTGTAATCTGCTTGCGTTTCTGCGTTTCTACGTTTGGATGGGTTTGAATTAAGTCTTTATCGGTCATGAAGAAGATATTTACAGATAATCCTTTAAATATACGCTCGTTGATATTGGAGCTTAATTTAATAATTGTTTAAGTTATGTTTCCATAACATAAAATACTATAGCGGTGCCATGGTGAAAAGCATGAAAGTTATATAAATTACTCTGTTTTTCAGATTTATTAAATTTCCTACAATCAATACTCATAACAGAATTTAGTAAAATGACAAGTGATGTATCAAGAGTTGTATATTATTTGATCATCATTATCTCAGTCACAGGACGTCCACTGCTGAACATCGGCCTGCCCAATATATTAAAAATAGGACCGTTTGATTATTTAATTACTTGAATGTTATGGTTTATTTATTTCAATTACTTACAACATCCTACCACTACTTTGTAGGTGATCAGCATTTAGTGTAAAAGGCCCCTTTGCTGGTACTACCGCAGTGCCAGACATCCTGCCGTGAATCAACAAATAGTGCGTAGCATTACTGAGTTAGGAGGTGTAAATAACACTGTATATGACGAGAAATTTGACTTTAATACACAAAGTCACGGAGTGATAAGCAGAGTAAAGTGCAATACAAAGGACAGTTTTAAACACAAGATGGTACTGCAACTAGCACGGTTAGAGCTTACGATCAGGGGCAAGACTTGAGCGATTAAAAAAAACTCTAATGGAGACAAAATAGGTGTTAATGAGCTTTTTATTGTGAAACTTGCATGCGATTCTATTCTTTATACTTCCTGTACACATTTTTTCCAAGTGAGAACGGTACACACTACATCTTAATCAGAAGCGTGTTTGCAGCGGAAATTTCACTAAATATATATTCTTGATATTGCTTAAGTGCTCGTATTTAGTTGTCAAAGTTGGTATATGTAATGATAAAACAATTTCTAACCTAAATTGAAAGCCAAATATTAAAATTTCACACTAAACCTAACAATAAAAATCGCTGAATATCGAATCAAATTAACACAAACCCCATCCAGCATCAGCAAAGTGTGGAACTAAACTACGGCCGGAATAAACAGTCCCGAACCGATTGTAAATCAAGCGCCGAACTTCCAATTATACATTGTAAGTTAGGGAGAGCGGTCTGCACTAACTACACGTAACTGAATATATACATATACTTACCGATAAAGCTGACGCATCCAGCACAATGACGATGGAAGTACAAAACACTGCACGTTTGAGGTTGTGTCGTACCTACCATCTTAACTGGCCGATTGGCGCAGTTAGTAGTAGCCCGCCTTCTGAGCCGCTGGTCCCGGGTTCGATCCTCGGACAGCTGCCTAGTTTGAAGACCTTGTGTAGATGTTTTCCCATGTTATTATCTTACTTGACGGTTTAAGATGACAGGTTCGACAATAGATCGAGCGTCGGACAGACCAGACAGAGACGGAAAGCGTAGGGTTAGTAACAGGATCCCGTTATACAGGACTCCAAAAATAATGTCCGTAACGCCTATATCTGAATATTCAATATGCCATAATACAGTCACTTAATTCATCATCATCTAAGCTGTAAGACGTCCACTGCTGACGACTCATGCCTAGATTCCAAACGAACCGGTTGGAAGCGGCCTGCATCCAACATCGTACTACGACCTTTATCAGTAGACGCTACGCTGCGCTTGACGGATCCAATTAAGTGATTAAATTATTAAAAAAATACAAATCAATTTTCTACTGCACCAGACTTCACCATAGTTAAACCACAGAATAACTAATTACGAGTAACAAAACTACCGCAAGCGCAGAGACTTGCACATTCTTTCTTTTCTTTACACAATATTGTCTAGCCCTCGTGCTCCTTCTTACCTGCGTGAGCGCTTTGACTACCTTGTGCCACGCGATGTTGCATGCAGGAGTACAAAATCCCTTATTCTCAAAATACCCCCTCATACGACTGCTTTATATGGTGGCTCGTTTACTGTGACTTCTGTGAGGTTGTGGAATTCACTTCCTCAGAATATCCGTGCTAGCCGTTCTCTGGATGATTTTAAAGCGAGAGTAAAAGAGTATTACCTCTCCAACTAATTCTTAATTGGCGTATGTTTGTATTGCTTATATATTTATTATAGACTAATATGTATTTTATACTAATATGTATTTGAAACTCATATGTATTTTACACTAATATGTATTTTATAATGATTTGTATGTATATATTTTGGTTAGTATTATATTTTTATAGTAATATATTATGTTTGTATATATAGGGTCTTGATATTATTTTGTGTAGTAGTAGTATCATCATTATTTTATATCTTATTGATTGTTGTACACAGAAACCTACTTACTTATACTTAGTTCTCTGTCCTTAAGGTTTGCTGGAAGAAAACTCTCTTTAGGGTTAAGCTCGCCTATGTACATGCTTTTATCTAATACCTCTACTGTATCTGTGTTTTGTGTACAATAAAGAATATGAGAATATGAGAAAACTTTGTGATACCCATAAAATCAATACATACACTGTGGCATAAGGTCGATGTCAGTGACGCTACATAACATATATGTTGTGTATGTCGGTATTGTGCGTCCAGCGGCGCTCGATCGCCGTTATTGTTGCCGAGCTCGCGATGTGAGAGCCTTATAATTGAAATTCTGTGTACAATGGGTTCGAATACTTTACATTGCGTAAAACTACGTTTACTAACGTAGGAGAGTTAAGATTTCAAACATATATTACACATTAATAGATCTATTCACTTACTTTCGATTTCAGTTTACATTTGACATTAATTATTTGTACCAAAATAACATTTTGGATGTGTCGGTTGTGTGCATCACATTTACTGATAAATTGTTCATCAATAAAAATAGTTAAGTTTTTGTTCAATTAAGTAAAGGTTAAGTTTTTGAAAAAATTGTTCTTTCGGTTGGATAATGCTGTCAAGCTGTTCAATATATGTCGCTCCGTCCCTTACGACGGTTCAAATCAAATCGAGATTAAAAATTCGATGCTTGGACCTTGTGCCTCGGTGGCCTAGGGGTCATGGCGTCTGACACGGACTGTCGGAAGACGCGGGTGCGGATCCTGTCCAAGGATGTGCATTTTTCCCTCTAAAACTGCAATGTTAGATGTTACCGCATAACACCGGGTGGGCCTCGTGTTTGTTCCGTTTCCATGCGATATAAACTATTGTGCTTATATATAACTTTAAGTAACTTTAACTAAGTAACATTTTAAGTAACTTTTAACTTTTATATGTAACTTTAAGTTACATTTAAATGAAAAGTAACGTAATAAAGATTTATCTTTATAATGTTACTTTTTATTCATCTAATACTAAGCAAAGTATCAGTTAACTTAACAGAAACACTTTTTTTTTTGTATATGTACTTTTAGTTCAGTGGTTTTGTTATTATTGTTCTCAAATCACATCACCACATCTATTGTTTGAGAAAGTATTCACACACAAGGGTGATGAATACTTTATCTACTTATCTATCTATTTTATTTTGTTCGCTATTGTAGGGCTGAACCTTGCGGAGTATTATGTAAGGGCACACATTTGTATTTGTACCCGCATTTGTGTTCAAATGTGACTCGTGGTTGTTTACGTTATGAGGTGGGAGGCCGTTAATGTACGTTTGTTAGAATTCTGGTGCAGGTTGTGTTTTGAGTTATGAGAAACCTTTTCACCTCTTTCATTGCTTCACCGCTTAACCAAGTTTGATGAAATTTAAAACACTTCTTCTGATATATACACTTCAAATAACAAAAGAATGTTGAGAATCAGAAAGAAATCGGCGAACATACATAAAAAAATACATATAGTCGAACAAAGAAGTTCTTCCTTTCCTGAAGTCAGTTAAAAACTTAATGGTCAGGGCATGAAGTCAGTCAGTCGAAAATAATAGCACGCTACTACATACGATTTTGATCGCAATCAGCCAGAAATCATATATTTGTAATATGCTATTTATTGAAACAACTGCATATGTTATTGCTCTGTAAAGAGAAACAACATTAAAAGCTATTGTTTCAATAGTTTTTGGTATAATTTGAAGAATATCTCCATAAAAACGTGTTCACATGTTTTTCTATCAATCCAAAGCGAGTTTTAATCATAGCCCGAACATAGTGCAGGCCTGCTGTCAACACAGACAATGTATGCATTCCAAGTTAATGCGCGGGAAATTCAAATGAAATGAAGAATAAGAGAGCTTCATTTACATATTTAAAAAGAACATGATTAGAGTTATTACATACCAGCACATACCACTACTCCCACCGTATATATAATAGAATAGATAAAAACAGATCAAAGGCGGTATTGAACTCTGCAGTTGTTTGTGCCAAGTTCACGCATAGTTTAAGGAGAATCTGAATATCTGTGAAATCTGAACACCACTTTGAGCTTTGGAATACTTGATTCGGAACATTTCGGGTGAAGTATCTATTCTTCCACTTAATTGAAATTTGTTAGTCTTTGAGCATCGTTGGATCTTTGACAACATCCGTAAAACAAATGACGAGATGATAAGAAACGTTGGAAAAACAAACTTATGTACAAGGGCTATATCTCTTAAAGTATTTGCCATCGGTGAACTCGTCGACGAATCATTAGAGAATCGCACGGTATATATTGTGTGGTTTTATTTCCTACAAACTGTGTTTTCTAATTTCTCGGAACATACAATTAAACAGTGAACACGGTCATGTCATTACACGTACGATATTTAAGAAGAATAATTGTAATTGGTACAATACAGAAGACATTAGAATCGCTAACATACTTTTTTATAATTTACTCTGTCATCTTGTCCGGATGTCTATTTGTTTGTGCATCTCGCAACCACTACTAGATAGATTTGGATATAATTTAATTTATTTATTCGAATATTTTAGAGCTATATGTCTTTACTTTACTCGTATTTGTAAATTTGCTAATTTTTAGGCCCTCTTGCATGTAATTAATTGAATACGATAAGGGTTAAACGTGATTAAAATTTCAGGCTGCCCTTGTCAACTTATAAATAAAGGAAGGCACGACGTTTAACTGTATTGAGCGCCTTATTATGTAAGACACCGCGCAAGTGTGCTTTATAGTGTCCCGAAATACTCTTCATTTCTCTGTACATCTTTGTCTATGAAACCACTAAAAGGAGCTGTAGGCTAACTCTTGTGTAAAAATCTCAGCCACGACATTTTCAAAAGCACTCGTGGCATCTTCAGGGCTAGTTTTTAATAATATATATGGTACATAAATAATTTGAATTTCAGTTGGAGTTATATTATAATAACACTAATAATGTTAAGTCTTTAACAGTGGTTGAAAAGTGACGTGTTTATCTAGGTATATTCCTAAAGGTAGACAAATGTCCGTCGCATCTCTATTTCATTTATTAAACAGTCCGCTGTTTGCCGACTGAATACCGCAGCCGAGCTTATTTTGATGTTATTTGTTTAGGCGACCGACATGCCTCACATACGCTACGTCAACCTCTCTAAATGCGAATTGTATGTAATCCTGGGACATTTTTTGTTGACAGTAGATATGTCAGAGTTTGAACATCAATAACAGGCGTACATTTGAAGAATTTGTAAATGTAAATATTATGTAAATATATGTATATATTATATATATATATATATATATATTCATATATTTATATATATATATATATATATAAATATATGTAAATATTATGTAAATAAAATAAATGATAAGTTCAACAAAACTACTAATACATATTAGATTGGTCACAAATTCTTGCTAGTCATACAATGATAGTAAGGTTAACCTACTTCTGGAACTTAATAACATCACTCCCTACTCTGCTAATACCGTAGCGCATACAGTTTACATCCCATTCCCCAAGTAACAGTACGTGTGTACACACATGTTTACACGTTACGAAGCCTTGTGTTGTGTATTTGTGTTTGCAGACCCTTCTGGAAGGTTAAGGGGAGAATGCTTTGGGGTAAAAATATTGTTGTTGTAAGTTTGCATCCTCGCGTCGTTGATATTTAATCACGTTATCATTTGACAATAAGCTTAAAGGGAGACTTAAGTTTATGATTTAAGGGCAGGCCTTTCTTCTATTTTCAGAATTCAAAGTATTGTGAAGTAGGTACTGAAAACTGAGTGATACTTCCCTTAAGGCATAAAACTAGACCGTTTTGGCATTTGAAATAATATTTACCATGAAACTCAAAAAAAATGGTAAATATATAGATGCCACTTCCACTGCAGGAAATACACAACATATAAGTAATCTGAATTAAAAGGCACCCCTTGAGAAGTACCGTGACCTCCAAAGGTTTGTTTGAACGACTTAATTTTGAATTGAACAGGCAAAGCGTGTAGTGAAGTGCCGAAGTTCGAACTCGGTCGGAGCTATTTTGTGATCAAGTGGATAAGTTCTGTTGCTACTGAAAACAGCGATCAGCTCTGATTACGGTCCTTAAAGTGAAATTAAAATTGGTATGATATTTAAGAAAAAAAACACTATCTATTGATTCATCTCTATGAGAGAATAAGTAATTATTGTTTGAAAATACTCGTGAGGTTGACATTATTTATTTAATATTAAAACGGACTTTACTAGCGTAATAGCATATGATATCGACCTAGGCTTCGGGCATGTTTGACGTGTTTCCTCAGGGAGTTTACGCTGAGTTAACACTTGAATTGTCATTTTTGATTAAGCGCGTGTTGATAATTTAAGTACATTTAACAACTACTTATCTCAGTTCTTTTCTCCAATTTGGAAAGTATATAAGTGTGTCTTCAAACTAGTTTTGGTGAACACGATAAAAGTATTTTAAAGCATCGGTGTACGGTTTAATCTACCTGAGATAGATATTTGACATATGCTCCACACAAATTGTATCAAATATTAATCCATAACGAAACCAACGACAGATAGAATATATAAATTGGCCGTCAAAGTTGATAGAGACAAATAACAGTCTCGAGGATGTCTACCACTAAACGTATACTTATATGGAAACGTATTGCATGTAGACCTTGATACGGGCATATCGCTAAAATATATGAAAACTGAAGATATGTGGTGAATAAAGTAACCACACTGGCCTGTACGCCTCCGTCAACAACCGCCAGAGTTACGAGCTAACTAACTTACATGACTTTCAGTTTAACGAGCAACTTTCGCCGTTAATTTTGAGGCACACAAATGTCACCACAGCCTCTGCAAGACTTAATTTTAAATTAAACAAGCAAAGTGTGCAGTGAAGTGCCAAAGTTCGAGTAGTGAGCAATATTGTGGTGCACTCGTTAAAGCCATAAGGACACGGCAGCGTTTGTGGTCGCGTCCATAGCAATTAAAGGAAACATAAACCAGCTGCAAAACTACACCGTGAGTGTTGGTGGTAACCCTGCCTGATCAACGTCTTTAGTGGGCAAATACTAAACGTGTCAGCAGAACAGTATGAGCTGTAAACTATCCCCTGTGTGGGATAAACATTAGCTTACGTGAGGATATAAGCTATCTGCATTCCAAATTTCCTATGAACCGTACCTACCAGTTAAAACATAAAAACACACATACACTTATTCACAAACGTTTGCATTTTATTATTTTTTAATTTATTTATTAATTACTTTTACAACCATATAAACAATGACCACACCAAAAATCACAAATATTTGTCCGGTATGCGTACAAGTTGAGTTTGTTCACAGAGAAAAAATATTTACACAAATAGAATGCGACTAAATACACAAAATTAAAAGAAGGTATGTACCTACATAAAGTTAATTATCAATCGCACTAAACTATGCCCACTATGCGGAAAGAGACATAACAATACAGGTTGTGTTATCTCACCGCACATAGAAGGCCGCACATATTAGTTTGGTACGATATCAAACGTTCATTTAACCTTTATTTTTTACCGCCGTAACTGACCGTAGAGACCAAACACATGGTCATATTTGCGAAAACTCGCGTATGTTTGTGTCGATATGTTTTTATGCCCCGTATTACTTCGATCATTGTACGCTCCATAAGTTTACCAAGTTGTTTCCTATCTCTACATTGTTTTAAATTTTAGTTAATACAAAAGAATTCAAATGACTAATTACAGTTTGTTGAAGAACTTAAGTCATAAATTTCAATACTTGCTATTATTGTTGAAATAGTCATCAACTTCTTTTCTTCGTCTTTTACGAACTTGAACTTCGAACGACTGCATTTTGAACTGAAGCGAAGCGTAAAGCAAACTGCTTAAGTTCGGGATGGCAGCGGTTTGATTTTATCGCTTGATGCCGGGATTGGCCGAAAGGCGGCGTGATTCACTGCGGTAATAAACTCACCCGGCTTACGGATCGTAACCGCTCAGATTAGCTTTAGGTAGAATATATGACGTATTTCGATATCTCGTTAATAAATAGACGCCTACTACATGTTTAGTAGTCGGCATAAAATAAATTGAAAGTGGATCGGGAAAATCGGTGTGCAAACTTTCTGAGTTAGTATTTATGTAAGTTAGTCTTTTTACCACTTTAAAAGATAAGTCACACTTTATTTAGCGGGAGTTCACATTGCTACGTCGTCAGTACGGATTTTTGTATCTTTTTTTTAATAAGTAAATAGGCTTGCGTTTGACTACCATCACGCCTGATGTTAAGCGATGATGTGGTTTGTTTGTATATTTTATTTTTATTTTTATCTGCATTTGTTTGTATATTTTTTCACTTTTATACATCTCTAACTGCTGCACCTTGTTAATTAAGAGCTCCGCTGGGCTTTAAAGATTATCAGATGAAACAAAACTAAAATAAAGTTTATGTCACAACAATTTCTATAGTATTACTTTTTCAAAGCACTAACGCCTGCTTAAGCGATCTCAAACATTGAAATTTATAGAGAGAAATATTCACATCCTCGGACGGGATTCGAACCCGCAATTTCAATGTCATAACAATTATTTAAATTATTTTTTTTCAGTATGCTTCTAATTTATTTTTTCATGTTTTAGTATTTTGCATCGTCACCATGAGCTTTTAAACTTGCCAAACCGTATAACAGCCATATTACCGCACACGATCTGCGTTTTTATGATGAAAAAGGTGCGCATTCAGCGTTTTGTATATCACATATGGCATACCAAGCACTCTTAGTATGAATAATGTATAAAACTTTCTAGCAATTTCAATTTTAGGGGTGGAAATTGCTAAAGTATTCCCTACCGTACCGGACTGAGTTGATCGACGTTTTGGTTTTTTATTAAAGAGCCCGAGCAAGTGCGACAAAAGCTAATAATAAGCGTGATAAAATACATTGTATCTGCCATAACTGCTGGTTTGAAAGGCCGCCATTAATCCCGCGTTCCTGAGGCGGGCTCACCGCCGGCCTCACCCGCCGTTACAATGGTAATATCACCGTTAAGCACATTTATGCAGGAATGTTAATGAAACCCTTTCGATAGACAAGGGGTTGTTTGATCAATTAGATGTTGAGAGGAGATTGTAAGGGTGTTTAAAATCTGCTCTTTGTTCAAATGTACTGCTTGTAAGAGATCGTTTATTGGTCGTTATCAAAGATTTATTTCATAATTATTTATTTCTTTTAATCCTTGAGGATTCATAAATGTTTGGGTATAGTATTATGCATTTGCATTAAATTGTTGAATTATTGTATATTACTCCTAATTTCTAGTATGAGTAATATACAAATATAGTTACCAATTTTAAAACAACTGACAACAATTAAATAGATGTCTAGCATACCTGTGTGCTCATAGGAATCAAGAAGTAAGAATTGGGTTTTGGCTATTACTAATGAGATTGGTTCGCAACATTCAAATTTTAGATTCAATCTACATAAAGCATTGAACCCAAAGCAGTAAGGTTTTGGTACCTAAATGCTATGAGGCCGATATAAAAATAAAAACAATTTTTCAGAATATATTATTTATAAGAATCTAAAAGTGCTTTATTCCCTTGGGTAAAGCCCCTTTTAGATTCTTAGATCGGCTTGGTTCATATACGAATATAAGGCTTAGATTCATAGACGAGTGTGAACGTGAACTTATTCTTTAATTTATAAAATGTAGTGCTCGCTCATATTTTATGCAGAGACATTGGGAACATCGCTTAAACTTGCGCAAGTAAGCTAGTAAGGGCCTTAGTAGTCCTGTAGTGGAAATCGAGTACTATAGCTGTTAGCCGATGCTTGGTTAAATATAGTCTAATACAGCCTTACGCTATAACAATACAAACACACCGGCTGTACTCACTTGGTACTATGTCGCCTTAAGTCCGAACACTCCCTGAAGAAGAACGACTTCCGAAAAGTCATCGTACTTAATCGACACAATACCAAGTGAGTGCAGCCGGTGTTGTTAGAATATGTGATACTCATGATAGTTTTCAAATCCTTGCACTAGCGTCTCCATATAGTATTACACTAAAAGTTCCCTTTGATATAGCCAAACATAACTGATTATTGAGAGCTGAGAAGCGCTCGCAGCGGAGCTTGACTCGGCGGTCTTAACCGATCAACAAGTTAAGCAACAGTTGCTGCCGTCAGGAGTTGGATGGGTGACCGCTAGTGGCATTTTTCAACTGAACGCTTGCTTGCTACGGATGGCACGTTAAGCCATCGGTCCCGGTTGTTTATCTAAGGACAATAGTCGTTAGGCTTTGTCGAAGGCTTTCGGGCGGACTGAAAACTTTGACGTGGGTTGCCCACTAACCTATTCACCAGACCGCACTGGGCCCACGTGGTGGATATATTGCTCAACTCCTCTCTCTTTGAGAGGAAGGCTCGAGTCCCCAGTGAGTCGAGTGAAGGCAGTCAGTAGGAACGTAATGGGCTGATCATGATTATTTACTGATTATTACATAAAACTATTATAAACAATATTAGCTTTTTATGTTATTAGGAGACGGTAGAAGCACGAGGCCCACCTGACGTTACCTCTGCCTAGAACAGATGGGTTTCCTCACAAGTGATGAACTTCCTGCGCCCGTGACCCTGAGTAACATGAAGTTGTAATACTCCACGTGCCTGTAATGTCACCGGCAACCAAACCAACCAAAGGCAGTATTGCGAACATTACTGCTTCACGGTCGATAAGGGCATGGTGGCGGTACTACCCCGGACGGATTCATTCACAGAAAGCTCTACTGCTCATATATTTAACTCATGAACAATACTTCACCCGTGTATAATATACAATATTTGTCACAGAACATAACAGAAATTCTATTTATCTCAGTCCCGGCAATCTCGAGTCAAATTGTATCAGCAAAATATTATTACAGAGAAAATAGAAGAAATCTCGTTCGAATATCAATACACGGCTGAATAGTCTCGCGTTCTCCTAAAGTGAAGCACATCTCGACGTACCTGATGTTATTACGGGGGGAGAAAAAGAGGTATGAAACCAATCAGGCGGGAAATATCGGTGGGCGAGTTGATTTCATTACTTTGAATCAATGATTTTATTTTCGCTATAGACACGTCACGCTCCAGTTTATGGCAGTACAAATGTGGTCACACTAAAAATATACATATAAGTAAACGTAAAAAGTATATGTTTTCAACAAATGTAATTCCATCATCCATAATGTGGTCACACTAAAAATATACATATAAGTAAACGTAAAAAGTACCTATATGTTTTCAACAAATGTAATTCCATCTAAAAGTAAAAAGTTCCATCTAAAAGTAAAAGTGTAAAATGCTCTGAAATGAAATAAACGATTTATTATTATTGTTATTTATGACAAACTACCAAAGGATATCAAATAGAAAAACGATTCAAATTTTAGAAATGTTTATGTTACTAACTCTTGAAAAATTATTATGGTAATAAATATGAAACATGAATATGTTTACTGTAATAACACATTTACTTTATTATTTGCACGTCTACATGCAGGCTGATTAACAATGGCTTTGTACTTTTAGGGTTCTTATTATAGTAGCCTATAGGTAAAACGGGATCCTATTACTAGGACTCTGCTGTCTGTCCGTCCGTCTGTCTGTCTGTCTGTTTGTCTGTCTGTCCGTTTGTCACCAGGCTGTATCTCATTAACCGTGATAGTTAGTGAGTTGAAATTTTCAGATGATGTATTTCTGTTGCCGATATAACACAAAACACTATCTAATTATAATTAATGATAATGGTACGGAACATTACATGCGCGAGTCCGACGCGGTTTTGTTAATTTCATTATCTGAATAACGTATAAACAAAGTAAATGTCATCTTGTAATAAATAATTCTTACATTTTTATAAAACGAACCACTGGAACATTTCTGAGTCCTGTATAGCAATACAACAAATTATATAAATTGATAATCTTATTTACGATCTTTTTGCATTATTCATGAACCAACGAATGCACTTTCACACCCCTAAAATACTTTTGTATGCACCTTATATGTAGGCTTTGGCTATTTTTTGTGTTTAGTAATTCATTTAGAGAAATAATTGATTGTAGAATTATGATTTAACTATTCGAGACGTGCTCATAGTTCAACGACCTAATCCAAGAATTACCCAATGGTACGTATATGCATATCTATAATTGTATAAAGTCATTGAACCAGGAGGCATCCCGGCGGCAATAGAAGTAGAAAAACATCGATTAAGCCCTCGAGTCAAGTTGGCTGTATACTACAGGCTCGGTGCATAAAGCAAATCCATTAAATTGTGCCTGGGAATTGTAAAATTTAATTTACTCGTTGATGTTTTAAGGAGGCGAATTGATGATATCTAAGCCTATTGATATTGCAATATTTATTAATATAATTAAATGTACGGCCTTATTAGACTATATTCTATATTCGTTTCTATGACGCAAACACACGTATGCCGATGTCGGCATGTATATATATAATAGTTTACAGTTTCAGCCCCAACAGCAACTTACTAGCTAGCTCCATGTTTAACATTTCAGAATAGAAAGTTCACTGTTCTGTGGACATGAATTCGAAACTACCCTCTTACAAAGAAACACGTTTTGGGAAGAAAACAATAAACGAGATTGTTTTTATTATAAAAAAAAACAAAGTTTGGACAAGTCTTGTAAAAAAAGGAGAACATCGGTAATGTTAAGCATTAAGTGGGACTATTATAGCATTATAAGACCCCGTAGTGTTTATCAGTTTTCGCTCATTTAGAGTTTGAAAACTATCGTGAGTATCACACAGTACACTAATATAAAGATATCGGCTGCACTCACTTGGTATTATGTCGGCTTGAGTCCGACGACGTTTTGAACGTGTAAGACGTTCTTTCCCTCATTTATTCGAAAAGCTGGAAAAGCAATAACTCTACGATCGAGTTTTACTTAGATTTATCTACCGGGAAGATGGTAAGTTTCAGTTAAGTTAATAGTGTTATGAAATTATTGATCTGACATTATATATTCTATATACTTTTGTTATAACGTTATTATTTCAAACCAACTTCCGATAAGTATTGCTTTCACAAAATGAGGATACGTTTTTACGAGTATATTGAACATATCAGTTTCATTTTATAACGGATAAATAGATGTTAATGGTCAAACTTTACTCTTTGAACTGTGAGTTGAATCCCATTTCAATATTGACTCAGGATCGGACGTCCTCCCACAGTAATTTATATTCCCCAATCTAAACCATTTAATTATATATGTCTATAAAGCCAAAGTAAAACGAATGAATGAATGAATGAATATTTATTTGCTTAAGTCTTGGGTACATAATTGCAGAGTTAAAATAGCATAAAAATACAGTTCCAACAAAACTCTGCCTAATTGGCGTGCAAATATTTTCAACATGCTATAATTTACAATTATATAAATTTACGAATATCAAATCAACACATTAATAAAATTTTAAATAATACAAAATAAATTTCCATGTCAATAATTATTAAAGTTCAATGTCATTACTAGATTTCGATTTATACAATTATATTATTACAAGATTTTCTCATTTATAGTACACAGTTAATAATTATTAATATGTCAGTTAATCATTCTCACATTTCCATAAAGCATTATAATTTAATTTTTTTATCGTATATAAAGTCTTTTATCGAGTAATAACATTTGTCCAATAATAATTTGAACAACTTTTTTTTAAATACATTTAAGCCATCTCCTTTGATTTTGTCAGGTAAAGTATTATAAATTCGAATTGCCATACAATTTGCGTTTTGCGTGGTAAGTACTAGTCGTTGACATGGCACATATAACCTATGAGGATATCTGTTCGGACAAGATCTTTTTACTACATCACAATGTTTTTGGAATAGATGGGGATTTTTCTTCACAAATACACATATCTCGTAGATGTATAGCGATGGCACAGGAAGGATCTTAAGTTCTTTAAAGAGTGGTACACAGCTATCCATGAATCCCGCCCCACATAGAGACCGTATGCATTTTTTTTGTGTAATGAACACCCTATCAGCCTCAACTGAAAACCCCCACAAAATAATGCCATATCGCAAACTTGAAGATACATAACCATGATAGGCAGCCAAAGCTGCTTCCATGGTTGTTATTTGTCTAAGCCGATACATTACATAAACAAATCTATCCAATTTAGAACATAAACCATTAATATGTGATTTCCAGTTACAATGTTTATCAAAAGTAATGCCAAGAAAC
Source organism: Selenia dentaria (assembly GCA_917880725.1). Taxonomy (NCBI): domain Eukaryota; kingdom Metazoa; phylum Arthropoda; class Insecta; order Lepidoptera; family Geometridae; genus Selenia; species Selenia dentaria. The sequence continues at coordinate 36,058,770 of OU862883.1, forward strand.
AGAGTTTCATCCACATTATTTATTACGTTATTTTCATAAGTAATATTTACAATACTTGGTGTGCTGTTATAAGTTTGAAATTCAATAAATTTAGTCTTGTTTAGGTTTATATACAAATTATTATTATGGAGCCAACTGAGAACATCTCGAATCGCTTTGTTAGCTTCATCTTCTAAAGCATCCTTATTTTTGCATTTGACAACGATCGTTGTATCATCCGCAAACAGAAGACATTGATGTCGCGTGGCTTCGGGAAGATCATTGATATATAATAGGAACAGTAAAGGTCCCAAGACGCTTCCCTGTGGGACGCCGTATCTATTTACAGAATATGGCGAATGAAAAACTTTTTTTGTGCGTCCAATAATCTTACTTGTCTTAACACACTGATATCTACACGACAGGTAACTTTGTAACCATTCCTGAGCCTTGCCTCTAATTCCGTACTTATCTAGTTTGTGGAGCAAGGTTTTATGGCATACGAAATCAAAGGCCTTACTCATGTCCAAAAATACAGTTATTACTGGCATCTTTTGGTCTAAGCATTCTGTTATTGACTTTATTAGAGAAAAGCAAGCGTGGATGGTAGAACAATGTTTTCTAAAGCCATATTGTTCCGGTTTTAAAATTGAGTTTGCATTAATGAAATTTACTAATTTTGAATACATCAATTTTTCAAAAACTTTTGATAATATAGGTATTAATGTTATCGGCCTATAATTTTCCATTTCACATTTATCACCTTTTTTAAATATAGGCTTTACAATTGAGTACTTAAGTCGGTCTGGGAAGATTCCATCTGTGAAGGACAAGTTAACGATGTGGCTTATTGGAACACATAGTTGCTTGGCACATATTTTTAGCATTTTCGTGTTCAACTCATCATATCCAGTAGAGGTCGACTGTTTTAGTGAATTAATAGACTTCAGGACGTCTAGCCTGTTGGAGACAGGTAAATAGTTTTATCAACAGTTCGTTTTAATGACATACAGGCGTTTTTATTTGTAATATTTTTGTTGGTTAAATTTATGTAATATTTATTGAAAAGATCTGCAATTTCTTGGGGGTGGGTGTATTTTTTATCATTAACTTTTATTTCTTGTACTTCATGAGATTGGCACTTACTGTTGAAGTTATCATTAATCACTTTCCACGCTGCTTTACATCGGTTAGAAGAATTATAAATATATTTTGCGCTATTAATTTTTTGAGCATTTAAAATACATTTTTTTAGAATTTTTGAGTAGGCTAGATATCTTTTGCGATTACCTTCCTTATTCGCTGAAGATAGGATGTATCTTAGATAGTAAGTCCTTTTTCGTATACAACATTTACGAATACCCTTTGTGATCCATTTAGCTTTTTTCTTTTTATTAATAATTTTAACTGTAATTATAGGGAAACATAAGTTGAAGAAGAGTTGGATGGTATCAAGAAAGATGTTAAACGCGTTATTTGTATTTGACTCAGACAGTACCTCACTAAAAGATAAACTTGCAATGCAGTCTTGAAATTTATTTATGTTTTCGACACAGAAGTCTCGCCGCCTCTCAGACCAGACCATTGGCCTAGCACGGTTTTGATTATAAGTTGCATCGAAAGTTATAGTTTGGGCCGTTTCGTGATCCGAAAGTGCAACATAATGTGTATTACTAATCACTCTTGATATGTTGCTGGAGATAAGATCAATACATGATTGTTGTCTTGTAGGTTTTAAAATATGATTTTGAATATTAAAGTTAGTAAGAATTGAATTAAGTGTTTTAGATATATTATTAGCTTTCAGAAAGTTGATATTCCAATCACCACAAATGATAACGGATTTATTACCAAATTTATTTATTTTAGTCAGAAGTGCATTAAGAGAGTCAAAAAATATTTTTATGTCAGATTTTTGGAGTCCTATATATACATACCACTATAATATTAAGTGCCGGTAGTTTAACAGCACAATATTCAAAATGTCGCATTACCGGGTCAATTAAATTTTTTAACGATTCACAAATAATATTATTTTTCACTAAAATACAAGAACCGCCTCTTCGCTGATTTTCTCTGGAGTAATTAGCAACTAGTTTATAATTATTTAATGTAAAGTTATTCTCTAATCCTCGTTTAATATGTGTCTCTGTCAGACAGATTATATCTATATCTCCAATTGTTAACGATAGATCATGTAAGGCAATGAGTAGTCGGTCTCGTTTACCAAGGGCACTATTAATATTTTGGTGTAGTAGTATTACTTTACGTGTTTTAGCAACGAAAAAACTGTTTAGGGCTTAAGACATTTAGATTTTGCTTGTCATGATTAATAACCCTTGATGAATTATGGTCAATTGTATTTAATTTCAAACTTATATCAGCATAATTAGGAGGGCCATGGTGTATATTTCTCATTGAATTAAGAAATACCCTTCGATGACGCAAAAAAGTGAACTCGACATCTAATTTAAATATTAAGGATTTTATATATTGATTGTGCCTGTAGTAGGATCTCTCCGAATATGTATCGCTTAAATCAAGAAAGTGCCAGTTTGTGTACCTTTTACACAATGTTTTTATATGAAAGTTCAACATTTTTGTATTCAAATAGGTGTTATTATTTACATTTACAACAAACACCTTGTTATTTTTTATTCTACCAAAGGAATGACATAGGTCGATTAATAATCCGAAAGGATTTTTATCATGTGATCCGACTCCTAAAATGATTATGTCATCTGGATTTAGAGAGTTAACTAAAGTTTCACAACTATCTACAATTTGTCTGCACGTAGCTTGCGGTTTAATTATGCCTGTTACGTCGAAGGTATCATTCTAGCTTCCTGTCGTTTTCCGGGTCATTTCTACTGCTAAAGTTCGTAACTGTTCATCTCCAAATATTAATATTTTAGGCTTGGGCCTTAGTTCAGTTTGTGCAAATGACTTATCTTGATACTCCGGGGCTTTTGATGGGTACATTATATGCGATACGTCAGATATCTTCCCAGGTGAATCAGTGGGAGTCAGTTCTATCCTCTTATTTATAGATAAGATAGGAAATGCAATAACTTTGTCGTACGCTCGCCGGCGAGGTTCAGAGCAAGGTTCTGAAAAATGCAGTTGTGCGGGATCACGCAAAATTAAAGGTGTTACACGTGAATTACAGCTGCGAGGAGAGTTCAGAGGGGTGAAGCGTCCAAACCCTTTCTTAATGTTAGAAATTGTTCTATGAACAGAATTCGAATCCTGCTTACTCAAACTACGCAGATTTCTTGAATCTCCTAACCCGTTACTTACACCCTTCAGTAAATATATCTGTTTATCTTTGGCTTCAAGTGATTTCTTCAGATTAGAGTTCTCGCAATTTAAATTAACTATTTCTTCATGGGCTGTGTTTAATTCTTGTTGTAGGTCCTGAAAATCCTGTTTTAGTTCGATAAATTGTGTATATTCGGCTTCTAAACTCATATTTAAACTTTTTACCATGGTACAATCTAACATTGTGGAATTCATTGTTGAGTTAGCAGTATGTTGCATAAATGTTAAATCCTGGTCTGAAATCGCTCGCCTCAGTGGTTTTCTTTTAGTAATATTCTCCATTTTATTACTTCTAAAAAAATATAGTGCAAAAAGATAAATCTTCTTGTATGAATTTGACCAAAAGCCTTACAAAATGAAAATCAGTACAAAAAGAATTCCTTGGTAAGCAGATCCGAACTCGTGTATGTATGATTGCCTAAACCACACCCGTGACAACTGAGCCACGGATGCTCGTATCGTAAAGGTGAAAATATACGATGTAACTCCGCACGAAGTGTATTATAAATTTACAATGATCGATTGAGCACCAAGTGAATGGAGTCCAAAGGTCAAATAAATTTAAAAATGTCATGTAGGGTAGGCATGTAACTACGAGCATGTGAGTTATTTAAATTTACACATAAGTCACTGCGATGAATTAACACAGCACAATTAAAGTCACAGATTGGATATTCTGTCTTGTTGGATGTTTATGTTTACACGGATTGTTGTTTATGTTCCAAATTAGCACTCCACTTATTCAAAAACTTGTATAGCCCTTTTTGATGATTTAATTAAACTGAATTATCTGGATAACACTCATACGAAACAATTAGATAACAATATATACTTTTAGATAAGATTTATCACTGAAAAATCATTTTTTCCATTTTTATTGTAATTATAAACACAGAGCCGATGTCGTTACTAGAGGCGCCGAGGGTGAGTCCTGAAACTTCAAATCAATCTTTAATGTTATATTTTGATTGAAGGCCTCATTTTATCGGAAAGCAATTTAAATAGTAATTACAACCAAAATTAATTAAACTTTATCCTAAAGTCCTTACACCTAAAACATGCAGACAACGAAGAAAGTTGTAAATTTCAGAATAAAATAGAAGAACTTCTAAGTTCAACTCTAAAATAACTGGAGTTACTATATTGGTTTGTAAAACAGTCCCGTATCATAATATAAACAAGCATATAATATTACGTTTGAAATATTACAAATCGAAAAAATATTTATTCAAAATAGATTCCGTTTCCAAACCAAATTGTATTTTTTAAAATTGAATAACGTTTGCGAGTCAGTAAAATTTTGTTTAGATATTGATAGTTAAAAGTTTTCACATAAAAGAAACTTGCTTTACTTAGGAATATACATACTTATATAGAGAAAAAACGGCGCGACATTTTATATCCGGCTACAATAAATAAATAAGGCTAAAATGAATGCCAAGTGCACGGACACTATTCCGGATGTAACCGGTTATTTTTCACACTGTTTTGGTACATAATGATCATTTGTAATTGGTTAATAATAATCATAATCGTACACAATCGTATTGCCGTGGGGTACCGGCTTAGTTGCCGTGGGGTACCGGCTTAGAATAGTACCCCCCCAAATCTACCCGTGGGTGCGTAAAAATCTGCTAAGGGATAACAATCGGAAGGTGGGCAGCAGCACCTTCCCAGTATTAAAACCCCAAAACTGCGCTCGCCAACCCGCCTGCCAAGCGTGGCGAGTATTGGCAAAATCCCCCCAATGACGGACACATTAGGAACCAGGCCCCCAGTCCCCGGCAGCCCCGCTATTCCTGGCTACGGTAGCGGCCACGGTAACGGTGGGGCAGGGGGTGCTAAGAATCCCCGGCAGACGCCCGGCTACCACCCCCAACGACGACGACTGGCCCTGGTGACACACAACATACGCACAATGAGGACAGACAAGAAGATATATGAGCTGGAAGAAGAAATGAGTAAGTTACACTTGGACATTGTGGGGTTATCTGAAGTCCGTAGAGCGGGTGAGGACACGATAACCCTAAAATCAGGTAACCTACTCTATTACCGGGAGGGCGAAAACAGTCCCAAGGTGGTGTCGGTTTTCTCGTCCACAAGTCCCTTACTAACAACAAAGTTAAGATCGATAGCGTTTCCAATAGGGTCGTATACCTAATACTCAGAGTATCCAAACGATATTCGCTGAAGGTCATTCAGGTATACGCACCGACGAAATAGACCACATCCACACGCTACGGCAAGTTATACAGAAGACCGAAGAGTATAACTTGCCTCTTTGTTAAGCGTTTGTGGACTATGAGAATGCCTTTGATTCGATCGAGATGTGGGCAGTGCTTGAGTCTCTCCAGCGGTGCCGTATTGACTATCGGTATATTGAAGTGCTGAAGTGTTTGTACAAAAACGCCTACATGTCAGTCCGAGTACAGGAGCAGAGTTCAAAGGCAATTCCATTGCAAAGAGGCGTGAGACAGGGAGACGTTATATCTCCGAAACTGTTCACCGCTACATTGGAAGACGCCTTCAAGCTTCTGGAATGGCAAGGACTTGGCATTAATACTAACGGCGAATACATCACTCACCTTCGATTTGCCGACGATATTGTAGTCATGGCAGAATCCATGGAAGACCTCAGTACAATGCTCGAAGGCCTCCATCGAGTTTCCCAACGGGTAGGTCTTAAGATGAACATGGATAAAACGAAAATTATGTCTAATGCCCATGTTGTACCTACCCCAATATCAGTTGGGAACTCAGTTCTCGAAGTTGTTGACGAGTACATCTACCTGGGACAGACAGTCAAACTAGGCAGGTCCAACTTCGAGAAAGAGGTCAATCGTCGAATCCAACTCGGCTGGGCAGCGTTCCGGAAACTTCGCGAAGTCTTCTCGTCAAAAATACCTCAATGCCTCAAGACAAGAGTCTTCGACCAATGTGTGTTACCAGTGATGACTTATGGCACTGAAACGTGGTCTCTTACTATGGGCCTCATAGACAAGCTCAAAGTCGCACAACGAGCTATGGAGAGGGCTATGCTCGGGGTTTCTCTACGTGATCGAATCAGAAATGAGGAGATCCGTAGAAGAACGAAAGTCACTAACATAGCCCAGAAGATTAGCCAGTTGAAGTGGCAGTGGGCAGGGTACATAGCACGCAGAACAGATGGCCGATGGGGCCGAAAGGTTCTGGAGTGGAGACCACGGACCAGCAAGCGCAGCGTAGGTCGTCCACCGACACGGTGGACAGACGACCTGATGAAGGTCGCAGGACGACGTTGGATGCAGGCCGCTTCCAACCGGTCCTTTTGGAAAATCATGGCGGAGGCATATGTTCAGCAGTGGACGTCCTACGGCTGAGATGATGATGATGATGAATCATAATCAGCCCATTTTGTTCCCACTGCTGGGACTCGAGCCCTCCTTTTAGAGAGAGGAGAGTTGGGCTATAATCCATCACGTGGGCCCAGTGCGGCTTGGTGGATAGCTTAGTGGCCAACCTATGTAGACGTGTTCAGGCCTTCGACATTTTTTTTTTTTTTTTGGGGGGGAAATGCTGTGCACTTCCCTTCCGCCACGGGGGTGACGGAAGGGGGCGTGTGGGGCTCAGACCCACTAAAACCCCCCCGTGAGCAGTCCTCCGCCAAGGTGGAACGAGACAGGGTCGCGCTGGCAGTCACCATCTCGCCCCAGCGGTAGGCCCGGATTGATCTTAACCGGGCCTTAGCGCCTGTGAAGGGATGACCTTGCTCACCAAGGTCACCACCTAGACGTGTAGGGCCGTGCAAACCGGCAAAGAGTCCCCCGACTATTCGCCAGTGGCCCCACTACGGAGGAGGAAGGAGACGAGCAAACCGTCTCCTCCGTTCCCCCGGTCGTCTGCGCCGAAGCGGGTCAGCTCGAACATCGTTCTCCCTGATCCGCTCCGCGGCCTCCTTCTGCGTCATCACCGCTTCGCAGAAGGTGGCCACCGCCTGCCACGCTCTCTCGCTGCTGAGCATGGAGATCACCACGCTCGGCAGGGAGAGATCTCCGCCTATTTCCGCCGAAAGCGTGTGCCGCTGCGGGCCCCATGCAGCACACACTTCCAGCGTGTGTTGCGCCGTATCCTCCGGCGCCCCACACTCGTGGCAGGCTGGGGTCGCCTCCCGTCTCGCGATTTGGTGCACGTACTTTCCGAAACATCCATGTCCGGAAAGCACCTGCACCAATCGGAAGGTCAGCGAACCGAATCGCCGCCTCACCCATCTCTGGAGGACTGGGCGGATGGCCTCCACCGTCCACTGCCCAGGGACTGGTGGAGCCAGGTCCTCCTTCCACCGCCGCAACAAGGCAGCCCGCGCCTGCAACCGCATACGTGTAACCTCCTCCCACACTGGAGCGTCTCCACGGGATCTCCTCGCCGCCACGAAGTGATATACTTCAGCGACGATCTCCGCTTGGAGTTTCCAGGGGGGATCACTGGCCAGCACGCACGCCGCCGTCCAGGACACCGTCCGGTACCCGCGTATTGCCCTCGTCGCGATGACCCGTTGCGGACGTCGCAGTAGAGTCTTGTTGTCGCGACTGAGGGCGTCCACCCAGACTGGAGGCCTTCGACATAACCTAACGAATGTTGTCCTAAGACAAAAAACCAGTACCGACGGCTTAACGTGCCCTCCGAAGCACGGAAGCGTTCAGTTGAATAATGCCACTAGCGGTCACCCATCCAAGTCCTGACCGCAGCAAGTGTTGCTTAACTTGTTGATTGGTTATGATCGCTAAGTCAAGCTCCGCTACGAGCGCTTCGTAATTGGTGCCTAGTTTATAATGTGTATCTAGTCGTTGTTTATGTTTATTTACCTAGATTTATGTTTTTACGAGTTGTGGATTATAAACCATTAACTGTTCGTAACAAAGCACAGCTGTAAGCAAAATGTATAAACCATGAAACGTTGTTTTTGTTTGTTCCTCCAGAACTATCCGACGTAGTTAAGCATTTCCCATTCTTCATATCACATGATGTGAAAGTTTGAGTGAGAATGTTAATAGGTTAGTGTATATGTGTGTTACTCCGTCACGCTGAAACAGCATCATTCCAAAATTTTTACCATATTTGAAATGAAGATAAGTTGTACTCAGGATTTAAAATATAAGCTACCTTCTATACCCCGATTCAACCGGTAGTTCGAGGAATCACGATATTCAGACATTTATCAGCCTTACTGCGGACGAACTAGTTAATATAAATATAAATATCTGTCGACCCATATGAAAATAAACTACTTTCTTATAGTCTTAAAATTTGACATTGACTTACGTCATACTTGTTCCGAAAGTTTAGAACAAAAATTGAACATCGTTGCATCTCAACTCATGAAGTGGTTTAGTGCTAACGGTTTGGTGTTGAACCTAAAAAAGACCCATTTTATACATTTTGATCTGTCGGGTCGCCTGAGAGACAAGTTAAACGTCCTTTTGGATGGCAGACAAATCGAACAGTTGACCTGTACAACCTTCCTGGGATTTGAATTGGATAGCGCCCTCACGTGGGAACCACACATCAATAAACTGTGTGAGAAATTAGGCGGAGCATGCTTCGCTCTCAAAAGATTGTCCAGATTCTTGCCCATGACGGTGGTGCGGTCCTGTTATTTTGCCACCATACACTCGCTATTGATGTATGGAGCAGAGCTCTGGGGCCGGGGTGCAGATGCAATCCGCGCCTTCCGACTCCAGAAGCGGGCTGTTCGAGCAATAGCACGAGTGTCTCGAGAAACGTCCGTGAGAACTCACTTCGAATCCCTAAAAATATTAACGCTACCCTCGATAGTAATTTTTCAAGTGGCTGTATATGTACGTGTAAATATGGTGATATTTGATAATGTTGGTGATTGTCACAACTACCCAACACGACGGAGAGGAAAGCTAGCTGCTATACCTCGATCGCTAGTGAAGTCGAATCGATTGACTAACGTTATGGGTCCGGAGGTATACAACAGGCTTCCTGAGAACGTTACCGCGGCATCCAATTTAAATATTTTTAAATCAAGACTAAAGCGCTGGCTTATCAGTCATACCTTCTACAGCTATGCTGAATTTTTAAAGAAAATTTCACATTAAATATGTTTTTGACAATTTATGTTATTGTACTTTGTTATTGTCATAGGCATATCTATGAAATTTAAATGAATGTGTTTATTTTTAATTAACTATTGATTTAATTTACTTATATTTATTTTAATTATTTAATTTTATATTAATTATTGACTACATATAGCTGTTTAATTTTAATAATTTTATATGAATTATTGAATACATACTTACATGGTTAATTGTAAGTTACACTCTGTATTGCTACGAGTACATAGTTTATGTACTAAATAACTGACGTGTATAGATGAATACCAATAAATGAATCTGAATCTGAATCTGAATCTGATTAGTTTTTTACAGTAGATGAAATAAATTTGCGAATGTTGTCCGGGAGTCCCGGGACTAATAGGACTCACGTGTGATGTCAAAAAAGCGAGTTGGGAAACAACTAACCGACCGCACTCTGAGGTTCAGAATGCGTTCCAGGTCATGCCCGTCTCGCGATACGACGTGCACGTTCTCTGATAATGTTTAACTTGATACAACAGGCTGCAGTTGTCTTAAGTCGTCACCCTGACTTGTCGTGTTGGGTAATGGTAAAAGTATATAAGTTTAAGAACTCATCCGCAGATGGGTAATCGTTACTACACTGCCAGATTTAAAGGGAGAATTTAAGAGAAAGCCAGAGTTTTTAGTGGAACGAAACAAGTTATGAATAGGTATAATATTTGAAATAATTTGCTTAAGATAAGTGTACTACAAGTTGAGATCTCGCCTTCTTGCAGAGGCTAAGCGTGATTCTATAACTTAAAAGAAAACGCCCTGGGTGACTCTGCAACTGCTACGGGAAGGTGTGATGGTTAATATTACCGCAGAATCCATCTAAACATGGACTTTATTTCTTAGGCTCACAGTTTATATTCATCAAGCACCTAATCGAATCCGTTTACGAGTATTTTTTTTTTTCAAACCGTAACTCGTTCCTAAAATCCATCAATTCTAAGAGCACAAAGAAATATTCTCCGCTATCAACAAGGTTTACGGACGGTTGGCGCTGATTTCATCCATCTTAGAAGACAAGTTAAGTCGGCATTATTCTAAGTTCGTATACTCTTATTTTTATTTTAGGCTTTTTTGTCGGCCAATGCTAGCATAATTTCGTTCAATATTTGGGTTTTCCATTTCCGGGTATGTGAAAATAACGTCATTTCTGTCTTTATATCGAATAGATTGACAAATGAAAGAAGAGTTTTACAAACATTTGACTTTCGTATTGATGTCGCAACACTTCATCATTTTTATTATATGAATTAGGAGCAAATGCACCAAAGCTCATTGTCCGTAGGTATTTATAGTCTGCGTTAAATCCAATTTGCTTATTTTGTAATATGTTACATATCCTTGGACGGGGTTCGAACCCGCGTCACCCGACTATCCGTGTCAGCCGAAGGAGCCATGCAAGCGTCGGATTTATTTCTGTAGCGTACCGTCAAGGTTATGTATTTATTTTTTCAAAGTTGCAAAACAAACATACAAGCATTTAAATATGTAAATATCAAATGTGGGTGTTACAAACAACTTTGCATTTTATATATATGTCGAGTATGAATGATTATAAAAAAACTGTTGTTCAGAGCTTGATTAAATTTAAGTAGGGAAGCAGTCGGTGCTTCCCTACTTAAATTTAATCACAAAAGTCGGTTTTAGACGAAAAAGAATCATAAAATCGACTCACGTACGAAGAAAAAGTTTAAGAGGTAACACAGTTAAAAAATGCATTGTCAAATAGAGAACTTCCTCCTTTTTTGGATTTCTATTAAAAATATGACGCCTTAGAGGAAATTTGAAAATTATTAGAGCTTTTTAAATTTATATCACGGATATATTAAGTAATATATTCTCAAATCTTTAAGAGATTGAATCCTTGAAAATTGATTAAAAACCCTTGGATATTAAACAACTTGGACAGGTGTGATCCAACATAAACTAAGTCCTTTTGACTGGGTTTCTAAAAATCAACCGCCAGTCCTAGATCCATAGATCGGTAAACACCGCCTGCGGACACAAACTTAGTAGTAATTAAGTACGTACTCCGTCAGTGCTGCGTGATGGATAATACCAGATCCGACCATTATTGATGTTTGTAAAGCAATGTGTAACACTTCATTCAATTTTAAAGATTGATATCTATGTTATGAAATATATCCATGCTCACTATATTATTATGATAAAACAGAACTATAACGTATACTATATAAACATAATTAAACAAACTATAGTTGTTTAATCATTTTTGTATATATGCTTCAATTAGCATCAATAATTCAATGAATCCGTGATTTCTTGTAGAAGTTAATTATTTGTTTAAGTTGAGTGACAGTAATATAATTAAGGCTGTCATTAAGTCACTAATTGATCCTGTCTAAATCAATTAAAACGTTTTAGTAATTCGCTGGATGCTTAAATAAAACTTTCTTAGGCAATTGACGAGGAAACGCAATAACAACTTCTGAAGATTTTGTATATTTTGCCTACACCGATCATCGTGCACCGTAACGAACACTTTATCGGTTAATTATTCAACACTGTTGCACGTTAAAACTCTAACTACAAGACACACAAATACATATAAGAGAATGAAACAAACTCAACGGAAGCCATTTTTGGGAAACACAAGCTTACGAGAACTTCCGAATATAATATAATAGTGTTCCTGTAATTCAGTGTCGTTATTTTCCCTTACTCAAAAAAAATGGGAAATCTATAATAGCTACATTTTGAACGGCGTTTTTAGCATTTGACTAAAAACTCGGAAATACGATTAACGTACACCAAACTTAGAAAAAAACGCCGACTTACTTTGTCTTTAAGATGGATGAGATCGGCGCCAACCCTCCGTAACGGTTGTCTTTAACGGGTCGCTTCATGTTTGATTCTAATTAACGGATATAAAGAGTTACTGTTTAATGACATGAAATACAGTAAAAACTTGTTATTCAGCCGATCCAATTATGTTCTTGCCAAAAATAGTATTTTATATACTACTTTTGTTAAGGGAAAACCACAACCTTTTTTTTAGCCACTAGCTGTGTCCCGTAGTTTCACCTAAGATATTAACTGGATTATTCAAAGTATGCACAATCTCAGATGTATTTAACCCATGAAACTTTCGGTGATTTACGTTACGCTTTTAAGTTATTTGACCAAATTAGACTCGGAGCTTAAAGCACTAGCAGCTAAGCTCGCCCCAAGCGTGGCCTGATGTAATTACCTACAGCTCCGCTTTCGAGAAGGGATGAGGGGCGTACGTATCGTACTCGTATTTTGGAATGGCGATACTGGTATTTTGGATACCAACTTGTACTACTTTCACAAGATTAGGATCAGATACTCGGTTCCTTCAGTCTGCCCCTTTATGTTCCGCCAACTACTACAGTTAAAGTTAAGCTGCTACGCCGTAGCCTACAAGTTAAGTCGCTACGCTTCTTACGGTTGTAGTCAAAGTATGAAACGTCTTATTTTAGACGTTACACACTATCTGGAGCATTATCATTAACTTTATTTACTAGCATGTATATATTATTTGCGGGTAGAAATTAGTATAATATAGTTTAATTTAAACAAACAATTGTGGGTTATCTGCAACTGGGAAATGATCAGTTATTAAGATGGTTATACAAAAAATGTGTACAGTTTGTAATAACTTTTGGTGAGTATTTTAATACTCTGATACTTGTAAACCAGGTACACGTACTCGGTTTATCATGCACTATATACAGCACAATCTGGGAAAACCTTTAGTGCCTGCGGCAAAGCGAGGCCACGACCGCAACCCACAGCTTCAAATTCTCCGTCCGTACGTAAATAATGACGCTAAATGTTTTGGGTACCTGTAGGTACTTTGCTGACATTTTATGACTATATATAGACACCAATTAATGTGTCCAGGACAATGTCCTCAATGTAAACATATTCTTATATATTCACACAAAAATGGCTAATCCTTTCCAGAGATTACTTAGAATATAATTAAAATACGTAATATTAGTATAATTTTAATCAAGCACGTAATTATTTATGGCCGATGGTATCTAAGTAAAGCAGCTTAAGAAGATAAGAGTTAAGTGAGACCTTTAATGAAACGAACTGTTCATATTTTTTGAAGCACTTATGCCTGCTGAGGAGAACCAAATTTGCAATTCTAGAGAGAAAATAAGCATTTAAAATTGCAAAGCTTTATTTCGCTCAGCTGGTGTTAGAGCTTAAACATTTTGCAATATAATCTATTATATTAAAATTGCATGCTTAAAGCTACTTGAAATGATATAACTATAATGTGTGAACCAAAATATTATTATTTTTTCTTTTAATTAAAACAAATTCACGGATTTCATCCGGTCCTTTACAGAGGCATAAGTGGGGCTGTAGCCAACACTTAGAGGCCTGTTTGGTATAAAAATACAAAGGAGTATAAAAAACAGAAAAAATGTTGGATGAAGGGTAACATGGTACTTATAACTATTACAAATATGGGTAAAATGGCCAGGCTATTGAGATGAACTAATTAGTGATAAGGAAGATAGTGGGCTATGGATGAGACTACGGCACCTGCCAATTTAGTCTCATGTTAAAACATTTAGGCAGGTGGTGACTTGCCATCCACTAAACGGGCCCCCCATAAAGGCCACCATGAGTGGTGACAAAAGGGGCAACGTTGGTGTGGATGGCTAAAGAGTGTCGAGAGGTGTGCTGCGGTTTCACTAGAGCGCTACTACCGGCGTTATGCCCTTTAACACTTCCACCCTTGGAGCTTTTTGTTACTTGCTCTTGCGTCTCCACCCCCGGACGGCCAATTAAGGCAAGTCGGGGGTCAGGGGTCTCATTTAGCCCCAGGAAGAATCAGGGTCCGCATTGTCGCCACTTACCGACGCGGCGACGGCTCGCCACAAAGCCGCCCCTGCGGTATTATTATTATTATTATTATAAGCTTTCAAGACAAGCTTTTGATTGTGATTCTCCCACCTACACTATAGTAAGCCCCGCGACTCCCTCGGGCGCAGCGCGAGCGGTGCCGGCAGCTCCTATCTCAGAGTTTCTGTGAGAATATTGAATATGAAAAGTACCATTTGTGATATTCAGATTTATTGGAATTTCATTGATTAGATATTTAATCAGACTATTTTAAGCAAGTATAATATTTGTTTAAATGTACTTTATGTGGTTTATATAAACTGCTGTGATAAGTGTTCATTTATTTATCATCGTCATTAACATCAACATCTCAGCCGTAAGACGTCCATTGCTGAATATAGGCCTCCTCCATAATTTCCAAAAGGACCGGTTGGAAGTGGCCTGCATCCAACGTCGTCCCGCTACCTTTATCAAGTCGTCTTGTCGGTGGATCATCTAAACTGTGCATGCCCATTTGTAACTTCCACTCTATAACTTATCGGCCCCATCGGCCATCTGTTCGGCGTGCTAAGACGGTTACTTTCATTCTTCTACAGATCTCCTTATTTTTAAATCGATCACGTAGAGACTCCCCGAGTGTATAGCCTTCTCTATAGATCTCCACTTATTTATTAATTAATATTTAGATTGTATGATATCATACGGCTCCTGCTTATAAATACTAGTACGCAGCATATCTACACTAACATGTAGCTACACGCCGCGTCTACAAAAAAGTAAATTAGTTACCAAGTTAAGTTATACAACTGAAGTAACATGGTGATTGATCGATCATCCTTGGCTGATTACGTCTGGGAAAATAGTCAATCAAGTTGTGCTCATTAAACTAGTCCCTCCTTTATACGTTAGTGGTATATAGTATTTGGTAATCAATTTTGTAGGCAAATAGTTGTAGATACGAGTACATAAGTCAGTTTTGATCAAGTTTTACAAAATAACTTCTTACTCAAACAGGTATAATATTATACAAAATAGAACTGCCCACTACTTTGAAACATCCGACCACTTAAATGCACTCAAATTTGAGTGAACCGTCCAGTATGTCCATATTTCCCGCTGTTGGGGTCCTACTAGTGCCTACATCCGGTGCACTTTAAATTTCCTGCAAGCCACAGTGAACTCAGGGGCTACTTTGAAAACCAGATGTTCGTTACACGTGCACAATATGCGCATATTTTGTAGTTTTGAATGTTTTAACAGACGGGATTCATGCGGATTACCTTATGAACGTAATAGCTGATTATTTAGCTACTACGTTCTCACTGCCGACACAAGCCTTGCCCTCACAGCGAGGAGTAACGGCCATGATTCATCACGCGGGCACAGTGTGGATAACGTCGTGGCCAGCTTTACTGTCGGAGTTTTAAAGAACACTTATAATATTTGCATTCAATGTTTCGATACAATGCATAAATTTTTATTATTTATAAAAACTCCATATAAAAATAAATATTTTATAGTTCCTGTGTTATATACTTTCTACTGAATACCATAATTTTTTTAAATCATAGAATCTTTCATTGAATTTTCGTTTTACCATCTCATTTCTTAGTCAGAATTTACGTTGTACATGCGAGAGAATTTGATAGAGTACAATTTTTTTAAGCTAATACTTGTAACTAGTAAAACGTTTAGCAGCAATATATTTTTATGAAAATCTACTTGAATTTCTGACTTTTATACTACATTATGTCCTTTTCGTCATATTTTTTTACCCGAAACGATGTTAAGTTAAGTAGATTAATGCCCTTTGTTATTTATTGGTCTCTGCACAACATTTTACTTCATTACGAACTCGCGAGTCAGTGCCATGGTTTGTCTTCATTAGAGGCAAGTTTGTTATCATTAAATAATTCGTACGATGACAACGCCCTTGTGACGCTTTGTATTAAATGAGCTTAGTTTTAACGTACGTAAAGTAGTGTTTACTTAATTTATAAATTCATCATTGTATTATGTACCCTTCTATTACCTATTTGGTACGATGTGTATAACAATGAATGTCAAGACTTTTTTTACAGTACTTTGACATACTTTTACAGGTTTACGTTGCAAAATAAGCAAACGCGGTGGTCGCGTAGACGGATGTCGATACTCACACTAACTACACTGTAATTGTGTAGAGAATATGTGCACTGCTATTTTAAACTGCTTAACGAAACCAAACTTTCCATTTTAAAGGGTTTTTTTCCTCCAACAGAATACGAACCCGCATCTTCTGACTAACTGTGTAAGATATGTGGCTATGACCGTTACGCCACCAAGGGATCAGTCCAAAAGTAGAATATATCGCTGTACTTCTTTTATCGTATTAGAAGGGAACACCAACAATCGTGGCTTGAAAAGCTATAAAGTGATTATTATCGGTTATCATAATTATATGTATTACGTTTAGGGCTTCATTCGCTCGCCACACATGCACGACGAAAAGTTCGTTGGCGAATCGTCCGCAGTGGCAATATTATGACGTAGGAACATTTACAAACAAAACGTTCAGTTGAGCAATTCCGCGGAGAAACAACTGTCCGAGATACACGATGGTTACTAACGCACATTACGCACACAATGAACATGAGCCTGACTGAGCACTAATGTATGTACGCTACACGCTGAACAGTGCATGCAGTAAACCAGCGTCGAGTGCAGTAAGGGTTAAGGAGCTTTAGCTTATTGACATTGAGGTTTAATGTAGAGTAGAGGTGTTGGAACAAATATTTGTTTATGTTTAAGTGAGCGGTTATATGTTATATTTTGTATGTAGTTTAAATCGGCTTGTGCAAATTTTCCCGTCTCAGTATATTCGTGTACGTAGGTTTGGTTTTAACTTGAATAAATAATAATGAATAAATAGTTTTTGAGTACTTATTATTTGAGCAACATTTTAGTCGTTATACATATCTATATATCTGCTTCAAAGTCTCGTCCTCATATTCATTAACGTTAGTTAACCCTTTACAACACCAAGGTGACATCTATTGAATAGCTTAACTAGCTTTATATAAATGTAAATAAGCTCTCTAAAATAATATATTACAAAGTTACCTAGGTCTCGCTAAGCAGGCGTGAGTGCTTTAAAAATATTTTAATAAAAATGTAAGCATGTCAATAGAATCGAGGTTCAACAAAAATAACCGAACCATCAGAAGGCTAAAACAAATATTGTCCAAACTAATATTATTTAAACCAATGAAAATATACTTTTCATAAAATATATAAATATACAAATTTTATCAGATCGGGAGCGTAATGAAACGGAGCTGCATTGTATAACACTCTGAAATATAACTTAGCCCCATTAGCATAATCATCATCATCATCATCATTATCAGCCGGAAGACGTCCAGTGCTGAACATATGCCTCCCCCATAGAACGCCACTTGGACCGGCTACTCGCTTCCTGCATCCAGCGATTCCCCGCGGTTTTTATGAGGTCGTCGGTCCACCTAGCGGGGGACCGGCCTACACTACGCCTTCCGGTGCGTGGTCGCCACTCGAGAACCTTTCTTCCCCATCGGTTATCAGTTCTGCGAGCGATGTGGCCTGCCCATTGCCACTTCAACTTGCTAATTTTGAGAGCTATGTCGGTGACCTTAGTTCTCCTACGGATCTCCTCATTTCGGATCTTATCACGTAGGGAAACCCCAAGCATAGCCCTCTCCATTGCTCGTTGAGCGACTTCAAGCTTGTTAATGAGGCCCACAGTAAGGGACCACGTCTCAGTGCCATAAGTCATCACTGGCAACACACACTGGTTGAAAACCTTGGTTTTCAGGCTCTGAGGTATTGGGGACGAAAAGATGGATCGAAGCTTCCCGAACGCTGCCCATCCGAGCTGGATTCTTCGTGCGACCTCCTTGTCGAAGTTGGACCTACCTAATTGGACAGTCTGTCCCAGGTAGACGTACTCGTCTACAACTTCGAGTGTATCGTTTCCAACAATTACCGGTATAGGTGGAACATGGACATTGGACATGATTTTCGTCTTATCCATGTTCATCTTAAGACCAACCTGTTGGGAAACTCTACTGAGGTCGTTGAGCATGGTGCCGATATCCTCGAGCGACTCCGCCATTATAACTATATCATCGGCAAAACGAAGGTTAGTGATGTATTCGCCATTAATGTTGATGCCACATCCTTTCCAGTCCAAAAGTTTGAAAACATCCTCCAATGCGTTAGTGAACAGTTTCGGAGAGATGACGTCTCCCTGTCTCACACCTCTCTGCAATGGAATTTGTTTCGTACTCTGGTCCTGTAATCGGACTGACATAGTGGCCTTGCTGTATAAACACTTCAACGCTTCGATATACCTGTAGTCAATTTGGCATCGCTGCAAGGACTGCAGTATGGCCCACTTCTCGATAGAATCGAAGGCTTTCTCGTAATCCACAAACGCTAGACACAGTGGCTGATTATACTCTTCGGTCTTCTGTATAATCTGCCGTAGTGTATGAATATGGTCTACGGTGCTAAAGCCTCTTCTGAAACCGGCTTGTTCGGGAGGCTGGAACTCATCAAACCTGCGTGCGAGACGGTTCGTGATGACTCTCGAAAACAGCTTGTACACGTGGCTCAAGAGCGATATGGGCCCATAATTCTTCAATAAGGTTTTATCACCTTTTTTGAAGAACAGCACCAACACGCTCTTGTGCCACGTTTCCGGTGTTTTGCTTCGAAGATGACAGAATTGAATTACTTCTAGAGGACTAAAAGTATCGGTCTACCACCCGCTCTCAGAAGTTCAGTCGTAATTCCGTCCTCTCCTGGCGCCTTGTTGTTCTTAAGCTGTTTGAGAGCCATTCTAATCTCGTACAGGCTGATGTCCGGGATGTCTTCGGTATAGTGTCGGACTAACTTTGCTCTGGTGTCCTGAGCTGCTTCAGTAACGGGTTTGCGCGTCGAGGTATATAACTGTCGATAGAATCTCTCAATCTCTCTCAGAATCTCAGGCTTGGATGAAACGATACCGCCATTTTCGGTCTTCAGTTTTGTCATTTGGCTTTGCCCAATAGACGAATCCTTTGCAAACACTTTAGAGCCCTGGTTCCGCTCAATTGCTGCAGTAATACGCGCAGTATTATAAGCACGCAAATCGTGTCGCATGGACTTCCAAATTCGTCTATTGAGTTTACCGTAATCCGACATATCAACTGCGGACTGCAGTCTCATTTCGCTCCGTTCTGCCATTAGTTTCAGAGTTTCTTTTGAGAGTTTTTGAGCTTTCCTGCGGCGTTTGGTTTCTCAGAATTCGAACCCAACCGCTTGGACAGTTTCCACCAACCCGTTGTTCAACTTATCCACTGTGTCGCATTCAGCTAAGCACTGAAAACGGTTTTGAAGTTCAAGTTGAAACCTTTCGGGGTTTTGGATTTGGGCACGATTTGGACTGAGCGTAGACTTCACCAGACGTGACCTCTCAAGCTTGACATTGATATTCAATGCGCCTCTTACGATGCGGTGATCGCTGCCGGTTTTTACCTTGCTGATCACATTAGCATAATGGGGCTTATAAATTAGTTTTTTTATATTTTTCAACTTCTTTTTTGGTACTCAAGTACCTCGTTCTCGGTAGTCGGTAGAGACTAGGATTAAAAACATTATTTAGAAAACAAAGATGCGAGAAGAACTCCATTTGCAGCATGTCTACATATCCCACCCGTGTAAACTACTATTGAATATTGTAATAAAAATAATACATTATACAAAATAATTGGCATCGAGTTTCGTGTCGGAGCTTGTCGGTAGTGGTTCTATCTATTTATTTCTGAAAGCGACAGTAGTCTTTAAAAGTACATTAATAAAATGTAATTCTTAAGTGAAACCTCCAGGCAGACGTAGATAGTATAGGGAAAGAATAATATGGCAAAATTATAATATGTTGTTTATCACACGCAAAAATACGTGGGGCATATTATCCTTATTAACTGTGAGAACCGAAAGGTCACGTTGATTGATTTGCCAGGTTCCATCAATATCGATTTAAAGAAATACGAACGTGATAAGGAATGTTATGCTGTATCACGTTTACTAAGATTATAGTAAACGTGATACAGCATAACATGCCGTACTGAAGACAGAATAGATGCCATATTTAAAAAGTATATAACGATTCGCGAGACTGTATTTTTTCCATCCAAAGCAATGACAAAGAAAACGACCAGTTAAATTCTAACAAAATACCTATATTAAATCACTTGGACACGGCAAAATAAACTTTCGTACATGGATATTAAGCTGATATTTAAACAAGTTAACACGAATTCAATCACGCTTTACTGCCAACGTAACATTTTAACAAATTGTTTGTTCAGGACATGACGGGATACTCATTTCTCAGGAATCTATGATAGCGCCATGTTCTTTATTTTTAACTTTATCATAATTAGCATTATGAAGCAATCGAATATGTTATACTACGTAGATAGTTGCGTACAAAAATTAATCTAAATGTATGTATACTTTCAATGTTTTTAAATTACAATACACCGCTATTTTACCTTGGCACGAACTTAACCAAGAAGCATAATTACAGAACAATAGAGGTGGAGTAGCGTACTTTTGGGTGACAAAGTCCAAACGTTTCGTCGTCTACTCTATAAGCTGCAGACGGAGATCTCCGACTATTGCATACCTTACGGAGCGGAGATAATCCAGCATTGTACATGATACTCCAATAATACCATCAACCCTAACAATAACCAGTATCTAAAAATGTAAAAATTAAAAAAAATAAACTACAATTGAACGAAACGAAGAGCTAACAATTCAACCACATCAGGGGCTTTATCGAGAAAACGTGCAATATCTAAGTCAATGTAGTTCAGCCGTTTGATATTGTTTCGAAGTGTTGTCAAAATTATGGTTTGTAGTCTGGTAAATTGGATAAAATTTGGGCTCTCGAAACGAATACTCAATTAAGTTGTATGCCATCACTATTTCATATTATTTGTACTTAATAATAATTAACAATAACTCATAAAAAGCATCTTTATGAAGTTATCTCGTTAATTTTAACTGAAGCGGCTTCTTTTTCACTGCGACGAGAGAAGTACTTACTTAGTTTGTTTAGTTCCATAATTATCTTGAAACCTTTTTGGTAAAGTCATCATCGTAAAAATGCTTTGATTTGTTTTGAATTGATACTTTTGTTTCTAATTGGAAATACATTGAATAGATATTTTTTAATATGAAAAGTTGGAATGCTTTTGTAATTTACTAGATTTTACGATATTGAAGGTAAAGGTTATACATACAAAACAGCTGAATGGTCACTGGCTCAAATCCAAAAGAAAATGCCCATTCTATTAAGGAAACAAGGTCCCCTCAAAAAAATGTTGTCTTGTATATTGTTTTTAAATGTTGATAATGCAGTCTTCGTTTAGAATCAGCTGTAATGTTTCAGTTTGTTTTTTACCCTGGTTTAACAGTTATTTAATTTGTATGTGCCGGTTATAAAAATACAATTGAAACATATGCCATTTAATACTGACTCTGCATAAGCCACTAAATGCACAAATTGAGTTCCTGAATATGTAGTCTTAGAGTGACAATATATCATCATCATCATCATCAGCCAGTATCAGTCTACTGCTGGACATAGGGCTCTCCTAATGCACGCCACTGAGCCCGATCTTTGGCTTTTCTCATCCAGTTGCTACCAGCCATTTTGCGTATGCCGTCGCTCCACCTAGCCGGAGGCCGTCCTACACTACGTTTGCCGAGTCGCGGTCTCCACTCAAGAACACATCTACCCCAACGGTTATCGGTTCTTCGGCTCATATGACTAGTTATTAGACCACGCTAATGTGACAATATATACTTACATTTTTTACTATTCACTGATATCAGTAAATTAAGAAAACTATTAATTCAACTCCCTGCAATGTTTGATCTCGCAGAAAACATTCCGAAAGTAACACATCGACACCGACTACGACCACGCTATGGTATCTTCATAGAATAAAAATATAACGCTTTGATTTTGACAGCTCGATATACTAGAAACTCTGGACGATAGTTTCAGCATGTCATCCGTCTTTGCTGTTCAGCCGACTGTAGTCGAGATTGACGGATTTCGGGATTTCGACGAAAGTTAAAAAGCACAAACACAGTCGAGGGTGATGATATGTATTGACAGTTTATTTCATGGTGATTAGTTAATATTTGTAAGTAAGTGGGTACTGTACTATTTTTATTATTTTACTGATTGATTTACTTAGTATTTAAACTAAGTCATATAATACTATTTTACCAATTGTGTTTGACCATGTAAATATATTGTGACGTTATGGTATGAATATATAGATACGGCCTTGAAGAAGATAATAAGCTACTCGACGTACTAATCCTGCGCAGACAAAATCACGGGCACCAGCTAGTTAACAATAGTTACCCGAATCTTTATATACTTACATATTCTTAGATTCGCATTTCCATATTATTTTTCCGGCTATAGATGCCTGATATTTATTCTTTACATCTTCATCACCGTTCAAATAAATTGAGAAAGACGATAAGAAAAGCGAAGAAAATCTTCAAAAGAATCCACTTTAGAGATCGGATCGTGATGGAGCGAACCTTCACCTTTCTTGTGTTAGCGCCGACTGAATTGTTTTTCATTTCATTCAGTTCACGTTCCAACTTTATTTGTAGAATTGAGTTACAGGACAAGTGAGTCGCGTAGCTCTCATCTAATGCTTCTATTATAAATTTATATTCATCGTATAACAATAATCATGAACTTACATGTATGACTTACATAATGTTGTATATTAGCTAAGCTAGTACCTATGTAGGTAGCCGCCACACAAATGTACTCGAAATACACGATGTGTAAGACAATTCAGATAGAATTTCGACGCAATTATCAGCCCCGCAAAGGTATTTTTTTATTGTTTGTGTTATTTATTTGTAGAGTTTTTTTGGTGAACTCTACTGACTCAGTACACCAGGACACCAAGACACCAGGTTCCGTTTATTTTCTTTTTACATTAGTATATTTTAGTAAAAATTGTTTAATAGAAATAAAAAAAAAATTGTATATTTAGTAAATGTTTGTATATGTACTACAGGAGAAGGACATAGACTACGACTATAGGATTAGAACTTGCGTGTTCTCTAAGTTACCAGCCGCGACGCTCTCTGCTCAGCCAACTTAACTCAGCATCCCAGACTTTAGTCTTAACATCGTAATTGTCTTTCTAATTATATTTCTTTCATGTTAATAGAACGGAAAGTTATCCATAGACACAGCTATATAAATATTTTTATACGTCTGTTTTAGTCTATCAGTTAAAAAATTCTAATCACACTTCACCAAATATATTAAAAGTCAAAGTCAAAGTCAAAGTCAAAGTCAAAATCATTTATTCAATTTAGGCATCAAAGACGCACTTATGAACGTCAATTTTTCATTAAAATGTACTTTAAAGCCTACCGCCGCGTTCCAAAATACATAGAGCCAACCGAGAAGAAGCGGCAAGAAACTCGGGGCCATTCTTTTTATATAGATGTTTTTACAATGTTTTTACTTAGGTACTACAAATATTAGCTCCAGTGTGTTGCCTTACAAAAGAGAACATAATAATGGTATCAGTAGGGCAAGACACGCTACACTTTGACATCTTAGTACACGAGTAGATAGATCCTGGAGTGATCAGTCCCAAGCTGTTTTATCCTCCAAGTAATCCGAAATTTTGTAATAACCTTTTTGACAGAGTTTAGTTTTAATAGCAATTTTAAACTTATTAATAGGCAAATCTCGGATAACATTGGGAACTTTATTATAAAATCGTATACATTGTCCCATAAAAGAATGACTTATTCTGTGGAGACGCGTTACATGTTCGGATAGCTTGTGCTTATTTCGCGTGTTGATGGAATGAGCATCACTCCTTTTATCAAAACTGCTAATGTTTTTCTTTACATACATTAGATTTTCATAGATAAACTGAGAGACAACAGTTAGAATGTTTATGTCTTTAAATTTCTGTCTAAGGGAAACTCTGGGAGCCAAACTGTAGATTGCTCGTATAGCCCTTTTTTGCAGTATAAAAATAGAATTAATATCTGTAGAACATCCCCAGAGCAGTATGCCATAAGTCATAACGCTATGGAAATAACTAAAATAAACTATTCTAGCTGTGTCTACATCAGTTAATAGTCTAATTTTTTTAACAGCATAAGCTGCTGAACTGAGCCTACTAGACAATTTTTTAATGTGGGGACCCCATTGCAATTTAGCGTCTATAGTAATTCCTAAAAAGACTGTTGACTCCACAAGGTCCAACCCTGTTCCATTCAATTGTATATTGGATTCTACTTGTCTCACATTTGGTGTCGAGAATTTTATACAATTAGTTTTCTTCTCATTGAGGAGAAGATTATTTGTATTGAACCAATTCACAACTTTAGCTAATGCATTGTTAACATCGTCATAGTTTAGTAACTGCCTTTTAATTTTAAATAACAGTGAAGTGTCATCTGCAAACAATACAATCTCGTTATTCTTCTCTACATAATAAGGTAAGTCATTAATATAGATTAAAAACAAGAACGGCCCTAGTATTGAACCTTGTGGAACGCCCATTGAGATTATAGAGCCGGGCGATTTTTTACCATTTATGTCAACCCTTTGAATTCTACCATTTAAATATGAAGTCAAAAGGTTGAGAGCCATGTCCCTAATACCGTAGTGTTGTAATTTCCTGACAAGTATATCATGTCGGACGCAGTCAAATGCCTTAGATAAGTCACAAAAAACACCTAAGGCATCTTGAGAGTTCTCCCAGGCATCAAACACATCTTTTATTAGTTCTATACCTGCGTCTATAGTAGAGCGATTCCTTGTAAACCCAAATTGATTTTTATGGAAAATTTTGTTTGCACTAAAATGAGTTTCTAATTGATGTAATATGATTTTTTCGAAAATCTTACTTAGCGTAGGTAGTACAGAAATAGGCCGAAAATTTGTTGGATCAGTAGTACTACCAGATTTGAATAAAGGAACCACTTTACTGTGCTTCATTAGGTCAGGAAATACACCACTTGCAACACAACTATTAAACACAGCTGCTAGATTGGGTGCAATGACATCTATAATTGAAGAAACGGTCTTCACAGAAAGACCCCATAGGTCTGCCGTTTTTTTTGCATCTAGACTTTTGAAACTGCTTACAATATCTTTGCAATTAACTACTGAAAATTTAAAAGTTGTGTCACATTCAGTTACACTTTGTTTAAGTAAGATCTCAGCAGAAATGGAGGAAGATTTTAGAGTTTTGGTTGTTAAAGAAGGAATATTAGTGAAAAATTTCTCAAACTCGGCCGCTACCTCCAAATCTGCTCTTACATCTTTATTATTAATTTTTAAATTAAAGTCTCGATTACGCACTGTATTTCTACCAGTTTCACTGTTTATAATGTTCCACGTCATTTTTATTTTATTAACAGAATTTTTGATCTTATTTCTTAAATAAATAGATTTTGCTGAGGAACAGGCTCGTTTAAATAACTTAGAATAACGTTTGACATATTCCAAAAATACAGGATTATGATTATGCGATTTTTCATGGTACAATTCATATAACTTTTGCCTACTTTTATAAATTCCTGGAGTTGCCCATTCACTAAACTTAGCACGATTACCAACAGATATTGTTTTTGGTACAAACACTTTGCCAAATTCATCGCTGATAAGATGGAACAGTGAGTTATATAATATATTTGGGTCATTGTGACTGGTCAACTCTGGCACTTTCTGGGATATATTACTTCTTAACAATTCTAGGCGGCTTGCATTTATTGGAACAAAGCTAACATATTTGCTTTGGGGTTTGTTTGTTTTTCTTGGAAACACTGCTAGTTGACCACAGTGGTCTGATTCTAGATTATTTATAATGAAATTTTTAATAGGTTTTAGATTAGTAAATATATTGTCTATGCAGGTGGAACTTGTGGCTGTTATCCTAGTTGGTTCCAAGAAAATATTGTACATATTATAAGATTTAAACAGTAACAAAAATTTATCCACTGTCTGATTATTTTCTAGCAAATTAATATTAAAGTCTCCACAGATAATCATTGATTTATTTGTATTAGAAAGCTTAATTAATGTTTCCTCCATGCACTTTTCAAAATCATCATATGGTGAGCATGGAGGTCTGTATACACATAGAACAAGGAACTGCTCAAACTCAATACAGGACATTTCTATTACTCGTTCAACAGATAGGCTCACAATGTCTTTTCGTTCTTTGAGTTTTATATTTTTATTTGTAATAATTAAAGAGCCACCACGTATAGATTTTTCTCTGTTGAAGGAGCTTGCAACTAGATGATTATTAAAATAAAAAAGATTCATATATAGGGGAAGAGGCTATTGATATAATTTCTCTCTTTCTACGACACGTAAGTGGAAAAACAATAGAATGGTCAAATTCCACAACAAGTTTTGTTACTTACGTGTCGAAGTATAATAGGTACCTACTTTTAAACTATCATGATACCGATTTCAACAAGTTATTTCACTCATTTTGGTGTTGATGTCGGTTAACCATTGTTGTGAAAGTATATATGCATACACTTATTATATTAACTGCAGAAGTTAATCACTATGAACGTAGGACGGAACGAACGGCGACTTGTTACACTACAGAATCCAACATACTCGTACTTACAAACTAAATCATCTTACGTTCTAAATATGTTATCAAAAGATATAAATAAATTCTTGAAAACCAAATCTGTCTCATTATTTTAAACCAGCTGGTAATAGCACTCCCGTACTATTTAAATCCAGTGTCATGTCTCATTTACCTAAAGCGTAAAACGAAACAAATTCTTCAGACAAGTGATGTGAACTTAAAACGTGTTGACAGGCGGGCTCGAGTCGGAAATCCGTAACTTTTTCAATTTGGCGCAGCGCCTCATATTTTCATTTAAACGTTAAAGGTAACGATGTTGACTCCAGAGTCTACTTATTACTAAATATACTGTACCAATCTTTATGATATACATAATTATTATTGCGTAATTTTATTAAGTTTAGAAAACAGTCAGAACATTTCAGTAGAATCTTAGGTGTCTAAAGACCATATTCCAGAAGTACCTACGGCTCAGCAGCTAATCTCTGTTGATTTCCGAGTGATTTTTGTACACCATTTACTGTGAAATCTCCACTCAAGCAATGAATGAATAACAGTAACTCAAGTCACTATTATCAGTTGAGGGTATTTCTGGAGTACCAGACTTGTGTGCGATGAACCCATAACTAAAACGAAACGTCAATCCGTATCAAAAAACAAACACTTTACATGCAAGTAGCAACAATTATGCCATAATAATTAAGCAACAGTTATGGAGACAAGATGTGATGTGTGAACAGGCCCGTATAAAAAAGATGACTTTTAACACTATCTATGGTCGTTTCTTGTCATTATCCTCAGTATAAACTAGCACATATTCACAATATATTGAATCTGAGAGCAGCTAGGTTATTTCAAAATATTGATTTAAATTTAACATTTTGCCAGTGTTATTCGGTAGTTGGAATCAATGTATATGGATCAGTGATTCTGATGGCGGCGGGTGTTCTCCTAAACAAACACTACGACGAGTCAAGCGAGAATTATTTCTAAACGATTTGATTCCATATTTATTTATTTTTATTTATTTATTTATTTATTAAGGCTTCACATTGATAACTACATTATTACAAACACCATGAATTCTTATTTTTCTAACTTAACTAAATGTGTTATCTTTTGAAGGAAGCACAGCATGCATAATACAAACGAAGAAATGTTTATTAACTAACTTTATATAAATATACGTTTTCCGTATTACTTACTAAAAATGTATTGAGAAGAGTTAGAGAGTAGGGTTGGCCATCGTGGCCATGATTAAGTTTAAGCTATCAGATTTTGGCTTATTTGGGGGTGTGCACCACCCTCCCTCCAGTATAAACTGCTTATAGGAAGAATACAAAATAAAACACACAAGAAAACCCAAATAAACCAACACCGATTCGACACGTGTTTCGCCTCTACACGAGGCATCCTCGGGAGATGTTGACTCGTCGAGCGCTAGACTGACTTTTCTCCTGAGGATGCCTCGTGTAACGCCTGAATCAATAAATTATCTAATTACTTTTTTGTTTGAAAGCTGGTGCTTCCCGTGTGGTCCCATTTAAATTTCATCAAATTCAGTGCAGTAGTTTTTGAGTTACACTCCAATAACTGATTTCTACCAAAGTAATGGAATGGAAGTCGGTATTACATTTTACAAATTGCACTTGTATTTTGATGTAACAAAAAGGTTACGGATTGGATGCAGATAATGACAAGATAAAAGTAAGTTGCCAGTACTACATGTGAAACCATTGGGACAAAACGTTTCTTGATTGAAACTTTCGTAAGTATTAGACATATTTATGCTCTAAATTATTTTTAAACCTTATACTTCTTATTCTCAGGTTAAATTGCGCTTGGCAAGTAATTAGAACCCATACACCCACAAAGATAGGAAAAGTTACTTGCGCCTTTAAGCATTAAAGCTTCGGAAGCAAATCCAACAGAATAAAACTATAAATGACACAAAATGTTATCAGATTGTATAAAACGGGCGCACTTTACGGGCACTCTCGTCCATTCCCAAAGTTGTTGTGTTTCCTCTCTCGATGCGAAGCTGGAGTTTATACGACCTCACCTGATACCGGAGCTAAAAGCATTTATTGCTATAGTGAGAATCATGATTATATGAACTGTACATAAGTGTAAATTCTACTTATAGTGGACCACATATTAGTATTGAGTTAGTATCCTCTCTACACAAACGCATTCCCGATTTCCTCTATGGATCTTGTCACAAACAAGTAATGTGTTTAAGGCTGTAAAACCGAATGTCAACCAGTGAGTTGCTTCCAACGCTTCTCTATTTCGGCAGAGTCATTTATCTGAGTTGGAGAACAAGGTCACCCCTTCACAGGCGCTGTGAACCGATTAAAATCAATCTGGGCTAGGACCGCTGGGCATGATGGTGAATGATAGTGTTGATATAAAGAGCTAAAGGTTCGCAATAGTCAGCAGTCGATGAGACGGTCACGGGATCGATCCCCACCTCCGGCTAAAGCTTTATGGTATGGTTTAAGGTAACACCGTTATGAAATCCACAGCATAGTGTGTACATCTGGTGTACTGGTGTGTAGTGGAGTACATCTGGTTTCCGCCTGGCTAACTATCATCCTCAACTTTAAAAATCTGTCGCAAAGCACCTATAGCAATGTGTTCCGGCAGCTGTCTTTAAGAGCCAGCGGCTGTTCTAGCTTTAGTGTGATACCTTCGACCTTTATCATCACTGATCATCAAGTGAAACAGTGGGCAAACACAAGCCTATCAAGGGTTAAAAAATAAATGTATTACAAAGGGAGGCTTACATATTTCGTCAGTATTTCTCTCCATACCCGGGACAATGGTTCCATTGTTATCATTAAACAATATTGTATCAAGTCTAATTGCCTCTCTGATTAATTCATAACGTGACCACTTCACTTGGAGCTCTGGCAACTCCCACAAATAGCTGGCCCAAGGCCTTTTACAACTGGTTCCTTAACAAGAGCGGTAATGAAGTCCTCTTCACGTAATCGGTGACAAAGAATTTCCTGCTTTTTTGTACAGTGTTATAAATACCAATTTTCCTTGTTGATGGAAAATTGAAAAACTGCGCACGGCCTTTTTATGTAGATTTCTTTTAAATGTTATGAAAATATTACAATAATTGTTTTATTTATTTAAGTAGTTATACCTAAGTGTTTTTGTGTTATTCACTTCTAATCAAATCGGCTTCTTTCAAAACACCCCTGAAATAATTTTAATATGAAGGAACTTCCCCATCCCCAGTGCTGCTAGCTACTGTTGTTTTGTTGCAAAATAAATCCTATCCTACTAATATTGTGAACGCGAAAGTTTGTGAGTATGGATGTATGGATCTTTGTTACTCTTTCACGCTCAAGCGGCTGGGGAAATTTTGATGATATTTGGTATGGAGGTAGATGAGGCGCTAGATTAACATATAGGATACATTTCATCATCATCATCCATCACCACGCGGATGAAAAAGCGTAATATGCTTGGGCACAGCATAGACAAAATAATAAGATCTCCGTCAAGATCGTAATAATGACAGTTCTGTCAATGTTTATGTCAGTTTCTGATAGTAGTTCTTCTATATATAGATCTTAGTCAAAAGCCAAGTCAATTTGACAGCTCAATACACTAGACGTGCTCGGCGGCCGTCAAGGGTGATGAAATGAAATAACAGTATTTTCCATGATGATTCATTTTATATTTGTATGTACGTAAGTCTTGTATTTTATACTTAATGTTTACTGACTGATATGCTAAGTATTTAAATTTACTCATATAATAGTATTATAGCAATTGCGTTTGACCATGTACATATTTTATGACATTTAGGTATAAAGATATGCCCTTGGAGAAGATAATAAGCTACTCGAAGTACTAATCCTGCGCAGACGTAGTTGCGGGCACCAGCTAGTGAAGTTAATAAAGTTGCTCTATAGTCCTGCTTTTCTTTTTATTATGTTACTTTATACCATTTCTCACAACATACTTATAGGAACCTTTAGGTATGAATTGACTAAGACAATGTTATTCACATAACTTCATAAAAGCGTAAAATTATTCATATCATAAACGTATAGCTAAGTACTTACATGTTACAATTTCCCCACAACCTCGAGACGCGGGGCTTAGCTCAGTTTTACAGTTTCATGCGTTAATTGAGTTTTAATTTGCTTCAGTTCCCTTCGGCAAACAGCGTATAGTAAATACTAAGGCTTCTGATGTACAGTCCATGTAATCGAAACAGTACAAACCTTTTGTTTTTATACAAGGAGACGAGCAAGTCGCTCGCCTGATGTTAAGTATCACTCTTGTTCACAACAGCTCTGTATCATTCAGAATATTAAACTACAGTTCAAACCCTGCATGGTAATGGACTGCGTTCGGCACCCTGAGATATAAGATGTTCACTCTTGCTCTGTAATTTCGTTGACAAAATTGCCCTTCAACGAAGCAATGTTAGCACACTACTGCTTTACGGTTGAATAACTGGCACAGGCGTGATACTTCCCCAGGCAGACTCAAACTGCAAATGTCCTGCCGCTACACATTTTGTAGTAGTAGGATGCAAGAGAGAAGAACTTTTGACTGACATTACGAACAAATTCTCTTTACGACGTCCGTACATACGTGTATATAAGTTTTAACGCTCCAAATCCAAGTCACATTTCATCTCTTCTCTTAGCATTTTCACATAACTTTAAATCCCTTGGGATGTAGTGCCGTCCTTTACGTCGTATTATGTAATTGGATTTCCCATCTATTCGAATAGATTCCTCGATGTATCCCTGGTACCAAATAACAATAGTTTAATTGTTATACTCGCGGTCCAGTTTACCGAGAATACCTTAACTTCACCAGGTAATATTGGTAGCAAGGCCCTTGTGCAAAACACCAAACTAAATTAGCAAACTGAAATCTATTTTTTAGTAAATTATGGAACTTAGGTATTTTTCTGTTCATACTAAAATCCAAATTCTAATACTAGCGTATTACAGTCCTTAAGTAGGTAATTTCTGGTCAGTTGTGGGTATGTTGCCGTCGTGTAACTTCGTGATACAACTGATGTAAAATTTCATACAATTGAATACATTAATTATATTTTTAGAATTTTCATTCTTTAGTGTCACACGATTTGGATTTTAGTTTCGATTTCAGCATGAACAGTATAAAAACTTCCTTATGGATTCAAAACTAGTTTAAAATTCGCTAATTTAGTTTTGTGTTCTGCACAAGGGAGTTGCTGCCATTACTTATATAAATGTGACCGAAAGTAAGTTCCTAGATAAGATCAGTTCCTAGCGAGTACTCAACCCTTAACATTAGTACACCTATCCATGTCTATACATCTATACATCACGAAATGTTAATCTCCATAATGTTCCCGCCGTACGATAAACAACGGTTAATTTTCGCCTTGAATTAGGTTCCCAGCCTTAAATTACTTGTTCCCCTGGTTAATTACTAATGGTTCTTGCAAACAGCCAATTATGTGAGTACCGAGTACATCCTTACGTTATTTATTACATTACATTTATACTACTGTTGTTTTGTTTCAGGTAAATCCAGATTGTTAAAGCTACGAGTGAGTTTAGACAAGTCTATAATGTGATTAATGTAAAGTGCGTACTACTTATCTTGGTTACTTTTTGTGTTCAATTTCGCGTTTAAAAGTTTTTGAACGTATTAATTTCTATTGTAGAATTATCATGTTCCAGAATCATTGTATTATTACTAATATTTGTTATTTATACTTGACTAATGCTTGATTTAGTATATAACTGAATAGGCAGTGATGATGCGGTCGAGTATGGTAACACAGTAGAGCTGGAATGGTAACAGACTCTCCAGGACAGGTGCCGGAACACACCGCAAGTCGTGCGTAGGGGGAGTGGTGGTCGGGCGGGAAGTGTCACCGCTCAAGCCTGAGGTAGAGATCGATCCAGCCAGCTCGGATTGCCAGCCGACCCTTACCGCCGCTGTGTCATCATCGTCGTTTAAATCATGTGCTATTTCAAGAAATAACTGATATAATAATTATAAGCGTTCTAAGCCATTCCTTAAGCTCCATTTGTTTGTTGTATGTAACAACAACTACGACTTAGCAACAAAACATGCTATAAATGACATTGATATCTCTATAAGAGCACTAACTCATTACGTTAGCAATGCTGCGACTCAGTTATTCCTATCAGATATAAGAGTATTACGAGTAGCGTTCACTGTCAGAATTGCCTCTCAAGCCGAGATTCACAACTGACCATTGCTCCGCAATACGAGAATCAGCCTGAGAGGCACTTTGCAGGCACCATCTTAAGGCGAAGGTTCCGCGTATTATTGAATCATCAAATAAATCATTTTTATATCATTAAGTATTTTGTATAGTTTATTGTGTAAGTTATATGTAACATTAATTCACTCACATTTCCGAATTTTATGCTAAACATATTAATTAGTACAATGAATCTCATCTATTTTAAACGAGTCGGTACTTTTATAAACGCTTTTGATAAACATCCATAAAAGCATTTTTGATGCCATAATTGAATAAATAATTTTGAATTTGAATTGAATCTGTTACGGCTTTCAACTGTTAAATAATAAGAAGTCATGACGAAATTTTTATTAGTTACATACTAACACTTAGGAAAAATACACGGTACAATAGCGTTAATAGAAACATACTATATACTCGTCCGAGTGGAGTATATCGTACGACATTTATCTCTCAAATAACATTGTATTTCTTGAATATTCTGCCACAATACAATCAAATACTATTATACGTATCGCGTATGCAGTATCCAGACGTACATGCGATGGGCCGTAGTTCACGTGTACGTGAGAGGCTCCTTACTACGTGACCTCTTGCTACTGTTGCGTCACTCCATACCTACACGTTTGTATTTACATGCATGTTGTACATTTCGTAGTACCTGTTCTGTATTCTGCATTTCTGTACTAGTATAGCATGTTCTGGCTACAGTCCATATACTATGAAATCAATTGAGCGTGCATTTTTGGGAACAAACAGTTGGGCGTGGCTCATAGTACTCAGTACTAAACCGATTCAATATATTATTTCAGCAGTAGAAAGCTACATTTGGCCTGAGTAACATACGCTATATTTGATCCATCATCATCATCATCCATCACCGCGCGAGTGATACTGCGGAGTGCAGCTAGTTATCGATATATCGACGCCTTTTCTTACTGCCGATAAAAACTTGACACGAATCCCATACAAAAATCAAATGTAAATACTTACATCCCTCGTAAGGAAATAAACCTATTAGAACAACCCATTACAATGTAGAATATAGAAACTGACCATACGCCGCATCTAAATTTAGTAATTAGCACTTACATTTTTATATTTAGTCCTTATTTAATAAAGTTTCATATTATATTATGCAATTAGTTAATAAAGGACGGATTCTAAGCTAGTACCATAGATGAATCTTGAGCTTAGCGAGCGATTTAACTGTTAGAACGCTGAGCTATGCAAATCATTCATGGCCAATCAAAGACCAACCAGATCTCGACAAGTTTGCACATATTGTAAATTTGATTTTGAGATGGAATTATTCTCACGAAAACAAGACGTTCATCACATTAGATAATGAGTGTGACCTATATTTCATAAAGAACCAGTGTTGCTAACAAGGCACGACTCTGCATAAATAAATGTGTAAACATCAAAGCTTTGAAAACGGTCGATCTGTTAAGCAACGACCCAACATGGAAACCGACGACGCAGATTCACATTACCAACTCACATGAGGACGGTACTGCAGTTTCGCAATCAAGCAAGCATCAAGCCGGCGTCCGACCTACCAAGTGCTACACGGAATCAGACCACCGCACATCGTGGAACCATCGTGTCAGCATTACGAAATTGTTAACTTGCGGACCATTGTATCGATGAACACTCACTTTTTATTCTAACATCGAATGGATTGTCGTGTCCTATAATTATAAAATAAATGTATCATTTTATTTAATTAAATAATTTTAAAATAACTTCGGTTTTTTTTGCATCCTCGACTTCAGCCGTACGTATTTGGCGCAGTCGGTAGGATACTCGCGGTCGGTTTCGCGTACGCGTATTCGCCTAGAAGATATCCGCAAAACGCAAAAGCCGCCCGTGCTGGCTGTAAAGCCGCGCCAAGGAGTATCCGAATCTACTGGACAGGCATTCGCAGTGCTGTAATTCATGTTAAAAATAAAATTTGGTTCATTAAAGGTATACTATCAAAATGTGAGAGGCTTAAGAACAAAAACTCAAATGTTTACGAAAAATTTAGCTTGTTCAAACTATGATGTTATTATATTAACAGAAACCTGGCTTAATTGTGATGTTTTTAGTGAAGAACTGTTCGACAGTAGATATAATGTGTACAGAAGAGATAGACAAATAACAAAAAATAACAAAAAACAAGACGGTGGAGGAGTATTAGTTGCTGTGCAAAAAACTATTTCTTCGAAACGTATGCAGAGTTGGGAATCTGATTGTGAAGACTTATGGCTGGTTTTAGATGTAAACATTTCAAAAACTGATAAACAAATAGCTTTTTGCGCAGTCTATATTCCTTCTCCTGTAAAAAATGCTGTTCTTGAAATGTTTTTAGATAACTGCAATCGTATTGCTGACGAACATAGTTATAAGTCTTGCATTGTAGGCGACTTTAATTTGAGCATAATAGACTGGTCATTGGCAGAGAATTCACAAACTGCATACGTGGTTACTCATTAACACAAACACTTATTGACTTCGCTTACCTTAATAACTATAAGTGGAGTACAAAATATTCAAAAAAGTCTTGGATTTTTTTTTAACGGACTTGAGTAATTGCAAAATTTGTAAATCTGACTTTAAATTAAGTAACTTAGATGTTTATCACCCTCCCTTGGAAATCGAAATAAAAACTTTAATTAACAATAAACTGAAAAATAATTTAGAGAAAAGATACAACTTTCATAAATGCGATTATAAGACTTTGAACGAGCATCTAAGTACTATTAATTGGCATGAATTATTTGCAGGTTGTATTGATTTTAATGACAAGTAAGATAAATTCTACTGTGTTTTAAGATCTGCTATTGAAAAATACGTACCGGTGTGTAAGCCGAATCAATCAAAATATCCAATATGGTTCGATAAAAAATTGAAAAGGGCACTGCAAGAAAAAAACAATGTACTAAGGAGAATTAAATTTTATAGAAATCCAAGGACGAACAAATTTAAAAAAAATTGAACAGCCGTTGTGATAAATTAGCAACAAAATGTTATAATAAGTATCGTGACTATATGGAAGATAAATATAGATAATTATAAAGATAAATATAAAGATAAATCAAAAAACACCCAAAACTATTTTGGACATTTATGAAAGCTAAGAGGAAGGGTGCATCTACTTTTCCAATTTCGGTTTCAAATGGAGGGGAAATAGTTACGGGAGGAACAAATATATGTAATGCATTTGCCAAATGCTTTGCGTCCGCGAACAGTGAGGACCCAAATAATGTAAGCACAGACAAATCGAATTTCATTGACTGTACCGTGAACATTATAAAACAAAGCAGTTACTCTTTATCTAGTTTGTATGTATCAAAATTGACAGTACAAAAATCATTCGAAAATCTTGATACTGAAAAAGGTGCCGGGACAGATGGAATCCCTCCTAAACTAATAAAGCTTTGCTCCTCAAGCCCTTCTCTTCCTATGTATATAATTTACAATGAATCTTTAACTACAGGAAAATTCCCTACACTCTGGAAGACTGCCAAGGTGGTACCTTTATTTAAAAATGGTGACGATAGCATTACAAACAATTACCGTCCTATTTCCATAATATCTATTTTTGCGAAAATATTAGAGTCATTGTTATTTCCACATATTTATCGACATTTTAAACAGTTTCTATCAAAACACCAGCACGAGTTTATAAAGCAAAGGTCCACATGTACAAATTTAATGACCTTTACAGAAAACCTCATGGAGGCGATGGATACAAACAATCAAATTGATGTAGTCTATACAGATTTAAGTAAAGCGTTTGACAGGGTTTCCCACTCTAAGCTTCTGCACAAGCTTGCTACGTACGGTTTTGCTGGACCAATTCTAGAATGGTTGCGTTCGTATCTAAATGATCGTGGTTTTTTTGTAGTAGCAGCGGGCTACACTTCAACAACTTCAGAATTATTAGCTAAGTTTAAACTTAGAGTCCCCTTTAAATATCCACGACAGCCTTTGACTCCCTTTTTGTAGAACAGTGTTAGTAGCCAACTCTCCGATACCTAGAATAAGCAGACTTGTTAATGAAAATAGTAAGTTGTTTGATATATTTGGAGATTCTCTTGCAACATTTAAAAAGGTGTTACGCCGAGCATAAGCTTGGTAAAGTGATTAGGATTAATTGATGCGAATAATTAAATTTATAATAAATACTGTCACGTTTAGCTGTTAACTTTATTTTTGTATTTCTAAGATGTAGGCAAAAAGACTTTATTTTGTACAATTTATAATATTGCATGTGGTGTTTCCCTTTAACAAATAGTGCATTAAGCAACTTAGTTAAGAATATGTATAAGACACAAGAAGTAATGTAACTATTCATGGGAAACCAAATAAATAAATAACTTTGCCGATCAGCGAGATGAGACCGCTCTATACAATGACTTAGCTGTCTTGACACAAGGCACTAGCTCCCCTCAAGAATTTTACGAACGGTGTCAGAATATCTTCAGCACCATTATGACGTATGTTAGTTTGCATGACACGTTACAAACTACTATTGATGCTAAGCGGGATCTGTATAAGAAGTTAACGCTTCAGGCGTATGTGCGTGGATTAAGTGACCTTCTAGGATCGCGCATACGTTGTATGCGCCCCGAAACCATCGAGAAAGCGTTAGAGTTTGTTCATGAGGAATCAAATACGATTTACATACAGAATCGAAACCAAAATCTTCCCGACAGGAAACCTACTAACTATTCAGTGCCTATGTCTTTGCCAAATTTTACTAGTGGATTTAAGGTGCCTTTTCAGCCTTACTCTATGCCTGCGCCTAGGCCTATTACCTATGGTACGCAAGGGCCCTCGCGACCACAGTTGATGCCACAGTATCCACAACAATGGAAGTCAAACAACTTCCAACCTAGGCAATTTGCTCCAACACGCACCCAGCAGATTTGCAGGGCGCCTCCTGCAAATTACAATCCCCAAAAGAACGCTTTCCAGATGCAACCACGGCCTCAACAATACCCTCGTCCGATGAGTAGTGTTAGCCATTATGTTACGCGGATGCGCTGCCACCAGTAAATGCACTTACTGGGCATGATTGGAGGAAATCGGGAAACCCACCCCCGACGACCTATTTCAAAACTAGGGAGGTCAATTTTAATGATTGTTATAACGACCCTGAATCTTACACTGATCATTACGAGACTTATTACTACAATTCTGACTATTCTGAATATCAATACTGGCATTACGAATGCGATCCTTCCATTCAGGAATTTGTTGAGTATCCTCAGCCACTTCAAACTGAAACCGATGACGCCACCGTCGCCAATAATACTAAACAGGATTTTCAGAAAGCCACACGATCCGACAAGTCAAAATAGAAATAAATCTTCAAACACAGCGGCAACTTCCGTATATCCAAATCTCATCTCCTCCTTTAAAGCTATTAATAGATTCGGGATCGAACCAAAGTTTTTTAAGTCCTGCCGTAATAAAACAGTACTTTAATAACTTTCCGTTGAATTATGACCCTTTCGAAGTATGCAATGTTCACGCTACGACTAGAAGTGACTATTTCATAACTTTGCCTTGCTTTAAAGAATTCGGTGATTCAAGTGACGTGACATTTTATGTCTATAAGTGCCACGAGTGTTTCGATGGACTTATTGGTACAGACTTATTGGATAAATGGAAAGCTGTGATAGATTACAAGAATAAGGTACTTTCAACTAAGACTGCTTCAAACCCTATTAAAGTCTATGATTCACGCAATGCCAATCTGTATGAGGACATTATCCCAGCAGGTACTTCCAAATTAATCAGAATCCATATTAACCTACATGAGGGAGAGGCATTTATAGAAGAAAAAACTATTTCTAATTGCATCATAGGTGAATGTTTGACTTCAGTTAGCAACAATAGGGGAATAGTTGAAGTAAAGAACACGAGTCGTAATGATGTCATATTTTCGAAGCATCAAGCGGTATCTGCGGAGATAAATAACATTGCGTGGGCACCTCATGATCAAAAGCCACAACGCGTTCAAGAAATTCTCGCGCGTCTCCGAACAAATCATTTAAACGTTGAGGAACGGACAAACCTAGAGCTACTTTGTGCGCGATATGCAGATGTATTTTATTTAGACAAGGAGCAACTAACTTTTACAAACAAAATTAAGCATTCCATTAAAACAACCGATGAGCTTCCAGTTTACACCAAAAGTTACAGATATCCATACGTTCATATACAGGAGGTACAAGAACAGATAGGTAAAATGCTAGACCAGGGCATTATTAGACCGTCAAACTCAGCTTGTAGTTCCCCGATCTGGGTAGTAGCTAAAAAGGCTGATGCGTCAGATACTAGAGTAAAGTATGTCAGTAGGGTACTTGTATGGATAAGATATGATAAGATAAGATAAGATAAGATAAATTTATTGCATAAAACATGGGTAGATGATACATAACTAAATGATATGCACATAGTTGTTGAATTAAAAATTCCGTTCCACCATGTTTTGCCTTTGCAGGCGTACAATTTTCTGAGATGGAGCAACCGGTCATTCAGTCTTGTGAATACTAAAATTATAATTATTATTAAACATTTTGACTAAAAACAAAATTAAACTTATGTCATCATATTGAATCAAAATTTATCATTAAAAAAGTCCTGAATATTATAATAACATTTATCAACCAACAATTTTTTTTAATTAATTTTAAATGCATTAACATTGAGTTGCCTAAGCGGCTTAAGGATTTTAATATAAATGCGTGGTGCCATACCGATTACATTTTTTCGCAGAAGAGCGGTTTTGCCTGTCGGATTACAAAGAATGTTATGGTCACGTCGGCTTCTTTCTACATTGTCGGATAATTTTGGAAAGAAATCTGGATTATTCTTAACAAACAAAGCTATCTCTAATATATACAATGACGGAAGTGTTAAAATTCTATGCATCACAAAATATGGCTTGCAACTATCAGGTGTTTGAAGCCCAAACATGGCCCTAATACAGCGTTTTTGCATTAAAAAAATAACTTCTTTGTTAGTTGAGTTTCCCCAAAATATTATTCCAAATCTCAGGACAGACTCAACTAGGCCATAGTAGGCGTCAAGTAATGCATCCATATTCAATGTTGCAGAGAGTTTATATAAAGCGTACGCCAAATTACTAACTCTTCTACTAAGCTCTTCTATATGTGATTTCCAATTAAACTTCATATCTATAACTATTCCTAAAAATTTAGCGTTGTCTACTGCATTTATTATATTATTTTCGTAGCTAAGTGTTAAGTCAGATGAATTATCAAAACGTTGGCTGAAATGCATTATATTTGTCTTCGTCAAATTATTTTTAATTATTATTATTTAGCCAAGATATTACAGAAGTCAAAGTATTATTTATATAATTTTCATACGTGTCAATTTTTTTACAAGCTATTGTTATAGTACTGTCATCTGCAAACAGAGTCATGGGGTGGGTAACTGCATTTGGCAAGTCATTAATATAAATGATAAATAAAAGCGGCCCTAAAACATTTCCTTGCGGGACTCCGTGGATGATGTTACGCTCCCGCGAAGTAAATAAATCCTCACGCTTGGTTTTAAAATTAATCTGGGATATTTCTGTTCTTTGCTTTCTACCAGACAGGTACGATTGAATGAGGGCTAATACATTCCCCCGAATCCCATAAGCTTCGAGTTTTTGTAGTAAAATTTTGTGATGTACGTAATCGAAAGCTTGTGTCATATCGCAGAAGACAGCGCATATAGGAGAGGTTTTATCGACGCTTAAAAGATTCATCTTAACAAATTCATAAATTGCCATATTTATGTTTTTGTTTCTACGGAAACCTTTTTGTTCCTTACAGAACATATTATGTCTCTCAAAATATGTATATA
This sequence comes from Selenia dentaria, assembly GCA_917880725.1. Taxonomy (NCBI): domain Eukaryota; kingdom Metazoa; phylum Arthropoda; class Insecta; order Lepidoptera; family Geometridae; genus Selenia; species Selenia dentaria. The sequence goes on from OU862883.1 coordinate 36,099,908, forward strand.
TTTTTTCGTATATGTATTTCTCAAATACTTTCGAAATTACTGACAAAAGGGCTATAGGTCTGTAATATTGCATCAATTCTCTATTTTCTTTTTTAAACACTGGTTTAATGATTGTAGTTTTTAAAGCTTGAGGAAACGTGCCGCTTGAAATACCTAAATTTATCAGAAAACTTAGGTGAGAGGCCAGGATGTGTCCAACCGACTTAATTACCTTAGTAGCGATACCGTCATGGCCAACACTGCAACTGTTTCTTAATGATTTTATAATTTTCTCAATGTCTTTAGGTACACATGGGGCCATAAACATTGAATTTCTATTGTGGTTAATGTAAGAAGTAAAATTTTTGGAGGCACTACTTGGATTCAAAGTTATTTTGTCTACAAAATAGTCATTAAACGCATTTGCTATCCTGTAAGGGTCTGTGATATTTTCATCTGCTTGCTTTATCTTAGTGATTGATTACCTGGGTATATTGAACCTGGTTCTATTAATTATTTGCCATACCGTTTTTGATTTGTTGTCACTTGTTTTTATATTATAATTATTTTGTGCACGTTTTGTGAGATTTATATTTTTTTTAAATAATTTAGAATAATTTTTAAAAGTCATTTTATTTGTTTCATTAGGATTTATCCTTAATTTCCACAAGAGACTTCTTTTCTTTTTACTGCATATTTTAATGCCGCGTGATACCCATTTTGGTTTTTTGGTAACTCTTATTGTGATAAGCTTTATTGGAAAACACAAGTTAAAAAGTAACTTAAAATTAGTCATCAAAATGTCATACGCTCTATTAGGGTCAGTTGAGCTATACATTTCATCAAATTGTAAAGCACTTAAATATATTTTAAATTTATCTATGTTTTCTAGACAGTAATCACGTCGTTTTTTCCGCCAATATGTTAGTACCAAGTGTTTTTTAACTGGAAACTTTAGTAACTGTGCAGTGTGGTCCGACAAGGCGTACTCGATTACTTCAGTAGTACATTTATTTTTGTTATTATAATTGTACGCAAAGTTGTCAATACAAGTTTGATGTACAGCTCTAGTAGATTGTTTTAATGCCAATTTCAAATTGTAATGCAGAAGTGTACATTCGAATTCCAATGTAATATTATTAGGTTTTAAAATATCGATATTAAAATCTCCAGCAATAATAATATTTTCAAACTTCCTTTTAGTAGCAAGTTGAAGGACCTTTTCTAATTTATTAAAGAAAATATTGTAATATTCCTTTTTCTCTTGAACTTTTGGTATTCTATATATAGTCACAATTAAAATTTTGTAAGTTGTTAGTTCAATGGCACAACACTCGAATACATTTGGCAATGTCAGCTCAGCGACTTCTTTCAGTTCTCTCCATTGGTGTCCATTACGCACCAGAATGCACGCTCCTCCTCTTTTCCTATTAGCTCTGCTAAAATTTGCAGCCAATGAGTAATTTGGAATATTCAAGTACATTTCATAGCCAGCCATCATAAAATGTTCAGTTATACATATCACGTCCACATTGATATTTCTGTCCATCAGATCTTGTAGGCAAACTATAAGTCTGTCAGCCTTATTAATCAGTCCGGCTATATTCTGGTGTAGAATGTGGAGATTCTGGGTAACGAAAAAAGGTTGACTCATTATGATGTCCGCTGTCTGTTGCATTATATTTCACATCAATATTACTTTTCAAACATTGAAGATTCATTATATAGTTGTGTAGATTTTGGAATACTATTGAAAATCCTTTGTCATTAACTGTACCATAATATTTGTGATATAAAAACGGGCGATTAAACTTCAGGTTATATACATGTGCATATTTATGTGTCAATGCATCCATGTATAATAAGCTATTAAAAGCTTCAACCCTCCAATTGTACATAGTAGTTTTAATTCCACATTTTAATGTAGGAAGGCAGATCATAATATTTGTGTTTTGAATTTTTTGTAATACCTCTCTTATTTCGACAATCATATTAAAATAACTATTTGTTGTTTTAAAATCATCTTCTCCCACTAATATCAAACAGTAATCATTCTATGTAAATTTACCCAATTTATTGTCCAATCCTCGGATCATTTGTGTTAAATTGCCATTGGGCGTCAGATAATGACAAAATTCCAACTGTTTAAACGTTCTTTCTGTTATTGAAAGGATATTGTTGTGTTTATTACAACTTAACATACATATTTTCTGTGGTGGATGTACCTTGCTAGAACTGTACTCGTAAAGCTTTAATTTATGTGTCGTGTCATACTGGACTCTATCCGATGTAACTATTGTTGAGTTGCGTGATGTTGGCTTTGTGCTAGTTGGTTGAGTTGGTACTTTATTATGGAATGTGGTCTGTGTATTCAACATTTTTTTTCGCAGGTGTCTGTCTCTTAATAGGGCTATTTGTGATTTTTCCAAGTTATTCGTTTTTAAGTAATAGCTCTTCATTTCTATGTTTAAGGTTATTATTTTCTAGGGACAATGCCTCTATCTCGTTATGTGCACTTTTGAGCTCTAATTGTAATGCTTCTATGTGCTCACTCAATTTTCTATACCTATCCAAATCATCGTCCGATATGTTAGGTAAGCTAGTGGTTGTCTTATCTAATGTTTCCGAAAATGAATCATCCACAGTTTGACTGTATGAATCTGAATGAGTCCTTTTTCTACGGAATGTGATATTTTCAAAGAAGTTCATTTTTATGTTAAGGAAAAGTTTAACGGTACAAAACAAATATGATGCCCGAAGAACTTGAGGTCTGCACCTTCAGATCACAAGGCGCACTGCGTTACCGCTGCGCTACTCGTACATGTGAACAAGAGCCGAAATATGTCAGTTGTTACTCATAGCAAGAATGAATGCTAAGTCGGCAAACTAGATGTCACTATAATCAACTGAGACACGTATAGAATGTTACACTGTTAAACGATGACAACTAAAAACTGTTGGAATTCAAATGTCAATATTACTACGATGCATTTTTGTTGGTTTCATAATTATTAGTCTTTAAGGTTGTATGTTTTGTCAAAAGAGACGCGTCAATAATAACAACACTGAAATATCACTTTGTTAGCTTTTGTAATTGTTTTTGATTATGCTTTGCCACTTTCTATGTCAACATATGTGTTCGATATTATTTTTAATTTCACTCTATGTACATAGCCACAAACACTCTCACGTAATATTTACACATTGATTTTCACTTTTACTACAAATTTTTCACATAATACTTATTAGAAATATTTTTAACAATTAATATGCGTTGAACTACTTGTTTCCGCGACGGCTGCGCCATCTGCACTCAAATGGTATGGATAATTACCTAATGGTATGGATAATTAATGGTATGGTTTAAAGTACATTAATTTCAGCAATGATCTTTGAGTTCTTTCCAGATCCAGAAATTTTATTTTTGAAGCACCCCCCCAAACAGGAATACAATATGTTAATAATGGTTGAGCTAAAGCAATATAGATTTGTTTAAGAAGTTTAGGTGGTGCCACATGTCTAAGATGTTTAAAGATATAAATTAATTTCCTGGTTCTAGCAGTTCAAGATGAGGGTGCCAGGATAGACGTTGGTCAATGATCACACCTAGGTACTTTGTGGTTTCAACTTTTTCCACTATTGGACAAGGTTATCATTGCAGTCATGTATTTTAATGATGAAATTAGAATCAGGTTGAGAATTATTGTAAATGGAAAAACATATATAGTTAGTTTTTGTTACGTTAAGTGTAAGAAGATTTGATTTTAACCATATAGCAATCTGTTGTAGGCCCATTTCTGTATTCTTCTTGACGTCGTTCCATGAGGTTCCATTAAAAATTATAGCGGTGTCATCTGCATAAGATATTATGTGCCCATTCTTTATTTTCAAGTCGCAAAGATCGTTTATATATGTTAAAAACAAAGTAGGTCCCAATACGCTCCCTTGAGGCACACCGTAATCAATAGTAATATCGTCACTTATAGCTTTACCAATTTTAAAAACAAAACCTAATTAAAGTGTATTACATACACACATACATAACGTCAAGCCCGTTTCCCGGAGGGGTAGGAAGAGATCACAGATTTCCACTTGCTACGATCCGGCATACCCCTTTTGCTTCTTCCACTCGCATCGCATTCTTGATAGATAATTGTCGGTTTCGGGTTCTCTTGACTTCGCCTTTCTTCAGAACATCTCTGATTTGATCGGAATATGTTCGCCGAATTCTACCTCTTCCGTTCGCTCTATCCACGCTCGCCTTGTAAACTTGTTTTGTCAACTTTCTCTCATACATCCTTTTTACATACCCAAACCATCTAAGCATACCTCTCTCAACTCTAGTTACTACATCTTCATTCACTCGACACCGCTCTCTAATATATAATGTTTATTTCATTAAGATATAGAAAAAAGTAAAACATTTTTATTTCTATTTAAAGTGACAATATTTCACTAGATTTATATTAGAACAGAGAAGTTGTGAAGCGTGTCAAGTCGACGTCCCAGTATAAGTAATATATCTATCTATATATTTTTTCTTTAACATCACGAGCGCTACGAGCTGCCGCCCGCAGTGCTAAGCGAGACGTCATCGACGCGGGCGTCCCGAACACTCCTTGAAAAAGGCCACCGAATGTGGTCGAAACTATAGTCGGACCTATCCGTTACATATTAAGTGAGTAATCCCGTATTTTTAATTAAAAAATGAGTGAAAACCACGTTAGTTTTTATAACAAAATATCTATCTATACATATGACGTTTCTTGCGCTGCCGCCTGACTGATTCATCAACCAGAGCCTAAACCACTGGGCTAAAAACATGACATTTTGGCAATTTATGCTTAAATTACGACTATGTTGACACTAAGGAAGGATTATTGGTAATATCACCTCTACAAAGGTGAATTCAAAGTGGTTCAATATATTTCTGTGGCTACGTATCCCATAGCCAGTCAAGGAGCTGCCGGATCAGCTTGTAACTACATAATTATCTATTTATATCACGTTTAACTTAAACACCGTCCAGATGAAGACCGTGAGGAAGGGTTCCCACAACTCTTGCAGCATTATCTCATCGGATCGCTCGGCTTAACTACTGGGTGAAGAATGTACCGGTAGTAGGGGGCTGCTCCCAAACGCGAACTACCAAAATTCAATTGACGGATTTCGCATTTTTCTACTTTGAAATAGAAAAACCAGAAACACAGTCAAGGGTGATGAAATGTAATGATAGGTTTAAATTAAGTTGTTGATATATTTTATGCTAAAATGATGATGATGTATGTTCACTTTTTCGTTTGTTTTTGCCCTTATGACATCATTTCCGCCACTACTTCCGTTGGAGGTCACGTGACTTCTAGAAACTTTTGTACACATTTTGTATATTTAAAAGAATGTAAATCCAATGCATAATAAATAATTTGTTAATTTATTTGAGTTACTTGCTCCAACCACTGTTAAGTAACAATACATTGTAATTTATTTCTGACTGTGTCAACTACCCCATTACTTCTTAAGCTGATGTATAAATTTGGTGTGAGTTAAGTAAAACAGTGCTAGTCAGCTCCGTTTCAGCAAAACTAGATTTACTGCGTAGAGTCTACCTCAGCTTATATAGAGGTTAGTTACGAGTATATGATATTCTATAAGCATAATACATATAATACAGAAATACCGCAAATTGTCTACAATACCGGTATAATTGGAACAGAATGACAGCGCGCCATTGTTCTGTAATACCGTTAGATCTGATCTGTAGAATATTAATGAACACATGTCAGCGTTATTGCGTTCCAGTTCACAAGGATCAAGGGATTATATAATATGTTACAGGGATTGTAGGCTGAGTGGGCTAGACACCTATGGGGTCACAGTTACTTATATAGTATTGTACAATTACATATAGTATTATAATGTCTTTGCTTACTCGCGTTATAAACAAGTATATTTAAGTTTATATCGTATGTATATTAAAATATATCTATATTGTAATATATACCGTGTGTAGTGCATTCTAACTGTGCAGTATATTTATAAGAATAAAGTAAGTAGGTACGACACGTCAGATGACCCGTTGGAGTTTATAGAGAGGCTAGACGAATTGATCGCAGCTGACCATATAAACCCGAATAAATTACTTCCCGTGCTACCGCAATTATTACGGGGAAAAGCTTTGATGTGGCATCGCAATAACTGCACGGCATGGAATACGTGGATAGAATTCTTAGAAGAATTTAAATTATATTTCTTTCCAAGAAAATACGAAGCAAACTTATTAGAAAGAGTCATTGCTAAGAAACAACATCACACGCAGAAGTTCATGGACTATTTGACAGAGTTGCAAACATTAATGCGAAGGTATGCAAAAATGTCACAAATAGAACAAATAGATAGAATTTATGAGAATATGAACCCCAAGTACAAGTACTATATAAAAAGACAGGAATTTCAATCAATCACCGAATTGATAAATCTAGCCTGTGAATATGAGTCAATATCAGAACAAAAGTATGAAAATAAGCCAAGAAACAACCAACGATTTACAAATCCAGAGGCGCAGCCAGGCGCAAATGATAGCAAAAGCAGCACAAGAAACTATGAACCCCAGGTAGAGGGTCATTATACAACAAATCTAAACGATGAAAAGTTTATGAAAAACTACAACCCACAGATAAGCTGTTGGGGTTGTGGGAAACACGGACATACCCGTCAGCAATGCAGTGGGAATAAAATTGTATTCTGCTGTGTCTGCGGGAAAATAGGCAAGAGAAGTAAAGACTGCTGCAAGTCAAATCAAGGCACAAGTTGTCAGACAAGTTTCACGGTAATAGGGGACAATTTTCACGACAATAGAATTTACCTGAACGTACAAGTAAAAGGTAACAAATACAAGGCAGTAGTAGATACCGGATCTACTAGCTCATTTATAAATAAGGAAATCTTGCAAGCATGCGCAAACGAAACCGTGAAGGACATCAGCAAGCGCATAACTATAGCCGATGGTAGGAAAGTGGAGATCGATAAATCCATAGAATTGGAATTGGACATTAACGGCACCACATTTAATCATCGACTATACGTGATTCCCAGAACATCCGACTTCATAATAGGTATGGACCTATTAAAGAGGATGGGAATGAAACTGCAATGGACAGGCAGTAAAGGAAAAAACCCAGGAGCAAGTCAAAAGCAAGAACAACCCAAACCAGAAAAAATAGAGATCACGGAAACAAGCCCAGTTCAAACACTGAAAAAAAAAATTAAGTTAAAACATAAGAAACCAGTAAAACAGAAATATTACGCAAGAAACCCAAAATTTCAAGTAAAAATAAACGAACTAGTAAATAACGTCAGGTTGGAAAAAGTTATTGCAAATAAGAGCGGTACACAAACCAAAGCAACGGTTGAATTACCAAGGAACCCGATTGCATACATGATAACCTCGGAAAGGGAGGATTGGTACTGCAGAAAATTAAAAGAAGTCAGTGAAAACCCGGGACGACACCCGGACTATTGTATTAAAGAGAATAAATTATTCAAAAGAATTACAAGTCCAGCGTATGGAACCAAGCTAGGACCAAATTCCAATTGGAGGCTATGTGTACAAGACAAGGATAAAAACCAAATAATATCACGAAACCACGATTCACCAAACTCAGGGCACGTGGGTACTGCAAAAACGTTAAACCGAATAGCACAAAGTTATTACTGGCCCGGAATGTTTAGAGACACCGCAAGATACATAAAAAAATGCATAACTTGTCAAAAACATAAAATCACGCAAGAAAGAATAGCAGGACTTAAGATAAACCAAAGCAAGTGTATTTATTTCAAGCCAGAAGTAGATTACTTGGGACACAGAGTCCCAAGAGAAGTAGTAAAGATGAACGCAAGTAAATCGTATTCCCAGAAGGAACTGGGGAAAAGCATTCCAGGAAATAAGAGACAACCGAAGACCCAGTACAAAAGACGAAAAAAGAAGTGAAGCTTAGCATAACAAGCTTTCATTTCCATTTTTTTGGTTTATCAGTAATTTAAGTTAGTTTAGTGAGAGCCAAGTGAAGGCCATTTTTTTTAGTTAAAGCCGAGAGAAGGCTGCATGTCATTTTAAGTTTTTGTTTAAAGTTAGTTTAGTTAAGCCAAGGAAAGGTTGCGTTAATTGCACAGTTGGTCAAAACCAGAAAAAGGTTTGACAGTTCTAGTAAGGCGGGGAAACCATAGAATTCAAGCTATTTAAATTTAGATTAAAACCGGGGAGTGGCAACAGTTTAGTATTTCATCACGGCCACAGATTAACCGGGGAAATAATATAGAAAGAATAAACCAAGTTGGAAACCTATTATTAGGAACCGTTTCGGTTCACTGCAGGGAGTGAACCCAAAACCACCACACCTACAACAAACATTTTTTAAGTCATGGTGTCCAGAGTTCTACAGCTGTGATTTTTACAGGTAAAAATCTTCCGAAGAGGAGGGAGAGTGTAACGAGCCGACACGCAGTGCATTCCACGCATTCCGATGGGCCGGCGCACAGCGACACGATGACGTATGGCCGCACGCACACAGGCACACCGCGCCCACCCGCGCCGTGCCCACCCACGACGCACGTCGACTCGCCACGGAGCTATATAAGCCACTCGCGGCAGTAAACAGCAGCACTCGTCTGCGAGCGCTCGAACTGAAAGGTTGTGCGGACTGGGGTACCGATTCGCACCCTTACCAGTGAGAAGGCAAGCAGACCAAGTCGCTCCCGTGGAGCTTTGCAGCTGCGGCTCGGGGGTTACCGAGCAGCACTCAGGGTTCCGCGGTCCGGTAGGGAAACCACTGTTGCGGCCTGGGGGCTACCGGGCAGCACGGTGGTATTCTAAATAGGGATCCGCGTATCAGCGGGCATGTTGGCGCGGCTCGGGGGTTACCGAGCAGCACGACCCCTCGCCAGATAATAAAACTTCACGATAGGCTAGGACGGACAGCCCCGTCAGAGGGAGCCCTCCCCGCGTTCCGACCGTAACCTCTGTAACCTGGGGTAAAAAACCCCCTTTATGTATAAAGTACCATTGTAAGTAAATAAAGCACACGGCCAGTGGAAAGTGATCCGTATTTAATTTCACCTCCACCGCTAGGAAGCCTCCGACCATAGCTAGCCGAGCACACCCAATCTCACGCGCAGCCGGCGCGTGGGATCCGTAATGTAAGCATTGCCCTTGCAGGTTCGATCCCCGCAAGCTGCAACATTACAATATGATATGATATGATACTAGCAACTGCCCGCGACTTCGTTCGCGTAGTAGGCTCGGCCTTCACCCTCGCCATAACCTTGCATCTGATTCTTCTTTCATAAGAACCTTCTCCTGACAATTATTAAGACAATAAAAAAGAATTAGCGATATTGCTCCATTCCTTCTCAAGTTATAGCGTGACCAGGTAAAATAGGGGTTCATTTTTATATATAAACTAGCGACTGCCCGCGACTTTGTTCGCGTAGTAGGCTCTTAATGCATCTTATTGTTGATACTAGTGCCGAATTGCATCATAATCATCGTAATCAGCCCATTTTGTTCCCACTGCTGGGACTCGAGCCTTCCTCTCGGAGAGAGGAGTTGGGCCATAATCCACTACGCGGCCCATGTCGAAGTTTTCAGGCCGCCAGAAGGCCCTCGACATAGCCTAACGACTGTTGTACTAAGACAAACAACCGGGACCCTCCGAAGCATGGAAGCGCTCATGGAATAATGCCACTAGCGGTCACCCATCCAAGTCCTGACCGCAGCAAGTGTTGCTTACTTGTTGATCGGTTATCTTCGCCAAGTCGAGCTCCGCTACGAGCGCTTCGTTATACGAGTATATTATTGCATATAACTATAGAAATAATATTAAACTTAATATAAAAGTAAATTATATATGTAAGTATGTATTTATATATTATTATTCGGTTATATATTAGAGTACATGTATTTATACTGTACTTACTGATTTTGCAAATTTACTGTTCATGTGAGTTTTGTTACTACTACTCCTTTGGGAACGGGATGTCTGGAAGGAATCGCTCTGAGCGGTAAGACTGCCCATTTTTACACTTACTTTTTGTATTGTAATTGTCATGGCGAGTGTGGTGACACGAACAAGATTAACGTTACATATGTTATCTATTTTTCTTATTTGGTTTTGATATTTTGAATAGTACTACTTCAGTACTACTACAGTATTAGAATACAAAAATTCATTTTCTTCTTATTCTATATAAAAAATCTGATTCTGATTGCTAATCATCTGTTAAGCAAAAACTCGAAAACCGACCGAACTAAATAATTATTTTTTGTTATATGTTCGCCTCAATACTTGGTGGTTTAAATAAAATGAATTCTCATCAACATCACCACGCAGGTGAAACCGCGAGGTGCAACTAGTGCAATATAAACAAACATTCAGAAAGCTTTATTCCAATTGCAACAGAACCTCGTAATGAACGTAGTGAGTCGAATCGTACTTAAACCGATCGTCCACCGCCAACTAAACTAAGTTAGTTTAACTTAGTGCACATAGTTGAGAGTATAGACTATTTTTCGTAGCTTAAGCTAGCGTAGTTTGCGGTGGACACACATGTAAGAAAACTGGCTCAACTGTGTTATATAGAAAACATTACTAAATGTTTAAAACTCGTTTCGAACTATTTAGTGTTATGTAACGACGAGCTAGATGCCGTAAACAACTTATCACGTCACTATAAACTCCACGTGATGTCGGTATGACGTCATAAACGCGTTTTACACCGCGATGTTTATATTGTCTCGTGCCCGTACACGAGATTAAGTTGTTTTTATGATGTTGCATTAAGTCTTTCAAACTTCAATAATGTGCGAAAAGTTTTAATTAGCTCTAAGTGATAGCCCTGAGATCGATGAAATGCAAAAAACCTTTTTAGTAAAATCCTTTGTGATTTTCCTCGCTATGCGTTGCATTACTAATATATATTAATATAATTTGAACGCTGTATATCTGTATCTATTGATATGTTTATTTATTTATGTTTTCTTTTTGAGCATAAAACAAACAAGAAAGCATCTTATTTTGTCTAACGCAGTTTCGACTAAATCGTTTCATCAAAACTCATCAGAACAATATGAAACAGACATATAAGATACATACATTTGTTTACAATGATGTGGGTTTTTACTTGTATGGTATGATTATATGTACAGTAGTGAACGTTGCTTTTGTAACCAATAAGGTTGCGATGGCGTACTAAATACTGTTATAACAACAACAATAGTAAAAGGCTTTATTTTTACTATTTCAGAAATACTAAGTAACATACTACCTTGTTAATATATATAAGTTTTTTAATCGTCACTCTCTAACTCTTCAATGGTAATCGCCTCTACGGCGTAGGCCTCCCCTAAATCTCTCCAAGCGTTTCCTTCCTCATCCATTTTGGTTCACATCGTTCAATTAAATGTCTCTCCCCATCTTTCTTTGGTCTCCCTATTTTCCTTTTTTAATTCACTGGAATCCATTACCTTGCTCGTGTGGTCCACCTCGCATTTTCCGACCTACAAATAATAAATGTGTCCTGCCGACTTCAATTTTAAAAGTCTTATTATGTTTTTATATTAAACTATATGTTTAAGTCTTTTACCTCTGTTTTCCTCCTCATGACTTTGTCATTAATTCTAATATAACTTGTTATCTAACATACTGTTCTGCATTTTCCGTTGACATACTCGTATATCCAGTTTTTCTTTTCTTTTTTTTCTTTCCTTAGTGCTCAAGTTTGACAGTCGTATGTTAGGCAAGGAATGATTGCTACGTCGATAATATTTTTCTTTTAGCTAGTTTTTATTTCTTCATTCCAAAAGGAAATAGCGAAGAATAACGGTATACTGCTACAGTTTTATAATAGTAGCAGTAGGTATCTTTACCCCGTCGCTTTACAGACAACGTCGATATCGGTTGAAGTTGACAGTTATATAATAAATTCCGCTTACAATAGCAACATTGACATGGGTCCATATATAAGATACAAACTTGATATATGACCGACCGTGAGCTTATATACGACCATCATCAGCCAAAATAGTTCAAACCTTAATAATACAAAGATAATGTTTTATATTCCATAAACAATATTATTTGGGATAAAACGTAATCTTAGAAAGTTTGGCGAAGTCTGAAGGTGTTTGGTAAAGTAACAAAAAAAATAAAAACGCGCAGGGATCAAAGGAATGAAATTGCTCGATTGAGCGAAAAATAAACTGTTAGAAAATGCAAAAAGTTTAAATACAAAAGACAAAATAACAGATTTTTGATCTAGAGAAAAAAATACATTGACTTGTATTTTGACTTTGAATAGAATACCTAAATCGACATGTACTATTAAATAAATGTGTTAATTCATTCATATTTAGATTTAATATTAAATTTACATTTGCTGGTGTGCACATATTACAACTTCTTACTGAACACAAATGTGTAAGTACTGCTACTCAGTTAAGATACAATAATATACAATGAATGAATTGTGTTTACATAATTATAGACTACACGGTGAGCTTTTATCTCGGTGCAATATTTGTATTTGTACAAAATTATTACAGATAGGTATTTTTATACATTTAGGTAAATATTATCAATCTACGTACAGAAGACAAAGGAAAGGGGCGACAAGATTAAATTAAGAATGTTGAAAAGGTAGGAAGTTAGTTGCAAATTGGACCAGGATCCCAGAAAACATTTGTTGAGGAAGGCTTTTTTACCGACCGTTTGGAGAGCTATAGGGCTCATTTCAGGCGTGATGATGAACAAAAAGTACGTGATTTTTTCGGATTGGAATGGTTTATTTCAATTAAAGTTTCAGTTTATTTCATTTTCAATTAAAAGTAACAATTACAGGTGAAATTAACATATCTACACGCGTTATATAATCTATACATTGAAGACATTAGAGATTGTGATCTAGACTTGTGTTTCATCCTTTGATGTTATATAACAACGGTATCGAATACAAAGTCTCCTCGACAATTCTCACCGTCGACCCTTAATATAATCCCGTTCAAAAATAGAATCCTCTAGGACTCTAGGTGTATCTATTATTTCATATTCCTACAGGTAATGATACGAGTTCCGTATTCGCAAGATACCATGGGTCTTATAATAATATCTAACAGGAATACAATCTTTAAAGCTTGTTCTGTTGTGAGTTTTTCCTTTTTTGGGAACGGAACTATAAAAATAAATCTCGTAGTGACGCGCAGAATGTCAAACCGCTATAGATAAGGCACTGCTATGGGATGCAACACTGCAGTGTCATCCCAGCTTCAAGGTTTTTGTATGGTTTTATTCTCTAAACTTTGGTTTATCAAATCATGAGACTTAGCTCATTAGACTTGGCTCAATTTACACCGTTATGAAGAATAAATACATTTTAGTTTAAAATCGTCAAAATTCTTATATCGATGATGATGATGATTATGATGATGATGATAAAGATGAAAAGTATCCTATGTGGAAATCCAGCGCCTTATCTGCCTCCATACCAAATGTAATCAATATTGGTTCCGCTGTTTGAGCATGAAGTAGGAAACATATATATTATATGCATTAACTCTACCGCAAACAACACCACATCATAAATAACATAATAATAACACAATTCATCATAAATAATAAAGAAAAGTAATAAAGATAAATAAGAAAACAAAATAAGAATAAAACACGAAAAAAATAGTAATAAAAATAACAGATATTTAGTGAATTTTTTTTTTATTTTGTCAATAGAGTTTCGTTTCTAGATCTAACAGCTGTGGGTAATACTGTGCATGTGCAATATGCATGAAAGCGTTTGTTTATTTATATGTATATAATTAGATTTTAAATTGGTTATATAAGTATAAAATAAGAACAAGAAGAAAGAAAATAAAAAAAAGAAACAAGATCAATATTTCATATTCATTGTAGTATTAATTAAGCAAACAGTGACACATAACTGAGTAGCTTGTATTTTACAAAAAGCTGTACGTAACATACATAGCTTTTTGTTTAATACTTCTACTACTACATTCTGTATACTTTCTATAAATATTGTATGCAGGAGAGAGCGCGGTGCACACTGGATCTCTTATCAAGACTATAATATAATATTAGAATAATTTTAACATAAACTAACACAACTTATTGCTGTACGTGCCCCGTGCGTAGCATGCTACGATAACTGCTACGACGTTGACAAAGGAAAGTTATTGACAAATCTTATGTAATAAACTTTGGCAGGTGAATTATTTTAATGTCGTGTTTATTGATGACAAAGTTCAAGCAATTATAGTTAACAGCAGTTCCTGCAACCTGTTACACCACGAGTTGCACTGTATCTTATATTATATTATTACTTGTGTTGTGAAGAATTATCATGTTCGAATAATAATACTTTATTAAATAGCAAGCACAGTTTAAATAAGAAAACAAACTTTAATTCAAACCAAATGTAATGTATTACCAAAATCAGTACGCCGTTGAGCGTACATAGGAACATACTTACATACAGCCTCCCGATTCTCTAATGATTTGTTGTTGAGATCGTCAACGAGCTTACCGATGTCAAATACTTAAGATATATCGCCCTTGTTCATATAAGGTTGTTTTTCCAACGTTCCTTGTCATCTCATCATTTGTTTCACGGATGTTGTCAAAGATGAGACAAAGCTTGCTCTTAGAGAATGGCACGACTGGCCAAACACATTCTCCTTCTTTTGGGATTCGCTGCAGTCAGGTAATAAAACAATAGTAACCAATCTACAAATAATTGTTTTCAGAAATAATTTTTAGTAATAAAATATTAAATAAGTTTAAGTATCAACCAACAAACGCTTAACAAGTTTTTTAATATGAAATGCATTTAACATGCAAGTTTGCATGTTAAATGTCATGACTGTTCATTTTCGTATTTACGTTTCGGACAGTTCCAGTGCCACCTAGAACAACAAAAGAAAGAAAGAAAACTTCTGATGTACGGCCGTGCGATTCTCTAAGAGCAAACATCGTTGCATCTTTGACAACATGAGTGAAATAAATGACGAGATGCCATAAGAAACGTTGGAAAAACAACCTTATGTACAAGGGCGATATCTCATAAAGAATTTGACATCGGTGAGATCGTCGAAGAACGCAATGACGAATCCTTAGAGAATCGCACGGCAGCACTGCGCTGCGTTCGTCAACCCAGGACATTCTTGACGAAAATGGAAATTCTATTCGTCCAAAATATGTAATAATACTACAAAATGTATATTGTACTTCAACAATACAAATAAGAACTCAAAACAATTAAAAAATATAAAGCGGAACGAAAATAAGGAAATCTTTTCACACCATCTGTTTGCAGTCCACTCTATAATCCATTAAATTAAACAATGAAAACATTTTGTCACGGGAATCTTCGAGACAATGTTGTGTTTGAACAAAGTACTCTTAGTACTTTGAACAAAGTTGTACATACTTTGCCAAAGTCGACGAACTACGGGTAATCGCGAAGCAAAGTTAATAACTAGTAGTTGTGCGAGTACAGTCTTATCTACTATTACGGACATATTAACCTCCAAAAACCCTTGAGACCTCTTGTTGCGTCGTATCGGAGTTATAATCAATCGCATGTCTTTAGATTTGTCAATTGTTTCTAGCACACATATATAATAAGCGTGACACCGAGTAAACAAGAAAAATCTTTGGGAGATGATTGATGGTGAGAAGTTGTTGCGACGGGAATTGACGAAATATACGTTGGAGGGCGGGAAACTCATCGCTGATTTGGTTTAATTGTCCTAGATTTGTATTTCTTCGTGTTCTGTGGGCCTAGTACGATAAACTGCGTAAGTAACGTATCAAAATGTGTGTCGTTCACGTAACACAGTGTACTTTACTAACTGCCATTTACCACAGTTTCACAAAGTGTCCACAAGTGTCACAGATAGCGTATAGTTTGTACGCCGTAGCGTGACGTGTTGACGCTTACGATACGGATCCTAGTCGCGAATAGTTTGTGCTACGGCCTGTCACGTTATAGTGGTGGATTAACCGTTAAGTGCTTGTTTTGGTGCACGAGTGTAGGCAAAGTTCTGAAACGTTATTTTTATCTTTTTTTTGTCAATCCCCTTAGAAAGTTTAGATATGAATCCACCGCTCTACTAAAACGTGATTTAGACAGGACAGTGACTTGGATAAAAATAAAATCTCACTTGATGCAACTATAAGTTTTAACATAATTTATCTTGTTGAATGGCAAGAGTACAAACATAGCGAAACCTTAGTCAATAATTACGCTCAGCTAATAACGTTGATGAGTTAAGGCGCTGTCAGCTCAGCGCTTGTCTACGTTTAATTTCCTTTACTTGAAATCAAGCAAGCGCATCTCGTAAAAACGTACAAAATTCATTATAAAATTACGAGCATTTTTAAATAAAAAAACAATCCGTCAATGTATGTGTATTAAAAAGTGCTATTTTTATGATATGTGTTTCATGACAAATACAATAGTGAATACAGATAAAAACAGTTTTACTCGTAAAAGTGAAATTAAGTGGTATGTTTGAATTTTTTTAATGCACTCTGGTACCTATATTAAAACATGTTTTTAATTCCGTCAATGTGTACTTAGAAGTCTTAGATATGTCATATTTCTTGTTTTGTACGAGTAGTTTTAATTAAATCGCTGCTCATGAGATAAACTGCTTCAAAACCCCTCATTTTTATCGACATCATGATATGACAGCACATTAGGGTTACAATATAAGATTTATTATTAACGAAACATTGTAACCGTTAAACTTAATGGCAAGTGTAATTTATACTTATTAAGCTATAGTCTTACAGTTACATTATGTTCCGTTAATCAGCTCACAATACCGATTTCACACATATCACAAATATGTATAATACATATATGGTCGTTTAAAAACGTTATTCAATTCAACTCCTACAAATGTGAAATAATTATTCAAGCGTTAGAGATTCGTAAAATAATTTATTTATGTCGGACTTTAGGATATGAATTGTGTTACATTTGATATTTCATTAATATCTGAGGTTCCTTGTTATGAAATACCGGAAATTACTTCGAATACAAACAATATTATTTGGTTTTGTATATCCACGTACTTCACTTGGTTAGATAGTAGGCACCTTCTCATTTATCTTTTGTGGTTTCAGAATAATTCTATAATTTAGATGTATAAACTCATTAAGAATGTCCTTTGTTTTAAATATTAAACTGGAAATTAGTAACATTACACGAATATTATAAACAGAAAATTTGCGATTGTGTGTGTATTTTTGATAATTCTTTACGCTAAAACGGATCAACAGGTTAGGATGAAATTTTAAATGAAGATAGCTCATATCCGGGATTAGCATATTATATTCAACGGTTTAAAATACTTAAATAGATATCTTAGTGTATACTTATACGTGACGGGAGATAGTGGCCTCTTTTTTTTACATTTCCTATATTTTTACACAATTTAACAAAACGACATTTTCTGCTATTGATCAAACTCAGTGTTCACAGCGAGTCACACTTGCCAATTGATTTTAAATGAAATAGGTAAACACTATGTACCCCTAGAGGTAATTTTATGTGCTTCATTCGTTTTGACGTCCAGAGCTTTTGGTCTCTATATCTTACTTACTGGCTTATTTGTTATACTAATATTTAATACGAGTAGCTCTGAAAGTAGGACTCGTTTGGGTGACAAACTCGACTCTAACTTTTATATTAAACATCTCACTTGATGCATTTTTATGTATTAACTGTTCATATTGAGGAATAGTAAATGTACAAACGTACGAGTCCACTTATAAAGGAATAAATTAATTTCTACAACTTAAGTTATAAAGATCTTCCTTACGGAATACACTAAGGAATTGATTGGCACATTCTAAGTAATAATTTCCTACTAAAGCTATCTATAAGGAAAGATACATCAGACCGATAAATAGAGTAATACTCTACCGATATTAATATAAAGGTAAACCAAGATAACAACTTTACGATCCCTTGTGCTCATTGCGTAATTCTAAATAGGAAGCATTTCTTATAAATTATACTCTAAACAATTACAATCCACTGCTATTCTACTCTAAGCAAGTACTTTAGTGAAGTAATAAATATAAGAAACTTTTACCGTGATATTGAATATCGAATACCCTCTCATCTTCCGTATATTGTATGACGTTAAAAATCAAAATGTAATTTGGACAGGGAAATGACACCGACCCTATGGGGCAGCTAAACATCTACGTAATAGAAAATGCCGCCGGAAGGTCAGGGTACAATTAGATTGCTGGGGAAATACCAGGGGAAATTTATGGGAATATGTTGGGGTTTGATGGAACCCGTGTGGTAAGGTATAACTAGAGTAACATGGACTCATTACCCGCTCTGGGGTTTTTTCAAGTCTCTGTTGTGGTTGTATAAATGTTATCTCGAATTCTTTATTTTGTTTGGTTTTGATTTTATTCGTTCTTAATATGTCAAGAGCCGGGAGTGGCGATATAAGTATAGGTCGCATATAATTAGAATAGTCCTTGTAATACTGTTGTTTCGTGTTGTTACGCGAGGCGCCGCTAGTGGGAGATTATATACCAAGATTAATAACACATATTGAGTAATTGTTAGTTTATTGTTGTTTTTAGGTAAATAATAAAAGAACTTCGATCAACACTTCTACGAACGGTATCAACAACCTATCAAACCAAGATTTACCAGACTAGAGACAGATATTTGAAACTATTTGTTCACGCGAAGGCGTGACGTCACCTTACTCACCGCGCGCACCCCGCCGTCCCCACGCGATAAGAGATCGCCGTAAACGTGGAGCGAGGCGACCCTCGACCGCCATCACTGAGCCAGACGCATTTCGCTCGCGCGCACGCAAAATAAAGTAAAATCCGCTCTGCACCGCCGCCGTTCTCGCCACGAGTCGGATACGCCCCCTAATTTTACCGACGTAAAATACGCGAACGCGAGTGCCGGAACAAGTGCATTCATAAGACACTACAAACTATAACCAAGTGAACAACAGTTCTTCAGCCCCTTCAGCACGTCGTTCAAAGCAGGACGCCTCCGACGAGGACTCACGGTCCAGCTCCCACCAGTTCCAGAGTCCCCCGACATAACCCACGGAACCCAGGTACCAATAATTCTTCCCTACCATCGTATAGTTGCAGGAAACTACTTAACTATATTTCCTTCGAGCCGGATATCCGGATAACCGGGTGCCCGGATTAACCACATTTCCGAGCGCGGATAATTGAACCAGTGAATATCCTTCCCTTTCAGCTCTTATCAGCTCTTAATTAAAATTTTAATTCCCTAAATACAGTCCACATTTAAGCTCAATTTAATTCCCAAATATCGAATATCAATCCCTATCAGCCCTATTTAATTTCCAAACTACTCAAAATTCATTTTATTAATTTAATTTAAATCGCTTTCCGTCATACAAATCAATTAGAAGCTTCTAGCAAAAAATTCCACTCGTTAGGAACAAACATATTGCCAAGCGAAATCGACCCGTCTAATGAGGTGACGACATCGTATGACACAAGCGCGCAACAGAATACATAAGAGTTGTTTCACATTCCTGACGGATTAACCTAGCGCTACGATACGATTGTTATTGATGTTGCTTGCAAGAAAGATTTGTAATTAAGGATATTCTTAGGCTAGGTACTAATAATTACCTACGCCAGGTACTTTGTTGATTTTAATTATAAAATTATACTAAGTACTGTTAAACGGGTTTGCTTGTGTTCTTGAGATTTAATAATTAAAATTCGTCCATAGTCGCACGTTTGGAATTCAGCCCAATTTATTTTTATTTCAAGAACTTTATTCTTACCTAATAGAGATCCGCACACCATTTTAGAGTTCCGTGAAAATGATTACGTGATTAACATAAAGTAACATCTGTTAGCTGTTGTGATTCAACACTCATAAATCATTTAGACATGCTACTTAATTAGGTTACATATGTTATTTATAATTGGGTTAACTACTTATATTTAAATTAGGGTTCCGCGCAGTTATTAAATATTTAGTACCGAACGAATTTTCAGGTTTCAATTAATAAAGTAATTAAACCCTCAGCTCACATAAGGTTTGGTACACGCGTTATTAATTTAGGAGTTATTTTAACCGACTTACGAAAAAGGAGGTGCGGAATTTCACCGACGATTAAATATTTTAATATTTTTATTTCCTTTCAATTTTGCTTGCGTCCTTGTGCCTGACTTCGCCTTCGACGTTAACGATGCCTTCAAAATCACAGGCAGCTCGCTTTCGGGAGGTACTGAAGGCAATTTTTGCCCTTGCCGAGATGGCGTCATCGACGCGAGAGGGCAAGTCAAAGTACACCAATTTGGAATTTAATTCCAGATTTGATGACCTAAGGGCTTTGCGTGACAAACTCGACGCGGTGTACTATGAAATCCTAGACACCGACGATTTATCAGACGCCCAGGAAAAATCCTACCAAGAGCAATATGACAAGGCAGTAGAAGCCTACAACGCGATCCTTTTTGCCCACAAAATTATAAACATATTACCATCAGCCCAAAGTGACGATATACCATCAGCACAAAATAAGGGAAACGTCACAGCGCCAGCTACGGTAAACTCGGTTTTGCCCCAAATAGAGTTACCCAAATTTACCTCGCGACTCGAGGACTGGCCCTCCTTTATATCTATATTTAAGAGTTTGACCGACAACATGGCCAACCTTACGGGTGCAGTAAAACTGCACTACTTACTTTCCTGCCTAGCAGGGGATTCGCGATCGCTCATTGCACACCTGACGATCACGAATGAAAATTACGTAGAAGCCTTAGATATCCTGACACGAAGATACGAAAATCGACAGCTGCTCATCGATCGTTTCGTGGACGTAATTTTCGATCTGCCCACCATATCGTCGCGTTCGGAAATCAGGAGGCAGTTTCTAACTCCGCTCATATCCGCACAATCCGCGCTTACCAATTTGGAGCTATCCACTAATGGAGATAGTGGATATATTTTCGTGTCGATCGTAGTACGAAAACTCAAGGGGGAACTTAGGTCCTTCTTTGAACGTCAATACGGGTCATCTGACCGACTCCCGACCCTAGCCGACCTCGTCACCTTCCTTGAGCATCACGCACGCTGCAACGAGGTCAGCGTATCGACCGCCACAGCTCCGCCCACGCTCGGACCAAACGCAAATCGAGCGTCACCGTCCGGGGCACAACGCGCGCGCACGTATCACCCCGACTACGCGCAGGTTCGACGGGTATATACTGCAAGCGCCTCTCCGACACGCTCCGAGGATTCAAACCCGCAACCTCAGCGTTATGCGCAGGCGTTAACCGCACGACCCGCGCGCTTCTCGCCCCCACCTCGACAGGTATCGAACCCGCAACCGCCGCGCTATACGCAGGCATTAAACCTATCACCCGCGCGCTTCTCGCCCCCACCTCAGCAGGTCTCGAATGCGCAAACATTCTCCAGAGGCAATCATTACTGCCCGTGGTGTAATGACCGGGGCCACAAGCTACGGGTATGCCCCCAATATAACAAACAACCAGTGCAAGGCCGCTGGGATTTAATTTACGCGCGCGACCGGTGCGCCAAATGTCTAGGCCCGCATTATGACGATAAGTGCACGTCAACGGGCCTATGCAAAACATGTGGCAGTGCAAACCACCACACAACCCTGCACAGGTTGGGGCGTACCTCACCAACGCACAATTCCGCGCACTTGCTACCCGCACAACAGCGCGAGATACCACGCCGCCATCCCTCACCTGATACGGGCCGGATGGTGTCCTTCAGACGCACTCCAACGCGCACTACCTCGCGTTCACCACCGCCCCCTAGGCAATGACTAGGGCGGCACAATAAACGCATACACACTCAGCACACACATACTCAGCACATATCAGCCCAGCTCACGGCTAATCATCAGCACACACATCAGCCCGAAGCTAATCAGCACACATCTCAGCGCAATGTTAAGTTAAGGTCAGACATATTAGGTAGCATTTTAGACGGTACTAAAATTTATCTAGGGCCCGGCAGACCCATAGCCTTCGGCACGATATTTAACTTCACGTTATTAGGCCCAGTATCACAAGAAACGGACACTCAGCCTCAAGTCAACTCAGCTCAAATTGACCATACTGACTTGGCACTACAGTCCAGCCAAGACAGTCAGCTCTAGAGAGATTCTGGGAAGTAGAAGAAGTCAGTAATACCATTCCCGATGGTACATCGGCTCACGAAGAGTGCGAAAAAATATACCAGTCCACCACCACGAGGGACCAGTCTGGTAAATATATAGTCGCGCTACCATTTGTTACGGATGCCCCCGAACTAGGGGCTACGCACGCTATAGCACTTCGGCGGTTTCTCAACCTCGGAAAGAAACTCCAACGAAACCCCGAACTCCGCTCAAAATATGTAGCGTTTATGCAGGAGTACCAAGATAAAGGTCACATGAACCCCTGTCATCCAATCACGTTCCGCGATCAGCCCCACTGCTACATACCGCACCATGGCATTTTCAAGGCCAATTCAGACAAGCTACGTACAGTCTTTGACGCTAGTTGTAAAAGCGCAAATGGCACTAGTCTCAACGACACCTTGCATACTGGACGGGCCCTGCAGCGAGATATCACGGATATCATTTTAAACTTCCGAACACACAAGGTCGTTTTCAGCACAGACATACAACAGATGTTCAGAAACATCATGATTCAGCCCGACCACAGACGGTTTCAGCTCATTCTCTGGCGTTCATCACCAGATCAGCCCTTATTAACATATGCATTGTCCACCGTGACTTACGGATTACGCTCCAGCCCATTCTTAGCGAACCGCACCATCCAGCAGTTGATCGCGGATGAAGAGCAACGCTATCCCAGAGCCGCTCAGGTGCTCTCTAGGTCAATATTTGTTGACGACGTTCTCACCGGACATGATACTGTAGGTGAAGCCATGAACTTACAAACCGAGTTGATTAGTCTACTCGCACTGGGGGGTTTCCAACTGCGTAAGTGGACATCCAACTCACGCCAGCTCTTAGAAAGGTTCCCAGATGACCAGTGCGAGATGTCGAAAGATTTTGACGTCAGCCCAGACGATAACTCCATCAAAGTTCTTGGCATACAATGGATACCACAAACTGACGAATTTACCTACAGTGTCTCAGTACCTACGGTAGATGGATTCACCAAGAGGTCAATACTCAGCACTATAGCACGTCTGTACGACCCATGCGGTTGGATCAGCCCCGTCATCTTCCGCGCTAAAACCTTGATTCAAAGGTTGTGGACCTTAAAACTCGATTGGGACGAACGAGTACCCAGTGATGTCGCTCTTGAGTGTCAGAATATCTATCGTGACCTACCACGTCTCTCAGCGCTCAGGTTTCCAAGAAACGTCTGCTCAAACAAGGCATCCACACACACCCTTATATATAGGGATATGCGGATGCTTCAGAACTCGGCTACGCCGCGGTTATATACCTCCACGAAACTACACCTGATGGACAGGTACATGTGCACTTGCTCATGTCCAAATCAAAGGTAGCTCCTATTAAAAACCGCCAAACCATTCCTAAACTGGAGCTCTCAGCCGCCCACTTGTTGGCTAAGCTCATGGCCCATGTCTCGGCCCAGTTATCAGCTCACATCACCGTTCGTCAGCACATATGTTGGTCAGACAGTACCATAGTACTGGCCTGGCTGAACACGCCTGTACAATCGCTTCAGACATTTGAAGCCAACAGAGTCTCCTCAATCAAGGCAAATACATGCAATCTCACGAGGAGACATGTACCCTCCGCCCTAAATCCTGGCATGTCAGCTCAAGATCTCTTGAAGCATGACATGTGGTGGTCACCGTCCTGGCTCAAGGACCCGCCACAACCATGGCCAGCCCTACCGCCCGCGTTGGGCCATCACGCCCTACCAGGCCTCAAGCCAAAGAAGGCCGTCTTCCACATAGCGGTACCTGACCTCGACGAGACTCTGCTCACACGATTCAGCTCATTAGATAAACTGATAGGTGTAACGGCGTGTATAAAACGATTCATACACAATTGCAGACAGAGCCGCTCTGCGCGTGTCGCTGGGCCCATTACGGTTAGCGAACGAAAGGAAGCCCTTTTACATTGGGTGCGCTCAGTACAACACTATTGTTTTGCTGAAGACATACATCGCTTAAAACACAACAAAGAATGTACGATACGTGTACAACGCCTGTCACCATTCTTAGAGAACGACTTACTGAAAGTGAGTGGTCGACTCACCCAGTCTGCTCTGCGTTACGACGCTCAGCACCCACTGATATTACCCAGCTCAAGTCCACTAGTTGATCTCATTATAGACTACTATCATAAAATTTACTGTCATCCAGGGGCGGACACTCTGCACTCACTCTTACGCCAGCAATTCTGGATATTATCAGCCCGCCGCGTAATTCGCCATCGAGTATACAAATGTATACATTGTTTTCGTTTCCGCGCTAAAACTATGGCCCCGTACATGGCCGACTTACCCGCCGACCGCGTAAACGTTCAGCCCGTATTTAGCAAAGTCACGACGGACTTTGCTGGACCATTTTTGATAAAATCCAGTACACTTAGAAACGCCAAGCTATTAAAAGGCTACTTCTGTGTTATAACATGTCTAGCCACGAAGGCGGTCCATCTCGAACCGGTATCTGAGTTATCCACGGAAGCGTTCCTTGCGGCATTACAGCGTTTTGTTTCTAGGCGCGGTGTACCGATGTTAATTAGGTCTGATTGCGGTACAAATTATGTAGGCGCTAGGAATGAACTTAGGGAAATACAGGCCTTTCTTGCAACCAATAATGACAGTATCGCACATACGCTTTCTAAACAGCACATAGCGTGGTGGCTAAATCCACCAAAGGCACCCTGGTTCGGTGCACTTCATGAAACAGCGGTAAAGTCAGCTAAACAATTACTGTACCGTGTGGTCGCCGAACAACGCCTCACATTTGAGGAGTTTTCAACTCTATTAGCACGCATTGAAGCCGTGCTCAATTCACGCCCTCTCAGCCCACTCTCTTCTGACCCTGCGGATCTTGATGCTCTCACCGCAGGTCATTTCCTAATTGGCCGTCCGCTCACAGCCTTACCTGAATATTCGGTAGAAGGCCGAGCCATTTCTGCACTAAAAAGGTTCAAGCTCGTCCAATCCTTATCCCAACGCTTTTGGCGCCTGGTCCAAGTCCTACCTGCACACCCTCCAAACCCGCTCCAAATGGACTTCCCGATCCAGCCCACCTCAAGTTGGGGAACTGGTACTGATAGTGGACGACCAGGTGCCGCCTCTACACTGGCGCATGGGCCGCATCACCAAGACGCTCCCGGGGAGGGATGGCGTCACCCGAGTGGTGGAACTCAAGACGACTTTGGGCATCCTGACGCGACCTGTCCTCAAGATCGCCCGCCTGCCTATCGATTGAGCACCACACCACACCTTTGCCGCGTGGGGAATATGTTCACGCGAAGACGTGACGTCACTTTACTTACCGCGCGCACCCCGCCGTTCCCGCGCGATAAGAGATCGCCGTAAACGTGGAGCGAGGCGACCCTCGACCGCCATCACTGAGCCAGACGCATTTCGCTCGCGCGCACGCAAAATAAAGTAAAATCCGCTCTGCACCGCCGCCGTTCTCGCCACGAAACGGATACGCCCCCTAATTTTACCGACGTAAAATACGCGAACGCGAGTGCCGGAACAAGTGCATTCATAAGACACTCAAATTATAACCAAGTGAACAACAGTTCTTCAGCCCCTTCAGCACGTCGTCCAAAGCAGGACGCCTCCGACGAGAACTCACGGTCCAGCTCCCACCAGTTCCAGAGTCCCCCGACATAACCCACGGAACCCAGGTACCAATAATTCTTCCCTACCATCGTATAGTTGCAGGAAACTGCTTAACTACTATTTGTATGGATTGTTTTATTACTTTATTGCACTGTACTGTTATTTGTA
Organism: Selenia dentaria; assembly: GCA_917880725.1. Lineage (NCBI taxonomy): Eukaryota > Metazoa > Arthropoda > Insecta > Lepidoptera > Geometridae > Selenia > Selenia dentaria. The sequence continues at coordinate 36,125,938 of OU862883.1, forward strand.
TTTAAAATGTCTATCCGTAGTAAGGGAAATTGTAGACATATAGATTAGAGAAACCGGCCGTAAGAGGCTCTTGCTGCAGGTTTGCCGATCCCAAACCTACAACGTGCAGCAAACGGCACGTATCTATCGTCAGGAGATTCTCAGTGTACAGCCCCAACCACCGATGGTTTGGGGCATACCCCACTGCCGATGACAATCTGGGATTAGTATTTTTCGAGGTAATGTTTTTATGTTTATCAGAAATTCAGAACAAGTTGTTATCTTAAGAAAGGAAAATAAATAATAATAACGTATACGTCTCTTGGACACCCTGTGTCGCGGGTCGCAGATCCCGGTCGCAGGTCGCGGGGGACATCACAATATCCACAAAGTAACTACAGACATTTCTGATCGTTTTTTGAAATGTTAAATAAATAGTAATTAGTATTTAAATAAATAGTTATTAGTAATAAACAAATAATTCTCATCCATATTTTCAGTGATCACTTCGAATATTCCGAGTCAAGTCGAGTGCTTTAATCGATCTAGGTGTCACTTTCTGGCCAAATTGTGATTTTTTAATGATTTTATTGGAAACAGCTCATGTCAAACTACGCTATAAAAATAAATAGATTGTTGAAACTGTATATGTTATTCAAAAGGTAATCCAATTCACATGGCTTCAGATTATCCTATTTCCATAAAAGTATCAATATAAACTGTGGCGTTCACTTTACGACACACATGCGGTGCAGTAGATGCGAGTACGCATGTTTATACACTACTGCTTACATAAGTACCGGTAAGCGAGGTGACGGGAAGTCATGCACCAGATGGTATGCGAGCACAGCTGCGAGTAGCAGTTATACAGTAACTCAGATTGTTAAAGTGAACATGAAATGAAATACAGTTTATTTACGATGGCAAAAAATTACATGAAGCATAAAGCATACATAAAGCAAGGTCAAAAATGGTAATTTTGCTTTAAGTATGTGATAAATTGGTCCTCAACTAACGCTGGCCTATCGTAGGAGCCAGTCTGTGATATCAACTTAAAAGTACTGCGTAGCACTGCCTGCGCTCCTCATTCCAATACTTGGCTGTATAGTTCCAGTTTCATCCAGCTGTTCATTAACACTTACACGCGACTTCTTCGAGGTGGAATATCTGGCAGTACACTGCCCTATGGGGTGAACCGAACAAGAAGACCACTTGCAGAAGTCTTACCACTTAGTGTGACGCTTAATTGTCTCCACCGGGGACCACGTTCGGAATCCGTTGAAGAGTAACAAGGATAACAAGTGGTAGAAGCTCACATTTTGCTCTGTGACAAACAACATCTGACTATCTTTATGCTAGCTACGTAAGGTAGATGATTTGGAGTTTTTTTCCGAGGAATAATTTCCTACAGTAGTGGGTCCCTCGCCGGGCTTAAAGTGCCAGGGAAGATTGTCCTCTAAAGAAAATCGCATATTATCTACCGCACATAGCAGAGATATGGGAGGAGAGAGATGGAGTCTATTAAGGAGTAAATTCCAGCTTCTACCGTTTCTTGAGCAAAACGAAATGCGACTCCGTTTTTAAGAAACATAAGCTTCCATAATTGTGTTCTGAACTTCTGACAATCCCATTATCTTTGTAGAAATTGTGTTATGAGTTAAAGCTTATCCTTTATTAAGGCCGACTTACTGTTTAACTCCGTAAACTTCGGCTATAGAAAATTAATTTCGTTGTTTTCATTTGGACGTACTCGATGGGGAACGTTTGGTAGAAGGCATATTTGTGCACGAGTCAGTCTTAATTGGGCCCTAAAGTGTTTTTACCATGTATTGATAATATTATATAATTAACGCTTATGGAAAGCGCCTTCACTAAGTTGGTACGGTAGGAATTATGTTATTTAATTGACAGGCCTGTTGGTCTAGTGGTTAGTGACCCTGACTGCTATGCCGGAGGTCGTGGGTTCGATTCCCACACAGGACAAATGTTTGTGTAATGAGCATGATCATTTGTTCTGTGTCTGGGTGTAATTTATCTATACTATGTATGTATTTAGAAATATATAAGTATGTTTATCAGCTGTCTAGTACCCATAACACAAGCTCTGCTTAGCTTGGGACTAGATGGCGTTGTGTGATAGTTGTGGAATATTTATTTATTTATTTATTTATTATGTTATTTAATAAAAAAATATTGTATATGTCATAATAATTATAAATAATAATTAAAGTTATCTTATTATTTATTGATTTTTTGTAATGATACGCCTGTTTATGTAATCAGATATCCACATGTATATGTCCCACATAAATGTGGTTATCTGATTACCACAGATCAGAGAGCATTTGCTCATAGATAGAGCATAACAAAAGTCAATACAAAATCAAGTGACGTTACAAGCAGTGCTCTCTAGCTACATTTGGTCCCAAACATGACCTGTAATTGTATAATTACCAATAAATGTGTATCTGTTTATCTGTTGGTCAATAGGATACGAAGCCACGGAAATAAGTTGAATTCGAATTTCAGAATGAATAAAAGCCATAAAAGGAATCAACTTCCAAATTTCAGTTTGTAGTGCCAGTGGGGTTTAGTATTGATGACTCGTTGAGTTAGTCTATTTGAATAATTTAACATTTTGAATATAGGCCGGAAATTGACGTCTTTAGGTAAAACTTAGGTTCCAGGTAAATGTATCAAACCAGTAACATAGTACAACCGATGTGATATAATATGTGCTGTGTGTATAGTTCATTTATGTGTGACGTTTAGTGCACCCAGAGCTTGGGACTGAAGTATTGCGTGGAGTTTTACTGCACTCGTCACTCTGAGACGTTGGATGTTCAGCCTCATTCTCTAAGTAATTTCATTTGCTAGAGTCCCCTTCACCCCCTACACGGTATTGCTTGTGCACTATCACTTCGCGACATAATATCTGGCATTGCGTAGGTATCGACTATGCTACCTCATGCACAATACCACCTAGGTAAGTTGTATTTCCTCACCACTTACGGTATCACAGGAAAATATTCAGTAACTCTCTCTCTCTCTCACAGTGTGATTGCTGCGGTCAAGACTTGGATGAGTGATGACTTGAGAGTAGCAATTGTTCAACAGTGTTTTGAGGTTAATAGCTTAATTGTACAGTGTACACCCACCAGTAAGTGCAATAGCACCTCTGCGCCGCGAGTATTGCTTTACCTACTGTGTTTATTTACAATATCACTTTCATCTGAAGCTACAGCATAGCACAGGATGCAACCCGCAACTCCGGTGACCGCTGGTGAAGCTTATGTAGGCTGCTACATCCAGCCTACAGACGAACAGCATAATACCAGAGAAAAATCGTGATTTTATTACTGATATAAGAGACTTTAATCCCATAATATTCTGAAAGATATTAAGCAAAATTCAGATGACTTTTTGATAAAAAACAAATCCGCTGATGAAAATCCGATGGGTACTTGCTCAGCAGATTACGTCCCCCTGGCGCCCCACTTGACGGGGTCGATATCTTCAGGTATTTTAGGATTTGCCAACCTCACTCCACTTAGGGTTTGCCTTCAAGAAAGCAATATTTATGAAAAAGTGGAGGCTGAAAAGGTTGAGCGATCAAAACGTGTTTTAGATTTTGTCTTCATTATTAAGATATTTGTGGGAGAACGTAGTACTAACTTTTCGGTAATCGATACTTATTAACTTTTTATAATACAATTGTAACTAATATAATGTGCCTACTAAAATTCCAAAGAAATATAAAGGAGGAAAACATGAAAGTACACCTCTGTTTCATGAAGCTTTTATTTAGCTTGCTTCTCGTATATATTATCTATCCGTTTCATAATTTGTAATACATTTATAAAGCACTTGTAGGCGTTACACTTTTATTGGATTATTGGAGTGTAACTCAAAAACTGCTTGACCGAATTTAATGTAATTTAAATGGGACTACTACGGAAGTATACAAAACAAAAAAATATTTGAGAATCAGTCCACCAATAGTCGAGAAATCGGTGAACACACACAAAAATAATCATACAATCCAACAAACAACCTCCTCTTTTTTTAAGTCTGTTAAAAACGGATCACTCACACAAACACACTGCCAGTAAATATTAATAAACAAAATATTTATCGTTTTCTCAAGAGCATAAATACACAACAATGACACTTTACTTAAAGGATGACTACATTATTGTTTTTGAAAACGCTTATTATAATCAGCTTGGAGTTCCAATTGTGTGTTTTATTACAACTCACCTTAATCTTACCGCCAACACTTGTTTTGGATAATCATATATTATATAAATGTTTCATTCCAACACATTTGTAATTTCCCATGTTCTTTTGTTTCAGGTACGTTGACAAAACAACAAACAAACGAACACGTGACCGCACAGTTCCGCAGGGTGCGTATATATTCCTGTTACGATGTAACTGCACGATGTTATTCCTGTGTACCAAGTGTTTGGTGTTATGTCGTTTATTTTTTTAGTTTAATTTACAATTAGGTTTTAAGACAGTATAGTCTCATCAATCGAATTAGCCTAAAGAAATATAACACAAACATAACAATATACTAATAATATATAATATAATAGTAATACTGACGAAATATCGTGTTCCATAATTATGTTAGTTACTAGATTATGTTATCAATAATAATAATTGTTTCACTTCTGCTTATATCGTAGAAGTGTTGGTGACTTGCACACGACTTAAAATTAGTATCTGTCAAAATAATATTCGAATGTGTTGTAATATGTCGAAATAATATCTGCGTCCAATATTGTCTCGCCAAAATATTGTATTTTTAACATTATTACTTCATTATTATTTTCGAATTCCACTCAGAAGGCAGAATCTAATAGGTATTTATAAAAGCTTCTGATAATTTTAAACAGGAAAACGTCCCATAAATAACAACATTTAAAAGACTTACCAAAGTCACTCTTTGTTTCCATAAAATGCCGTCCATTTGTCAAAAAGTCTAAGGAAATGTGAATCGTAAAACAGATGTCCAAGCTCCCGGAACTGTAAAACATCGTTCTCAGATCTTACACGTACATTTGTATCTTCAAAAAGAAATAAAGTTGTAAAATATGGCTGCCATGCCATTAGTCTGGGAGTTATCGGATATTTCTTTTACCAGTATTCAATCAATTCAATTAAACTATATTTATTTATTTTATTCATAAAATACGAGCTCATGAACGTCGAATATTAATTTAATAGACTCTACAACTGTATCTTAGATTAACAAATAGAGCTACTACCGAAGAGAATCGCATGAAACTCGAGCATCTTTCAAATTGACGAAAGTAGAGACCAGAAGTTTTTGTCCGGTAAATTTCAATTAATGATTTATTTAAACAGTATCTTAAATGACTTCACTAGTATGCATCTCTAGCTATAGTGCATGTTGGCAGACAATCTTTGAAGCCTCGTACATAAGTATGTAACGATGTTACTGTGTAAACGACAGTTATAATCTCACATCACGCGGTGACGCACGGCTATTATGTGAATCTTTTATCTCTGATACACCTGACACAGAAGTCGAGCTGAAAATGCCGTCAAAGAGCAAAGAATAATATAAGTTAGTAGAGCACTAATGCGTAACCTTGTTTTGTTTTTTAGAAGAAACACTATATAAGCGTTGCTGTATTAACGTTGTGCAATTACTTTTGGTATATTAAATGAACTTGATACACGAGACTTCTGGAAATTACAACGAGCACGAGAATCATTTCAATGTTACTTGTAGTAACGGCTCCTTCACTACAAAAGGCTTAAATTTGTTGAAGCTCCGGAAGACCTTGAGTTCTTGGAGTTTGTTCTACTCAAAATTAATTACAGAGAGGTTTCGTTTTGAGGATCTAATTATGCGTAGGTAGACACAATTTGAGATTCCAGAACCTGGTAAGTTAATATTTACCTGTAATCTGCTTGTGTATCTGTAAAGAGTGTTACGTTTGGATAGGTTTTATTAAGTCTTTATCGGTCATGAAGAAGATGTTTACAGATTACCCTTTAAATACATGCTCATAGACATCGGAGCTAAATTTATTTAATTTTAAATATATGTTTCCATCACTTGAAATACTAAACAGTATTATAGCGGTGCCATAAAAGTAATATAAAATACTCATGTTTTTCAGATTTATTATATTTCTCACCGTCAATACTCTCAATTGTCATGACTTTAATTAAATGACAAGTCATTATCATATCAGTCACAGGACATCCACTGCTGAACATCGGCCTGCTCAATAAATTAAAAATAAACACCGTTTGATTATCTAATAACTTGTATGATATGGGTTATTTATTTCAATCACTTTCAATATCCTACTACTACTTTGTATGTGGTCAGCATTTAGTGTAAAAGGCCAACTTTCTGGTACCACCGCAGTGCCAGACATCCTGCCGTGAATCAACAAACAGTGCGTAAGCATTACTGAGTTAGGAGGTGTAAATAACACTGTATATGACGAGAAAATTGACTTTAATACACAAAGTCACGGGGTGATAAGCAGAGTAAAGTGCAATACAAAAGACAGTTTTAAACACAAGATGTTACTGCAACTAGCACGGTTAGAGCTTACGATCAGGGGCAAGACTTGAACGTATGAAAAAAACCTATAATGGAGACGAAATAGGTGTTAATGAGCTTTTTATTGTGAAACTTGCATGCGATTCTATTCTTTATACTTCCTGTACACATTTTCTCCAAGTGAGAACGGTGCACACTGCATCTTAATCAGATGCGTGTTTGCAGCGGAAATTTCACTAAATATATATTCTTGATATTGCTTAAGTGCTCGTATTTAGTTGTCAGAGTTGGTATAATATGTAATGATTAAACAATTTCTAACCTAAATTGAAAGCCAAATATTAAAATTTCACACTAAACCTAACAATAAAAATCGCTGAATATCGAATCAAATTAACACAAACCCCATCCAGCATCAGCAAAGTGTGGAACTAAACTACGGCCGGAATAAACAGTCCCGAACCGATTGTAAATCAAGCGCCGAACTTCCAATAAAACATTGTAAGTTAGGGAGAGCGGTCTGCACTAATTACACGTACTGAATATATACATATACTTACCGATAAAGCTGACGCATCCAGCACAATGACGATGGAATTACAAAACACTACACACTCGACGTTGTGTCGAACCTGCTATCTTGACTGGCCGGTTGGCGCAGTTAGCAACCAGCCTTCTGAGCTGCTGGTCTCGGGTTCCATCCTCGGACAGCTGCCTAGTTTGAAGACCTTGTGTAGATGTTTTCCCATGTTATTATTATCATACTTGACGGTTATAATGGCAGGTTGGACACAAGATCGAGCGTCGGACAGACCAGACGGAGACGGAAAGCGTAGGGTTAGTATCAGGATCCCGTTATACATGACTCCAAAAATAATGTCCGTAACGCATATATCTGAATATTCAATATACCATAATACAGTCACTTAATTCATCATCATCTCAGCTGTAGGACGTCCACTGCTGACGACTCATGCCTAGATATATATATCTAGGCGTGAGTCGTCAGCAGGAAATCTATAGATTTCCACACGAACCGATTGGAAGCGATTTGCATCCAACATCGTCCTGCGACCCTTACAGGTGGACGCTACGCTGCAATTGACGGATACAACTAAGTGATTAATTAAATCGTCAATTTTCTACTGCACCAGACTTTATCATAGTAGAACCACAGCATAACTTATAAACAGAACTTTATGATACCCTTAAATCAATACATACACTGTGTCATAAGTTCGATGTCAGTGACGCTACATAACATATATTTATGTTGTGTATGTCGGTATTGTGCGTCCAGCGGCGCTCGATCGCCGTTATTGTTTCCGAGCTCTCAATGTGAGAGCCTTATAATTGAAATACTGTGTACAATGGGTTCGAATACTTTCATTGCATAAAATTATATCTGCTTACGTAAGATAGTAAAGATTCCAAACAAATAACACTCATGGATCTATTCGCTTACTTCATTCTGATTCAATTTGATTTATTTATTTGGATAAACCAAAATAACATTTTGAATGTGTTGATTAGGTGCATCACACGCTGATTCAGTTTATCAATAAATTATTAGTTAAGTTTTTGTTTAATTACCTTAGGATTAATTATAAATATTTATAAATATATTTATATAATATTAGAAAAACTCTTCTTTTGGGTTCATAGTACTGTCAAGCTGTTCAATAGATGTCGCCCCGTTTCCATACGAAGGTTAAAATCAAATAGAGAGTTAAAATTTAATCCACGGTCCTTGTGCCTCGGTGGCCTAGTGGTCATGGCGTCTGACACGTATTGTCGGAAGACGCGGGTGCGGATCCCGTCCGAGGATGTGCATTTTTCTCTCTAAAACTGCAATGTTAGATGTTACCGCATAACACCGGGTGGGCCTCGTGTTTATTTCGTTCCCTTGCGATATAAAATATTGTGCTTATAAACTTTAAGTTTATAAGCAATATCTATAATTACTAAGCAAATAATCAATAAACTTAACAGATTTTTTTTGTATTTGAACTTTTAGTTTAGTGGTTTTCTTAGTATTGTTCTCAAATCACATCAGCACATCTCTTGTTTAATAAAATATTTAGCACCGCTGTGTGTTCGCTATTGTAGGGCTGAACCTTGCGGAGTGTTGTGTAAGGGCAGACATTTGTATTTGTACCCGCATTTGTGTTCAAATGTGGCTCGCGGTTGTTTACTTTATGAGGTGGGAGGCCGTTAATGTACGTTCGTTTGAATTCTGGTGAAGGTTGTGTTTTGAGTTATGAATAACCTTTTCACCTATTTCATTACTTCACCGCTTGACCACTTGAATTTTAAAACACTTCTTCTGATATATACACTTCAAATAACAAAAGAATGTTGAGAATCAGAAAGAAATCGGCGAACATACATAAAAAATACATATAGTCAAACAAAGAAGTTCTTCCTTTCCTGAAGTCGGTTAAAACCTTAATGGTCAGGGCATGAAGTCAGTCAGTCGAAAATAATAGCACGCTATAATGAACGAAGTTGATCTCAAACAGCCAGAAATCATATATTTAATCTGTCCGAATCAGCAAGACTCATTCGAGTTAAGTTTCATTCATAAATCTATTGTTATTTTTTGCGCTGATGCGGACGGGTTAAAAGGAACACGATTAGAGTTAATACGCTCATATCATCTTACATCTTATACTCTCACCTTATATATGATAGAAGAGATAAAGAGAGTTGCAAAACCAAAAGGCTTTTGTTCCGATGTCGATTAATATTCAGAATCTACCGGCAGATCAAAGGCGGTATTGAACTCTGCAGTTGTTTGCGCCAAATTCACGCATAGTTTGGGGAAAATCTTAATATCTGTGAAATCTGAACACCACTTTGAGCTTTGGAATACTTGATTCGGAACATTTCGGGTGAAGTATCATGTTATTTTATTCTTCTACTTAATTGAAATTGGTTTAAGAGCAAACATCGTTGCACCTTTGACAACATCCGTAAAACAAATGACGAGATGACAAGAAACGTTGGAAAAATAACCTTGCGTACAAGGGATCCGATATCTCATAAAGTATTTGACATCGGTGAGCTCGACGACGAGCACATCGATTAATCATTAGAGAATCGCACGGCCAGTTCATATATTGTGTAATTTTTGTTCTACAATCCGTATCTTCCAATTTCTCGGTACATACAATTAAACAGTAACCAAGGTCATTACACGTACGATATTTAAGAAGAATAGTTGTTATTGGTACAATACAGAAAACATTAGAATCACTAACATACTTTTTTATACTTTTCTCTCTGTCTGTCATCTTGTCCGCATGTCTATTTGTTTGTGCATGTCTTACTTAATAAGGTGCTCAATGCAGTTAAACTTCGTTCCTTCTTTTATTTATAAGTTGACAAGGACAGCCTGAAATTGTAATCACGTTTAACGCTCATTATACTCAATTAATGTCATGCAACAGGGCCTAAGGCCAAAGACCCAAGAGCCAAGCTGACCCGACATTATACCGAAGATATCCCGGACATTAGCCTGTACGAGATTAGAATGGCCTTGAAACAGCTTAAGAACAACAAGGCGCCTGGTGGCGACGGTATCACATCTGAGCTTCTGAAAGCGGGTGGAACACCGGTACTTAAAGTCCTTCAGAAGCTCGTTAATACCATCTTACTCGAAGGTTCAACGCCAGAAGCATGGAACAAAAGCGTGGTGGTGCTGTTCTTCAAGAAAGGTGACAACACTTTACTTAAAAATTACAGACCCATCTCGCTTTTGAGCCATGTTTATAAGCTGTTTTCGAAGGTCATAACGAACCGTCTCAGTCGCAGGTTTGATGAATTCCAGCCTCCGGAACAAGCCGGTTTCCGAAAAGGCTATAGTACCATAGACCACATCCACACGCTACGGCAAGTTATACAGAAGACCGAAGAGTATAACTTGCCTCTTTGTTTAGCGTTTGTGGACTATCAGAAAGCCTTTGATTCGATCGAGACGTGGGCAGTGCTTGAGTCTCTCCAGCGGTGCCGTATTGACTATCGGTATATTGAAGTGCTGAAGTGTTTGTACAAAAACGCCTACATGTCAGTCCGAGTACAGGAGCAGAGTTCGAAGGCAATTCCATTGCAAAGAGGCGTGAGACAGGGAGACGTTATATCTCCGAAACTGTTCACCGCTACATTGGAAGACGCCTTCAAGCTTCTGGAATGGCATGGACTTGGCATCAATATTAACGGCGAATACATCACTCACCTTCGATTTGCCGACGATATTGTAGTCATGGCAGAATCCATGGAAGACCTCAGTACAATGCTCGAAGGCCTCCATCGAGTTTCCCAACGGGTAGGTCTTAAGATGAACATGGATAAGACGAAAATTATGTCTAATGCCCATGTTGTACCTACCCCAATATCAGTTGGGAACTCAGTTCTCGAAGTTGTTGACGAGTACATCTACCTGGGACAGACAGTCAAACTAGGCAGGTCCAACTTCGAGAAAGAGGTCAATCGTCGAATCCAACTCGGCTGGGCAGCGTTCCAGTAACTTCGCGAAGTCTTCTCGTCTAAAATACCTCAGTGCCTCAAGACAAGAGTCTTCGACCAATGTGTGTTACCAGTGATGACTTATGGCACTGAAACGTGGTCTCTTACTATGGGCCTCATAGACAAGCTCAAAGTCGCACAACGAGCTATGGAGAGGGCTATGCTCGGGGTTTCTCTACGTGATCGAATCAGAAATGAGGAGATCCGTAGAAGAACGAAAGTCACCGACATAGCCCAGAAGATTAGCCAGTTGAAGTGGCAGTGGGCAGGGCACATAGCACGCAGAACAGATGGCCGATGGGGCTGAAAGGTTCTGGAGTGGAGACCACGGACCGGCAATCGCAGCGTAGGTCGTCCACCGACACGGTGGACAGACGACCTGATGAAGGTCGCAGGACGACGTTGGATGCAGGCCGCTTCCAACCGGTCCTTTTGGAAAATCATGGGGGAGGCGTATGTTCAGCAGTGGACGTCCTACGGCTGAGATGATGATGATGAATAACATAATTATAATGATTAGAAAGTAATATATTCAGCTACCTAAATACTCACATACAAGTATTGTATATAACTGATCCGACCGTTGGAGCGACTGTACACAAGCGAGTTACAGCTGAAACCATCGATCAACCGCCGGAAATCAACTTCTAAACAAGTTACAGTTACTCCGCGTAGCTTTGATACTCACAAAAGACTTCCCGACCGTTGTGGAGTTATTAAAAAGTTCTGGTTGCTTTACTTCCCCAGAATGACTCATTTATTAGAGTACCGCGCCTGTTTTTGTTGCCAAAGTAATTATTTGCGGGGAGTTTTTTCCTGAAACTTTATGTAGCTTTTTAAAACCATCCTAAAGCTTTATACCGACGGTTAGACTAAAAAGCAAAAAATTAATGTTTTACTCGTTTTAAAGAATTTTCGAGCGTATTCAGTTTGCGCCTGCAGTCTGTGATACAGTAGGAGAACGATACCATCGACAATGCATATCTCTTGTGTATCACCCGATACCTTAGGAGGGGATTAATCTGTCCGCATCAGGTTTACGCCATAACAAAAGATTTATGAATGAACTGGGGGCTTGCTGATTCAGACTGGTTAACCACACAGTTGCAGTTCCTGGAAAAGTAGGTTGATTTCTGTGAAATCTATTGTATTATTGGCCAAATATGGCGAATCGCGAGTCAACGGGTTAAAAAAGGATGACCTTATGTGAACAAAATAGACAAGGCAATGAAGGAAATTTGATTAAATGAAGAACAATTCCGACTTCATTATATTTTCTCTTCATGAAGCTTTTTCGATCGATTTCTCGATAACGATGAGTAGGAGATAAATGAATATGACCTAAATTATAGAGTATAAAAAAGTAGACGATCACAATTTTCGTATCTATACGGAGAGCAGAGTTATTGTAAAAACTCTTTTAAACGCTTTTTTCACAAAGGCGAAAAAAACATACCAAGAAATCGTGGTCGAGTTTTTCAATTTAAGCTTTTCTAGGCCTCCACGTAATATCCAAAATTAAGCGTTTGTGTATGTGTCTCATCACATACACAAACGTATCGAGAATCCAAAAGGGAATGCGTCGTGTTAGCGGGCGTATTCATATGTTTTTTAATGTTAACTTCCAATTAAATTTAGCCCAAACGTTATCTTACAAACACAAGCGTCACACTCAGGCAAATAAAGGAAAGAACGACGTCTGGAAATAAGTTTCAATTACTTAATCAATGTAGTAACAAACTGTACAAACAGCTGCTCCCAGCTAAATGTATCTAAATTTTAATCTACCCAATTGATTTCGATTGCGTAACGAATCACAATCGACTTGTTATTACGGTCCTTTCAGAGACAGAGGGTCATTTTAGACTGTCCTAGGAAAGGGTGCGGTGTAGCATCTATCTCATTAATATCCAGGAAAATGCGGGTATTCTCACAATTTATCGGATTACCCTCCGTCTGGCTCGTACAAGGCTTCAGTTCTATGAGGTTGTTTGTATGCTCAAAGTGTTGTGCTCACGGAATACTGAAAAGGTGTGAAATGGCCTTCACTGAAATGTGCTATTACTGTGTTTTTATTTAGTAATAATAATGTTTAAAAACGTTATTATGAAATATAATAAATAATATTAATGGACATAAATATTTCAAGTGACCGTGTATAAATATTTAATGACAGCGAATTGTAGAATGAAAAACAAAATTTTATCTTTGTTCTACGGAGTGGAATATATGAATATTCTACTCCGTTGAACAAAGATTAAAAATTTAATGAAACACATTTTTGCGAATAAAAAATATCAACAAAACAAAATTGGTATAACATAATAAATAGCTATACAGGTACGTATAGGATAAACTATTACTGTTTTTATTGTTTATATATTTAATTTTCCAATCATCCTTGAATGACAAACCAAAAGGAAGGACTTTCGTTTCAAAAAAAAGAGAAGAGCACGAGACTTTGATTTTTTTTCAGTTATACGCATTCGTACTTGGTAGCGGCACATGAGACGTTCAGTTCTTTTGCTACTTGTGGGAATGTTTTTAAATCTTTTGTTTTTTTTGTTTTGTTGTTGTGAATGTACTCTGTGGACTGTGGCGTGTGTGACGTCACTTGCCGGTCCCAACGGAGGATCGGCGATGGTTGATTACAACCAGCATTATGCTGAGTTAGAACCGGTTTGTGACAGAAAACTTATTAATTAAGTAGGTATTTTAATGTATAGTAAGATTATTATGTATTAATGTGTTTTCTGTGACAAATAAACTGTATTCTATTCTGTATTCTATTATAATATGATGCGGTCCGATTTTTAAGTTTTTAATTAATTACGTAGTTACTGATCACCTATGGGTTGTAGTCTTCAATTATTATAATCAGACGAACAGCGCCAGATAAGCAGTGTAGTTGTTAGAAACTTCAATTGTTATTTCATATCAATATTTCTATGTTCTGTGGTTGGGGTATTGGATGAGCGGAGACTGGTGCAAATGTTGAAATATTACGATCAAGAGTCCCGTCTATTCGTTCTATTCCTTTTAAATCATTTTGTGCGTTTAGATACCTAACATCCACCCTGATGTTACGAATGCCTGATTGGACGGCAGAAACAGTTTTTTTTTTTTTTTTTTAATTTGTTTTTTTTTAATTTATTGGGGTAAACAAACAATACCACAGTAAAAGCTTAAGTCTAATAAAACTTATATTTAACATAGTACTAACTATGGTATCAGCACCGTTTACCACGGATTATTTAAAAAGTATTAACTTTAGGTACATAATGCGATAGGTGGTAGTACTATCTATTCTAGAAGTTGTATAATTTTATTCTTAAACATACTAGGTCGCGTTGCCGCAATATCAATATTATTGAAATTTGTGTTATACAGTTGTACCAGCCGATATAGCGGAGAACGCTTACCAGCGTTAGTGCGGCAACGGAAGGTTGCAAACAATTGTGAAGGTTTACGGCAGTGCGTTCTAGTAGGTATTTTATAACATATCTTACTAACGATAGGTATACAATCATATCTATTGTGACATAGGTCATAAAGCAACATTGCTTTCAGTTGTTTACGTCTAGCCTGGAGTTTCAATAGTTTATATTTATGTAAGAGCTGTTCATATGATAAACTGCTACGGAAACATTTATAATGCATACAGCGCAAGAATTTTTTCTGTACACGTTCGAGAGCTACAACATATTTACTATAATAAGGATCCCAAATGGACACAGCATATTCAAGTTGAGAGCGAATTAAGGACTTATAAAGATGCAGGTAAGTAGAGGGCCGTCTGAACTTAGTAGCAAATCGTATTACCAAACCATACAGTTTAAAAGCTTTATTGAGGATGTTATCAATATGTACGTCAAGATGTAATTTGTTATCTAATACGACTCCAAGATCTCTGATCGCTTCAACAGTCCCCAGTTGTTCACCACATAACCTGTACGAGAAATTACTTACATACTTTTTTTTTGTAAAAGTAATAGCTTTGCACTTTTTAATGCTAAAATTTAGCTTATTATTAATACAGTAAGTGGACAGACGGTCAAGATCCTGTTGGAAACGCTCATGATCAGCAGCGTTATCTATAGTATGGTACATTTTTAAGTCGTCTGCGTATAGCAGGAAGTGACAGAATTTAAAACAGTCATGTACGTCATTGATGAACAGTACGAAAAGCAGTGGTCCCAATATTGACCCTTGTGGTACACCAGAACTAATAGATACAATCTCTGACTCATGCCCATTGAGAACCACCTTTTGATTGCGATTAGTTACATAGGATTTGAACCATCGCAATAAGTTGCCTCGAATTCCATTATAAGCTAGTTTCTCCAGAAGTATCTTATGATCCACTCTATCAAATGCCTTCTGAAAGTCAGTGTATACGCTGTCTATTTGCTTATTCATATCAAGTCCCTCAAACAAATAAGATGCATAAGACAAAAGGTTGGTAACTGTAGACCGTCTTTTAACAAAACCATGTTGTTGTGGTATAATATAATTATGTAATGATGGATATATGTCATTGTGCACTACCCTTTCGAAAATCTTTGACAGAGTGGGTAGAATGGATATAGGGCGATAGTTTTCTACGTTTGATTTATCACCACCTTTAAAAACTGGCACGATTCGCGCAGATTTCCAAACAGAGGGGAATACCCCTTGCTGTAAACACAAGTTAAATATATGGTGTAATGGCTTAAATATGGTAAGAGCAGTTGACTTTAAGAAGGCTGGCGGGATATTATCTACTCCAGAACCCTTAGTTGCGTCAAGTGGGCGCAGCTCCTTTAAAACTGCATCTTCAGGTATTTTTATGTTACTGAGAATGAGGTCAGATGTATTGTTACTATCCGGTATAGTTTCAACATCGTAGTCCTTGATGACAGATGATGGCTCAAATACTGAATTAAAGTAAATTGAAAACAAATTACATATATCAGCTGGACTGTTTGCAGTTTGATCTTTAAATACTACACTATCCGGGATATCAGACCTTTTTCTCATATTATTTATGTGTTTCCAAAAGTACTTAACATTTTTGCGAATACTATCCTCGACTGAAGACATATACTTATTATAGCAGATACGTGATTCTGTTTTAAACCTTTCCCTGTACATGGAGAAAACTGCATAATCAGATTTATTTTTGTATATTTTCCACTTAATCCAAGATTTATTCTTGTTTTTATAAATATGTGTTAGTGCAGGTGAGAACCATGCAGGAAATTGTAATGATTTAATTACTTTTATAGGAATATGTTTTTTAATAATAGAATATATTCTTTCATAAAAGGCTGAAACCACATTTTCAGCGCCGCCACACGCAAACAGCTCGTCCCAATCGGTTTCAGCGATATCATTATTAATTACACCGTAGTCGGCTTTATTAAAATTAAAATCTATTCTAGGTTTTCTCGAGATTGGCGTAAAGCTACTTGAGACTGGCAACAGAACAAAGAAAGGAGGATGGTGCTCATCAGGTTTTACAAACGGTATCAGTGCAAGAGAAGTGGTACTGCATCTTATGTTTGTAATAAAAAGATCCAAAATCCTTCCCTTTGTATTAGCAAATTTATTCAATTGATAACCGTTACAAAGACTTATAAATTCAATCAGGCTCTTGTTTGATAAGCAATAGTTACTACAAATTATTGGCTCTAAGTGAGAACTACAGTCACGCCACTGTATGGTTGGTAGATTGTAATCAGAAGCTTCTAAAATGGAGGAAAGCATGTCAAAGTGTATTAAATAAATATCAGAACTTAAGTTAGGCGGAATATACGCAGCACTTATAATATAGCAATACTTACGCATTCGTATTTCAATAATCACGTGGTCCACTAGTGGCGAAGAAGTCGCAGGCGCCAGCGGCGAACCGAACGCGTGCGCTGTTCGCATCGCAGCTGCCAGCTCGCGGCGTACCGGTACGAGTACGCCGCCGCCGTCCCGCCTCCCGCTCGCCGCACGATCTCGATCGCATCGAAACACTTGATACCGCGGATCTATAAACTCGTTATCTGATATACCTTGGTGTACCCAAGTCTCCGTCAAAATAATAACATCATAATGATGTGCCAAAATGTTCATATAAAGACAGTATAGCTTAGTTTTTAATCCTCTACAGTTTTGATAGTATACTGATAAGACATTTCTATCTATTAAATTCGATTAAACCATAAAAAAGTAATACCATTAGATAATATTGTAATTCAGGATTAATACCAACTATGCGTTTTATTAAACCTATTACCAGAATTTCATTATTAGCTCTCAATAAAGTAAACATTATGACAATAATATGCTGTGTCCAATTAGGTGAGAATCCTATTATTATATCGAAAGTTGTATATGACCCTACACCGTACAAACATAATTTCGTATGACAAAAAGAGTAGGTCTGTAGCGAGTTACAAGAAAAATAACTATTTACACAACATGTTGATGTGGTTTACAAACAGTCACTTCGTAAGTTGTTCAGTACTGGGGTACTGAATAACTTACGTTGAATGAAGTATGAAACCGAGGCATACCGTCCAAGCAACGAATTTTACGTTAAACGACGGTTAAAATTAAGTCTCCATTTAATTTTAACCGTCATATTGGGGCGGATTCCACATTTACATAAATATTTTGAGGAAATTCTATCTGACGGTGTTTGTCGATAAGTCAATAAAGGACGCAGCAGTAATAAAGTTCAGACGGAGTCTGGGGAATAGCCATTATAGTATTCAGAACTTTGCCAACCCTCCCTTCGGACTTAGTCCTTACTAGGTCTATGAAGATACGTTACGGTTTTTTTAATTGTTTTGAGATTGTGACTTCGGCCGTAAAAGTTGTTTATTTTATTGCGCATCATAGTTTATGCCAGATCTATATATCTATCAGGTCCATAACTATATGGACCTTAACACTAATTAATTTAATGACGTAACCTACCTTAACTGAATCTAATCTATTCTTCTTTATGTGCAACTACAGACCTACCTCCCTACAGGGTACAGTTGTAAATTCCAATGAAGTTTTGTTTACATATAAATGTCAGCCTTAAACCTTAAGGAAACCCTCCTAGCGGCCCTGTTCCACCTTACAGAAGGCTCGGAAGATCTTAAGTTTTCACAAAATCATCATTATGCAGACCATATCAATTTTCTATCGTTTAGAACGTAGCTTTAGTCGTTTCTTCACGAGTACTCGTACAACAACCGGTAATAATATAAAACTTGAGGAATGGCAAATATACACCCGTACGAGTCCATAGGAAATAAAAGTGTTCATATACATGTATTGCTGTTCCCGTACCACATTACCGTTGAGTCCGGCTGCAGCGTATAACTTGCACCACGTTACCGGCAGCGTGTACAGTACAACAGGTTTCCGGCCCGACGCTGCCGCAACAATGCTTCTTCTTGATATAATGTTTAATCCTTCCGGCTCGCGCTCAAGGCTATGATCAGAACGGAAGTTCTTTTTAATAAGCTTTTGCTTTTTTACTTGTTTCGTTTGTTTTTATGTTTTAAAAGTGATCCATTCTTCAGGCAGTTGCAATCAAGTGACGAGACGAGCAAGACGTGCACCTGACGGTAAGCACTCCGCTTGCCCGTAACAGCTGTAGTGCCTCTAGTGCCTCCTAGAGATCAGAATTCTAGTTTTGCGTGGCACTGCACTGTGTTCGTCACCCCGAGACTTTGTATTTTGAGTCTCCCACTTGCTACAGCGCCCTTCACACCCTAACACGGTAATGCTTGCGCACTATTGGTTTGCATCGGAATATCCGGCACTGCGGTGGTACCGACCAAGACGGCCTCTTGAACAAGAGCACGAACATTAACGTAAGTGTAACGTAATCGTATAGCTGTATAAACGTAAAACAATTAAATTCAATTCAATACAAACTATCATTTATCTAGTACACTTATGTTACACATTGCTCATAGTCTGTACGAGAAACTGCGGCGTGTTTTTATATTTTATATTTACGATACGAATACATGTTCGCGTATCATTCGTGCTCCGGCCTCAGCATATATCCAAATACATCCAATGAACTGACAGTAAGTGTTGTGTCCCGTTAGCGCACAGCTCCAGGCGACATAACAGTGTTATGGGGAGGGGGGGGGGGGGGGGGGGGGGGGTCCTCAACATTGTCCTAATGCTTACCCATCTCACCACTGATTGACGTAACAATTACTTATGTTCACTGAAAAGTTTTAATTGTTTGTTAATTCAGTTAATATAGTTAAAATGAGCATACTTATTTCTAAAATATATTCAACTTTTATGAGCTTGTCAACCTTCATCATCCTTACATCCAAATGAAAGTGACGCTCATGTTTTACATTAGCCATTTTTAAATTTGATGAGAGCCATTTTAAATTCCCTCTAAAAAGTTTTAATTTGGGTAATGTATGCGAGTGAGCGTTATTTATGTCTGACGAGACTCTAATGTTGCTTGCTCACAGTAAGAGCATAGAATAATTAAAAGAGGACTTATAAAAGTAGGAAATGTTGCAATTTTAGAGAGAAAAATTCACATCATCGGACGGGATTTGAACCCGCGTCTTCCGACAATCCGTGTTAGACGCCATGACCACTAGGCCACCGAGGCACGAGGTCCGAGCATCGAATTTTAACTCTATCTGATTTTAACCGTCGCAAGTGGAGGGAGCGACATCTATTGAACAGCTTTACAGCAATATCCAACCGAAAGAAGATTTTATTCACATACTTAACTTTCGTATTGCTGTGTGTGTGCGTAAATATCTTTAGAATAGTCATCTTTTATCCTCTCTCTTCTCTCAACTTGATAAATAGATTACTACTTTTCATTTTTGCGCTGTTTTGAAGCGCAAAGTACGTGAGTAACATAAATAAAGTAAAAACAAATTGCCTCTCGCAGTATAATGGCAATAACAGCTTCAACTTTATATCATGTGGTTAAGATCTTTGGGCAAGCTTTGTCTGGAACGGTAGAGTCTACTACGTTGGTGTTATCTATGTATGCCCCAAAGCTAAAGACGATGAGAACATGCGCTGGTTCTGCAAAGTAGAAACTTTCATCAACAAGCTGAAAGGAGCTGTTATCATTGTAGGTGATCTAAACTTGAACAGCGCATCTGTTTTAAATCATTTTGTAGTTTGGATGAGATGAATGATGTGGTGAATGCATATGGAGGAATACTTGATGTTGTCCTAGCTCAAAAGAATAATAGCACGTATGAGGTTCGAGTTCGACATGTTAAAGGTCTCGTGAAGCCTGATCCTTATCATCCCCCTCTTGATATCCTACTTGTAATGCATACAGTTTACAGCTCTGATCATGTTGAACCCAGTAACATAGATCCGAGCAGGGACTGGAACTTTAAAAAATGTGACACCAAATTTCTGGTTCACTTGCTTTCCGAGACCTCCTGGCACGATGTGCGAATTGAATCTGACGACGTGCAATCATGCACTAATAAATTTTATGACATTATTTACAATATTTTTGACACATCGGTCCCTAAAAAACGCCGTAAACGATCTTCAAGTAGGCGTTATCCAGTCTGGTTCACAAATGACATTATTCAAGATACGAAACTTAAACTAAGATTACACCGTACCTGGCGGCAAACCGAATGCGATGCGGATTACAAAACGTTCTCCGATCTGCGAGCCTCTTTAAAGTTTCGTATATCCTCTTCGTATGATTCTTATTTAAAAAGTATCGAAGATAACATTATAGCAAACCCTCGCGCTTTTTGGCAGCATATTTCGAGTCTGCGCTGCAAAGGGGGCTTTGAACCAAATGTAAGTTATGAAGGTCGCAATTTCAGAGGAATAGATGCCTCAGAGGCCTTTGCTAATTTCTTTGCAAGTGTTTTCTTACCAGACATACCTTTATTGGACTCTGAACTCGTAAATCATTTCGATAAGTCTAATTCGAGTAACTATGTAAATATTTTCTATATATCTCCTCACGATGTAGCATCTGGGATTAAAGGTCTCAAGCAGAATAGCTCAGTGGGGCCTGATTGCGTCCCACCATGGTTTTTGATACTAGGTCTAAAATTCCTAATTCAACCACTTTGCCATATATTCAACGTGGCCTTATCCACAGGGATCTATCCTAAACAATGGAAATTATCAAAAGTGACACCTATTCCCAAAGGGATTGATAAGTCATCTGTTACGGAGTACAGGCCCATCGCTATTCTATCATCCCTAGCAAAAGCCTTCGAAAAAGTTATCCATAAAGAGATCTACAGGCAAGTGGAGCAGTATATGTGTGATGAACAACACGGTTTTAGGAGGAAAAGGTCGGTCGATACAAACCTCCTCGAACTGACTGATTATATCTCAGTCCGGTTAGATCGTGGTAGCCAAATCGACGTTCTTTACTTTGATTTTTGTAAAGCCTTCGACAGAGTCAACAATGACCACTTACTCGTCAAGCTGAACGCTCTGGGTTTTGCTCCCGGGCTCCTGAGATTTATTGCTGACTACCTCAGAGACCGGCAACAGTTCGTAAGGTTGGGTGTGTATGACTCTTCTATTTATCATACGCGATCTGGAGTCAGCCAGGGATCTATACTCGGTCCTCTCCTTTTCTCACTTATGATCAACGATCTTCCCGCTGTAGTTAGACGTTCTATATGCCTGCTTTATGCGGACGACTTAAAACTGATAATAGAAATAAAGTCTGTTCAAGACTGCATAGATCTCCAAAGTGATGTGGACGCAATGTGCGAGTGGGCGGTGGCAAATAAAATGGAGTTTAATCCATCAAAATGCCGTGCCATGACGTTTACTCGAAGGTGGCGCCCCATAGATTTTAACTACCAGCTGGGCTCATATGAGATTACCAAATCCACTACTATAAAAGATCTGGGTGTTACCTTCGATCAAAAGTTGACCTTCAACAACCACATCCTCACAATTGCCAAGGAATCATATAGGAGATTGGGGTTTGTGCTGAGGAATTCCAAAGACTTTCAGGGTACTTTCGTTATTCAGTTGATTTTTGAGGCACTCGTACGTAGCAAACTAGAAGCTAGCTCTGCAGTTTGGCATCCTCATGAAAAGATATATGCTCTGTCTCTTGAAAAGGTGCAAAAGGCCTTTCTTCGGTTCCTATATAAACGGATCTACGGCTATTACCCGTACATGTACCCGACTAATTTTCTTTTAGGATGCTTAGGTTACAACTCATTGGAAGTTCGACGAGCGATTAACCAAATGAAGGTAATGTGTAAAATCCTTCATGGAAAGATTGACGCTCCCGAACTACTCAAGGAGATGTTTCGGCTCAGAGTCCCTGACGACAACAGCCGCCGCGGCGGGCGACGCCATCAGGTGTTTGCGGTTCTGACAGCCCGCACGGTTGCGCACGGGTACTCCCCAATCTCACATTCTTTGTCGGCGTTGAACGGTCTCCTGTCCTGGGCACCTGATTGCGATTTGTTTGCGGATCAATGGAAGAGCATAGAGTCAAAGTGTCTGGAATACTGTGAGAGGACAGCGGGCAGGAATAAGGAAATGGATGATAATGATGAATGGGAATATTTATGTCAGTGTGACTTTGACTATTGGTAAAATTTTATATTGACATTTTATAATTATCTGTATTACTGACATTGTAAATCGTATGACTTTTATTTTATTTCTGTTTTTGTGTGACTGTAGTTTTAAATTGTGTAACTTACCTAATTAATTTCTTAATATTATATAATTTAATTTGGACTTGCATGACTAATGTAATTGGTTGTACCGTATTAGTTATAAATAAATAAATAAATCATTACATTAGTCGCGCCCGTAAGTGCTTCGCTTAAAACGCTCTCTCGCGTCCCGTGTGCTTTGCTCAAACACCTCGTTATTTGTGTACCTGTTGGCGTGCGCGAGACGTTATGTAATTCACAGAGATGAAATAGCGTTTACATTGAAATGTGAAACCGCAAACCATCTTATTACTCGACTTGGACGAACTTTGGAACGAAACACATGCGAGCTGTATGTATAAAGAGAGAGATGTTGGTAGGCTCCAATGTCAGACAAGTGTTCTGTGTGCAAGTACTAACATCTTACGATTCTAAACAAGCATTGACTCAGATCTCGCCTGCTTCTCCGAGCAGTGTAGTAGCTGTGCCTGTGCATGAACGGGCACATTTTCATACTTCTTAAAAGAAAAAGAAGAAATGATTCAAGATTTCATTCGAACTGGCAATCGAACCCGGATGTTACCTTCAGATGTGACAACTTTGCCACTGTACCAACCTTTCTCAAAACCTTACAAATGTTTACACTATTAACGGGATAATTAACATGTATATTCTGTCTGAGTTTAAGATATTTCAGTACTGTTGCAAAAGCAAACTTTGAAATTGTTATTTATTTAATATTAATTTGAATATTTCTAATGTTAGTCATCGTGATAGTTTAAAATTGTATACTTTTCATAACCACGATACATCACGATCTTATTTATGTTAACAAAAAGCGCAAGCCCGAGCTAGGGATCGATCCGGCCGCCGTCAGATTGACATCCTCCCCCTCCCCCCACACCACGCCGGGTATCATCGCTCCCCAGCTCGTACTCATGTTCTGGAATATTATTGCTATATCTCAACTCTTGACAATATACAGATTCACTAAATGCAATGTTCTGAGGTACCGTGTCCTGTAGGTCAACTGAACCCACGGACGGATCAACTAGGGTGTAAATACTTTAATTATATATAAGCTTCTAAGGTATCGTACTTGACAGCTTAATTACACGTTAAATCAGAGCCGTAAATTAAATCCGAATAAAGTTAACAGATCAACCATTCATTGCGGTGAGCAATTTTATTTATTGTCGCGTCTATGATGTCGTGTTGCGTTATTGTATCCATGCCGGAACTCCTGTGACGCGGGAGGCATATTGTGTGTAAACATAGCAATCAATTTAAAAATATTTTATTCAGATTTCATTCTATTACATATATTCAAATTAACTTCATTAATAACATTCCACACGTAAGAGAAGTTTCTATTCTATTTGTGGATTAATTCAACTTTAGCTTTTTTCCTTTGCGTAAATTGTTCATTTGTACGAGTATTTCTGCATTATTGTCAACCAAGAAGTTTTTTGATTATTAATCTCATTACACAGCCCGCGGCGTCACCCACGCGGATAACTATTATCCAACAGGAGCATTCAGTCGAGTTACAAAGTAACCTACTGTTTAACTGAAATATATGTAAGTCCTTACAACATACGTTCTATTTTCAAATGCATACAAGCCAAAGTGATACATTTATATCTCTTTCATAGGATACCATTTCATGCATAGCCCGCATAGCATACTTTTATTACAGATAAAGTTTGTATATACGTGTATACTGGCAACTGAGCCCCAAGCAATAACGTATAATTATGAGAATAACCCATATTATTTGACAATATTTGATGTAGAAGTATGCGATGTAAACTGCGTTTTCCGTTCCTAAAACCTGAAATTATTTTAACTCGAGGGACAGCGGTAAGTGAACGTGAGTTCACGGGTTAGTGGTGAACCAAAGCATGATTTACGCTTCAACAAAAGAATATTCTAAAGTAATATTCACAATTTTCTCAAAACCTTCTGCAACTACGAAGCTGGCTGCCCAAAACATACATACTGACTATCTCAGAAAATACAAAAACAAATGGAGCCGGGTGTTATAACTACTTTGTTTACAGCGCAATGTGCCATTTTCCTCGCCGGCTTTTGACATTCAAAGCTTTCGTAATATTTTAATTATTCTCCATGAATATTTCTGTCTTCTGCGAGTTTTGGACTAAACACGAAGTAATACATCGCCCTTATCTCAACTCAGTCGCTCGAGTCTTTTTAACGCTCATTTCTTTGTTTAATTCAGAACTTAGAATAATTCATTCATTGAGACAACGGAGATGTGGCATAATATTTACCTTAAAAAACAAGCGCAGAACTTGTAAAAATATTTTTATTCTCTATGTATGATTTAATATAAAATAACTACGTAAATAATTACCATATTTTGAGTACTTCCTGACTCATTACAAAGAGAGGAGAATGTTCTGAATAGCAGTTACGTTTACGTTTATGTTTTTTACATCTGTTGGGGCTGCTTCTTCGACTAGGTGGCGGTGATGATTGAAATGGTAAAACGTTATGGTTTGCTGAAGTGATTATAATTTAGAACAGTATTACATCGTAAAATATGAAGTTAAAAATGGTAGTCTAGGCGCAAGTACGTAATGATGTAATAATTTGTCTTTCAAGCTCGCTCTGTAATGTCGCGTAGCGTCCTCTTGATGAGTGGGGGCCGCCTATGATTGGTCAGCAGCTCATCACGTCATAACCACCCAATAGGAAGCTAGCGCGATTACGCGGGAAGCTTCAACAACATCTTATATTTATTATTATATTATTATATTTACAAGTCGCATTGATGTAGAACAATATCAGTTTAAAATGTAAGCAATATAAGTTTGTCGTAACGTTTCTAATACTTCAATCGAGCAACTTAACTTTATATAAGCTTGTAATATATATTTCACTGCAATCCTAACTACAGTGATATCTAAAAACGCGGATCTTATTTCTCTGACCCTTGTAACTGTGTTGGTCCAATATCACGCACTAGTAAACTGGACGGGTCTAATTTGCGACCGCACATGACACCTTTTTGTCCAATTCTCTATATGATTATTAATTAAACTGCTGGAAGCTGCCACGTTAGTAAAGGTTTTCTTTTTTGTTTTTATATCATCTGATATTGTATATGTGTAAAAATATCTGATGAAGGTGACATTTAGTTTATAACTTGGAGTCAGAAATACATAAACAAATTTGTTAATCACATTAACTCCAACGTTAACCATTTAGTAAAAGACATGGCCCACTCGTCACTTACTCGTATCATGACTATTAGTATATCGACTGCGTGAAACATGAACTAAAAGGGACGCTCAGCCTGAACGAGTAGTCTCGACATAAATAGCGATCGCTTTACAACAGACGTCGGTCGGTAAATCACCACAGACTGTGAATTTACCTTTGCTGGGGCCAATTTGGTAACGTGCCGCGCTAACGTATACTCCTAGACTGTCGGTTCGGTAGCTAACTCGTGCTAGTATGTAGAGACTTCCACCCTCACAAGAGATCGCACCTCCTCTCATTCTGCTAGCTAGTTCTCTAACCTTTCGGAATCGTCTAAAATTGATAACGGATAGTCCCCGAGGGAGTGCAGTGCTTGTTGTACACGGACGGATACGCGAGCAGCAACTATGTTGTTATACTACATTGTGATTAGTACTCACGGGATGTACACCACGATTAGGCGGGTTTTGGAGTTCCCGATATTTCGGCGCAGTAACATGCACCATGTTCACGGGAAGTCTAAAACATTGTTATAGTATTTATTTGTAGCGGACTCGATGCTCTTTTGTAGAAATAATTAGGTCTGAAACCTGTCTTCTCGATATAAACAAACCAAAAGGAATATTAAATACCCAGACACTTGAAACCTTAAGCCTGTAAGTGAATAATAAAGTGAAAAAGCTTTCAGAACTTTCAACGAGGTCTTGTATATCCATGGCATCATTAACGATAAAGATAGCGCTAAGTTTAAGCGCTTTAATGGATACCAGTGTGTTTGTTTCTTGATTATTTCATAATTATATATTACACTAGCTTTGATTCGCGACTCAACCCGCAACAAAACATAACTATCTTACAGAAACACGTTTCCAAGAGAAAAAATACCTAAGCCTTAAGAGTCACCATCATTTTGTCGTACATAGAAGTTATACTCACTATACATGTCTACTCTTAAGACATCGAATAAGTTCTCAGTTAATATATGAACTGGAATCCATCAATATTTATGTTTCGTGTTTATGCTGGCTATGTTTGTGTGTATTTGGTTATATTGTTGTTGTTTTACACAAAGCTTTCTCGAACTCAATAATAGAGAGGTCTCAATAATAATATTATCGTTATATGAAAGGCATAACCAAACAATATTTGTTATATATCTCAACCTACATACGATTAGGATCAAAAACCGCTCTTTACACATTTTGCCAATGATCCCTTTTTATTGAATAACCCATTTATTCGTCTGAGATGTATCTCGGAGGCAAGTGGCGGAAACATCTCGGATCGGGACGCGACGTGCCGGGGAATGATACGGATGTGACGTCACGTGACCTCGTGTGGGGAAGCTGTCTATTTCCTTACAATATTTATATAGAACACTTTCACGTCATTCTTTTTATTTCATCTGTGGTTTTGGTGCAGAGGTACCCATCATTGTAGAGCCAAATATACCCTCATATAAGGACCCATTTCTTGTTTTTTAACTTTTATGCAGCCACTTTACCCTTTAAAACGTACGTAAACGTAAAGCATTTTTCAAATACTATCAAACGTCAAGACGTACAAGTCGCGCGCCTGATGGTAAGCGCTACACCTGCCCATGACAGCTGCAGCGATACCCAGAGCTTACAACTGAAGTGTTGCGCAGTTGCACTATGCTCGTCACCTCGAGACATTTACATATTATTATCTCAGTTAAGTTATGTTACAGTCGAGTATCCTTCTTTATAGAATCTTTTCATAGAACGCACAGGCTTGTGAAATAACTTTAAGTTACATTTGGTTAGATCCAAGCATGACATAAATCTACGGCTGCACAATGAATACCTACAAATATCAGATTTATCAATAACTCTCGCTTTTCAAGTACCTATGTGCCCGAACGCACGAAGTAATGGATAAGATATGAACTTGACGGAAATATATTGTTAAGGTAACTTGAATTGTTTTCCATTACAGGTACGTCGATAATGGGATAAGCATCTCGCCACGAAACAAGGTGGAGTTGGGCAAATTATCTTCTTAGTTTTACTTAGCAAGTAGTTCGAGGATTTACACCAACAGTAAGTACTACAATGATGGCATATAGTTAAAATAACACCATATTGTGCACTAGCGTCTGCCGTACTGTCTATCAGAGGTTGTGTGGAATAAATATCTATTAGCGATAAGACCGTCAACTGTAGTACCCTCATTTAAGAGTATTTCGGGGAAATTTAACGCGTCAGTAATAATAGACTTCACCCTGAATTCGATTTTTTCTGTCAAAATTCAAAATTCAAAATTCAAAAATTATTTATTCAGTTTAGGCATCATAGACACTCTTATGAACGTCAAAAATTTTTAAATGATTCTACCGCTGTCTTCGGAAAAGAACCACCGCCGAGAAGAAGCAGCAAGAAACTCGTGGGCCATTATTTTTTCAAGTCTTTGTACATTGAGGTTACATATGAGTAGTATTAAAATAACAAATTTATTCAATAGTTGGCTATTAGGCAGAAGTGGAAAGCTTCCAGGCATCTTTGTCTTCTAAGTAGTGACTCAATTTATAATAGGCTTTTTTCATTAGTATATTTTTGACACGTAACTTGAATTTCCCTTCAGTGAGCTCAGTAATGTCTTTCGGGATTTTATTATAGAAACGTACACAATTGCCTAAGAAGGACTTATTTTTAGTTTTCGTGAGTCTAAATTTAGATACAGCTATCCTATCCTTATTTCTAGTATTAATATTATGCATATCACTATTTATTCTAAACTTCTTTATATTTTTACGAACGTACATTATATTTTCTAGGATATACAAAGATGGAAGAGTTAATATATTAATTTCTTTGAACATTTGTCTTAAGGATTCGCGGGGACCCATTTCGTAGATGGCTCGAACTGCCCGCTTTTGCAATATAAAAACTGTCTCTATGTCCGCCGCTGACCCCCACAGCAGGATACCATATGACATTATGCTGTGGAAGTAAGCAAAGTAGACCAGTCGAGCAGTAGCTATATCTGTCAATTGCCTAATTTCATGAACCGCATATGCAGCTGAGCTCAGTCTTCCAGATAGTGCATCAATATGAGGACCCCATTGTAATTTAGAGTCTATGCTAATACCTAGAAAGACTATTGCCTTGTCAATTTTCAATTTATTTCCGTCGAGTAATACGTTTGGCTCTATATGTCTTACATTAGGCATGGAAAATTTTAAACATTTCGTTTTCTTTGCGTTGAGAAGCAGGTTGTTTGCGACGAACCAATTTGAAACAATAGTTAACGCGTTGTTGACTTGAACTAGTTCACTATCTTTCCTATCTACTTTAAAAATCAGAGAAGTATCATCCGCAAAAAGAACTATGTCAGCAAGGCCCTCAACCATATGTGGTAAGTCATTGATATATGCTAAGAATAAGAACGGACCCAAGATCGACCCCTGTGGAACCCCCATTCTAACCAAAGATCCAGAAGATGTCACGCCATTAATGCCAACTTTTTGCTGCCTATCAGATAAGTATGATTCTACAAGATTCAGAGCAGCTCCACGAATTCCATAGTGGTGTAGCTTATAAATTAGAGTGCGGTGCTCTACACAGTCGAAAGCTTTGGAGAGATCACAAAATACGCCAATGGCATCCTGTGAGCTCTCCCAAGCCTCCAGCACATGCTTGACTAACTGGACTCCTGCATCTGTTGTTGATCTGCTTTTCGTGAAACCGAACTGATTTTCGTGTAAAATCCTATGTTCATTAAAATGAGACAAGAGTTGTTGAAGCATTATCTTTTCGAATATTTTGCTCAAAGCCGGAAGCACAGAGACCGGTCTATAATTTGAGGGGTCGGCCTTACTACCTGATTTGAAAATAGGGGTGATTTTACTCATTTTCATTAGGTCAGGAAATGTACCTCTATCAATACATAAATTAAATATGATCATCAAATGTGGCGCTATAACTTCTATTATTGACTCTAGCATTTTTACGGATAATCCCCATAAATCCTCTGTTGCTTTAACGTTTAAACTTTTAAATGTTTTTATTATTTCAAAAGTAGATATATGTCGGAACCTAAACTCAGGAATTTGGAGTTGTCTTTCAGAAAGCACACTGCAACACAAGGGCAAGAATCAAGAGATTTGGTGACTTCTAGTGGTATATTGGAAAAGAAATTTTCAAATGAATTCGCAACATGACTTGGGTCTGAAACTTTTTGGTTATCTATTTCTAGCACATATTCTGAATTAAAAGATTTACTTTTGCCGGTCTCTGTATTAATAGTTTTCCAAACTGTTTTAATTTTGTCATTAGATTTTCGAATTTTATCCCTTATAAACAAAGCTTTTGCGCGTTTGCATACTGACTTAAAAACTTTTGAGTAATTTCTTACATAATCATGAAAATCTTTACTAGAAGTTAAAGATTTTTTGTGATATAACTCAAACATTATGTCTCTACTTTTTCGAATACCTCTAGTTGACCAGTCACCAAATTGTAACCTACCGTTGAGCTGCAGTTTTTTCTTCGGACAGATTTCATTAAATTCTGTACTTACTAATGAAAATAATGTACTATAAATGTCATGTGGATCTTCAGAAGTGAATTCCACCAGACTAAGTTTCAACTCTATATTTTGTTTAAGCTTTTCTAGTTTACCTTTTGTTAGCGGCCTATGTTCGATAATGGTATTTTTCTTAGTTCTCCCGATTTCGAATTTGATAGCGAGGCCATTGTGGTCTGATCTAACTCCCACCATTACTGATTTTTCTGTAGTCTTACAGTTTGAAAAAATATTATCAATGCAGGTGGATGAAGAGTCGGTTACTCTAGTTGGCTCACTGAACAAAAAATTCAAATTAAAAGATTTAAACAAAGAGATAAGATTAGTTTTATCAGTTGAATCTACCAAAATATCAATATTGAAGTCACCGCATACAATGATTGATTTATTGCTTTTAGTTAGTCTCTTGAGTACACATTCCATTATGGACATAAAATTACAGAAATTAGATGCTGGTGGCCGATATACACACAATAATATATGACTTTCCAGTTCTGCACAAGCAATTTCGCAGACACGTTCAACAGAAAAACCTACTATGTCAGACCGTTCCTTAAATTTTATGTTTCTTTTACAAAGAATAATACACCCTCCCCCTTCAGCAGATATTCTATTGAACGCACTGGCTACCTCAAAATGTGTAACATTAAATAACATTTTATCTGGTTTTAGCCACGTTTCTGTAAAGCCTAATACATCAAATCTATGTTTATCTAATAAAAGTTCAATGTCTAATATTTTGCCAGAGAAGCGGTTAATATTTTGATAAAATAGCGATAAGATGTCAGCACACTTCTCTGTTGTCTTTTTTAAAAGTTTAAACTATTAATAACTACATTATTACTATTATTAGTACATGTACTAAAAACTACAACATTGTCACTACTCTTTGTTATATTTCCTATAACTGCCTCAATATTGAAAGCTACCAAAGTAGCAATTAGCTGTCTGGATTTTTTAGGACAGTACATGCTGTCCCATGTCAACTTAAAATTACAAATAAACTTATTGCAGTCAAAAAATAAAAGTTTGTCACTATGACGACATGTCAAGTTATACATTAATGTGTTGAGTGAGTGTATGTGCAAGTTCTCTTTTTCAGACAATAAATCTGAATAAGGGAAGGCACATAACATTATTTTACATGCCTTAAGTTCTAACAAAGTGGTTATTCTAGTAATAACCTCTTTTCTATCAATACCTAAACTATGACCTAAGAAGACAACAACTATTGATTTATTATCTATTTTTGAGTTTAATATTGTTTTTTCAATCTGAGCATAGGTTGCTCCCGGCATACAATAGTTCTCCACAGCACACTGCACTGAGTTACTTAATAATGAACCAAAGCCTACACCTATTTTGTCTGAAAATACCATGATTTTATGCGGTTGAACTGGATTAGAGCTGACATACTGCTCTCCGCCTGGGACCGTGTCTGTGATCAATGTTGGTCTGTTTTGATTTGATAGAGATGTTGAGAGGGCGCTAGTACAGTCTGGTTGTGGTTGAATGTGGCAGTTCGAGTGACTATTCTCAAGAGCCTCCACACACTCCACGTTCAAAGCCACCAGGTCCGTTAGTTCAATTGCAGTCTTGTAATGCTCACTTAGTTGAACTTGAGCTGTCTTGTAGCTAGTAAATATGTCCTGCAAGATCTTTTCTTTATGGAGCAGCTCAGAGCGGAGTTCCAGTGTGTCATTATCATATAACTGTCGAGTTATTTCCAATTCTTCCAAACAATTCTGAATTCTTTCCTCTAGTAACAACTTTTCTTTAATTAATTGAACATTTTTGACAAAATAGCTTTGTTTTTTTAATAACTTTTGACATCTTTTGATAGTTTTCTTAACTTTAATATATTTCTTTATTTTATTTCGGCTTTTAAAAAGTGGGCTTTTACAAACAGATTTATCTCCGGTAAGATCAATGGTTACAATATCTGAAGAGCACTCCAACTTGTTTCCGGCTAGCTCATCAAAAAGGTTCAAGGTGCTGGTGGTCTGTTCATTACACTTATCTGTGTGTAGCTGTGATATTACCTTATGGGCCTTATTTAATTCAAATTCTAGGTTGATTATACGACTTAAGGCTTGTTCATGAGTCTCACCACACTCCTTGAAGGATATTACAAAATTTTGGAGTTGTTCGCATTGATCTTGTGAGTCCAAGTATTTAGAATGTAGTTCAGCCAGTTCACCTTTTAGTTCAGTGTTTTTTGTGATGATCTTTTGCACTTCGATTTCACTGTCTTCTCTTTCTTGTAGTAGTTGTTCACTAAGGTCTTTATAGACTTTTAGTTGTTTTAGGGCAGCACTCAGTTTTTCCTCCATTTCCCTCGCCGATGTCTTGCGGGTCATAATAGGCATTTTGGTGTCAACTGATCAGTCAGCTCCTGAAACCACAAGTGAAACCGCTAAACAACTATTCAAATAAAGTTTGTATTACAGGTTTTCATACACAAGTCAGTCTCATAGCCAAGTCAAACAACAAAAAGAATGCCCACCAAAGCTTTAAATAAAACAATTAAAAAGTATTACTGTTTATACATTGGTTAATACTGTGGAACAGGTTAAAGTAGAAAATTAAAAATAGGAAATTACAAGTAAAAGTGAGACAGGTTTTAGAATACCAGACTTAAAAGGGAAATAGCATAGACAAAAGTAAAAGTAAAATAAAAAAAGTAGATAAAAATTATTGGAAATATACTTAGTTGTACCTGTTACCTACTGACTACCTACAGACTGCAGTAATTATAAAAATTTGCGGTTTGTAAAAATCAAAATAATACTATCATAAGTTACATACAAACATATTAAGCTATCAGTTTAATTCTGGTAGTTACACAATTTAGCAATATACTATGATAGTACAATTACAGTTTTTTCTATCTTTATATCAGATTATAGTGAGCACAATTTGAGATCTGACACAGCAATATAAGCTGCTTGTACCTAATTGTATGATGTGTAGTGCGATGTGTAGTTGTTAAAAGCATGTCTGAGGCAAGAGTTTATCGTCAATTTTGCTTCCACAGTTATGTCAAGCAAAAAGAGAAGCAACGGTGCCAGAATGTGGATTGGACGATGCTCACCGGAGTGAGGCGTGTATAGGGCTAGAATGAGTGTTGAGTAGGTGCATTAAGAATGTTAATTGAACACAATACTCCCCGGGATTTGTGATGAACATCCGATCCAAGTCGTCAGTTTTGAATCCACCCGTTGCTTAGCCGTCAGTTGACAGCACAACTTTGGTCTCGACGAAAAACTTCTCGTAGTATGTTTCCCACACTCGTACACCTCATATAAGCACTAATAAGATGTTTACACTGATTTTAATTGGCACTGAATACTAGAAAATAATAATTTAATAATTTCTAAATACGGAGAAATATTTTGACACCTTAACCTATGTGTTGCCACACGGCGAAAAAAAAAAAAAAAAAAAAAAAAAAAAAACTGTGGCTTCCTATTCTATACACCAAGCGAGTGAAGGCGCGGGCGGGTCAGCTAGTTATACAATGATAGTAAGGTTAACCTACTTCTGGAACTTAATAACATCACTCCCTACTCTGCTAATACCGTAGCGCATACAGTTTACATCCCATTCCCTAAGTAACAGTAGTGTGTACACATGTTTACACGTTAGGAAGCCGTGAGTTGTGTATTTGTGTTTGCAGACCCTTCTGCCGTGCGATTCTCTAAGAGCAAACATCGTTGCATTTTTGACAACATCCATGAAACAAATGAAGAGATGACAAGAAATGTTGGAAAAGCAACCTTAGGGCGATATCCTACGAATAATAATAAGTCAGGAACAGTAACTGCATTAAAAAATGACTCGTGTTCAAGTAGGCGGGGCTTAAAAGTCGTGTTCAGTACGTCATCAGTCGGACATTTTTCTTGCAAGCGAGCACACTTCAAATCTTCGCGTACATTTTAATTTTTATCATTGTGAACTACAGCTGTGAATCATCATGCCAGCATGTGTTGTGAAGTGGTGCAGGATCCATACAAGATTAAAATGTCCAGGAATCACTTTTATTAGTACGTAGTAGCAAAATTATATTTATATTCAAAGATGTTCAAATACGTATACAAACCGAGATGGTCAATACTATGCAAAATAAAGTCAGTCTATTTTTGTTTAATGTACTAATTTAATAATATTTTTTTACAGAACTGAATATTGAAATGTAACAGCAATGTATTTTGCTTATTTTGTTTTATTTTCATTTCCTTGCCGATCCAATGCAGTAAAATAAATGCCTCTGCACTTAAGCTAGAAAGACAAGAGTATGACTAGATGCCTGTGAAAACCAGCATTATATACTTACTCCGTTGTATTGTGTGTATACGGAGTAAGTATATACTTACTCCGTTTATTTAAAGAAAAAAAATAAAAAAGTAAATTGAAAGATATTGTATATGTACCATGTTACACAAAACTGCAGATCCTCCCAGTTTGTACAGTAAGTGCTACTGTTTTTCTAGTTATATTATTATGTATATCAAATCTTATATTAATTATTTTAACGCTGATGATTCGTCCCGAAAAAAAATCAACATCTCTAAAAGATACTACAGAAAATGAACAATTAACAGTAATAACCGATTACCTACAGTTGCATAATATAGCATAAAAAATAGTTCATTGTTTGGTTGAATAACGTAAGTACGTTTAATTTTTCAAGCTAATGAAAATTCACCCTCTGCAAATTTTGAAGTGGTTTACTTGAGTTGCTCATAAATCTGTCAGTAATATCAACACAATGCTTTTCTAAAATAATTGATAATAAAAGTATTCTGCGACCACTGAAAAACGTCTACCAGGCAAATAACGAATACCCTATCCTACTTCCTACTTATATCCCACTAATATCATAAATGTGAAAGTGTGGATGGATGGATGGATGATTTTAATGAATGTTTGTTATTCAATCACGGCAGAACGGCTAAACGGATCTGATTGAAATTTGTCACAGAGATAGATTATAGTCTGGATTAGCACAAGGGCTAATTTTCATCATCATTATCATCACCCACGCGGGTGAAACAGCCTAATATTCTTGGGTACAGCATAGACAAAATAACAAGATATCTTCCGACGCCAAGATCGTAATTATGACTTACTTTCTGTCAATAGAGTTCTGTCAAAGTTGTGTCAGTTTCTGATAGATTATATAGTGCGTTCGAATAGCCCCAAGTTGACAAAAATAACGCTAAAACGCTCACAATGGCGCTCGATTTGGAAATTAGTGGGTGAAAATGTCGTTTAGGGCTCTTTTGTCCACCGTCCGCAAAGCTAAAAATGGGTTATTTATGCCACCGAAAAGTACAATTATTAACCCACGTCCGGAGCTGCGGTTGTTTTTGATCATGTTTTGACACAACTATCTATTTGACAGCACAATCGTGCAATTTTAGGTCTTATGCACGGCTTAGCGTTCGAGTAGAGTGTGGGAATAGCAGCAATAATAACGATTTTGAGCTTTACGAACGCTTTAACAAAAAAGCCAACAATTGCAACGTCACCAATGCCCTCATTGCTAAACGAACGCACCTCGAGTCAAAAGCACGCAATGATTTTGCTAGCTCAGATACACTAGACGTGCTTGGCGATAGAGTTGGCATGTCATTCGTCTTTCTTGTTCAGCCGACTGTAGTCGAGCGATTCCGGCATCGCGATTAGGTGAAACATCAATCTAGCGGTCTTGAGTGAATCGCCCGCAATACTTACAATTTATTTTTAAACACAACATAACAAATGGTTTCGCCTATATATCCTCGAAGGGGTAAGCAGCGGTGTTCCAACGCCTACATTTAAGTTTGTTTTTTTTGTTTGTGCCTTCAGTTTGTGTCGCTCGTATTTTGACAGCTCGATATACTAGACTCAAGGGGAATGAAATGTAACACAAATACCGTCAAGGGTGATGAAATGTAATGACAGTTTTTTTAATGGTGATTAATTTTATATTTGTATGTACTTGTAATTCCTGTCTTTTATTATTAGTGTTTACTGATTGATACACTTAGTATTTATTTTTCTCTTGGATTTCTATTATAACAATGGCGTTTGACCATGTACATATTTTATGATATTTTGGTATTATTAGATGGATGTCTGGTCAGGGTGAGGCCTTGGAGAAGATAATAAGCTACTCGAAGTCCTAACCCTGCGCAGACGTAGTCGCGGGCACCAGCTAGTTAAATATATTTTTGGTTATTTAATCTCATTTTACTACATTGCGGAAAAAGAGTCTCTTCTAATTACTTCTAGACGAAAACTTAATATTTTGCGGGACATAAAGTTCACTGAATTTTAAAAAGTAACCGATATTTAAATAAACAAATAAAATATTAAAGACTTGGTCCAATCCACTTGTTGCATTACATCGTCCACGCCGCTACGACTCAGTTGTCATAGTAGACGTTGCAGCACGCGTGGGAGCCAATCCCTGCTTTCCTTCTGTATTTAAACCAATCACCGAACATGTCTATTTGTAATTAAATTTGGAAGTAATTCGTATTTGGAATCATACGTCGCTTTGGTTTGAAGGGCTACTTTTTGTGTAGAATTTGTTCTGAGTTATGCTTCCTGACTTATTATTATTCGTAGGCGATATCTCATAAAGTATTTGACATCGGTGAGCTCGTCGACGAATCATTAGAGAATCGCACTGCTGGTAGGATTAGAGGAGAATGTTTTGAGGTAAAAATATTTACACGTACGTGTGTAAATAATTTAATAATGTAAAATTTTCAGTGCAAAATTTGTTTGTTTGCAAGTGTTTATGTTACCTTATTCTCCTCATAAAAATGAAAACTACTATGAGATATCGGCTGAATAGGGACATGCTCACTGATGCAATAATCATGTTTAGTAACGGGATATGTAGCGTGTGTTGTACGTAGCACTCGATGTCTCGACATTGTTGGACGTGTCATGTTACACTAGTACATACTTATAATAAAGATACATGCAACTGACGTATCGAGTGCTTTTAAATTAAATACAATATATTGGTATATATATTAAACCGTACTCGGATCTGGTAACTGTGTTATTCAGTTTCTAAAGTTAGTTCGTTTATCACTGAGCATATTAGCAAAACACTTCTATTTCTAAATTATTTTCATGAAATTTATATCACATCACTTAATTCTTAAATTATTTAAGGCAAATTAAATATAAGGCAAAACATTTAAAATGTTTGCATCCTTGCGTCATTGAGTCGTGATATTCTATCACTTAAGTTTATGATTTATGGGCAGGCCTTTCTATTTTCAGAATTCAGAGTATTGTGAAGTAGGTACTGAAAACTGAGTGATACTTCCCTTGAGGCATATAACTAGACCGTTTTGGCATTATAAATAATATTTCTTTTGAAAAGAAATGAAAAATATAGTTGCTCCAGTGCAGTAAATACGCCACCTTAAAGTAATCTGTATAAAAAGGAAACCCTTGAGAAGTACTGTGACCTCCAAAGGTTTGTTTGAACGACTTCATTTTGAATTGAACAGGCAAAGCGTGTAGTGAAGTGCCGAAGTTCGAACTCGGTCGGAGCTATTTTGTGATCAAGTGGATAAGTTCTGTTGCTACTGGAAACAGCGATCAGCTCTGATTACGGCCCTTAAAGTGAATTTAACATTGGTATGATATTTAAGAAAAAAAACAATCTATCTATTGATTCATCTCTATGAGAGAATAAGTAATTATTGTTTGAAAATACTCGTGAGGTTGATATTATTTATTTAATATTAAAGCGGACTTTACTAGCGTAATAGCATTAGATATCGACCTAGGCTTCGGGCATGTTTGACGTCTTTCCTCGTGGAGTTTACGCTAAGTTAACATTACTTGAATTGTCATTGTTGATTAAGCGCGTGTTGATAATGTACGTACATTTGACAACTACTTATCTCAGTTCTTTTCTCTAATTTGGAAAGTATATAAGTGTGTCTTGAAACTAGTATAAGTGAACAC
Source organism: Selenia dentaria (assembly GCA_917880725.1). Lineage (NCBI taxonomy): Eukaryota > Metazoa > Arthropoda > Insecta > Lepidoptera > Geometridae > Selenia > Selenia dentaria. The sequence continues at coordinate 36,164,413 of OU862883.1, forward strand.
GATAAAAGTCATTAAAGCATCGGTGTATAGTTTAATCTACCTGAAATAAATATATGACATATGTTCCATACAAATTGTATCAAATTTTAATCCCTCGTAAGGGAAACCATCGATAGATAGAATATACGAGTAGAAACTGGCGGTCAAAGTTGATAGAGACAAATAACAGTCTCGAGGATATCTACCGCTAAACGTATACTTATATGGACACGTATTGCATGTAGACCTTGATACGGGCATATCGCTATAATATAAGAATATAAACTGTTGATATGTGGTGAATAAAGTGACCACACTGGCCTGTACGCCTCCGTCAACAACCGCCAGAGTTACGAGCTAACTAACTAACATGACTTTCAGTTTAACGAGCAACTTTCGCCGTTAATTTTGGGGCACACAAATGTCACCACAGCCTTTGCAAGATTTAATTTTAAATTAAACGCAAAGCGTGCAGTGAAGTGCCAAAGTTCGTGTACTGAGCAATTTTGTGGTGCACTGGTTATGTTGGTTAGCAATTAAAGGAATCATAAACCAACTGCAAAACTACACCGTGAGTGTTGGTGGTAACCCTGTCTCATCAACGTCTTTAGTGGGAAAATACTAAACTTGTCAGCAGAACAGTATGAGCTGTAAACTGTAACTGTTTGTGTGTAACCTGTTTGGGGTTAAACATTAGCTTACGTGAGGATATAAGCTATCTGCATTCCAAATTTCATATACGTTGAGCCGTACCTACCAGCGAAAACATAAAAACACACATACAGTCATTCACAAACGTTTGCATATTGAATTAAAAAAAAATCTTAGTTACTTTTACAATCATATAAACAATTAGCACAACAAAATTCACAAAGATTTGTCCGGTACGTTGTGTGTACAAGTTGAGTTTGTTCACAGAGAACAAATATTTACACAAATAGACTGCGACTACATACACAAAATTAAAGGAAGGAATGTACCTACATAAAGTTAATTATCAATCGCAGTAGACTATGCCCACTATGCGGAAAAGAGACATAACAATACAGGTTATGTTATCTCACCGCACATAGAAGGCCGCACATACTCGTATTGGTTTGCTACGATAACAAACGTTCATTTAACCTTTATTTTTTAGCGCCGTAACTGACCGTAGAGACCAAACACATGGTCATATTTGCGAAAACTTGCGTAAGTTTGAGTCGATATGTTTTCTTTAAGCTCTGTATTATTTCGATTATTGTTCGCTCCATAAGTTTACCGAGTTGTTTTGCTGTTTGCACATTATTTTAAATTTATTTAATCCTGTTATACAGATTCAAATGACAAGTTACAGCTTGTTGATAAAATTTTGTCATAAATTTCAAAACTTGCAGTCATCAAATCTTTACTGAACTTGACCTTCGAACGACTTCATTTTGAATTGAAGCGAAGCGTAAAGCAAACTGCTAAAGTTTGGTATGGAAGCAGTTTGATTTTATCGCTTGATGCCGGGATTGGCCGATAGGCGGCGTGATTCACTGCGGTAATAAACTCACCCGGCTTACGAATCGTAACCGCTCAGATTAGCTTTAGGTACAATATATGATGTTTTTCGATATCTTGTTAATAAATAGACGCCTACTACGTGTTTAGTAGTCGGCATAAAATAAATTGAAAGTGGATCGAGAAAATCGGTGTACAAACTTTCCGGGTTAGAATTTATGTAAGTTAGTCTTTTTACCACTTTAACAGATAAGTCACACTTTAGCGGGAGTTCACATTGCTACGTCGTCAGTACGGATTTTTGTATCTGCATTTGTTTGTATAATTTTTCACTTTTATACATCTCTAACTGCTGCACCTTGTTAATTAAGAGCTCCGCTGGGCTTTAGAGATTATCAGATGAAACAAACTAAATTAAAGTTTATTTTATAACATTTATTTTAATTACCTTTTTGCAGTACGCTTCTTATTTATTTTTCCATGTTTTGGTATTTTGCATCGTCACCACGAGCTTTTAAACTTGCCAAACCGTATAACAGCCATATTACCGCACACGATCTGCGTTTTTATGATGAAAAAGGTGCACATTCAGCGTTTTATATATCACATATGGCGTACCAAGCACTCTTAGTATGAATAAAGTATAAAACTTTCTAGAAATTTCATTTTAAGGGTTGGAAATTGTTAGTGTATTCCCTACCCTACCAAACTGAGTTGATCGACGTTTATATTTTTTAATAATGAGACAATTTCGTAGCAAGTGCGAGAAAACCTAATAACAATAAGCGTGATAAAATTCATTGTATCTGCCATAACTGCTGGTTTGAAAGGCCGCCATTAATCCCGGGTTCCTGAGGCGGGCTCACCGCCGGCCTCACCCGCCGTTACAATGGTAATATCACCGTTAAGCACATTTTATGCAGGAATGTTAATGAAACCCTTTCGATAGACAAGGGGTTGTTTGATCAATTACATGTTGAGAGGAGATTGTAAGGATGTTTAAAATCTGCTCTTTGTTCAAATGTACTGCTTGTAAGAGATCGTTTATTGGTCGTTATCAAAGGTTTATTTCATAATTATTTATTTCTTTTAATCCTCGAGGATTAATAAATGTATGGATATGGTATTATGCCTTTGCATTAAATTGTTGAATTAAATATTACTCCTGATTTATAGTATGAGTAATATACAAATATAGTTACCAATTTTAAAACAACTGACAACAATTAAATAGATGTCTAGCATACTTGTGTGCTCATAGGACTCAAGGGGTAAGAATTGGGTTTTGGTTATTGCTAATGAGATTGGTTCGCAACATTCAAATTTTAGATTCTATCTTAAATAAAGCATTGATCCGAAAGCAGTAAGGTTTTTTTATGTTTTAACTTTTACCTAAATGCTATGAGGCCGATAGAAAAATAAAAACAATTTATTTATTCCCTTGGGTAAAGCCCTTTTAGATTCTTAGCTCGGCTTGGTTCATATACGAATATAAGGCTTAGATTCATAGACGAGTCTGAACGTGAACTTATTCTTTAATTTATAAAATGTAGTGCACGCTCATATTTTATGCAGAGACATTGGGAACATCGCTTAAACTTGCGCAAGTAAGCTAACAAGGGCCTTAGTAGCCCTGTAGTGGAAATCGAGTACTATAGCTGTTAGCCGATGTTTGGTTAAATATAGTCTAAGACAGCCTTACGCTATAACAATATAAACATACCGGCTGCACTCACTTGGTACTATGTCGCCTTAAGTCCGAACACTCCCTGAAGAAGAACGACGTCCGAAAAGTCATCGCACTTAATCGACACAATACCAAGTGAGTGCAGCCGGTGTTGTTATAATGTGTGATACTCATGATAGTTTTCAAATCCTTACACTAGCGTCTCCATATAGTATTACACTACAAGTTCCCTTTGATATAGCCAAACATAACTGATTATTCAGAGCTGAGCAGCGCTCGCAGCGGAGCTTGACTCGGCGATCTTAATCGATCAACAACTTAAGCAACAGTTGTTGCGGGCAGGAGTTGGATGGGTGACAGCTAGTGGCATTTTTCAACTAAGCGCTTGCTTGCTTCGGATGGCACGTTAAGCCATCGGTCCCGGTTGTTTATCTTAGGACAACAGTCGTTAGGCTTTGTCGAAGGCTTTCGGGCGGACTGAAAACTTTGACGTGGGTTGCCCACTAACCTATTCACCAGACCGCACTGGGCCCGCGTGGTGGATATATTGCCCAAATCCTCTGTCTTTGAGAGGAAGGCTCGAATCCCCAGTGAGTCGAGTGAAGGCAGTCAGTAGGAACGTAATGGGCTGACGCATTATTATGAACTGATTATTACATAAAACTATTATAAACAATATTAGCTTTTTTTGTTATTAGGAGACGGTATAAGCACGAGGCCCACCTGACGTTACATCTGCCTAGAACAGATGGGTTTCCTCACAAGTGACGAACTTCCTGCGCCCGTGACCCTGAGTTACATTAAGTTGTAATACTCCAAGTGCCTGTAATGTCACCGGCAACCAAACCAACCAAAGGCAGTATTGCGAACATTACTGCTTCACGGTCGATAAGGGTATGGTGGCGGTACTACCCCGGACGAGCTCTACTGCTCCTAATATTTAGCTCATGAACAATACTTCACCCGTGTATAATATACAATATTTGTCACAGAACATAACAGAAATTCTATTTATCTCAGTCCCGGCAATCTCGAGTCAAATTGTATCAAAATATTATTACAGAGAAAAAGTAGAAATCTCGTTCGAATATCAATACACGGCTGAATAGTCTCGCGTTCTCCTAAAGTGAAGCACATCGCGACGTACCTGATGTTATTACGGGGGGAGAAAAAGAGGTATGAAACCAATCAGGCGGGAAATATCGGTGAGCGAGTTGATTTCATTACTTTGAACCAATGATTTTATATTCGCTATAGACACGTCACGTTCCAGTAATGGCAGTATAAATGTGGACACGCTATGTTTATAAATATAAGTATATGTAAATACTAAACATTTTTCTATGTTTTCAAAAAGTGTATCTACCTGTATAACAACATACCAAAGGACATTCAAGTATTAGAACGATTTATATTTAAAAAATGAATGAATATGAAATATGAATAAGTAAACTGTAATAAGACATTTTCTTTAATATTTGCACGTCTGCATGCAGGCTGAGTAACAATAGCCTTGTACTTTTGAAGACCATTATCTCCATAACGTGGACCATAGAGCGTATAACCAATGTACATGTAATCTTGAAATTAAATCACTCTTATTCTTCTCAAACTATTACACACTCGCAACAATCACAGGCACATTCCTGAGCCCAGTAGCGATACTAAAATAATCTAAATTGATAATCTGGTTGCGCTTATGAGATCTTCTTACATTATGTACTCAACAGACGTTTTCACCTTCATACCTTGGCTATGGATATGTTTCGTGTAGTTTAGTAATTAGTCAGTATGAAGAATTGAATGTTGGAATATGATTTGATTATTCGATACGTTTAGCTCATAGTTTAATAAATTACCCAATTTCAATGTTTATGCATATCTACAATTGTATAAAGTCATTGAACCAATATTGTACGACTGAGGCATCCGATAGGCGGCGACAGGAGTAGAAAAACATCGATTAATTCCTCGAGTCTAGTGGGATGTATACTACAGGCTCGGCGGATAAACCAAATCCATTAAATTGTGCCTGGGAATTTTAAAGATTAATTACGTAGTTGATTTTTTTTTATTCTTAATTAAAGGGCTTTGTCGCTGATGCGATTATGCCGCCCTGGTTTACAACAAAATAATGATAAACTAATAACTAATTGTTCTCTTACTTACTAACAAATAAAGTTTTTTGGCATCTTCAGATAATGGGTCTGATAGTATACTATTACAGCTGCCAACTAACGATGAATTCAAACTAGAATTAGTCCTTTCTGCTTAGTTCTGGACACATTCCATCAAAATATGATACACGTCATCGATAACATCACAAGTCAAACAGTTAGGGGAAATAGTTTTTCGCATCAAATATGAAAATGTATTGCATGGAATGTGTCCAGATCTGAGTCTTAACGCGGTTACAATATCGCGTCTACACAATAGACTGTTATCTATCCAAGTGAATGGCATTGGGTGAGGTTGGATCGTACGGTACCATATGCCTTTCTCTTTCGATCTTTCATCAAAATATTCCTTCTAGAAATAATAAGATTTTTTTTTCAATAAAGGTATGCAATTTTGGAAGGAGGGGGTATATGCACAATCAATACCATCAGAAATTGCTTGCTTGGCTAAGATATCAGCATTTTCATTTCCATCAAGGCCAATGTGGGAGGGTATCCATTGTAAATATGTTATCCTGGAATCAGTCTGTAAGTAGATAGTGTAGTTGATAATTGAAGGAGGCAAATGAAAATGTATAAGCCTATTGATACTGCACATATTTATTATTATAATTTAATGTACGGCCTTATCAAATGAATTCATTTCTATAAAGCAAACACACGTATGCCGATGTCGGCATCTATATAACAGTTTATAGTTGAAGCCCCAAAGCAAAATACTAGTTGGCTCTATGTTTAACATTTCAGTAGATAAGATTTATAAGAAAAAGAGAACATCGGTAATGCTAAGCATTAATAGGGAGCATTGTTATTGTCTCGTATTAGTATTTTGTAGATTATCTCGTTTCTTTCTATAATCATGGTAAGCTAGAAATCATTTTATGAGTGAGTTATGGATTGAAGATGGTAAGCTTCAGTTATGTTATTAGGTAAAGCCAAGCATAATGCGTTACTGCTTATAAAATAATATTATAAAAATCTAATAATTTATTGATTCAGGCGTTACTTTGCGGAAATCCATTATCTAAAAAAAAGATATTAAAAAATATTTAGTGACACTTCCGCTGAAAAGAAAACAATGATTTTGATTCTACACGAGGCATCCTCAGGAGATCCTCAGTTGCACTGTCGGTCTAGCGCTCGACGAGTCAACATCTCCTGAGGATGCCTCGTGTAGAGGCGAAACACGTGTCGAATCGGTTTTGGTTTATTTGGGGTTTCTTGTGTTTTTTATTTTGTATTCTTCCTATTAGCATTTTATGCGGGAGGGAGGGTGGTGCACGACCCCAAATAGGCCAAAATCATTGTTTTCTTTTCAGCGGAAGTGTCACTAAATATTTTTTAATATCGTATTTTTTTATAAAAATCTGTTAATATTGTTAGGAAAATGGCAGAGGGCGGTACTTTACCAGCTACTTTTGAAGAATGCGATGTATAGAACCTTAAATAATTATTTCAAAAGAATTTTCAATATCACAGGAATGTCCCAAAGTTCAGCACTTCATGTTGACTATTATTGTGAAAAATGTTATGTATTAACATATCTGAAGAAATTATAAGCCTCAGGCATGTGGAGCTACAAGTACATAATTATTATATGCGATAATGAGGCAAATGATTGAATATGTCAAACAAGTGCAGGTTAATTTGTTTCTTGTGCTTTGAATCCTTTACTGCATCTGTAAGCGACCATTTAACAAACAATATGAAGGTATATAACATAAACATATTAAGGTATATAACATAAACATATTATACATCCAAAAACAAATATGTTAAATTCTTCTTCGTAATAAGCGTATAGAGACGCAATACGTATCGCATAGAATTGCCAGGATTTACAAAAAAAAATATAGTTAAAGTTATTCGATTATAATCCTTGCCTTCTAGTAAATCATTTACAGTAAAATCAATTCTTATTTATCATCATATATCAATATCTTATTTTTTTCTGTATCTGTATTGTTACTATTTTCTATCGGAACGTTACTGAAACAATGGAAACAAGACCAAGTGATCTTTCCCGCCAATTTAACGCTTCAAACCAACTTCCGGTATTTTTTTGCTTTCACAAAAAAAGATACGCTTTTTATATTGAGCATATCATTTTCATTTTATTACGGTTAATGCCCCAACTTTGCTCTTTGAGCTGAATCCCAAAAACGATCAATTCAATGTTGACTTAGGATCGGACATCCTCCCACAATAATTTATGATTTTCCCCAATCCAACCCATTTAATTATGTACTTATAGGTTAAGTTAAGCCAAAGTTAAACTTCAAAACAATATTGAATGTTATATTTTGATTGAAAGCCTCATTTCATCGGAAAGCAATTCAAACATCAAAACAGTAATTACACCCGAACTAATTAAACTGTCTTCTTCCTTAAGCCTTAAACATGTCGACGACGAAGAAAGTTGTAAATTTCAGATTAAAAGTATTATGACTTTAGCTGTACAATAAGTTAATTAACTATATGGGATTGTGAAACAGTCCTACAGAAACTAGTTATACTAAATATTACTCGACCTATATGCAATAACAACTTTCTATAATCTTGAATCCACGTTATACTTGTTCTGATTAGTCTCCGGGAAGTTTCTTTCGTGAAATAAGTTTGCGAATGTTGTCCGGGAGTCCCGGGACCGATCAGCCTCACATGCCGCGCCCGGTAATACCTCACCCGGGTTACCGGCTTATCTTCCGGGACGCGCCACATTAGATACCTCTTTAATCTGTGCCGCGACGTACACATTTTATCCGTTTATACACAACACAGTATATAACCCGGACAAAATGTCCCTGGAAACTCTTCTATTAAGATTATACCAACTCTTGGCTTTAATAAACGTTATGATCTCGGGTCATTTTATTATATATGTATTTATTTAATATATGATTTACTTCAATACTTTTGTTTTTATTTATTTATTTTTATTTATTTGGAACCATAACACGATTTAGTTACAAACATATAGGATTCGTTGACACCTGCAGAAGTATTAACTGTGTCGCAGATGTCAACGCCCTTCTCCGAAAGTCAGCTAATAACATAGTTCCTTAGTAACAAACAAGGTACAACTATATAACATATTGATCGAAGAGCAGTTAGGTTTCAGAAAAAAGAAGTCAATAAATATGGCAATTTATAATTTAATCAAGACTGTTAGATCTGGTCGTGAAAAAAAGTTGCCTGTATATGCTATGTACATGGACTTAAAAAAAGCATTCGATTATGTTGACCATGACATTCTGATAGGGAAACTAGAAAAGTATGGAATACGAGGTAATGTCTTAAATTTATTAAAATCTTATCTCAGTAATAGATCACAACAAACTCAAATCACAAAAATTTGTCTAGAAACTAAAACCGAACAAAAATACACGTCTTCTCCTGGGCTAGTAAAATATGGGGTGCCGCAAGGGAGTGTACTTGCCGTTGCTATTCATAATTTACATCAATGACTTACCTCAAGCTATAGCTCATCCCATGATTCTGTATGCTGATGATAGTACTGCTATATTTGTAGGGGAAAAAGAGAAGCAATCTGGCCCAGTGATAAATTTAGCTTTAAAAAATATAATAAAATGACATTTATATATAATAAAATGACGTTGACATCTAATAATCTTATAATAAATCTTGACAAAACGAATATAATGACATTTAATAAGAATATAAAATTGACATCTAAAATAACATATCTAAATAATGACATTCATGACATTTCTGTAACGAGGTTTTTGGGTCTTTATGTAGATTCTGATCTGAATTGGAAAATGCATGCCGAGTCAGTACGTGCCAAACTTAATAGTTATTCATATGCTCTTTACTTGCTGTCAAAAGTGGTTAGTCAACCAGCAGTAATAATCTCTTATCATGCAGATGTCAGATGTGACCCTATGTTATGGTATAGTCTTTTGGGAAAATTGTACGGAACGTGAAACTTTGGTCAAGGCACAAAAGAAATGTTTAAGATCTGTGTGTCATCTGAAGTCTACAGATTCATGTAAGCCACATTTCTTAAAATTAAAAATATTGACATTCCCATGTCTGTATATTTTTGAAATGGCACTATTCGTCAGAAATAATTTTAAGTTATTTGAGTTTAATAAAAGAGAGAGACACAAAACAAAATAAATATACCCCCACATAGAACCGCAGGTTTTACTAAGGGTGTATGTGGTATGGCTCCCAAAATATATAATCATTTGCCAAGAATAATACTGGAATCGGAAAGTGTTAATATATTGAAAAGTAAATTGTTCAATTTTCTTATATTGAAAAGTTACTATAAAATAAATTAATATTTGAATGATAAAATTTCAAACTTTTCTGATGCTATGTTGTATGGTTATTGACATTATGTAAATATATTATATTTTCTATGTAAACTTGACATCATACACCTGACAATAATCTAATATTACACTGACATTAATTTAAAATGTATATTATAATTATCATTTACAACCTGTTTAAAATATTGTATGTTCGTTGTGGACAAAGCTGTTGACACTAATAATTATAATTTAAGAACCCAATGTAACACAGTTTAACAATAAATGAATCTGAACATATTATGTAAATACCTACGAGAAAACTAAGTGTGAAATATTGTTATAAATTTATGTTGCTTATAAATTATAGAGCTATTTAGGTTTGGGTGAGTAGGTGAGAGTAGTTGAAATGTGTGTTTGTGTGTATATGTGCGTGTGTGTGTGTGGGGGGGGGGGATGTATTTGTTCGGTAAGGGTGTTTTGTATAGGTGTGGTTGTGTGGACTGGTGTGGTGTGTTTGTGTGATCAGATGAAGTGTGCTGTGACGTTATTTTAAAACAACAAGGAGGTCCTCTGTATCCTGGTAAGACAATGATTGCAACCATTCAACACATTTTAGTTTGCATTTATATAATATAAGGGGATATATATTTAATTTTCTGTTTAGCTTATTGTACAGCATTGAGCTGATATGGTAATAGTGTCGTTTTGCAGTTTCCGTCCGTCTTTTTTCTGTGGTGCATACTATGTCCCTTCTACGTTTTTTTATTTATCTGGTTCGGATCATATGGCATATGAGCATGTTTTCTTAACACAGTTTTTAGAATAAAAAGTTGTCTTACAGTTAGGACTTTGCATAATGAGTATAGCTCACTAGTGGAAAATCGGCGTGGTTTATTAGAGAGGACTTTTAATACTGCTCTTTGTGCCCTTTCCAAATATATCATATTTGATTTTACAGAACCACCCCACGCAGTTATGCAGTATGTCATGATGGATTGGGCTAAGCCGTAGTATACAGTCTTAAGGTACTGAAAATCAACCATTTGTCTAATGTTTTTAAAAATATAAGTTAATTTTCTGACCCTAGACACCATAGATGTAATATGCTGATTCCAGCCCATTGCACTGTCTATCATGACGCCTAGATATTTAATGTGATAGCACCGTTCTAATAACATGCAGTTGCAGTCGATAGAACCAACGCCATTTCCACACAGATGAGCACGTAGAACAAACGAAGGAGGTGGTAGACCAAATATGCTGACAGCAAAAGCAATGAATTTCGTTTTGGGCACATTAGGGGTTAAGAGGTTCGAACATAACCAGATCATAACAAGACATAGAGCATTCTCAGAGAGTCGACGAGCCTCTGACCAGCTGTGACCATGGACCAGAAGGACTGTATCGTCAGCGTAGGATACTAACTTACAATTTGGGAGGGAAAGGTTGCACAAGTCATTTACGTACACTAAGAACAAGGTAGGTCCCAAGACACTTCCCTGAGGAACGCCGAAGCAGAGCTGTTTCTCGCTGCTTCTAATACCGTCTATAGAAACTAGCTGAGTCCGATTGCTGAGATAGCTGTGGAACAGGTCTAGAACTCTGCCTCTTATGCCTATGAGTTCTAGCTTGGAAAGAAGAATAGGAATAGAGACAGTGTCGAACGCTTTAGAAAGATCTAGAAAAATACCGACAGTTTTTAGCTTTTTATCAATGTTTTTGACTACGGTATCCGAAAGTTCTAAAACTGCGTCTTCAGTAGACTTACCTTTTCTAAATCCAAATTGATTTTCAGAGAGAACATTATTGTCCTTTATAAATTTTACTAATCGTTTGTTGATTATTTTCTCAAAAATCTTTGACATAACTGTAAGCACAGAAATAGGTCTGTAATTTGTGACACTGTCTCTATCACCATTCTTAAAAATAGGATGCACAATAGCTTTTTTAAACACTTGTGGAAAAATACCAGCCGAAAACGAGATATTGAATATATGATGTAATATAGAGACGAGTACAGTTCTGGCGGTCTTAATAACAGATGTCGAGATGCCATCCCAACCATTTGCACATTTGTCTCTAAGATTAAGAATAATCTGATCAATTTCATCATAGTCCATGCTAAATAAAGCCATAGAATGTAATGGTGGTTGGCTAGGGTTGCCGGCAAATTGAAAATTTAATGATGATAAAATGTTAGGCTGATATTGAGGAAGCATATTGGAGGCCAGGTTGGCTCCAACACTGGCAAAATATGAGTTGACTGCATTAACTGAGGTGGATGGGTCTTCAGACAATTTTAATAAATTACTTGCGGAAGTGTGCTTTTTGCGCATATTTGCAAGCTTGTTAATCATACGCCAAGCCTATTTGGGATTTCTCCGAACCATCTGAAATTCCTGTTGATGGTATTCTCGTTTAACTTTTTTAAGTAAATTGTTACAGTATGTACGATAACGAATAAAAATCAATTTGTTTGAAGGGTTATCTGGATTCTTTTTAAATATTTTAAAGAGCTTATCTCTATGTCGAATACATCTCAGAAGACCAGGAGAAATCCATGGCTTGAGCAACCTTTTTTTACTGAGAAGTTTAACGATGCGAGTGTGTTTACTAACAATGTTAGAAACGATGTTAACTAAGATTTCTGCAGATGTATCAGGATCGATGCAAAGAAGAACAGTAGAATAATCAGTATTTTCCAAGTCTGTAACTATTGCTGCGATATCTACACGTTGTGAACTATGACAAGAGATATTTTTTTCTAGATGTAAGTTGCAGTGAAAAAGAACTGGAGAATGATCGGTCATCATTGTATCCAGTATTAATGTTTTTGCATTAAAAGGAGTACGAGCAATGACGTGATCAAGGCAATTATTTTCTCTGGTTGGATGTCGATGAGCGGGAAGAAGCCCGTGTGATGCTACCAGATCAAGATATTCTTCGACATCAGAGTCAGTTATGGAAGAGGTGATGTTGATGTTTACTCGTATATCGCCAATTATGACAAGAGTTTTGAAAGATTTTAGAGAGGTCAATACAAGGTCCAAGCTGTTAAAGAAAGGATCTATTTTTTTTAAGATGGAGATCGATACAAAGCAACAACAGCCAATTTATTTGAGAATTTTATAATTAGACAATTTGCTTCGCTGAAATCTGGCTCAATGATACTATAGTTAATATTTTTCATTTTCAAACACCATCATTTTGATTTCGAAAACCGGATTTATGGGAGTCAAAGCCAGAAATTGAAGGTAAATAAGAAGATACGCTCAGCCAGCATTCTGACAGAATGAGAGCATCAATCCTGAGCTTAAGTCTATGTATTAATATTAAGAACTTATCAAAGTTACAGTTAATACGTCTGATGTTAATGTGCAGAATTTTAAAAGTATCTATATTGTTACATATGTGATCATTTACATCTTCTGGGGAGCATATAGCAGATTCCGAAACATAAAATTGTTCAATATCACTAAGCAAACGAGTTGTATCATCCATTATGAAACAAAGTGAGGAACAATTGGACAAGAACTCCTGAATGTACAGCAAAAGTAAAAATACTTACTTAATATACTACTCACACCTCTAAGCAAATGTAGAGAAGGCATCAGTAGTTGTTGATATGACTGTATGTGTATGTGAGTGAGGTAGTTGTAAGGATGTGTGAATCGGTGTTTACATATACAAGGTATAGAATCAGTTACAGTACAAGGTATAGAATCCTTGGTTTGTTATATCGAAACTTTCAAAGTCAAAATCAAAATCTATGATTCAATTTAGACATCAGACGCACTTATGAACTTTAATTATTCATTATAATGTACTTTATAGATTCTACCGCCGCGGTCCGAAATATATGATGATAATGATGACCGAGAAGAAGCGGCAAGTAACTCGGGGCCATTCTTTTCATATAGATTTTTACAATTATTCTACTTAACTCTGCTTTGTTCTTTCCTCTGATTATTATCCTTAGTCTTTTTTAATATTATTTTGACAGTTAAACTTACGCAGTAGATACTGTCGAGTACCTCAACCGGTTTGTGACCTGCCAGGTCACTTTTTCATACAATTTAAGCATTAATATAATTAAATTTGATTTATTTAATTTTAATATTTAATTTATATATTTAAATTAAATATTAAAAATGTATAATACATACGAAAGTTTCAATCAAGTTATCTATTGGTTGATACTATCACTACTACATTGTGCCTCGAAGCTGAGTTGTTTGTACACAGCAGTAAGGCACATCACTCGGCGAGTCTCGAGAGTGTTGTGGTGAGCGCAGCGCAGTGCCACCTGCAGCTTACAGCTGTAGGTGTGCTGCCACTGTCATGGACAAGCGTGACGCTTACCATCAGGCGCAGGACATCCCCGTCTCGTGATACGACGTGCACGCTCTCTGGTAATGTTCAACTCGATACAATTGGCTGCAGTTGTCCTTAGCCGTCAACCTCACTTGTTGTGTTGGAAATGGTAACAAAAAAGTATTTGAACTCAATCGCAAACGGTTAATCGCAACTCCACTGCCAGATATTCTATCCACAAACACAAACTTTTATTTACATTAAGAGATAGTCATGGTTACAATCGAACTAAATATGTTATATATAGGTATAATAATTTGAGAAGAATTGCTTTAGATGAATACTGCAAGTTGAGATTTTGCCTTCTTGACAGATGGGCATAATCCCAGTACAACAGATATATAGTCGGCAATTACACGTCGCGACGGACAATAACAATTCATATAAAGGTGTGTGTTGTCGAAACACATTATTTTATTTACTTAACTGATTTTTGCAAATGTGATGTTGCAGAGACAATTTAAAAACTATTTGAGCTTTTAATACGATGGAAAAAATTAGAACTTATTCTAAAATATTATTGGCGTTCGCACAACGTTGATAGGTGTGATCCAACATAAACTAAGTCCTTCTTTGGACTGGGTTACTAAAAACAGCCGCCAGTTCTCGATCCATGGATCGGTTAACACCGCCTGCGGACACAAACATTGAAGTAAGTACGTACTCCGTCAGCACCGCGTGATGGATAAGGACAGATCCGACCATTCGTGATGTTTGTCAAGCACACAATGAGTAACAGTTGATTCAGCTTCAAAGATATATTTATGTTATGAAAGATATCTATACTTACTATATTCTTCTAATAAAATAGAACTATAACGTATACTATACAAACATAATTAAACAAATTATAGTTGTTTAATCATGTTTGTATATATGCTTCTGTTAGCATCAATAATTCATTCATTTCTTGTAACAACAATTCATTTCTTGTAAAAGTCAATTATTTGTTTATGTTGAGTGACATTCATATAATTAAGGCTGTTATTAAGTCACTAATATATGTCTCAGTCACGTTCTAGTAAATCACTGGATGCTTAACTAAAACTTTCTTAGGCAGTTGACGAGGAAACACAAAAACAACTTGTGAAGATTTTGTATATTTTGCCCACACCGATCATCTTGCACCGTAACGAACATTTTAATGGTTAATTATTCAACACTGTCGCACGTTAAAACTCTAACTACGAGTACAAGACACACACACATTCGAGAGAATGAAACAAATTCAACAGCAGCGATTTTTGGGAAACCCGCGCTCGCGAGAACTTCTGAATATAATACAAGTACAATTTTAAAAATGAATTACCGACTTCCATTCAATTCAGTTCAGTATTGCAGTGTAACTCAAAACACTACTGAGCTGAATTTGATGAAATTTAAATGGGACCACACGGTAAGCACTACCCTTCAAACAAAGAATTTAGAGAATCGGTTCACTCAGTCCAAAGTTATGAGGTATCAAACATAAAAAAAATATTTTAAAGAAACATACAGTCGAATTGAGTACCTCCTCCTTTTTAGAAATTGGTAGATAATATTAACGTTGCCTTCCTTATATGTATTTGAAAATATAATGTATGTTCCTAAAAATTTACATAAATATAAGTTAAATAGTGATCACCACACTTTTAATACCAGAAATACAAATAGGATAGCTGTACCTAGTTTTAGACTTGCGAAGGCTAATAAGTCATTCCAAGAAAATTGTGTGCGTTTTTACAATAAAATCCCAAAGCACATAACTGAGCTCACAGAGGGCAAATTCAAGTTGACTGTAAAAAACGTTTTAATAAAAAAAGCTTACTATAAAGTTCGACATTATATAGAAAATAAAGATGCTTGGAATACTCCACTTCTGGCAAGCTGTCTCTCTGCCACCCATAAAATGTAATATTTGTAGTACCTAAGTAGAAACATTGTAAACATCTATATAAAAATAATGGCCCCGAGTTTCTTGCCGCTTCTTCTCGGTGGGCTCTATATATTTTGGAAAGCGGCGGTAGAGTCTTTAAAGTACATTATAATGAAAAGTTGACGTCCATAAGTGCGTCTTTGATGCCTAAATTGAATAAATGATTTTGACTTTGACTTTGACCTATAAATTCAGTGCCGTTGTTTTCCCTTACTCAAAAAAACTGGAAATATATAAAAACTAAATTTTGAACGTTTTTAGCATTTGCCTAAAAACCCGGAAATAAGATTAACGAACAACTTAGAAAAAAACGCCGACTTACTTTGTCTTCAAGATGGATGAGATCGGCGTCAACCGTCCGTAACACTTGTTGACAACGGGTCGCTTCATGTTTTATTTTACTAAGAATTGACGAATATAAGGTAAGAGCTACTGTTTAATGACAAGAAATACAGTAAAAACTTGTTCTTCAGCCGATCCAGTAATGTTCTTGCCAAAAATAGTATTTTGTATACCACTTTTTAAGGAAAAACACATATACCTATTTTTTTGTTATCCACTAGCTGTGCTCCGCAGTATCACTAAAGATATAAACCTAATTATTCAAAGTGTGCTCGATCTCAGATGTATTTAACTCACGAAACTTTCGGTGATTTAAGTAATTTGCTTTTGCGTTATGTGCTTTTAAGTTATGTGGCCAAATTAGACTAGGAGCTTAAAGTAGCGTCTAATCTCGCCCCAAGTGTGGCCTGATATAATTACCTACAGCTCCGCTTTCGAGAAGGGATGAGGGGCGTACGTATCTTACACGTATTTTGGAATGGCAATACAGGTATTTTACATACCAACTTGTACTACTTTCATAAGATTAGGATCCGATACTCGGATAAGATTTTCAAATACCTAGCAAAACTTAAGACTAATGTTGCTTCAGGCTACACCTTTATATTACACCAACCACACACAGTGAAAGCATCGCTGCTACGCCGTAGCCTGCAAGATAAGTAGCTACGCTTCCTACGGTTGTAGTCAAAGTATGAAATGTCTTATTTTAGATGTTACACACTATCTCAGTGTTCACAGATTTTCAGATCTGGAACCTGAAACATTATCATTAATTTTATTCAATAGGACGTAGTTGCGGGCAAAAACTAGTATCCTATAACTCAATTAACTGTATTACTCACGCACACATACGCGGAGCGCATAGATACATAAAATCGCTTACCGCCAGAAGCTCGGTGCGCCCTTAAGGCATATTTTTTTGTAAGTTTCTTTAAAGTATTTAATACGAGTATATATATTGTAGACATGTAAGCTGCACTAAATATTGGGAGAAGACCCTGGTTACTAAAACACAGTACCCACTAGTTCGGGAACCAGTGGCTTTCACATTTTTAATTGTAACATATTCTACAACAATAAAAACTTTGATTGATTGATTAGGATCAGATACTCGGATAAGAGTTTCAAATACCTAACAAAACTTAAGACTAATGGTGCTTCAGGCTGCACCTTTATATTACACCAACCACTACCAGTGAAAGCATCGCTGCTACGCCGTAGCCTACAAGATAAGTAGCTACGCTTCCTACGGTTGTAGTCAAAGTATGAAATGTCTTATTTTAGACGTTACACACTATCTCAGTGTTCACAGATTTTCAGATCTGGAACCTGAAACATTATCATTAATTTTATTCAATAGGACGTAGTTGCGGGCAAAAACTAGTATCCTATAACTCAATTAAAATAAAAAGTGTGGGTTATCTGCAACTGAGAAATGATCAGTATAGGTAAATGGTTATGCGAAAAGTTTGTAACAACTTTTGGAGAGTTTTTTATAATCCGATGTTTGTAAACCAGGTACACGTACTCGGTTTATCATGCACTATGTACAGCACAATCTGGGAAAACCTTTAGTGCCTGCGGCAAAGCGAGGCCACGACCGCAACCCACAGCTTCAAATTCTCCGTCCGCACGTAAATAATAACGCTTAATGTTTTGGGTACATGTAGGTACTTTGCTGACATTTTATGACTATATATAGACACCAATGAATGTGTCCAGGACAATGTCCTCGATGTAAACCTATTCTTAGTCTAGTATAAGTTGAACTATCTTTTAACATTTTTATCGTTAGTATTTCAATAAATGATGTCAAGGGTATGACCATACTCGTACCGCGACTGATTGAAGGTTAATCGATCATCAGCTAGTGGTCTGCTCGATGGCATTCACGTGTGTTACTTTACCACTTCACGCTATCACAAGCCTAATAATGAGAGGTTTTGGATTGGTGAAGGTTTGTCACTCAATCACGCCAGAACGGCTGAACGGAATTTATTATGTACATAGATAATGCTTTGGAATAACACGTAGCTTACTTTTAATCAACATCATCGTGACGCTCTTCGACTGGGAGTCACTGTTGTGCACAGCGGCGAACGCGGGCCGGAGAAAATCTCCGGAAAATACCCCGATATAAGGTATAACCGTTAGGGCTAGCAATTATAAAGTTATCCGAATTTAGTAAAGTACCTTTATGAAACATTAAAAATTATAATAAAAATAACTCTTATTCATATCATTCAACATAGAGATGTCATAAAAGTCAATAATTAATTATTGCACATATAATAAAAGATTCCACGGCCACGTTTCAAACCAAATATCTATTTATTCTATTCAAACAGCTTCATAGCATCCTTTATTTAATTGAGTAGGTGGCAGATTAAATTTAATAAATTAAAGTGCTCATTAAAAATGTAAAATTAAGGTCCTCTAAGCATCTTTGTTTTCTAAATGTCTTCAAACTTCAACCTCATAATTATTAGAAAAAGTAATCTCATGTTTAAATTATGAAAACTTTATGTAACTGTTCACGCGAAAGCGTGACGTCACCTCAAGGAATGCCCCGCGCCCGTGCGTTCCGCCGCCGCTGTCCTGCAGCTGTCAAACGACAAGCAGGCGGCTGAAGAGCAGCGCAACCAGTCACCCTTTTAGAGTCGAAGCTAGCGGATGTATACCGCTACGCTTCCGCGTCGCGACCGCATGGCAACCGCCATTATCAACCCCCCAGTCACCGCGACTGACTTCGCCGCGAGTGACTGAACTGCGTAAACCAGTGCACAAACCATAAGACAATACAAACATTATAACTACAAGTGAACAGTTCTTCAGCCCCTTCAGCACGACGTCCACAGCAGGACGCCTCCACCGAGGACTCACGGTCACCAGCCCCCATTAGATCTAGAGCCTCCCGACATCCCCCACGGAAACCAGGTACTTACAAAACCTATCCTAACACCCTCTTCCACAATCGTATAGTTGCAGGAAACTGCTTAACTAGTAACATAGCAACGGTGTATTGACTGTCACTTGCAAATAAAACTCTGCAAAGAACCCACGATGTTTTTCTAATCTAATAATAATATAAATGCGCATGTTTGGTGAGTTAATATGTGAGTGTGTACGTTTGTTGTTACTTCACACTGAAAAGGCTAAACGGAACAAATTTGTATGACGAGATAATTTACACCCAGACAATTATGTCTACGTTTGCTCATATTTTACTACGATCTCCGTCACCGCGATCATATTACTACGTACGTACAAAGTCATGGGCATAACTAGTACTATTCACAATGAATAATATTAATGTATAACAATGTACTATCCAGCTCCCGGCGACTTAAAAGTTTATACACAAAAATGGCTAATCCTTTCCAGAGATGACGTAGAATATAATTAAAGTACGTAATATTAGTAGAGTTTTAATCAAGCCACGTTATTGTTTAGTGCCGATGGTATCTGAATAGAGCAGCTTAAGCAGATAAGGGTTAAGTGAGACCTTTAATGAATCGGACTGTTCATATTTTTTGAAGCACCTATGCCTGCTGAGGAGAACCAAACATTGCAATAAAATAAAACAATTCTATAGAGAAAATAACCATTTAAAATTGCTTAGCTTTATTTCGCACAGCGGGTGTTAGAGCTTAATAACTTTGCAAAATAATCTCAATTATATGCTTTCAAGACAAGCTTTTGATTGTGATTCTCCCACCTACGCGGGCTACGATCCACTACGAGCGGTGCCGGCAGCCCGCGGCGCGACAATGGGAAACTGTTGGCACAATCTCGGATAATAACTTTAATTGTACGCCGCTGCTCCTATTTCAGAGCTTCTGGGAGAATATGAATTATAAAAAGGGCCATTTGTGATATTCGGATTTATTGAAATTTAATTTGGTTAGATATTTAATTAGACTATTAGAAGCAAAGCTTTGCATGGCAGTGATGTTCCTACTTAATTTATGTATCATGTTTACTGTACGTATAATTTTTTTTTGAATATACAAGGTTTAAACTGCTGTGATAAGTGTGTCTAAAGATTACATTAATGTATTAA
The DNA here is from genome assembly GCA_917880725.1 of Selenia dentaria. NCBI lineage: Eukaryota > Metazoa > Arthropoda > Insecta > Lepidoptera > Geometridae > Selenia > Selenia dentaria. The sequence continues at coordinate 36,184,724 of OU862883.1, forward strand.
TTATCATTATTATCAACATCATAGGATGTTCACTATGGAACATATGCCTCCTCCATAATTTCCAAAAGGACCGGTTGGAAGTGGCATACATCCAACATCTTCCCGCTACCTTTATCAAGTCGTCTTGTCGGTGGATCATCTAAACTGTGGATGCCCGTTTGTAATTTCTACTCTACTGTGCTAAGACGGTGACTTTCATTCTTCTACGGATCTCCTTATTTCTAAATCGATCACATAGAGAAACCCCGAGCATAGCCTTCTCCATAGATCTCCATTTATTTATTAATTCACATTTAAATAGTTTCACATCTTATGTCTCCTGCTTATAAATACTACTCGTAGTACGCAGCATATCTACACTAACATGTAGCTACACGTCGCGTCGTACAAACAAGTTAATTAGTTACCAAGTTAAATTAGTTAACTCAAGTAACATAGTGATTGATCGATCATCCTTGGCTGATTACGTCTGGGAAAATAGTCAATCAAGTTGCGCTCATTAAACTAGTCCCTCCTATATACGTAAGTGGTATATAGTATTTGGTAATCAATTTTGTAGGCAAATAGTTAGAGATACGAGTACATAAGTCAGTTTTGATCAAGTTTTACAAAATAACTTCTTACTCAAGCAGGTATAATATTATACAAAATAGAACTGCCCAATACTTTGAAACATCCGACCACTACATGCACTCAAATTTGAGTGAACCGTCCAGTATGTGCATATTTCCCGCTGTTGGGGTCCTACTAATGCCTACATCCGGTGCATTTTAAATTTCCTGCAGGCCACAGTGAAATCAGGGGCTACTTTGAAAACCAGATATTCGTTACACGTGCACAATATGCGCATATTTTGTAGTTTTGAATGTTTTAACAGACGGGATTCATGCGGATTACCTTATGAACGTAATAGCTGATTATTTAGCTACTACGTTCTCATTGCCGACACACAAGCCTTGCCCTCACAGCTAGGAGTAACGGCCATGATTCATCACGCGGGCACAGTGTGGATAACGCTGTGGCCAGCTTTACTGTCGGAGTTTTAAAGAACACTTATAATATGTATTCAATGTTTCAATACAATGCATACATTTCTATTATATAAAAACTCCATATAAAAATAAATATTTTATAGTCCCCGTGTTATATACTTTCTACTGAATACCATCATTCTTTTAAACCACAGAATCTTTCCTTGAATTTTCGTTTTACCATCTCATTTCTTAGTCAGAATTTACGTTGTATGTCCTTTTCGTCAATTTTTTTTCCCGAAGCGATGTTAAGTTAACTAGATAATTGCCCTTTGTTATTTATTGGTCTCTGCACAATATTTTACTTCATTACGAACTCGCGAGTCAGTGCAATCAATTGTCTTCATTAGAGGCATGTTTGTATTCATTAAATAATTCGTACAACGACAACGCCCTTGTGTTATTAAATAAGCTTAGTTTTAACGTACGTAAAGGAGTGTTTACTTAATTTATAAATTCATCATTGTATTATGTACCCTTCTATTACCTATTTGGTACGATGTGAATAACAATGTCAAGACTTTTTGTTACAGAACTTTGAATAACTTTTACAGGTTTACGTTGCAAACTAAGCAAACGCGGTGGTCGCGTAGACGGATGTCGATACTCACACTAACTACACTGTAATTGTGTAGAGAATATGTGCACTGCTGTTTTAAACTGCTTAACGAAACCAAACTTCCCATTTTAAAAGGTTTTTTTCCTCCAACAGAATACGAACCCGCATCTTCTGACTAACTGTGTAAGATATGTGGCTATGACCGTTATGCCACCAAGGTATCAGTCCAAAAGTAGAATATATCGCTGTACTTCTTTTATCATATTAGAAGAGAACACCAACAATCGTGGCTTGAAAAGCTATAAAGTGATTATTATCGGTTATCATAATTATATGTATTACGTTTAGGGCTTCGTTCGCTCGCCACACATGCACGACGAAAAGTTCGTTGGCGAATCGTCCGCAGTGGCAATATTATGACGTAGGAACATTTACAAATAAAACTTGCAGTTGAGCAATTCCGTGGAGAAACAACTGAAAATGAAATGAAAATGAAATCGTTTATTCTGTATAGGCCTACGGGGGCACTTACAAATTGTCATATAACAATTCTTAAATCGACAACCAGATCGGAACGCAACTACTACTGAGAAGATCCGGCAAGAAACTCAGTGGGTTTGTCTTTTTAATTTTTTTTTGTATCGCCAATTTCTTAATGTATATAACTAATGTTCGTTTATTTATAGTTCCAGAGTGTTGCCTTACAAAAGAGACCATGATAATGGTATCAGTACAGTAGGGCAAGACACGCTACACTTTGACATGGTAATACATGAGTAGGTAGATCCTGGAGTGATCCGTGGGAGATTCCACAATGGTTATCAACGCACACAATCAACATGAGCCTGGCTGAGCACTAATGTATGTACGCTACACGCTGAACAGTGCATGCAGTAAACCAGCGTCGAGTGTAGTAAGGGGCACGGCTTAAGGGGCTTTAGCTTATTGACATGAGGTTTAGTGTAGAGCAGAGGTGTTGGAACAAATATTTGTTTATGTTTAAGTGAGCGGTTATTTGTTATATTTTGTGTGTGGTTTAATTCTGACTTGTGCAAATTTACCCGTCTCAGTATGTTCGTTTACAAAGATGTGGTTTTAACTTGAATAAATAATAATGAGTAAATAGTTTTTGAGTACTTATTATTTGAGCAACATTTTAGTCGTTATACATATCTATATATCTGCTTCAAAGTCTCGTCCTCATATTCATTAACGTTAGTTACCCCTTTACAACACCAAGGTGACATCTATTGAATAGCTTAACTAGCTTTATGTAAATTTAATAAGCTCTCTAAACAAATAAATTGCGAAGTTACCTAGGTCTCGCTAAGCAGGCTTTAAAAATCTTTTAATAAAAATGTAAGCATGTCAATAGAATCGAGGTACAACTAAAATAAGCAAACCATCAGAAGGCTAAAACAAATATTGTCCAAACTAGTATTATTTAAACCAATGAAAATATACTTTTCATAAAATATATATATATACAAATTTTATCAGAGCGGGAGCGTAATGAATCGGAGCTGCATTGTATAACACTCTGAAATATAACTTAGCCCCATGGAGCTTATAAATTAGTTATTTTTTATTTATCAACTTCTTTTTAAGTATTCAAGTACCTCCTTCTTTTTGGAAGTCGGTAGAGACTAAGCTTATGTATTAAAACATTATTTAGAAAACAAATATGCGAGAAGAACTCCATTTGCAGCAAGTCTACATATCCCACCCGTGTAAACTACTATTGAATATTGTAATAAAAATAATACATTGTACAAAATAATTGGCATCGACTTTCTTGTCGGAGCTTGTCGGTACTGGCTCTATCTATTTATTTTTGAAAGCGACAATAGTCTTTAAAGATACATTAATAAAATCTAATTCTTATGTAAAACCTCCAGGCAGACGTAGATAGTATAGGGAAAGAATAATATGGCAAAATTATAATATGTTGTTTATCACACGCATAAATACGTGGGGCATATTATCCTTATTAACTGTGAGAACCGAAAGGTCACGTTGATTGATTGCCAGGTTCCATCAATATCGATATAAATGAAATACAACATCTATAGTAAACATGATACAGCATAACATGCCGTACTGGGGACAGAATAGATGCCATATTTAAAAAGTATCTAACGTATCGCGAGTCTGTATTTTTTCCGTTCAAAGCAATGACAAAGAAAACGACCAGTTAAATTCTAACAAAATACCTATATTCAATCACTTGGACACGGCAAAATAAACTTTCGTACATGGACATTAAGCTGAAATTTGAACATGGTAACACGAATTCAATCACGCTTTACTGCCAACGTAACATTATAACAAATTGTTTATTCGGGACATGACGGGATACTCATTTCTCGGGAGTATATGGTAGCACCATGTTCTACAAGTATAGCTTTAGTCACGATTAACATATCAACGTAATGCAATCGAACACATTATAATTATTCACTTTGTAAATCGTTGCGTAGGAATACCTACTTAATTTACTAGACTTTACGATATTGAAGATAAGGTTATATAACACTCACAGAACAGCCAACTAAAGTCCCAACTAAAGAGACCGTCTGTCTTAAATTATTACGTAATTAGCTAAACTAACAACATCTTATAGTAACCATATCTATATAAAAATCTTTTATGTTTTAAATAAAATGGGTAGACTCGGGTTATTAACCAAAGCCTCCAGTCAAGCTGTCAGCGTAATACTATAAACTTGAATATTATAAACGCGAAAGTTTGTAAGTACGGATGTGTGGATCTTTGTTACTCTTTCACGCTTAAACGGTGGAGGCAATTTTGATTAAATTTGGTATGGAGGTAGATGAGGCGCTGAATTAACATATAGGATACTTTTCATCACTATCATCATCCATCACCACGCAGGTAAAAAGCGTAACATCCTTGGGCACAGCATGGACAAAATAATAAGATCTCCACATACGTCAATATCATAATGATAACAGTTCTGTCAAATTTTGTGTCAGTTTCTGTTAGCTTAGACAAAACCCAAGTCAATTTGACAGTTCGATACTCTAGACGTGCTCGGCGACCGTCAAGGGTGATGAAATGTAATGATAGTTTTTTCCATAGTGATTAATTTTATATTTGTATGTACGTAAGTCTTGTATTTTAATATTAATGTTTACTGATTGATATACAAAGTATTTAAATTAACTCATATAATATGTATAGCAATTGCGTTTGACCGTGTACATACTTTATGACATGTTGGTATCTCTATACCTCTGTAGATATGGCCTTGGAGAAGATAATAAGCTACTCAAAATACTAATCCTGTGCAGACGTACTCGCGGGTACCAGCTAGTTATTAATATTTACCCAAATCTTTATTCACATATTCTTAGATTCGCATTTCTGATTTTTCGTGCTTTAGATACCTGATATTTATTCTATACCTCTTCATCGCCGTGCCAAATAAATTGAGAACGCCGATAAGAAAAGCGAAGGAAATCTTCAAAAGAATCCACTTTAGAGATCGGATCGTGCTGGAGCGAGCCTTCACCTTCCTTGTGTTAGCGCCGACTGAATTGTTTTTCATTTCATTCAGTTCACGTTCCGACTTTATTTGTAGAATTGAGTTGCATATTAGTGAAGCTGAAACCTATGGTATATTTTGGAACGCGGCGGTAGAGTCTTTAAAGTACATTATAATGAAAAATTGACGTTCATAAGTGCGTCTTTGATGCCTAAATTTAATAAATGGTTTTGATTTTGACTATTGACTCTATGTAGGTAACCGCCACACAAATATAGGCCGTGCTGTCAGTCTCGAAATTTACTCATAGAAGAAGCACGTATTTAATCTAGCACAAAATAAACTTTAATTTATTTTGTGAAAATTCTGCAATAGAACCATTTATGCATGTATAGGTACTAGGGAAGGGGGGACATAGACTGCACCTACAGGATTAGAACTTGCGAATTCTCCAAGTTACCTACCAGCGCCGATGTTCTACTTAGCCAACTCAGCCATCGGGACTCTAGGCCATGCGTCGAAATCCTCTTTCTAATTTTTTTTCTTTTATGTTAATGGAACGAAAAGTTATATTGGGTATAAATAAAGAAAAGTTATTTTTTTATAATTCAGACAATTGGTTAAATCATTCTAAGAACACTTTACTATTAATATATACGGTGAGAGTCTATCGGTATCATTTGTCTCTTTCTACGACACCGATGTGGAAGGAGAATGGAATAATTCAATTCCACAACGGGAAAAAAGGACAACATGACAGATAAAAATGTCACGGTAGAAATAAGTGTCACTCTGATTAGAAATTAATGTCTTTCAAATAACCAAGATTTTTTTTTTATTATAATATATTCCTTTATATTTATTTTATAAATGTATGAATTTTTATTATTATTATTTTTATTATAAATGATATGATATTTTTGTTTTGAATTATGTTCTTATTTATGTTGTGTTTGTGTGTTTTAGAGTAATCACTGGAGTGGAACAGTTTGTTTGATTCTCTCTTCTAATCACCGACCATATTCTAAAACTTTACTTTAGTTTCTCCTACAGTTTTTGAAACTATCATGTAACGGATACTGGCAAAGTTGCGACACTCAAACAAGTCGCAGGGGCCATACACAAAGAATCTAATTTAACCAAGATAAACATACATAATCAGTAAACTCGTCTGTAATCCTGCTTAGAAGGGACAGAGCAACAAACATTTTTTTAGAGAACTAATTAAATCCTCGGATGGGATTCGAACGTGCGTCTTCCAACAATCTGTATCAGACGCCATGACCGCTAGGCCACCGAGGTGATACGTCTGAACATCGACTTCAACTCTCTAGTTTATTTTAACCATCACGCCAATAAAAATAACACATCGTGTTATGATGATTTTAGTGAGGAGCACAGGTAGTGATACTCGAAACTTCACCTTTTATCTGTGGGTGCCACTGTAACTGTCACAGGCAGCCGTAGCGCTTACCATCAGGTACACGACTCGCATATCGTCATTTGATGGTAAAAATAAGCTTAAGCCCGCAATATAAAAGGTTTCGTAAAAGGGTTCGCAGTTCCTTCACATTTATTACCCAGAAATAAAATATCGAAGGCTGCAATAAAACACAAGGATATAGGAAACCAGTAAAAACGTAAAAACGTTCTGTACCGGAGTTTGGTATGGACCATAAATTGTTAGTGGTTCAGAGACTATCTCGGGCCGGAGGTGCTACGTGCTACTTGCTACGTGCTACGTGTTACTTGCTACGTGCTACGTGTTACTTGCTACGTGCTACGTATGGCGTTTGTAGAATTTAACGTTCGCATGTGAGTAGGTACAAACGGGAGCAAGTCACACGTCCCGATGAAGATGCAACATCCGTAGAAAAGGCTTTTGAATCAGGCGAACTACTTCGTACTGATCCGGCCAGTGCCAATTCATACACTCAAATAAACGATAACCTTTTATTTTTACAACCTCCGTTTATCAATGTATTCGAAACATTTTTATATATAACATTCATTTTCCCAGTATCTTTCCCCTAATATATTTTCGTACGAGCTTGTTATCAGGGAGTTAGTAACATCCGAACAAAGCCAAACAAGATCTTATCGATGGCACAAAGAGAACCGATGTTACGGCAACGATATTGGGACCCTCCAGCCAGATAACGAGCCTTGTGTTACAGCCAAATTTGCTGAGGTTTTGTGTTTGACCGTGACATTTGATATTTAATACTGTTGACCCAGATATTGTCGAGCATAACAAATAGTTACTTCACATTTTAGAAAGGAGGCTTCCGTCCACGTATATAGGCTATGATGTGTCACATCACCAATTACTAGAAGTCGTGGGTTGAAATTTCACTAACTCATTTTTTCTGACTAATGCAGTTCACAGTGGAACTAGCACTAATGACTTTTTGAATTCTTTAAAAAAAACTATAATATTATTTAAGTTAAACGATAAATTAGAACAATTGAATTCATTCCTGATGACCAGTTACGTAGATCAACCAGAGAAACGCAGGCATTATCCGACCTCCAAACCGGCACTCCTCTTCGACGCGGTTCCCAATATTCAACCTATCTGTGGTTTTAACCCGTAAAGCTGCCTTGGCATACCTGTACCATACCAGACCAGAGGCATGTTTCTGACATCATTTCTATACATTTAAGTCAAACCATAAAAAAATGCACCTACCAATACGTTGAATATTGGGATGGAAAGTTTTTTGACTAAACGCGGTGCGGTTATAACGCCTTAACTTTAGGTCATTTAATAATGCCTCAAAAATTATTGTGTACGTTTAGTCTCTGGTATATGACATATATTTATTCAAAAATTCTTCGTTTAAATTGTTTTTTAGCGTTGTGTAATGTCTTATTTGTATTATTTGAATAAGCACTCGACAGGATATGGTCATTTTAGTTTTTTGGAAATGGAATCTGGTGGTTTATTACCATCATATTGGAATGTTTGACAGATCATTATATCCTATGCCTATATCATTATATCTCATGCTGCAGGACAATCCTAAGAATCTTACTTCAATAAAAGTTGAAGCGGTTATTCTATTACCTGAAGGTATATACGGGAGCACTTCTAACAAATAAACGTACTAAAACAACTTTGTATATCTGTTTGTTCCGCCTAATCTCTGAAACGGCTAGACCCGTTATAACGGGACTTATAATGAGTCATTATTATCATTATCATTTTAGTCGTAGGACTTCCACTACTGAACATAGGCCTCCCTATAAAATTCCAAAAGGGCCGGTTGGAAGCGGCCTGCATCCAACGTCGTCCTACTACCTTTATCAGATCGTCAGTCCACCTTGTCAATGGCCGACCTACGCTGCGCTTGCCGGTCCGTGGTGTCCGCTCTATAACCTTTCGGCCCCATCGGCCATCTGTTCTGCGTGCTATGTGCCCTGCCCACTGCCTTCTTATTTATATAAGGAGTAACTAGGTCTAAATTTATCTTATAAAAACAAATTGGGTTTCGTGCAATGAAATAAAACCCACAATCATGCGGGGCGATGCGAGTAAAACCGTGGATATTTCAGTTAGTATATACAATGAAATATAACTCTAATCTGACAGTCGAATGAAAATGCATTAAATTAGATGAGGACTTGATGTTGATAGTGTTTGCTGTAACGGTGTAACGCTGTTACGATATTTCCCTTTTCGTTCTTAAAACATGTGCCTAAGTGAGAAACAAACAAACTTGTACAGCAGTTCTCTATATTGGCAAGCCGTCCACCCTCGCCACGAAACGCGCCTTCAAACTTGATCCATCGACTTTACAAGGCTTCTTTCAATCGCTCATTTCTTTATTTACGGTTTCTGTAAATGAAAGCAAGTTTTGTAAGTATTGTTGTCTGTTTCGGATAATTTACACTAATGTTTTACCTATTCATAGTGATTATTTGTCTAATATTGAGTAATATGAATATTGAATGGAACAGGGTTGTACCTTGTGGATTCAACGGTCTTTTTAGGAATTACTATAGACGCTAAATTGCAACGGGGTCCCCGCATAAAAAAAAGACTAGTAGACTCAGTTCAGCGGCTTATGATGTTAAAAAATAAACTATTAACTGATGTGGACAAAGCTGAAATAGTTTATTTTAGTTATTTCTATAGCGTTATGACTTATGGCATACTACTCTGGGGATGTTCTGCAGATCTAAATTATATTTAAATATTGCAAAAAAGGGCTATACGAGCTATATACAGGTTAGCTCCCAGAGTTTCCCTTAGACAGAAGTTTATAGATGTAAACATTCCAACTGTTGTCTCTCAGTTTATCTATGAAAATCTATCAAGATAAACATGAATAGTTTTGAAAAAAGGATTGATATTCATTCCATCAACACGCGGAATAGGTACAAGCTATCCGTACATGTAACGCGTCTCCACAGAATAAGTAAGTCATTTCACAATATTTTATGGGACAATGTATACGATTCTATAATAAATTTCCCAATGTTATCCAAGATTTGCCTATTAATAAGTTTAAAATTACTATTAAAACTGAACTCTGCTACTCGTGTACTAAGATGTCAAAGTGTAGCGTGTCTTGTCCTACTGATACCATTATTATGGTTTCTTTTATAATGCAACTCATGTTCATGCTACGTTAGTGTATTTTGAACGGCAATTCTAGCCCCTAAGAAAATAATCACTCCAGGACATAATAGTTTTAGGGTTCCGTACCCAACGAGATCTATTACTAAGACTTCGCTGTCCGTCTGTCCGTCTGTCACCAAGCTGTATCTAATGAATCGTGATAGATAGACAGTTGAAATTTTTACAAATGATGTATTTCTGGTGCCGCTATAACAACAAATATAAAAAAACCGGTGAAGTGCGAGTCAGATGATAATTATAGAAAATAGTACGGAACCCTTCGTGCGCGAGTCCGATTCGCACTTGGCAGGTTTTTTTTAATCTTTCATCAGAAGCAATTTGCAAGCGATATTTATGCGTAAGAAATATCGCTGGTGTACTGCTTCTGATTGTTGTCCAGAAGTCTGTAACTGTGGGGGCATATATCTAGAGGCTTATCATTCAGTTTTTAACAAATGTTGAACAGGGAAAATAAGGTTAGCACATAAACTATAAAAATATGAATATATCTCATTTTCGGGTAGCTTTCCATAAATAATTACAAATCGTGCGAAAACGATGTGTGACAAAATGTAAACAGCGAAATTTTATTAACGTTGCGCTCAGGTCGACCGGGAAGATCCGGTCTGAACATTAACATTCTCCAGTAAGAACGTTACAAATAACAATGTTTAACTACACCTTCTTTTGTAACCAATTTCCATTCTGCGCCACGCGTAGGTGTTCGAGAGGTTACATATTCGGCCTTAAGAATATTACCGTATTTTGGTAATTATTTAATACATTTTTTACCGTTGATAGACTAGTGTTTGTCCACTATCTTACTTGATGTTCAGTAATGATGCAGTCGAAGGTGTGATATGATTCTACCAAGAATAGCAACTGGCTCTCAGAAACAACTATCACAACCCACTGCTAAGTGTCTAGCGACAGATTTTCAAACTCGAGGGTGGTAGCTAGCCAGGCGGATATCAGAAGTGCTCTACCAATATTCTGTGGGTTCCATCACGATGTTACTTTCACCGAATGCCCAAGCCCGAGGTTGGGGTTGACCCCGTGGCCACCCATTTACGGGCCATTACGGACCATACCCATTGGTTGCCATCGCCTCAAAAATCTTTTCTAGTTTGTAGTATGCATCGCTTTAACATACAAAAGCCGAATTAAAATGCAATTTAAAATATTTCAATTGAAACACTGTTTTAAACTATCACGGTTGTTCTCTAAAGTTATATGATTATTAACGGGATATTTACCGTGGTAAGGTTGTGGAATGAGCTCCCGATATTTCGGCGCAGTTACATGCACCATGTTCACGGGAAGACTGAAGAATGCGGGTGGTTGGCCACTATACTTTTTGACCAACCACCCGCATTCTTCAGTCTTCCCGTGAACATGGTGCATGTAACTGCGCCGAAATATCGGGAGCTCATTCCACAACCTTACCACGATAAATATCCCGTTAATAATCATATAATTTCAATTGAATCTGTTAGAAACATTTTTAATTGAGAACTATTTCCGCACATCACATTTACTCCTGTTAAAGGTATATTGTTTACTACCATTAGAGTTTCTATGCATCATTTCACAATTAGCAGTTTACAATCATCTTCTGTATATAGACAATGAAATAGTAGAAAATATATACAGACTATTTGACTTTTATCTATTATTATATATTAAACGATTGGGAAAATGGGGGCATTCCCCCATTTTCCCAATCGTTTAATATAGGAAAGGCGGCAAACAAATAACGGTTTGATTGCAGACACGGCACTTGTGATATCGTTTTGAACTTAAACTAAATAAGATACAGTCTGTGTACCTTTCGAACGAAACAAGCATTCCTCAAGGAAACGTCGAGTTTCTGAGGAGTTTGAGACAAGCCGACAAGAAGTGATACAGAGTTTCGCTTTGAAATTATAGACGTTTTGAGTTACTCTATGTAGATACGTATAAAGTTTAATTGATTATTGAAAGCACGAAAGCCATTTCTAAATATAGAAGGAGAAATACAGCGGCATGTCACTACATCATCATTATTGATGAAGCTAAGTATTATATGAAGGTAAATATCCCGTTAATAATCATATAACTTTAAGCTAAGTATTGTGTGGGTTCTTCACTGTGAAATCATATTAAATACTTTTAATCTCTTATCAGCAGCAGATAACAAATCTATGTCATGTAATAGGGGTCGACCCACGGCTTTTGTCATATTTATTGAATCTAAACTTAACTTAAAAAAAAAACTAAATCTTAGAGGCCAGGATTGTGCGGCTACGGATAGGAAAAAGAAAGAATTGATGCCATTGTCTGGTTCCAGATTATACGATAGTTACATTAGTCGATCTGTGGTCGATGTTATGTATTGGTTTACTATGATTTGTGTGCGTGCAACACATCACGAGTGAATGGAAATGGTAAGCTTACAAGGTGCTCCACTTTATTTCTGGCTGGAGCGATTCACTTCTTCGTCACGCGTGTATGGCATATTAATAAACTCAGCATCCAGTAATATTTAGATTTTAGCGGCATATACACATGAAAACAGATAAACATACAAACTGACATACTTACACCAGAATGAGACCATAACCCTTTCGTGACCGGCTAAACCGAGCGTGCGTTTAACTTTGAAAAATTCTAACAGCACGTCAAATAACTTTTTCGGAAACGGGACGCTCTCGCACGATAGTGCGGTGTCTAGGCATTTGAATATAAACACACATCGCGACCTGTGTGAACTTTTATACGAGAAGGATCTTTTCGAAGATGGCGGCTCACCTGGTCGATAGACGCGGTCGAAGTAAGTTATATTTTTTATTAGTTTAAGCGTTTTCTGTCGTTGTTTTTTGTTTATTTTGTTTTGCTAATCGCGTACTGTACGTTATTGTATAAATTTAGTAAAAACGTTCGACGTTTTGTACAACACGTGAGCGACAATTCATGAGCGCACGATAGTAACTTGTCGTCCACTAATCGACTATCTGATTTGTACCTACATACTAAAGAAAACTTTCATTAGTGTGATTTATGATTTGAACTCATGCGCAATTTTTGCGCTAATTGTTTTCAGAATTAAAACTGAACTCAGACTTAGCACTACGGTAATTAAATGATAGTGATGATTCTGAAATTGAGGGGTTGGGCGATGACGAGCTAGATCTTACCTTTCAACCACGAACAGTCCGCACCTTGAGCCCCATTATTCAACCAATTGAACAGGTTAACCAGTCTGAACAATTGAACCGGTCGAACCAGTTGAACCAGTCAAAGCAAGTTACTGTCACCAGCTACTCCGGTCCAACACAATCTGAAGTCCGTCAAAAACGCAAGGCGTCCAGAAAAATCATAACCAGTCAGGTTCCCCCAATCCCCGGGATACAGGTATTAATCAAAGTTCTACTTCAACCAGGAGATCATCGAATATCTATAGAGCTGTTCCTCAAAGAAGGCTGCAGAAGAATATCCTCTTCAACCGACTAGAACATAACTATCCGGAACCTATCCCAGTATCACTAATTGAACCGCTCTTGAATACTTTCAAGACTATTACCAGATGTTTTTTTTTTGAAGGAATAGCATATTGCATCAACACTTATCACCTAAGCTAAGGTCTCGTGGTTCAGTTTTAAACACCACTGCGATTGAAATAAAAAAAAAGTTGATGGGTATTAGTTATGGGTAGTGGAGACAATAAATGCAACTGAAATTGTTAGCAGATAAAATGCCACGAGATCGTTTTAAAACCATGTGTTCCACTCTACATGTGTTCCTCAATGAAACACCCCCAGACAACACCAATGCTGTGTGGAAGGTCCAGCCTGTAATAGATCAGGTAAAAATGCTTGTTACAATAATTATGACAGAACTCCCGAATACTATTCAATCGACGAACAAATGATACCACTCTGTGGTGTGTGTCCGAGAGGATTACGTCAAGTAATTAAGTCAAAACCTAGACCCCAAGGCTTGAAAGCTTTCATAGCGGCTACAAGTGATGGTCTTATGATTGACTTCAAAGTTTGCCAAGGAGTTCGAACTATGTTTGAAGACAAGTCTCTAGGCATTGGAGCAGCTGAGATCTTAGACCTATCAAACACTATAATACCTCCAGGAATGCTGCGTATTATTTCGACCGTTATTTTACATCGGTCTCTTTGTTGGGGCGTTTGAATGAAATAGGTCTACATGGTTTAGGCACTGTGATGGCGAATCGCATTCCCGACAGGGATTTTTACCATGTATTGTATTTGTTGTGAGCTCTCGATATTTCGGCACAGTTGCATGCGCCGTGTTCACGAGTAAACTGAAGTATCTGCGGGTAGGTATTGTTACGAGCAGACGAAACGGTCTACCCTCTTCCTTTCACGTTTCTCACACAACAGTCACTTGGAACTCGATCTGGGTCTTGACACACACAACTCACAAAACTTAGAAGTTTTTTTTTATTTTACTAAGATTTATGTATTTTTTCTTATAATAATATATCCTATTAAACTGATTATAAGACTTCATTAATTAAGAGATTTCATTAACTTATAAATAAATGATAATGACAACACATTAATTACTTTTTATTTTTCCATAAAATATATTTTTTGTCTAAATGTAATTTGTATCAGATAGACGAATAGAAGCCGACAACGCACGTTAGTGCGATGCCATTTACCGCTAGGGGGCAGGGGGGTGGATTTTTAAAAATATTTTTCTGAGCATTCTTGATTTAAGTATAAGTCACTTCTAAACTCGAATGAATAATTTTTTTTAAATATGGCTTCAGGCCTGAAAGGGTTAAGAAGAAATATACAATCAAAAGTTTAAAAAGAATATCAAAATGCAACACTGCCGAGAACATTCAATCCCATCAAGGGCACACAGAAAAACCCTCTCCCGATAATTTAATCGACCGCTTTGTAACCACGGCTTTATTAGAACGTTAACGACTGAGTCAGTTAACGGAATATTCTAGAATATAAAATATAACCGAGTCGGAGTTTTGGGCGGGAAACCGCCGCATAAAACAGTATTTCCATATTTCACACCCCTAATTTTGCGGCGGCTTTTCGTACATACATAACCAAAATTTAATTAAACATAGCAACGGTTTGTATCTTTATAAATACAAAACGTGCAAGAGAAAAGACACGCTAAGGAAGTGTTATACAAAATAATGTTAAAGTACATTTTCTGTCAACACTTACTATACAGTATTATAGCAATAGCTCCCTGTATACTTTAGCTTCTTTTGAGACTTTCTCGATACAAACGTATTCGCCGATTTCCTCTCTGGGTATTGAACTAGTGTCAATATATCTTTGCGTTGCTTTATGATTGGCCACTATACGTATGGTTCACATGTTTAAAATCCAATCCAAAATCTATCTGGTAGAATATAGTCAGAAACCAGACAGTTTCTAACATTTTCCAGCATGGGGTGTGTTGCAAATCACATCGTAGTTTAATTTATCAATTTGTTCAAGAATTAAATTATTTTGCAAATTATAACATATAATACAATAATACAATAAATCCTTAAATGGACAAGTGAGCTTTCCTCCGGTAAATTCAACAGCTAGCGATTTAAAAGATCATTCAAAAATGAGTTTTTTATGCAACGTCGCTCCCGGCGTGCATTGCTGGTGCTCACGATCGGTGGAATCCAGAATATTACATTGCTTTCCTTAGAATTTTTCTCACTACATTTTACATTCTTGATAAAGGAAACAGTATTAGCTATAAACTATACCTGTATTTAGATTTAGCGGGTTTTTTATATCGTGGTAGGATACATCTTGAATGTTTAGAGGGAAAAGACGGTGGCGGTGAACAAACGGCCTAAGTACTTATGTCCCATTCGTTCTGAGAAAACAGGGCAATGAATCGGAAAATTAATAACGTTATGATGTTATGACAACAAACATAACTTCTCATCATCCGAGTGTACCCACAGACCACATAATGCTGCACGTCGCCTGCTGGACGGAACACCACTATACGAATGATTGCTACCAACATGCTGGTGTCCATTGAGATGGGGAACTTAGTAATAGTCTCCACGCTAGCGGTGTGTCTTTGATATTGTATATAGTGGTAAGAAGAATGCTACTCCCCATTCCTTGTTACTCTGCTGTCCGTTCCTTGATAATCTGCTACCCATGCCTCGGTATTATTGGTATATCAATACTAGTACTGCCCGTTTATTGGTAATATTATGCCGGTTGGTCAGTGATCTGAGATTGTTGATCCGAATCCTACCTCGAATACCACGGGTTTAAGCTTTCAATAAATATGACATCATGAGTAAATTCACAGCTTGGTTGCAGCTAAGTACGGTCCTGGAGTGCGATAGTAGTCGGCAATGTATGTATACCTACGGCAGAGTGAAAAAACACATAAATGTGTTTCCCTCTTTCTTCAGTGTTTCCTAATTAATATAGATAATATTACCGCAGTTGCACCTTCCACTCAAGTGCGGTTTTATTCAAATCGAGTCAAGTCACAGTTATTACATTAATAAGTCTGCATAAAGTCACGTTCTAGGTACCTATATGGATTACCAAAACTATCTAAGGCGATTGATGACGAAAACAAAAAACAATTGCGCGCTATTTCTACACTTTGCCTATACTCGTGCACCGTTACGAACAAAACCCGAAGAGTCGGCACTCGCCCTTTTTGGCCCATAGTTTTTTAGAAAACATACGACAAAGGAATTACAATGTGTGTGGCTAACAATGCACCCTTTTATTACACATCAAAACACGAGTAAGGAAGAATCTGGGAATCTTGAAAATACTTGTGAAGCATTTAGAATGACTTGTCTACTTTACGAACGTCATTAGATGTGAACGAAGGCTGTATTGCAATTTTCTATAATTATGAATTGTACTATCTCAAAATGCCACGTATAAGTTCCACGATATGTTATTAATTAAATCGTTGAAGTTCACAAACTCAGTCTTACCATTTGTTAGTACAAATATAAAACAAAGGATAACAAAGTAAAACAAATGGACATCCAGCGTTTAGGCAGTCCCCATTTTTGGGTGCCAACCAAACTGGAAAGTAAAAGTGCATTTCTATTTGAAAATGAACATATCCCGACATATCCCAACGCTAAATATGTCTCCCGGTCGGAGATGTCGGGGTGTCAATGTGACTACTATCCAAATATGTAGCATGTCATTTCCACGTCATTTCCTTTGAGTCGTTTTTGAAAATTTTTAATTTTAATACTACAATGGTAAGGATACAGACCGTCTACATATAGCCTAAACTTACAAATCAAATTTTAAAAAAATTCCTATAAAATAAATTTCATATTATCGCGCATTGCAACCAAGCTGACGACGTGGAAGTTTATGTTCATTTTTCTTTAAGAAATTCATTAGTCAGATCCCTTTCTTATTTATTTATTTATTTTATTTATTTATTTCAACTAGAACGGTTATGTACACCACTTACACTAATGATAAAACAAAACTAACTTAATACTCATTACAAAAATGTCAAAATACAAAACAAATGTCAATTAAAATATCAATGTCAGAATAATACAATAATTATACCATCGCTTCGCAGAGCGTCAAACATTCAGCTAAAATGTCGTTCATGGCATCATTAAAGACGTCACGCTCTCGATTGTTGTCTACAAGAGCATTGAGCGCGTTAAGGGATCGCGGTATCGGGGACACGGCGTGAGCGACTGTCCTACAGCTTGGAACCGCAAACAGTTTATGTTTTCTCGCCGAAAGATAGTTGCCGGGAACATAAAGTCGACACAACTGATCACTAAGATCTGGAGCGTCTATCTTGCCATGCAGAACTTTGCACATTATGGCTAGCTGATCATAAGATCTCCGGACTTTTAGCGAATTGTACCCCAGGCTGCCAAGCAGAAATCTAGTGGGGTACATGTAAGGGTAATAACCATACGTGCGCTTAAATAAGTACCTGAGAAATGCCTTTTGAACTTTCTCCAACACAAGGGTATAGCTGTCCTCATGAGGATGCCATACACAAGCACTAGCCTCTAGCTTACTTCGCACCAAAGCATTATATAAAAGCTTAATCACGTCAATATTTTGAAAATCTCGAGAGTTCCGAAGCACAAAACCTAGCCGTCGGTACGACTCTTTGGCAATTGTAGTAATATGGTGGTTAAAAGTGAGCTTTCGATCAAAGGTAACACCCAGATCTTTTATTAATGTTGCCCGTGCGATAACATTTTGACCCAACTTGTAATGAAATTCTATTGGGTTCTGTTTTCGACCGAAAGTCATTTGGTAACACTTTGAGGGGTTGAAATCCATTCCATTTTCCACACTCCATCGATAGACCAGATCTATATCTCGCTGTAACGTCAAGCAGTCCTCCACTGTTTTAATTTCCCGGAATAGTTTCAGATCATCAGCATATAAGAGACATTTCGAGTGCTTGACGACCGTGGGAAGGTCGTTAATCATGAGTACAAACAACAGAGGTCCCAAAATTGATCCTTGACTTACTCCGGAACGCGTGTGATAGGGTCGAGACTCATAAAGACCGAGACGAACATATTGCTGGCGGTCGCGAAGGTAGTCGGCGATAAAACGCAGAAGGCCTGGAGCAAAGCCCAAGGCGCTAAGTTTTGCCAGCAGTTTGTCGTTGTTGATCCTATCAAACGCTTTCTGAAAGTCAAAATAAAGGACATCTACTTGTACTCTACGATCGAGGTTGGTGGATATATAGTCTACAAGTGTCAAGAGGTTGGTATTTACCGATCTTTTACTTCTAAACCCGTGCTGCTCGTTACACAATAATGGATCAACTTGTTTATACAATTTTTTGTGTAATATTCGCTCAAAAACCTTTGCTACAGTCGATAATATAGCAATCGGGCGATATTCCTCAACCAACGTTTTATTCGAACTCTTTGGGATCGGGGTAACCCGTGAAAGCTTCCATTGAGGTGGATAGATTCCATTTTTTAATGAAAGGTTAAATAAATGACACAACGGATAAATCAAGAATGCCTTTCCTTCCTTAAGAAACCAAGGAGGTATGCAATCAGGTCCAATAGAACTGCTGGAGTTGAGATTTTGGATCCCAGCAGCCACCTCCCAAGGTAATATCTTAGTTATATTTACATAGTTACCTGACGCAGACAGATCCCTATTCGAGGTACTTTCCGCATTTAATTCAGGCATCTCCGCTAAAAATATACTGGAAAAGAAGTCAGCAAAAGCTTCAGAAGCTTCTTTACCTTTCAAGTTGCTGCCTTTATAAAAAACAGTAGCTTCAAACCCACCCTTAGAGCGCAAGCTCGAAATGTGACGCCAGAACTCTCGAGGATTAGTTTTAACATTTTGCTCAATAGATATAACATACAAGTCATAAGCCTTTGAGACACGGATTTTCAGCTCAGCCCTTAAGTTGGAGAATAACTCGTAGGTTTCTCTAGACTTTGTACGCTTCCACCTGCGATGAAGCTCTAGTTTAAATTTGATGTCATCAATAATATCTTTTGTAAACCACACCGGATATCGCGATCCCCCACTACAGGTGCGATTCTTCTTAGGTATACATGCGTCAAAAATGTTGTAAAGAATAGTATAAAAGTTTTGTGTACTTAAACAAACATCCTTGATACTATAAAACTCATGCCACGAAACATCTGACAGCATACAAAACAGGATATTAAAATCACATTTTTTGAAATTCCAATCTTTTCTCGAATCTATATTACTGAGCTCCATACGGTCAGACTGACGGGAAGCGACGACCCTAATATTAACATCGAGCGGCGGGTGATGAGAATCTATATTAACGATGTTATCTGAAGCTCTTATGACAATCGCGTTAATTCCCGTGCACTTCCGTATCAGTACAACGTCTAACATTCTACTATTAACATTAGGTACAGTATTATTTTCATACAAATTACAAAATGTCATAAAATAGCAATAATAGTTATTCACATTCGAGGACGCACTGTATAAATTTAGGTCACCAAAAATTAAAACTATCCCTTTTAGGTCGTTAATAAAATTTTCCACTTTACAGAACCACTTTAGATAAATATCATCTGTTGCTTTAGGTTTTATGTAAACAACACATACATATACCTGTTGACCGCGCCAATCAAAACTCGACCATAAGTCCTCCCCGCTGTCAACGGTCTCAAACTCAATGTGGCGACGTAGCACGATAGGTGCACGAGCGGCAAGTAGTGCACCTCCACACGGCGTATTACGATCCCGTCGCAGTATACTCCAGTCACCGTTAACAACTTCAGAGTCCGCCACAGAATTATCCAGAAATGTCTCTGTGACAGCTACCAAGTTCTGTTCAATCAGTAAAAGGTTATTGCGCCAATCTTTCATTTTGCCTTTTAACCCACGTACGTTTTGGTAATAAACATGTAAATTGTGAATTCTATTGTCCTGTTGTTGCCCTTTTGGAGGGCCGCTCATGAAAGGGCCGAGAGCTAGTGGCAGGACCAGCCTTAGAGTCGCGGTTTGCATGCTTTGTTGGTGCTCTGTAATTGACCCATGCTTTGATGCGGGCGTTGACCGGCCACACCTCATTTGAGTAACACTTGTCGTAGCAGGCAGTTGGAACGCCTATTTTATATGACTTGTAGTCCCCCTTAGTCGTGAGTTCCTCCACAGAACAAGTAACGTTGGAGCATAGTCGTCGCAAATAATCACGTACTTCATCAACACCAGACGCCATGTTCCACAAGTGTATGTACTTCCGAACCTCCACAGCCCTTAACGATGTTACGGAGGGCCCTGCGGTACCAAACATTGAAGTGGGGCGTCGATTTTTCTTTTTCGTGGCCTGTGTCCATTCCTGAACGTCACTGGAGACGGATACTGAAATATTTTCAGTGCTATGTTCTGCGATATGAGAAGAATGTGATACCGCTGTCGGCTGAGAGTATGCGGTTGACTGCTTCAACTCGGTTTTTTTACTTTGCTGCACATCTGTGATTTTGACGGGAGGACGTTGTGGCTTTGTTTTCATGCTGTTCGTGTCGGCCACCGCTTGGTCCACTGGCTGAGTTTGCGCCTGGATAGCAGCTGCTGGGAGTGGTGAAGCACAAGTCATTGAAGGGCACTGAGGTTGGACAGTCACAGCCAACGCAGTCAGCTTAGGTACTGACTGAATCTGTGATTTGGTAGCATCACAACGCATAACATTACAGCTGCACTCACAGGTTTTCAGCTTATCTAGAAGCTCTTTAATCTGACACGTATAAGTCTCATTCCTGGACTCATAAGTTGCAATAACTGCTGCAGACTGTCTTAGTTTATTTTCGTACCCAGCTATCATAGTGACTGTTTGATTCAACGTAGACTCGTATTTCGCTAGAAGAGAGTTGGAATCCGTAAGCTGTTTTCTCATCTTGGCCATCTCGCTACGCAGTTCTCGAACCTCGTATGTGAAGCCTAGGGATCCATCTTCACCTGTTTCGTCCTCCGATTGAATACGTGATCCTTTCTGCCGAACAGTTACGTTTGCATCTCGGTGTTTTTTTGATGCTCCTACCGGGGTTAGGCTATTATCTCCGCCTTTTTTGGTAGCACAGCGACACTCAGGGCAAACCCACGTATTGATGGTTGCGCATGTCTGCTTTTTCTCTCCAGTGCAGAGAAGATGGTAACTCTTACTGCAGTCGATAACTGTGCACCGTAAATACTCTTCCTCTTCCACGATTATTTTGCTACAGCAGGCTGAGCAATTCATGTTGAATAATAACAGTAACAGTAGTGCAATTTTGTAGAAAAGAAAGTCACAAATCAGCGCAAAGTTCGCAAAAGTTTCAGGTAAAAAAAAAAAAAAAAAAAAAAAAAAAAAAAAAAAAACTGTCCAAAAAGACTATTACACTAGAACGGCTGGTGAGATTCGAACCAGGTATCGTATGTGCTGCGCGTAAACAACTAGCGCTTACCGCCGCTGAACCACAGCGATTAATGTTATAGAGGTCGAAAATTACAATCTGTTCAGTGATTCAACAAGTCGTGTATTATAATGAACAATCGGTTACTTAGTTATGAGTCCAAAGGTCAACCGATTTGAATTTTGACTGCGAAATTCAACGGCTACAGTTTATTTGTTTTTGGGAATATAACCGAATTTAATGAACACTTTTACACAAAATTTCACTAGTTTGCACTATATGATCCGAGGAGCACTGTTGTTTATATATCACGCCACATGTTTTGATTTTAGTGCTTCAACAGGGGTCCTGAATATAGCACTATAATTATCAAGCCAATTCGGTGTTTTTCACTAAGATAACACTTGACATACTATACTGCCATCCCCTGAACACATTTAAACTATTTTAATCTTTAACTGATTAAAAATATAAATTTAAAACAATTTTTAAAGAGGAGCTGTTGTTGACTACAATAGCGGTGGGGGGATTTCTTATCCAGACAGTTGCAAAGCATTTGGCCTCTACCGTTTCTGCTGTGTTTACTCGTGCTACTGTGGTTACTACTGACTCGCTGCATTTTTGTTGTCCTTTTTTTTTGAGGTGGGGAAATGCTGTCCACTTCACTTCCGCCGCAAGGGTGGCGGAAGGGAGTAGGCCCGGATTGATCTAAACCGGGCCTAAGCGCCTGCGAAGTGGTGACCTTGCTCACCAAGGGCCCTAGCCGTGTAGGGCCGTGCAAGCCGGCGAAGAGTCTTCGCCAGTGACCCCACTACGGCGGAGAGAGAGAAGTGCAAACTGTCTCCTCCGTGCCCCCGTTCGTCTGCGCCGGAGTGGATCAGATCGGACATCATTCTCTCTCACCCACTCCGCGGTCTCCTTCTACGTCAAGTTAACCACGCTCGGCAGCGAGAGATGTCCGCCGATTATCGCTGAGAGTGTGTGCCGCTGCGGGCCCCATGCAGCACACACTTTCAGCGTGTGGAGCGCCGTGTCCTCCGGCGCCCCACATTCGTGACAGGCTGGGGTCGCCTTCCATCTTGCGATTTGGTGAACGTACTTTTCGAAACAACTATGCCCGGATTTTTACAGAGACGGACAGACGGACAGGTTCCGTGAGCCGTATAGTATCTACGGAACCCTTAAAAGTGACTAATACATTTTGCATGACATCTTTACAGACAAACCTTTGCATGGCAGATGATATTATTCGCGGTCGAGCCGAGCATTCTACAGAATATAATAGTTCAAGGATAAGCTGGTTTCTACATGGAAAACTTAACAACTGTTTGTGTAATTTTGGACATTTATTATTCATGTGAACTTATTAATTATATTCGTGTTCTTTTGTTTCGTACTATGAGTATGACGCGGAGTAGAAAGTGGCCTTCATTAGGAAACACTTATTGTTTATACTAGTCGCACCCCGTGGCGTCCTGTGTGATCAATTGCGTCTACTCTTCAACAAACTATTATTGTGAAAGTATATATGCATGCACTTATGTTATTAACTGAAGAAGTTAATCACTACGAACGTAGGACGCCACGACCGGCTACTTGTTACACTACAGAATCCAAAATAATTACAAACCATCTTACGTTCTAAATGTGTAATATATACATTCTTTAAACTAAATCTGTCTCGTAATTTAAACCAGCTGGTAATAGCACTCCCGTACTATTTAAATCCAGTGTCATGTCTCATTTACCTAAAGCGTCAAATAAAATAAATTCTTCAGCTAAGTGATATGAACTTAAAACGTGTTGACAGGCGGGATCGTGTCGAAAATCCGTAACTTTTCAATTTGGCGCAGCGCTCTCGTCATTTTTATTTAAAGGTAACGATGTTGATACTCCAGAGTCTGCTTAGTACATAGCTTAATACATAGTTAGGAAACATATTGTAGCAATCTTTATGATATACATAATTATTATTGCGTAATTTTATTAAGTTTAGAAAACAGTCAGGACAATCTTAAGTGTCTAAGAGCCGTATTCCAGAAGTACCTACGGCTCAGCAGCTAATCTCTCTTGGTTTCTGAGTAATGTTTGTATAGCATTTATTGTGAAATCTCCACTCAAGCAAAGAATTAATAACAGTAACTCAAGTCAAGGTTATCAGCGGAGGGTATTTCTTGATTACCAGACTTGTGCGATGAGCCCATAACTAAAACGACGTCAATCCGTACCAATACAACAAACAGCTTATATGCAAGTAGGTAATCCAAACAATTACGGAGAAAAGTTGTGATCTGTAAACGGGCCCGTATAAATAAGATGACTGAACACACTATCGTCGTTTATTTTCATTATTCTAGTATAAACTAGCACTTATTCACAATATATTGAATCTGAGAGCAGCTAGGTTATTTCAAAATATTGATTTAAATTAAACATGTTACCAGTATTATTCAGTAGTTGGAATTACCTTATATGGGTCAGTGGTTCTGATGGCGGCGGGTGTTCTCCTAAACAAACACTACGACGAGTCAAGCGAGAATTATTTCTAAACGATTTGATTCCATATTTGACCTTCGCATGCGGTCCTGAACTAAAACATGTTCTATAATATAAGTAGAGAAGGGCCGTATAAGCCCATTGAACGAAGTATTATTATATCTAATCGGGGAGGAGTTTATATTGATGAACAAAGTAAGTACTTACGTAGGCTGGCGGGAAAAATCCAACAATGACTATCGGCGATTTGTAGTATTTTCCTAGTTTTGTGTTACTTCGAGTTTCATGTGTAGTGGTGGGTTAATAACGGGTAATGTTTGTGATTGGATAAAAAAAAATATTTATAGGTATAACAGACAGACAAACAGACGGACAGCTGTGACTTATGCTGAAATAGGGCCTCGTATCCACAATATCATGCATAGTGTAATAAAAACAAACCATCCAATGAGCATTTGTGTAGAACGACCTCACCTGTGCTTTCCATCTCATTCCTCGCCAGTAGAAATTACCTCGCCCAGTAATGTGGCCTTCTGTCATATTACATTATACAATAAAAACTCCAAATGCAGCGCCATTCCCGTTAATGGCGCACCGCTTCATTACTGCAGATTACCTGCCGACGTAAATATGGAGGCGACCCAAATCTCGTAGACGTAAGTATAGTACCTTATAATCGTCAACTTTGGGATATTAGTATTTGAGTGGGTACTAGTTATATTAGTGACTAGAATTTTCATCTTCCGGCTTATTAGTTATTATAATTCTTAAGTAATTCTTGTGAAAGCCGTAAATCTGACTAACTTTGCAGTCAAACATAAAGTTGTGTAACATGTTGACATGTTACACACATACATACGGGAGATCCCAAGGATAGTCCATTCACTTTAAGAATAAAATAAAATAAATCTTGTGAGAATATAAAGAATAGACTGTATTTCTATTTTCTAACGACTTCCAAAAAAAGGAGGTACTCAATTCGACTGTATTTTTTTATGTTACCTCATAACTTTCTTGATTGATTGGGTGGACCGATTCTCAAAATTATTTTTAAAAAGAAAACAATATTAAAAAATAATTAGTGACACTTCCGCTAAAAAAACAATGATTTTGGCTTATTTGGGGGTGTGCACCACCCTCCCTCCCGCATAAACTGCTTATAGAAAGAATACAAAATAAAACACACAAGAAAACCAAATAAACCAAAAACGATTCGACACGTGTTTCGCCTCTACACGAGGCATCCTCAGGAGGTGTTGACTCGTCGAGCGCTAGACCGACTTTTCTCCTGAGGATGCCTCGTGTAACGCCTGAATCAATAAATTATCTAAATTCTTTTTTGTTTGAAAGCTGGTGCTTCCCGTGTGGTCCCATTTAAATTTTATCAAATTCAGTGCAGTAGTATTTGAGTTACACTCCAATAACTGATTTCTGCCAAAGTAATGGAATGGAAGTCGGTATTACATTTTACAAATTGCACTTGTATTTTGATGTAACAAAAAGGTTACGGATTGGATGCAGATAATGACAAGATAAAAGTAAGTTGCCAGTACTACATGTGAAACCATTGGGACAAAACGTTTCTTGATTGAAACTTTCGTAAGTATTAGACATATTTATGCTCTAAATTATTTTTAAACCTTATACTTCTTATTCTCAGGTTAAATTGCGCTTGGCAAGTAATTAGAACCCATACACCCACAAAGATAGGAAAAGTTACTTGCGCCTTTAAGCATTAAAGCTTCGGAAGCAAATCCAACAGAATAAAACTATAAATGACACAAAATGTTATCAGATTGTATAAAACGGGCGCACTTTACGGGCACTCTCGTCCATTCCCAAAGTTGTTGTGTTTCCTCTCTCGATGCGAAGCTGGAGTTTATACGACCTCACCTGATACCGGAGCTAAAAGCATTTATTGCTATAGTGAGAATCATGATTATATGAACTTTACATAAGCGTACATTCTACTTATAGCGGACCACAGATTAGTATTGAGTTAGTATCATCTCTACACAAACGCATTCCCGATTTCCTCTATGGATCTTGTCACAAACAAGTAATGTGTTTAAGGCTGTAAAACCGAATGCCAACCAGTGAGTCGCTTCCAACGCTCTTCTATTTCGGCAGAATCATTTATCTCAGTTGGGGAACAAGATCACCCCTTCACAGGCGCTGTGGACCGATTAAGATCAATCTGGCTGGGACCGCTGGGCATGATGGTGAATGCTAGTGTTGATATATAGAGCTAAAGGTTAACAATAGTCAGCAGTCGATGAGACGGTCACGGTATCGATCCCCACCTCCGGCTAAAGCTTTATCGTATGGTTTAAGATAACACCGTTATGAAATCCACAGTATGGTGGTGGAGTACCTGTCTATCTGGTTTCTGCCTGGCTAACTATCATCCTCAACTTTAAAAATCTTTCGCAGCAGCACCTATATCAGTGTGTTCCGGCAGCTGTCTTTAAGAGCCAGCGGCTGTTTTAGCTCTAGTACGATACCTTCGAGCGCATCATCACTGATCATCAAGTGAAATAGTGGGCAAACACAAGCATATCAATGGTTAAAAAATAAATGTATTACAAAGCTCACATATTTCGTCAGTATTTCTCTCCATACCCGGGACAATGGTTCCATTGTTATCATTAAACAATACTGTATCAAGTCTAATTGCCTCTCTGATTACTTCATAAAGTGACCACTTCACTCGGAGCTCTGGCAACTCTCACAAATAACTGGCCCGAGTCTTTTTACAACTGGTTCCTTAACAAGGGCGGTAATGAAGTCCTCCTCGCGGAATCGGTGACAAAGAATTTCCTGTCTTTTTGTACATTGTTATAAAAGACAATTCTCCTTGTTGATGGAAATTTTTTTAAATGTAGATTTATTTTAAATGTAATGAAAATATAACAATAATTGTTTTATTAATTTAAGTATACCTAAGTGCTTTTGTTTTATTCACTTCTAATCAAATCGGCTTCTTTCAAAACACCCTTGAAATAATTTTAATATTAAAGAACTTCCCCATCCCCAGTGCTGCTAGCTACTGTTGTTTTGTTGCAAAATAAATCCTATCCTACTAATATTATAAACGCGAAAGTTTGTGAGTATGGATGTATGGATGTGTGGATCTTCGTTACTCTTTCACGTTCAAACGGGGGGGGGGGTATGTATGGGTGGTATGGAGGTAGATGAGGCGCTTGATTTATACATAGGATACATTTCATCATCATCCATCACCACGCGAATGAAAAAGCGTAATATGCTTGGGCACAGCATAGACAAAATAATAAGATCTCCGCCAAGATCGGAATAATGACGGTTCTGTCAAAGTTTATGTCAGTTTCTGATAGCTTAGTCAAAAGACAAGTCAATTTGACAGCTCGATACACTAGACGTGCTCAGCGGCCGTCAAGGTTGATGAAATAAAATTACAGTTTTTGCCATGATGAATAATTTTATATTTGTATGTACGTAAGTTCTGTATTTTATTCTTAATATTTACTGACTGATATACTAAGTATTTAAATTTACTCATATAATAGTATTATAGCAATTGCGTTTGAACATGTACATATTTTATGCCATTTAGGTATAAAGATATGCCCTTGGAGAACATAATAAGCTACTCGAAGTACTAATCTTGCGCAGACGTAGTCGCGGGCAACAGCTAGTGAAGTAAATAAAGTTGCTCAATAGTCCTGCTTTCCTACTTTACTTTTTATTATGTTACTATTACCATTTCTCACAACATACTTATACGAACCTTTAGGTATGAATTGACTAAGACAATGTTATTCACATAACTTCATAAAAGCGTGAAATTATTCATATCATAAACGTATAGCTAAGAACTTACAAGTTACAATTTCCCCACAACCTCGAGGCGCGGCGCTTGGCTCCATTTTACAGTTTCATGCGTTAATTGAGTTTTAATTTGCTTCAGTTCCCTTCGGCAAACAGCGTATAGTATTAATACTAAGGCTTCTGATGTACAGGCGATGCAATTGAAACAGTACAAACCTTTTGTTTTTATACAAAAAGACGAGCAAGTCGCTCGCCTGATGTTAAGTATCACTCTTGTTCATAACAGCTCTGTGTCATTCAGAATATTAAACTACAGTTCAAAGCCTGCATGGTAATACACTGCGTTCGTCTCCCTGAGATAGAAGATGTTCAATCTCTTGCTCTGTAATTTCGTTGACAAAATTGCCCTTCAACGAAGTAATGTTTGCGCACTACTGCTTCACGGTTGAATAACTGGCACAGGCGTGGTGCTTCCTCAAGCGGACTCAAACTGCAAATGTCCTGCCGCTACAAATGTTGTAGTAGTAGGGTGCCGGAGAGAAGGCATGTTGGACTTTTGACTGACATTACGAACAAATTATCTTTACAACGCCCGTACATACGTGTATATAAGTTTTAACGTTCCAAATCCAAGTCACATTACATCTCTTCTCTTAGCATTTTCACATAACTTTAATATAAGTTCGTACTACTTATATGTTAGTTACTTTTTGTGTTTAATTTCGCGTGTAATAGTTTTTGGAGGTATTAATTTCTATTGTAGAATTATCCTGTACCAGAATCATTGTATTATTACTAATATTTGTTATTTATACTTCATAGACTAATGCTTGATTTAGTATATAACTGTATGGCCAGTGATGATGCGGTCGAGTATAATAACACAGTAGAGCTGGAATGGTGACAGGCTCTCCAGGACAAGTGCCGGAACACACCACAAGACGTGCGTAGTGGTGGTTGGGCGGGAAGTGTCACCACTCAAGCCTGAGGTAGAGATCGATCCTACGGCCGTCGGATTACCAGCCGACCCTCACCACCACTGTGCCATCATCACGTTAGTGTGTGCTTTTTTAGAAAATAACTGATTTAATAATTATAAGCGTTCTAAGCCATTCCTCAAGGAGATTGCATAGCTAGTAAATTCCATACTAAAAGAAATAACTATTTTGTTATAAATAGATATCAGTGATTTTTTTGCGTGTAATCATCACATTGTTTACTTTGCATGTATGTTAAGATTTTTTCAGTATTTCAAAGTTACATGATTTTCCTTTTTTAGAACTTAAAAAAATGAAACACTGAAATCGGACTATGTTAAGAGGTATAAAAGAGTTATTTATTTTAGTATGGAAAGTACTAGCTATGCAATCCTCTTAAGCTCCATTTCTTTGTTGTATGTAACAACAACAACTATGACTTAGTATCATAACGAGCATTAAATGACATTTATACTTAATATATTTTTATTTTATTTTTACTTTTACTTAATATATTTATACTTAATATTATTTATACCACCATCACTTAACATCAGGTGAGATAGTGGTCAAGTGCTACCCAGTTCGGTATAAAAAAAAAATACCTCCATAAGAGCACCTACTCATCACAGTTACCATTGCTGCGACACAGTACTTCCTCTCAGGTATGACTATTATTTAGCGTTCACTGTCAAATCTCCGCTCAAGCCGAGATTCACAACTGACCGTCTTTCCGGAATACGAGAATAAGCCTGAGAGGCACTTCGCCGGCACCATCTATACAGGCGAAGATTCCGCGTATTGTTGAATTATCAAGTTAATAATTTCTATATCATTAAGTATTGTGTATAGTTTATTGAGTAAGTTACATTTATTCTTACTCAAACTTCCGAACTTTATGCTAAACACATTAATAACAATGAATCTCATCTATTTGAAACGAGGCGGTACTCTTATAAATGCTTTTGATAAACATCCATAAAAGCGTTTTTGATGCTCAATTAAATAAATAATTTTGAATAAATTAAAATTAATTAAAATAATTAAATTGAAACTGTTACGGCTTTCACCTGTTTCTAATAAGAAGCCATGACGGAATTTTAGCTAGTTACATACTAACACTTAGGAAAAATACACGTTACAATAGCGTTAATAGAAATAGACTCGTCCGAGTGGAGTATATCGTACGACATTTATCTCTCAAATAACATTGTATTTCTTAAATATTCTGACACAATACAATCAAATATAATACGTATGCAGTATCCAGACGTACATGCGATGGGCCGTAGTTCACGTGTACGTGAGAGGCTCCTTACTACGTGACCTCTTGCTACTGTTGCGTCAGTTCATACGTACACGTTTGTATTTACATGCATGTAGTACATCTCGTAGTACCTGTTGTATATTCTGCATTTCTGTACTAGTATAGCACGTGCTCGCTACAGTCCATATACTATGAAATCAATTGAGCGTGCATTTTTGGGAATAAACATTTCGGCGTGGGTCACAGTACTCAGTACTTAATATCAACATATCCGTAGTGAAAATAAGTTCACATTCGATTAGTCACTCTGCATAGTGTTCATTTCACCTAGCGATTTACTTTCTTTCGTATTTGAGTTTTAATACTAGCATATATTATAAATTTATTCTAATTAAATAGAATATGATTCTATAAAATAAAATATGAATATATTATATACTAGAATGAAATATATAAAAAAAAAAGAAATATATTATTATAGAAAACATACATTTTAGTTTGGTTACATTTATTATAGAAACTTTATTATTTCAATCTTTTATGAAAATTTTAATTAGAAACTGGATACATCTAGATTTGTGATTGAAGATTTTTCATTCAATAATGGCAAAATTAACAAAATATGACATTACATAAACAAAAATAATTAGCAAGATTGTACCATCCGTTTTCAAGTTATGGCGTGACTAGGAGATATAGGGGTTCATTTTTATATACATAGACTATATAATCTTTTTAGTTCATTTTATTAGATTATTACCACGTGCTAACAAAGTGCATAACATCGTAGCTTCATGCAAATGTGATTATCTCAGCGCCACCATTCACATCTCTCCACACTAATCACTTAAACCGAAGTACATCTTCTTGACCTTTCCCGTCTACTAAATGAACCCGATTCATCCTGATGTTGACGTAAATGTCCCTTGATCAGCATTTCTCCGATCTACTGCCCTTGATCCACGTTCCCACTGATTATTGCCATAAATCTGTGTCAGGGAAGAAATGAGCCTTATTATCAGGGATACGGGTTTAGGGACACATAATGTAATATGAATGAAATCTTCCAAAAATTACAATACTTACGTTGTAACTGATACAAAGTAAATGGCGCATATATGTTAATGCGTGTAATTTTAAATATATCTTGTGATGTAACGTAATTCTATTTTCGTTACCGATTTTCATAGTAGGTATCATTTATTTTACGCTTTTAGCAGTAGAGTCTGTGCAAAACGAGAACCGTCGTGACCTAACGATGAACTAACATTCAGATTTTTATATGTCAGTCCAATCCAGCTATTATCTATAGGTACGTCACGCAAATATCAAGAGTAAACTTCAAATCGGTTCAAACTATAAAACAGTAAATTACTAGGAGTCCGCACGTACAAACGTATGGGATATTTCTATATATATGACCTTGATAATAGTAGTTTATGCAATGATCATATGATAGGGGTTATAGGTTGCATACACTATTTTATCTTCAGTCATACAGTTGAAATAAAACAAACGTGAAAAAGAAAATAAGTTTAGTATTTATTTTATTCTAAACTCACAGCCACGAAAAAAAATTGCGGTATGGCGGGAAATTTAGATTCTCATTGCACATGGCTATTTTTCTACATTAGTGCAATGAGCCCATACGCGCCAGTGCATCAAAAATTAAAACTCATCTCATCATGATTACATCTCAGCCGTAGGACGTCCACTACTGCACATATGCCTCCTCCATAATTTTCCAAAAGGACCGGTTGGAAGCGGCCTGCATCCAACGTCATCCTGCGACCTTTATCAGGTCGTCTGTCCACCAATCTTCTGGGCTATGTCGGTGACTTTCGTTCTTCTACGGATCTCCTCATTTCTGATTCGATCACGTAGAGAAACCCCGAGCATAGCCCTCTCCATAGCTCGATGTGCGACTTTGAGCTTATCTATGAGGCCCATAGTAAGAGACCACGTTTCAGTGCCATAAGTCATCACTGGTAACACACATTGGTTGAAGACTCTTGTCTTGAGGCACTGAGGTATTTTAGACGAGAAGACTTCGCGAAGTTACTGGAACGCTGCCCAGCCGAGTTGGATTCGACGATTGACCTCTTTCTCGAATTTGGATCTACCTAGTTTCACTGTCTGTTCCAGGTAGATGTATTCGTCAACAACTTCTAGAACTGAGTTCCCAACTGATATTGGGGAAGGCACAACATGGGCATTAGATATAATTTTCGTCTTGTCTATGTTCATCTTAAGGCCCTTCGAGCTTTGTACTGAGGTCTTCCATGGATTCTGCCATGACTACAATATCGTCGGCAAATCGAAGGTGAGTGATGTACTCGCCGTTGATATTGATGCCAAGTTCTTGCCATTACAGAAGCTTGAAGGCGTCTTCCAATGCAGTGGTGAACAGTTTCGGAGATATAACGACTCCCTGCCTTAAGCCACTTTGCAATGAAATTGCCTTCGAGCTCTGCTCCTGTACTCGGACTGACATGTTGGCGTTTATGTTCAAACACTTCAGCACTTCAATATACCGATAGTCAATACGGCACCGCTAGAGAGACTCAAGCACCGCCCACGTTTCAATCGAATTAAAGGCCTTCTCATAGTCCACAAACGCTAAACAAAGAGGCAAGTTATACTCTTCGGTCTTCTGTATAACTTGTCGTAGCGTGTGGATGTGGTCTATGAATGGTACTATAGCCTTTTCGAAAACCGGCTTGTTCCGGACGCTGGAATTCATCAAACCTGCGACTGAGACGGTTCGTTATGACCTTCGAAAACAGCTTATAAACATGGCTCAAAAGCGAGATGGGTCTGTAATTTTTAAGTAAAGTGTTGTCAGCTTTCTTGAAGAACAGCACCACCACGCTTTTGTTCCATGCTTCTGGCGTTGAACCTTCGAGTAAGACGGTATTAAAGAGCTTCTGAAGGACTTTAAGTACCGGTGTTCCACCCGCTTTCAGAAGCTCAGATGTAATACCGTCGTCACCAGGTGCCTTGTTGTTCTTAAGCTGTTTCAAGGCCATTCTAATCTCGTACAGGCTGATGTCCGGGATATCTTTGGTATAATGTCGGGTAAGCTTGGCTCTTTGGTCTTTGACCGAGCTGCTTACAGGTTTAGCGACCGAGGTGTATAGCTGTCCGTAGAAACTCTCTACCTCTCCAAATACTTCTGCTTTGGTCGACGATACACTGCCGTCTTTTCTCTTCAGCTTCGTCAACTGGCTTTGCCCAATAGACATGTCTCTTGCAAACACTTTGGAGCCTTTTTTCCGCTCTATCGTCTCTTTAATACGGTTTCTATTAAAGATCCGGATATCGTGTCGCAAGGACTTCCATATTCGTCTATTAAGCAGCCTTTATGCTTCAACATCACCCGAAGACTGCAGTTTCAGTGAGCGTCATTCAGCCATGAGGTTGAGGGTATCGTTGGAGAGTTTCTGTGGCCTATCTGTACGGTGGGGTTTAAAGTATTTGGAACCCACTGTATGGACAGTTTCTACTAACCTGTTATTGATCTCGTCCACTGAAGCGATGTTCTCAAAGCAATCGAAGCGATTCGATAGCTCAAGTTGAAAGCTCTCGGGTCTTGAATACGGGCATGAGTGGGTCGGAGCGTAGACTTCATCAGACGAGAACTCTCCAGTTTGACAATAATATTCACCGTGCCCCTTACCATTCGGTGATCACTACCGGTTTCAACCCTGTTGATCACGGAGACATCAGTGAATATTTGCCTTTTGGTGGTCATAATGAAGTCAATCTTATTTCTCGTGGAACCATCGGGACTCAGCCAAGTCTATTTCCTGTGAGGTGGCTTCTGAAATAAAAAGTTCATCATCAAGAGTCCCTCTTTCTCCAGGAAGTCGGCCAACCTCTGTCCCCTACGGTTCCGTTGTCCATAGCCCAATTTCCCCACTTTCAACTCATCCTTGCTTCTCTTACCCAACTTCGCGTTGAAGTCCCCCATAACAACCAGAAAGTGCGTTTCAGAGGTATGTATAGCCCGACTAATGTCCTCATACATATCCTCCACCTCATCATTCGGGTGCGACTTCGTCGGTACGTATACCTGAATGACCTTCAGCGAATATCGTTTGGATACTCTGAGTATTAGGTATATGACCCTATTGGAAACGCTATCGATCGTAACTATGTTGTTAGTAAGGGACTTGTGGACGAGAAACCCGACACCACCTTGGGACTGTTGGTCGCCCTTCTGGTGGTAGAGTAGGTTACCTGATTTTAGCGTTATCGTGTCCTCACCCGCTTTACGGACTTCAGATAACCCCCACAATGTCCCAGTTTAGCTTACTCATTTCTTCTTCCAGCTCATATATCTTCTCGTCTGTCCTCATCGTGCGTATGTTGTGTGTTACCAGGGCCAGTCGTCGTCGTTGGGGGTGGTAGCCGGGCGTCTGCCGGGGATTCTTAGCACCCTCTGCCCCTCCGTTACCGTGGCCGCTACCGTAGCCAGGAATAGCAGGGCTGCCGGGGACTGGGGGCCTGGTTCTTTTTGTTCCAATCCATTGAGGGGTTTTTGCCAATACTCGCCACGCTTAGCTGGCGGGTTGTCGAGCGCAGTTTGTGTGTGTTTGACTGGGAAGGTGCTGCTGCCCACCTTCTGATTTGTTATCCCTTAACCGCCTTCTACGGCACCCACGGGTAGAGTTGGGGGGTGCTATTCTAAGCCGGCACCACCACGGCTCATTTTGATTCACAACGTTCAATAAAACGTCTCTCCCGCTCACTCTCCCTATTTTTCTTTGGTCTACCTATTTTCCTTTTTTAATTTACTGTAATCCATTACCTTGCTCGTGTGGTCCACTTCGCATTTTCCGACTTACAAATGTGTCCTACCGACTTCCATTTAAAAAGTCCTATAATATTTTTCAATTAAACTATTTTTAAAGTCTTTTACCTATGTTTTCCTTCTTATGACTTTGTCATTAATTCTAATATAACTTGTTTTCTAACATACTGTTCTGCATTTTCCGTTGACATACTCGTATATCCAGTTTTTCTTTTCTTTTTTTTTCTTTCGTTGGTGATCAGTTTTGACAGTTGTATGTTAGGCAAGGAATGATTGCTACGTCGATAATATTTTTCTTTTAGCTAGTTTTTATTTCTTTATTCTAAAACGAAATAGTGAACACTAACGGTATACTGTTACAGTTTTATAATAGTAGCAGTAGGTATCTTCACCCCGTCGCTTTACAGACAACGTCGATATCGGTTGAAGTTGACAGTTATATAATAAATTCCGCTTACAATAGCAACATTGACATGGGTCCATATATAAGATACAAACTTGATGTATGACCGACCGTGAGCTTATATACGACCATCATCCGCCAAAATATATTCCATAAACGTTTTATATTCCATAAACAATATTATTTGGGATAAAACGTAATCTTAGAAAGTTTGGCGAAGTCTGAAGGTGTTTGGTAAAGTAACAAAAAAAATAAAAACGTGCAGGGATCAAAGGAATGAAATTGCTCGATTGAGCGAAAAATAAACTGTTTGAAAATGCAAAAAGTTTAAAGACAAAAGACAAAATAACAGATTTTTGATCTAGAGAAAAAAATACATTTACTCGTATTTTGACTTTGAATAGAATACCTAAATAAACATGTACTATTAAATAGATGTGTTTATTCATTCATATTTAGATTTAATATTAAATTTACATTTGCTGGTGTGCACATATTAAACTTCTTATTGAACACAAATATGTAAGTACTGCTATTCAGTTAAGATACAATAATATACAATGAATGAATTGTGTTTACATAATTATAGACTACACGGAAGCTTTTATCTCGGTGCATTATTTGTATTAGTACAAAATTATTACAGATAGGTATTTTTATACATAAAGGTAAAGATTATCAAGCTACGTACAGAAGACAAAGGAAAGGGGCGACAAGATTAAATTAAGAATGTTGAAAAGGTAGGAAGTTAGTTGCAAATTGGACCAGGATCCCAGAAAACTTTTTTTGAGGAAGGCTTTATTACCGATCATTTGGAGAGAGCTATAGGGCTCATTTCAGGCGTGATGATGAAAAAAAGTTTTATAATAAGCATTTTGATGCATGCTTCACTTCCATTTAACAAAGGAAAAATGAGCATTGTTTTTTTGAGTATCAACTGTTTCTCAAGCGGTATTTAATTATTACTCCGCGCACGTATAGATCTCGTGTTTGCGTGTAAACGGCTTTACGCGTTACAATAAACAAGAGTTGTCGACTATTGGCGCCGTTATGTAATGGAAGTATCGTTTATAGGTGCCGTTATATTTATGGTACTGGGGCATGGGTTTGTAATGAGGGTTCATACGGTTACATGCTTTCTTAATTATTAGGAAAAAATGTTTTGAAAATAGCGTATACAGATTGTATTGTTTTAATGTGTTTCATTTCGACAAGAGCGGGAAATTATATTTAAAACAGCATTGTATTGCTGTTTTGTAGCTAGTATGAGAAACTTCTTACAAGGCTATAAAATGTACGCGACAGTTAAAATCGTTCTATATACAGACGAAACGGCGACCCCTTAGTTTAGTTGTAAAAATAGTACGAGTACTTTTGTTTTTATTGCTCTAGATGTTACAATTACCATAAACATGACCTACGACATAAGTTTCCTCTTCTTAGCAATAATTAGTAGAACGACAAGTTCTAAGCTAGTGGGGCTGGTGGGGAAAAGTTGGTAGCACCACAAGTCAATAACCCTATTTACTCATGCACTCCATATCACGCTCAAACTGTTCAAACTAAGTGCGACTTACAAATGATCAAGTTGTACACTTAATATATAGCATATACTACAGAACAAGGTGAATGAAGGCTGGTCCTCACATAGTATTCCATCCGGAGTGGTCAAGTGGCTGACTGATACCGTTCTGATCCCGGAGCAGAAAGTCGGCTCCAGTTACCAAACACTTTGATGTCTGAATGTCAACACACGGCGACCGTCGAAGTGATGTGATATAAGGCAAGCTTAATTGTTCATTTTAGGATTATTTACAAGTGGTTCCGTTACTTAGGGGGAAAGTATCTTCCCGTACGTGTAGTTGAGTACAGATGTACTCGTACTTCGAACACTTATGGAATATATAAGAGCAATACATAAGGAACGATAAAATAACTAACTTGTTGCGCCTCGAAATTTCACCTGCCTGATGACTAATACCTTATTGCATCTCCAAGAGTATTAGACTTCCAAATAACTTCACAGTGTGAACATTCATAGTGGGCATGAGCTTTTAGATACAGAACAAGTCGTGAGCAGTTTCAATTAAAAGTAACAATTACAGGTCAAACTGACATATCTACACGCGTTATATAATCTACACGTTGAATACATTGGAGATTGTGATCTACACTTGTATTCCATCCTTTGATGTTATATAACAACGATATCGAATACAAAGCCTACTCGACAATTTTCACCGTCGATCTTGTATCAAAGCCGGTTCAACAATAGAATCCTCAACTCTCTATTATATCTATTATTTCATATTGTTCAGGTGGAGACCTACAGTTCATGATACGAGTTTCGTTTCCGTAAGCTTCAGTGAGATTAACAATGTAAGCTTGTTTCGTTGTGGCTCTTACATTTTTGGGGACGGAACTATAGAAACAAATCTCGGAGTGACGCGCAGAATGTCAAACCGTTATAGATACAACGCTCATATGGCACGCAGCACTGCAGTGTCATCCCGGCGATAATATTGCATATTTAACATGGAAAAGTAGTTATAGTACATAACTATTAGTAGTTATACATATGGTGTGGTGACTTTTTATAGATATTGATGTCTTCTATAAAACTATAGTTTATATAAAATTACTTTGGTCTATTGTCAATAGTTTCCGCAGCGTACGCGATATAAGAATTATTGATTAGGATTTTATTACACCTTG
Organism: Selenia dentaria; assembly: GCA_917880725.1. Lineage (NCBI taxonomy): Eukaryota > Metazoa > Arthropoda > Insecta > Lepidoptera > Geometridae > Selenia > Selenia dentaria. The sequence continues at coordinate 36,222,829 of OU862883.1, forward strand.
GGTTATATTATCGAAGTTTTCACACGGAGTCCTAACTTTTTGATAATATTATGTAGCCTACGTTCATCGGGGATAATATAGAATTCTAATAGTGAAAGAATATTTTAATTCGGTTTTGTAGTTTCGGAGCCTATTCAATTCAAACAAATATTTCCTCTTTATAAATTTTTATATCTACTAGATAAAAGAAGGCACATTATCTTAGCCAAAAAAACATACTTGCATAACTCACAGACTACCCCCGTACTAGAATTCCCTGTGTCGCAAGAAGCATGGACACACCCTTAAAAACAACAAATGAATAAAACAAATGAATACCAAGTAACGAGAACTGACGTTACTGTTCATCACTCCAAACATTTGTCGGGCCAGGGTTCGAAGGAGGCTATTGGCAACCAATAGTAAGGTTACCAGGGCGCCAGACTGGCCCAACCCTACAATAGTGCTCAAACGTGCATACGTTGTGCATGAATGCAATGCTCTTGACTATCATCATATGTACCGCTTTTGTTTCAAGTCAAGAACAAATTGTGGATTTGGTATCGCGCATAAACATCTTGTGTGTAGTGGTGCCAGGCTTGTAGTGGCGTTATCAGGGTTGCAGTTAAAAACTCCGGCAAGGAAGTTAGTCACTATGCATGAGTTTTTACTTACTTCACGTTTGAAGCCCCGGAGTAATGATGGGACGCTGGAGGGATTCCTATCACAGGCTTTCGCTTTAGGAGAAGGTAATATCTAAATGGAATACACAGCATGGTGGTAGTGCACTCTCTGATGCCTGTCTATATAGCTATTATAAATCTGTCAATAAACTCTTAATGGTGTGTTCTGGCAGCTGTCCTTGAAAACTTGTAGCCACTCACCAGTCGTGTACTTATCTTATTGTTATGTGAAATGCATGCGAGTATAATCAAATAAATTCTAGACCTAAAGGGATACCACCTTCAACCCCATCGTCACTGACCAACAAACACTAAGTGTATCAAGTATACATAAAATAAAAACCTTCTCAAGTTTGTGATGTATCACACTGTCATTTTGCTGTGGTGCGGTTCCGGTAGGAAGACCATTTGGAATGCTTCTTCTATTGTATCGCAACAAAAACTTGGAAACATAATGAAATGGTTTCGGAGGGTGCACTCGCCCGCGGTTTGTATTCAGGAAAGTTTCTCATTGAGACATTGTTCTTTTCCCATTTGTACAAATTCTAGCCTTTATCGTATTTGTATGAGGTGGATATCTTATCATGGGATGCAATGAAAAAGTATTTAGCTGGATGATCTAAAATATATTAAAAATTATTTTTTTTGTTGTAAAAACGGCTTACTTACCATTTTTACTTAATACACAATAATGGCGAATCAATAAAAATTGATGTTCATAAGTGCGTCTTTGATGCGTTAATGAAATAAATGATTTTGACTTTGACTTTGACTTAATAACAATTTAAAAGTGAAAAGCAACATGCCACGGAATTTTAAAACAATATGTATTCAAATAAGCCCTATTTCTCGTAGCCACGTCAGAATTGAAAACGACTTTACCGATTTCATCCATCTTTGATTTTAGATTTTTAATACTATGTAAAATAATAATAATAATATTTTATTACCAAAGAATACACCGAGAAAATACAAAAGATTACCAAAAGAACAAAATTTTTAACCTTAATAAAATAAACTAGATTTAAACCAATATCTTAAATAATATAAGAACTACTTATAAAAGGTTCTTACGATAGAAAATAATGATAAATATGCGCAGATAATTAGAAGATTTAAGAAGACGGATGACACCGCGGGGCGCAGGTAGTTACTTATAAAGAACTTTGGAAAGAAAAAACATCGCCTACAAAGAAGATTTGAACCCACGATTCCAGAATAATACTCTGTCACTTTGATATTAACGCTATACTACACGCCGATATCAAGTATTTTGTTTTCTTATTGTTATATCTTGCGGAGACATTTTCATACAAAAAATTGATTCTTATGCCCTCGTGCAAATGCAACTGTCTAAACAGTTCATACAGTAACATGGAAAATAGTGCACGTTCGACTTCACATATGACCACGTGAATCTAAAATAAAAAATTAAAAGCACTATTTGGTTACAATAAAGCTGTGCACACATAAACTGTGTAACTTACCTGCTGCTGTCACCCGATATATCGATAGTCCTACTGACTATTTCATGTTATCCAAATATTCTATGAAATATTGACATCATTTCTAAATAACGTTTTACCTTGAAGGACAACACGGAACTCATTCCAGTCTATATTATAACTTGCCAAGAGGTTGTCGAGCTATTGCTTGGGTTCCGAAGCTGAATGCTTCGGAACCAACTTCGGAATAGCAATAGCCAACGCATACTTTTTTGGTCATAATCAAAGAAGGCTTTCAAATGTGTAATGTTTGCTTAGATATCTTTCTAAGGTAAATGAAATTTGATCGTTTGTTAAATTACTAACGTAATGTTTATTTATATTGATTTATTTAGTTGGTCATCCAAGCTGTTGGATAATCCAACAGCCTATTAACAATTTTAAACAAATAGTTTTAGAAGCAAAGGGCCATTTTTTTACATATACAATATACACTATGTTGCCTAGATAGGTTAGTGGTTGTATTATATTGAAAAACAAAAGAAAATTCAGAAAATTCATAAAGTCCTGTGCAGTCGTCAACTCTCCATCGAATTGAGAACCAGGCTCCTTTAATGCTACATCTGGCCTGTCGTTTTGTATGGGTGTGAAGCGTGCACCACGAAAGCAGAGCTCCGTAAAAAAGTAGGAGCATTTGAAATGTGGTCTTACCGTTGCATGCTTCGCATCAGTTGGACGGATAAATTCACGACCTTAGAAGTTTCGCGTCGAATGGGAAAGAATGTCGAACTGATCCGGACTATCAAGCAGAAAAAGGTCGCCTACCTCGGAAATGGACATGCATGTCGGCATGATCGGTATTCTCGCCTGCAGACCACCATGATAAGAAATGTACTCGGGAAGCGTAAATCGGTTAGTTAGAGGAAACATTTAAGAAGCTGACTGCCACCGTCAGTAATGGAGAGGCACTTAAAGAAGGAGACGAAGAAGTAAATTCCCTCAAAAAGAATACTGTTGCCCGCACTCACCGGTTGTACTCGTAGGTAGTAATAATTAATTTCCTCAAGATCCCGGAATTCCAATGGGAATGCTAACTTGTTCCATTTGGTCACACAGACGCACACACAGTGTTTTATATAGATTTTTGTAAATTAACAGCCGCCGGCGTTCTTAACTTTTATTTGAAGTGTCTCTGGCAGATCGCAAAGGGCGCTTGCGAGCGCACAAGATGGCGGTTTTGGCGGGCAATTTGAACTTTCGTTTCGTGTCCCTACATATTACAATACTCGTAACAATATTAAACGTAGTTTATTCTCAAACACTTATAAGTACATTGTACACAGTAAAAAGTCTTGTATATATACCCCATATTGTAGGCCACTATTACCGCACTTTATTGCAAGTATTTATCCTCATTCCACATGTATCGTAGCAACTTTAAAAATACATAATTTAGTCAAAACGGCTTTGTACGAAAATGTATCCTTCAATGTGTAGAAGTTATTAAGTTGTAAACTATTACGCCGGACTGATGGATGGACAGAATGATCTAATAAGGGTTTCTTGTAGTACCTTCTACGTAATTCTTATTATCGACATTGAAGTATTGATTGGTGACGATCGTACCGCTACAACTCGCACTAGTGTGAAATCACCTTACCATTTATTATTGTACATTATTTCCTTTTCAGTTCACCTTTTGTTCTCTTGTATGCTAAAAGTAAGTAGTATTTGTCTACAAATTAAAGTTAGGAAGGAGGAAAGGCGGGCAATTTATTTGTATTGGCTTGGTTTGGATAGCTCCTACACAAAAAATGCTTGGTTTCTTTGTATTTTTGTTAATTTAGCGGGTTTTGTCACTAATGAACGAAAGCTCCCGACACATACGCTCATAAGTAGCATAAGAGCATGACGTTATTGTCCAATAGTTACTGTGTGATTACGACAAAGTCATCCTTTAACATATTTCAACTGTATATGACATACATACTCCACTGGCGCGACCCAAGAAGGGTCTTGGCCTCCGATACAAGAAGGCCATCGGTTTCATTCTCGCGCCACCTTCTGCCAGTCACCAGCTTGGAGTTCGCACAATTCCGACTCCACGGCGTAATACTGCCAGTAATATCTGAGCCTGCTGTCAGGCCGGCAGCAACTAGGAACTCTCCAAGACAAAGTTTTTGACATTGTGATCCTCCCCTACTCTCTGTTCGTATCGCATCCAGCGAAGTCTCTGCGCCTTTATCTCTCCCGAGACGTCATGACGATGATTATGTATAACTTATGTACTTATAATTGTGTCACTGTATCACTTTAATACCTAATACATTCCTCACAAAACCTAATTAGCCCAAATGTAAATTCAGGGACATTAATAGGTAAATAGAGCGCGACAAGTACCTATCTATGGCTACCAGTGCTGAGCCAGAGGTTCCGCTTCGAAGCTGTAGTGAGTAAGTACCGTTTTGCGTTTAAAGAGTGCTGTAGCAAGTACAAATACTGGGTGAATGGGGCTAAGCACGCCGCTGTGCGAATGCTGTACAATGATGCGCTGAACTTCGAAACGTTACATATCTGTATATATGTGTAGTGGTGCAGCTGTCATGGGCAGCGGGCAACGTTTTCTTACAAGAGAACAACTAACTCATCCTATCTATTGGGGGCACAAAAAACAAATCATACACAAAGAAGTTATATGTTACACTTAAAAAATTAGTGTTGAATTAACAAATTTGTTTGCGAATTTAAAAATGAAATAAAAGATTTTGCAGCTCTGTTGTTTTATATCTAAGCTAAAACTCTTCACAAATTTTCTATTCGTATTCGAAATTATGTCGAGCGTCTCCAACAAGACCGAAGTTCTTAATGAGTTGGGATTTATATAAAAGTTATCTAATTACAGCTTCCAAAAATAGACTAGACAGTTGATGTTTACTTTGAAATCACCAACGCATTTTAAACAAAAACTGTAATATTTAATAGTATCCACAAATCGATATCACTTTAATTATTGCAACTGTCATGGCCAGTTCTTCTATAAAATTGACTGGCCGGTTGATGCAGCTATAGTAGTAGCAACACTGACTTCAGAGCCGCTAGTCCCATACTCGATCCTCGGACAGGTCTAAAGATTGGTCTCGCTTCAAGAATAGCTCCCACTTCAAAGTAACTAAACTAAATGTTTCTTTATATTGATACAAATTCCAACTGCAGCCAGCATATCTTGAAAAAAAATCTCATAACGAGGGGAAAGCTCGCGAGTTCATTAAGTAGTTGGTGGCTTTTTGCATTACCGGTATCAGTAGAAATGAGCTCGAGTTACGTCACAAGCCGAGTAAAGCTTAAGGACCATTATGTAACTTGCTCTACTTAAAATCACTGCCAAGTTTTGGACAAGAATACTCTTAGGTTATTAGACTTGGGTGGTGCCTAATCAGTCTAATAGCCTAAAAGTTTGCGTTAACAACAGAACACTCAGGGTCACGGCATAAACTGAGAACAGAATTACCGATTTGTATAATTATTTTTTTATTTTAAAAACTTCAACAGCATCCATAATCACGCAGGTGAAACCGCGACGCGCAGCGAGTGATCGATAAATACCTATATGATTTCTTTTCCTGGTTGACATCAACGTAGAGCTTAAACCGGTGTGGGGCTATAAACTTTACATGTTGCCAGTCATACAGGATTCCTTTAATGTAGTAAGCATCCAATAAGGGTCTTTGGAAATTTCACAAATAAGAGGGTGAATTCAATTTATGTCGTGGCTCCAAAAGTTCTCCTTGAATATATTATGGAACAACTATGTTTTGGGTAGAAGCTGGTAGAAGGAAATGCACAATACACCCCATGCGGTACGTCAGTGCAGGACTCATAGCCCCCAGATAGAATAAGAATCTGTCACTTGGACTGGCCCGTTACATGTCCATCACACAATTGAACTGCCGCGCGATTATTTAAGAGCAAATGTCGTTGCATATTTGACTTCATCCGTGAAACAAATGACGAGATAACAAGAAACGTTGGAAATGCAACCTTATGTACAAGAGCGATATCTCATAAAGTATTTGACATCGGTGAGCTCGTCGACGAATCATTACAGAATCGCACGGCTGATCAGATCAGTGGCCATAGATTTCCGAAAAAGTATTCGTACTATAAGTGTCAAAACGTCACGCTTCAGTGTACAAACTATGAGTTGTCTGTGTGTGCCCTAGATAAATGGCAGTTTGTACTGTCGCACGTAAACGTCACGTAACGTTACACTTACGCAGATATTTGTGCTAGACCCCCTGAGCCCGTTTCGTGAATTATAGCCCATATCTTCGATGAAGACCCGTGTCGGTTATAATGGGCTGCTTATAAGTCCGAGAAATACTGGAACCGAAAGCACTGGGAAGCTCCGCAGTTAAAATGCAATTTAAGAAAACATACTGACGTTTAGCGATTTTGGTTTGCACCACTATGACGACACGTAGTACTTCCTTGCCCTTCTTACTTTACTTTTCCTTCACTTAGTTTTAGCGCAATGATGACGCTTCAACCGTCATTTACAGCGCAAAAAACTTAATTAAAAGCATATAGCTAGACTGTTTGTAGGCGCTTTACAAATTCAGGCTTTGAATGGGTTGTGTATATAAAGCGTTGAAAGCTGACCCCTAAGTTGGGTTGAAAAGGCAGCGCGTTTTAATTATGACTTAGATTTTTCACGTTCTCAGTTCGCGAGCAGAAGTTGGGTGGAATTAGTAACCTGTACATAATCCATCAAAGGTCATTGGTCATCATGCGGCCAGACACAAAAGAAATTTCATTGTTATAATATAACCCTTCAAGGTTAATGTGAGTTAGAGAAACATCATAGGCAAATTTGACACATAGAGATATTTATTTGAGATGCCAATACAAGCTATGTGCATTTCGAGCACATAACTACTTTATAATTCTATTGGAGTCCTTACAAAACTTGCTATGCCATGACACATAACTATTTTTTACGAGGAAAAAAAATATATAATAAGTAAATGAAGTATTATTAAAATGACAATCCAATACAATAACATTATTAAAACAAATCAATACAAAATGAAATGAAAACATGAAATTTGGTAATGGTTGGCACCATTAATGGCTCATTATGGTTTAAATTCTCGTAGAATAAGTGGTAATCGCGGTGCATGCACTGCTTAAGACTTTTTAAGTGACTAAATTTAGTAGAGTCAATTTTTAATGGGCCATCATAAAAGCTTATAGGTTCCCTTATAAGTGTCGTGTTTGTTCTTCTCCGCGGCAAATTGTGCCAATCATCTGTGTGGCGCAGTTTGTATTTCACTTCACCGTTGAAATAAAAAAGTCCTCTGATATCTGTTACCGTTGGGTCACCGGCTTTTCTTCCAGGTCTTATACTTGAAAAACCACCAGGAACATACTCATAATTTTAAAAAAATGTGTTTTCTAGGTGATGGACAATGTAAGGTTGTGATGGTCTGGCATCTCTCATTCGCGATACATAGTCAGATGGAGAGTAAATAGGGGCCTTAAACTTTTTTCTAAAGTTGAATGTACACTGTCTACCTCCATCATCGTGTGCCCTTTTTTAGGATAATTTGCTCTATCATAATCCCCTTTGCAGTGCTGAGGTTAGATAAAGAGTTGCAAAGTGTTTTATTTTTATTTTGATAGGCGCATCCGTCGGATATCAAAATTACTTTTTTGTATTGTCAACAGTATTTTTCTATAAAATCTATAATACAACTAGTGATATTGTTTGCGGTTATCCCCCCATCGCCTTCATGCCAGACATATAAGTAAACGTCTTTGGTGTTTTTAACATGAAACGTATAATTATGTAGCCCTAGTTTAATTTTATAGTACTGCTCAGAAACCAGTAGCTTAGGGCATACTAACACACTTTGCATATCCATTGATACTACAATCACATCACCTGACATTTCGTTAGTTGCTTCTATTTTCGCAGTTCTCGCTTCATCTTTTTTTATAATATGTAGCTGGTATACGTCATCAGGAATATTTTCTTGTTTGTGGCCAACACAAATGTCACACTGATCTTTACGTAGTTCATATATAGAAATTTTATTTTCTTTTAATACGTCTTGAAATTTTTTCCTCTTCACTGCATCTACATTATAACTCTGGCACCAAAAAGCATACACAGAGTGCATATGGCTAAAAGATTTAAAAAAAATTCGGATTACTTGGAGGATAAAACAGCTTGGGACTGATCACTCCAGGATCTATCTACTTGTGTACTAAGATGTCAAAGTGTAGCGTGTCTTGCCCTACTGATAACATTATTATGTTCTCTTTTGTAAAGCAACACACTGGAGCTAATATCTGTAGTACCTAAGTTAAAACATTGTAAAAACATCTATATAAAAAGAATGGCCCCGAGTTTCTTGCCGCTTCTTCTCGGTAGGCTCTATATATTTTGGAACGCGGCGGTAGTCTTTAAAGTACATTATAATGAAAAATTGACGTTCATAAGTGCGTCTTTGATGCCTAAATTGAATAAATGATTTTGACTTTGACTTTGACTTTGACTACAAACTATGAGGTGTCTGTGTGTGCCCTAGATAAATGGCAGTTTGTACTGTCGCACGTAAACGTCACGTAACGTTACACTTACGCAGATATTTGTGCTAAACCCCCTGAGCCCGTTTCGTGAATTATAGCCCATATCTGCGATGAAGACCCGTGTCGGTTATAATGGGCTGCTTATAAGTACGAGAAATACTGGAACCGAAAACACTGGGAAGCTCCGCAGTTAAAATGCAATTTCAGTAAAGATACTGACGTTTAGCGATTTTGGTTTGCACCACTATGACGACACGTAGTTCTTCCTTGCCCTTCTTACTTTACTTTTCCTTCACTTAGTTTCAGCGCAATGATGACGCTTCAACCGTCATTTACAGCGCAAAAAACTTAATTAAACGCATATAGCTGGACTGTTTGTAGGCCCTTTACAAATTCAGGCTTTGAATGGGTTGTGTATATAAAGCGTTGAAAGCTGACTGCTAAGTTGGGTTGAAAAGGCAGCGCGTTTTAATTATGACTTAGATTTTTCACGTTCTCAGTTCGCGAGTAGAAGTTGGGTGGAATTAGTAACCTGTACTTAATCCATCAAAGGTCATTGGTCATCATGCGGCCAGACACAATAGAAATTTCATTGTTATAATATAACGACTCTTGAAGGGTTAATGTTAGTTAGAAAAACATCACTATACATTAGAGTAAAGGCAGTTTCGAGATGGATTTAGAAGAAATAATATACAAAACAAGAACACAAAGTAAACACAAACCGACAACGGAAATAATTAGCTCACACTATAATGCGCATACAATCCGGCGTTTTTCTAAGTATTTGATTAATCCGACACTCGCGCCATCAAGACAAATTCAATGACGTATTATGGATCCAAATCGGCCAAAGCAGTATTGAGTAGTTACGAGTGAACATAGGAGCATACATAAAGGTCAAATACATAACCCTCTTTTTGGGTATTGTCGCAGTCGGGTAAAAAGATAATTAAAACGTACGTAGTAATAACTAAATTTATATATTCTTTATATTCTGTTTTAGACTTTCGCGGTTGTTAACTAAATTATAATTACTCGTAGTACTCACGGAATGTACACCACGATTAGCCAGGTTTTGGACTTTGAGATGACATGTCTTGGCTTTGTAATATCAGGGAGTAGACCGTGGAGCAATTGTTCAGATTGACGCTTGACAAGTTGCTTGACAGTTTAAGAAGCTGACTGCCAACCTTCAGTAATGGAGAGGCACTTAAAGAAGAAGAAGAACTACTACTAAACCAAATGACTATCATACTTGTAAATTTTTCAAGATTATAATTATAATTAATGAATGCCAATTATTCAAGATCGAATACACATGTGTTCATAAATAAAAACCAGCCGTGTCAGTTTTATTAGTTTTGTCATGAACAAGTTGATCGTTTTGATGTTTGCCTGCGTTCTATAGTGAAGCTAGTAGTAAAGCGCTCCTCAACTGAAACAAATGATTCAATAGACTCGTTTACCCAATATTTTTGTCAGATAAGCGTTATTCTCATTAGGATTCAGAACGTAACAATAACCACAATAACACATAACAACATATAATACGCGAGAATAAACATTTCTGCGCATCACACACATAATTGCCCCAGCGAGGCATCGAACCTGGGACCGCGCGCTTATATCAATTCAAGTTTGTTTTTTTTAACATCCAAATAAGCTCTTCAGGTCACAAACTGGGAAAAGTCTGTACTATTGTAACCTAATGACTGATATACATATACTTACCTACTTATATACATAAACACACACAGACGCAGCTCAAACAGACATGTGCATGCACATGCATGGTTGACCTGTCCGGGGATCGAACCCGGGACCAGCAGCTCCGAAGACAGTGTTGCTACCAACTGCGCCAACCGGCCAGCTTAAAATAATTGAATAAAATAGAAGGTTTCAAACTACGTTACACAAAGTATTGCTGACTGAATGATTGTCGACGCAAAATAAGTCTGTGAGAAATATTAATAGGTGCGCAATAAAAGCGGCTTTATCCGTATTTCTTTTGTTTATTTCACGATATTGTTAAGAGGATTATTTTTTAATACAAACATCGTTGAGTATCGTTCGATCGGATGACTGCAAGTGTGTTTCGATTTGACCGACAACACGTAAGGATTTCTAATACAATGGAATTCCGGCGGAAAACTCGTACATTGATTATTGTAGTTTTAGTGATATTTGTTTTTCAAATTATGCAAACGATATTTGCGTTTTTTATGCAATTAAGTGACACGCCTGACGGCATTCATCACGTTGCAGCTGTAGTATTGCGTAGCACTGCACTGTGCTCGTCATTCCGAGATATTGGGGTTTGAGTCTCTTTTGGCCAGTAATTTTATTTCCTACAACGCCCTTCACATCCTTACACAGTAATGCGCATTATTGCTTCGTGGCAGGATATCCTGGCACTGCGGTGGTACCGACTATGACGACCTCTTGTCTTTTGTTAACGCTAGGTTTAGCCACTAGCCTGTCCACTAAACTACACTGAATCAGCGTGGTTCAATTACAATATTCGTAAACAAAATTTCAAGTTCAATAGAACACCAGAATTAAAGAAATGTAAACGAAATTAACTAAAAAATTTTGTAGTGTTGCAATATTAATTATGTTGTGGCTACGCCCCGTGATTACGTCCGCGTGGTGATGGATGATGATAATGATGAAAAGTATCCTATGTGGTAATCCGGCGCCTTATCTACCTCCATACCAAATTTAATTCAAATTGGTTCCGCCGTTTGAGCGTAAAGAAACAGCAAACATGAATATTAACTCTACCGCAAACAACACCGCAAAAATAAATTGATTGAATATAAACAATTATCCTGAAATAACTTCTTAACATTAACGATTATTTTAATCGAGTCAAAAATGTCACGAAATTATGCTTTTCTCTGTTCACCAGCAGACCCTCGAGAGTTCACCTCTAGAAGCGTCACCCTAACACGTAACTATAAAGTCAAACATCATCTCCTCTGGCTGTTAATATCTCCTTGTTGACTTTCCCTGCTCATCAACACATCCTCATAAGTAATTGTGTTGATCCAACACATTAATATAAATACTTATTAGCTATTTGTATAATGTAGCACCTCGAGTCACAAATCCGCTCATGAACCTCTAGTGCACAATTTCACATAATATTGAATTGAATATCATGGAACGGAAATATGTCATCCTTGTGTAGTGCAGTTATATTTCGTCAATGGTTTAGTCGACTTTAGAGTTGTAACTAGGTACATTTCTGTTTTTCTAAAATGCGTATTGCCTGTCTATCATTCACTAACAAATTATTATATGCCTAAACATCTATAACAAAGTATAGTAAGTCTTTCTGATTTCTTTATGTACAATATTGTACACATGTAACTAGACCGCAGAGATCTGGGTGGCACGGTAACTGGCATGAGAAGGTGTGACATTTACCATCAACTTAATCTGTCCGAATCAGCAAGACTCATTCGAGTTAAGTTTCATTCATAAATCTATTGTTATTTTTTGCGCTGATGCGGACGGGTTAAATGCTAGCTGATATCTTTGCCTCGTAGTAAATAAAAAAGCTTCTTAGGCTTGGCCATACTACGCAACTTGCATATCAGAACTCGATGTATTACAATACAATCAATGTATTAATATAATATAAATAATATAAAATAATAAAATATAATATAAAATTGTATTACTCGTACTATATATAATCCAAAAACTGTGTACTATCTCGAAAGTCTTTCATAAAAATCAGTCATTCATCGTCTCAAAAGCAGCTTAGAAAAAACTCCGTTAACCGCGTCCAATAAAATATTCAAAGCCATAACGGGACGGCATCCCCGAGGTTTCCTTTATTTGAGGCGTATTGAGAAATTTCGCAAAGTTTGCGAAACACCTTTAACTTGCTTACGTATTAATGTCATCTGGGGCCTCTTCAAGCTCTTAAACGCCGCAAATTCATAATTTGTGAATTCTAAACAGTAATTTGTTTCATAAAGCTTATACCTATTGTTGGAACTTTTTTTTACAAGATTTGATGTAAAAACTCTAAATGCATGCATACATTATATTTTATTATGTTAATTACTAACATGGTTTGTACACATTTTTAATAAGAAAAACGGGCTTCACTCACGTAAAAAGTCAGATCTTTCCGACAATAGTTTCAACCACATCCGGTGGTCTTTTTCAAGGAGAGTGCAGAACGCTCGCGGTCTGTCTCGCAACCGCGAAAGAAAGGCACTAGAACTGAACGTAACGTAAATAAGAAAATGAGCAGTCATGACAATCACCATGCGAGTTATATATTTGCCATCTCAACCATTTGATATTAAAATACTTATTTAGCGTTATTTGGTTGGTAAACATAATTATTTCTGAAAACTATTGTAGATTGGTATAATATGGTTACTATCGTTTTATTACCCGACTGCGTTGAATCCCAAAAGAAGGAGTAGGTGTTTGATCTGTATATAGGTAGGTATGTATGTTCCTATGTGCGCTCGCAACTACTCAACGGCTTACTGATTTTGGTTACATATTTGATTTCATCATCATCATCATTATCATCATCAGCCTGTAGCAGTCCACTGCTGGACATAGGCCTCTCCAATTGCACGCCACTTAGGTCTATCTTGGGCTTTATATTTGATTTGGTTGGATACATTACATAGTCATTGGATTCGGATTGATGGGTCGAGTGTCACTGGTTAGGTACATAACTACTTTACTGCGGTAAAGCCGGGCGGATTTCATGCGCTTTACTGCGCGGGCTGATTATTTCTGTAGTCGGGTTCTTCAACTTTTAGTTTGTTATCTTGTTTAAACTGTGCTTGCGATTTAATAAAGTATGATCTTTCGCACATGATAATACTTCACTTAATAAATAATAATATAATATAAGATACAGTGCAGCTCGTGGTGCAAGAGCTTCCAGAAACTGTTTCCTATAATTGCTTGAACTTTGTCATCGATACCCACGACTTGACTTATTATTATTCGTAGCCCACGACATTAAAATACTTTACCTGCCAATATATGTAAATTACATAAGGTTCGTCAGTAACTTTCGAACCTTCCGAACCTATCCAACCCCGGTTTACCCGACTAGAGACAGATGTTTGACACTATTTGTATGGAATGTATTTTACTACTGTATTGTACTGTACTGTATTTTCACTATTATTTGTATTTAAAATGTCTATCCGTAGTAAGGGAAATTGTAGACAGATAGAGAGAAACCGGCCTTAAGAGGCTCTTGCTACAGGTTTGCCGATCCCAAACCTACTACGTGCAGCATATCGTAAGAAGATTCCTCAGTCTACAGCCCTAACACCGATAGTTCGGGCCATGACCCACTGGCACTAGGATTGTTGTAGTGATACGCCTGTTTATGTACATATATGTCCCGCATAAATGTGGATATAACCTGTTATTGTATAATTACCAATAAATGTTTACCTGTTGCTCAATAGGATACGAAACCACTGAAATAAATTGAATTTAAATTTCCAAATTAATCAAAGACATCAACTTTCAAAATTCAAGTTTGTAGCGCCAGTGGGGTTTAGTAGTGATGACTCGCTGAGTTAGTCAGTTTAAATAATTAAATATATAGGATGGCCGGAAATTGACATCTTTAGCTAAAACTTAGGTTCCAGGTCGGGTTCTTGAATTTTGTACCACGCAAGTTAGGGGTAAATATATCAAAAACCAGTTATTTAATACGACCGATATTATATAATGTGTGCTGTGTGTAAAAGTTCATTTATGTGTGACTTTTAATGCACCTAGAGCTTAAGACTGAAGTGGAGTGGAGTTTTACTGCGCTCGTCACTCTGATACGATGGATATTCAGTCTCATTCGCCAAGTAATTTCACACCTCCTACACAGTATTGCTTGTGCACTATCACGTCACGACATTGTTTTTTTGACACTTTGTTTGATTTTTTTGTTTGATTGACACTATCTGGCATTGCGTCGGTATCGACTATGACGGCCTGTCGCGCAAGACTACCACCTAGCTAAGTAGAATATCCTAACCACTTACGGTGTCACAGGAAAATGTTCTGTAACTCTCTCTGACGGTGTAATTGCTGCGGTCAAGACTTGGATGAGTGATGACTTGACAGTAGCAATTGTTCAACAGTATTTTGAGGTTGATAGCTAGCATACCCACCAGTAAGTGCAATAGCACTTCTGCGAGTATCGCTTGCTATAGATTGTATTTATAATATCACTTCCATCTGACCTTACAGCCGAGCACAGGATGCAAAACCGAAATTCCGGTGACCGATTTTCATTATTGTGTTCCGTAATATCATCGCTTCAGCGACGTAAAAGCTTATGTAGGCTGCCACATATAGCGTACTAATGAACGCCATAATATCAGAGAAATGTCGTGATTTTATAACTGAAATACTAAGACTATAATCCCTTAATATTCTAAAAGATATTAAGCAAAACTCAGATGACTTTTGATAAAAAATACAAATCCACTGCGGATAATCCAAGGGGTACTTGCTCAGCATATTACGTCCCCCTGACACCCCCACTTGACGGGGCCGATATCTTCAGGTATTACAGGATTTGCCGACCTCACTCCACTTAGGGCTTGCCTTCAAGAAAGCAATATTTATGACAACGTGGAGGCTGAAAAGTTTGAGCAGTCAAAACGTGTTCTAGATTTTGTCTACAATATATTAAGATATTTGTGGGAGAACGTAGTACTAACTTTTCGGTAATCGATACTTATTAACTTTTTATAATACGAGTATTATTGTAACTAATATAATGTGCCTACTAAAATTCCTAAGAAATATAAAGGAGGAAAACATGAAAGTACACCTCTGTTTCATCAAGCTTTTATTTAGCTTGCTTCTCGTACATATTATCTATCCGTTTCAAAATTCGTAATACATTTATAAAGCACTTGTAGGCGTTACATCTTTCCGTTATTGGAGTGAAAATCAAAAACTGCTTAACCGAATTTGATGAAATGTAAATGAGAATACCTCAGAAGTATAAAAAAAGTATTTTGAGAATCAGTCCACCAATAGTCGAGAAATCGGTGAACATACACAAAAAAATCATACAATCCAACATAGTACCTCCGCCTTTTTGGAATTCGGTTAATAACGGATCACTTAACACCTTAAGTTCGATTACACCATATACACCCATTACATAAATTATTTACACTGTCAGTAAATATTCATAAACAAACTATTATCGTTTTCTCATGAGCATAAAATACACAACAATGGCACTGTACTTAAAGGATTAGAGACTACATAAATGTCCTTGGTAACGCTTATTCTAATCAACCTAGAGTTCCAATTGTGAAATTTTTCATAAAGTCAAGTTCAAGTCTTCTGGCAATTACAACGAGAACGAGAATCATTTAAATGTTACTTGTAGTATCGGCTCCTTCACTACAAAAGGTTTAAATTTGTTGAAGCTCCGGAAGTTCTTGAGTTCTTGGAGTTTGTTGGACTCAAAATTAATTACAGAGAGATTTCGTTTTGAAGATTTAATTATGCGTAGGTAGGCGCAATTTGAGATTCCAGAACCTGGTAAGTTAATGTTTACCTGTAATCTGCTTGTGTTTCTGCGAAGAGTGCTACGCTTGGATGGGTTTTTATTAAGTCTTTATTGGTCATGAAGAAGATGTTTACAGATTATCCTTTAAATACATGCTCATAGACATCGGAACTAAATTTATTTAATTTTAAATATATGTTTCCATCACTTGAAATACTAAACAGTATTATAGCGGTGCCATAAAAGTAATATAAAATACTCATGTTTTTCAGATTTATTAAATTTCTCACAGTCAATACTCTCAATTGTAATGACTTTAATAAAATGGCAAGTGCTGTATCAAGAGTTGTATATTATTTGAACATCATCATCATATCAGTAACAGGACATACACATTTTAAAAATAGGACCGTTTGTTTATTTTTTACTTGTATGTTATGGGTTATTTATTTCAATTACATACAACATTCTACTAATACTTTGTAGGTGGTCAGCATTTAGTGTAAAAGGCCACGTTGCTGATACCACCGCAGTGCCAAACATCCTGCCGTGAATCAACAAATAGTGTGTAAGCAATACCAAGTTAGGAGGTGTAAATAACACTGTATATGAAGAGAAATATGACTTTAATACACAAAGTCACGGAGTGATAAGCAGAGGAAAGTGCAATACAAAAAACAGTTTTACACACATGATGGTACTGCAACAAACACGGGTGGCGCTTACCATCAGGGACAAGACTTGACCGTTTGAAAAAGCGTCTAATGGAGACTAAAAAGGTGTAAATGAGATTTTTATTGTCAAACTTGCATGCGATTTTATTCTTTATTATACTTCCTGTACACATTTTTGCAAATGAGAACGTTGCACACTGCATCTTAATCAGAAGCATGTTTGCAGCGGAAATTTCAGTAAATATTTATTTTTGAATATTGCTTAAGTGCTCGTATTTAGTTGTAAAAGTTGGTATATGTAATGATAAAACTATTTCTAACCTAAGTTGAATACCAATGATTAAAATTTCACACTAAACCTAACAAAAACAATCGCTGAATTTCGAATCAAATTAACACAAACCCCATCCAGTATCAGCAAAGTGCGGAACTAAACTACCGCCGGAACAAACAGTCCCGAGCCGATTGTAAATCAAGCGCCCGAACTTCCAATAAAACATTGTAAGTTAGGGAGATCGGTCCGCGCTAACTATACGTACAGAATATATATACTGACGTACATAATGGAGGTATCCCATCATTACACCAATATAGCTGCCGCATCCTGCACAATAAACGACGGAAGTACAAAACCATCGTCGTACCAGCCATCTTGACTGGCCGGTGGCGCAGTTAGTAGCAACCTGCCTTCTGAGCCGCTGGTCCCGGTTTGAAGACCTTGTGTAGATGTTTTCTCATTTTAATATTATCTTACTTGACGGTTAAGACGCGGTCCAACCCCAATTTTAAAATAATTTACGATGCTTTACGTAAGGTTGAAAATCGCTTGTTAAATTCGACGATGTAATGCGAAAATGCGTTAATTTTGTACGTTTTCTTTATATTTTTCGATATACACTAACACAATTGAAAAAACTGCTGGTTACTACTTTAGTACTATATGTTGGCTATGTATTACCTAAAAATAATATAGTGTTATCGCTGAAAATTCTGAGAGTTTGGACGTGAAAGTTTATTTTTATGGACCTATTTAGGATTTTTTTCTGCAGAGATCGAGTAATATTTATGAATTCTGTTTGGTTATTACTCTTTGCCTGTTCCTTTTCTAACCTTTGTATTTTTTTTTTACAATATTATCTATCTGTCCCGTTACACTAGATGTTTAAAGATTCTGCTTTTTACTATTATCAGGATACGACCGCGCCTTAAGATGGCGGGTTCGACACAAGATCGAGCGTCGGACAGACCAGACGGAAAGCGTAGGGTTAGTAACTGGATCCCGTCATACAGGACTCCAGTCCCATGTCCGTAACGCCTGTATATGAAAATGCAATATACCGTAATATAGTCACTTACGAGGGGAGTTCAATGTATTCTCGGTATAGGAATAAAAGAATAAGCAGAAAATTCTAAATAAAATTTATTTTTCAATGTTGTCCCCTAGTACTCTAATATTATGTCCTTAACGCCTATATCTGAATATTCAATATACCATACTACAGTCACTTAATTCATCATCATCTTAGCTGTAGGACGTCCACTGCTGACGACTCACGCCTAGATATATAGATTTCCAAACGAACCGGTTCGAAGCGGTTTGCATCCAACATCATCCTAGGACCCTTACAGGTGGACGCTACGCTGCAATTGACGGATACAATTAAGTGATTAATTAAATCATCAATTTTCTACTGCACCAGACTTTACCATACTAGAACCACAGAATAACTAATAAACAGATCTTTATGTTACCCTTAAATCAATACATGCACTATGTCATAAGTTTGATGTCAGTGACGCTACATAACATATATTTATGTTGTGTATGTCCGTAGTGTGCGTCCAGCGGCGCTCGATCGCCGTTATTGTCCCCGAGCTCTCAATGTGAGAGCCTTATAATTGAAATACTGTGTACAATGGGTTCGAATACTATCATTGCATAAAATTATATCTGCTTACGTAAGACAGTAAAGATTTCAAACAAATAACATTAATGCATCCATTCCAGTTAATTTCGGTTTCAGATTAAATTTGACAACTATTTGTGTATTCCAAAATAACATTTTGGATGTGTTGGTTAGGTGCATTACACACTGAGTCTGTTCATCAATAAATTATTAGTTAAGTTTATGTTTAATTAAGTATTTGAAAAACTTTTCTTTTGGTTGCATAGTGCTGTCGAGCTGTTCAATAGATGTCCCCGTTTACATACGAAAGTTAAAATCAAATAGAGAGTTAAAATTTAATCTACGGTCCTTGTGCCTCGGTGGCCTAGGGGTAATCGTGTCTGACACGTATTATCGGAAGACGCGGGTTCGGATCCCGTCCAAGGATGTGCATTTTTTCCTCTAAAACGGCAATCTTAGATGTTACCGCATAACACCGGGTGGGCCTCGTGTTTGTTCCGTTTCCGCGCGATATAAAATATTGTTCTTATAAACTTTAAGTTTATAAGCAATATCTATAATTACTAAGCAATTAATCAATAAACTTAACAGATTTTTTTTAGTATTTGAACTTTTAATTTAGTGGTTTTCTTAGTATTGTTCTCAAATCACATCAGCACATCTATTGTTTGATAAAATATTCAGCACCGCTGTGTGTGCTATTGTAGGGCTGAACCTTGCGGAGTGTTGTGTAAGGGCACACAATTGTATTTGTACCCGCATTTGTGTTCAAATGTGGCTCGTGGTTGTTTACGTTATGAGGTGGGAGGCCGTTAATGTACGTTTGTTTGAATTCTGGTGAAGGTTGTGTTTTGAGTTATGAGTAACCTTTTCACCTCTTTCAATTGACCAAGTTTGATGAAATTTAAAACACTTCTTCTGATATATACACTTCAAATAACAAAAGAATGTTGAGAATCAGAAAGAAATCGGCGAACATACATAAAAAAATACATATAGTCGAACAAAGAAGTTCCTCCTTTCCTGAAGTCGGTTAAAAACTTAATGGTCAGGGCATGAAGTCAGTCAGTCGAAAATAATAGCACGCTATAATAAACGAAGTTGATCGCAAACAGCCAGAAATCATATATTGAAAAAGGAACACGATTAGAGTTAATACGGCCATATCATCGCATACCATTACTCCCACCGTGTATATGATAGAATAGATAAAAAGAGTTGCGAAACCAAAAGGCTTTTGTTCCGATGTCGATTAATATTCAGGTTCTACCGGCAGATCAAAGGCGGTATTGAACTCTGCAGTTGTTTGCGCCAAGTTCACGCATAGTTTGGGGAAAATCGGAATATCTGTGAAATCTGAACACCACTTTGAGCTTTGGAATACTTGATTCGGAACATTTCGGGTGAAGTATCATGTTATTTTATTCTTCTACTTAATTGAAATTGGTTTAAGAGTAAACATCGTTGCATCTTTGACAACATCCGTAAAACAAATGACGAGATGACAAGAAACGTTGGAAAAACAACCTTGCGTACAAGGGATCCGATATCTCATAAAGTATTTGACATAGGTGAGCTCGACGACGAACACATAGATGAATTATTAGAGAATCGCACGGGAGTTCATACATTGTGTGGTTTTCGTTCTACAATCCGTATCTTCCAATTTCTCGGTACATACAATTAAACAGTAACCAAGGTCATGTCATTACACGTACGATATTTAAGAAGAATAGTTGTTATTGGTACAATACAGAAAACATTAGAATCGCTAACATACTTTTTATACTTTTCTCTCTGTCTGTCATCTTGTCCGCATGTCTATTTGTTTGTGCATGTCTTACTTTATAAGGCGCACAATGCAGTTAAACATCGTTCCTTCTTTTATTTGTAAGTTGACAAGCACAACCTGAAATTGTAATCACGTTTAACGCTAATCGTACTCAATTAATGTCATGCAAGAGAGCCTAAATGTATTAGCAAATTAACAAATAAAGTTAAATCATATAGCTCCAAAGAAATCCTATAAATAAATTTAATTAAATTATATCCAAATCCATCTAGTAGTAACCACCAAAGTGTGCGCACCACCGCGACACCGCGCAATTGTGCCTTATAGTGTCCCGAAGTAGTCTTCATTTTTCTGTATACATCTTTTCCTTTGAACCCACCGAGAGGAGCTGTAGGCTTACTCTTCTGTAAAAATCTCCGCCACGACATTTTCAAAAGCACTCAAGGCATCTTCAGGGCTAGTTATTTATAATGCCTATATATGGTATTTAAATAATAAGAATTTCAGTTGGATTTATATTATAATAATTTATTATTTTTTCATTTATTTCATTATAGGCAGCATGATGCTGATGTGCCCATATCCTGCTGTGTTTAAATATTGCAATGTCCACAAATACACTGTTGCTAGAAGCTGGCTAGTTGGCTAGAGGTTGGCAAGAGTTTTTTTTTGTTTTATGCAGCCAGCCATCCAGTCGGTTCTTAAACATGTTGACAGATGTAGCACAAACCACCTGCTCCTGCAACTTGTTGCACTAATAAGTTATATAAGCTATAACACTAATAAGTTAAGTAATAATGTTAAGTATTTAACAGTTGTTTTGAAAAGTGACTTGTTATTCTAGATCCTTAAAAATGGACAAATGTCCGTCGCATCTCTATTTCATTTATTAAACATTCCGCTGTTTGCCGACTGAATACCGCAGCCGAGCTTATTTTGATGTTATTTGTTTAGGCGACCGACATGCCTCACATCCGCTACGTCAACCTCTCTAAATGCGAACTGTATGTAATCCTGGGATATTTTTTGTTGACAGTAGATATGTCAGAGTTAGAACATGAATAACAGGCGTACATTTAAATAATTCGTGACCAATCTAATATGTATTAGTAGTTATGTTGAACTTATCATTTATTTTATTTACATAATATATATAACAAACAAACAATTTTATTATACAAACTTGAATATAAAACAATTCTCTAAGCCCCATAGAGGGGACAAAAGTGACGAAAATGCTGGCAGCATTATTTTGGCCACGTTTGGCATTTTTGGCTGGCAATTTTGACATGCATAATTTTTGCCCAAAGTAAGCGCTTGCATTCTGGTCATCCGTCGCCTCAACCAAACGTGTGGCCAGATCCCTATTTTTATTGCGACCTCACATATACAGGGTGGTTTTTTGAGAAGGGCGGTCATGTCCAAGTCCGGAACCACGAGAGTTAGAGAAAAATCGTGAAAGGAGACATGTCCTTCATTTATAAGAAAATAATAACTGCATATTTAGTTTTATTTAAAACCTTTTACTTTTGACGCAAATCGACCCAATTTTTTTTTAAATAAGACACCTGTATTATTGAACTAATGGATTCTGATGCTGATGAAGATCAATCTTTGCAAAGAAATGTAACAACTAAACTAAATATGAAAGTGAAAAGGTTAAAGGTCAAATGAAGTGAATATGTTTAGTTTTTTTTTATGTACTCTCTAGTATGTATTTTTTTATTTTTATAATTATAATGTATTTTTTATGTTTGTTACCTCATAACTTTCGACTGGGTGAACCGATTCTCGAAATTATTTGATAGTTGGTGCTTCCCGTGTGGTCCCATTTAAAGTATTTTATCAAATTTGGATCAGTAGTTTTTGAGATACACTCCAATAACTGAATAGAATGGAAGTCGGTATTAAATTTTTCAAATTGTATTTGTCAATTTCGTCAATGAGTACTTAGAAGTCTTTTATAAGACTTCTAAGTACTCATTGACGGAATGTCACATTATTTTTGTAGTTTTAAATTAATCGCGGTTTATGAGATAAACTGCTTTAAAAACCCTCATTTTTATCGACATCATGATGTTACAGCACCGGATGCGGACAGATTAAGAATTCGTAGCGGTGCGCGAATATAGATAAGGAAAAAAAACATCCAACACTCTTTTTATGGTATATATTATATATATATTTATGCTTTACTACTCGTATAGAGTAACTTAAACGGGAAAGTAACTGAATGAATTACTTTTTATGTGACTGTGACAGGATTCTGATTACTTGAATAAAAATCTGGTAAGTAAATAATATGTCATACTGTGCCACATATAAAAAAGAAAACTGCCCATTTATATTATCCATAGCTATCTAAACTATAGCTATAAACTTACAATATTGGCCTTTTAAGTTGTAAGCATCATTCGTGGTTTTTTTTTTTTAATTTTCATAGCCACGGTGCGAAATCATTTTGTTGCTGTGGATTCGTATTCCACGGAGCAAGCGAGCGAAGCCGCTAGCGGGCCAGTTAGTTCAATATATTATGCCTATTAAATGATCGTGTTCATTTTGCAATCTATCACAAAAATTGCTCAAATGTCCCATTTTTTAGCTTGTTTATGAGCTTTGTTTTATTTCGGTGTAATGTTGCCTAATGCATCCTCCATCTTCCCCTTTTCAAAGCAATCTCTTAAGCTTTCTTAAGCGACATAACACCAACAATTATTTGGCTCATGTTACTTATCGTAAGCTCCACTTGTAGTGTGTCTCTATATCTAGGTAAACCTAAACAAAAAATAATTCCGACAGAAATGATCTACAGCCGCAACATAACTACTGCCGTTTGCATCGAACAAAAGTAACCAATGTACAATACCTTCGTAAATAAAATTCGAAAAACTCAAACAAAATAAAACTGGAAGTCCAAACAAGAAACAAGATAAGAAAATAGTCATTTCCGTCGGTTCCGCGTTATCAGTCGGAAATCGACTTTGAATAACTTTTTGGAAAGGACGGTTCTCGCTTCACAGCGTAATGGATACGAAATTTGACAAATTATTATAGCTGTTGAAACTTGACAGAGTCAATACGATATACGACGGCGAATATTCTGAAGTTATTCTTTCTTTACCATTCCGCTCCCAAACTACTCGTTCCGGCCTAGCATTGCATCCGTATACTGTTCAAAATGTCTTACCACGAACCATAAAGTTTGACAGTTCCTACTTCTGCCATGTAAGTAAATAATTGTAGAAAGCTCTGCCGGCGTACGTATTTACTTGCAGCTATGACCCTGTGTCTTTTAAGCAGGCCGTGATTCCATCTTCACTTGCCATAAGGCGAGAAGGCGTCACTTTGAAGAAACATTAAAAAAATACTAGCTGCCCTCCAGTTTCACCTGCGTGGCGATAGGTGATGATGAAAAGTATCCTATGTGTTAATGCAGTGCCTTAACTCACCTACCAAATTTCGTCCATCTCCGTGCAACCGAGTTTGCGTAATTAAAGAACTCCGTGGATAGATTGCAAAATCTGAAATTCGCCGCCTGTGCTCACCGTCATATACGCACTAGGTATAGGTACAATAGGCATCAGCTATGTAAACATTCGCGTGTAGATAGGTTCGAACGTCATTGTACTTATTTTAAGTGTGTAGGTACGTCTCACGTAGTTATTGTTATTTATTCTGTGCTTTGATGTAGCGGCGTTGTCGTGAGTTCAGTCGCACAATGGTTCTTAGCCGCGGAGCAGTAAATATGGGTTTATAAGATATGTATTTGTGTTATTTTTCACTTTCATTATCAGTGATCGATTCCAAACCACCACGTGTAATGTTAAGCACTAATTATCATAGGCCTAAGAAAATAATTTTAGAAACTTGGATATTAGTATGTTTATATATATAATCTATAAACAATCTATACTAATATTATAAAGATTTGTATGTAAGTATGTTTGTAACGAATTGGCTCAAAAAGAACTGGACCGATTTCAAAAATTCTTACATTCTACTTTCACCCTAAGTAACATAGGCTATATAAGATTCATCATCATCATTCATCATCGCGGTCATCGGTGACACAGCGGAGAGCAGCTAGTAATCTATATATAATAAGCTGTTTTCAAAGATCATCATGAACCGTCTCAGTCGCAGGTTCGATGAATTCCAGCCTCCGGAACAAGCCGGTTTCCGAAAAAGCTATAGTACCATCATAGACCACATCTACACGCTACGGCAAGTTATACAGAAAACCGAAGAGTATAACTTACTCTTTGTTTAGCGTTTGTATAAGACGGCATTCGATTCGATCGAGGCGTGGGCAGTGCTTGAGTCTCTCCAGCGGTGCCGTATTGACTATCGGTATAGCGAAGTGTTGAAGTGCTTGTACAAACACCCTCTTCCTGGTCCACACTCAGGAGGAAAAGGAGACCCTGACCAGCCAGGGCTATGGTAAGGGCGAAGGATCACGCACCCTTACCATTCACGAGGCGCAGGGACTGAAGTACGAGTCAGTCGCGGTGATTAAAACTAAAGGCAAAATGAAGCTGCACGAGAGCGTCCCGCACGCAGTCGTTGCGGTTTCCCGGCACACTAGGACCTTTGTCTACTACGCTGACGACGAGGATGATGCCATCGGACGGTTTGTGAGGCAAGCGACGGTTGCGAGCGAGCAAACCATCTACGGCTATAACCTGAAGATGGCAATCAGGGATCGAAACAGCGTGGTGATGGAGGCCCTGCTTCAGCGCAAAGTGGGCAACGTGGGCTCACAATAAATGTACAATAATCCATTTGCTGTTATATATGTAGTTTTTCGAATTGTATGTAAGCTAGCGTTAAGAAATCATAACTGACAAAGAGATGGTGCGGGCATCCAGAGCAGACATGCTCACGGAAATTGTTGGCAAGCGGTGGCGTGTGTGGCGGGTCGCCATCTTCCCTCAGAAATGGTTGAGGAAGGCGATGGCTGGCACATGCGTCAACTCGTGAACGGGTGCTGTTTGCGGGCACTGTTCTGCTGTGACTGCTTGCACCAACTCAAAATAAAATGTATTATTAATTTTAATTGTATTATGTTATATGTATATGTTATAAATTTATAAGTAAGTTGTCAAAAATTTGTAAGTTAAAAATAGGCACGGACCCTGGAGTCTGTGGAGCGTAGTTTTATTAATAAATAAAAAAAAACATCTAAATAAAAAGAATGGCCCCGAGTTTCTTGCCGCTTCTTCTCGGTGGGCTCTATATATTTTGGAACGCGGCGGTAGAGTCTTTAAATTACATTATAATGAAAAGTTGACGTTCATAAGTGCGTCTTTGATGCCTAAATTGAATAAATGATTTTGACTTTGACTTGACTTTGAATGAACATGGACAAGACGGAAATTATGTCCAATGCCCATGTTGTGCCTACCCCAGTATCAGTTGGGAAGTCAGTTCTCGAAGTTTTAACGAATACCTCCCTAGGACAGACAGTCAAACTAGGGAGGTCCAACTTTGAGAAAAGCGTCAATCGTCGAATCCGACTCGGCTGGACAGCGTTCCGGAAAGTTCGCGAAGTCTTCTCGTCAAAAATACCCCAGTGTCTCAAGACAAGAGTCTTTGACTAATGTGTGTTACCAGTGATGACATATGGCACTGAAACGTGGTATCTTACTATGGGCCTCATAAGCAAGCTCAAAGTCGCACAATGAGCTATGGGATAGGGCTATGCGCGGGGTTTCTCTACGTGATCGAATCAGAAATGAGGAGATCCGTAGACGAACTAAAGTCACCGACATAAGGCAGAAAATAAGTCAGTTGAAGTGATAGTGGGCAGGCTACATAGCACGCAGAACAGATGGCCGATTGGAGCTGCTCAATGGAGATGGGTTATACCTAGAATATAAACACATTGCCTTCTTTTTACCCGAATCCGAGGCTAGCTCCCTGTAACACTATATACCATAACAAAAACTTTATTGCACGCGGACTTCTCCTCGGGCAGAAGCTAGTATTTATAATGGCTCGTACTAGGAAATGTTAGTACTAACGCTGTATTATACTCAACTATATTTGTTTTTTTATAATGCTTTGGTTCACAGACATCTGACATCGATGTGATGGCCCCAACTCGCTTTGCCACGGTTCCAGACTGGTTTCTAGGTGGCAAAGCATCATAACGGGACTTGCTAACGTAAGTTCTTATACTGTAAGGATTTAACGACTGTCGTTACGGTAGCTGAGTCGTGCTAACATGTTCCGCCGCTGGGATTCGTCCGCGGTCGGATCCGACCGTTGGAGCGACTGTACACAAGCGAGTTACAGCTGAAACCATCCATCAACCGCCGGAAATCAACTTCTAAACAAGTTACAGTTACTCCGCGTAGCTTTGATACTCACAAAAGACTTCCCGACCGTTGTGGAGTTATCAAAAAGCTCTGGTTGCTTTACTTCCCCAGAATTACTCATTTATTAGAGTACCGCGCCTGTTTTTGTTGCCAAAGTAATTATTTCGGGGAGTTTTTTTCCTGAAACTTTATGTAGCTTTTTAAAACCATCCTAAAGCGTTATACCGACGGTTAGACTAAAAAGCAAAATATTAATGTTTTACTCGTTTTAAATAATTTTCGAGCGTATTCAGTTTGAGCCTGCAGTCTGTGATACAGTAGGAGAACGATACCATCGACAATGCATATCTCTTGTGTATCACCCGATACCTTAGGAGGGGATTAATCTGTCCGCATCAGGTTTACGCCATAACAAAAGATTTATGAATGAACTGGGGGCTTGCTGATTCAGACTGGTTAAAAAAGGATGACTTTACGTGAACAAAATAGACAAGGCAATGAATGAAATTTGATTAAATGAAGAACAATTCCGACTTAATTCTATTTTCTCTTCATGAAGCTTTTTCGATCGATGTTTCGATAACGATGAGTAAGAGATAAATGAATATGACCTCAATTATAGAGTATAAAAAAGTAGAAGATCACAATTTTCGTGTCTATACGGAGAGCAGAGTTATTGTAAAAACTCTATTAAACGCTTTTTTCACAAAGGCGAAAAAAACATACCAAGAAATCGTGGTCGAGTTTTTCAATTTAAGCTTTTCTAGGCCTCCACGTATTATCCAAAATTAAGCGTACCTGGTTCACATACATGTGTAACTCGTTTATTTCGACGTGTCATTACGTGTGGACTAAGCTGCGGTAAGCACACACCTGCTGGTGTGTCTCATCACATGCACAAAATGTATCGAGAATTCAAAAGGGAATGCGTCGCGTTAGCGGGCGTATTCATATGTACTTTAATGTTAACTTCCAATTAAATTTAGCCCAAACGTTATCTTACAAACACAAGCGTCACACTCAGTCAAATAAAGGAAAGAGCGACGTCTGGAAATAAGTTTCAATTACTTAATCAATGTAGTAACAAACTGTACAAACAGCTGCTCCCAGCTAAATGTATCTAAATTTGAATCTACCCAATTGATTTCGATTGCGTAACGGATCACAATCGACTTGTTATTACGGTCCTTTCAGAGACAGAGGGTCATTTTAGACTGTCCTAGGAAAGGGTCGGTGTAGCATCTATTTCATAAATATCCAGGAAAATGCGGGTATTCTCACAATTTATCGGATTACCCTCCGTCTGGCTCGTACTGAACTACAAGGCTTCAGTTCTATGAGGTTGTTTGTATGCTCAAAGTGTTGTGCTCACGGAATACTGAAAAGGTGTGAAATGGCCTTCACTGAAATGTGCTATTACTGTGTTTTTATTTAGTAATAATAATGTTTAAAAACGTTATTATGAAATATAATAATATTAATGGACATAAATATTTCAAGTGACCGTGTATAAATATTTAATGACAGCGAATTGTAGAATGAAAAACAAAATTTTATCTTTGTTTTACGGAGTGGAATATATGAATATTCTACTCCGTTGAACAAAGATTAAAAATTTAATGAAACACATTTTTGCGAATAAAAAATATCAACAAAACAAAATTGGTATAACATAATAAATAGCTATACACGTACGTATAGGATAAACTTTTACTGTTTTTATTGTTTATATATTTAATTTTCCAATCATCCTTGAATGACAAACCAAAAGGAAGGACTATAATTTCGTTTCAAAAAAAAGAGATAGCACGAGACTTTGTTTTTTTTTCAGTTATACGCATTCGTACTTGGTAGCGGCACATGAGACGTTCAGTTCTTTCGTTACTTGTGGGAATGTTTTTAAATCTTTTGTTTTTTTTTGTTTTGTTGTTGTGAATGTACTCTGTGGACTGTGGCGTGTGTGACGTCACTTGCCGGTCCCAACGGAGGATCAGCGCTGGTTGATTACAACTAGCATTATGCTGAGTTGGAACCGGTTTATGACAGAAAACTTATTAATTAAGTAGGTATTTTAATGTATAGTAAGATTATTATGTATTAATGTGTTTTCTGTGACAAATAAACTGTATTCTATTCTGTGTTCTATTCTAATATGATGCGGTCCGATTTAAGTTTTTAATTAATGTCGTAGTTACTGATCACCTATGGGTTGTAGTCTTCAATTATTATAATCAGACGAACAGCGCCAGATAAGCAGTGTAGTTGTTAGAATCTTCAATTGTTATTTCATATCAATATTTCTATGTTCTGTGGTTGGGGTATTGGATGAGCGGAGACTGGTGCAAATATTGAAATATTACGATCAAGAGTCCCGTCTGTTCGTTCTATTCCTTTTAAATCATATTGTGCGTTTAGATACCTAACATCCACCCTGATGTTACGAATGCCGGATGGGACGGCAGAAACTGTTGATGTGGTTTACAAACAGTCACTTCGTAAGTTGTTCAGTAGGGGTACTGAATAACTTACGTTGAATGAAGTATGAAACCGAGGCATACCGTCCGAGCATCGAATTTTACGTAAAACGACGGTTAAAATTAGTCTCCATTTAATTTTAACCGTCATATTGGGGCGGATTCCACATTTACATAAATATTTTGAGGAAATTCTATCTGACGGCTATTGTCGATAAGTCAATAAAGGACGCAGCAGTAATAAAGTTCAGACGGAGTCTGGGGAATAGCCATTATAGTATTCAGAACTTTGCCAACCCTCCCTTCGGACTTAGTCCTTACTAGGTCTATAAAGATACGTTACGGTTTTTTAATTGTTTTGAGATTGTGACTTCGGCCGTAAAAGTTGTTTATTTTATCGCGCATTATTGTTTATGCCAAATCTATCAGGTCAATAACTATATGGACGTTAATACTAATTAATGTAATGGCGTAACCTACCAGAACTTAACTTATCTATCCTTCTTTATGTGCAACTACAGACCTACTCCCCTACAGGGTCAGTTGTTAATTCCAATGAAGTTTTGTTTACATAAAAATGTCAGCCTTAAACCTTAAGGAAAGCCTCCTTGCGGCCCTGTTCAACGTTACAGAAGGCTCGGAAGATCTTAAGTTTCCACAAAATCATCATTATGCAGACCATTTCAATTTTTCTATCGTTTAGAACGTAGCTTTGGTCGTTTCTTCACAAGTACTCGTACAACAACCGGTAATAATATAAAACTTGAGGAATGGCAAATATACACCCGTACGAGTCCATAGGAAATAAAAGTATTCACATACACGTATTGCCGTTCCTGTACCGCATTACCGTTGATTCCGGTTGCAGCGTATAACTTGCACCACGTTACAGGCAGCGTGTACAGTACAACAGGTTTCCGGGCCGTCGCTGCCGCAACAATGCTTCTTCTTGATTTAATGTTTAATCCTTCCGCCGCGAGCTCAAGGCTATGAACAGAACGGAAGTTCTTTTTAATAAGCTTTTGCTTTTTTTACTTGTTTCGTTTGTTGATACGTTTTAAAAGTGATCCAGTCTTCAGGCAGTTGCAATCAAGTGACGAGACGAGCAAGACGTGCACCTGACGGTAAGCACTCCGCTTGCCCGTAACTAACAGCTGTAGTGCCTCCTAGAGATCAGAATTCTAGTTTTGCGTGGTACTGCACTGTGTTCGTCACCCCGAGACTTTGTATTTTGAGTCTCCCACTTGCTACAGCGCACTTCACACCCTAACACGGTAATGCTTGCGCACTATTGGTTTGCATCGGAATATCCGGCACTGCGGTGGTACCGACCAAGACGGCCTCTTGAACAAGAGCACGAACATTAACGTAAGTGTAACGTAATCGTATAGCTGTATAAACGTAACACAATTAAATTAAATTCAATACAAACTATCATTTATCTAGTACAACTGTGGCACACATTGCTCATAGTCTGTACGAGAAACTGCGGCGAGTTTTTATATTTTATATTTAAGATACGAATACATGTTCGCGTATCATTCGTGCTCCGGCCTCAGCATATATCCAAATACATCCAATGAACTGACAGTAAGTGTTGTGTCCCGTAAGCGCACAGCTCCAGGCGACATAGCAGTGTTATGGAGTACATGTTCGCGTATCATTCGTGCTCCGGCCTCAGCATATATCCAAATACATCCAATGAACTGACAGTAAGTGTTGTGTCCCGTAAGCGCACAGCTCCAGGCGACATAGCAGTGTTATGGAATACATGTTCGCGTATCATTCGTGCTCCGGCCTCAGCATATATCTAAATACATCCAATGAACTGACAGTAAGTGTTGTGTCCCGTAAGCGCACAGCTCCAGGCGACATAGCAGTGTTATGGAATACATGTTCGCGTATCATTCGTGCTCCGGCCTCAGCATATATCCAAATACATCCAATGAACTGACAGTAAGTGTTGTGTCCCGTAAGCGCACAGCTCCAGGCGACATAGCAGTGTTATGGAATACATGTTCGCGTATCATTCGTGCTCCGGCCTCAGCATATATCCAAATACATCCAATGAACTGACAGTAAGTGTTGTGTCCCGTAAGCGCACAGCTCCAGGCGACATAGCAGTGTTATGGAATACATGTTCGCGTATCATTCGTGCTCCGGCCTCAGCATATATCCAAATACATCCAATGAACTGACAGTAAGTGTTGTGTCCCGTAAGCGCACAGCTCCAGGCGACATAGCAGTGTTATGGAATACATGTTCGCGTATCATTCGTGCTCCGGCCTCAGCATATATCCTAATACATCCAATGAACTGACAGTAAGTATTGTGTCCCGTAAGCGCACAGCTCCAGGCGACATAGCAGTGTTATGGAATACATGTTCGCGTATCATTCGTGCTCCGGCCTCAGCATATATCCAAATACATCCAATGAACTGACAGTAAGTGTTGTGTCCCGTAAGCGCACAGCTCCAGGCGACATAGCAGTGTTATGGAATACATGTTCGCGTATCATTCGTGCTCCGGCCTCAGCATATATCCAAATACATCCAATGAACTGACAGTAAGTGCTGTGTCCCGTAAGCGCACAGCTCCAGGCGACATAGCAGTGTTATGGAATACATGTTCGCGTATCATTCGTGCTCCGGCCTCAGCATATATCCTAATACATCCAATGAACTGACAGTAAGTATTGTGTCCCGTAAGCGCACAGCTCCAGGCGACATAGCAGTGTTATGGAATACATGTTCGCGTATCATTCGTGCTCCGGCCTCAGCATATATCCAAATACATCCAATGAACTGACAGTAAGTGTTGTGTCCCGTAAGCGCACAGCTCCAGGCGACATAGCAGTGTTATGGAATACATGTTCGCGTATCATTCGTGCTCCGGCCTCAGCATATATCCAAATACATCCAATGAACTGACAGTAAGTGTTGTGTCCCGTAAGCGCACAGCTCCAGGCGACATAGCAGTGTTATGGAATACATGTTCGCGTATCATTCGTGCTCCGGCCTCAGCATATATCCAAATACATCCAATGAACTGACAGTAAGTGCTGTGTCCCGTAAGCGCACAGCTCCAGGCGACATAGCAGTGTTATGGGTAGGAGGTGTCCCCAACATTGTCCTAATGCTTACCCATCTCACCACTGATTGTCGTAACAATTACTTATGATGACTGAAAAGTTTTAATTGTTTGTTAATTCAGTTAATATAGTTAAAATTAACATACTTATGTCTAAAATATATTCAACTTTTATTAGCTTGTCAACCTTCATCATCCTTACATCCAAATCAAAGTGACGCTCATGTTTTACATTAGCCATTTTTAAATTTGATGAGAGCCATTTTAAATTCCCTTTAAAAAGTTTTAATTTAGGTAATGTATGCGTTATTTATGTCTGATGAGACTCTAATGTTGCCTCCTCACAGTAAGAGCATAGAATAATTAAAAGAGGACTTATAAAAGAAGGAAATCTTGCAATTTTAGAGAGAAAAATTCACATCATCGGACGGGATTTGAACCCGCGTCTTCCGACAATCCGTGTCAGACGCCATGACCACTAGGCCACCGAGGCACGAGGTCCAAGCATCGAATTTTAACTCTATCTGATTTTAACCGTTGCATGTGGAGGGAGCGACATCTATTGAACAGCTTTACAGCAATATCCAACCGATAGAAGATTATATTCACATACTTAACTTTCGTATTGCAGTGTGTGTGTGTGAGTAAATATCTTTAGAATAGTCATGTTTTATCCTCTCTCTTCTCTCAACTTGATAAATACTCGTAGATTACTACTTTTCATTTTTGCGCTGTTTTAAAGCGCAAAGTACGTGAGTAACATAAATAAAGTAAAAACAAATTGCCTCTCTCAGTATAATGGCAATAACAGCTTCACTTTATATCATTACATTAGTCGCGCCCGTAAGTGCTTCGCTTAAAACGCTCCCTCGCGTCCCGTGTGCTTTGCTCAAGCACCTCGTTATTTGTGTACCTATTGACGTGCGCGAGACGTTATGTAATTCACAGAGATGAAAAAGCGTCTACATTGAAATGTGAAACCGCAAACCATCTTATTACTCGACAAGTACGATTGAAACTTTATTACAATTACAATTTCGGAACGAAACAGCTGCGAGCTGTCTGTATAGAGAGAGATGTTGGTGGGTACCAATGTCAGACAAGTGTTCTGTGTGCAAGTACTAACATCTTACGATTCTAAACAAGCATTGACTCAGATCTCGTCTGCTTCTCCGAGCAGTGTAGTAGCTGTGCCTGTGCATGTCAAGGTCAAAGTCAAAATCATTTATTCAATTTAGGCATCAAAGACGCACTTATGAACGTCAATTTTTCATTATAATGTACTTTAAAGACTACCGCCGCGTTCCAAAATATATAGAGCGTACCGAGAAGAAGCGGCAAGAAACTCGGGGCCATTATTTTTATATAGATGTTTTTACAATGTTTTTACTTAGGTACTACAAATATTAGCTCCAGTGTGTTGCCTTACAAAAGAGAACATAATAATGGTATCAGTAGGGCAAGACACGCTACACTTTGACATCTTAGTACACGAGTAGATAGATCCTTTTTTTTTTTTTTGACGTGGGGAAATGCTGTTACGCATTGCCGTATGCGGGGGGGCATACGGGGTATGACGGACTCGGCTAAAGGCGCCCATACCGTCTAAATACCCCACGGTGTTCCAGCGTCTTCGACTGATGACGGGGGGCGTGGGACCGAATTATTCTACCACAGCCCCCGTCGACGCCGCTGCCCGCTGTAAAGCGGCGGGCCCTCCTCGGTGAGGGGTGTCAATGGGAACACCCCTCCACCTCGTGTGATGCCCCCCGAACACGGAGGAGGCATCAACATCGCGAAAGGACCTATCTCTGAAGGGTGCCGGATGCCCCCGCATCCGACGGCCCAGGCCCTCTCAGCGGAGACGGAGTGCGGGCTCGGTTAGCCCGCACCCGTGTCCGCGCTCTCCGGAGCGGAAGAGAGAGAGGGTCTCTCTCCCTCTCACGCTCCGCCGCCTCCCTCCGCGAGACAATAATCTCGCAGAAGGAGGCTACTGCCTCCCAACATCTCTCATCGGCGACCATCCTGGCTAGGATGGTCGGCAATGAGAGATCCGTCCCAATGACCGCGACCAGAGTCTGTCGCGGTTCGTCCTCTCCAGGGCACGCCTCCAGCGCGTGCTGTGCAGTGTCTGCTGCACAGCCGCACTGATGGCATGCCGGGGAGGCTTCTCGTCGGGCGATGCGATGCAGGTAACTCCCGAAACAACCATGTCCCGAGAGCACCTGCGTCAGCCTAAACGAGAGCCTCCCATGTCTCCGAGTGATCCACTCGCGGAGAACGGGCTGAATAGCATCGAGGAGCCGTCGACTACTATTCCCCCTTTGAATGGACCCATCAAGAAGTCTTTCCTCCCACCTTGCGAGAGCCAACGCCCTAGCGTTGTTGCGCCAATGCGCTAACTCTCGCGGCGCCGGTCGCTCGTCCCGCTCCCGCGCTCGCACTCTGCGGCGGTAGACCGAGGCCAGCACTTCGGCCTCAAGGTCCCAGGGGAGAAGACCAGCGAGGGCGCATGCCATCTCGTGTGAGAGTGTCCGATACCCCCGGCACACTCTCACAGCCATGGTCCGTTGGGCTGCAATCAGCAGGGCGGTCTCCCGCCGATCGAGCCCCCCCGGACTATATGGGGGCTCCATATAGGGCCATCGAGCTGACCACCGCTGTATAGAGGCGGCGGCAGCTGCCCTCTCCACCCCCAATATTGGGGAGGAGGCGACTCAGTGCGCCGGCTGCCCCCAACAATTTGGGGGACCGCCGCCGCATGTGCGCCTCGAACTTCCACCGGCGATCAAGGACGACGCCGAGATATTTCAACGTCTTCCTGACGGGGATGGAGGTTCCTCCCACCACTATGGATGAGTCTGCAGGTGGCGCCCGCCGGGGACCATGAAAACAAATGGCCTCCGACTTGTGGAGCGCCACCTCCAGACCCAGCATCCTGATCCTGGCCACGACCATCGCGACTCCGGCCGTGGCGAGGATTGCCGCCTCCCTGTAGGTGCCCCCCTTGGCGGTGACCAGCGTGTCGTCAGCGTAACAAACGACGCCGACGCCACGAAGGCCAGCACCCCGGAGGGCCCAGTCATAGCCGACATTCCACAGCAGGGGCCCTAAAACAGACCCCTGAGGGACGCCGCGCGCCATGGGGCCCCGACCCTCCCCATTCGTCGTCGGGAAGACTACCTCTCTATAGGAGAGGTAATCGCCGACGAGTCGGCGCAGGTACGGCGGTACTCGGTGGTACTCCAGACCACCGAGTATGGTGGTCCAGGGCAGCGTGTTGAAGGCGTTGGCGATGTCTAAAGACACCGCCAACATCACGCCGCCACTGGAGCACGCCTCCTCGGAGAGATCGCGGACGCGGGAGATGGCATCCAGCGTCGAGCGACCTCTCCGGAATCCGAACTGGGTGGACGCCATGTCCGGTCCCGACGTCTCGAGGTGCTTGACGAGGCGGGCAGCGATCACCCTCTCCAACAGCTTTCCCGCCTCGTCGAGCAGGACAATCGGACGATAGCCTGAAGGCTCGTCCGCAGGACGTCCCTCCTTCCGTATGAGGACGAGTCTGCCCCTCCTCCATCTCCTGGGGAATTTGCCCTCCCGAAGGCACCTGTCAAATAGGGCCCTGAGAGCGGGGGCCAGGTGCTCCAAGGAGAGAGCCCACACACGACCCGGTATGCCATCTGGCCCGGGTGCCGTGTTCTTGGCCCTCATCCTGAGCACTGCTGCGCCCAGCTCCCCTTCGGAGACTGGGGCAGGCTCGTCCTCCTCCACCTCGGCGAGATCAGTCGACGAGGGCATGGCGAAAGGTGGCGAGAAATCGTCTCCCGGAGGACCGGGGAACAGCCCTCCCACCACCCTCTGGAGAACAGCTGGTTGGAGCGAGGCGGTCACGGGGGGGTCCCATGGACGCAGCTTCTGCCGCGCCCATAGGTACGGGCGGCCCCATAGATCACGCTCTAGCCCTTCCAGCAGCTCCTGCCAGGAGCGCCGTTTCGCCTCGTCAATGGCCACGCGAAGGGTCATCGAAGCCTCTCGGTAGGCGGCATACAGAGACTCGCTCACCTCCGTCTCCTGTCGCCTTCGCCTACGATACCGCTGGTATCGGCGGCGCCTCCTCACGCAGCGTCTTCGGAGTTCGGCAATCTCCTCTGACCATCAGTAGACCTGGCGTCTGGACCGTGGGGCTGCTGCACGTGGCATCGCGGCATCGCAGATACGCGACAACGCCGCACACAGTCCATCCGCCAACGCATCCACGTCTACGGGGTCACCCTCCTGAGGAGTGCCGTTCCACGCTTCGACGAGGGCCGCCTCCTGCAGCAACTCGGCGTCGAGACGCTTCAAGGCCCATCGCGGACCGGTCTCGCCAGTTTCCTCCCTCACCATGTCCGCCGAAGACGGGGAGACGCTAAACCAGATATACCGGTGATCGGAGAGCGTCTCCTCGTCTACCAACACCTGCCAGTCACGAATTTGGCAGGCAAGGTCTGGGGTGGCAAACGTCACGTCGACGATTGATCCACCCCATTGGCGGACGCAGGTGTTTTCACTCCCCGTATTCACGACGCAGAGGCCCACCTCGGCCAGCCACTCCAACACTGTGACGCCCCGCGGACTGGTCGATGGGGACCCCCACGCCAAGGATTTGGCGTTGAGGTCCCCCATGACGATCACGGGGCGTGGGCGGGTCTGACCTATGAAGGTCCCCACCTCGCCGAGAAGAGCCTCTAGCTCGTGACGGGGCCTGTTCGGGGAGTGATAAACACCCACGATGACGACAGGGCCCACTCCTGCCGCCACGAAACCCCTGCCTCTCGCAACCCCTACGTGAGGGGGGGATGTAATCGGCGACTGGGTGGTGATTGCCACCAAGCCGTCAAGGTCCCCCACCCAGTCACTCCTGGGTGGGACCGTGTACGGTTCGGCAACCACTGCCACCTTGATCGACCGCTCCGCCATGCACTGCAGGAGTAAATCCTGAGCGCGGGCGGAGTGGTTGACATTCGCCTGGAGGAAGGTAAGGGCCATACTAACCTACCTCCATGCTGTCCGCCCTTCCTTCTTTAGAGGGAGACGGTCGCGGCTGGGCCTTGGCCTCAGTCGCGACGGCCTTCCGCCGAGCCCCTGGCTTGAACGGGGGCTTGGCGCATGCCTTGCCCCCGGAGAGGTGGTCCGCTGGCTTACCCGCAGCCGCACAAAGTGAGCAGCGGGGGGCAGCGGAGCAGTCGCGGGCCTTGTGAGCCTTTTGACCGCAGCGGTAACACTCGTCGCTGCGGTCAACCTCGGCGTTGCATTGGGCCGCTACGTGGCCCAACGATAGGCAGCGACGCGGCCTGGGGTCAAGGATGCCGACTCGCGCCGACACCCAGCCCACCAGAACGCGCCCACTGGCCGCAACCCTTTTCGCTGCGGAGACGGGGCAGCGCACAAACGCCGTCCCCATCCCCGCTGGTCCCCGACGTATCGGGCCGATGGCTACTGACGCCACGGGGCACTCGCCCAGGGACGCCAGCGCATTCGCCAACTCCTCGGAGGAGGCCGAGTCGTCCAGGCCCGTGACCCTCAAGTCAGCGGTGGTGGTTGGCCTGGAAATCTTGACCTCGGCTTGTTCCTTAAACACCTCGTGGAGTCTGTCGGCAAGGACATCCGCTTTCGCGGCACTGTCCGCGCCGGGGACCTCCAAGATCCGAGCTCCAGTGGCCGCCGTTCGGATGGTCAACGGCAGCACACCCAGTTCACCCAATTTGATCTTGGTCTTGGCTTCTGCCAAGACTCCAGCATAGGTCAACCCTTTCTCCGCTGCCCCCAGTTGCAGCGTAATAACCACAGCTGCGGTCCGGGGCGAGCGGAGTTTGGCCGTGCCCTTTGTCTTCGGGGCAGACTTCTTCCTGGTGGGCGGTGGTGGAGGTGGGACCGGTTTCGGTGTCGGAGCCGGACGAGCGGGCCCCTTCTCCTTGGGTTCCGCCCGCACCGCCTCCACTCCCCTGTCCCTCCTTCGTTCCAAGCCGCGCCTGGCCACCACTTGCCACGCCTCAGTCGTGACGACCGCAGGAGCAGGGCCCTTCACAGCCTTGCCTTTGGCCTTCTTCTTTTGCCCCGGGGTGTTCACCGAGGCAGCTCCTTGGCTTGTGGTCGCAA
Organism: Selenia dentaria; assembly: GCA_917880725.1. Taxonomy (NCBI): domain Eukaryota; kingdom Metazoa; phylum Arthropoda; class Insecta; order Lepidoptera; family Geometridae; genus Selenia; species Selenia dentaria. The sequence continues at coordinate 36,261,468 of OU862883.1, forward strand.
CTGGTTGCTCCCCAGAGCCAGGCTTCTTCCTCTGCACCGGGGCGATCGCCGGGGCAGCTCCTCGACTCGTTGACGCTGTCGGTTGCTCCTCAGACACCCCTCGCCGATCTGCAGCGAGAGGGGGTCTGAGGGTCTTCGCCGGCAACAACCGCTCCTCTAAGCCTTCGAAGCGAGCGTTGATCATGGTGCCCACCTGTACCATGACTTTCCGCATCGCCTCGTCACTGACGAGGGGGGTGGGGGCCTGCGCAACTGGCGCCGTAGCCCGGGCTGCCCTCATCTCGTCCATTTAGCGACGGAGCTCCTTTAGCTCCGCCGCCAGCTGCTGATTGGCCTTGACCAGCAAGGCCATCTCTTCGGGCATCGTGCGGGACCGGGATTCCTGGAAGGACGCTTTGATGGTCATCGCAGCGTTCTTCAGGGCCCTCACGCACGTGCCCTTCAGATTTTTGGACTTGGTGGCCACTGTAAGGACAGTGTCCACCGAGTCTAGGAGGATCTCCTCAAGGTGAGCGGCATCGCAGTTGCCCAGCCTCAGGTTGGTAGCCGGAGGCTCCGGTACCCTCAGAAACTGGGCGGCCGTAGATGCCACCCTCTTCCGCTGCAGCTCATCCGCCAGCTCCTTCTCGTCCATGAGCCTCAGCTCCTCCGCACGCGCCCGGTTCAGCTCGGCCTTGGCTTTCGCCAGGCCGACATACTGACCGGTCGTGGGTGGCTTTCCTCTGCCACGTCCTTTGCCGCGTCGCGCGGCTGGGACCTTAGGTGACGGTAAAGGGTCACTTAGGTCCCCTTCGTCCTCCTCCAGTCGTCTTTTCCTTCTCTTTTTGGAGCCGCGCGATGACACGGTCTCCCACGTCATGGCATCGGACTCCGTCTCCGATAAATTCGGAGACGGGATCCGAAGCACTTTGTGAAGTGGGGTCACTCCTGCGCCTGCTTCGGACGCAGAAGAGACGCTCACTGCCTCCGCCTCGCTCACGTCTATTGACTGAGTGCCTGGTTTGGCGCTGCCCAAGCGCTCCAGGACAACACGTGGTTCCCGTTTTAAAAACGGGACCAGGTCACTGCACCTAGATGGTGCTTCCTTCTCCGAACAGTCCGTGATCTTGCCTTGTTTGTCATTGTTTGCAGAATCGGTGTCCGTTATCGTGCCAGTTTCGTTGGTGCGCGGGCCGGAGCCCGCGAAGCGGTTGTTGCCCCCCCCAGATACGGTGGGGCAGCCTTCTTTCGAAGGGTGGGATTTACCCACCTGGGGACTGTTTTCAATCGCTTGCTTGTCCATGTTTTTGTTTTCCTTTTTGAAGGGGTGAGGTCCCCTTGTGGTGCCCTCGTCGCCGGGTTCCCCCCGACTATACATCCCCTGTGCGGGCACCAAACAACGGGATTTGGAGACACATAATGCCCGACAGGGTGGCCGAGTTGACCCTCCCTGCCGCGCCGCGAGCCTTGAAGGCCCGCCATCCCACGACCCGAAGGTCCGCTGCAGTCGCTGTAACGCGACTGCCGTCCGAGTGTGCCCGACAGGGTGGCCGAGTTGACCCTCCCTGCCGCGCCGCCGGCCTTGAAGACCGGCCATCCAACGACCCGAAGGTCCACTGCAACTGTTAGTTAGCCCGACAGGGTGGCCCAGTTGACCCTCCTTGCCGCGCCCACCGTCAAAAGCGACGAAGCTCCTCCTCATGCACGACAGGTAAAACCTGTCGTGCCACCAGCCTTGTAGGCCGGCCATCCTACAACCCTACGGGTCCGCTGTCCCTTCTCGGGACCCCACCTCCGCAGATGAACCGCCTGCTCATCCACTGTGCCCTATGCTAAGTTCATAGGGACACGCGGAGAGCACCTACGTGTCAGAATTTTAGCCAGCAGCCAACAAGATCCCATATAGAGAAGTTATTGACTGCTGCCCAGGGTGCACCGGCCCCAACACTTCTATACTCCCCGGATAAAAAGTATCCGTAAGAGACCAGTAGCATTAAGGCACACGGGGAGGTATTCTGACCAAGCACCCCGAGTAGATAGATCCTGGAGTGATCAGTCCCAAGCTGTTTTATCCTCCAAGTAATTCGAAATTTTGTTATAACCTTTTTGAAAGAGTTTAGTTTTAATAGTAATTTTAAACTTATTAATAGGCAAATCTCGGATAACATTGGGAACTTTAATATAGAATCGTATACATTGTCCCATAAAAGCATGACTTATTCTGTGGAGACGCGTTACATGTACGGATAGCTTGTGCTTATTTCGCGTGTTGATGGAATGAGCATCACTCCTTTTATCAAAACTGCTAATGTTTTTCTTTACATACATTAGATTTTCATAGATAAACTGAGAGACAACAGTTAGAATGTTTATGTCTTTAAACTTCTGTCTAAGGGAAACTCTGGGAGCTAAACTGTAGATCGCTCGTATAGCCCTTTTTTGCAGTATAAAAATGGAATTAATATCTGCAGAACATCCCCAGAGCAGTATGCCATAAGTCATAACGCTATGGAAATAACTAAAATAAACTATTCTAGCTGTGTCTACATCAGTTAATAGTCTAATGCACGGGCACATTTTCATACTTCTTAAAAGAAAAAGAAGAAATGATTCAAGATTTCATTCGAACTGGCAATCGAACCCGGAATGTTACCTTCAGATGTGACAACTATGCCACTGTACCAACCTTTCTCAAAACCTTACAAATGTTTACACTAATCACGGGATAGTTAACATGTATATTCTGTCTGAGTTTAAGATATTTCGGTACTGTTGCAAAAGCAAACTTTGAAATTGTTATTTATTTAATATTAATGTGAATATTTCTAATGTTAGTCGTCGTGATAGTTTAAAATTATATACTATAGTATATACTATAGTTTATATATAGTATATACTATAGTATACTTTTCATAACCACGATACATCACGATTTTATTTATGTTAACAAAAAGCTCAAGCCCGAGCTAGGGATCGATCCAGCCGCCGTCAGATTGACATCCTCCCCCCCTCACCCCGCCGTGTTTCATCGCTCCCCAGCTCGTACTCATGTTCTGGAATATTACTGCTAGATCTCAACTATTGACAATATACAGATTCACTAAATGCGACAATGTCGTAAAAATATTTTAACAGACTTAGTTCTGAGGCAACGTCTCCTATAGGTCATGCAACTGAACCCACGAACGGATCAGCTAGGGTGTAAATACTTTATTTAAATATAAGCTTCTAAGTTATCGTACTTGAGAGGTTTACACGGTAAATCAGAGCCGTAAATGAAATCCGATTAGTCAACAGATCTACCATTCATTGCGGTGAGCAGTACTGTTTGTTGTCGGGTCTATGATGTCGTGTTGCATTATTGTGCCCGTGCCGGGACTCCGAGGCAGATAGTGTGTAAACTTACTAATCAATTTAAAAATATTTTATTCATATTTCATTCCATTACTTATATTCAAATTAACTTCATATAATAATATCCTACACATAAAAGAAGTATATTTTCTTTTTTTCCTTTACGTACTTTTACTTTAGTTTCTTTTCCTTTTCGTATATTGTTCATTTTTACGAGTGGCTCTGCTTTATTGGCAGCCAAGAAGTTTTTAGTTATTTATCTTATTACACAGCCCACGTGGGTGACGACCCACGCGGGTAATTGTTATCTAACAGGAGCATTCAGCCGAGTTACAAAGCAACCTACTGTTTAACTAAGGGATTAAATATGCCCTTAGAAAGATACATTTTATTTTCAAATGCATACGTCAAATTAATACATTTATATATTTTTCGTGGGATACCATTTCATGCATAGCTCGCATAGCATACTTTTTTACAGAATAAAGATTGTATATACAAGTATACCAGCAACTGAGCCGCAAGCAATAACCTATAATTATGACAATATTTGCTGTAGAAGTATGCGATGTATACTAAAGAAAATGTCCCTCAATACTCTTTTTGATGAACCGCAGCTGCAGCCTAACTAAGTCCCTCAGATAGTAGGTTTATGAAAGCCCCACAGTAATGAGAAGTTGTATGGAACAGATAAAGAGAACCGCTCATATTTAAACATACTGTGCACAATTAAAAACAGTACTAATGCGGTATAATCCCTGCGTTTTCATTTCTGAAACCTGAAATTATTTTAATACATAAGCGAACGTGAGTGCATGGGTTAGTAGGTGAACCAAAGCATGGGGTGCAACAGCAACATTTAAAACACCATAACCAGCCTTAACTATCCAGTGTAAAATCTAAAGTAATATTCAAAATTATTTCAAATCCTTTTGTGAGCGCCCTCCGCGTTCAATATAATAATGCGTTCAGAATGATGTTGGGGTTGCCGCGGTTCTGCAGCGCATCAGGTATGTTTGCAGAAGCACACATCGATGCTTTCTCAGCCATCATGCGTAAGAGTGTGGCTTCCCTGATGCGGCGGGTGCGTGACAGCAGTAACAGTTGCCTGAGCGTGGTGGCGGATAGGGTAGATGGGCCCATCCTTAACCACATGATCAAGATGCATGTGCTACCTTTCCGCCGTTGCGCCAAATAAATGATGGGAACTATTTCATGGGATATATAGTTTTATTATATATAATTTTTCATTTTGACATGTTTTAATTGATATTGATATAATTTTATTTTGTTTTGATTTAGTTTAAATTCATTTATTGAGGTTTGATTTAGTATTATTTAATTTAATTACATTTTACGCAATTTAATTTAATGATTACTTAATTTAATAATTAACTATTTGAATTATGATGTTTTTATATAATAATTAATTGTAAGAAATGGATTTTAATCTGAAATAAAATAATTGATTGATTGATTGATTGATTGATTTGTAACTACGAAGCTGCCAAAACAATATACAATCAGACAACGACCTCAAAAAATCAGACAAACACAAACGAAGCCGCGTGTTTTAACCTACTTTGTGGCGCAATGTGCCATTTTCCTCGCCGACTTTTGACATTCAAAGCTTTCGTAATCTCTTTATTATTCTCCATGAATATTTCTGGCTTCTGCGAGTTTTGGACTAAGCACGAAGTAATCGGGACATCGCCCTTATCTCAACTCAGTCGCTCGAGTCTTTTCCACGCTCATTTCTTTGTTTAATTCAGAACTCAGAATAATTCATTCATTGAAACAACGGAGATGTGGCATAATATTTACCTTAAAAAACAAGCGCAGAACTTGTATAAATATTTTTATTCTGTTTCCATGATTTAATATAAAATTACTTCGTAAATAATCACCATATTTTGTCAAAGTCAAAAAAGTCAAAATCATTTATTGCATTTAGGCATCAAAGACGCACTTATGAACGTCAACTTTTCATTATAATGTACTTTAAAAACTCTACCGCCGCGTTCCAAAATATATAGAACCCACCGAGAAGAAGCGGCAAGAAACTCGGGGCCATTCTTTTTATATGGATGTTTACAATGTTTCTACTTAGGTACTACAAATATTACATTTTATGGGTGGCAGAGAGACAGCTTGACAGAAGTAGAGTATTCCAAGCATCTTTATCTTCTATATAATGTCGAACTTTATAGCAAGCTTTTTTTATTAAAACGTTTTTTCAGTAAACTTGAATTTGCCCTCTGTGAGCTCAGTTATGTGCTTTGGGATTTTATTGTAAAAACGCACACAATTTCCTAGGAATGACTTATTAGTATTCGCAAGTCTAAAACTAGGTACAGCTATCCTATTTGTATTTCTGGTATTAAAAGTGTGGTGATCACTATTTAACTTATTTTTATGTAATTTTTTACGAACATACATTATATTTTCAAATACATATAAGGGAGGCAACTTTAATATATTGATTTCTTTAAATAAATCTCGCAAAGATTCACGGGGACCCATTTCGTATATAGCTCTAATAGCACGTTTCTGAAGGATAAATATGGTCTCTATATCAGCCGCTGAACCCCATAGCAATATCCCATATGACATTACGCTGTGGAAATATGCAAAATACTTTTTTGAGTACTTACTGTATTGTAGACTCATTTCAAGGAGAGGAGAATATTCTGAATGACAGTTACGTTTACGTTTATGTTTTTAACATCTTATATTTATTAAGACAAGTCGCGTTGATATAGAACAATATCAGTTTAAAATGTAAGCAATATGAATTTGACGTAGGTAACCTTTTTGATACTTCAATCGAGCAACTTAACTTTATAAGCTTGTAATATATTTCACTGCAACTTTCGTATCAGACACTTGTAATGTCACAATATACTGACAGTTTTACTGACGCGGTTGGTAGTTGAGTATCTCGATCTGTTTTGTGATCTTACGGATCCCATTAAACTTAAACACCAGTAATACTTACACAATTAAATTCGATGAAAGGCAGAATAGCACCAAGACAAACTCTTGCAAGAAAGACCACCACCATGTGAAGCAGTTCCCTAAAGTAACATGAAATAATGTCTAAGTCCTAACTACAGTGATATCTAACAATGCGGATTTCTCTGACCTTTATAACGGTGTTGGGCCAATATCACGCACCTGTAAGCTGGACGGGTCTAATTTGCGACCGCACATGACACTTTTTTGTCCAATTTGTTATATCAATTAAACTGCTGGAAGCTGCCACGTTAGTAAAGGTTTTCTTATTTGTTTTATATCATCATCTGATATTCTATATGAGCAAAAGTATCTGACGAAAATGAGATTTAGTTTATAACTTGGAGTCAGAAATACTTAAACAAATTTGTTAATGCCCTTGTTTTACTATGATAATATTACGTATATGAGTACAGTTCCCGCCTAACTCGACGTGCACTTAATTGATAAACATAAACTCAAACGTTAACCATTTAGTAAAAGACATGGCTCACTCGTCACTTACTATTATGACTATTAGTATATCGACTGCGTGAAACATGAACTTAAAGGGACGCTCAGCCTGAGCGAGTAGTCTCGACATAAATAGCGATCGCTTTACAACCGACATCGGTCGGTAAATCGCACAGACTGGGAATTTTCCTTGCTGGGGCCACTTTGGTAACGTGTCGCGCTAACGTATACTCCTAGACTGTCGTTACGGTAGCTAACTCGTGCTAGTATATAGAGACTTCCACCCCTGACAAGAGATCGCACCTCCTCTCATTCTGCAGACGATCATCCAACATTATACTCAATACTAATAAGCACTTCATATAATTCACATTATACTAAATATACGGTGTAGCTAAGGGTGTCTGCTAAACATGCAAATGTATGTTGCAAAAAAATTATACCGTGCAATTATAACGACAAAAACTAAATTGATATGTCAATTTTTTTTCAATCCACTAGTATTAAAAATAATCTTTTAAATATATCAAGGGAGTTTTGGACATTAAATTAGTGAAATCTTACCTCAAAAGCTGGCGACAAATTCAGTACTTCGATGGTTATAATTTTTAAATTCTGGTCTCAGCTTTACGATTAATTAGTTGGTGGCGCGTCCAGCGGCGCTCGGCTACCCTGCAACAAAAGACTGACACGATTCCTAGATTTTTTATACCCCATGATAAAAGACGGTAAATATTAAAAATGTTCTTGTTTCTTTTGTCAACGAAGCAAGGTTCTATATAGGTACTTTCAGATATGGTCTGTAATTGTATAATTACCAATAAATGATATCTGCTTATTTCTTTCTGTAGTTTTTGCTTAACACATTCATCGGGGATGTGAAGATAACACCATAATTTCATGTGTCGTAGGAAGCATAATCACATATCAGATCAAACGCATCCGAACCCCGAGCAGGGATCGAAGCTTGGAGCTCACTACCAACTAGGCTAACGGGCTCGTGAAACAATGATGACGGGCAGTTTCCGAGGGACTGCAGTACTTATTGTACACGGACGGATACACGGGCAGCAGCTTCTCTTGTTATAGTGTTTATTTGTAGCGGACTCGATGCTCTTTTGTAGAAATAGTTAGGTCTGAAACCTGTCTTCTCGCTATAAATATAAACCTAAAGGAATATTAAATACCCATACCCTTAAAACCTTAAGCCTGTAAGTGAATAATAAAGTGAAGAAGCTTTCAGAATTTTCAACGAGGTCTTGTATATCCATGGCATCATTAACTATAAAGATAGCGCTAAGTTGAAGCGCTTTAATGGATTCCAGTTTGTTTGCTTTTTGATTATTTCATAATTACATATTACACTAGCTCTGATTCGCGTCACAACCCGTATCAAAACAAAATTATCTTACAGAAACACTTTTTCAAGGGAAAATATACCTAAGTCTTGAGAGCCACCATCCCCCAACTGTGCACTGGTCACTGCTACACGTAATCTCGTCTCGCTCAATGCAGAGTGTTTTCTTGTATGTGAAACCTTGCATTTATTGATTACTAGATGCGCCCGCGGTTTCACCTGCACGGTGATCAATGATGTTGATGATGATTATTTCTTTAGTTTTAAACTACACCCTTGTTAAGTTAGATATATTGTGAAGATGTATAATTAGGCATTTGAAATTAACGTATTGTCTGATATTTATTAAAGTTGGTTTTTCATATTTTTTTCTTATTCCTATTGACACGTGGACTGAAAATATTATATTATTTTGTGTTACGGTTTTGTCGTACATAGAAGTTATACTCACTATACATGTCTACTCTTAAGACATCGAATAAGTTCTCAGTTAATATATGAACTGGAATCCATCAATATTTATGTTTCGTGTTAATGCTGGGCTATGTTTGTGTATATTTGGTTATGTTATTGTTTTACACAAAGCTTTCTCAAACTGGTGCTGCCGATACGAAAGTGAGAGCTCTCAATAATAATATTATCGTTATATGAAAGGCATAACCAAACAATATATGTTATATATCTCAACCTACATACGATTAGGATCAAAAAATTGCTCTCTACATATTTTGCCAATGATCCCATTTTATTGAATAACCCATTTATTCGTCTGAGATGTATCTCGGAGGCAAGTGGCGGTAACATCTCGGGTCGGGACGCGACGTGCCGGGGAATGATACGGATGTGACGTCACGTGGGGTCACCTCGCGTGAGGAAGCTTTCCACTTGCCTTACAATATTTGTATAGGACACTTCGACGTCCGTCTGTTTATTTCATCTGTGGTTTTGGTGCAGAGGTACCCATCATTGTAGAGCCAAATATTCCATCTTATAAGGACCCATTTCTTGTTTTTTTAAATTTAATGAAGTAATTTAACTTATTTCAAATACTATCAAGCGTCAAGACGTACAAGTCGCGCGCCTGATGGTAAGCGCTACACCTGTCCATGACAGCTGCAGCGGTACCCAGAGCTTACAACTGAAGTCTTGCGCATCACTCACTATGCTCGTCACCTCGAGACATTTACATATTTTTATGTCAGTTTAGTTATGTGTTACAGTCGGTTATCCTCCTTTATAAACCTTCTCATAGAACGCACGGGCTATTGAAACTACTTTAGTTACTTTTGTTAAGCTCCAAACATGATCTACATCTAAGACAGTACAATGAACCCAAATATCAGAGTCATCAATAACTGTCGCTTTACAAGTACCATGTGCCCGAACTAACGAAGTAATGGATAAGATATAAACCTGACGGAAATATATTGTTAAGGTAACTTGTATTGTTTTCCGTTACAGGTACGTCCATAATGGGATAAGCATCTGCCCACGAAACAAGGTGGAGTTGGGCAAATTATCTTCTTAGTTTTACTTCGCAAGAAGTTCGAGGACTTTCACCTACAGTAAGTACTATAATGATGGCATATAGTTAAAATAACACCATATTGTGCACTACCGTCTGCCGTACTGTCTATCAAAGGTTGTGTGGAATAAATATCTATTAGCGATAAGACCGTCAATTGAAGTACCCTCATTTAAGAGTATTTCGGGGAAATTTAACGCATAAGTAATAATAGACTTCACCCTGAATTTGATTTTTTCATTTTGGCTTCCTATCCTATACACCAAGCGAGTGAAGGCGCGGGCGGGTCAGCTAGTTATACAATGATAGTAAGGTTAACCTACTTCTGGAACTTAATAACATCACTCCCTACTCTGCTAATACCGTAGCGCATACAGTTTACATCCCATTCCCCAAGTAACAGTAGTGTGTACACATGTTTACACGTTAGGAAGCCGTGAGTTGTGTATTTGTGTTTGCAGACCCTTCTGCCGTGCGATTCTCTAAGAGCAAACATCGTTGCATTTTTGACAACATCCATGAAACAAATGAAGAGATGACAAGAAATGTTGGAAAAGCAACCTTATGTACTAGGGCGATATCTCATAAAGTATTTGACATCGGTGAGCTCGTCGAATCATTAGAGAATCGCACTGCTGGTAGGATTAGAGGAGAATGTTTTGAGGTACACGCAACTGACGTATCGACTGCTTTTAAATTAAATACAATATATTGGTATATATATTAAACCGTACTCGGATCTGGTATTTGTAGTATTCAGTTTCTAAAGTTAGTTCCTTTATCACTGAGCATATTAGCAAAACACTTCTATTTTAAATTATTTTCATGAAATTTATATCACATTAATTAATTCTTAAATTATTTAAGGCAAATTAAATATAAGGCAAAACATTTTAAATGTTTGCATCGTTGCGTCATCGAGTAATATTCTATCACGTCATCATTTAACAATAAGCTTAAAGGGAGTCTTAAGTTTATGATTTATGGGCAGGCCTTTCTATTTTGAGAATTCAGAGTATTGTGAAGTAGGTACTGAAAACTGAGTGATATTTCCTTTGAGGCATATAACTCGACCGTTTTGACATTTGAAATAATATTTACCTTGAAACTAAAAAAAATTGTAAAAATATAGTTGCCTCTTCCACTGCAGGAAATACACAATATTTAAGTAATCTGAATAAAAAGGCACCCTTTGAGAAGTACCGTGACCTCCAAAGGTTTGTTTTCAGACGACTTAATTTTGAATTAAACAGGCAAAGCGTGTAGTGAAGTGCCGAAGTTCGAACTCGGTCGGTGCTATTTTGTGATCAAGTGGATAAGTTCTGTTGCTACTGCAAACAGCGATCAGCTCTGATTACGGCCCTTAAAGTGAATTTAAAATTGGTATGATATTTAAGAAAAAACAATCTATCTATTGATTCATCTCTATGAGAGAATAAGTAATTATTGTTTGAAATTACTCGTGAGGTTGATATTATTTATTTAATATTAAAACGGACTTTACTAGCGTAATAGCATATGATATCGACCTAGGCTTCGGGCATGTTTGACGTCCTTCCTCGTGGAGTTTACGCTAAGTTAACATTACTTGAATTGTCATTGTTGATTAAGCGCGTGTTGATAATGTACGTACATTTGACAACTACTTATCTCAGTTATTTTCTCCAATTTGGAAAATATATAAGTGTGTCTTCAAACTAGTTTTGGTGAACACGATAAAAGTATTTTAAAGCATCGGTGTACGGTTTAATCTACCTGAGATATATATTTGACATATGCTCCACACAAATTGTATCAAATATTAATCCATAAGGAAACCAACGACAGATAGAATATAGAAACTGGCGGTCAAAGTTGATAGAGACAAATAAAAGTCTCGAGGATATCTACCGCTAAACTTATACTTATATGGACACGTATTGCATGTAGACCTTGATACGGGCATATCGCTATAATATAAGAATATAAACTGTTGATATGTGTGAATAAAGTGACCACACTGGCTTGTACGCCTCCGTCAGTAACCGCCAGAGTTACGAGCTAACTAACTAACATGACTTTCAGTTTATAACGAGCAACTTTCGCCGTTAATTTTGGGTAAATTAAATCTGGCAGAGGCTGTGGTGACATTTGTGTGCATGTCACCACAGCCTCTGCCAGATTTAATTTTAAATTAAACAAGCAAAGCGTGCAGTGAAGTGCCAAAGTTCGTGTACTGAGCAATATTGTGGTGCACTAGTTAGGCTGGTTAGCAATTAAAGGAATCATAAACCAGCTGCAAGACTACACCGTGAGTGTTGGTGGTAACCCTGTCTGGTCAACGTCCTTACGGGGCAAATACTAAACGTGTCAGCAGAGCAGTATGAGCTGTAAACTATCCCCTGTTTGGGATAAACATTAGCTTACGTGAGGATATAAGCTATCTGCATTCCAAATTTTACATACGTTGAGCCGTACCTACCAGATAAAACATTAAAACACACATACATTCATTCACAAACGTTTGCATTTTTAATTTAATAAAAAAAATATTACTTACTTTTACAACCTTAAAAACAATTAGCACACCAAAAATCACAAAGATTCGTCCGTCATGCGTACAAGTTGAGTTTGTTCACAGAGAACAAATATTTACACAAATAGAGTGCTACTAAATACACAAAATTAAAAGAAGGTACCTAAGTATGTACCTACGAGTACATAAAGTTAATTATCAATCGCACTAAACTATGCGGAAAAGAGACAAAACAATACAGGTTGTGTTATCTCACCGCACATAGAAGGCCGCACATATTGGTTTACTACGATAACAAACGTTCATTTAACCTTTATTTTTTACCGTCGTAACTGACCGCAGAGACACATGGTCATATTTGCGAAAACTTGCGTAAGTTTGTGTCGATATGTTTTATTTAATCTCTGTATTATTTCGATTATTGTTCGCTCCATAAGTTTACCAAGTTGTTTTGCTGTCTGCACATTATTTTAAATTTTATTTGATCCTATTATACAGATTCAAATGGCAAGTTTCAGCTTGTTGATGAACTTTTATCATACATTTCAAAACTTGCAGTCATCAAATCTCGAACTTGACCTTCGAACGACTTAATTTTGACTTGAAGCAAAGCGTAAAGCAAACTGCTAAAATTCGGGATGGAAGCGGTTTGATTTTATCGCTTGATGCCGGGATTGTCCGATAGGCGGCGTGATTCACTGCGGTAATAAACTCACCTGGCTTACGGATCGTAACCGCTCAGATTAGCTTTAGGTAGAATATTATATGCTGTATTTCGATATCTCGTTAATAAATAGACGTCTACTACATGTTTAGTAGACGGCATAAAATAAATTGAAAGTGGATCAAGAAAATCGGTGTGCAAACTTTCCGGGTTAGAATTTATGTTAGTTAGTCTTTTTACCACTTTAACAGATAAGTCACACTTTAGCGGGAGTTCACATTGTTACGTCGTCAGTACGGATTTTTTGTATCTCCGTGCATTTGTTCGTATAATTTTTCACTTTTATACATCTCTAACTGCTGCACCTTATTAATTTAGAGCTCCGCTGGGCTTTAAAGATTATCAGATAAAACAAAACTAAATTAAAGTTTATGTCATAACAATTATTTAAATTACCTTTTTCCAGTACGCTTCTTATTTATTTTCCCATATTTTGGTATTTTGCATCGTCACCACGAGCTTTTAAACTTGCGAAACCGTATAACAGCCATATTTTCGCACACGATCTGCGTTTTTATGATGAAAAAGGTGCGCATTCAGCATTGTATATATCACATACAGCATATGTGATATATAACCAAGCACTCTTAGTATGAATAAAGTATAAAACTTTCTAGAATTTCTATTTTAGGGTTGGAAATTGCTAGAGTATTCGCTACCGTACCGGATTGAGTTGTTCGACGTTTTTATTTTTTTATTATGAGGCAATTTTCTAGCAAGAGCAAGATAAGCTAATAATAATAAGCGTAATAAAATACATTGTATCTGCCATAACTGCTGGTTTGAAAGGCCGCCATTAATCCCGGGTTCCTGAGGCGGGCTCACCGCCGGCCTCACCCGCCGTTACAATGGTAATATCACCGCTAAGGACATTTTATGCAGGAATGTTAATGAAACCCTTTCGATAGACAAGGGGTTGTTTGATCAATTACATGTTGAGAGGAGATTGTAAGGGTGTTTAAAATCTGCTCTTTGTTCAAATGTACTGCTTGTAAGAGATCGTTTATTGGTCGTTATCAAAGATTTATTTCATAATTATTTCTTTCTTTTAATCCTCGAGGATTAATAAATGTATGCATATAGTATTATGCCTTTGCATTAAATTGTTGAATTAAATATTACTCCTGATTTCTAGTATGAGTAATATACAAATATAGTTACCAATTTTAAAACAACTGACAACAATTAAATATATGTCTAGCATACCTGTGTGCTAATAGGAATCAAGAAGTAAGAATTGGGTTTTGGCTATTACTAATGAGATTGGTTCGCAACATTCAAATTTTAGATTCTATCTACATAAAGCATTGAACCCAAAGCAGTAAGGTTTTGGTACCTAAATGCTATGAGGCCGATATAAAAATAAAAACAATTTTTTAGAATATAATATTTATAAGAATCTAAAAGTGCTTTATTCCCTTGGGTAAAGCCCTTTTAGATTCTTAGCTCGGCTTGGTTCATATACGAATATAAGGCTTAGATTCATAGACGAGTGTGAACGTGAACTTATTATTTAATTTATAAAATGTAGTGCTCGCTCATATTTTATGCAGAGACATTGGGAACATCGCTTAAACTTGCGCAAGTAAGCTAGTAAGGGCCTTAGTAGCCCTGTAGTGGCAATCGAGTACTATAGCTGTTAGCCGATGTTTGGTTAAATATAGTCTAAGACAGCCTTACGCTATAACAATATAAACACACCGGCTGCACTCACTTGGTACTATGTCGCCTTAAGTCCGAACACTCCCTGAAGAAGAACGACGTCCGAAAAGTCATCGTACTTAATCGACACAATACCAAGTGAGTGCAGCCGGTGTTGTTATAATGTGTGATACTCATGATAGTTTTCAAATCCTTACACTAGCGTCTCCATATAGTATTACACTACAAGTTCCCTTTGATATAGCCAAACATAACTGATTATTGAGAGCTGAGCAGCGCTCGCAGCGGAGCTTGACTCGGCGATCTTAACCGATCAAAAACTTAAGCAACAGTTGCTACGGTCAGGAGTTGGATGGGTGACCGCATTTTTCAACTGAACGCTTTCTTGCTTCGGAAGGCACGTTAAGCCGTCGGTCTCGGTTGTTTGTCTTAGGACAACAGTCGTTAGGTTATGTCGAAGGCCTTCGGGCGGAGTGAAAACTTTGACGTGGGTTGCCCACTAACCTATCCACCAGACCGCACTGGGCCCGCGTGGTGGATATATTGCCCAACTCCGCTCTCTTTGAGAGGAAGGCTCGAGTCCCCAGTGAGTCGAGTGAAGGCAGTCACTAGGAACGTAATGGGCTGATCATGATTATGAACTGATTATTACATAAAACTATTATAAGCTAAAATTATATATATATTTATTAGCTTTTTATGATATTAGGAGACGGTACAAGCACGAGGCCCACCTGACGTTACCTCTGCCTAGAACAGATGGGTTTCCTCACAAGTGACGAACTTCCTGCGCCCGTGACCCTGAGTGACATTAAGTTGTAATACTCCACGTGCCTGTAATGTCACCGGCAACCAAACCAACCAAAGGCAGTATTGCGAACATTACTGCTTCACGGTCGATAAGGGCATGGTGGCGGTACTACCCCGGACGAGCTCTACTGCTCCTAATATTTAGCTCATGAACAATACTTCACCCGTGTATAATATACAATATTTGTCACAGAACATAACAGAAATTCTATTTATCTCAGTCCCGGCAATCTCGAGTCAAATTGTATCAGCAAAATATTATTACATAGAAAAAGGAGAAATCTCGTTCGAATATCAATACACGGCTGAATAGTCTCGCGTTCATCTAAAGTAAAGCACATCTCGACGTACCTGATGTTATTACGGGGGGAGAAAAAGAGGTATGAAACCAATCAGGCGGGAAATATCGGTGAGCGAGTTGATTTCATTACTTTGAACCAATGATTTTATATTCGCTAGAGACACGCCACGCTCCAGTTTATGGCAGTACAAATGTGGGCACGCTACATATTATAAAAATATAAGTAAATGTAAATAAGACAATATATTTAATGTTTTCAACAAGTGTATCTACATCTATAACAAAGATACCAAAGGATATTCAACTATTAAAAGGCTTCCAATTTATGAAATGTTTTAGTGGCAAACTCTGGAAAAATTGTTTGTGTAATAGGAAATATCAATTTGTAAACTGTAATAAGGAATTTTCTTTAATATTTGCACGTCTGCATGCAGGCTGAGTAACAATAGCCTTGTACTTTTGAAGACCTTTATCTCCATAACGTGAACCATAGAGCGTATAACCAATGTACATGTAATCTTGAAATTAAACAATTCTTATTCTTCTCAAACTATTACACACTTGCAACAATCACAGGCACATTCCTGAGCCCAGTAGCGATACTAAACAATCTAAATTGATAATCTGGTTGCGCTTATGGGATCTTCTTACATTATTCACACAACATACGTTTTCACCTTCATACCTGGGCTATGGCTATGTTCCGTGTAGTTTAGTAATTAGTCAGTATGAAGAATTGAATGTTGAAATATGATTTGATTATTCGATACGTTTAGCTCATAGTTTAATAAATTACCCAATTTCAATGTTTATGCATATCTACAATTGTATAAACTCATTGAACCAATATTGTACGACTGAGGCATCCCGGCGGCGATAGGAGTAGAAAAACATCGATTAAGCCCTCGAGTCTAGTGGGCTGTATACTACAGGCTCGGTGCATAAAGCAAATCCCTTAAATTTACCCTGGGAATTGTAAAGATTAATTTCGTAGTTGATGTTTGAGGGAGGCAAATGAAAAGGTATAAGCCTATTGATACTGCACATATTTATTATTATAATTAAATGTACGGCCTTATTAGACGAATTCGTTTCTATGACGCAAACACACGTATGCCGATGTCGGCATATACGAGTATATAACATTTTATAGTTTCAGCCCCAACATCAACTCACTAGTTAGCTCCATGTTTAAGATTTCAGAATAGAAAGTTCACTGTTCTGTGGACATGAATTCGAAACTACCCTCTTACAAAGAAACACGTTTTGGGAACAAAACAATAAACGAGATTGTTTTTATTATAAAAAAAAACTAAGTTTGGACAAGTCTTGTAAAAAAAGGAGAACATCGATAATGTTAAGCATTAAGTGGGACTATTATAGCATTATAAGACCCCGTAGTATTTATCAGTTTTCGTTCATTTAGAGTTTGAATACTATCGTGAGTATCACACAGTATACTAATATAAAGATACCGGCTGCACTCACTTGGCATTATGTCGGCTTGAGTCCGACGACGTTTTGAACGTGTAAGACGTTCTTTCCCTCATTTATTCGAAAAGCTGGAAAAGCAATAACTTTGTGACCGAGTTTTATTTATCAACCGGAAAGATGGTAAGTTTCAGTTAAGTTAATAGTATTATGAAAAAATTGATCTTACATTGTATATTTTACATCCTTTTGTTATAACGTTATTATTTCAAACCAACTTCTGATAAATATTTATTTTACAAAATAAGGATGCGCTTTTTATATTGAACATATCAGTTTAATTTTATTACAGATAAATAGAAGTTAATGGTCAAACTTTGCTCTTTGAACTGTGAGCTTAATCCCAATTCAATATTGACTCAGGATCGGACGTCCTCCCACAGTAATTTATATTTCCCAATCCAAACCATTTAATTGTTTTTAAAGCCAAAGTAAAACTTCAAATCAATCTTTAATGTTATATTTTGATTGAAAGGCTCATTTCATCGGAAAGCAATTAAAACAGTAATTACAACCAGAATTAATTAAACTTTGTCCTAAAGTTCCCACACCTAAAACATGCAGACAACGAAGAAAGTTTTTAAAAATTGAAAACAATATAGACAAAATAGGTTCTGTTTCCAAAGCAAAATTGTTTATTTTAAAATTGACTTTAATAACGTTTGAAATTCAGGTAGGTTTTATGTAGATATTAGTAGTTAGAGATTTTCACATACAAGAAATTTACTATACTTAGGAATATACATATATAGAGATAAAACGGCGGGCATTTTATATCCGGCTACAATCAATGAATAAGGCTAAAATAAATGCCAAGTGCACTGATACTATTCCGGATGTAACCGGTTATTTTTCACACTGTTTTGGTACATAATGATCATTTGTGATTGGTTAATAATAATCATAATCAGCCCATTTTGTTCCCACTGCTGGGACTCGAGCCTTCGTTTTAGAGAGATGAGAGTTGGGCCCCAATCTATCACGTGGGCCCAGTGCGGCTTGGTGGATAACTTAGGGGCCAACCTATGTAGACGTGTTCAGGCCTTCGACATAACCTAACGAATGTTGTCCTAAGACAAACAACCGGTACCGACGGCTTAACGTGCCCTCCGAAGCACGGAAGCGTTCAGTTGAATAATGCCACTAGAGGTCACACATCCAAGTCCTGACCGCAGCAAGTGTTGCCTAACTTGTTGATTGGTTATGATCGCTAAGTCAAGCTCCGCTACGAGCGCTTCGTAATTGGTGTCTAGGTTATAATGTGTGTCTAGTCGTTGTTTATGTTTATTTACCTAGGTTTATGTTTGTCCGAGTTGTGGATTATAAACAGTTCGTAACGGAGAACAGGTGTAAGCAAAATGTACAAAACCATGAAACGTTGTTTTTGTGTGTTCATCCAGAACTATCCGACGTAATTAGGCATTTCCCATTTTTCATATCACACTAATAGAATATCATGGATGTGAAAGTTTAAGTGAGTGGGTGAGTGAGAAGGTTAATAAGTGAGTGTGTATGTTTATTACTCCTTCACGCTGAAACAGCATCATTCCAAAATTTGGACCTAATTTGAAATGAAGATAGGTTGTGTGTGTTTTGTACTTAGGATTAAAACATACGCTACCATATACTCCGATTCAACCGGTAGTTCGAGGAATCACGATATTCACGCGGACGAACTAGTTAATATAAATGTTTCTCGACCTATATGAAAACAAACTACTTTCTATAATCTTAAAATGCGGGTCATACTTGTTCCGACTAATTTCCGGAAAGTTTCTTTCACTCGATGATATAAATTTGCGAATGTTGTCCTGGAGTCCCGAGACGAATCGGACTCACGTGTCATGTCAAAAGCGTCATAGAAAACAACTAACTAACCGCAATCTGAGGTTCTGAATGCGCTCCAGGACATGCCCGTCTCGTGATACGACGTAAAAGCCAGTGTTTTTAGTGGAACGAAACAAGTTATGAATAGGTATAATATTTGAAATAATTTGCGATAAGTGTACTGCAAGTTGAGATCTCGCCTTCTTGCAGAGGCTAAGCGTGATTCTTTAACCTAAAAGCAAAACGCCCTGGGTGACTCTGCAACTGCTACGGGAAGGTGTGATGGTTAATATAACCGCAGAATCCGACCGAACACAGACTTTATTTCTTAGGCTCACAGATTATATTCGTCAAGCACCTAATCGAATCCATTTATGAGTATTTCCTATTTTTCTTGTTTTCAAACAGTAACTCGTTCCTAAAATCAATTCTAAGAGCACAAAGAAATATTCTCCGCTATCGACAAGGTTTACGGACGGTTGGCGCTGATCTCATCCATCTCTAACTTTATTTTCAGCTTTTTTGTCGGCCAATGCTAGCACAATGTTGTTCAAATTTTGGGGTTTTCCATTTCCGGGTAAGTGAAAATTACGTCACTGAATGTTCTCTAACTTATTTATTATCATTTCTGGCTCTCTTTATATCGAATATATTGACAAATGAAAGAAGAGTTTTACAAACATTTGACTTTCGTATTGATGTCGCAATACTTCATAATCTTTATTATATGATTAGGACTACGAAGAAATAATGTCAGGAAGCATAATTTAGAATAAATTCCACACAAAAAGTGGTCCTTCAAACCAAAACGACGTATGATTCCAAATACGAATTACTTCCGAGGTTACAAATAGAAATGTTCGGTGATTGGTTTAAATTTCAGAAGGAAAGCAGGGATTGGTTCACGCGCGTGCTGCAACGTCTACTATATATTATTATTTATATATATATTGATATTATTTGTTCGTAGTATTAGGAGCTAATGCACCAAAATTCATAGTCTGTATTTTTGGTCTGTGTGAAATCCAATTTGCATATTTTTGTAATATTTTACTTACATATCCTTGGACGGGGTTCGAACCCGCGTCACCCGACAATGCGTGTCAGCCGAGGCAGTCATGCAAGCGTCGGATTTATCTTTCTAGCGTACCATCGAGGTTATGTATTTATTTTCTTAAAGTTGCAAAACAAACATACAAACTAATATGCATTTAAATATGTAAATATCAAATGTGGGTGTTACAAACAACTTTGCATTTTATATATATGTCGAGTATGAATGATTATAAAAAACTATTGTTCAGAGCTTAATTAAATTTAAGTAGGGAAGCAGTCGGTGCTTCCCTACTTAAATTTAATCACAAAAGTCGGTTTTAGACGAAATAGAATCATAAAATCGACTCACGTACGAAGAAAAAGTTTAAGAGGTAACACAGTTAAAAAATGCATTGTCAAATAGAGAACTTCCTCCTTTTTTGGAATTCTATTAAAAATATGACGCCTTAGAGGAAATCTTAAAATTATTAGAGCTTTTAAATTTATATCACGGATATGTTTAGGAATATATTCTCAAATCTTTAATGGATTGAATCCTTGAAAATTGATTAAAACCCTTGGATATTGAACAACTTGGACAGGTGTGATCCAACATAAACTAAGTCCTTCTTTGGACTGGGTTACTAAAAACAGCCGCCAGTCCTCGATCCATTAATCGGTAAACACCGCCTGCGTACACAAACATTGAAGTAAGTACGTACTCCGTCAGCACCGCGTGATGGATAAGGACAGATCCGATCATTCGTAATGTTTGTCAAGCACACAATGAGTA
Source organism: Selenia dentaria (assembly GCA_917880725.1). Classification (NCBI taxonomy): domain Eukaryota; kingdom Metazoa; phylum Arthropoda; class Insecta; order Lepidoptera; family Geometridae; genus Selenia; species Selenia dentaria. The sequence goes on from OU862883.1 coordinate 36,282,309, forward strand.
ACACTTGATTCCGTTTTAAAGATTGATATCTATGTTATGAAATATATCCACGCTCACTATATAATTATGATAAAACAGAACTATAACGTATACTATATAAACATAATTAAACAAATTATAGTTGTTTAATCATGTTTGTATATATGCTTCTATAGGCATCAATAATTCAATAAATCCGTGATTTCTTGTAGAAGTTAATTATTTGTTTAAGTTGAGTGACAGTAATATAATTAAGGCTGTCATTAAATCACTAATTGATCCTGTCTAAATCAATTAAAACGTTCTAGTAATTCGCTGGATGCTTAAATAAAACTTTCTTAGGCAATTAACGAGGAAACGCAATAACAACTTCTGAAGATTTTGTATATTTTGCCTATACCGATCATCGTGCACCGTAACGAACACTTTATCGGTTAATTATTCAACACTGTTGCACGTTAAAACTCTAACTACAAGACACACAAATACATATAAGAGAATGAAACAAACTCAACGGAAGCCATTTTTGGGAAACACAAGCTCGCGAGAACTTCCGAAAACAATATAATAGTGTTCCTGTAATTCAGTGTCGTTATTTTCTCTTACTCAAAAAAATGGGATATCTATAATAGCTAAATTTTGAACGGCGACTCGGAAATACGATTAACGTACACCAAACTTAGAAAAAAACGCCGACTTACTTTGTCTTTAAGATGGATGAGATCGGCGCCAACCCTTCGTAACGGTTGTCTCTAACGGGTCGCTCCATGTTTGATTCTAATTAACGGATATATAGAGATACTGTTTAATGACAAGAAATACAGTAAAGATTTGTTATTCAGCCGATCCAATTATGTTCTTGCCAAAAATAGTATTTTATATACTACTTTTGTTAAGGGAAAAACACAACCTATATTTTGTTAGCCACTAGCTGTGTCCCGCAGATTCACCTAAGATATTAACTGGATTATTCAAAGTGTGCTCAATCTCAGATGTATTTAACCCATGAAACTTTCCGTGATTTACCTTACGATTTTAAGTTATGTGACCAAATTTAGACTCGGAGCTTAAAGCACTAGCTGCTAATCTCGCCCCAAGCGTGGCCTGATGTAATTACCTACAGCTCCGCTTTCGAGAAGGGATGAGGGGCGTACGTATCCTACAAATATTTTGGAATGGCGATACTGGTATTTTACATACCAACTTGTACTACTTTCATAAGATTATGCTTCAGATACTCGGATATGATTTTCAAATACTTAAGGAAACTTAAAACTAATGGTGCTACAGGCTACACCATTATGTTCCGCCAACTACTACAGTTAAAGCTACGCGGATACGCCGTAGCCTACAAGATAAGTTGCTACGCTTCTTACGAATGTAGTCAAAGTATAAAATGTCTTATTTTAGACGTTAGATATTACTCGTATCTCAGTATTCGCAGATTTTCAGAACTAGAACCTGAAACATTATCATTAACTTCATTCACTAGGACGAAGTTCCGGGCAAAAATTAGTATCCTATAAACAATTAAAATATAAAAGTGTGGGTTATCTGCAACTGAGTAATGATCAGTTATAATTAGATGGCTATGCATGTATGCATGTACCATCTGCAGCAGAATCTGTGGGAAACCTTTAGTGCCTGCGGCAAAGCGAGGCCACGACCGCAACCCACAGCTTCAAATTCTCCGTCCGCACGTTAATAATAACGCTAAATGTTTTGGGTACCTGTAGGTACTTTGCTGACATTTTATGACTGTAATATAGACACCAATGAAAGTGTCCAGGACAGTGTTACTGACAGTGTCCTCGATGTAAACCTATTTTAGTGTAGTCTTAGTACTAGTAGTAGTAGTAGTCATAGTCTTAGACCTATATTTTAACATTTTTATCGTTAGTATTTAAATAAATGATGTCAAGGCTTTGACCATACTCGTTCCGCGACTGATTGAAGGTTAATCGCTCAACAGCTAGTGGTCTGCTCGATGGCATTCACGTGTGTTACTTTACCACTTCACACTATCACAAGCCTAATAATGCGAGGATTTGGATTGATGAAAGTTTGTCACTCAATCACGCAGAACGGCTGAACGGAATTTATTATGTACATAGATAATGCTTTGGAATAACACATAGCTTACTTCTAATCGATGTTGATTTAATCGATGTATATCATCATGACGCTCTTCGTCTGGGAGTCACTGTTGTGCACAGCGGCGAACGCGGGCCGGAGAAAACACCCGGAAAATATCCCGATATAAGGTATAACCGTTAGGGCGAGCAATAATAAAGTTATCCGAATTTAGTAAAGTACCTTTATGAAACATTAAAAATTATAATAAAAATAACTCTTATTTGTCACTCATATCATTCAACATTACTGGCCTTATTTATTAACTTGTTATAAACTCGGAGTAGTTAAAACATCTATTTGTCAATTTTTCGCTTGCAGTAAATGTCACGCGTGAAAGCAAGACAAAGCATGTTACACCTAATCTATGTTTACGCAACGTTTATTAATAAAGGCCTAAGTGTCATAAAAGTCAATAATTAATGATTGCACAAATAATAAAAGATTACACGGCCACGTTTCAAACTAAATACCCACTATTTATTCTTTTGAAACAGCTTCATAGCAACAAGTTATCTTTATTATTTTTTTATTTGAGTAGGTGGCAGATTAAATTTAATAAATTAAAGTGCTCATTAAAATGTAAAATTAAGGTACTCTAAGCATCTTTGTCTTCTAAATGTCTTCAAACTTCAACCTTATAATTATTAGAAAAAGTAATCTCATGTTTAAATTATGAATACTTTATGTAACATAGCAACGGTGTATTGACTGTCACTTGCAAATAAAACTCTGCAAAGAACCCACGATGTTTTTCTCTGACTTTTTTCTAATAATAATATAAATGCGCATGTTTGGTGAGTTAATATGTGAGTGTGTACGTTTGTTATTACTTCACACTGAAAAGGCTAAACGGAACAAATTTGTATGACGAGATAATTTACACCCAGACAATTATGTCTACGTTTGCTCATCTTTTACTACGATCTCCGTCACCGCGATCATATTACTACGTACGAACGAAGTCATGGGCATAACTAGTACTATACACAATGAAACATATTAATGTATAACAATGTACTATCCAGCTCCCGGCGACTTAAAAGATTATACACAAAATGGCTAATCCTTTCCAGAGATGACGTAGAATATAATTAAAGTACGTAATATTAGTAGAGTTTTAATCAAGCCACGTTATTGTTTAGTGCCGATGGTATCTGAATAAAGTAGCTTAAGCAGATAAGGGTTAAGTGAGACCTTTAATGAAACGAACTGTTCATATTTTTTGAAGCACCTATGCCTGCTGAGGAGAACTAAACTTTGCAATAAAATAAAACAATTCTATAGAAAAAATAACCATTTAAAATTGCTAAGCTTTATTTCGCACAGCTGGTGTTAGAGCTTAAAAACTTTGCAAAGTAATCTCTATTATATGCTTTCAAGGCAAGCTTTTGATTGTGATTCTCCCACCTACGCTATAGTAAGCCCCGCGACTCCCTCGGGCGCAGCGGTGCCGGCAGCCCGCGACAATGGGAAACTGTTGGCACAATCTCGGATAATAACTGTAATTGTACGCCGCTGCTCCTATTTCAGAGTTTCTGGGAGAATATGAATTATAAAAAGGGCCATTTGTGATATTCGGATTTATTGAAATTTAATTTGGTTAGATATTTAATTAGACTATTTGAAGCAATGCTTTGCATGGCAGTGATGTTCCTACTTAATTTATGTATCATGTTTACTGTACGTATAATTTTTTTTTTGAATATACAAGGTTTAAACTGCTGTGATAAGTGTGTCTAAAGAAATACATTAATGTATTAATTATCATTATTATCAACATCATAGGATGTTCACTATGGAACATATGCCCCCTCCATAATTTCCAAAAGGACCGGTTGGAAGTGGCATATATCCAACATCTTCCCGCTACCTTTATCAAGTCGTCTTGTCGGTGGATCATCTAAAGTGATTGATCGATCATCATTGGCTGATTACGGCTGGGAAAATAGTCAATCAAGTTGCGCTCATTAAACTAGTCCCTCCTATATACGTAAGTGGTATATAGTATTTTGTAGGCAAATAGTTGTAGATACGAGTACATAAGTCAGTTTTGATCTAGTTTTACAAAATAACTTCATACTCAAGCAGGTATAATATTATACAAAATAGAACTGCCCACTACTTTGAACTATCCGACCACTTAAATGCACTCAAATTTAAGTGAACCGTCCAGTATGTGCATATTTACCGCTGTTGGGGTCCTACTAATGCCTACATCCGGTGCACTTTAAATTTCCTGCAAGCCACAGTGTACTCAGGGGCTACTTTGAAAACCAGATGTTCGTTATCTGCACAATATGCGCATACTTTGTAGTTTTGAATGTTTTAACAGACGGGATTCATGCGGATTACCTTATGAACGTAATAGCTGATTATTTAGCTACTACGTTCTCACTGTCGACACACAAGCCTTGCCCTCACAGCGAGGAGTAACGGCCATGATTCATCAAGCGGGCACAGTGTGTATAACGTCGTGGCCAGCTTTACTGTCGGAGTTTTAAAGAACACTTATAATATTTGCATTCAATGTTTCTGTTAAATGAAAGACGTGTTTCTCTTAGGAGTGTATTTCGAGACTGCCAGCATGAATACATTTGTGTGGCGTCTACCTACATAGTACATTATAAAATATTTAGTTGTTGTCTACACGATAGCTACCAATATGCAACACCTCCACCCTAAATACAAACCATAATTACTATACACTAACTTGTTTATAAGAATATTTACGAATTAATAATTAGATGACTAACTACAATATATACCTATATAAGCTAACCGTTTGTAAGTATACTGAATAATACATGATTTACACTTAATTAATTATGGTACCTAGATAAAATCCGCAGGAATAGGTACTTTACATAATTCATAGTTCCTCTATACCGTAACGCTGTGGAACTTGACGTCTTCTCTTAGGTGTATGTTCTGTACGAGGTATTGTTTCCGATTCATTATTTGGCACATTAGGAGGGGACAATAAGCTGGAACACCGTGAGTCTTTGTGTGTTAATTCCGGCTCTAACGCTGTGGTAACAGTTACCTCCGGCGCCGGTCTCCCGTCGGCCGCCCCGCTTGACCTCTCCTCACTAACTGGGCATACCAGTGAACTACGGGAGTGACGGTTACTACTATTAATAGGTGCATGTTCCGCTATAGTAGGTAACTCATATCTATGCTTTAATTGATCGACATGCCTATGTACCTCGGTTCCAAATTCAGACCTGACCGTGTAATCTGTGTTACCTAGCTTCCTTTCTACTCGTCCCGCGACCCATTTATTCGGCCCTCTGTAATCTCGATACCATACTCGCTCGCTCGGCTCCAGCTGACGGCACGCGCCGCCCGCTGCCTCCTCGCTGCGAGCCTGTCGCGCTTGGACGCGTGCTTCGCGATCCGGTTTCAGCAGATCTAACCGCATACGCAAGCGTCTTCCTTGTAGGATTTTCGCTGGACTTTCTCCAGTCGTATAATGATCGGTGTTTCTGTACGCTAGCAAAAATCTACACAGAGCCGTATCTGGGTCTAATTTTTGCATTAAAGATTTTTTAATAACTCGCTTACAAATCTTTACTGCACTTTCCGCAGCTCCATTAGAAGCAGGATGATATGGTGCCGAAAAAATCTGCTCGATTCCATTATGATTCAGAAATACTTTGAACTCTTCGCTGGAAAACATAGTACCGTTGTCGCTTACGATTTGTCTTGGGAGGCCAAAACTCGAAAAAATATTTCTCAATACGGCTATAACGGCTCGAGAGGTTGTGCGTCTCATGTTTATGGCTTCTATCCACTTAGAACAAGAGTCAACGATAATTAAATAGTTTAATCCCGCAATTGGTCCTAAGAAATCTAGATGCAGCCGTGACCACGGTCGGTAAGGGTAGGGCCACGAGTGGGGTACGTGGTGGGGAGGTGCATCGGCGACCGCGGCGCACACAGGACACGCTTGGCAGACCGCCTCCACGGCCTCGTCCAGCCCTGGCCACCACACGTAGCTCCGCGCCAGAGCCTTTGTCTTTACTATCCCCATGTGGGAATCATGCAGCTCGTTAAGGACGCGCTTTCTACACGCGGTAGGTATCACTACCCTATGTCCCCATAAAATACAGCCTAGTTCGATGTACAATTCATTCTTACGATTAAAATATGGTTTCAATTCTTTTATTTCCACTTCTGCTGGCCATCCGTCCTGAATAAAACTCATAACGCGACTTAGCAAGGGATCTTTATTTGTCTCCCGTTTTATATTATTACAGTCTAATAGAAGGGCTTCCGCCGCAAAGTGTAAGTATGTCTGTTCGGGTAACTCTTCTTCGTTCGCTGTAGTTTCTTTATGCGTTTTTATTAAACGCGAGAGTACATCCGCTAAATTTTCATCAGTTTTTACATATTCGATATTAAAGTCATAGGCCGTTAATTTGATTGCCCAGCGTTGTAATCGGCTCGCTGCCGTACACGGAATTCCAGTGTTGGGGCCAAAAATACTAACTAATGGTTTATGGTCAGTCCGAAGTATAAAATGTCGGCCGTAAAGATATTGATGAAATTTATCTACGGCGAAAACAATAGCTAACGCTTCTTTATGTATCTGACTGTAATGTCTCTCAGTGGAGGTGAGAGCCCTTGACGCGTACGCGACCACCCGCTCTCTGCCGTCGCGCCCGCGCTGCGCCAGGATGGCGCCGACACCGTGCGCACTCGCGTCGCATGTAACCACAGTTTCCAAACCCATGTCATAATGTGCCAGTACTTCTGTGCTACATAACATTTTCTTTATGCGTACAAAAGCTATATCGTGATGCCTTCTCCAAGAAAAGTGTGTGCCCTTTTTAAGTAGTTCATACAATGGGCTTAAATATGTACTCATATTTTTAACAAATTTACCGTAGAAATTTACCATACCTAAAAACGATTTCAGTTCTGTAACATTAGTAGGGTGCGGCATTGAGATAATAGGTTCTATTTTACGTTTATCTACTCGTACACCATCTTTACTTATAATGAATCCCAAATATTTAACTTCGTTTGATAGGAATTCACACTTATCGCGCCGAATTTTTAATCCGTTTTTTTCTAAGATATGTAATACCTTATCTATTGTTTCTAAATGACTTTTTAAATTATTATTTTTTATTAAAATATCATCATAAAATACTAGCGTGTTCGGTACGTCTTTCAAGAGATTTGACATGAATTTTTGAAAAATACCTGGACTACATGAAAGCCCATATACTAGACGTTTATATTTAAATAATCCGCGGTGAGTATTTATTACTGTGTACTCGCTAGATAGCATATCGAGCTCTAATTGGTTATATGCTTGGGATAAATCTAACTTTGTGAACCATACTTGACCTGAAAGCTTACTAAATAAATCGTCTACCTTTGGAACCGGGTATCTGTCAACCTTCAAAACACGATTGAGTGTTACCTTATAGTCGGCACAAATCCTGATGCCACCGTCCGCCTTTCTCGCTATTACCAGAGGAGTGGCCCAGTCGGAGCGGTCCACAGGCTCGATGACACCGGCGCGTAGCATGTTGTCCAGCTCGGCATCGACGCGCTCGCGCAATGCGTACGGCAGTGGCCGCGCCCGACAGAACACCGGCTGCGCGCCCTCCCGCACGCTCAGGCTCACCGTTCCACCATTGTACCGACCCAATGTGCCATCAAATAGGGGTTTATGTCTGGAAATTACAGAATTTACCAATTCTTTATTTTTATAATTATTATCATTGCCCATACAATTCACACTAAGTTTTGGGATATCCACACTTAACTCTGCTAACCATTGTCGTCCCATTAAATTAGTCGTTCCATTATCAAAAATGTACAAATCCAATACTTTTTTTAAACTATTATATTTAACTTCAGTTTGTATATACCCTATCGGTTTAACAATGGAACCATCATAGAAGCTTAAATTTATCTGACAAGGTTTTATGACAAGGTTATTAAAATATCTATTGTAAGTACTTTTACTAATACACGACAATGGCGCTCCAGTATCAATTTCCATGTCCAACTGTGTGTTATTTACTGACAATATTATACGCACCGGTTTATATTTTGCTAACGACATTTGATACATTGGTTCTTCAAACTCTTCCTCATACCCTTCCACATACTCGACGTCGTGATCCTCACTCGTGTTCGACACTTCTGTAGCCGGTGAGTCTGACTTTTGTAGGCCGCTGCTATGCATGTCATACGTCCCGACATCAGTAGTCTCCTGCACCCAGTATGCGCGAGGCAACTGGCCACGTGAGCGCCCTCCGCGCCGACCACGGCCCGACCGGCCCCTGCTGCCCATTGCGCCGCTTCCGCGCGATGATTGTTCCACACCATAATAACCGTCCGTTGCCGCCGATCCCGCGGTTTGTCTTGTATGTTGGGAACCATCTGCTATTAACCTTTTACGACACATCCTTCTTAGGTGACCTGTTTGTTTACAGTAACTGCACTGAAACTCTTTATATCTACAGTCCCATTTTTTATGTTTATCGTCTCCACAAACTGAGCATCTGCTTATTTGCAGTTTATTTACGCTATTGGCCAACTCTGAAAACTCATTGTTCCGCTCGACAGCACAGGAGTCTCTTTCTGCCGACTCGAGGGTAGTGGCCAAAATAACAGCTTTTGCATAATTTAAGTTCTCCTCTGCAAACAATCTTTGTCTCGTGAATTCGCTTTTTAACCCACACACAAATTGATCTCGCAAGTTATCCTCTAACACTGATTGGAAATTACAATATCTTGATAACTTTTTCAGTTCCGCGACGTATTCGGCGATGGATTCTCCCGCTAACTGCCTTCGTTGTCTGAACCTGTATCGTTCCGCCATCTCCGAGGGCTTTGGTTGTAAATGATTTTGCAGTAGACTTACAGCTTCCTGATATTTCAAGGCCGATGGTTTTTTCGGGCTTGCTAGACTGGATAACAATTCGTATGTTTCTTCACCCATTAGTGAAATAAGTGTAGGTAGCTTTACTTCTTCATTTATTTTGTTCGCAACGAAATACATTTCCATCCGTTCGATATAAGATGACCAGTTCCCGGTTTTTAAGTTAAATTCACGAACTTGTCCGATAGACATTGTTACCGATAGTAAAAAATGCACTGAATTATTCCATCCCATCCTCGTCGCCACTGTTAAATGAAAGACGTGTTTCTCTTAGGAGTGTATTTCGAGACTGCCAGCATGAATACATTTGTGTGGCGTCTACCTACATAGTACATTATAAAATATTTAGTTGTTGTCTACACGATAGCTACCAATATGCAACAGTTTCAATACAATGCATACATTTTTATTATTTATAAAAACTCAACATAAAAATAAATATTTTATAGTCCCTGTGTTATATACTTTCTACTGAATACCATCATTCTTTTAAATCATAGAAACTTTCATTGAATTTCCGTTTCACCATCTCATTTCTTAGTCAGAATTTACGTTGTACATGCGAGAGAATTTGATAGAGTACAATTTTTTAAAGCTGATACTTGTAAGTAGTAAAATGTTTAGCAGCAATATATTTTTATGAAAATCTACTTGAATTTCTGACTTTTATACTACATTATGTCCTTTTCGTCATATTTTTTTACCCGAAACGATGTTAAGTTAATTAGATTAATGCCCTTTGTTATTTATTGGTCTCTGCACAACATTTTACTTCATTACGAACTCGCGAGTCAGTGCAATGGTTTGTCTTCATTAGAGGCAAGTTTGTTATCATTAAATAATTCGTACGACGACAACGCCCTTGTGACACCATGTATTAAATGAGCTTAGTTTTAACGTACGTAAAGGAGTGTTTACTTAATTTATAAATTCATCATTGTATTATGTACCCTTCTATTACCTATTTGGTACGATGTGAATAACAATGTCAAGACTTTTTTTACAGTACTTTGACATACTTTTACAGGTTTACGTTGCAAAATAAGTAAACGCGGTGGTCGCGTAGACGGATATCAAAACTCACACTAAATACACTGTAATTGTGTAGAGAATATGTGCACTGCTATTTTAAACTGCTTAACGAAACCAAACTTCCCATTTTAAAGGGGTTTTTTTCCTCCAACAGAATACGAACCCGCATCTTCTGACTAACTGTGTAAGATATGTGGCTATGACCGTTACGCCACCAAGGTATCAGTCCAAAAGTAGAATTTATCGCTGTACTTCTTTTATCGTATTAGAAGGGAACACCAACAATCGTGGCTTGAAAAGCTATAAAGTGATTATTATCGGTTATCATAATTATATGTATTACGTTTAGGGCTTCATTCGCTCGCCAAACATGGACGACGAAAAGTTCGTCGGCGAATCGTCCGCAGTGGCAATATTATGAAGTAGGAACATTTACAAACAAAACGTTCAGTTGAGCAATTCCGCGGAGAAGCAACTGTCGGAGATTCCACAATGGTTATTAACGCAAACAATGAACATTAGCCTGACTGAGCACTAATGTATGTACGCTACACGCTGAACAGTGCATATAGTAAACCAGCGTCGAGTACAGCAAGGGGTACGGCTTTAGCTTATTGACATTGAGGTTTAGTGTAGAGCAGAGGTGTTGGAACAAATATTTGTTTATGTTTAAGTGAGCGGTTATTTATTATATTTTGTGTGTGGTTTAATTCTGACTTGTGCAAATTTACTTGTACTTGTACAAATATGCGAGAAGAACTCCATTTGCAGCAAGTCTACATATCCCACCCCGAGTAAACTACTATTGAATATTGTAATAAAAATAATACATTGTACAAAATAATTGGCATCGAGTTTCTTGTCGGTAGTGGCTCTATCTATTTATTATCGAAAGCGACAGTAGTCTTTAAAGGTACATTAATAAAATGTTATTCTTAAGTGAAACCTCCAGGCAGACGTAGATAGTATAGGGAAAGAATAATATGGCAAAATAATACAATGTTGTTTAACAAACGCAAAAATACGTGGGGCATATTATCCTTATTAACAATGAGAACCGAAAGGTCACGTTGATTGATTGCCAGGTTCCATCAATATCGATTTAAAAGAAATACGAACGTGATAAGGCATGTTATGCTGTATCACGTTTACTATAATCTTAGTAAACGTGATACAGCATAACATGCCGTACTGAGGACAGAATAGATGCCATATTTAAAAAGTATATAACGATTCGCGAGAATATATTTTTTCCATCCAAAGCAATGACAAAGAAAACGACCAGTTAAATTCTAACAAAATACCTTTATTCAATCACTGCGATTACACGGCAAAATAAACTTTCGTACATGGATATTAAGCTGAAATTTAAACAAGTTAACACGAATTCAATCACGCTTTACTGCCAACGTAACATTATAACAAATTGTTTGTTCAGGACATGACGGGATACTCATTTCTCGGGAGTATATGATAGCGTCATGTTCTCTATGTGTAACTTTAATCATTGTTCACGCGAAAGCGTGACGTCACCTCAAGGCGCGCACCCGCGCCCCCGCGTTCCCCCGCCGCTGTCCTGCAGCTGTCAGGCGACAAGCAAGCAGCAAAAGGAAGCGGAAAGAGTCACCCTTTTATATTCGCAACCGGCGGACGTGTACCGCCGCGCTCCGCGTAGCGACCGCATGGCACCGCCATTTTTATCAGCACGAGTCACCGCGATTGACTTTCGCCGCGAGTGACTTTCAGTGTGTGCAGGCGCGGCCGCACACATCATCAGCTCAAATCAGCCCCGCGTTTACACGTCAGCCCAGTGTACCTACGCGACTGCGCGATAGACTTAGTGCACAAACATTATAACCAAGTGACCAATAGTTCTTCAGCTCCTTCAGCACGCCGTCGACAGCAAGACGCCTCCAACGAGGACTCACGGTCACCAGCCCTCATCAGACCCCAGAGCCTCTCGACACCCCCCACGTAAACCAGGTATTTATCCTCTCCACTCCTACAATAGTATAGTTAGCAGGAAACTGCGAAACTATATTTTCCTTTGAGCCGGATATTTAATTACCAATTGGTCCATCGAACCGAGATAATTAAAAGAACCGGCACCTTAATATCTCATTCGACCGAAATATGGCGTAAACAAACTATATTTTCCTTCGAAACGAGATAACGACCCAGTAAATACCCTTTACTTTCAGCTCTTATCAGCTCCTAATTAAAATTCCCTTTAATACAGTCCATTAAATTTCCCTAATATAAACTACATTTTATTGACTTAATATTATCCAAATTACGTCATACAAATCAATCAAATAAGCTATCAGCCCATATTAAGCTCAATTTAATTCCTTCATTCTATTGATTTAATTAAAATCCCTTCCGTCATACAAATCACCTAATTAACTCAGGTATTTGCTTATCAAACAAAACCCGACTAGCGATTAGAAGCTTCTAGAAAGGTGACGACATCGTATGACACAAGCGCGCCCCAGAATAAATGAGAGTTGTCTCACATTCCTGACGGATTAGCCTAGCGACGATACGAATGTTTTTGAGTTGCTAGCTTAACAGTCCTTTTTTTTTTTTTTTTTGGGGGGGGGAAATGCTGTGCACTTCCCTTAACAGTCCTAACTCATTCACGTTTGCTGCGTTTATTCACGATAGTTTAATAATTGTTTGCAAGAAAGTCAAATTACTTAAAAGCCACTAAGTACCTACCTACGCCAGGTACTTTGTTGATTTTAATTATAAAATTATACTAAGTACTGTTAAAAGATTTACTTGTGTTCGTGATTATCATGAAATAATTAATGTAAGTTAATTGTTTACATTTAAGAGATCAGCACGAAACGTCTTAGGGTCCCGTACAGAATTTACGTAAATAACATAAGGAAATTTACGGAATATAATTAATTAAGTAATTAAACCATCAGCTCACATAAGGTTTGGTACACACGTTATTAATTTAGGCGTTATTTTAACCGACTTCCGAAAAAGGAGGTGAGAAATTTCACCTACGATTAAATACTTTAATATTTTTATTTCCTTTTAATTTTGTTTGCGTCCTTGTGCCTGACTTCGCCTTCGACGATTAACGATGCCTTTTGAATCACAGGTAGCCAGATTTAGAGAGGAACAGATCGCTATTATTAAGCTTAATTTGGAAGCGTTATCATTGAGGTCTAGCAAACCAAGGCGCTATAGCCCCGAGTTCGCTGCCAGAGCAGCCGGCGTAAAATTAACCCGCGATAAATTTGACGCGGCGTATTATATAATATTAGACTCCGTAGGTTTATCAGACGACGAGGAGGAATTCTACAACGAACAGTATGGAAGGACAATAGACGCCTATAACGTGATTCTCGTTGTAGTATTGGAACAAAAAACATGGTCATTAGCTACCAATGACGATGTAATAACTGCGCCCTCCGCGCCTATACCCGCGCGCCCTTCGCAGTCAAATCAGCAGGTATCGAACCCGCAGCCACAGTGCTATGCGCAGGATTCGAACCTGCAACCTCTCAGCTCCGCGCCTATACCAGCGCGCTTTTCATCATCAGCTCCGCAGGTATCGAACCTGCAGCCTCTGTGCTATACGCAGTTTTCGAACCTGCACCCTCTCAGCTCCGCGCCTATACCCGCGCGCCCCTCGCAGTCAACTCAGCAGGTATCGAACCTGCAGCCGCAAGGCTATGCGCAGGTTTCGAACCTGCACCCAATCAGCTCCGCGCCTATACCCGCGCGCTTCTCGTCATCTGCTCAGCAGGTATCGAACCTGCAGCCTCAGTGCTATGCGCAGGATTCGAACCTGCAACCTCTCAGCTCCGCGCCTATACCCGCGCGCTTCTCGTCATCTGCTCAGCAGGTATCGAACCTGCACCCTCTCAGCTCCGCGCCTATACCCGCGCGCCCCTCGCAGTCAACTGCGAAGGTATCGAACCTGCAGCCACCGCACTATGCGCAGGTTTTGAACCTGCAACCTCTCAGCTCCGCGCTTATACCCGCGCGCTTCTCACCGTCAGTTCAGCAGGTATCGAACCTGCAGCCTCCGCACTATGCGCAGGTTTCGAACCTGCAACCACTCAGCTCAGCGACTATACCCGCGCGCTTCTCGCCCCCACTTCAGCAGGTTTCGAACCCGCAACCTCCGCGCTATGCGCAGGGTTCTAACCCAAGGACTTTCAGCTCCGCGCCAAGACCCAAACAGGGATCGAACGTGCAACCTCACTATGGTGACAACCATTGCTACCCATGGAGTAATGTAAAGGGTCACAAGCCTCGGGTATGTACCCGATACTACGCATTACACGTGCGCTTATTGCCGGTACAACAGCGCGAGGTACCACGGCGCCGTCCCTCACCTGATACGGGCCAGATGGTGTACTCCAGTCGTACTCCACCGCGCACTACCTCGCGTCCTTCACCGCCGCCTAGGCAATGACTAGGACGACACATCCAGCACATACCGACTCAGCACGCAGATAATCCGCACACATTTTACCTGCCCACAATTCTTCAGCACACACACACAACACGACGACAAACTGTCGTCGCAAACACCTTAAGTCAGTTGGGTGCTGACATCCTGCACTCACCCTTACGCCAGCAATTCTGGACGTTATCAGCTCGTCGCGTAATGCGACATCGAGTATACAAAAGTATACAATGTTTACGTTTCCGCGCTAAACCCAAGGCTACGTACATGGCCGACTCACCCGGCGACCGCGTAAACGTTCATACGTACATGGCCGACTCACCCGCCGACCGCGTAAACGTTCAGCCCGTATTTAGCAAAGTCACGACGGACTTTACTGGACCATTTTGATAAAATCCAGTACACTTAGAAACGCCAAGCTATTAAAAGGCTACTTCTGTGTTATAACATGCTTAGCCACGAAGGCGGTCCACCTCGAACCGGTATCTGAGTTATCCACGGAAGCGTTCCGTGCGGCATTACAGCGTTTTGTTTCTAGGCACGGTGTACCGGCGTTAATTAGATATAATTGCGGTACAATTTATGTAGGCGCTAGAAATGAACATAGGGAAATACAAGACTTTCTTGCAACCAATAATAACAATATCGCACCTACACTTTCAGCTCTTTTAGCGCGCATTGCAGCCATGCTCAATGCACGCCCTCTCAGCCCACTCTCTTTTGACCCCGCGGAATTTGAATTACTCACCGCGGGTCATGTTCTTTTAAAACGTCAGCTCAATGCCCTACCTGAGTATTCGGTAGGAGGACGAGCCATTTCTGCACACAAGAAGGTTCAAGCTCGTCCTACCCTTATCCCAACACCTTTGGCGATCCTGGTCCAAACCCTACCTGCACACCATCCAAACCCGCTCCAAACGGACTCCCCGATCCAGCCCACCTCAAGTCGGGGAACTGGTACTGATAGTGGACGACCAGGTGCCGCCTCTACACTGGCGCATGAGCCACAAGACGAACCCATGAAGGGATGGCGTCACCCGAGTGGTGGAACTCAAGATCGCCCACCTGACTGTCGATTGACCACCACACCACACCTTTGCCGCGTGGGGAATATGTTCACGCGAAAGCGTGACGTCACCTCTAGGCGCGCACCCGCGCCCCCGCGTTCCCCCGCCGCTGTCCTGCAGCTGTCAGGCGACAAGCAAGCAGCAAAAGGAAGCGGAAAGAGTCACCCTTTTATATTCGCAACCGGCGGACGTGTACCGCCGCGCTCCGCGTAGCGACCGCATGGCACCGCCATTTTTATCAGCACGAGTCACCGCGATTGACTTTCGCCGCGAGTGACTTTCAGTGTGTGCAGGCACGGCCGCACACATCATCAGCTCAAATCAGCCCCGCGTTTACGCGTCAGCCCAGTGTACCTACGCGACTGCGCGATAGACTTAATGCACAAACATTATAACCAAGTGAACAATAGTTCTTCAGCTCCTTCAGCACGCCGTCGACAGCAAGACGCCTCCAACGAGGACTCACGGTCACCAGCCCTCATCAGACCCCAGAGCCTCTCGACACCCCCCACGTAAACCAGGTATTTATCCTCTCCACTCCTACAATAGTATAGTTAGCAGGAAACTGCGAAACTAATCATAATTAGCATTATGAAGCAATCGAATGTATTATACTATGTAGATAGTTGCATACATAATAAATCTAAACGTATGGATACTTTCAATGTTGTTAAATTACAATACACCGCTATTTTCCTTGGCAAAGTCGAAATTGACAAAGAAGCATAATTACAGAATAATACAGGTGGAGTAGCGTACTTTTGGGAGACAAAGTCCAAACGTTTCGTCGTCTACTCTATAAGCTGCAGACGGAGATCTCCGACTATTGCATACCTTACGGAGCGGAGATAATCCAGCATTGTACATGATACTCCAATAATACTCTTAACCCTAACAATAACCAGTATCTAAAACTATAAAAACTACAAAAAATAAACTAAAAATGAACGTTAAGAGCTAACAATTCAACCACATCAGGGGCTTCATCGAGAAAATGTGCAATATCTAAGTTAATGTAGTTCAGCCGTTTGATGTTGATTCGAAGTGTTGCCTAAATTATGGTTTGTAGTCTGGTAAATTGGATAAAATTACAGCTCGCGAAACGAATACTCAATTAAGTTGTATGTCATCTTGATGTAATTTATAATGTAGGTACAGCAAAAAAGTAACAAAAACTCATAAAAGCATCTATATGAAGTTATCTCGTTAATTTTAATTGAAGCGGCTTCTTATTTACTGCGACGAGAGAAGTACTTACTTAGTTTGAGTAGTTCCATAATTCTCTTGAAACCGTTTTGGTAAAGTCATCATCGTAAAAATGCTTTGATTTGTTTTGAATTGATACTTTTGTTTCTAATTGGAAATACTTTGTATGGATATTTTTTAATATGAAAAGTCGGAATGCTTTCGTAATTTACTAGATTTTACGATATTGAAGGTAAAGGTTATACCTACAAAACAGCTAAACGGTCACTGGCTCAAATCCAAAAGAAAATGTCCATTCATGTGTCTAAGTAAACAAGGTCCCCTCAAAATATTGTTGTCTTGTATATTTCTTTTTTTTAAATGTTGATAATGCAGTCTTCGTTTAGAATCAGCTGTAATGTTTCAGTTTGTTTTTTACCCTGGTTTAACAGTTATTTAATTTGTATGTGCCAGTTATAAAAATACAATTCAAACATATGCCATTTAATACTGACTCTGCATAAGTCACTAAATGTACAAATTGAGTTCCTGAATATGTAGTCTTAGAGTGACAATATATCATCATCATCATCATCATCAGCCAGTATCAGTCTACTGCTGGACATAGGGCTCTCCTAATGCACGCCACTGAGCCCGATCTTCGGCTTTTCTCATACAGTTGCTACCAGCCATTTTGCGTATGCCTTCGCTCCACCTAGCGTCCTACACTACGTTTGCCGAGTCACGGCCTCCACTCAAGACCACGCTAATGTGACAATATAAACTTATCTTTTTTAATATTCACTGATATGAGTAAATTAAGAAAACTATTAATTCAACTCCCTGCTATGTTTGATCTCGCAGAAAACATTCCAAAAGTAACACATCGACACCGACTACGACCACGCTATGGTATCTTCATAGAATAAAAATATAACGCTTTGATTTTGACAGCTCGATACACTAGAAACTCTGGACGATAGTTTCAGCATGTCATCCGTCTTTGCTGTTCAGCCGACTGTAGTCGAGCGATTCCGAGCCCATCGGAAGACCTACTTCTAAAAATTTACTATGAAGTTTCGTTTGACGGATTTCGGGATTTCGACGAAGGTTAAGCACCACACAAACACAGTCGAGGGTGATGATATGTAATGAGTTTTTTTTCATGGTGATATTTGTATGTAAGTGGGTACTGTACTATTTTTATTATTTTACTGATTGATTTACTTAGTATTTAAACTAAGTCATATAATACTATTTTATCAATTGTGTTTGACAATATAAATGTATTGTGACGTTATGGTAGGTATGAATATATAGATACGGCCTTGAAGAAGATAATAAGCTACTCGACGTACTAATCCTGCGCATACAAAATCACGGGCACCAGCTAGTTAACAATATTTACCCGAATCTTTATATACTTACATATTCTTAGATTCGCATTTCCATATTATTTTACCGGCTATAGATCCCTGATATTTATTCTTTACATCTTCATCACCGTTCCAAATAAATTGAGAAAGCCGATAAGAAAAGCGAAGGAAATCTTCAAAAGAATCCACTTTAGAGGTCGGATCGTGATGGAGCGAGCCTTCACCTTCCTTGTGTTAGCGCCGACTGAATTGTTTTTCATTTAATTCAGTTCACGTTCCAACTTTATTTGTAGAATTGAGTTACAGGACGAGTGAGTCGCGTAGCTCTCATCTAATGCTTCTATTATAAATTTATATTCATCGTATTACAATAATCATGAACTTACATGTATGACTTACATAATGTTGCATATTAGCTAAGCTAGTACCTATGTAGGTAGCCGCCACACAAATGTACTCGAAATACACGATGTGTATGACAATTCAGATAGAATTTCGGCACGATTATCAGCCCCGCAAAGGTATTTTTTATTGTTTGTGTCATTTATTTGTAGAGTTTTTTTGGTGAACTCCACTGACTCAGTACACCAGGACACCAAGACACCAGGTTCCGTTTATTTTCTTTTTGCATTGGTATATATTAGTAAAAATTACAATAGAACCATATGTTATATATGTTTGTATATGTACTACAGGAGAAGGACATAGACTACGACTATAGGATTAGAACTTGCGTGTTCTCTAAGTTACCAGCCGCGACGCTCTCTGCTCAGCCAACTTTCATGTTAATAGAACGGAAAGTTATCCATAATATTCAGCAGCTATACGTGGCCATAAATATTTTTATACGTCTAATTTAGTCCATCAGTTAAAAAAATCTAATCACACTTCACCAACAATATTATTATGTTCATACATAGGGGAAGAGGCTATTGATATAATTTCTCTCTTTCTACGACACCTAAGTGGAAGAAGAATCGTACGATTAAAGTCCACAACGAGAATAAAGAACAACATTACTGACCCAATAGGTTCCGGTAGAAATTAAACGCCACTCAGATTGATAAATAAAACAGAATCAGTAACCTCGCTGTGATCCTGTTTAGAAGGGACAGATCACTCTGTACAGGCTAAGGGGTAGCTAAAGCGATTATATCACCGATAGATTACAGATTTAGAAATCGTCAAGCTCGCAAAATAGTGTTGTGTAGTACATGATCCGGAAGGAACTGCCATTCTACGCTATAGTGGTATTTACTTACGGTATTATAGTACTGAAACGATGACAGCCTCGCGGTTGTGAATGTCGGCCGTCAACCCAACGGTCACCGGATCGATCCCTACCTCGGGCATGAGCTTCCGGTAAATGTAACATCGTGACGAAATACCCGCTTGGTGGTAGAGTACTTGCTGAACCCCACTCTCAAGTTTGTAAAGCCGTCGCTAACCAGGTTGTTAAGGTAGCTTAAGGTTAATGGTATGTTCAGGCAGTCATTCTTGGGAGCCAGTCACCATGCTAGATCTACTGTGTGACCTCCTTGGACCGCATCGTCACTGAACACCAAGTCACTAATAGTAAACAAAAGATACTCGTAGTATTACTAATGACAATTATTTTTCCGGTAAATATAGGTATGCCCTATCCGTTGTTCCCAGTTCCAATTGGTTGATACAAAAAATGTCTGTAACTAATTTGGTTTAATCTAAAATTAATCATTCAAATTGCGCCAATACGAGTATATACCAAAAATAGGTTCCATTGTTAACCTTGGGTAATGAATTCTTTGACTTAACAAAATAATTAAACATGAAATATATTACACATTCATTTAAAATTATACTAAAAAATTCATCATAACTTATCCAGAACATGAATTAATTATTTTCACAAAGAAATAGCGAAGGAGAATGTTCTCATTGGCCTCATTATACTTGAGCTTGGAAATAATTGTAAATTATAGGACAACTTTGCTTTAAACTCTATTAATAGATTTGGAAATATATATTCATTTTGATCGAACTTTGAAAGTATTTCGAATCTGTATTTGTGACCAGTCTCTGCCCACGGCTCCGTCCACGTACAACAAGGCTGTCGCGATCCCTCGGGAAGTACACGTTGTATCTGTACTAACAGTAGCTTATGTGTTAATCCTCGGTATAAACTGTCTTCACTCCATTCAACATTTCAGCGAAACCGTTTATTTAGGTTTTTTTTATATATAAGCAGACAGTACTAGCACGAGGCCCACCTGGTGTTAAACGGTAAACATCTGCCTATAACAGATGCAGATCGTCACAATTGACAAATCCTTTTTAAACAAATTGTTTTGTAATGTGTTATTTTTATTGGCGTTATTGCTTTAAAATTCATACATTTTTAAGAATCACCGCGAAATAATAATATTGATCATTATTAAATTAGGGTTAAAATGAGAGCCTTAGTGAGAGTAATTGGCTAACGAGATCAATGTCTCAGATTGAGGAGCACAGGCAGTGGTACTCGAAACTTCACCTTATATCTGTGGGTGCCACAGCAACTCATCACGGGCAGCCGTACACGACTCGCATGTCAACATTTGATAGTAAAAATAAGCTTAAGCCCGCAATATAAAAGGTTTCGTAAAAGGATTCGCATTTTATTACCCAGAAATAAAATATTGAAGGCTGCAATAAAACACAAGGATATAGGAAATCAGTAAAAAACGTAAAAACGTTCTGTACCGGAGTTTGGTATGTACCATAAATTGTTATCGGGTCAGAGACTATCTCGGGCCGTAAGTGCTACGTGCTACGTGCTACGTGCTACGTTCTACGTGCTGCGTGCTACGTGCTACGTGCTACGTGCTATGTGCTACGTGTGGCGTTTGTAGAATCTAATATGTAACGCTCGCATGTGCGTAGGTACAAAAGTGAGCAAGTCACACGTCACGATATAGATGCAACATCCGTAGAAAAGGCTTCTGAATCAGGCGAACTACTTCGTACGATTCCGGCCAGTGCCAATTCATACACGCAAATAAACGATAACCTTTTATTTTTACAACCTCCGTTTATCAATATATTCGAAACATTTTTATAAATAACATTCATTTTCACAGCATCTTTCCCTCAATATATTTTCGTACGAGCTTGTTATCAGGGAGTTAGTAACATCCGAACAAAGCCAAACAAGATCTTATCGATGGCACAAAGAGAACCGATGTTACGGCAACAATATTGGGCCAGCCAATATCCAGCCAGATAACGAGCCTTGTGTTACAGCCGAATTTGCTGAGGTTTTGTGTTTGACCGTGACATTTGGAATTTAATACTGTTTACCCAGATATTGTCGAGCATAACTAATAATTACTTCACATTTTAGAAAGGAGGCTTCCATCCACGTATACAGGCTATGATCTGTCACATCACCAATTACTAGAAGTCGTGGGTTGAAATTTCACTAACTCATTTTTTTCTGAATAATGCAGTTCACAGTGGAACTAGCACAAATGACTTTTTTAATTCTTTAAAAAAAACTGTAATATTATTTAAGTTTAACGATAAATTAAAACAATTGAATTCATTCCTGATGACCATTTATGTAGATCAACCAGAGAAACGCAGGCATTATCCAACCCCCAAATCTGCACGCCTCTTCGACGCGGTTCCCAATATTCAACCTATCCATGGTTTTAATTACCAGACGCATCTTTCTGACATTTTATAATATTATCAATTAACAAATAATCATATTAAAACAACTTTGTATTTCTGTTTGTTCCGGCTAAATTCTGAAACGGCTACACCCATTATAACGGGACTTATAATGAATCATAATTATCATTATCATTTAGTCGTAGGACTTCCACAGCTGAACATAGGCCTCCCTATAAAACTCCAAAATGACCGCTTGGAAGTGGCCTGCATCGAACGTCGTCCTGCTACCATCATCAGGCCGTCAATTCAACGTATCGGTGCACAACCTACGCTGCGCTTGCCGGTCCGTGGTCTCCAGTCTAGAACCTTCCGGCCCTATCGGCCATCTGTTCTGCGTGCTATGTGCCCTGCGCACTGGCACTTCAACTGGCTTATCTTCTTATTTCTATACGAAATAACTTGGTCTAAATTTATTTTATAAAAACAAATTTAGTTTCGTGCAATGAAATAAAAACCCACAATCATGCGGGGCGATGCGAGCAAAGCCGCGGATATTTCAGCTAGTATACCATGTAAATATAACTCTACTCTGACAGTCGAATGAAAATTAGATTAGAAGTTGATGTTGATAGGTTTTGCTGTAACGGTGTAACGCTGTTACGATTTTTCCCTTTTCGTTCTGAAAACTCCGCGTGTGCCTAAGTGAAAAACAAACAAACTTGTACAGCAGTTCTCTATATTGGCAAGCCGTCCACCCTCGTCAACGAAACGCGGCTTCAAACTTGATCCATCCACTTTAGAAGGCTTCTTTCAATCGCTCATTTCTTTATTTATGGTTTCTGTAAATGAAAGCAAGTTTTGTAAGTACTTTTATCTGTTTCGGATAATTTACGCTAATGTGTTACCTATTCATCACTTAACTAATAAATTATCGTAGTAGAGCTAAGTATTGTAATTTGGGATTTTTTTATCTATACGTACTTTATTATTTCTTATAGAACTAATGTCAGATTAGCAAAACCAATCTTTGCAACTTTTTTATAAAAGATGCCGCGCCGCTTGCTTTAGGCACCTGAAATATGTTTTGAGTAAATTTCTAGTTACTCCCTGTCGATGTACTCGTTGGTAAATAACAGCAGGTAAATCCACTTTAAATATTTTCAGGACTCTCTGTTGGCTTATGAAGTACAATTACAAAGAGACACCATGCCTTGGAATATTTTAGATCACAGTTCTAAATGAATGTACATAAAAAAACGGCATATCTTTGTAACCCGATGGGTTCTCATGTGATTCAGTACAACGAGCTTTAGGGAGGCAATTACTTATTTTCAGTGAGGGTGTATATATAAAAAAATCATAAAGATTTAAACTACTTAAACTTTTGTAACTAAAATTACATGTATCTTCAAGGGAACAGCTGACCGAAACCGACCATAATGCCTCAAATGCAGACACTTTTTTCAGGCTGGCTCTATACTGAGGTTTGAAAATCTTTCTGGAAAGTGTGTGTACATATGTCAAATTAGTCTAAAATATTTAAACTATAGTTTTATCCATGTTATGAGCGTGATTACTCGTCTGCCGTTAAGTGCTTCGCCCATAACATAGCAGTAACTCCAATTATAATGAATAAATTTTGGACAGAAATTCTAACGACAAAGAAAATAATCACTCCAGGACATAATATTTTAAGGGTTCCATACCCAAAAGGACATATTACTAAGACTTCCCTGTATGTCTGTCCGTCTGTCACCAGGCTGTATCTCATGAACCGTGATATATAGACAAGATTTTAGCGACATACACACATAAAAACAGATAAACATACAAACTGACATACTTACACCAGAATGAGACCATAAGAAGAAATATACAATCAAAGGTATAAACCTTTAAAGGTAAAAGAATCTCAAAATGTAACACTTTGGCGAGAACATTCAACCCCGTTAAGGGCACACAGAAAAACCCTCTCCCGATAATTTGATCAACCGCTTTGTAACCATGGCTTTATTAAAACGTTAACGACTGAGTTAGGTAACGGAATGTTTTAGAATATAAAATATAACCGAGTCGGCGTTTTGGGCGGGAAACCGCCGCATAAAACAGTATTTCCACATTTCACACCCCTAATTTTGCGGCGGCTCTTCGTACATACATAACCAAAATTTAATTAAACACAGCAACGGTTCGTATCTTTATGAATACAAAATGTGCCAGAGAAATAGCACGTTATAGAGGTGTTATACTAAAAATGTAAAAGTACTTATTCTATTAACACTTAATAAGACATAGTATTATAGCAACAGCTCCCTGTATACTTTAGCTTCTTTAAATTTTTTCTCTATACAAACGTATTCGCCGATTTCCTCTCTGGGTATTGAACTAGTGTCAATATATCTTTGCGTTGCTTTATAATTGGCCACTGGCAGTTCACATGTTTTAAAATCCAATCCAAAATCTATCTGGTAGAATCCAGTCAGAAACCAGACAGTTTCAAACATTTTCTAGCATGGGGAGTGTTGCAAATCACATTGTAGTTTAATTTATCAATATGTTCAACAATTCAATAATTTAGCAAATTTATAACATATTACAATCAATCCTTAAATGGACAAGTGAGCTTTCCTCCGGTAAATTCCATAGCTAGCGATTTAAAAGAGCATTCAAAGATGAGATTTTTTATGCAACATCGCTCCCGGCGTGCATTGCTGGTGCTCACGATCGGTGGAATCCAGAATATTACATTACTATCCTTATCATTTTTCTTACAAATTTTTACATTCTTGATAAAAGAAACATTTTTAGCTTGAAACTATATCTGTATTTAGATTTAGCGGGTTTTTTTATATCGTGGTAGATTATTTATCTAGAATATTAACAGGAAAAAAGCTAATTTATACTCCGTGTTTATGTCCTATCCATTCCGAGAAAATCGGTCATTTTTCCACTCACTGTACTCATTCTCGCGATAGTAAAGTTATGATGTTATGACCACACACATAGCTTCTCCGCGTGCGAGTGAACCCACAGGCCACATAATGCTGCACATCTCCTGCTGGACGACTGCACCGCTGGACACGGACGGTACAACACTTTACGAATGGTTGCTACCAACTTGCTGGTGTCCATTAAGATGAGAGATTTGTAATAGCCTTCACGCTTAGAGTGTGTCTTGGATATCGTACCTGGTGTTCAGAAGAATGCTATTACCCATTCCTTGTTAATTTGCTGTACGTTCCACAATTATCTGCTACCCATCCTTCGTATATCAATAGTGGTACTTACTTCCCATTTGTTGGTAATTTTATGAGAGGCATTGCGGGTTGATCAGTAATCTGAGATCGTGGGTCCGATTCCTACCTCGGACATCTCGAGTTTAAGCTTACAATAAATATGACATCGTTAGTACATTCACAGCTTGAAGGCAGCTAAGTACGGCCACGGAGTGAGATAATAGTCTGCAATGTATTTAAGTATACTTACCTACTGCAGTCTGAAAACTCACAAATGTTTTTATTTCTCTTTCTCCAATGTTTCCTATTGTAATAATTTTAACTTTCACTCAAGTGGTATTAATTTAAGTCGTCAAAGTACAGTCACAGTTACTTTAATAAGTCTATGATAAAGTCACTGTCCTGTCTAAGTAATATTCTAGTATGGTGAACATTCCCGGCGCTTTAATTGTAAATTCTAAATGGAGATTAAGGAGGGTATGTAAAACCTGCCTGCCCTTTTTTGTGCTCTTGAGTAAAATTAAAGATTAATGTATTTGCAGCATAATATTACGAGTAAAACCGTTCCAAGTTCTAAGCGTAACTTTCATCACTTGAAGATACATGTGAAGCATTTACATTTGAAATTACTTGTATGCTTACTTTATCGACGTCATTAGATGTGAACAAAGGCGGTATCGCAATTTTATATAATTATTTATTTGATTAGCGGCAAATGTCATGTATACGATCAACGAAATGTTAATAATTGGATGGAGCTCCCAAACAACCAACTTGCTAACTACAACCTCATGCGATTACTCAACCATATGTTATTTAGCTTGTGAAGCACTCAGGCGTCGAGCGTTAGTTCTGTCTTCATTTTACGTACCAACCAAACTTGAAAACTAAAGTGCATTTCTATTTGAAACATACCCTATGTTTTCGGAAATATCCCAACGCTAAAGATGTCTCTCGGTCGGAGACGGCGAGGTGTCAATGTAACTTCTATCCAACTTTCTCACGTGTCATTTCTAGGTTATTTCCTTTGACTCGTGTTGAGAAAATCTTCACCAAAAATAAATTTTAAACTATCTGGGGATAACTAGGACTAGTGGTAGTAAGGCTAAGAGTGTAATGTAATGGCCGCTAATAACTCATTTCACACGACGTTTTGCAACAAACTTGGAAGGAAAACTAAATTCATAACATTTTAATGTAATTTTAGATCCCGTTTTAGAACTCCCTTCGACCATCGCACTAAAAGAATATCTTTTTAAATTATAGGTTGGGTGTAGGCGGCGCGCGTGTCAATCACGTTACTACACAAATAAAAATAAATATCATTACTGAAAACTGAGATGTGTATCAAAAGAATCTCTTTTCATTAATTAATTTTGGTCCAAAATCTAAACCGCCGACCAAATGGTAGCTAGTTTGATTGATATTATTTTATAACGAAGGGATGTCTACATGAAATATTCTTGATTCCTATTTGAAACAAAGTGAAATAATGTTGGCACATGAAACAGAACAAACGAAGTGTTTTACATGCTTACATTACTTATAGAGCGCGAATGTTGCATAAGATTCCCTTGCCCGCAATCCTACTTATCTTATTCAAAGCATGGAGTTAACAAGGCATATGTGATTATGTGCAGCAGTGGAAGTCCTTATTGAGATTTTATAACAAAGATGATGCAAAGTTGTAAGACCGGCTGGAAGCGGCCTGCATCCAACGTCGTCCTGCTAACTTTGTCAGGTCGTCAGTCCACCTTGTCGGTGGATGATCTACGCTGCGCTTATTGGACCTTGGTCTCCACTCCAGAACCTTCCGGCCCCATCGGCCATCTGTTCTGCGTGCTATGTGCCCTGCCCACTGCCACTTCAACTAGGTAGCTTATCTTCTGGGCTATGTCGGTGATTTTCGTTCTTCTACGGATCTCCTTATTTCTGATTAGATCACGTAGAGACCCCGAGCATAGCCCTCTCCATAGCTCATTTTGCTAATTTGAGCTTACTTATGAGGCCCATAGTAAGAGGCCACGTTTCAGTGACATATGTCATCACTGGTAACACATATTGATCATAACTTGATAACTATAATATATACTAACTTGAAATATAACTTGAGTAGTGGCAAATGTACGAGCCCAAATACAAAGGAAAACAAAAACAAAGTAAGTACCCACCACGGATGCAAGAACGCGGTAAATGTCAATATTTTCTCCTGTGAGAGTGGAGTTGGCTTCATCCAAGGTCGTCCTAAAATATGCTCATAACGAGGTCCTTATCAGATGATATGTTAGCTGATAAGGTATTATTAAGAACATTTTCAATTTCAGATGCTGTGAAACCCTTCGATTTTTTAAGTTGATGACCAGATGAGGCTCTTTTTAAAAATGCCCCTAATTTAGAAAATGTGTCTATATGTAGATATGCCTTTTTTCATCTTTTTTGTTGCTTTTAGCATTGAATACGTACTCGTATCACATAGAGTGCTGGATTTCTTGTTCTCGGATAATTCAATAAAATATGCCAGCAAAACGTTTTCTACTGTTTAAAATATTACTCGCTTGATTGTTGAGGGAGAAAAAAAGCCCATTTGCACATTATTAATAGTATCAATCAATTCTGTTGGCGTCAAATAAACTTCTTCGTCGCTAGATCACCCATTTTAGGTTTTTCACTTGTTTTCAAGTTTCTTGTTTTTATTTTATAACAATGTGATGTGAAAAGAAAATGGCGCGCTCAAAGCTAATTAAAAAACAGTACCTACACCAAGAAGGTTCCGAGTCTGAGTTTTTAACAAATTAAAAAAGGTTGTATGCTAAATTCGGCACCATGGAGGTAGAAGTTAATAGGTTTATTGATGTTTTGAATTCGCAAAATTAGTGCACGCGATGTTCAAATTTCAATTTCATTAGTCCTCTAGCTAGCGGATAAAAATTGCAAAAAAAAACTCTTTCCGAGATAAGGGGATCAAAAATCATTTAATTTATTTTTTAATTTTATTTTATATCATATTTTTTTTTGTTATTATTATATTTTTTTTATTTAATATTTAAATAGAATAGTAGTTAGTTAAGGCTTCACTGATGTGACTAACTCTTTTAAAAATAGCACGTAGACCACGTGCGGGTCTACTAGTTAAATTGAATTTATCTGTTTGTCTGGGCCGTACACACGGTTGTTCGAAATAGCCGCCACATACGCCGCGACCAACGCTTGCGTGTGTTGCATGGTACACCGACATCTACCGTGGCTTGAAAGAATTAAGCATGGTATACCGCCATCTACCGTGGTTTGAAAGAACTAAAATTAGTGAAACTAAAACCTCAGTATACGTAATTGAAAGTAGGTATGTAGAATGTATCAATCTAGATTATTTATGAGTAAAATATGCATTAAAAGAGATAATGGTACTTGCTAATGTACCAGTAGACCTTCTCCGTAGGTTTTATATTATTATTCCATTTGGTATTGTCGAGCTCTTAGGTGTCAGAGTACTATGTAGTAACCATAGAAACCGTAATATTAAAAACTATTTTACTAAATATCTTTGTCATGTCCGATTTATAATAATAATATAATAATAAATCGTTTATTTCATTTCTGAGCATTTTACAAAATGAGGTGGGGACTACCTTTTAGGTATAGTGAAATACCTGTGCCAGGTAGACCCGCTCTTCCTTATCTTATAAATCTGAACTAAAAATGATTTAATAACTATTAATATTAATATATGTACCTATTCCTTATTTATTATTAAATGTTATTTTGACTATCATAGATAGAGTCATTACTTCAGCAAGCAAACCCGTCTGCCGAACATAATGTATCACACTGGACTCCAGCCGAGTACCTACTATATATTCTGTGCTTCAGCACCGCACGCAGCGTACGGCCAAACGAGCTATTCACAGCATAGCTAAATTAGATAAAAAATATATAGTTAAATTTAAAGGTTTTATTAAAAATAAAGATAATAATTATCTAGCTAGATAATTTACTAAAGAAGACGCGGGTACGAAACCCGTCCGAGGATGTGTAGGTACCTATTTTTATCTCTAAAACTTCAATGTTCTAAGATCTAAAAAGTAATTCGGTATTCGGTAGGTACATGATGGTCCATTGGTTACCAGTTACCAGTCATCACTCGGCTCTCCTTATCAATCTAGGGATTCTAGGGCATTGATCAGACAAAAAAATAACTCTATCAGAGACTCAGTGACTATATACTTAAATTAAATTAGTAAAAAAACCTTACCATGCAGGTCTAATATCTTTCTATTTTCTAGGTTCTAGTTTATTGAAGGAACTCTTTGTTAAAGCAAGCAAGATCAGAACATTGAAATATCTTGTTATCAGTCTAGAGTTCATTACAAGTAAAGGTGTGTTCGGTACGCTTTAAGCATAATGTCCCCATAATCAGGTGTTTACTGCCCTATAACCGGCGACCGCCCCGGTAGAAGTGTCGCGGAGGCGATAAAGGGGAATCGCTGCCATTTGTGTTTATTGGTGTAATGTTGGAGACGGGCCGCTGCTGCACACTGTGCGTGATTTCTGTCGCTATTAAACACCCTACCATACTTCTGCAGGGGAAATAGTAGCTCTTGCTGTACCTACTTGTCTTCTAGTTTCACTCTATACATTTGAAACTGCAAGTACATGAAACTCGACAACTTTATGCATCAGGGTGATGAACGCAGTAGGCACTCCTATTATAGACAGAGTTTTCCGCTTAACAGCAAATGGACCTCAAACTTGTTCCGTTTTCTAATGACCTAAAAACCCTACAAACACAGGTAGAAGTGAGATGCACCACGCCTGCCCATGACCTCACTACGAGACATTGGATTTGAGTTTAATTCTGCCAGTAACTACGCTTACTCTTCAAAACCTAACACAGGAATGCTTACACACAGCGCTTGTACTGCGGTGTTACCTAGCAAGACGGACACAAGAGGGCTATCATCTAGTTACTATAAGTCCTAGTAAGTAGTTACAGAAACTTTGTTGGTTACACGAACTTAGATCCAATCACCCCCTTAAGTCTTTGAAGAAAAGAAATAGAATTTCTGTGTATGGGTTGTTTTATTTTACTGGAACAAATTATTCGTTATGTCATCCCCACTTGTTACGTGTGTTCCAACCTTAGCGTAACCATGTCATTTGGTCCAGTCGTAGGTACTAAGGCTACGGTCCGGAAAGCGCCGAAATCACTAGCGGCGTTCGCACACCCATTCCCTTAAAAGCCCATGGTCATCGAGAGCGAACTCGATACGTCATCGATGACGTCACTGAAAACGCTCACAACGCTCGCAGATCGTATGTGGGTTTTCGCGGTCGCTTACGAGCTGTCACTGTCAAGCATCAAATGTATAAGATTCTATCGATTTTTGACAGAAAAGTTGCCGCGCTTTTCGTGACCGCGTAGCCGTTCCGCTTGGGTTGAACATTGCAAGCATTCATTCTAACCGGAACGCTAAACCGGGGCGCGACAGTTGTGAGCGTTGACGGCGCTTCCCGGAACGTAGCCTAAGTAGTCAATTATTCAACTAACTATTTTTACTCCTAATTGAGCTTGTTCATACTTACTGTTTAATAATACTAGATGAATACTAGTGTCAAGTTTATATCTCGTTTATTGCAGACTAATAAGGACGCAGTTGTAGGAAGTTTATACCGCATAGTTTGAAGATCGGCTGTATTTGAAATGCCTAAAGCTAAGTTAACACCGCGTTACCATATAATCGAATTGAATATGTTTAAGATTGTGTAAGTACAGCGTCTCTACCATGGAGTTGGCAACATAAATGTCATCTCCACTACAGTCGATACTCGATCTCGCTCACATAATTATGCTTGTGATTGGCGTACTCGCTATCAATTTTAGTTCTACAATTGACCGCAAGGTGGCACTGTTCATTTTTTCATACATTTTTTGCGGCAGTTCAAATTCAAATTCAAAAATTATTTATTCAGTTTAGGCATCATAGACACTCTAATGAACGTCAACATTTTTAAATGATTCTACCGCTGTCTTCGGAAAAGAACCACCGCCGAGAAGAAGCAGCAAGAAACTCGTGGGCCATTATTTTTTCAAGTCTTTGTACATTGAGGTTACATATGAGTAGTATTAAAATAACAAATTTATTCAATAGTTGGCTATTAGGCAGAAGTGGAAAGCTTCCAGGCATCTTTGTCTTCTAAGTAGTGACTCAATTTATAATAGGCTTTTTTCATTAGTATATTTTTGACACGTAACTTGAATTTCCCTTCAGTGAGCTCAGTAATGTCTTTTTTCTTTCTTTCTTATCTCGTCTTTTTTCTTTTATCTTTTGCGGCAGTCGATAGTGAGCATCGATTGGTGTCAATGTTGTTAACTCATGGTAGGCCAACTGACCACAGATCACAGAAACAAGGAGAGATCTACTGTAATACTTACTTACACTTTACAGAAACTACCCACGAGGCAGACATTTTGTAAATGAACATCCAACAGATGGCAATACAGATGTTACAAATATGTCACGACTTATACAGGGTTATTGGTAATTAGACCGGATCCTTTTAAGGGGTGGTAGGGAATGCCATTTGCAACAATATGACTGTACATTGTGATATCCGGAAATGAATCATTTCTGTGATATTCTTTTTTTTTATTTTTTTTTGGAAAATCCAGTTTTACTACTTTAAAATTCAATAAAAAAAAAAGTAATCAACCGATTTCAATTCTGTTCGCAGTTTTAGAGAAACCTTGTTACAGCTCTTAATAATAAACAATAATATCGTACTAATGTAGATCCATCCAAAAACTAGAGGCTTTTTCATAATTTTTATTTGATAATTTTTGTAAGATGCTTTACAAAAACCTTTATTTTCTCTACAAAAACGATAGTAAATTAAGTCTGCATTTTATTTAAAAAACATCTACAAGTCTTTAGCTATCCAACGAGGTAAAAAAATTAGCACTTTATTGCACAATTGCAGAAATAATGCGATAACAAAGACTCAGGTAGAGACATTCCGAGAAAGGGTTTTAGACAACGGTATCCATGTTGAATGCGCCGTCTCCCTCTCGCTTATGTTTGTTGAACGAGCAATGAGAACCCAGTTTGCTCAAGCGCATCGTACTGTTCAGACGCTCTTTGGCAACCCTTTATTACGATTAAATTTCGACCTTGATAACGTTATTGGACTTGTGTAACTTCTTTTTCTGTGATTCGGCTAGTGAACTGGACTTTTTGATTGATTGCTTACCCGACGACTTGGCTTGTACTAAAGGATCTGATCATGACTGCGGAATCCCACGACCATCTACCTCGGGTTCGAGAGTTCACAAACGAAGAGTATGCGGACATACTGTTTTGCTATGGTTTTGCCAACGGCGTCGCTACACATGCTCGAACGGAGTATCAGTCTCGATTTCCACAGCGCCGTTTACCCCATGTGAGTGTATTTGACGGAGTGTACCGGCGACTACGAGAAACTGGTCAAGTTCAAAGACGACAAAGTGATGCTGGACGATCTCGTATTTATCATTCGGATGAAGAGGAACAGATAATTCGCATGTTTGAGCAAGATCCTACGACTTCAACAAACTTCATTGCACGACGTCTTGGCATGTCGCAATGGAAAGTATGGAACACAGTGCACCGCTCAAGACTCTACCCGTATCATTTGACTCCGGTACAAGTTATCCAAGACGGAGATCCTGCACGTAGAGTCGAATTTTGCAGATTCATGTTGAACACCGATATGGAAGATGCCAATTTTTTATTAAAAATCTTATGGACCGACGAATCCAAATTTGATCAGGATGGAATATCAAATTATCATAATATTCATTATTGGGCCCCGAAAGATGACGGTAACCCAAACAAGAAAAGATTACAAGGATCACAAAGAAGGTTTTCCGTTAATGTGTGGATGGGCATTATTAAGAATGAATTGATCGGCCCTTTCTTTCTGCCCAACAACCTCAATGGTGAAGCGTATGAATTTTTTTTGAGAATTGAACTTTATGAGCTACTCAGTGAAGTACCCCTTGAAACCCGCAGAAACATGATTTACCAACATGATGGTTGCCCCGCACATTTTAGTTTGAGCGTCCGTGAGTGGCTCAATCGTCAGTATCCCAATAAGTGGATTGGCAGAGGAGGACCCATTCCGTGGCCGGCCAGAAGTCCCGACTTGACTCCCGTCGACTATTACGTATGGGGTCACATGAAAAGCGTGGTGTACGACGATACTCTTGGACCTGTGGCAACCATCGAAGAACTGAAACAGCGCATAATAAATGCAGCAGAAAAAATGAAAATTAATTTAAATACAAGTGTTGTTAAAAGCAATTTACGCAGACGTATGCGTCTCTGCATTCAAAATTCTGGCTCACATTTTGAGAACGAACTGTAAAAATAATAAATACAGACTAATTACATCTACTCTTTTATTTCTTTAAAAGAAATTAAGTTACCTTAAGAAAGTATTTTTTCCATAGCTACTTCTCATGGACTATTCTCATTCCTTTCTCGGCCTTTTGTAATCGCATTATTTCTGCAACGGTGTAATAAAGTGCTAATTTTTTTACCTCGTTGGATAGCTAAAGACTTGTAGATGTTTTTTAAATAAAATGCAGACTTAATTTACTATCGTTTTTGTAGAGAAAATAAAGGTTTTTGTAAAGCATCTTACAAAAATTATCAAATAAAAATTATGAAAAAGTCTCTAGTTTTTGGATGGATCTACATTAGTACGATATTATTGTTTATTATTAAGAGCTGTAACAAGGTTTCTCTAAAACTGCGAACAGAATTGAAATCGGTTGATTACTTTTTTTTTTATTGAATTTTAAAGTAGTAAAACTGGATTTTCCAAAAAAAATAAAAAAAAAGAATATCACAGAAATGATTCATTTTCGGATATCACAATGTACAGTCATATTGTTGCAAATGGCATTCCCTACCACCCCTTAAAAGGATCCGGTCTAATTACCAATAACCCTGTATAAGGTCACGACCTACGAATGAATGATTTTTTTAAACGCTGCATAAATTTATCAACGTCATTTAGCACGGCGCAGAACTGTTTCATACTGCGCAGTACTATCCCAATCAATGCAACGTTTATATGGCCGGTAGTGTTGCTATATCATATTTCATTTAAATTTAAATTAGAACCATGTTAAAGCACGATTGAAATTCAAAACATGTAGTACACGAAGTAAGAAGTAAATTGGTGTAGTAATTGGACGCTCACTCGCCTGTGGGAACATGCAAATGCCTCGGTTTGCAGCACCCAATGTCTCTTCGTCAGGCAGGGTAAACTGAGCCTTCAAGTATATCATGTAGCTTACTTAGCCATACGTAATTATTAACGTATGCTAGGCTTGTCTAACTTTACATAGGTTATGCAAAGTGTGGTGCGGTCACTCTACATCTAATGAGTGTTCGCTGGCATTATCAACTGTCCACTTTAGCTGTTTCTCATCTCTCACTTCCCGCATTCCTCCATTCACGAAATCCATTTGTGACAGATAGAGCACCATTTAAACCAGTGTACCTAGTAGTAACTATTCCGGCTTGCAAATGCTACATGGGTTAAAGCATTTTATGTGGCTTATTGGGCGGGTTGATATGTCGGCTCTATGTATTAATATATAAACTAACTAGCTGGTGCCCGCGACGTTGTCTGCGCAGGATTAGTACTTCGATCTTTATACTAAAATATCATAAAATATTTACATGGATGTAGGTATAGTAGGTTTATATACTTAGTAATCCAATCAGTCAATAATAAAATACAGTACCTACGTACATACAAATAAAAAATAATGACCGTGGAAAAAACTGTCATTGCATTTAATCACCCTTGACGGTATTTTTATTACATTTCATTACCCTTGACGGTCGCCGATTACGTCTAGTGTATCAAAATTCAAAATTCAAAATTCAAAAATTATTTATTCAGTTTAGGCATCATAGACACTCTTATGAACGTCAACATTTTTAAATGATTCTACCGCTGTCTTCGGAAAAGAACCACCGCCGAGAAGAAGCAGCAAGAAACTCGTGGGCCATTATTTTTTCAAGTCTTTGTACATTGAGGTTACATATGAGTAGTATTAAAATAACAAATTTATTCAATAGTTGGCTATTAGGCAGAAGTGGAAAGCTTCCAGGCATCTTTGTCTTCTAAGTAGTGACTCAATTTATAATAGGCTTTTTTCATTAGTATATTTTTGACACGTAACTTGAATTTCCCTTCAGTGAGCTCAGTAATGTCTTTCGGGATTTTATTATAGAAACGTACACAATTGCCTAAGAAGGACTTATTTTTAGTTTTCGTGAGTCTAAATTTAGATACAGCTATCCTATCCTTATTTCTAGTATTAATATTATGCATATCACTATTTATTCTAAACTTCTTTATATTTTTACGAACGTACATTATATTTTCTAGGATATACAAAGATGGAAGAGTTAATATATTAATTTCTTTGAACATTTGTCTTAAGGATTCGCGGGGACCCATTTCGTAGATGGCTCGAACTGCCCGCTTTTGCAATATAAAAACTGTCTCTATGTCCGCCGCTGACCCCCACAGCAGGATACCATATGACATTATGCTGTGGAAGTAAGCAAAGTAGACCAGTCGAGCAGTAGCTATATCTGTCAATTGCCTAATTTTATGAACCGCATATGCAGCTGAGCTCAGTCTTCCAGATAGTGCATCAATATGAGGACCCCATTGTAATTTAGAGTCTATGCTAATACCTAGAAAGACTATTGCCTTGTCAATTTTCAATTTATTTCCGTCGAGTAATACGTTTGGCTCTATATGTCTTACATTAGGCATGGAAAATTTTAAACATTTCGTTTTATTTGCGTTGAGAAGCAGGTTGTTTGCGGCGAACCAATTTGAAACAATAGTTAACGCGTTGTTGACTTGAACTAGTTCTATATCTTTCCTATCTACTTTAAAAATCAGAGAAGTATCATCCGCAAAAAGAACTATGTCAGCAAGGCCCTCAACCATATGTGGTAAGTCATTGATATATGCTAAGAATAAGAATGGACCCAAGATCGACCCCTGTGGAACCCCCATTCTGACCAAAGATCCAGAAGATGTCACGCCATTAATGCCAACTTTTTGCTGCCTATCAGATAAGTATGATTCTACAAGATTCAGAGCAGCTCCACGAATTCCATAGTGGTGTAGCTTATAAATTAGAGTGCGGTGCTCTACACAGTCGAAAGCTTTGGAGAGATCACAAAATACGCCAATGGCATCCTGTGAGCTCTCCCAAGCCTCCAGCACATGCTTGACTAACTGGACTCCTGCATCTGTTGTTGATCTGCTTTTCGTGAAACCGAACTGATTTTCGTGTAAAATCCTATGTTCATTAAAATGAGACAAGAGTTGTTGAAGCATTATCTTTTCAAATATTTTGCTCAAAGCCGGAAGCACAGAGACCGGTCTATAATTTGAGGGGTCGGCCTTACTACCTGATTTAAAAATAGGGGTGATTTTACTCATTTTCATTAGGTCAGGAAATGTACCTCTATCAATACATAAATTAAATATGATCATCAAATGTGGCGCTATAACTTCTATTATTGACTCTAGCATTTTTACGGATAATCCCCATAAATCCTCTGTTGCTTTAACGTTTAAACTTTTAAATGTTTTTATTATTTCAAAAGTAGATATATGTCGGAACCTAAACTCAGGAATTTGGAGCGGGAAATTGTCTTTCAGAAAGCCCACTGCAACACAAGGGCAAGAATCAAGAGATTTGGTGACTTCTAGTGGTATGTTAGAAAAGAAATTTTCAAATGAATTCGCAACATGACTTGGGTCTGAAACTTTTTGGTTATCTATTTCTAGCACATATTCTGAATTAAAAGATTTACTTTTGCCGGTCTCTGTATTAATAGTTTTCCAAACTGTTTTAATTTTGTCATTAGATTTTCGAATTTTATCCCTTATAAACAAAGCTTTTGCGCGTTTGCATACTGACTTAAAAACTTTTGAGTAATTTCTTACATAATCATGAAAATCTTTACTAGAAGTTAAAGATTTTTTGTGATATAACTCAAACATTATGTCTCTACTTTTTCGAATACCTCTAGTTGACCAGTCACCAAATTGTAACCTACCGTTGAGCTGCAGTTTTTTCTTCGGACAGATTTCATTAAATTCTGTACTTACTAATGAAAATAATGTACTATAAATGTCACGTGGATCTTCAGAAGTGAATTCCACCAAACTAAGTTTCAACTCTATATTTTGTTTAAGCTTTTCTAGTTTACCTTTTGTTAGCGGCCTATGTTCGATAATGGTATTTTTCTTAGTTCTCCCGATTTCGAATTTGATAGCGAGGCCATTGTGGTCTGATCTAACTCCCACCATTACTGATTTTTCTGTAGTCTTACAGTTTGAAAAAATATTATCAATGCAGGTGGATGAAGAGTCGGTTACTCTAGTTGGCTCACTGAACAAAAAATTCAAATTAAAAGATTTAAACAAAGAGATAAGATTAGTTTTATCAGTTGAATCTACCAAAATATCAATATTGAAGTCACCGCATACAATGATTGATTTATTGCTTTTAGTTAATCTCTTGAGTACACATTCCATTATGGACATAAAATTACAGAAATTAGATGCTGGTGGCCGATATACACACAATAATATATGACTTTCCAGTTCTGCACAAGCAATTTCGCAGACACGTTCAACAGAAAAACCTACTATGTCAGACCGTTCCTTAAATTTTATGTTTCTTTTACAAAGAATAATACACCCTCCCCCTTCAGCAGATATTCTGTTGAACGCACTGGCTACCTCAAAATGTGTAACATTAAATAACATTTTATCTGGTTTTAGCCACGTTTCTGTAAAGCCTAATACATCAAATCTATGTTTATCTAATAAAAGTTCAATGTCTAATATTTTGCCAGAGAAGCGGTTAATATTTTGATAAAATAGCGATAAGATGTCAGCACACTTCTCTGTTGTCTTGTTTAAAAGTTTAAACAATTAATAGCTACATTATTACTATTATTAGTACATGTACTAAAAACTACAACATTGTCACTACTCTTTGTTATATTTCCTATAACTGCCTCAATATTGAAAGCTACCAAAGTAGCAATTAGCTGTCTGGATTTTTTAGGACAGTACATGCTGTCCCATGTCAACTTAAAATTACAAATAAACTTATTGCAGTCAAAAAATAAAAGTTTGTCACTATGACGACATGTCAAGTTATACATTAATGTGTTGAGTGAGTGTATGTGCAAGTTCTCTTTTTCAGACAATAAATCTGAATAATCGATCGAGATGTCAATATTATAGCGTTCTTTTGGCTAAGATATCAGAAACTGACACAAACTGTCATCATTACGATCTTAACGTAGGCCGAGATCTTGTTATTTTGTCTATGCTGTGCCCAAGAATATTATGCATTTTCACTCGCGTGGTGATGATGATGATGATGATTATGATGATGAATAGTATCCTTTTTGTTAATCCAACGCCTCATCTACCTCCATACCAAATTTCATTAAACTCGACCCCGCCGTTTGAGCGTCAAAGAGGAACAAACATCCACACATCCATGCTCACAAACTATCGCGTTTATAATATTAGGATTAAAGAACTTTATTACCCTCAAAGACAGAAAATTGTCGCTTACGAGGTAACATAAATTTAGGTATACAATTTACGTTAGTCGTCGCAAAAATATAAGTAGTATAGGTACTCAAATTCAAGCTCAACTCAATTTCGTCAATTTAAACCCCACGGACATATTTTTCACTCGGAGCTTCTTCGTAGATAATTGGGAGATATTCAGAGAAGAGTAAAAAGTAATATTTACAAAGTAAAAGTCACGGTGGGAATCTTGCGTAGATTTCTATAACTCGTTTTGTAAAAAGAAAAAGCTGGATTATAATACGAGTACTAATAATATATTATGTAACCTTTATACATGGAGCTACTTTATCTCCCGAGTGTCAGCATTTCGAATTGTTTGAAACTCGTTTAACTCGTCACATTTATGAATCCTTGTGAAAAAGTTCCTTTTAGACTTATTCTCGATTTTCTTGACTTATTTGACTGACGTTTTGACATTAACTTTTTGAAACACACAAACTGCCAACCAATTAAATACCTATCTAAATGAGCATTCTGAAAGCTGACGTCATGATAGAAACACTATTAAACGGTTTCATAAACGTATAAGTAACTAGCTGCTCTACTCGGTTTCACCCGCGCGGTGATGGATGATGATGATGATTATGAATCTTATATAGCATATGTTAGTCATGGTGAATGTAGCTTTATAATGGTGAAAGAATTTTTGAAAACGGTCCAGTACTTTTTGAGCCAATTCGTTACAAACATACATACAAATCTTTCATCTTTATAATATTAGTATAGAAGTATCGACTACTGACAAGTAATTGTACAATACTGCAGGAGCTGATAATGGTATATTAATTAGTTATCCGCTACTTTGGTACAACGTACCTTACCTCCGTGTACCTAATTATAAAAGCTGGTCTCATTCAAGAAGATAGTAATGTCGAGTCTTATTTCAGCTAACCTTATTACGAAATCTCATTGTAACATACTTCATTATGAAATCATGACTGGGGTGAGTGTTTTCGCTAATGTTAAACTCTATTTGCTTATGTACGAATATCAAAGAGAATAATGAAATATACATGCGAACAGGCACTCGCGCAGACAAAGTGAAATTAATTAAATAACTTGTTTGAACCAATTAGGCAAGCGTAAGTTAAGTTTTTAAATATGAAATAGCCTGTTTATCGCACCAGCCATTTAGATTCAGATTGAATTTTTGAAAAGTAACATTGTAAAAATGCATTTGGTAGTTTTTTCATTAAATTGTTTTTACATTTAGTTTTTATCGTGCGAAGAGGAAACCAGCAAAAATCAAATTAGCTGCATTTCATTGATTTAATAAATATATTTAATCGTGCATAAAGATGTTTCAATTAAGTACTCAAATAAATGTTGTCGATATCCAATAAACTCAAGTAGGTAACAATTTTACTATACTTCTCTGATAAGATTAATTACCACTCGAACATGGGATTAGTAGCGGGCGAACAATACCCGACCCGTGTATACACGGCATTAGCAGGAACAATAGATGAATTGAGAGTCATTCGTCTAAATGCGTGGTTGCCGTCGACAGGAGCCTTGACTTGACAGTTGAATAAATACTTCAGCATCTTAAATGAAACAATCAATAAACGAGTATCAGAAATTCATAATTAGCACTCAATGTTATTGTGTGGATGGCGGGTAAAAATGATGTACATAATCAATTTTATTTATTTTTTACTATATTGATGATTCCATACGTGTTCATAACGGCACTATAGTGTAGGCAAAGTGTACAAAATTATGCAACGTTGTTTTTGTGCTAGCTAAGTAGGTACTAGAAAGGTTTAGTAAAGCGTCCACTGCTTTACAAGAATGTTAGACTTATTGTATTAATGTATTAATACGTGAATGTGCCTTGACTTGAGGAATTGTAAATATCAAACCGTACGAGTCGACATAAAAAAGGAAAAAAATGCTCTTTGCTTAAATTAGTTAGAACTTACTATAAATGACAATAAAATGCAATAATGCATGCATTTGGATAGCACAGTTTACAATGAGTGCATGGAATCAGTGGCTGCGTGCCTTTTCGGGTTTTCTGTCGCATGAAAGTTGCAATAATTATTTTATCAACATTAAAGAGGAATCTTGCGGGTGAGCTGAGACTAGCCAAATATTGCAAGACCTCTGGACGCCGCGTGCGACCAATGCATGCAATGATAACGTACCTATATTTATTGTTTCAATATTATGTTATAGATTTTATTTTGTTATATATTAGTTGGGGACTTTTACCCAAAATAGTATGTCAGTCCCATCGTACCCTAATCGTATTACTATATAGTTTAACATTAACTTATTATGACTACGAAAAATAGCTACAAGTAAACTTATTTGTACAAGACGAAGTCATTACTGCCTAAATATATCCAGTAGCACGTACTAATATGTTAGGCGGCAGTTAAAACAGTTTTCTTTTTTTAATTGTTTTATGTAACGTCGTATTTTGTATATCAAACAGGCCTCTAAGTATTCCATATTAGACAAATACCACAGCAATATTATACCGTATGCTAAGCAGGCGTTAGTACTTTAAAAAAGCGATACTATAAAAATTATAAAGGGTTGCGAAGTCAATACGAAAGTTTAAGTATTTCTAAAAATGCTTATGTCGGTTGGATAGTGCTGTCAAAGCTGTTCAATAGATGCCGCTCTGTCCCCGTAAGAAGGTAAAATCAGTAGAGTTTAAGTTCGATGCTCGGACCTCGAGCCTCGGTGGCCTAAATGGTCATGGCGTCTGACACGCATAGTCAGAAGACGCGGGTTCGAATCCCGTCCGAGAATGTGATTATTTTTCTCTATAAATTTCAATATTATTTATTATTTGATAATGTATAGGAATCTATAAGTACTACAGAATACTTTGTGTAATATATTTACTCAAATTAATTGCTTTAATGTCGTTTAATTAATCTCAATAATGTAAAACGTGCGACGTATCATAAATCCATAACGCTCGTATAATTTGTGTTTTCCTTTACTTATTTATTACAATTTGCTTTTGGAATTTCCATTTAAAAGTTCCAAGCCTACCTCGATAGCGTGCATAGCAGTTCCCGGGGCGCACATCACACCGTAGCCACCGTGCCCATAGCAGTGAACCACTTTCAAACCATCCACGATCTCTGCCTCCACTCTGACTGGAACTCGATGCGGACGCAGCCCAACCCTATGCGTCACCACTTCCGCCTTCTT
Source organism: Selenia dentaria (assembly GCA_917880725.1). NCBI lineage: Eukaryota > Metazoa > Arthropoda > Insecta > Lepidoptera > Geometridae > Selenia > Selenia dentaria. Next base: position 36,324,185 of record OU862883.1, read on the forward strand.
CAAAGCCGGAATCAACTCGCAACACCGCTCGAATATCGCAGCTGCATCGTGTTTACAAACGTTCATGTTATAACTGTCGTACTGCCTCACCCCACCTAAAGTCGCTACTCCATCTAAACCAGGGATTATGTAAGTGTCGTAGTCGCCGTAAAATGCTGTCTTCAACCAGGGCGCCTTAGCCTTGATCACTTGCCCGCGGATAGGCACCAAGTCGTAGTCACTGCACAAACTTTTCGCGCCCATGCCCGTACAGTTGAACACCAAATCGAAATCCGATAGAGATGCGAAACTATCGACTTTACGCACGATTATTTTTCCGCCGTTTTTCGTAAATATCTTTTTAATCCAAGGCAAGTGATTCTCGCATCCGATCTTCAATGTCGAAAAATATGATCCGTACTTCCAACCTTCGCCGCACAATTTTAATTCTTTATCATCGACGGGTCGGTAGAGAGGTACCACGTCCTCGATAAGATGGTTTCTGGTGACATGATAGTTTTCTTTTGAAAATATGTAAGCGCCAAAAGGTATAACGCCGGCTTCGAACGCTTCTGGTGTCTTTAGAATTTTCTGCCAGTAATTCCAAGAATCTACGATCCATCTCTTAGTAATATCCCTCGTAGGTCCTTTGAAGCTGGTGCCGGGTCTAAAAATACCGGCAGCTACGCAGCTCACAGTGTCCTGTTCGAATTTGTCTGCAATTACGGTAATTGCCGCGTCCGGTAGCCGCTCTTGCAGTATTTTCGCTACAGAGAGCCCGACCACACCTGCGCCCAAGACCGCTATATTTGGCTTTTCCTTCTCCATCGTTTATTTTCTGTAAAAAAACATATAGAGTTTATTAAGTTAGAAGTTTTTTAGATTTAAATATATATCCCTTCATATATGGCACATTGCTCAAATTATATACCTCACAACGAAAACCAGTTCAAAAATGAATAATATTCTGTAGCACGCATTCGATACCAGTTATCTGAGTAGGTGTTATGAGTTCATTCTCACTGTTTATATAAAGTAATTAGCGATATATAATATTGACTTGCGATAAATCATAAGTTAACTTTAACCTTGTTAACTTAGGTCAAACCCCTGTGACATTCTAATTGTTGTTAACATAAAATGAAATACGAGTAGGAATGATAATGGTAGAAAAATAAAATGTTTTATTAATACTTACAAAATTATAAACTCGAGAAAATACAACATAGAACAGTACAGCAGCGAATGTTGTGAGGTGAATGATTATATGCGACGAAAACAATATTTATGAACATTGAACGACGACCGGTTCGCGTATGTAAATAACCGACAGATAGCAGAGCGACTAATCGCATTTGCTCCCAAAATAGAGTTGTAAATATCATAGTATGTAAAGATACCTATGATGGCTATCGCTTGATATAGTTAAATAGGTACCTACGCGTGCAATAAAGTCTTTTTATGTTAGAGGCATAGCAAAATCTTTTACTTTGCCAACCAAGGTGTCATGTTAGGCCGAATGATCTATAGAATAAATGAAAAATAAAATAACATATTACTTAATTGCAATTTATTACTTAATATTAATAATTTCATATTATTTGAATGACAAACATTAATAATTGAGCGAAATGGTTACACATGTTAAATGTAGAGATATTAAGATGTTTCAAAGATTATTTTTCTCAATATTGTGGAAGTTAGAAAGACTTAGAACAAGTCAAAAATCACTGATGCCACTTTAAAACTGTTTTATAAACTACATTAAAATACATTAATCACTGGTGGGCTGGTGACCGTGAGTCCTCGGTGGAGGCGTCCTGCTGTGGACGTCGTGCTGAAGGGGCTGAAGAACTGTTCACTTGTAGTTATAATGTTTGTATTGTCTTATGGTTTGTGCACTGGTTTACGCGTAAACACGGGCTGATTTAGGTGGTGGTGTGTGGCCGTGCCGAACACACCCTAAAGGTCACTCTGATGCTGATGACGGTTGCCGATTACGCCGTGCGGACGCGACGGCGCCGAAAAGGTGACTCGTTGCGCTGCTCTTCAGCCGCCTGCTTGTCGTTTGACAGCTGCAGGACAGCGGCGGCGGAACGCGCGGGCGCGGGGCATTCCTTTAGGTGACGTCACGCTTTCGCGTGAACACTGGGATATGCAATTTAAAAATAAATCAGCAGAAGTTTCTACAAACACTTTTATGATATAATTTATGAAATCATATCTTAAAATATTTATAATAACAAGTCCGACTATGAAACGTTTTCAATCTACAGACATGGGCTTATTGAGATGGATACTTGTTACAATTATTACATAAACAAGTTAGAAAATAGCATAAAAAGTAATGTTAAAGATTTTATATTTCCAATAAAAAGAAAAAGAATGATTTATATCTAGTGTTAACTTCCAACAACAAACAACGAGTGATCCGAAAGAAATATAATATGTACCTAATTTCCACGCTAAGTACTTTCAATTAGTATTTCAAAAATCAGTTATTCCGAGTAATTATCTTATAATTATATTATATTATCTTATACAAATGTAATCATGGTGATAATGACGATTTTCTGATTTTTTTTTTATGTTTGTGGCAATTGTTAACATGACATTTGTGCCAGTTTCACGTCAATAAAACAAAAACATCCTAAAACGAATTTGAGCAAACTATGAACCAGAATAGGCTTATTTTGTATGAAAAAATGAAAATATACACACATAACAATAAGAAAGAATAATAACTAAAGAAAACTTATTCGAACATAAACAAACCACATTAAAAACAAATAAATATGTACAAAATTATAAACGAATGTTATTGATACTGAGGAAGTGAACGAAAACTTTATATAAGTATATCAATATTAGTAGATGATAGAAGTTCAGGAATATGAGTCGGAAATGAGACTTTTAATGATATGAGAGAATTGTAGAAAAATACATTATCAAACAATGGACAGGAAAAGAATATATGGTTGAGATCCCCCTCATCCAGGCCACATTCACATATAGAGGAATCTTTCACATGAATCTTTTTTAAATGTGAAGGTGAGCAACAATGACCAAGCCTCATGCGAATTAAGGTCGACGTATAAATCTTACCGAAGTACCACCGCGAAAACCAAGGTTTATTTGGTATTTCTGGTTGGATCTTAGCAAAACCAGAGCCATTGGATGAGCTAGTCGTTCTCCAGTATGTAGACCATGACTTATAAAGAAAACTTTTAGGGAGGTAGATTAGGTCAACACTATAAATAATAAACGGGACTTTATCACCACAAGAAACAGCTTCTTTGGCCGCTTTATCAGCACGTTCATTACCAGAAAGACCAAGGTGTCCTGGTATCCAAGCAAGAACCACTTCTAGTCCTTTATCAATACAATCAGATAAAGATTTTTTAATTTCGAGAACAATGGGGTGAAATTTAGAGTGAAAAGGGTTAGACAGAAGGGATTGAAGCGAGCTACGAGAATCTGAAAAAATTATAGTCTGACGAAGTTGGAAGAGAAGGATATATTTTACCGCCTCAAGAATTGCTAGACATTCACCTGTAAAAACAGAGGACTCAGGAGGGCATTTTATCTTTTGAAATATCAAACTGGCAGTGAAATACACCACAACGAACACATCCAACCTGAGATAATTTTGAGGCGTCCGTAAAAATGGTATGCCGTCCACGCCAATTCCTGAGCAAGAGCTCTTGAAAATACTTATCAGCTTAGAGGTCCCCCTTACAGATACCAAATTCCAAAATTATTTCCGGCTGCGATATTATAACAAAGTAATTAATATTACAAATCGATAGTTTAGTAGACCGATACGTGGGATCCTTAAGCAATTTAAAGATTGAATAACTTTTCAAAAGAAGCGGATGTTTTTTAAAAGTCCAAAAACGGGAAGTGTAAACCTATTGTTTGAGAAGTTGGAGTTTAGGAATGAGAGGGTGATTAGAGAAATGAATAGAACGGAAGAAGAATCTATTAGCTAGGAATTGACGACGAAGATGTAGAGGAGGGTCCACACACTCAACCTGAAGAGCGTTGATTGGAGATGATTTCATAGCACCAGTAATAATACGGAGTGATTTGGATTGAATTTGATCAAGTTTAGTTAGATCTCGCTTACATGCAGGTTCCAGCAAGAAGGAACCATAATCCAAGACACTACGGATAATGGCATTATATAGTAATTTAATATTAAAAGGGTGGGCACCCCACCATACCCCAGACAAACACCGTAATATGTTAATATTCCTCTCACACTTATTTGAAATGTATTCACAATGCTGACGACCACATAGCTTACTGTCCAACCAGAGACTTAAAAATTTACCCGATTCCTTTACTGGAATTCTGCACTCACTAATAGAGATATTTAAATCAGGAGGATTTCTTTTACGAGAAAACAGAACGATATTCCTCTTTGTAGGAGATAAATCTAGACCATTTTTTGTAGCCATTTAAACATTCAAGGGAATGGGAAATACACTTACTAGCCACATCAATTTTGTGATGAGAGCGGTAGACAAGTATGTCATCAGCGTATTGAAGGATACGACTTAGACCAACAGAGGCTTCCAGATCATACGTGTATACATTATATAGAAGTGGACTTAGGACAGAGCCCTGCCGCCAAATGACCCTATTAGAAGTTATAGAAGAATCACTGCAACGGAGATATACATATCTCTCTGAAAGAAGATTCATAGTAAAATTGCCTAATGTAGCTGGAATTCTCAATCGCTTTAGTTTATTTTTAAGAAGGGGAAGTTGTACACTGTCATAGGCTGCGGAAATATCTAGGAAAGCAGCTATAATAGATTCATTGCGCGTAAATGAAAGTCGAATGTCAGTCGTAAAAATGGCAAGGCTGTCCATAGTGTTCTTGCCTTTTCTAAAGCCGTATTGAGACTTAGCGAGTAATTCATTGCTCTCAAGAAACCACTCAAGGCGGTTCTTAATCAAATGCTCCGCAATTTTAGTCAAGACTGAAGAGAGAGCGATAGGACGGTAAGAGTTAGGGTCCAACGGATCTTTATTAGGTTTCGGAATAGGAATAATATATTGAGACTTCCAAGAAACTGGAACAAATCCGGTTGCAAAAATTGTGTTAACTTAATTGTGTTAATTGTGTTAAAAGTTAAATAATAGTTCTGAAGGCGGACATTAGCTTTAGAAACAAAGGAATATGGTATGCCGTCAATACCCGGAGCAGAATCTTTAACGGATTTCAAAATGTTTTTCAACTCATTAAGTGTAACCGGTTGATCGAGGGGATCATTAGAAAAGGGATTAGAAAGAGATGGTAATTCTGAATGATTGGGACAATAATGAGGGGCTAATTTGTCCATAAATGCATCAGCCCAAACTTGGAAAGGGCAACAACTACGATAAGGAACACATTGAGACCGACGATACCTATGTTTTTTCTTCCAGATAAGAGATGAAGGAGTATTGGGGCCTATACTGGAGCAAAATGGCTTCCAACCATTACGTTTTTTATCATGAAAGAGACGCTTGGATTTTGCTATTATTTTATTCAATTCAATACAATTATCACGGGTCATAGACAAACAAAAGATAGCTCTGCATCATTCCGAGATCTAACGGCTTCAGAGCAATCCTTATCCCACCATGGAGGAGAAGGAACTTTGTCTGGATGAGATTTCTTAACCGGGAAAGTCATTTCAGCACATTCTACTAGAGATCGTACTAACATCTCAGAACAGGTTATAATGTTAGAGGAATTTATAAGAGGTAAAGTTAAGGCTTTGGAATCAGTACGATCATTGAACACATCCCAGATCGAACTGTTATTGTCAATCATATATTTAAGAAGGGGAGAATTAATTGAAGCAGGACGGGAATGTTTTTGCAAGATTCGTAAAAGAATTGGAAAATGGTCACTACCATGAATAGACGGGAGTACACACCAAGACATAAGTGACGCGAGCTCAAGAGAACATAAAGAAAGATCCACTGCACTAGTAAACTCATTAGGACGAGTTCTTCTCGTAGCGGAGCCATCGTTAATGATGCAGAGATTAAGACTATCTAATGAATCTAATAAAAAAAACCCATTAGCATCCGACAAACCGCACCCCCATACCGTATGATGACAATTCAAATCACCTAGAATAAGAAGGGGCTTAGGAAGAGACATAGTTACTAAACTTAAATTTCGAATAATAGATTTAGAAGGATGAGGAATGTATATGGAGACAATTGTAAAATCGTTAATGCGTGCAGCAACAGCATCAAAGCCATCATTATGAAAAGGGATAGAAATGCTTGAAAAGTTAATATTATTTTTAATAAATAGTGCAACACCACCAATACCATCCTGGCGGTCACTTCGAACGTCAACATAGCCTGACAACCTAAAAAAGGATCAGGTCTAAGCCAAGTCTCTGAGACGGCCAAGACGCTTGGTTCATGTTTATTTATTAAAAATATCAAATCAGACTTTTTGTTGCAAATACTATGACTGTATTTTGAAGTAGGGAAATAAGCGAATGTAGGAGTTCAGCTATTATAGCTTGAACAGAAGGAGTCTCATTTTTTTGGGCCAGAAGATTTAATAAAGCACAACCGTTTTGCGATGCTCCAGAGAATTCTTCTCGAATGATGCTCATGTGCGCTTCACGATCATAACCAACACTAGATGAAGGCAATATATGGGATTTCATAGATTTTCTTCCTCCCCTGTAATGAACTTTGGACGGTTTAGTAGTTAAATACCTGGATGGACTAGGCAAAGGAGCTGCAACAGAGGTGGAAGTAACTTCAGCAAAGGACTTTTTATATGCAGGGATAAACTGAGATGCTTCAGCATATGAAATAGATAATTCTGACATACGGGATTTAATGTTATTTTGCCTTTGCATTTCAGGGCAGCACTTGCTATTAGCAAAGTGATTGCCACCACACCACAAACATTTCGCATCAACTTCATCCATGTTGCATGACTTTCCTAAGTCGTTAGAACCGCATTTAAAACAAGCAGGTTTTGACCAACACTGCGTCATGGTGTGTACGTATCTACAGCAATGGAAGCACTGAATAGTCGGGAAGGCATAAGCCGCAACAGGGAAAGAGTTGTAACATAGATAGACCCTAAAGGGAAAAATTTGACCATCAAAAGTCAAAACAACTGTTTGCGACGGTTTCCAGGTTACAACTCCGTCAATGGATACTTTAAAATTGAGCCGGCGAACTTTTAAAATTGGACCACACTCTTCTGGAACTTTCATCTCGCTCATAACATCCTCTGGAGTCATCCACTGGGATTCTGCGAATTATACACATCCGAGTAATATTAAATGATGGGACAATGCAGGGGACTGGATGAAATTATTGGCTGAAATGGCGGAATGAAAGTTTAGAGGTATACGATTGCGACCAACATTATTTATTGAGCCATCGATGATTCCTTGAAATTCCCGGTCACGGCTAAAGAGGAATCACCCAAATGTCACCGGGTGAAGGGATGTCCCAGCGGTAGGTGAAGTCTCTTCCCTCTGAACATGGACCGTAAAAGGGCCACGATCTGTTGAGTCGATAGTAGATAGGTGTAAATGAAGACTTCTGCGAAGCTGCAGGGGGTCCGCTAGGAAGGGGGCTAGAGGAACTAGGGGAGAAGGAGTTGGGAGGGGTACATTTGATACTGCTTGTTGATTTGGGTCATTATAAGGAAATTAACCTTAAGTTTTTGGTATCTGGACAATTATTATAACTAATTAATATTAGATAGGCACGTTGAGGTTATAGAAAAACGTAAAAAAGGTATAAGTCCTATGTGCCAGATTATTTATAAAATATGTTGTCAACAGCTAGGACAAATCCACCATATTTCAAGGTTGTTCCAATGGAACAGTTTAATTTTTTTTATACCTATTGGAAAAGCCGCTGACAATTCATTCAATACAATAAAAATTAAACATATTCAAAGCCGAATGGTTAAAAATTGATTTTAAAGATCCTGGTTTATGGTGTGTATGAAAGAGAACTAACAGAAATAGAAGATTTTAATGATTAAAATATATGTATGTGAAACGTAGTAAATGATTTGTTAAATTTAAACTTGGAAATTTCCAATAGGGTAAATACTATACAAAAAGAGAAAAAGTCTGACGTATTACCTATGATAGGCTATTTACAAAAGGAAGAACACAAAGAGTACTATAGGAATTTGTGTAAGTAAAAATAACTAAAGATACAAATAAATACATACAGTTATACGTATATATACAAATAACACGATTGCAAGCTTAAGAAGTATGACACATGAAATTTGAGCACCTTTCTATAGAAATAGGCTAACTTTCTTTCTAAACTAATCTTTTAGCACTTTTCTTCATCTCATCATCATCTCAGCCGTAGGACCCTCCCCCATGATTTTCCAAAAGGACCGGTTGGAAGCGGCCTGCATCCAACGTCGTCCTGCGACCTTCATCAGCTCGTCTGTCCACCATGTCGGTGGACGACCTACGCTGCGCTTGCTTGTCCGTGGTCTCCACTCCAGAACCCTTCGGTACCATCGGCCATCTGTTCTGCGTGCTATGTGCCCTGCCCACTGCCACTTCAACTGGCTAATCTTCTGGGCTATGTCGGTGACTTTCGTTCTTCTACGGATCTCCTCATTTCTGATTCGATCACGTAGAGAAACCGCGAGCATAGCCCTCTCCACAGCTCGTTGTGCGACTTTGAGCTTATCTATGAGGCCCATAGTAAGAGACCACGTTTCAGTGCCATAAGTGATCACTGGTAACACATATTGGTCGAAGACCAATATTGGTCGAAGGTCTTGAGGCACTGAGGTATTTTTGAAGAGAAAACTTAGCGAAATTTCCAGAACGCTGCTCAGCCAAGTTGGATTCGACGATTGACCTCTGTCTCGAAATTGGACCTGCCTAGTTTGACTGTCTGTCACAGGTAGATGTACTCGTCAACAACTTCGAGAACTGAGTTCCCAACTGATATTGGGGTAAGTACAACATGGGCATTAGACATAATTTTCTTCTTATCCATGTTCATCTTAAGACCTACCCGTTGGGAAACTCGATGGAGGCCTTCGAGCATTGTACTGAAGTCTTCCATGGATTCTGCCATGACTACAATATCGTCGGCAAATCGAAGGTGAGTGATGTATTCGCCGTTAATATTGAAGCCAAGTCCTTGCCATTCCAGAAGCTTGAAAGCGTCTTCCAATGTAGCGGTGAACAGTTTCAGGGATATAACGTCTCCCTGTCTCACGCCTCTTTGCAATGGAATTGCCTTCGAACTCTGCACCTGTACTCGGACTGACATATAGGCGTTTTTGTACAAACACTTTAGCACTTCAATATACCGATAGTCAATACGGCACCGCTGGAGAGACTCAAGCACTGCCCACGTCTCGATCGAATCAAAGGCTTTCTCATAGTCCACAAACACTAAACAAAGAGGCAAGTTATACTCTTCGGTCTTCTGTATAACTTGCCGTAGCGTGTGGATGTGGTCTATGGTACTATAGCCTTTTCGGAAACCGACTTGTTCCGGAGGCTGAAATTCATAAAACCTGCGACTGAGACGGTTCGTTATGACCTTCGAAAACAGCTTATAAACACGGCTCAAAAGCGAGATGGGTCTGTAATTTTTTAAGTAAAGTGTCACCTTTATTGAAGAACAGCACCACCACGCTATTGTTCCATGCTTCTGGCGTTGAACCTTCGAGTAAGACGGTATTAAAGAGCTTCTGAAGGACTTTAAGTACCGGTGTTCCACCCGCTTTCAGAAGCTCAGCTGTGATACCGTCGTCACCAGGCGCCTTGTTGTTCTTTAGCTGTTTCAAGACCATTCTAATCTCGTACAGGCTGATGTCCGGAATATCTTCGGTATAATGTCGGGTCAACTTGGCTCTTGGGTATTTTACTGAGCTGCTAACAGGTTTAGCGACCGAGGTGTATAGCTGTCCGTAGAAACTCTCTACCTCTCCTAACACTTCTGTTTTTGTCGACGCTACACTGCAGTCTTCTCTCTTCAGCTTCGTCAACTGGCTTTGCCCAATAGACATGTCTCTTGCAAACACTTTGGAGCCTTTTTTCCGCTCTATCGTCTCTTTAATACGGTTTGTATTAAAGATCCAGATGTCGTGTCGCAAGGACGTCCATATCCGTCTATTGAGCAGCCTATATGCTTCAGCATCTTCCGAAGACTGCAGTTTGAGCGTCGTTCAGCCATGAGGTTGTGGGTAGAGTTTGTGTGGCTTATCTGTACGGTGGGGTTTAAAGTATTTGGAACCCACTGTATGGACAGTTCCTACTAACCTGTTATTGATCTCGTCCACTGAAGCGATGTTCTCAAGGTAATCGAAGCGATTGGATAGCTCAAGTTGAAAGCTCTCGGGGTCTTGAATACGGGCACGAGTGGGTCGGAGCGTAGACTTCATCAGACGAGACCTCTCCAGTTTGACATTAATATTCATCGTGCCTCTTACCATTCGGTGATCACTAATGGTTTTAACCCTGTTGATCACGGAGACATCAGTGAATATTTGCCTTTTGGTGGTCATAATGAAGTCAATCTCATTTCTCGTGTAACCATCGGGAGTCAGCCAGGTCCATTTCCTGTGAGGTAGCTTCTGAAAGAAAAAGTTCATCATAAAGAGTCCCTCTTTCTCCAGGAAGTCGGCCAACCTCTGTCCCCTACGGTTCCGTTGTCCATAGCCAAATTGCCCCACTTTCAACTCATCCTCGCTTCTCTTACCCAACTTCGCGTTGAAGTCCCCCATAACAACTATAAAGTGCGTTTCAGAGGTATGTATGGCCCTACTAATGCCCTCATACATATCCTCCACCTCATCATCCGGGTGCGACTTCGTCGGTGCGTATACCTGAATGACCTTCAGCGAATATCGTTTGTATACTCTAAGTATTAGGTATACGACCCTATTGGAAACGCTATCGATCATAACTATGTTGTTAGTAAGGGACTTGTGGACGAGAAAACCGACACCACCTTGGGACTGTTGGTCGCCCTCCCGGTAGTAGAGTAGGTTACCTGATTTTAGGGTTATCGTGTCCTCACCCGCTCTACGGACTTCAGATAACCCCACAATGTCCCAGTGTAACTTACTCATTTCTTCTTCCAGCTCATATATCTTCTCGTCTGTCTTCATCGTGCGTATGTTGTGTGTCACCAGGGCCAGTCGTCGTCGTTGGGGGTGGCGTCTGCCGGGGATTCTTAGCACCCCCTGCCCCACCGTTACCGTGGCTGCTACCGTAGCCAGGAATGGCGGGGCTGCCGGGGACTGGGGGCCTGGTTCCTATTGTATCCGTCATTGGGGGATTTTGCCAATACTCGCCACGCTTGGCAGGCGGGTTGGCGAGCACAGTTTTGGGGTTTTAATACTGGGAAGGTGCTGCTGCCCACATACGATTGTTATCCCTTAGCAGATTTCTACGCACCCACGGGTAGAGTTGGGGGGGGTACTATTCTAAGCCGGTACCCCACGGCACTTGTCTTATTATTTTGTATTTAAAATATTATAAAGAAAATATTATACGTAACATACTATTTTTGTAAGGATATAAATATAGAAATATGATTATTGGATTGAATTTAAGACAAAATTTTATTGCTTTAGAGTAGGTTCTTTTTTGGGAATAAACAGTTTTTTGTAATTTACTTCGCATTATGACTTCATAATCACTTAGCCCCTTTGTAATTTTCAGCCCTCAATTTTACTAAGCAGCTAAAATACCTAATAGTTAGTTAATAGTTGATTCTAAACAATTGGTCACATCTTTGTCCTATTCACATTATACTAAAACGTTGAAAGCAATACAAAATAAATTAAAGAAAGTTGACGTGAGACCTATATGGTATAAATACGTAAAAATCCGATTGATTAATTAGTCAACTTTAAATGTAACATGAACGACTGCTATTTTTGAAGTTATCCCTCCAATCATTAGGTACCTTAATTTTTGATTTGAGTTCCGTAGTTTTCAAACCAAACCACTGCCTATCACAGTATGTTTTTATGACTATGACTACATTTTTTTATTGTTTCAGATACTAGACCTCCAAGGAAGGACTACAACCAACTTTCATCCAATGAAAAACTGGATAACCGACAAGCAGAGGACGTTCGCATTGAAGAAGTAGAGCCGGAGTCAGATGCAAGCAGCACGGACTTAGATGAACGCGATACACGTGGTGTTTGTCCCCCTTGTGCGCACGACAGATACAACAACAATATACGCAAACACACACATGATGATTTCAGCGATGACACTGATTACGGTATGTTTCGTGCATGCTTGTTAGAACTTACACTACCAGATTCCGGAGCTAGAGAAAATCAATTTTCGGTTGACATGCGCACATCGCTACTGCAATAACATGCTGGCAGGTGGCTGTGTGGCTGTGCTCTCACATTAAAAAAGTAACATATCTCTATGATCACATTGTCATATCGCGTCAGTTGTCACTGTCATTCCTCTCGCTCTCACGACACGACCACAGATTACTGAACACGACTGGACAGTGGACTCGTCAATTTGTCTGATTCTGACAGTTTTTAGACAATTTTGTAGCTTTGTGTATAATTATTTCGATGTCTCTTTAAAATTAAAGAATTTCATAATTGTAACAATAGCGCACAACGTGAAGTGAACAAAACAATGGCCAACCTAAAGTCTGATTTGGATCAATATTTACTTCAAAACGAGAGCCGTCGAAGCAAGTTCAGTTTACCTCAATTCTCTACTCCAAGTTTTTTCTCTCGAAGCTCTGAAGAGACTCCTACAAGCACGAGTAGCACAGCGACATGGTTTGAAAACGTTCAGAAGGAATATTTTACTTTGGTAAGTACCTAATTTCTTAGTAAATGGCGATTTTTCATAAAGCATGACTCACAAACCAAAGTTCTAAACAAATTGACCCAGTTGGCAAACTATTAATTTTCCCAATCACTAAATGTAGATTAGTGGGTATTGGGAACTGCTAGACTGGTAGTGTTAATTAGAGTATTGCATCAATATGTAATTTTATAATTACTTTTTTCTTTTACAGAGTAGAACACAACGGTTTCTTGGATTTGGAATATGTTTGTTCTTTGGAATTCTGTGTTTTATATTGTCGTTCCTATACATACCAGTATTGCTGCTGCAAGCTAGGAAGTTTGCTCTGTTATTCACTTTGGGAAGTCTGTTCTTTCTTCTGAGGTAAGACTAAACATGAATTGACATAATACACTTATTGTTACCAAATGTAACTTGTAGGAGTCTGTCTTGGTAGATATCTCAATGCCAGTGGGCCAAGAAAAACAATTTAAGTTAGAACCTATATTCTATCATTTATCTACAATTGTTGCATAGATGACTCACAGATTGTGTGACAATGTGCAGGCAGTTTTCCATTGTTTATGATACAAATATTTATATGTAAATTATTCATGACCTTAGATAGATATTAGCCTAATGCAGTAATCTACAATGAGTAAAGTGTGAGCATTACTGTGTATAGGTTGGAAGATAACTCTAGCAAAGAAATTTGAAGCTTAGAGCTGTACTGCGACCATTCTAAGCTGGTGTAGACCACACCAGTCACCTCATATTGACCTTTTGAGTGCACCATTCCAAAACTCTACTGTTAGACCAGTGTTTGAATTAGTTACCAGGCTTAAGGATTTGTGTACCACTCTGTGAGTCGAATATCAGATGATTTTCTTGACCATCTTATTAATGGAATACCAGCATTCTTCTTTATCTCTTAACCCTTCCTATACTGTGATAATAAAAACAAAAGATTTCTGAAGGAAATGCAAGTAACTTTACGTCAATGGTATGCAAAGAGTTAAATCTTGCATGGAAGAACAGCCCGGACTAATTTAGTTTAGTAAAATTATGTGTGGGATATTATAGGTTTAATAAATTATATTGTTTACTGATATCAATAATCTTTTTTATGTAGGTAATTATTTAATAAACTTAGCTCCGATCCCAAGAGTTAATTATTATCTAAATGAAATGCACGGACTAAAAGTTATATCATTATCAATTTACATATTAGTCCAAAAAATTACAAAGATAAGATAATATTGACCATTAGTTTGGAAACATTGTGGAAACTAATTGGTTTTTCTCATTTGTAATGTATAATGTAATGAATTTCCTCTTATCTTGGTATTTACAGCGCTAATTTAAAAGTACTGTGTTAATGATAACAATGTTGTCACCATTTCATTTAATTAGGTTCATATTTGGAATTAATTTATTTAATCTGAAAGTGAAATTCATAATCTGCCCATTGTTGCATTCTAGACACATGCCTTTAAATAGTATCAAGTGTGTAATGAAGGAGCTAGGAGCCCTAATTGTGATACACATGGTGTATGAAGAATCTTCTGATGGAATGAGTCCAGAGTGCTTCTCTGTGAGATGACCTATTTAAGGTCTTTGATGTGGGTCTGATTCAGGGCATCTTAGCTGCTCCAACACCTGGTGCAGCTGGGATGCTCTATCAGTCCACATTATAGGATGTCAAGGATAGAGTGTATACAATTTGTTTGATGAAGCCATGGGACTCACATTGCACAACTTAAAGTCTCTAAATTAAAAGATATTTAAAATCAATAATCAGCCCGTGTTTTACAATGTTTATCGGGACTTATCACGTGTTATTTAATATAGGTAAAAATATGTACCTTTCGCTCGACGTTTCCTTTCGACGCGAAAGGTACATATTTTTACCTATATTAAATAACACGTGATAAGTCCCGATAAACATTTAAAACATGTGTTCATATCGCGAAAGTTTAAAAATTACTAATAATCATCCCATTGTGTTACTTCTGCTAGGATACAAGCCTTCTACCCAGAGTGGAGTGGAATATGAAACCAAAATTACTGGGATACCCTTCTGTTGGCACGCTAATAATTAATTCCACTCATTTACCTCTACTCACAAAACATAATATTTGATTTTGTGTTTATAGCCTACTACTACTAACCCACTATTAGAGTCTGTATTTAATGCCTTACTCTATAAGCATTAAAATCAAATGTTGCTTGTATAAAAAAGTAAAGAATAAATGTAGAGCCCCAGCTTTGTGCGTTTAATAACGTTTAAAACCTCTGCATCCATCAATATTCATTGTTGTTGAAATCTTTTGTTTTAAGCGTAATCAGGATGCAGAGTCAATGATTGTCTTACAGAGAGATAAAAGAGTAATTGTTATCACAACTGTAACTATAGAATGCCCATGTTATTAACTTAACTAATTTTTGTCTTTTATTTCCAGTTTCAGTTTCCTGTATGGGCCCTGGTCGCACATAAAGTCTATGTTTTCAAAAGAGAGAGCACTCACCACTTCCATATACCTGATCACACTTATTGCCACACTCTACACGGCATTACACCTGCAAAGCACGCCTTGGACTATTGTTTGTGCCGTACTGCAGGTCATGGCACTTTTCTGGATGATGATGGGGTCCATCCCTGGTGGATCCACGGGAGCCAGGTGGTTCGGAAGCATGTTTAAGTCATCTGTGTCAAACACACTGCCTATTTAACATAAGGTTGGACTTATACTCAGGGATGTGCTAAGACTAATTATAATAATTTTTGATAAGATTGTATTGTTATTGAAAACATTTTGCATAAACAAACAAGACTGGTTAATCCGGGCCTTACACACATGCTGTAGAGATTGATAAGTGCATTTACTTTATCATGTGTATGAATGAGTCTCAACACAGCATTTTGATACATATAATTGATATGCTAACATTTACACTCAGTATCACTTGAAGATGGTAGCACTTCAGAACAATTATTCTAATGACAACATATCGGATTGGAGGTGTGCAGGGGCCACTCTTGATAACCAAGTTAGTTGCAAGTCTTAACCCAGTCCGCATCCATTGTCGTCCTTTCACCTAAAACCCAAATCTTTTGTTCTGAGCAGACTGAATGTTGATTACAGAAAAGCTATGTCTGTCCTCCGTAGGACTCTTAACAATCAGTGATACCAGGTCATTAACTAATTTACAACAATTCTAGTTAAAAATAAAGAAATTTGACCTTCAAGCCCAAATGGCTATCAATCTATAATCATACCTATTTTAAGGTTTTATACACTATAACTAAGCCCACTTCATATGTCTGTTTGAAACATAATAATTAATTGAATATATTATTGTGGCGGATAGGGAATACCTATAAATACATACAATCATCATGATTGTTCAACGTTGTTGTTATTGATTTATTGAAACGAAATCTATTTATACAAACGTCAAACTTGGTATGATTATAGTGAAAGTAAAACAACAAATAGTAAAAACCGGACTGGTGTAAGTCATGATTGTAAAGACTTTTTCGGTAACTATTTACCTACCCTAACCTTTAGTTCTCTATAGAACTGGAATAATAACTTATTAATATGCAAAGGTAGGGTGTCCCTTCGGTGCGCGATTGCGACTTTCACTTGGCCGCCTTTTTAAATAATTAAAACTCACTCTCACTTTTGAATTATACAGACTCGGGGATTTAAGCAACACTACGATACATATTTTTATCCTTGCAAAAGTAGGTACACATTCAAATGCAATATTTACTTTATCAAATGTTTGGAACACATAGTAAAGTAAATACCATATAGAGATCTAGAGAGATGCCATTCCGTGCGCTGAGTACAAAACCTGGTGTCGCAAGCAGCGGCCATATTCCGCTATTCAACGTATTCTGTTAGCTTCAATAAGTTCATTATCCACCGCGGTATTAAACCTTAACGTATGAATATTCGTCAGTACAGAGCAAGCATTGTAAACTGTTTCCATGCAAAATCGCGACCGGCGTTCAGTTACATAATACAAAAGTTGCAAACCGCAGTGAGCAATGTGTTCTGCTTTTGGGCATGTTGCTGCGACACCGGTGACCGACCCCGCCCTCTTTTCATATCTCCCTTGTTTCTGTGATCTGTGAAAATAACATAAACAATTATCCTGCAGGTATAAATAAGGGTAAAAAGGTAAAGCTTTGATTTGAAAAGTATTTGTGATATGTTTATGTAAAATGTTATCAATATAATGTAAGTTATGCATTTTCTTCTGTGGCGAAGGTGACCAAACTGTATCCTACCATTTCGTACTTGCCTACTGACAGGGTTGAGCTGTTTTGAAATAAGCTATTTGAATAATTTATTCAGAATAAATAGCTTTAAATTACAAGACTTTAGCCATGCACTGTAATATTAGAAAATGATCAAATTATCCAGAGACTTATTCTTTAATTGATTGTTAGCATCAATTATCATGAAATTGTTTATATAACAAGAGTTAAAAAATAAAGCGAGCATAGATCCACACTTAACTTGTCACATCGATGAAATGATTTTTATGTATCTATCGCAGGGAGAAAGGAGACATAGGGGTTCATTTGTATATTAGATAGATACATACCTGATGTGTCGAACACTTCGCAGTGATCGTCGTCACGGATGTAATATGTCCTCGCATGTATACAGTACAGGCTACACGTCATCATCACTATCACTAAACAATGTTTATTTATCTGAGAAATCATTAAATATCTTTATCTTGGATTATGAATATTCCAACGCATTCTTTTTTTAAAATTAAGAAATTAATAGTTTGGAATTTGCATATATGTTTTGTATACAATTTGAAATGGATTATGTACAAGAAATGATTGTGATTTATTGATGTCCAGGAGGTGCTGTATTGGAAAGTAATGTTTATAAAATTTTAATAGAATTTAAAATTATTTTGTGTACGCATGTAAACAGGAAATAAAAGATACATCTCACAGTATCTAAATAAATGCTGTAGTTTTTTTGCCTTTGTCAACTGAATATTTTTTTTAAACATTTTGGTACAGTAGGTAGGTATACAGTACCGGAAGGCGACTTGTAATTACTTCTTTGTATAATACTTACATATCATTAGTGAATTTTCTGGATTATTTTGAGTTTGCTCTACATAATGTAATAATTTAATTTTGTAAATATTATTCAGTTTCTATTATACGTTAATATAATTACAAATAAATACATTTATACGGAGTTTTGTTTGATTAAACTCATTACCATAGGACCATCTGGACCTTGATCATAGTAAGTACAACGCGGTCACATTAACTCGACGCATCGCTGGAATGCCCGCTTCCCCCCGCATTCTGTTTCTCGCCCGGCAAGTGTCAGTACGGTCAGCATCTTTGTTACCGATTGACACACGTCGATAATTTGGCTAATTTTCTTGCTATATTTGGCTTGTTTTCTGTTTTTGTTTTGATTATTGTTTGTTTAGAATTTTGTTACTGTTGATTGTTGAATATTAACTGTTGAACTGTGTTCAAACCAGAATAACTATCTACTAATACTAACTATATATTGGGTAGCCATACAACAAATGTGTGTTTTTCCTATTTTTATGCTCAATATTAATAACGGTACCAGGTAGACACCTTAAATTTTCACAGAATATGTACTTGTATATTACCTTTCCAAATAAATAAATATTTTTTATTCATTTAACAAACTTAATTTTTAATCAATTTTTACTTGATCTTAATAAAGGCCACTTGGCCGGGTTTTTTTGCACACCGTACTTGAGCGCCAAAATGACGTCACATGGTCAAGCGTCTAGTTAATGTGACCGCGTTGTAGGTATAGATTTGTGCTATTTTTGTTTAGTATCTACCTATGTAGGTATTCGAATATTATACAGCGTGTAAGAAAAATGTGTGCATATATACCGAGTCAGGGTCCACATGGTATCAAAATTTATACGATTATATTTTTTCCATACAAAGTAACAAATGTGTTCGAAATTTTTCGAACAACCTCATGCCTATTCTGGAGTTCGTTGGGGTCAATGCGCTCTGCAATCCTCACGCCACCAACTTATTTACCTCCGTCCCCCTACCCGGCATACGCCCTCTCCGCGCGCCTTAGCCCCAGCACAGGCTCCGCTAAGGTCTAATGTTTACCTTATCTACGTTCTGGATGTCACTGCTGTCTTTGGACCAAGGGTTTACCTACTTGAGTGTTAGAAAATGTTGGTTACTCATAACTCGGAATTTGTACTACATACTTCCTAGGACGCGGTAGGTAGATCTCAATAGTATGCAAGCTTCTACGCGAGTGGTTTTTAGTATTACTAACTACACCTTTTTGTTACACGCTGTATGCCTTCTTTCAAATTTTAATCCCGTTATTCGTCAGCTGTGACGTTAGCGGCTCTATTTGTTTTGAATACATCAGACGGTAGTGGTCAGGGTTCCGTACCTCGAAAGGAACAAGGAACCCGTATCACTTTATTGTTCGTATCTCTGTTATTCTCAGGATTGAGTAGAGGTATGAAGTTGAAATGTAAGTATAGTCTCTATAGAAAACTATGAAAACTTGTAAGTCAACACGACCAAAAGAAATGCTTAGGTAGGTATGTCGCATATTTTGCGATTTCACAAGAGAATCAACACAGAGTAGGTAAGTACTTGTGACCTAGAATGTTATTTTTTGCAACAATATACCTACTACAGCATACCTATACAACGAAAAAAAATATATGTACCTATGATGAGTAGGAAGTCAATATAGGCCAGTATTCTATACCTACCTAGTACCTACTTACTTGGTGATTCCTTCGCAAGTCCTTACTACTCTGATATACCTATACCACACCTTGGATGGATGACGGTTGATTTTCCCTTATGCCGGAATTACTTTACGTCACGTTTATCACAGTAGATGAAGGGTTAATGTGGCATTGGAACAGCGCGCTGAGTGCTTGTGTCTGAGGGAAGCAGTAAGTGTATCCGCGTTGTTGTCTTAGATCGAGTCACTAGGCCTGTCAGAGAATTTCACGGGGCTCCGACACTACACTGGACGCAGGGCGAACCATTGACCCACACAGGGCCTAGATAGGGTTGCTATCCGTTCCAGTATACCTACCGGGATATGTCACAAAATGTCCCGGTATTCAATACAAAAAACTCAATGGTTTTATTCAAGAACAGGGATGTGACGAACCTCGGGAGGAAAAGTACCATCCATCAAAAGTTTTCTTACAAGAGACGTGTTAGAAAAAATAAATTAGATTTTGATGTGCCATTCCATCGCATAATGTCACTGCTGAAAGTATATTTTCGTTTATTTGTTGAAAGTTTATTTTAGTAGCTGCATAGTGAACTAAATAACGTGAGTATATACTTAGGTACCTAATCGTACTTATTGAAGAAGAAACGGTCGGAAGCGTACTATGTAACAGCAATGTATGCAGATTCTAAATTCCCTACTGCACTACCAGCCGGTACGTAGTGCCGTGGCGCATAAAAACGCCCTTCTCCACTAGCAGTAGGTACGAGTGGTAGTGCAGCGGGGAATGACTGTTTTATTAATATGTTATTGGTAAATGTTCCGGTTAGTTCTAATACTATTACGACACCCTAGTATGTATGCGTAGATATCAGCCCATATTTCTCTCCTAGTAGAAGACTTTGGACACGCTAATCTGCTGATTGTCTCTATTTATCTTTAACAAAACAAAACTATAACTGCTGTATTGTGGTGGATTTCAGACGAGGCGTTGACTTGCAACGTGTGCGACCGCTCGTTCTCAACCCGGCGGCAGCTCAGCGATCATCAGCAGAAGAAGCGCCACTTCGGGTGAGCTACCTACTCTATCATTTCAACGTCGACGCTAGTAGATCTATTACTAATAGGTTTACATAAAAGGAAAAAGCTAAAAGTAAATCGACTTCTGAGTAATACTGTTCCCTGAGAACCCTTCCATCCGCTTGGCTCCCCTGACAAGGAGCCCCTGGGTGAGATTCATTTGGATTTGTTGTCCACAAGACTGAAGTATACATGTAGGATAGGTAGGACCTACTCGTGCTAGTGAGCCGGCCAACTCCATACGCCTCAGTTACTCCAGCCACCAAATAGGTACTTCTCTACCTACCTACCGTAGCAAGGTGTAGTAGTGTAGGCGGCGACTATACGAGGCGCCGTTATCGTTCGTCAGAAAATAGCAATGCAAGTACCTACCGAACTTACCGATCGATAAATTTGAGTCTTGAATTCGTCATACTTCGAAAAAACTGGTTATATCAATCTTTTGTCGATCATTGCAAGTACCTAACAAAATTAAGCGTTTGGTAGACAAATTCGATAATATTTTACAATTATAACGATAACCCTAGCTTGAAACTGTTAAATTACGTTTACGATTTTTTACGATTTTTTACGATTGTTTTGTCAGCTTTGAAATTGACCTCTATTTGGCTAATCGACAGGCGACGGGAATGGGGATATTGTGTAGTTGCGTTTGATCCTACTAAGTATAATATTTTAAACGTGAAAATTTCTATTTATGGATGAATGGATGTTTGTTGTTCGCTTACGTTTAAACGGCTGGCCCAATTTTGATGAAATTTGGCATGGAGGTAGACGGGGCGCTGAATTAACACATTGGATAATATTCATCAACATCGTCATCATCCATCACAATGCGGGTGTAACCGCGGGGCGCATTCAATAAAAAATAGACTTTGGCCTTATTTTGATCGTAGAAATCTTCAAATGAAGGAAAAGGACGCATTGTAGAATGCAAACAATTCGTAATATTCGATATACTGTCGAAAATATGACGATCGTATAGGTTAAAATTTGTCGATCTTAGCGACTCGACAAATTTAACAACTATTACGGTACTTGCACTACAGGACGGGTGTAACAGACTTAAAGAGTAGGTATACCACTACACACACATATCGTCACAACACAATAAAGTGGTAGGTATATATTGACTATAATTCCTACAATTTTAGAGAGAAATTCACATCCTCGGACGGGATTCGAACCCGTATCTTCCTTCAATTTGTGTCAGACGCCATGCCCACTTGGCCACCGAGGCATACCGTCCGAGCATTGCATTTTAACTCTTTATAGATATGATTAGAACAATAGCGCATCGTATGGGGACGAAGCGGCATTTAAAGTCCGTTCGTTGAGCAATGAGGGCATTGGTGGCGTTGCCATTGTTGGATCTTTTGTTAAAGCGTTCGTAAAGCTCAAAAACGTTATTATGTTTGTTACCTCATAACTTTCGACTGGGTGAACCGATTCTCAAATTATTTTTTGGTTTGAAAGCTGGTGCTTCCCGTGTGGTCCCATTTAACTTTCATCAAATTTGGTCCAGTAGTTTTTGAGTTACACTCCAATAAATGAATAGAATGGAAGTCGGTATTAAATTTTTCAAATTGTACTTATTTAGCTTTGCGAGCGGTGAACAAAAAGAGCCCTAAACGACATTTTCAACCACAGATTTTTTAGCGTTATTTTCACCAACTTGGGGCTATCCGAACGCAACTTTATTATACTTACCGCTTGATTATCTTATTGGTTGTAAGACTTTCGTATTGATGCCGCAAACCTTCATAGTTTTTATTATATGATTTTTAAAACAGTAACTCCTGTTTAGCGAGACCAGACAATACAATTTAAAGAGAAAAATTGATGAGACGATTGATGAGGACGTAAATTATTCTCTAAAATTGTTGCAAACTTACGTAGGTATGCCACTGTATAATTATGTATAATGACAAGAGCCATTGTGTGTACAGATGCAGCGCATGCGACAGCCTGTTCCCATCACTGATGGCCCTGGAGCACCACAAGGAGGAGTTCCAGCACTGGAGCGACTCCTCATGCTGCAGCCGCTCCGAGGACTCTGACTCCGCCGCCGAGGGCCCCGAGGAGCGCCACCGCCTGCTCTAATGCACGCATCTCATCGTTGCCGGGAAGCCCGACCACTTGGGCACCTTCGTCTGAGCGCAGCCCTCCACGGCCCGCCTCGGCTATCACCACTCTTCCCCCTTACATTTTTGACGTGATAACGTATTATAAATCGATGAACGTCGGCTGCACGCACGAAAAAGTATAACTCATTGGTAGCGATTCTCTTGTTCAATAAACTAAACTTAACTATCAAACTAAAATATAATTATGGTAGTCCTTATTCTGTTATTACTAAAATCCAAACTCGTGTAACACTTAGAATAACATTTCTAAATATTATAATATAAGTATTGTATTCGATTTTGGGTATTTATACGTAAGTTTAGGGAGTACTTTCGGTGACCTGTGGGGAGCACCAAGCTACGTGACGACTAATCAGTCTAAAGTATACTCACAGTTGAAGAGAAATGTCTAGTTTTAGTGCTGTAGTTAGAAAGTGTTAAACTAATTTGGATTTTACCTTAAACAAAATAAGTACTGCCATAATTTAGAGATTTTTAGTTTAGAGAATCCCTACAGAATCGACACCATTGTCACGTTCTGCCTGAGCCGAGCGTGCAAGCGAGAGCGCGGAACAAGCGATAGAGAGGCACGATCGGTCTGAACGTGCGGCTTGTCTTATGACGTTATCACGTAAGATTATCGTCCGTATACCGACTTTAGAGACAACCATGTTTGTAAGCCAAACTGTACATTTGGCTAGTGAGGCAATGGATTCATTCGTTTAATAAGATAGAATCTAAAGGTGCCCTTGCACGGGCCTTATTTTTAAATTTCCAATTATGTATGTAAGTAAAATGTGGGATATTGTCGTTTCTCCTCCGTTTAGAAGTTTTGACGAAGCGCGGCGTCATAGTAGGGTGGTTGGACCAATAGATGACTGATTAAGCGGAATTCAAGTTATTTTATTTTTTATCTCAACTCCTATTCAAGGAATATTTTATGTTTTTGGTTGTATACGTAGGTAGATATTTGGTGCATCAACTAGATAAACTGTTTTTACTCTGAACTATTTGTAAATAAGTTAAAATTGCAAAAATATCAAATAAATGACTTTGGCCCTAATTGTGACCGGTTTGGAACTAATTCTGACCGAAATCGGCCCTATTTATGACCGACAAAATAAAAGGCGAAATTCTTCATAACAAGAGACTTTATTTGAAAGAAGTGGGGTTCCGTATACCTACATAATTTTGTCTGCATTATAATACTAAGGTACTTATCATAATTTTAATTGCTTAATAAACAAATAACAATCAGTCTACACATATATAGTAAAATTCCACAACAGTTTTATTGCAACAGTCAAAATCAGTCGGTCACAATTAGGTTTTCAGGTCCAAATTATGAACGAACAAATTTCTTCGGTCACAAATAGAGCGTTTGGAACAATAAATGACCAGCTAAAAAATAACAGCCCAAAACAACGATTTTTCTGTAATTAACCTCCGGTCATGTTTTGGTTTATAGAATTATGTATCCAAAACCATTAAGATAAACGTAAAAAATCAATAAAAAATCAAAGATACAATCTACAATATCAAAACAAAATTTGCAGGTCGGAGCTAATTCTGACCGCTCGGTCACAAATAGGATTTATGTATCTTTTTTAGACCAGTAATTGAACAGCAAATTTCTCGAAAACCTTATTAAAAAATACTTATTTTCTTTGATTTTCTACTTGAGATAATAGTCATAAATGCAGGGGAACTCATAAATGGGGCCTAATTATATGAAGAAATCGGCAATCCACTCATAAGCTTAAGAAACTGGTTTACTCACCTTAGCTCGTTGTTCATACAAAATGGCGATGGCCGAAACACGTCCGCACTAAATGAGGTCCTGGAGCATGACTGAGGGTCCAATGACGATGTATTAATTTTTAAAAGAGGGAACAGTGTTGCCGCTTCTAAAGAAAAAATACGCCACTACAGGGAGTACCACTCAATTCATATAATTCGAGAAAATGTGCGTTTCGGTCATCTACTGGGGGGTGGTCATCTTTTGGTCCGACTACCCTATATCATATTAACCACACACGTTGCAGTTCCTGGAAAAGTAGGTTGATTTCTGTGAAATCTATTGTAAGCATTTTATTGGCCAAATAACTCAAAAGTGAGTTTATCACACGAGGTTAATTGGAGTGTAACAAAACAAACAAACCGACAGAAAACACACACAGAAACAAAAAAATCTAAGTGATAAATTTATGAGGTATTTGATTGGAATGATGCTATGCTGAAGTAGGTAACTTTACTACGCTTTGAATCGTTAATATTATACTGGGTGTTTGGGGTCTTTGAATCAAAAACGTATACCAAAAAAATTGTAGAGGTAAAATTTCGGAATATATTAGAAAATTCCAAAAAAATAAATGTGAAAAATTAGGGTCTTTTACTTTAATTTGTATTTTACAAATAGGTCCACCTACACGCCCACCAAGTTTGTCTAACCCGCCACCAAACATCCTGTATATGTATACAAAGTCGTTACCTCGTATAAAATTATGAACGAGCGCTTAGAAAGCGTAAAATGAATCATTCTGAGAATTAGGTACCGTCTAGATTTAACAAAAACACTACATATTCTTCCCGGAAAGAAACCTGTTGTACATACTTTTCAAAATGCAACATCGCAGTGCCGAAGTAAGCCTACTTCACCAGCCCGCTTTGAAACTATAACTTCTACACGCAGAAACGACAAAATCTAACATTTTACAACACAATTCGACCAATTCACGAGCCGTGAATCACGACCTAATGTTAATTACTAATAGGATTTCAATTACGTAGTAGGTGCGGCTAGTTTCACACACACATAGGCTACTGTTTCATACTAGTGTTAGTCTGTACAAAAAGAGAACCGTCGTCGTGAGGTTACGGTTAACTAACATTCAGATTTTTATATGGCAACCGATTCCAGCTATTTACCCAGAAACTGTCATGTGTGATCGAGCGATAAAATTTAAAAAAAATACCTAAATAATGGAACCGACTTCAACACCAAAAAGTGTGAAAGTACCTACTTGTTGAACTCGTTACCATAAAATAGTTCAAAAGTAGGTACCTACCTATTATCACAATATTGTGCGCATGGTACTGACTTCGACAAGTTATTTCACACTTTTTAGTGTTGAATTCGGTTAAATTTTTTTTTTTTTATTTTTTCTCCATTTTTAGTGACTCACTACTTGCGGGATCGATTGTCAATGATGATATCATCAAGATAAATCATTACTTTTCAGTTTTTGGAGTGCCCTATAACTCAAAAATTGCTTTACCGAATTTGATAAAATATTTAAATGGTCCTAGGTCCCATTAAGTCCCTCGGAAATATACTCCATCAAACAAAAAAGAATTTTGAGAATCGGTCCACAAATGGGGGAGAAATTGGCTAACATACACATAAAAAAATACATACTCACGAACATATTCCATCAAGAGTCAAACGTCCAGACACAATAGAAATGTCATTTTTAAAATGACATCGACACTTGAGGTGTTAAAACCTCCTCCTTTTTAAAGTCGGTTATAAAACAGTAGTTTTATTCAGTTTTTTTATGTTTCCGTACCTCAAAAGGAAAATTATAGGATTGCTTTTTATTTAGTAGCATTACAACAGAAGTTAGCACACGCACGACCTCAATTCCTAGGACCCTTCTCTTTGTACAGCCGAACAATCCCTTTGCTTATTAAGGAGCCGAGCACGAAATTATACATAGTGTAACGTAATCGTATCTTTGACATAAATATAGTACAAACTATAATATAAATATATTATTTAGAACAACTATGGCACAGAGAACTCACAGTTTGTACTGGGGCGCGTTCAGAACCTCGGTGAGAGCGCACTCGGAGTGCAACTTTTCGCACTAACGCCGCGCGCCGTTCCGAACCTCAGGGTAAAGCACTCGGTTGTTCTAACTCGAGCGTTCCGAACCTCGGAACTTTTTAACCATCAAAATCGATCGTTAAACGGTTGCAACCCGCATCTGACATAACTTTGACCAATCAGACTACAACAAACTTCCTTCACTCTTCTAAAAGAAAATTAGATAAGGATCGAGTGATCTGTCAATGTCGAACTTGTCAAAGTCTGTTTGAGGTTAGAGAACAACCGTGGCCGTTCCGTATCTCAGAGCGAGTTAGAAAACAACTAAACAACCGCGTTCTGAGGTACTGAACGCGCTCCCGTATACGTCAACGATACGGTAACGTTACACTGACGCAATTATTCGTGCTAGGACACTGTATTATAAAACTGACGGCCAACGAACGTTGGGACTTAAATTGATGTCAAATCTAGTTTTCGAGGTGTGTTAACGATAGCTTCACTACGTAAATTGTATGGCAATGAAAGTAAAACAATGTTTGTCCTAGGCGGCGTTGCACGCCACAGGACAAGTCAAAATTTGACAACGGTCGCTCCACGACGACTCCTCAGTCGACAGTCCAAAATGTGTACGGTCTAGTTCAAGATTTGATCACGCCCGTTTCACGACACAAACAGTACACCCTGTCAGTACAAATGCTATCCCGACTGGCCAAAATTGTTCTACCTTTAGGACGGCTGACAACAGTGAGTGTTGACAATGACAAAGTTTTGTTGCATTTTCACGACGAATAAACAGGTTTATTTATTTGTATTAACTCGAAGTATACCTCAAATTAGTTTGTAACCACCATTAAAATTAAAAATCAAGTCAAAACAAAAACAAAGCTAAGACCTAAGTAATTAATGTGAAACTCATTTTTGACAGATAATGTTTAGGAACATTCCAGCAAAGCTCGATCAAATCCAGGCCGTACATTATTTGGTGTAAGACCTGCTGGTACGCAGCCCTAGTTCTACATCAACATGGTTCCAGCTGTGTTCATTATTTAACCTTTGCCCTAATAAACCCTTATACTAATATTACCCAGTTAGCAAAAGTATCTCTAATATAGACATCCAGTCTTTTGGTCTGGCGCTTTTGCTCTAGGGCTTTCAGTGGGCCTAGCACGAACTGCGAAAGTGTACCGTTACGTGTCGATCACGTGAAACAAAACAAACTGTCATTTATCTAAGGCAACTGTGACATAGATAACTCATAGTTTGTACGGCGCAGCGTGACGTGTTGACGCTTACGATACGAATACATTTTCGCAAATTGTTTTGCTACGGCCTCAGCAACACCTCCGACATGGTTTAATCGATTACCTCGCAAAACAGAATTTAGACTGCCAGTGACTTTCCCCAACGAATTCCGAAGGAAAATTGCTACTAGCAATTTCATCCGGGTTTGCCTGAGCTAATTCGACTGGGCTATGTATACAGTATTTTGTTTTCGATACGATTACGTTACACTTGCGCAAATTTTCGACCCACAGAGGTGGTAGCACAACTTGCAGATATAAGATACATGAAAGTTTGTACTCTTGCACGTGAACGACACGTTACGTTACACTTACGCAATTAGTTATTCGTGCTAGGTAGTTATGTATCTCAGTTGCTAACAAATGTTGATTGAAATCGAAAATAATGGCGGCTCTATGTCACTTTTGTCAGCTCCAGTCGTCAACTTGCTAACATTTTTGCTTACTGGAGTTGAAAACTGACATAGAGCCGCCATTTTTCAAGATTTTATTCAACGTTTGTTTGCAACTGAGATTCATAATAGCCTTGATGGCCACCACTTCTAATGGATCGATTTGGCACGGATAAACACATGTATTTCAATTAAGAAGTTACATAGAACATTTTAAATTTAATGACGCCGTTTCTTAACAACCCCATATCGTAGCGCTAACTAGTAACTGAATAATTATTATCATACTTTTGACTACAGTTATAGTAATACGATATAAAAATGGCTGCCATAAGGTGGCAAGTAATAGGGTGGAAGTATCGTTCAAAATTGTTGAAAACTATTCTAGTCCGATCCAGGTGCTAATCCATGGCCAAACTAATTTTATGATAATTTACCAATATCCTGTAAATATTGGTAATTTATCATAAATATTGTTTGGGCATGGATTAGCACTTGGATCGGATGTAAATAATGTACTCATGCCCACTGTTAGTAACCATGAATATCCGTATTTCGACGATGTCCGCTATTGCATAAGTACATTTATAGCCGTTTGTCTCGTAATGCGCAAGAAATAATTCAACCAAGGAACAGAGTTTAAAAGAATTACAAGTTTTTTCACTAACGACCTCCAAAGGTTAAGCCAGTATCAACATCACAATCGCAGCGGAAATGTAACAAGGCGTACTTTTTGTCGGCGTCACGCGCCGGTGCGCCGGAACTCTCATGAAGATATGGACCATTCTAGTTAATTACCATATCCGTGAAAGTAGCTGGCAGTTTCTACGGCTATTCTTTATACAAGAAACCAAAAATATCTAGTCAGTCAGTCCTACAAGCAACACTTCCACTTTCAAACACTTCTGAATAAATATGTGCCATATTATTTGAGTGTTATATGAAAAAAATATTATACATTTAATACCGTCGAAGCATTCGGAACAAATGAAAGTTAAATTATTTGTTTCGTGTGTAATGCCGGCGCACATTGCACGTTAATTCCGAGCGCGAGCATTCGTGTCGAAACGTACATACACTTTTTTCTATACAGTGTGTCATGGTACTATCAGAGGCCGTAGCACAAAAATTTGCATTCGTATCGCCGAAGTGTGACGTGTTGACGTATACATTATACAACACGTCACGCTTCGGCGTCCCAACTGTGTGTTATCTGTGTCACATTTGTGCCCTAGACACATTTGTACTATTTCACGTAAACGTTACGTTATCCGTGCCAGGCCCACAGATGGCAACTAACCAAAACTGTAGCAGTGGATTGGAGTTCATTATAGCCCAGTAGAATTAGGATTTGACCCGTACAATTGTTTACCAAAAAGCGGAACCGACTTCCAACACTAAAAAGTGTGAAATAACCTGTTGAAATCGGTACCATGATATAATATTGGCAATATTGTGTGCCGGCTACAAGTTTTATACTTAGTGTCATCATCATCATCATCATCATCAGCCTGTAGCAGTCCACTGCTGGACATAGGCCTCTCCAATTGCACGCCACTTAGGTCTATCTTGGGCTTCTCGCATCCAGTTTTTGCCAGCCGTCTTGCGCAGATCGTCACTCCACCGTGCCTCAGGACGTCCTACACTACGTTTGCCGAGACGCGGTCTCCACTCTAGAACTCGTTTACCCCAACGGTTGTCGGTTCTACGGCTAATATGGCCAGCCCACTGCCACTTCAGCTTGCTGATCCGGTGGGCTATGTCGATGACCTTGGTTCTCTGACGGATCACTTCATTTCTGATGCGATCTCTCAGAGAAACACCGAGCATAGCCCTTTACATAGCCCGCTGAGCGACCTTGAGCTTGTGGACCATTCGAGCCGTCAGTGTCCACGTTTCGGCTCCGTATGTCATGACGGGTAGGACGCACTGATTGAAGACTTTCGTCTTCAGGCACTGTGGAATCGGCGAAGTAAGGACTCGACGTAGCTTCCCAAACGCTGCCCAGCCCAGCCGAATTCTTCTATTCACCTCGTTCTCAAAGTTGTTTTTTCCCAACTGCAATGTCTGCCCGAGGTACACATATTTTTGAACAACTTCGAGAACGGCGCCGTGTATCGCAATCGGTTCCGGTAGAACATGTTCGTTGAACATGACCTTAGTTTTGTCCAAGTTCATCCGTAGGCCGATGCGTATAGAAGAGTCAGCCAGGTCATTCAGCATCTGTTGCAGGTCCTGCAGCGTCTCTGCCACGATGACGATATCGTCAGCAAATCGCAAGTGAGAGATGTATTCGCCGTTGATATTAATGCCACGTCCTTTCCAGTTCAGCGTCTTGAACATATCCTCCATTGCATTTGAAAACAATTTCGGGGAGATAACGTCCCCTTGTCTCACTCCTCGATGCAACGGTATGGGACTTGTTTGCTGATTCTGTACTTGGACGGACATGGTGGCGGTTTCGTAAAGACATCTCATCACTTGGATGTATCGCCAATCTATCTGGCAACGCTGCAGGGACTCCAGAACAGACCAGATTTCAACCGAGTCAAAGGCCTTCTCATAGTCCACGAATGCTAGACACAGGGGCTGATTATATTCTTCGGTCTTCTGTATAATCTGCCGCACTGTGTGAATGTGGTCTATGGTACCGTATCCGCTCCGAAACCCAGCCTGTTCCGGTGGTTGGAATTCGTCGAGTCTACGCGCAAGACGGTTCGTGATCACTCTTGAAAACAGCTTATAGACGTGGCTTAGAAGGGATATGGGTCGATAGTTCTTCAGCAGGGTCTTATCTCCCTTTTTGAAGAACAGGACGACCACACTCCTACTCCACGCCTCTGGAGTTCTCCCTTCGAACAGGACAGCGTTAAAAAGCTTCTGGAGCTCCCTCAGTACGGGTTTACCTCCTGCTTTTAGTAGCTCTGTTGTAACGCCATCCTCTCCAGGGGCTTTTCCATTTTTAAGCTGTCCAAGAGCGATCTCGATTTCGCCAATACTGACTTCTGGCAAGTCTTCAGTGAAATGGCGTGTTAACGTGGCTCTAGGATCATTTTCGGGATCAGGTCGAGATGCATGCGATGCGTATAATCGGCCATAAAAGTCCTCCACTTCCGAAAGGACTGCCGGCTTCGAAGCAACGACTTCTCCACTAGCTGTGGTCAACTTCGTCAGGTGGCTTCTTCCAAGAGATTGTACGAACACCTTTGACCCCCGATTCTGCTCGATCGCTCTTTCGATCGAAAGAGTATTGAAGCACCGGAGGTCGTGTCGTACGTTCTTGTTGATCTCTCGGTTTAGAGTCCGCTTTTCTGACGAAGTGATGGGTGGGTTTTCACGTCGTTCCTTCATTAGCCCCAAAGTCTTTTCTGAAAGCTTGGACTTCTTGCCCTTACGCTGCATGTAACAAAATCTCGTACCTTCTTCCCTGAGGACCCGAGTCACATTTTCGAGGTTCTGGTTTACGTCTGTGGTGGTTTCCACGGCAGCAAATTGGTTCTCTTACTGTTGGTCTTAACTTAGTGATGGTTGTGTTTTTTGGTAAAAAAATGTTAAACTCTTTTTAGTGACCCTTGCTAAATACGAGATCGATTGTCATTCACCGCCAATGATATCAAATCGTCAAAATAGGCGAAAAACTTTTTAAATGTAGTGTAACTCAAAAACTGCTAGTCCGAATTTGATGAAATTTAAATGGGACTCATCATAAAAAAAAATATACGTTCGAATTGTGAAACCTTCTTTTTTGAAGTCAGATAAAAAGTTTATATGTAGCAATTTTCGTTCGGAATTCGTTGGGAGGTCACTGGCAGCCTCAATTTTGATTTGCGTGGTAATTGATTCGCTGCGACATCCGCTATCTTGATTTTATGGGTCAACTTTTGTTTATTGAATAACTCGTTCATTTTTAATTACAAACGAAAAATTGTCATAACAAAAGTTGTTTAGAATTTAATTTTACTACAGTTTTGGATATTATATTTTTTTTCGATTTTTTTCCTAATTTTAGAGGGTGAATTTCTGTTTGACAACTCTGTAAATTTGAATTTCACGAAAGATAATTGTTGTTGAAATTAAAATTCCTACAAATGTTTTTCAATTTTTTTATAGGATCGATATTTTTCGGTTTATATGAGAAAAGAGGTGAGAGTAAAATCTCGTCATTGCATTATCAAGTTTATTTTCAATTTTACATGTAACAACCATAAATTTCCTACAATTTTGGTCTTCACAATTAATAATTACTTCACTTCAGAAAATTTGTCGTAATCCAACGTAATCGCCCTAACCGTTTCCTGTATACACAAGTCACGTCCAGTAACCCCTAACAGGACACTGCAGTTGCTCCGTACAGCAGCGTGAGAGCCAACTATGTACCCCAAAGGGTTAGATTATCCATCAAACAAAACCATAGAAAACCAAAATCGTAGGAAATTTAATTTAAAACAACATTGTAGTTTGTGGATCTCAATTCCTTATTTACTATAATTAATTATCAATCTTGATGTGAGACAGACACAGATGTAATACTATTTAGAAATACTTTCCTATGTAACTATTATTACAAAGGTTTTACAAACCTTCTCTATAGTACCAGGCTGCTTTATAACAATTTTTCGTGTGAAATTTAAAATTAACGAGTAGAATCAAACAATAATTCACCCCATCTTTTGGGTATAAATCCCAGGAAAAAAACGGTAAGAACCAAAACTATAGGAAATTCTCAACAACTTTTGTAATAACATCTTTGTGTG
This sequence comes from Selenia dentaria, assembly GCA_917880725.1. Taxonomy (NCBI): domain Eukaryota; kingdom Metazoa; phylum Arthropoda; class Insecta; order Lepidoptera; family Geometridae; genus Selenia; species Selenia dentaria. The sequence continues at coordinate 36,357,258 of OU862883.1, forward strand.
AAATGGAAAATAATTGAGTTATTCAATAAACTAAAATTGACCCTTAAAATCAAGATGGCAGATAACTCAACGGATCGTATACCACGCAAAACAAAATGTAGACTGCCGGTGACCGTCCTCAACGAATTCCGAAGGAAAATTGCAACTGATATTTTTTCCGGGTTTGCCCCTTTTTTTAGCTGATTCGACTAGGCTTTTATAGTAACATTAATTCCTTAGTGGATTTGCTCGATGGATTGGGATGTCTATTCCATTATTATCATCGACTGTATAAATAATTTCGGCGGAATAACCGTGATTTGCTTATCAAACCTGTAGTCGTGTCCCCATTACAAACTGTCATAGTCTCAGGTGAAATTGAAATCCATTTGTATTTGTTTTATATAAAACCTGTAATCGGATAATCTTAGAAAACATGATATATCAACCATGTGAACAAACTTTTGCAAACGTGTAAACCAACAAATTTAAACCCATATTCTATGACTAGTTGTAATTGCTGACATTTGTTCATTGACTTCAAAAAACAAAGCAATACATTTTTAGACTAGGCTCAAAGCTTTGGATTAAATTTGTTGGTGAATTTCAGAATACCATTTTTCTGTAATGTGGGTAAATTCTATAATAATATAACTCATTAAGCCTCTTGGTCCATTATGTTGTATTCATAGTATTTAAAAGGCCAGTATTGAAATCACCAAAATAGCAAAGGAATATTTAAATGTATGATCTCATACAAAATCACAATGAACAAGTGTGTGTGGAGCTACTGCTGTTATCAGACCTCAAACAGCCTAATTTATCAACAACGATGTGATAATCTATTGTCTATTTACATTGGAAGTCATGCATTGGAAAAGAAAACTATCGAGTAACTGAAAAAACGCAGTATAATTTAGTTTTTTTATTATATACGCTAGTATAAACAGTAACTATAAATACAATATTCGATGTTCTTGGCAGAGAGAATGAGATTCTTGACATCAATTTAAAAGGCAAGATCGTAAGTCCAATAGGCCAGATCGGACGCGCGTCCAGCGGCCAAATACTCTTATCTTGTGTACAACCGGTCACCGCATGACCTCGATCTTCTCATATATTCCATGGAAACTCCTTTTATATTGACATGCGTTTTTCGAACAATTACAGAAAAAACGTGCAAATATTTCTGTGTCGAATATTATGTTACATATCAAATGTAAGCGTACGCTATGCGTGAAAAACAAACCGTCGCGTGAATGCAAATAATTAATTATGTACTCAATCTCAATGTTAGCTAAGAGTATTCAGCTGGAGTTTGTTGTTCACGCACGCAACTATACCATATCTTGTGTAAATACACGTTCCTAGTGATATCCCGGCAATGATGCATATCGCGGTATCGTCCAGTTATCGCAACGACTGATATTATATATATGTATATATATAGTGTAGCTACACGTACATGTAAATAACTAATACGATAGATTAGTGTCATCGCAACACTTTAGCAATTCTATTTTAGTGACACACAATGAAAAATGTACCCCAACCCGATGCGCGCCGTCGAGGCGGCATCCATTCTAGTATTCTATATGTAACTATTTATCATTCCACTAGTAATATTTTCGTAACGTAACTACATAAGTATATTGTAATACATAAAAGCATATAATTATCGAATCGAAAGTGTACATAGATTTACGAAACGAATATTTTAACAAATAAAAATACGATTGAAAATATGTACAGAAATGTTTATTTTATATAGGAAATCTCATAACCGCAGAGCACATCGTACAGCGCTAGTACTGTGCGGCGCCGGGCCGCGTCCGAGCCGGTCCGAGAGTGAGGGCCGGGAGGGCGCGGTCGGCTCGTCTCGTCCGGGAGTAGTACACATCTTTAATTTTCACATATCGAATAATCGGGAATACAAATCACGAATCTCTTACAAAAGCATAATACGAGTGAGTGCTGAGAGACCGCGGCCGCGTCCGGCGGCGGCGGCGGTCGGCACACGATACTTGTTACGTTACGTTAGGTGGCGTCCGCGCTCGCGTGTGCGCGGCGGCGGGCGCGCGGCCACTACGCGGCGCCGTTCACCAGCGGCTCGGCCTTGGGCTTGCCCAGCGCGGCGGGCGACCGTCGCTTGTCGCGCGACACCGTCCCCGTCCCCGCCTCCCCGCTCCCGCCCGCCGCTGTCGCCGTCGCGGCTCCCCCCGACACCGCCGCCGCCCCCGCCGTCGCCGCCGCCGCGCCGCTACCGCCCGTCACGCCGTTCTTCCACCCGCCACCTGCCGACACACAAGCAGCCCGTCACACTCCCGCTACAAACCCGTACCATACGTACGACTATACCGACGCTCGCACATTACCAACTCTCACTACTGATAAGGGCTGCGAGACTGTCGTGCAAAGATATCCTCGCCGACTTTACGAGAGAGTTACGAGTACGTGAACTTAAGTTAAATAAATCTGAAAATTTTACATCATGTATAGTGAAGTTAGGCAGACCATGCAATAGTTACGCACACAGATATAGTGAAATCAACTTATTATTGTATAAAAAAGTTCAAGTATCGGTATCGAGGTTTTGGTAAACCGGTATGCATATACCTACGTAGGAAAGTTATAATTTAAAATAGAAGAGTACATTAGATTAGATACAAGGTACAGGAAATATGAAACTTAAATACAGAATGATTTGTTTACACTCAATTCTTCACAGAGGCAAATTGTATGGTACACAAGATGTACCAAACAAAAATTACTGTGTGAAGGATTCATATTAGCATAAACATTTCAAATATATCTGTTACTGAACAAAATAAAAGCGTATCATTTAGCAAATCTAATTACAAACAATAAATCTACGTACTTCTACGGGTGTTCTCAAAACATGCAGGAATCTAATAAAGTGCTTGTTATGGATAGCGTCACGGAAAGATGTTTGAGAAAGTGTCAAATTTGTGAGCCTGTGAAATCTGCCTATCAGTTGAAGAGTGTATGGAAATTGAAAAATTGCAATATGTTTTTTGTGACAAAATGTTTGTAATACGTCCATATTTTTTTGCTACATTAAAAATGTTTAAAGGGAAAAGATGTGTCCATTATTATTTGAAACATTTTAAGGGCAAGTGGCTAACCAAAACTAATTATATTGACTAAACAGGTAAGTTGCATTGTAATGTACTCGTAATATAAAACTAAATGCTGGTGTTGATTACTGAGGTTGGGCGTATGTTCATAGAAGTGTGAGGAGTGTGAGAGCATACGTACACATGTGTGAGGGTGTGATTGGGGGAAGTGAGCCCATGTGGTTGGGAGATGTGTGAGTGGGGGATGTGTGCCCATGTATTAGAGGATGTTGTAATATAATTTCATATGACATCATATCTCATTTCATAAATCCTTATTTGTATTGTATATTTAAAAACTGTTGCGATGACCAGCAATATGGGAAATTTAAAAAATAAAAAATGATGGAATTACACAGACAGGACGTCAAGAGAAACAATTTTGATTTTTGAGGAGAGAGGATGGATTCCTGAGAGAAACGATTTTTATTTTTAAGATATAGGATTTTCTTGTACGGACTACGTTTCCCGAATATAGAAGTTAAAAGGAAGTAAACAGAGTTGGTAAGTGGCCCAAAGATATTTGAAAAGCAAGTGGTTTGGCATCTTAGGCTTCTGATGAATCCGGTATCGCTCGGTAATGCGAGTACGGCTTGTGTCCGGTGTTGAAAGGTCCTTTCGAACCAATTAAGCATTTCTATAAAAATCTCATTTGGGACTCTGTGTCTACATTTTAAAAAAGCAAAACCGATTGAAATGTGATTTTAGAACTTACAGTGAAGTGCATTCCAGGTCATGTTATCTAACTAATTTATTTATATGTATTTCTAATATTAATTTTTATTTACTATTAACTATCTAGGCCTTTTTCTTGGTGTAAGTATTGTATTACATTACAATGTGTGAGGACGTGATTGGGGGAAGTATGCCCGTGTGTTCGGGGATGTGAGGATGTGATTGGGGGAAGTGTGCCCGTGTGTTGGGAGATGTGAGGATGTGAGTGGGGGAAGTATGCCCGTGTGTTCGGGGATGTGAGGATGTGATTGGGGGAAGTGTGCCCGTGCGTTGGGGGATGTGTGCCCATGTGTTGGGGTATGTGATGGTGGCAGTGCGTGAGAAGTAGAGGGAACAGGTGGCGTGTGAGTGCGTGGGTGTGAGTACCTTGCCTCCGCCGCCTGCGTCGCCTCGGCACGGCGCCCTCGGCGTGGCGGCCCTCCTCCGACGACGCCGACTCTACACACACATGCCAACTGCCTACATTGCCGCCGCCTCCCCACCTCTACCCGCCCCGCTACCACACCCCGCACCCCGCAGCGACTAGCGGGGGGAACGCTCGTTTGCTATTCACACGCCGAATTTGTTATAAAAACGAATCGTGTCGCTTAGTACATGTAAAAAACTATAACCGTAGTGAATTAGATCTAAATATTCAGTAACGACACTTGAGTCACACTTGAAGCGATATAGGGACATACTAGAATATATGTATCGGTTTTGTACGAAATCAGTGTGAGGCATGTATGGGTCGTTTTGTTTGTATTATAAGAAGTAATAATAAACAGTTAGCGTTTAGCTTTTTAAACATTCATATATTTACGTAGAGTTATGACATTATCTCTATATAAACAAAGAATAATTTGAAAAAAAATCAATTACGAAATGAGGATATACCTATGATAATCTAAATTATAATTTGAGTGAATCCATAATAGTAACACCGAATAGTTTATTATCATGCTCGAAAAAACAACGTTCATGCCAAAACTCAAGTACCTATTATGAAATAGAAGATATGAATTATTCTATATCGCACATCTACACGACATTCGATATATTGGTTAGAACCACCACCAACAAACATTCATCGATAAGAGGTGACCAATAGAAGACAAGCAATGAGAAAATGTTTCAACTGCCCAATAGCAAACGACTATTCCCCCGCGATTCTAAATTGTAACAAAATAAAAACAATTATATCCCATTCGTCATTCTACAATATTATGTACTAATTAAAATGTAATAAATAACGGGTGCATAAACAACAAACATATAAATGTATAATGCATACATACACTTATGTAAAATATAGATGAAATAGAACACTACTAACTACATTTTAACTAGCACATTCAGTAATATTTTCAGATTTCATCTAATTATAACGAGCACAGGTCTCCACGGCCAAATGTGGAGAATAAGGTTCACTAACAAAACAGTAAAACTAGTACAGCCTTCTGAACGATGCAAAGTAAAAAGAAAAAGGTGATTATTAACTGACAGTCACTCTTTCGTGGATATTATCATCATCATTGTGTATTTCGCATCCTAATTAAAAAGGCTGCAGTGATCTGACATACCTTATAATTACAGTTGTGTTTTGTATCTTACAACTTCAATGAATCGCAAATGTATACAGTACAGTGCTGTCAACGTTTAAACATTGCTGTCAATGTTTACAACGGTAAAGAAAGAAATTGTAAAATAAAAAACACAAAAAAGTATCAAGAAGTATCAAGTAAAATTAAACCAGATATTTTAGGAATAATACGGTCAATAAAAAAATTGCATAATATGTTTACCCCTGTGGAAGAAAACCGGTGCAAGCTTTATAACTTCCTTAACTTAGGAAACGGGCATGAGTTGAATAGCTGTATTGCTATAAATTTCATTGATATCAATAGTCTTTTCTTGTTACTTCCTGACAAATCAACAAAATCATTATTTTATATAAAAATAAATGATTGTCTAATAGTCACATGCTGACTAAAGGTTCAGCGCAGACTAGGTGCAGGGCTGCAAGAGGATATTTAGCTTTGTACTGATCGTAAAACCACAATATCAGAGGGAAAAACCATCAATATACATTTTGTGTTAGCATTGACTTGGCACATTGATTCTTGGTCATAGTGAAATTTAGGCAAACGGTTATATTGATGTAGATAAATAACAGGTGCATGAACAAAAGATGTTCATACACTTGCTTGCATAATGCTTCTTTCCATGATCGATTTGGGATCTATCATACAAAATCACATTGTATGTAAGGTGACTTTTTTGAATGATTTTAATATAATCAATGCATGTGTATGTCCTTCATTTACGCAGCGTTGCGAGCAATGGAGCGACATTTGAACATGCTTATATGGCTGGTCAAACAAAACAGATATATGTAACGAGAAACACAGCATTTCAACAGGGAACTTATTAGTGATAATGAACACTATGGACTACGGAGGTAAAAGTTCGGACATGACAAGTGATCTCCTGCAGGTGTGAAAGAGATGGAAGTACAGAACAAGGAAATATGGTAAATTTCCCTACAGAAAAGACGAAATACAAAGACTGCTTCATTATTTTTAAAATCAAACACCATTACACTGTGTTTCACTATGCCAGAATTCAGACCATTACACTGTGTTTCACTATGCCAGAATTCAGACCATTACACTGTGTTTCACTATGCCAGAATTCAGACCATTACACTGTGTTTCACTATGCCAGAATTCAGTCCATTACACTGTGTTTCACTATGCCAGAATTCAGACCATTACACTGTGTTTCACTATGCCAGAATTCAGACCATTACACTGTGTTTCACTATGCCAGAATTCAGTCCATTACACTGTGTTTCACTATGCCAGAATTCAGACCATTACACTGTGTTTCACTATGCCAGAATTCAGTCCATTACACTGTGTTTCACTATGCCAGAATTCAGACCATTACACTGTGTTTCACTATGCCAGAATTCAGACCATTACACTGTGTTTCACTATGCCAGAATTCAGTCCATTACACTGTGTTTCACTATGCCAGAATTCAGACCATTACACTGTGTTTCACTATGCCAGAATTCAGTCCATTACACTGTGTTTCACTATACCAAAATTTAGTCCGTGTAATGTATGTACATATTAAAAACTTCACTGAGGTTTTTAATTTTTTTTTCCATCCAATATTGCATATTTGGTTTTACTTTAAAGTTCTGATTGATAACAAAAATGAGCAAAGTATTCAAAATATAAGGTGTCACACAAGTGACGTTTATAAAACAATAGAATGGAAATAGTTCGAGGTCGCGGCATATCGAGTGTTTCCGATTCATAATCATTATTTCCTAATTACCTCTTATTGGAATAACAAAATACTTTGCTTATACCTCAACTTTGCTTCCAATGTTATGGACTTAAGAGTGGATGATTGAGTCTGGAGAGTTTTATATTCCATTTGTAAATAGGAATTCCTCTGTGAATTATACTATGTAGTAGCATTCATAAGTGCTGTAGTACAGTAACAGTATACTTTATAACAACACATGCATCTGTTGTTCAATACATTACACACAACCAATATAATAAATACAAATTAGAATGTTTAAAGTAATATAGTATTGGGCCAAAGTAGTGAAAAAATAATAAACATTTATATAGACAATCAAATAACTTGCAGCAAAAAACAGATTATCTGTTTTGTTCAATTTATCAATTCAATAATGAAATGCTATTATTAAATGTGAATTGCAAGGTATTGTAATAATACTTGGGCTAAATTGCACCTACAATAATTGTAGGTGCAATTTAGCCCAAGTATTAATTAAAAGATTACTCCATCCTAATAATAATTTATTTCAGAAATACATATCTCAATTAAAATTACTCAATGCAAGAAGACCGCAATGTACGTCTTAAGCAAGAGATGACTTATGAATAGTGCCGAACAGAGGATTTCCTATTTGACACAGGTATAAGCTAGAGCTAGAGAGTAGAGGAATGGAGTGGAGCGGAGAGGAGATACTAAGAGTGTAGAAAGTGCTCACCCCGGTCCGCACTGGACACGTCCTGGCTGTCGAGGACGGAGCTCTCATCGTCCGTCTGGCGCCGGCGGTCGTCGCGCCGCCGTCCGCTCTGCAATAACAACCACCAACATTGTCAGTAACAATGGCAACACTTAACAGTAACTGCTTAATACATTTCGCATGCTGATCGGTTGTAGTTTTTACAAGAAAAAAGGTAATTCCTCCAGCTCAATTGTTAATAGATTCTCACCATGAGGTGTCTCCCTCAAGTTAATTGCACAAAATTTGTAGGTATCAAACTTAACTTTAGAATGTCTGGGATTCCTCACTTTGATTATATCTCCCAAATGTGCGAAAAAAGCGTCAACGTATTACGATCTCTTACTGGAGTATGGTGGGGTTCCCACCCTTATTCTCAAAAGTTGTTATACAACACTATATTCCGGAGCCATTGGGAGTACGGCTGTTTCCTATTAAACCTATGTAACAAATCTGGACAGGATCAAATGTTTAAAATCTAATCTAAATGCGTAATCCTTGGTGCAAGGAAATCTTCTCTTGTAAATGCCATGCAGGTTGAATGTTGTGAGCCCTCTAAATATACGCAGGCAATTTCTTTCCGATAGGTTTTTCTTTAAACTAGGTAGTTCATAATTATAATTCTTTATCTCCCTAATTTAAGCATTCTGGTAAACCTTTACGGTTCTTAGAAATAGAAATAAAAATCGATTTATTGCATGAAACAGAGTTACAATAGGGTGTTTTGTTCTGCATGTTTCACGATAGACTGGCATACAAAATATTGTTAATAAGTTGAATTTACACATCAAAAATTACCAATAGAATACACAATTAATGTGTACATAATTAAACAAAATTGTATACATAAAGATGTTTTACATAATGTACCAATTTTAGGTAAGATTGAATTGTCAGCTTTATGGTCTACATAGTAAATGATACTTTTGTTGTACTATGCCATGCATAGATTCTACTCTACCCATTTTTTTTTTGATGATTTTGCCTAATTTAGCAGTGTTTACCTTTTATAGACTAGTTAATTTTGGGGATCTCGTAGGTTGAACGTCAGTGCATGTTTGGAAAAAAAATCTGTGTTTGTACCACCAAACAAAGTCATAATACAGTGTTACAATTTTTTTTTTTTTAAAGATAGCAGGCGACATAAGCTTCTTCATTTTTTGTGTTATTACTTTAGGCCAGAGCAATATTTGTGCAAACTTTGAAATCAGTCAGTTACATAGGTTAAGAGAAAACAAATAATACATTTTAAGGCATAAATATAAGGCATCGTTTGGCCATAGTTTCAAAGTGCAGACGTTGGGCTACTTCTCAAAAGACTATCCCGCTATAGACTACCAGTTTTAGACCGTTTAGACTGCCGCAACGAATTCCGAAGGAAAATTGCTAAAATTTTTCTGAGTCAAACTCTAATTCGACTGGGCGTAAGTTCACGGCGTGTTCCGTGGCCGTCGCGCCTACAGTCCGCTATATAGGTGTGCACGTAGGTAACGCCGTAATGAACACGTTCCGCGACGAAAACAAGCGTTGGAAATGCTACGTGGACCACAGCACTTGTCTGTGGATATCGGATCAAAAAGTACACGCGGCTTATTTTGTATGTGGAATCGTACAAATTGTACATTCGTCAACTGAAATTGTGAGTTAAATCGTGTGAGATTTGTACAAATATCTTTGATAATGATGTCCCAGTCACATGGAAATCTTGTCAGTAACTGTCTAAGTCCTGTTTCAGTAAAGCAGAATACGACAACTAAATCGTTCGAAATAAAATCTGTATGCCTGTACATAAAACAGCTTTATTTGATAAGAGTGTGTTTGGAATGGCCCCTAGGTTATACAATCGCCTACCGAAATCACTACTAGAATTAGAGAGTAATATTAAGTTTAAAAAGGAATTGTATAATTTACTAGTAAATAAATGTTACTATAAGATAAATGATTATTTAAATGACAGGTCCCTATAATTTTGCCAAAAGGTAATCAATCGGACATTAAATCATAATTACTCGTATGTGTAATAGTTATTAATATGCATATTTTCTTGTTGGCATTTATTGTAATCTGCAGTTATTTTCTTTGTGTAAATTGATGGATAGTAAGGCAACCGATTTACTTAAAGTTTACTGAATTTAGTTTTAAGATTTGTTTATTTTCTGATAATGCGCTATGATGATGCATGTTAACTTTACTATAAAATTATTTTGTATACCATAATGGTGGAATGTGGAGAACTTTAGTTATTTGGAACTATCTATATGTGTACCCATATTCATGCAAATAAAATACTTTGACTTTGACTTTGTTTATGTTGGCCTACACTCAGTAGCAGTTACTAACATTTGAGGGTTATTATTACATGGTAAAACTCGATGAAACACTAATGATGTAAATAAAAGACCACTATTTTGAAATGCATCACTCTATTGGGTCGAGCGCGAATTAGTTGTAGATACCTGGGTGCGTGCGTCTGTTGGCCTAGGCTCCCGGGGCTCGCGAGGCTCGCGCGGCTCACGGGGCTCGCGCGGCGGACGCGGGCCGGTGTGTGCGCGTCCATTCTCCAGCGGCAGGCGCGGGGGCCGCTCTGCACGCGGCTCGCCCGCCCGCTCGGCGGACCGGTGCGGACGGCCCCCGCCTCGCCCGCCCCTACCCCGTCCGCCGCCCTCGCCGCGCCCCACCCCGCCACCACCTCCGCCGCCACCCGTGCGCTCCTCGCCTAGCTCGGGCGTCACGCGCCGCCCCATGCCTGGAAATACACATGTCACATTTTATTACAGCAAAGATATTTGACTTCGATTTCTTAATAGTTCTCTAGGAGTATTTTATGTAAAAGTAGATAATGCATCAAGGGAGTAAGGCAGTGTTTACGTCACGGGCGGCATATTGAGCCCTGAGTGTAACGGGGCGAGGGGGTTATGAGTCCTGAGTGAAGCGAGGGGTTAAAGCCGCCCAAGACGAAGACAGGCTTTATCCTCGATGTGCATACTCTACTTTTCATACCTACTGCGAGACAATAAAAACTCAGACCCATATAAATAATCAGTTATTTAGATAAAGGTAAAATAAATAAATAACTAATTTTCAAATTCAGTCCAGTTATAGAGGGACAGACTAAAATTTTTAAGTACGGTATGAGGTACGACCGTGCGTAACCATAGCAACGCGGCGACGCTTGCTCCCAAACAATCACACTCCGCCTCTCGCTGCCCGCGCACGCTCCGCTTGGCCCAATAGTACGATCGCGCCTTTTTTCTTTTACTTCTGTATACTGTCTGTGGTGACCGGTTCGATTTTCCTCTACAATGCCCTTATCTACTCCGTAGCTTTCCTACAAGAAACGTTCCAAATCCAAATCACTTTACGCCCATGGGAGTATGAAATATGTATTTATGAATCAACTATACAGCCCCGGGGGGGCCTTGCTCTGCGTCGAGATTGCGTGATATGTAATTGGACATTTTCATAATAGCGTTCTACGGCACAATATACGACGGGGTATTTTTAACACATAATAACAAAGTAGGCAGGGAGGCCATACTCCGTGGGCACACGTTTACATTAGCCGCGTTGTCGGCAGTATAACCTAAATAAAAATCATGCATGTCCATTATTTTTATTATAAGCAATTACAAAGTAATACCAGTGATGAGCTATCTACTCGCATACCTAGTGGCACCCGAATACTATGAGAGCTGAGTAGGTATCTACCAAGTATCAAACACTAACTGCCAGTTTCAATAATCTATCTATCGTCGGTTTAGCCTACTAGAAACAGATATTTGACAATATTTGTATATGCAACAAAAACAGTAAACTACCACAAGAATGACCTTAGTTCCTAGGGCGGTTCTCTTTTTACACAGACTCTATCTACCATTCATTTGTCCAATTTTTTTTTCTTCTTGATAGTTACTGTTCAATCATACAGGAGAAGATATTTAAAACATAGAAACGAAAATGAATGTGTATATGAGATGATAATAATATCAAAATATGTATTCTTAATTAATGCTAATATTAGAAATGTTGCAGGCGTTGCAGCCACCCACACGGTTCAGTATACAATATCTCTATATAGCTAGCGCAAAAGTGAAGTGTGCAGAAAGCAAGTGAAAAGAGCTGCTCTACCACATTTAACATTTTTAGTTACATCTTGTATCAATGCGACGGGGAAACCAAAATTAGTAGCATAACTACATACTTCCTTTCAAACTTTTTTGGTTTGGTGTCTGTAATTAATGGTTTGAAACGTAACAATTACAAATGTAAACAGTCGTGAATTATATGGATAATTACGAGTAATTATTAGAAGCAACCCTAGTTGTTCTGCGCTTGTTTACCGAAGCCAATAGAGCGGCGCCGGGTCGCGGGATTGCTCGTGAGTAATGTACTCGCGTCACGGACTAATTGCGAACTGGTACTAGCCGTCCGACATAACCAACCGCTTTTGGAGTATGTAGTATGCATGAGATTTTAAGGTGCGGTCCAATCAAATTATAAACAATTAGGATGCTTTATATAAGGTTGAAAATTGTTTATCAGATTGGACGATGTAATGCGAAGATGCAATTTAATACGTGCGAGTAAATTTTACCGATAAAGGAGTCCATAGTTTACTAGTAAATTTCATTGGGAATTCTAATATGATACATTCATTTAAATATATTTGCCATGTATGTCGAAAGATCGCCACCACTTACAAAGTTGTCAGATCTTGGATAAAAAGTTAGTATTGTACTTTAAATTTTCAGTCATATTTATTTTTATCGTTTTTCACACAGAATACGTACTAAACATTCAAGAATAAAACATTATTGAAATTAAACGACTTTATAGGGATGAAATCGCTTATAATTTTATATTATCAACCGAATTCTAAAACAAAAGGAGGTTCTCAAGTCAACGCGTATATTTTGTTTTGTGTATGATCATACATAACTTTTTACAGTTTGGATGATAATTTTTTTTTTAGTTTTGTAGAGTATCATCATCATCATCATCTCAGCCGTAGGACGTCCACTGCTGAACATATGCCTCCCCCATGATTTTCCAAAAGGACCGGTTGGAAGCGGCCTGCATCCAACGTCGTCCGGCGACCTTCATCACGTCGTCTGTCCACAGTGTCGGTGGACGACCTACGCTGCGCTTGCCGTTCCGTGGTCTCCATTCCAGAACCTTTCGGCCCCATCGGCCATCTGTTCTGCGTGCTATGTGCCCACTGCCACTTCAACTGGCTAATCTTCTGGGCTATGTCGGTGACTTTCGTTCGTCTACGGTTCTCCTCATTTCTGATTCGATCACGTAGAGAAACCCCGAGCATAGCCCTCTCCATTGCAGAGTAAACTTCCAACTTAAATGGGACCACATTTAAATTTCATCAAATTCGGTCAAGCGGTTTTGAGTTACAATCCAAGTGTTTCGCCTATCTTGATGATATCGTAGTTGAAGGTAAATAAAAATCGTTCCGTAAGCAGCAACTCACTAAATAGTAAAATATTTTTTAACAAATGAATGGATACTAAAAAGCGTGAACCATATTTTGGAAAAAAAAATTGGTTATACATTTTTTTGTTTTTGAATGCCAACCTTCAAGCACATTGTTGGTTTTATGTCGCACTCCCAATATAATCCAGATGAAGGGAATCAGGAATAAAGGAATGAATTTTATATTAAATGGTAGATCATCTTCATTGTACTAACAAGTTGGTACAAGTTTCGTGTCACGCGTCACTCTATTGCGTCACTAGTAGCACGCCAAGCGGGTACTTACCTAGCGGGTACCTCGCGGGCGTGGGTCTCGCGCGGCGCGGACGGGAGGGAGGCGCTCCGCGCGGCGCCGGGTAGGCGGGCGCGCCGCCCATCACCACGCGCAGCTGCTGGTCGATCTCCTGCTTCTCAAGCCGGAGTTGCTCCACCTCCTGCAGACACAAGGACACGTCAACGCACGTTCAACGACAAGCCCACATTTACCACGCGGGCAATTAAAAGGGGCTGCCGGTGACTGGCTTGCCATACGTCCAGATAAAGCCGGACATAGGTAGGCTTTTGTGGATACCTGTCCGGCCAAAATATATGGTGCCCGGCCTGTCGGATTTTGTTAGGGTAAAAACGAGACCCTCTTACTAAGGCTTGGCTGTCCGTCTGTCACCAGGCTGTATCTCATGAACCGTAATAGTTAGACAGTTGAAATTTTGACAGATGTATTTCTGTTGCTGCTATAACAACAAGTACTATAACACAAGCCAAGTGCGAGTCGGACTCGCGCACGAATGTTTCTATAATAAAGCAAAATATCATGTATGAGAGATTTATCGATAATGTTACAGAATCCTTCGTGCGCTCGTTCTATTCGCAAATGGCCGGTTTTTATATTTACCTCGTGGCGACCGGACTAAGACGCGCGCCACGCGACTCACATTGAAAAATATCATACAGGCGACTCGACGGACTCGGATTCCTAAATAAATAGTACCGTGAGAGGTGAATGGTGAACGAAACACACACAGTGCATCTCATTGGGCAAAGGGATGTGACCGAGAATTTTTGATTGTCCGGCCAAACTGGACGATAAGTCAGTTTTTATATAAGAAAAATTAAATCTAATCGGAATATTACATCTGGCAACCCTACCGTCGACAAATGATGTAACGCAGTTTCGGTCTTCATAACCGTAAGGTCCGTAGGACGCCATTGGAGGCGGCGGGTATGCTCCGTCATCTGCTGACAGGACACGCACGCATGAGGATGCACACTTTTCCATGTCCTTAAGAAAATACCCATTTTTTTTGTAATGGCTCCTGTCTAATGGAAAGCGGAGATGGAATCAAGTAGTGACGACCATCAGTGCGGCCGTAAGCTGCGTTAATCGCCACCCCTATGATGACCTGAGAGATGCTTTTTCACGCCCGCTTGAAAGACCCAGGGTCATAGCTGCAAGGGAATACGTACGCCGGCAGAGCATTCCACAATTTACTTACACGACCGAGGTCAGGACAGGAGCCTTAATCCACGGGTGTGGTCAACCTATGGGCTTAGCACGAATAATTGCGTAAGTGTCGTTCACGTGGAACAGTACAAACTGTCATGTATCTAGGGCAACTGTGACACAGATAACTCACAGTTTGTACGCAGAAGCGTGACGCGCTGACGCTTACGATACGAATACTTTTTCGCAAATCTTTTGTGCTGCGGCCTCTGAGCCTCTGAGCTGAGCCAAACCTGGACTCGAATATGGCACGAGTGGGTACAGTGGACTCCGCAAAACGATGCAAGCATTGTTGTATTTATATTTGAAAGGCACTTTTAAACATGAAATTCCCGATGAGAGTACGAGACAGACGCGTGAAGGTAAGTAAGAAGTAAATATTGCCCATTCCTCGATAGACGCAATGTCGAAGTGTTCAAGTGACGATTGGCCCGGTGGAACAGGGCCCCAAGTCTCTTAGCTGTTGAACCGCGCAACTCAATTGATTGGAAAAGTTAAGTTTTTGGAAAATAGAAAAAAAGGGGGAAAAAAGTAGGATAGCTTTATGACAGCGATGCGATTGCCATACAACTGCGATGGACAACTACATTATAACAGACTACCGAATTTGACATTAAATGCAGTTCAATTGCAGACGCGTGGCAGTAGTGTTTAGCGTTTGCTCAATAAGCTAAGAGACTTGGGCCCATGTGGAAAAATGTCTTACAGATTTTACTAACGATTTTCAGTCAGTGTAAAAAACTGACATGCACTATCTGAACGCGCGAGAAACCAGCGCGACGAAATTTAATCCTTGCGGGACGCGGGGGGAAGTATATGCGGGTCACGGGCCCACTCAGATGCATTCGAATGCACTTCCGCTCAGCCAAGCACCCCAACCAGTCACCGACAGAAGTTCAAGGTCGACGCACGTCCCGCCGCATATCGACACTCGCTCGCGCCCGGCCGTTACCTCGCGGCACCGCCATTTTACGTGCGGACACTCGTTCCGCCTAGCGACTTGCGCCCGCGCGTCGAACACGTGTGGAATTCCCGCGTACTGCGTTCTTCAGCCCAGTGCCTACAACCATAGGAATTACCGAAGTGGATTACAGTAGACGGCCACCTACCCCGTGAACGAACTCTAAGGACTAGACTCGGCATTCCGTATCCAGACGTGTAAATACTTACCTATATACCTATACCTACTTCTTCTCACTCCCAACCGACAACGTATGGTGTATTATCAACTACTATCTTTACTGACCATTTTCGTCGTATATGTTCCTTTTACAAAACTAGTGGGTATGTGTTTGGGTACCTTGAGATGCGCGACGTGGTACTCGACGAGCACCTTGGCGTTGGCGATGTTCTCCTTGGTGCCCACGAACACGAAGGGCACCATGCCCTCCTCGCGCGGCGCCGACGGCTGCGGCTCGTTGTCTCCCTCCACCTTCACCTGCGACACGCACATCTGTCCTCAGCCGTGCCACTGCCACGGCACGTGAGCACTCTACACACCCCCACTATCTACGTGCCACCCACTTATACCAACATGACACGAAATATGTCGAACTATGTCATGTCGTATCTATTTTATTCATATTTTAAGGGATTTTTAGTCATCACGACCATGCCAGCCCCATTGTTGCATACATAAGGAAGTTTTCCAGTATTTTGTAGCACATGCCATAAAGCATTCCAGCAATGTGTGATGTAGACATTGCTAGGATACTATTCCTGTGTCTGTGGCAGGCAAGAAAGATTTGAACATGTAGTATTACAAAATCTATAGTGCGCTGAAGCAAACGCAGTTCAGGGCGGTCAAATTTAAACAGCTGTTTTACACCGTCTCATCGTCTCGCTGCATCATACTGCATATCTTGGTGTCTATCGCCCCAAAAGACCTTTATTCTGACTGTACAACTACATTTTCTACTTCCAAAAAAACGAGGAGGTACTCAATTGTACTGAATGTTTTTTTTATGTTTGTTTCCTCATAACTTTCGACTGGGTGAACAGATTCTCAAAATTCTTTTCTGTTTGAAAGCTCCCATTTAAATTTCATCAAATTAGGTCAGCTAGTTTTTGGTATACACTCCAATAACTGAATAGAATGGAAGTCAGTATTAAATTGTTCAAATTGTGCTTGTTATTACAAACACATGCTTTGGTTTCACTATAAAATGTCCTAAGTTCAGCGTGCCTCTTGGCATAGGCCTTCTCTCCCCCGAGTCGTCTTGCTCATAGACTTTTTACTAGGGCAGCTAGTAGAAAGTCTATGGAGTGGAACATTTACTTAGACGCGAAATTGTAATTTATATTGGTTATCTGTAAATTGTGAAATTTGAGAATCCATACATATAATAATGATACACATAATAATGATCAGGGTGGGTAATGATAAACATTCATAAGTGAGTGTGACTCCTTAATGTTTATACTAAATAATTGATTTTAAATTTTGTTACTCTTATCTTATCGCGGTTGTTCGAGAACTAGCGGCCGGTTTCAATAACCTATCTATCTTCGGTTTCCCCTACTAGAGACACAAATTAGACAGTATTTGTATGGATGTTATGTCACATTTCTATCCGTAGTAAGAGAAATGGTGGACAGATAGGTTATTGAAACCGGCAGTAAATTTATTTCGTTCACTAGGTAGCGTGTAACGAGTAGCGAGTAGCGAGTAGCGAGTCGCGAGTAGCGAGTAGTGAGTAGCGAGTAGTGAATAGTGTAGCCTAGTTTTAACTATTTTAGTAATTTAGTATAGTAAGGAGTCATTCAGCAGCTCTAAACTACTAATAATTATTTTTTATAATAGTAACTGGGCTTAATCGCGTTAATACTCGTATTATAAATATGTGTTCACGTCGCGAAAATTTATAAATTACTATTACTCATCTGATTGTTCTATTTAATCTACTAATCCTTCACATTATGGTTAAGTACAGTTATAAACAAGTGAAGGGTGTTTTGCAAAATTAACCGTGGCGTGAAACGTGGTCTCTTACTATGGGCCTCATAGATAAGCTCAAAGTCGCACAACGAGCTATGGAGAGGGCTATGCTCGGGGTTTCTCTACTTGATCGAATCAGAAATGAGGAGATCCGTAGAAGAACGAAAGTCACCGACATAGCTCAGAAGATTAGCCAGTTGAAGTGGCAGTGGGCCAGGGCACATAGCACGCAGAACAGTTGGCCGATGGGGCCGAAAGGTTCTGGAGTGGAGACCACGAACCGGCAGCGTAGGTCGTCCACCGACACGGTGGACAGACGACCTGATGAAGGTCGCAGGACGACGTTGGATGCAGGCCGCTTCCAACCGGTCCTTTTGGAAAATCATGGGGGAGGCATATGTTCAGCAGTGGACGTCCTACGGCTGAGATGATGATGATGAATGCAAAAGGTGAATAAACTGATTAAGCTAATCGTAACGGCTATTTTAGAAGAAGTGGATGACGATATTTGTGTAATTCATAAAAATAAGTTATGGGTACGCATACTACGCATAATGGATCGATAGAAGAGATAAATTAGGAACTACTAATTGTCTTCTGAAGGAATAGCATTGGAAGATCCTAAAGAATACTTCGATAGTCCAGCAAAACGACATTTTTGCGGCAAATAATAAACTCGACTAATCGACACGTTCGGTTTTGTTTAGCCGGTGAATCAGCAAGCACGGTGCCGTTGTGGGAGGTGCTACTCGCCCAATGAAAATAGAATAAAATGGATGGATTTGACTGAATCTTTCAATGAACTACTTGACTAAATTGTTGTGGTTAGCACACTTTTAGCCACTAAATTACTCGCTACTCTACTAAAATACTAGCCCAGTCTGAACTAGCCTTGAGCGATTATTTTATATTTTATTATTGAATAGTACACAGTAGCAAGTCGTAGTGAGTAGCGAGTAGTGAGTAGCGAGTAGTGAGTGGCGAGTAGTGAGTGGCGAGTAGTGAGTAGTGAGTAGCTAATAGTAAGTATTGAGTGGCGAGTAAAGGCCGGTCAGTCGAGAGACGGGACTCACGCGCACGACGCCGCTCTTGTCGACTATCCACTGGATGACCTTCCCGTTTTTCCCGATGACCTTCCCGACCAGGTCCCGCGGGACCTTAATGCTCTCCTCCGCGTATTCTAGCAGCGACCGCGCCGCGCGCACTGCTTCTGAAGACTGCAAAACAAAATATTATTGATAATTTTAAATGCATTTTTATAATGGTCAGTTGGTGTACATTCTGAATTTAACTGTTGCTGATTGTTTCAATTTGTTTGTCGAAGTTTGTGCAAATTGTAGAGTGACGGTGTGTTTACAATGGCTAACATTTGGACACATTAATTACTCAGATCTCTGGTTCACTATCATCACTAGAAGGAGTATCAATTCGTTGAGAAATCAATGTGGTAAAGTGTGGTGATAACCTCGCTGATTTGAAGGTGCAGGTGATCTCCTCCAGTTCGATGTTGGAGACGCCTGCTGGATGTTCACGCCGTGCGTACCGATGTAGTGGTGTGGTGAGTGGAGTGGAGTACCTACCTCGCCGCAGATCTTGAAGGTGCAGGTGAGCTCCTCCAGGTCAGTGTTGGAAACGCCTGCTGGATGTTAGCGCCGTGCATACCGATGTAGTGCTGTGGTGAGTGGAGTGGAGTACTACCTCGCCGCAGATCTTGAAGGTGCAGGTGAGCTCCTCCAGGTCAGTGTTGGAAACGCCTGCTGGATGTTAGCGCCGTGCGTACCGATGTAGTGCTGTGGTGAGTGGAGTACCAACCTCGCCGCAGATCTTGAAGGTGCAGGTGAGCTCCTCCAGGTCAGTGTTGGAAACGCCTGCTGGATGTTAGCGCCGTGCGTACCGATGTAGTGGTGTGGTGAGTGGAGTGGAGTACTACCTCGCCGCAGATCTTGAAGGTGCAGGTGAGCTCCTCCAGGTCAGTGTTGGAAACGCCTGCTGGATGTTAGCGCCGTGCGTACCGATGTAGTGGTGTGGTGAGTGGAGTGGAGTACTACCTCGCCGCAGATCTTGAAGGTGCAGGTGAGCTCCTCCAGGTCAGTGTTGGAAACGCCTGCTGGATGTTAGCGCCGTGCGTACCGATGTAGTGCTGTGGTGAGTGGAGTGGAGTACCAACCTCGCCGCAGATCTTGAAGGTGCAGGTGAGCTCTTCCAGCTAGATGTTGGAAACGCCTGCTGGATGTTATCGCCGTGCATACCGATGTAGTGCTGTGGTGAGTGGAGTACTACCTCGCCGCAGATCTTGAAGGTGCAGGTGAGCTCCTCCAGGTCAGTGTTGGAAACGCCTGCTGGATGTTAGAGCCGTGCGTACCGATGTAGTGGTGTGGTGAGTGGAGTGGAGTACTACCTCGCCGCAGATCTTGAAGGTGCAGGTGAGCTCCTCCAGGTCAGTGTTGGAAACGCCTGCTGGATGTTAGCGCCGTGCGTACCGATGTAGTGCTGTGGTGAGTGGAGTGGAGTACCAACCTCGCCGCAGATCTTGAAGGTGCAGGTGAGCTCTTCCAGCTAGATGTTGGAAACGCCTGCTGGATGTTATCGCCGTGCATACCGATGTAGTGCTGTGGTGAGTGGAGTGGAGTACCAACCTCGCCGCAGATCTTGAAGGTGCAGGTGAGCTCCTCCAGGTCGATGTTGGAGACGCCGTGCACGCGGCGCGCCTGTTGGATGTTGGCGCCGTGCGTGCCGATGGCGAGCCCCATTAGGTCCTCGCGCACGCTGAACTCTTCGCTGTACCTGTAGACACCACACGCACAGGTTAACACACTACAACAACGGAACACTTTGTCGTGCTCCTGGTTCATATTATACAGTTGGACACAACCACACAAGTAATAATGTAGTTTAGCGGTACTGGAGCTGAGTGATGCTCCAGTGATGCACGAAACTCGCCCGATACGATATCTTTAAGGAATGATAGAAAAATTGTAATGCCTTCACAATCATTTCATGAAGACATCGCAATGCAGCGCGTTACATGCTTGACTAGTCATAGCGAATAAGGCCCCTGCAGGCCTAGACAAAACATGTTTCTGTTATCGTTAACGTATGTATGGAGTTGACATTACCTGTGGAAAAGTCACGTGACGTGTCTAGGCCTGCTGTTCAGATAATATATGAATGGATAAGAATGTTAATCGATATATACCACAGATTTTAGTGCGCACACAAGCCTGTTGTACTATTTCTAACCTGTACAACTAACATATAAATAGGTATCATAGTTTTTTCCGTTATTTTCTAACTTTTTATAGCATTATTGTAGTTAAGTGTCTAAAAACATGTTAAGATAATCAAGCAATATTGCCGAGAAAAAGCTGAGTGCATTGATTTTAGTTTTTTTGATCTGATTAACTATACATAATTTAAAGCACTTACCCTCCTTGGTTATGTATTTTCGTGGATTCTAACTGTCTAGCCGCCTCTTCAGTCTTTTTCAGCAACTGGAGCTTCTGCGTAAGGTTTCTGAAAATAGGACAATCCCAAACTCCAGTTAATAAATACAACATTAATATATTATTTGAAGCAAAAACCTGCCTTGATTCCATTCACAGCACACAAAAAAAAATCACTACGCAAATTTTATAAAAACGCAATTATGAACAAAATGAGACAAATAATCAGATAATGTATGTAGAAAGTTACATAATTATTACATGTTCAGTGGCCCTAGCACCAATAACTGCGTAAGTATAGCGTAATGTGTCGTTCACGTGAAATAGTACAAACTGTCATTAATCTAGGGCACATGTGACACAGATGACGTCATAGTTTATACGCGGAAGCGTGACGCGTTAATGTTTGCGACACGAATACTATTTCGCAATTTGTTCGTGCTACGGCCTCTGATGAGCTGTTATACGAATGTCGGAAGCGTTATACTACCCTCGCAGCATGAGCCTCGACACTGGTGGCCCTGTCACTTCCGCATACTGTCAGCACGCGCGTCGTACGGCCAGTGAGTCTGCCGGCCGTACGAACAAGATCTCACAAGCGTCTTACAAGTGAGCTCTTGGGTATGTGCTTCATACATTTTCAATACTTATATCTAATACTTTCAAACAAGCAATTCATGTATATATATATAATCTAAATCTAGGTAACGGCTGCAGGGTGTTTCAAAGGCTATAAATCGATCTAGCGTAAAATTTTTAGCAAACGTAGTTTTATCCGTGTTTTCAGGCAATGAAAAACTGCTACAACACTAAAACTACTTGACAATAGATGGCGTTGTTAAGCAACGATAAGCCAATAAGTGTTTGGTTTGAGGTTAGACAATAATTTTACTTACAAGCAAAGCTCGCATGCCGGTACTTTTTATTAACATTGTAGTTCGATGCGAATCGATCTTGTACCAGTCTAATTTATAAATGAATATTTTGATTGTTCTTATATTAGCGGGAACATACAACACAAATATTACAGCAAGAAATCTTGAATATCCTTCGTTATTCATCATTTGTAATGGAAAACATACGAACATTTGTAGTGGTAGGACTTTAGCAGTGACTGCCTCAGGAAGTACCACACCTTTGCCAGATATATAAGCTTGAAGCAGTAGTGTGCAAACATTAATGTGTTCTGGTTTGAAAGGCAATGTTTCCACCGAAATCACAGGGCAAGAGATTTAATGTCTTATATTTCAGTGTGACGAGCGCAGAGCACTGCCATGCAGGGTATTCACAAATATTAATAAAAAAAATTAATTATACATTACAGTTATATAAAGAAGATGTTTTCAAATCAGCTGTTTTCTTGTTGTTTTGTGATGCCTTCCACAAATATGGATCGATTTTAATTATTCGTTTGTTTTTTGTATGATACAAATAAAGGTAATAAAGATGGCACTATTCAAATTTCATTATGGTAGCACACATTTTGATTTGTCGTCAATATTATAATAAAAATTACATGATGCATGATAATCATTATGATGCTTCATTTACTTAAAAACTTACTAAAAATACTATATACATAAACAAAAAACAAAGCTGTATAATTTAACAATTTTTGACACTATAAGGTTGCAATAAGTATTGTTTAATGTAATAAATAAGTATCAATTTCATCCTTTAAACCTTGTTTTTCTACTTTGATGGCTCTCCGCCAATTTATGTTTAATTTAAACAAATTTATTACATGCACATGCAGAACAATACAGCCAAGAGAGATTTGTACAGAGGGCGAACGGCATAGATAACACAACACTTATGGACATAGATGACACCATAGATAATTTTAATGTTTTGTTTTTTTGATGCTGTAAAGGTTAATATTACAAATCAATTGGTAATTATATATGTACTAAAACTTGTTTAAAAATGTTCATAGTTTAATATTGGCGGTTATCATATATATATATATATAAGTTATTTATCCCACAGTCCGCTGCGTAGGTTACCTAAAGTGCATCTCCTGCAACATCTGCGCGCGCTTGTGGCTGGTCTCGCACCGCGAGATGACGGCGAGCACGGCCTGCTCGGGCACGTACCACACGAGCGCCGCGCCGATCGCCTTCTGGAACTCCTTGTGCGCGTTCTCCACCTTCGCGCTGTGCATCTCGTGCAGGCTGCAACACAACACACTCACATATACATGGAGGAAATATGGGTGGTATGGCAGAGGTTGGACAGAAACTGGTCTAAGCGACCAACGAACGGGGCGGGCGACCCCGGCGGACATAGCACATGGACATAGTGTCTCAACAATTATGAATAAATGAATATTTATTTGTAAAAACATGGGCACTGGTAGTGAAAGGAAACAATTTGGAAGGCTACCTGGTTCAGCTCGCCCCGCGTGCTTGGTGTTATACGACGCGCCGTATTGCTTCTTTTCCTTTCCACATGGACGTTGATTTTCTCGGGAGTTATCCGAGGATGATTTGTAATGCGCGAAGACCGCGGCTGATGTTGCCTTTCCGTCCGTTTAGCAATATTTTTGAGGAGAACTATGCAGATCTCGACTTGTTCGCGTGCCGGTCAGACGTCAACTCTTTTCCCCAAAAAACTACCTCCCCAGGTAAGGTGATATATGGAAAATGTGGGTAGTTTGGAGAAAGGTGTTGACAGGTTGCGTTCAGATAAAATAGATAATATGAAATGTTGCGTTCAAAGATTATGGCTCACCAACATTGCGAATATTAGCAAACAGGCGCCATAAATAGATCTTAACAATAAATAGTATTTTAAGTATCTGCATGTTTTTCCTTACGGTGTACAAATATTTATAAAACATCTAATGCCGCGTACAGACCAAGCGAACGAAAGCGAGCGATGGGTAACGAGCGAGCGCAACCGAATCAGTGTAGACGTCATGCCGTAAGCAAGCGAAGCCAAACGAGGGCCTTCGCTAGCGTTCGGCCGTGCTCCGGCGGCTGTGTCGGTACATCAAAGAGAAGTGGAACGAACGTACGGCCGCGGTGTGGACGGACGGCCGAGTGCGCATTCAATCACTGAAAGAACGTATTGAAGTTCGTCGACAATCGGCGAACCACAGCGAATCCAATGTTATGTATAAATGGAGGTAGATACGTCTTACTGCGCTCGGCTTGCGACATCAACACAAGCTAATTGTCTTGAGGCAATTTGTTCCAGTCTGTCTGGCAACAACGCAGCGCGTATTCAACATTTAGGAAAAATGCCTTTTTGTGTGTTCAGAAATTGCAGAACTACTGGGACGAGTGTAAAAACAAGAATGATGTATCTTTTTTAAGTATTGTTTTTCTATTTTCTCTATCAAAAATGGAAAATCAAAAAGTTGTATTTTAATCCAAATTAATACCTGCGACGTGCCGCTTCACCACTTACGCGAACAAGACAAGTAGCGAGCGACAGAGAGAACGAGGCTGTCATTGGCGTTCGATGGTTGGCCACAGGCGAACGTTGTTAATAATATGTTGATCCCTTTCTGACAACTAGAATTAATATATCTTCGTGTTCTTTTAATCTTGTCAGTGTAGTTAATGTCGTTGTGCGAGTTGTGTACTATAGGTATATGTAGCATAAAATTTGCCATGTTCTTCATATTCAAGGAGTAAATCGCCTCTACAGTTATTCTCATTGCTTGACTCACGTTGTATTTTAGTGATCATGGACGAAAACGGTGGCGCTGGTGGATGAAGTCGTTATTTAAAAAAAATATTGTATGATGGAACCCAACTATTGAACGACTTACAAACAGAACTAGGTTACAATAAATAAATTGATTAATATTACAAGGATTTTATGTGGTTGTTAAATGAAATTGTGTGTGTTGAGTGGAAGCGCTCGCAGCGGAGTTTGACTTAGCGATTTTTACCGATGTAAACGGTGAAGCGATAAACAAGTTAAGCAACAATTGCTGTGGTCAAGACTTGGATGGGTGACCGCTAGTGACATTGTTTATCCGGTCTCGGTTGTTTGTCTTTGAACAACGGTCGTTAGGCTATGTACCGAAGGCCTTCGAGTGGCCGGAAAACTTCCGACATGGGTTGGCCACTAGCCTATCCACCAAGCCGCACTGAGCCCGCGTGGTGGATTATGGCTCAACCTTCTCCGAGAGAAAGCTCGAGTCCTAGCAGCGGAAACATAATGGGCTGATTATGATGAAATGAAATTAAAGCAATCGTCGATTTTGTTTACTTTTTTTATCTTGTATTCAGCATGTTTAGGATTTCAAAGCCTCGGTTTCTGCTTGTAGAGCTCTATGAGCATTAGCAATCTATCTTAGTCCATTCCATAATCGTAAATAGATACAATTTATTTGCTGGAACGACACGTCAGTTGCGTGCCACCGCCGCAACTGAATGTGCATTCGTTCGTCCGGCCACACCGCGGCCGTACGTTCGTTCCACGTAGCACGGCCAAACTTCGCTCGCCTTCGAGCGAAGTTTGGCTTCGCTTGCTTACGGCATGACGTCCACACTGATTCGTTTGCGCTCGCCTGTTACCCTTCGCTCGCCCTCGTTCACTTGGTCTGTACGCGGCATAAGAAGTAGTAGCACTGAGAGACAGATCTGGACTGGATGGTTTATTTCATCAAAGCCAGTTTCTCGCAATGCGCGCTGTGTGAACTGACGCAATTATCTTGCAAAAAAATATTTTCTTTGTTGGTTCTACCCCTCCTTTTTTTCTAAAATTACTTCGCAACCTTTTTTCACAAATGCAGCATAGTATTCAGCATTAATCTTAGTTTTTGGATTCAATTTGGAGTCAATTAATAATACTCCTTCCAAATACCAAAAAAATGGTGGCCATTCGTTTCGAAGTCGAATTTCTTCGGCGGCTTTCCCCTATTACTATTCGTTGCATTGATCTCTTGTTTCGATTCTGGATCATATTGTTAAATCCAAGTTTCATCCACAGTGACGATCCGTGAACAAATTTAATCCAAGTTGTCCTTGCACAATTTTAAATACTACAATAAAGTCTCAACTTGACGCTGTTTGTCGAGCGGTGTGAGCATTTTCGGCACCCAACGCGCGCTAATTTAAGAGTTGTAAAATAACGCTACCCGATCCGAATAAACGTAGCTGGCACAGATATTGTACAATAGATAACGCAAATGCGTGTATTTCCCGTGTCCGAACCCGAACCCCGACCGAGCGTCAAAGTTGGCCTCCGCTACTTACAGTCCGCGCAGTGACTGTTGTTGCAGCCGGACACACGCCAAACTCGTTGCGTGATAATTAATTGCAATAGCCCAAAAATTTCGAGCCCCCAACGGCAAAGACATATTGACATATGCGTAAATTCATTTTATTAAATCGTCTGCACGCTTGGTTTCTATACGTGATACTTGCGTTATCTATTGTATATAATATATATCTGTGGTAGCTGGACTCCGTGGTCCGACTTTATCCTGCCCACTGGTACTCAATAAAACATAGAGCCTATAGCTCGCAAGAGTACGCAAGCCGACCTCCCGTGTGGAGTGGAATGAGAAGGGACGTTCGATGCGCGTCTAGAACGAGATCCGCTTTTTAAACCTTGCTTACATCAAATGCATTAGATTGCTTGAATGAAAAGTACATTCGAAAAAGTAAAAAATCAGTTTACTACCGAAAAACGTTACGCGAAAACAAACAAAAAGCAACAAACTACTTTAACAATGTCATCGTATTTCCAACATATGAGACATGATACAGTTCAATAAACCGCGACCAGTCTGGACAGAAATACGAAAGGTCAAGTTCAAATAAGACGAGTCAATGACCTTAGATATCTCCAACCTTAATAACGATAACAAAACACCACGCCATCAACAAGAGCCTATAAACGTGGATACTTCTTGGGAAGGAACCTTTTTCTGAGACACATTCACAAAACAAGTAAATTGTATAAGAAAGAACCTGCCATATTTAGGCTGTATTGCAGTATGTGAGAAACAAAAGGTGAGAAATAAATTTTAGCAAAATTGTAACACTGCCTTTCGAACATTATATTCATCGTGTATGTACAAATTAGATATAGAATAAAAAAGGTTGTTGCATTTGTTCTCAAGGAGCAAATTCAACAATTCCCGCGACTTCTGTTGGCAATGGCCTCGCCTCGTCTGCTCTCGTTCGCGAGTCGGTACTGCACGCCCGACTCAAAAGAACTCGATGACTTTCAAAATGTGTATCAGCATGCTTGCGCACGCTCGATTTTTGATACAGACTGATTAAAGCAGCAGATATCGAATATTTTAGGGACAATCATACTAAAATATTATAAGCCACAGTTGCGATACAAAATGACAATCAAATTCCAATGACACCTGCAGGTTTGTGTACAAGTCTCATACAGATAGAACAAATAGACACTGTAGTGACAATAGATATATATATATATCTATATCTCATGTTATAGGCCCGACAGTTTACAACCTTCCAGACCACGTTATTGCGGCTGCAAATCTTAACTGTTTCAAAGCTCGCCTCAAACATTGGCTTATCAAGCAGACATTCTACAGATTTGACGAATTCTTAAAATTATAATTATATTCATTTTGGACCATATAAACTGGATCCGGCGATGTTATTTCATAAACAGTAGCAGTTAGTTCTCTCAATTAACAGACAGGACAGGAGGAACCAAAGACACTTAATTATTAAATTGGGTATGCCATAAAACTTGCTGCTTATGGGTTATTATCTCAATCTATATTCTACTAGCGACTGCCAGCGACTTCGTTCACGTAGTAG
Organism: Selenia dentaria; assembly: GCA_917880725.1. Classification (NCBI taxonomy): domain Eukaryota; kingdom Metazoa; phylum Arthropoda; class Insecta; order Lepidoptera; family Geometridae; genus Selenia; species Selenia dentaria. Next base: position 36,385,284 of record OU862883.1, read on the forward strand.
GCATGGCCTTCGGCTCGCCATAACCTCCCACCTTTTATTATTTTTTTAATGTAAGAACCGTCTACGAAGTATTATAGAAAACATTTAAAAAAAGATGAATGAAATCGGCAAAGCCATTATCAAGTTATAGCGTGATCAGGATAAATAGGGGTTAATTTATATATATAGATTAGCAGGTTGTCTTCACAAATCTTAGTTTAGGCTTACAATGAGAGAGTAATGGGTCTAACTAAATGGTATTGTTAATACATCTGATAACAGAACACTAATCATAATGTTGAACTAACCAAACTTAACAATGACAAATAGTTAACTCATAAGATTTGAGGCAATAGAACTCACTAGTCCTTGAGATCATCGGGTACTGGTATTTCAAACTTGTGGAAGGTGTTCTTGTCGATGGGTGTCTTTGGAGTCTTCACTCTCAGCCGATCCTTTGGCACTATTTCCGTGTAGCAGTTGTCCCATTCTAGGTATTCTATCACGAGGAAATCGCCCCTCATCATCTGGAACGTTGGGATATATTATTTGCATATATTATAAAAAAAAGCTTTAGAAGTCACGTATGTAGTAACTTCCCTCTCGATGAGAGAGACACTTTCAATAACATTCTATTGTAGATGGCAGTGCCATCAGCGGATCCCAGTAGTGGGTAGTGTGGAGTACTTGGATTTGTACATGATGTACTTTATATTGAAGTGCAAAAAACAAACACTTATTTCTAAAACTAAAGCAAGATGCTAAAAATTCTTTAAACCCTAAATAATTCTTGAAAGCTTACTATTTTATTTTTATGGATAAGATGCTAATAACGGCATCTGTCGTAATATAGTAGTGTATTACTAATTAGCATTATGTACCTATTATTCATGCATAACTTACTAGCACCATAATGAAATGAAAATGATATGAACATATTAAACTCAAGACCAAGGTTTTATTTACAATTTTAATGATATATGTAGGTATAAACACAAATGACAATCATCTCTATCTCCAACTAGCTGACCTGCCAGCGGCTTCCCTTGCATAGAGTGTGAAGTTTTATGTACAGCCTATAGCCTTCCTCCATAAATAGGCTATCCAATACTTAAATAATTGTTCATCTTGAACCTAAATAAATCTGAGTAGTTCCTGAGATTAGCGCATTCAAACAAAAAACAAATTCTTCAGCTTCATGGTATTAGTATAGATGCAGATAATATGGCAAAACATCTACAAAAGCTCTTCAAGCCCCAAACTAGGCAGAGCCTGTTTGTGCAGAGATGTATTACATAATTTTACTGCTAAAATCATATATAATTTCTATTACTGCTAAATAATTATATGCAATAAAGTAATATTTAATAACAAAAATTGTGCATGAGCATTGAGCAATCTTATAATTAAAACCAATTATTTCAGTCAACCCAGTCAGTCAATCTTGGCTGAAAAAAATTAACTAACTAGAGAAGAAACAAAAAAAGGAATAATACTTATAATATTTTTATTTTTATATAGTTTTTTTAAGTTATTTGGGACTCATTGGTCTCTTAGTATCTCAATCTTCAGCACTGCCTCTATGGCTAATGAGGTCAATCTTCGTTCTCATTTTCAGTTTGTCATCAGTTACAAAGTCAGTGCACCCATAGGATTATTAAAAAATTAGACATTTAAAATTGGAATTTAACTTAATTCATGTATGTGTTTGTTGTGGTAAGACTTTTACAGAGTCTGTCAGGGAAAGTACTACACATTTGCCAGGAATCGTAGCAAGCTGTTTTGGGCAAACGCGGCACTTAACATCGGGCGAGCGACTTTCTTGTTTCGTAACCGATTGACACAAAAGAAAATATGAACATAAATAAATACCAAAGCTGTAGCTGCTGGAAGACTGTTTTTTTAGAATGGGTTAACGTTTTTTATTCTGTAGTAATTTAAGGAGCTTTTAGCCGCATTGGTTGCAGCCATACCAGCTCCATTGGTACATTCATTTCTTATTTTGTATAATTTACAATCTTATAGCCTATAAAGTGTTCTAGCAATGTCAGATGTAGACTCTGCTAATGGGTTAACATAATTCAAACCTTACTTTTAGTAACATGTCCACACTTTATACTTTAGATTTTTGTCTATTTCTCTGTGTATGTTTTAATTCTGTAACTGGTGTACAATAAAGTATATTGTACTGTACTTTAGTATTATGTATTACTGTAATAATGTGAGTAATTATGTGCTTGTATAACAAAATACCAGCAGCAAGCCAATGATGGACTCAAATTCATGATTTTGTAATTTGTTTGTTTATTGCTGAAAAATCACAGTATTTTACAAACAGTACAGTAAATATATTGTGTAATGTTATGTTCCTATTCTTCCAGGTTACAAGAATTGAGTGTGTTTGCTCTTCGCCAAGTCTTAGATGAGCTGACAATGAAGAAATCAAGTAACTTACAGCTTTCTAGCATTATCATAGTGTAAAATGTGTACTCTCTCTACATCTCAGTGCTTTTAAAAAATAAATGTGTTCCAATGCTAGATTGAGTGTATATTTTGTTTGGATATTATAAGCATAGCACCAGGCAAAACTCTATTCACCTACAATACTCTTCATTTGATAGACTATAGTTCCATAAGACACTTGTGGTTTGCACAAAAACCACAAAGCAATAATAATATCAACATTTTTATACTGGGTGGATTTGGATGTGTTAACTTTTGAGAATATCTTGCACTAAAAAATGTTTTATTATAAAAAAATAATTAGCTGATACTGAAAAATGTCAACAGAAAAAAAGATAATAGAGATATCATGCAAAAAGCTATTTATTTGAGAGTAGGTATGTATTTCTTGTACAAGAGATAAAGTCATTTGAAATGTCATGATTTTGTCATAAACAAACCAACTGATATTAGTCCAAAACAATGAATCAGCCTACAATATGCATAATCTCCGTTTTTAGGTGTCTCCATAAATATATTCTAATAAATATTACTTTTTTTGCTTTTCTACTTTTTCTGTTAAAACAAAGGACATTCCAGAATATGCACTAGCTATTATAAAATCACTAACATATACCTGCCTACACAAAGAAAGTAGGAACCTACTCAGATACAGTACATATGGCAACCAATAATACAATAAGCCTTACATGTGATATCAATAAAACAATGTAACCCAATACCTTGATATTTGCAGTCCACCACCCACATGCTTCCTTCTCATTTGATCTGGCAAAAACCTCAACTTCTTGGTTTTCCACAAACTCCGTGTGTTTGCCGGTGTCTTTGGGTGGGAGGAACACTTGCGAAAACGGGAACTTTGATTCGGGCTGCCAGCTACAATACATAGGTACACAAATGCAATGTAAATAAATATCTCAATCAGAACTTCATGACCAAATTACTAATTCAGAGTAAAACTTACTCATTTTCAAAGGTTACCAGAACCTCTGTGTCGAGCACGTCGGTGACAATGGCCTAAAAATAAAGAGATATTAGAACATTTCCAATACTCGGCAACTTAGCGATGCGCTAGAAATAGGTAAGTTATTTAGGTCATACACATCCAAATGTGTTAAAATATGAAAGCGGCAGGCGACGTTTTTATTTCTTTACTCGGCCACCGCTGCTAAAATTACAGAAACCGCGTAATAATTACAACACATGGAAAAATCACGCCCTGTCAAACGGACATGGCGTCCATTCCAGCCGTGATCTTCCCGGAAAAATATTTTTGCAAGTATAAGCCGTAACTCGACACTGAACGCTGGAAATCATGAATCACCGTACACACTAATTATGTTAACTTTTGTGGACAATATTTCAATGTACTTCACAATTTACAAACCTTATAATAAGCACCATTTTCACCGTACACCTCGACCGACAAATCCTCCATTTTGGTTTGAAAGCGTAGGTATTTGGACTTTTGGAGTTTGCAAAGCGAGAAACGAATACTGCCGGTGGATTGGCCAATCGTTCGCGTGGATCAAAGCATAGACTAGATAACTTTTTTTCTATTAACATAGAAATGAGTCATGGACGAATTTGAATTTAGAAATGTAATGAACGAGAGAACCATAGAATAGTATACTTCACAGCAGATTATTTAGAGTCTGGCCAACGAAAGCTGTCCAAGAAAAAAGGCGGGAATTTTAAAAAATCAAGAGCTGTTAACCCTGGCTATACACTGCATTAACGGAGTTGATACTATTTATTTTTCAGCAAGTACATTTTTTCGAGTTGTAAAAATTTTGTTTTGTTAGCAACTGTTGTTGAAATTTTCGAAAGTATTATGAAGAATATCAAATAAAATATTACATTTAATTCTGTCTTTTTATTATTTTCAAATAATCCATTATTTATGTACAGTCGAGGACCCCGAGGAGCCGTACAAATATAGGAGCTATGAGTCATAGTTGAAATCGGCATCCAAAAACTCTACACCTGATATTGAATCAGCTTCATTGCTTTCTTCGCTGCTACTACTACTGTCCCCAACATGTATTATGAATGGTTCAAGTTCGTTTTCAGTAATACGGTCCCTTAATTTGTACTGATTTTCCACATTTAGTACATGATCAGTGTACTTCTTCCAGTCATCAGCAGTTATGGGTAGAAAACATTCTTTTATTAAATTTTGCATTTCAGACCCTGGTATTCTTATATTTTTGCTTGCTACTTTTCTCTTCGCTTGACTCCATACAAGCTCAATAGCATTGAGGTCGCAATGATACGGTGGCAGCAACAAAATTTCGTGATTGTGGATATGACTATGTTTTTTTAGTAGCACTTCTGCTTCGTAAACAACGGCAGGTTTATTATCTTTCACCAAACACATTAATTCAGCTTTGGTGTGATATTATTCAAAATGAATATTATTTTCTTGAAGCCATATTCGGAGATTAGCTTTAGAATCAGACATAGTAGGGGGTTTGTTTACTTGTGTCATATGGTAACTTGCATTGTCCATCACGATTACACTAGGTTTAGTGAGATTAGGTATCAACATTTCCTCAAACCATTTCATAAAGTTGGTAGCATTCATATCATCATGGTAGTCAGCTGATTTGGATTTTGTGCTGAATACCAAAAATGCACCTGGCACAAACCCTTCCTCCGATCCGGCATGCACAATAATATGTCTTATTCCTGATGATATATTAGTAGTGACACCGCTAATTGAAGGTCTTTGCCATGATTTTTTAACTTTATAGTTCTGATGAACATATGTCTCATCAAGGTAAATAATCTGTTAGAAGCTAGGAGGTTCTAGCCTCTTTTTATGTATTGTCCTCAAGAATCTATGTCTCCATGCCACAATTTCATATTTTTCTGTAAGTAAAGCCCGTTCATTTTTATTGTTTTGAAACTCAAACCCGTTCTTGTGTAAAAAAATTCTAAGGGTTTCACGGCATCCCTTAAATTCAATTGCTTCCCTCAGCTCATTGTGCAGGCTTCTCAGTGTTGGGACTTGTTTACTAACTCCATAAAATTCGTTTATTTTGTTTCTTATAGCTGAAATATCAAAATTATCCAAATTGGAAACTGTTGCTGAATGTGGACGATTTTTCCCCGGAGTATTCCACTGTCCTTGATTTTTAGACCCTTCAATTTTAATTCTTCTTAGAGTCTTCACACTGACATCTGAAGATAACAAATACAATAAATTATGTATGTAACAGTATATTATTAATTATCAGTCATTAAAGTCAAAAACCATAATAATATACAAAGACATTATTACAAAACCATAATATTATATTATTTAATTTAGCCATCCATACATTGTCATAAATTTATATAACTCTTCGAAGTAACTGTTAAAATCTATAATGTCTAAAGTAATACCTGTCATTGAAGATATCTTTTCTAAATAATGTGTTTCAGAAGTCGCCATTTCATTTTTTTCGAGAGTTTTCAATTTCTTTACTGCTTCCACAATTTTAAGTTTTGTCTCCTCGTTGTTAATACTTCCTGAAAAGTAGATTCACCATGAAAAATATTGCGATTTGTCTTAAATAGTCTAAAAGTATCAAAATGTTTCATTAGAAATTCAATAAACTAACCTGAAAGTGAAAGGATTGAATCCAGTCGTAGTATTTTCTCTGCAGATTTCTGATTTAAATCACTTTTTATGTCTTTATATTTGTCAATCATAGTAAATAGAAGCTTCCTCGTCGAACTTTTAATTGTTCTCGGCATTATTTTAAACAAAATCAATGAAAATATGATGCACATAAACCAACGTAAATTACCAATAAGTTTAATTGAAATAGACAGCATTGACATTTTCAAATTTAGACTTAAGAAATAACTGATTGAGAAGACATATTACAGTATAGATGAATATTTAAATAATAAGGACATATAAACTAACAACAATAATGTTAACATGTAATTGTGTGTATGAATTGTGAATGTTAGTTATCTCGTTATATTTGTGTATGTAATATATTATTGTAACAAATTTTTGCATGCCAAAGCGGCTAAAACATGGCGATCTAATATGCTATTATATTAATAACCCTACATTTAATGTCACTACCTATGTTTTGCAAAATAAATTATTTGAATTTGAATTTGAATTTGAAACGTAAACAGAAGATGACTCAAGTACGAAACGTCAAAGTGTCAATTTTGACAGTCTTAAATTATTGCCATATCAAAACTTCTGAAAATAATACGTGGACTGCTTTCGTTGGCCAGATTCTAAGACCTACTTTTTGTGCTCGGTGATGCTGGGGCCCTTAGGTAATTTAGAACTGGATCAGCCAAGCGTACACGGTCCCCTTTGCCGACGTACATAAACGATTGGTTTATAAAAATTATACGTCTGTTTATAAAAATACTAGTTGTTTGTCATTTTACCTGCAAAGCTTTATAGATACGGAGCTCACTATAAATCATTGGTTGTGCTGTGATTTCATGTAAAGGGCAACCAGGTACATAAAAATTTGAGTAATGACGGAGTTTCTTATCACACATAGTAATTGACAACACTGTAGGGCTAAGTTACCGCTCACATCGTCTACTACTAATAATCACCTCAACTTAATACCCATCACAATCACCTAATATACGAATAAACTATTATTTTCACTCTTAAATATATTTAATTAAAGTAAGATAACGACAGAAAGTATTATAGGTAATTTTATGGTACTCGGGAATTAGTGATGTGACAAAAAGTAACGAATGAGTAAACACTTGATTTTAGTATACTTAGGTCAGTATCGGCGACAACAGCTATTTTGTGAAAACAATTATACTGAGGCCGATGATTCTAGGATAGTATCACTAAACACTAGACCAAAATAAGGCTATTCTTATCTAAATATTTTATTCGGACTAAACTACATTGAATCGAGCAGATTTAAAATAAACTAGTAATCCACAGATAAAATGTCTAATTTTGTAAGTCATATTTTCAATGTTCTGACTATCCAAGGCAACAAATATTTTATTACAACAAACGAGCATCTATATGTGATGGCACTGAACACATCAATAATTAACATAATAAACTGCAGTGTTGTGCAGTCTGATCAAATACAAAGTCAAAGTTGAAATAATTTATGCAATTTAGGCATCAAAGACGCACTTATGAACATCAATTTTTCATTATAATGTACTTTAAAGACTCTACCGCCACGTTTCAAAATATATAGAGCCTACCGAGAAGAAGCACCAAAAACTCGGGGCAATTTTTATATAGATGTTTACAATGTTTCTACTTAGGTAGTACTAATATTACAATGTATGGGCGACAAAATAACAGCTTGCCAGAAGTGGAGCATTCCAAGCATCTTTGTATTCTATATATAATGTCGGGCTTTTTAATGGTTTTTTTTTATTAAAACGTTTTTTACAGTAATGGCGTCTGTGCACGCAATGTGTTTATAAGTATGGCAACAGGTAACTGTACACGCCTTTACTTGTAGCCTGGCAACACTGCCAATAGAGAACTCTCCAGCGTTGCCAACCGTACGGTAATTACCGTATTAGTACGGTAATTTTATGCTTGTACTGTAGTTTATTACTGTATGACAAACGTACGGTAATTTTGAGACCCGGCTCCAAAATCGACAAAATGTACGGTAATTTTGCACAAATAATACACCTAGTATTGATCACAGATAAAAAGAGTATCTACGGAATTTAGTTTAAACGAGTGTTTAGCATTCGACGCAAACAATAAAAAATGAACGTTCCTTTTCTCTCCGTTCCATTTGACGCACATTCGAAATAGTTATGATCGTCGACAACTTTTTGCTTGTTGGTTTTCACCAATAAACCCAACAAGCCCGACACTGCGTGGTCTGGAACATCCGTAGATCCTTATTTTACACGCTGCTCAAGCTGTGTCCTTTAGGATACATTATTTCTATAGGCTGTACGGAAAGCAAAATGTGTTGTATTGATTTTAAACCATTATTAAACCAAAATTTTTAAAAAGTATTTTTACTAAAATCAACCAACAGATGAAAATATTCAGACGGAATCTTATGCGGCAATGAAATCATATGTTCATAAACAAAATTGTCTTATTTGCACATCCTCACCGCTCACTCATGCATCTAGATAAAACTCGATTTTAATGATACTTATTTTACAGCGATCAATTATGTATTTATTAGGTACTCTTGTTCATAACTAACGTGAACACCAAAAAATCACCCGCAGCTTGTTTAAAAGGCCAAAATAAAACCGCGCATATCTAAGTACTAAGAATGTCACTATGATTGTATATTGATTAAAAAAAAATTGGGCGTAGGTACGGTAATTGTACGGTAATTTTGAGGAACATGTACGGTAATTATGGCAACTCGGGTTGGCAACACTAGAACTCTCTCTTCTGAATCTAACTCTTGTTGTAGCGTACAGTCCCACCATCTTATCTGTTCAGGTGACAGCGTCGCTAGTGTAGAATTTTGGTATTGCAACCTAAGAAATTCACCAAGAAAAAAGAGAAACAAAACATAGGGCAGTCTTTCAAGCCACTCATTTATTTGCAAATTCTACAAAGAATCCTACTAATATTATAAACGCCAAAGTTAGTTGGTATGTACACTGTAGTTCCAATTTTGCCCACCTGAACAGATAAGTTGGTGGCACTATACACGCCTCTCTCATTATTTTGCAATTTATCAAGTTGAAGTTCTACTGTACATATATATAAGTTAATGTGGAATTACAGTAATAGTCAGATACCTGTGCATTAAATTATTCCATAACTCAACTCAACGAGATTCTCATACATGCGACGCGTGCATTCCTATATTGGTGACCAAACGACATGAACTTCAACTTCGCAAACCCTACTGTGAGGCTACAAATGCTACAATCCTTGGCCAGCCAGCGTGCGGAGGTTTTTCCCGCGCGCCACAACGCATCCAGTTTGAAGTAATCAAAACCGAGACAAATGACGCCGCGCTGACATCGAATCGAAACTCATCGCCGAGGCCGAGCATCGAGAGAAGCAACAGAACGTGTGCGGAGGCATATTTTCCGCACATGCACCAATTGTGCATAATTCGGTGATATTATTTCATTCCATTTGTTTCGTATCGCAAACCCATTTTACACGCTACTGACGCTATTCAGTAATTGCATTGATGCTAGCGCCACTGCCATTACGACGGCTACATTGCAAAACTTTCGGAATCTTCCGCTGGAAGTTGTCATTGTCAAATTGGGCTCTTACGTTAAATATTTGGAACTGTCAGTAATACCAGCTGTTAGCTTGCGGTTCATCGTTCGTTTACGACATACTAACATAGTGAAAAAAGTGCTTTCGGGACTAACTGAATTTGGACATGGACATTTAATTTACTAATATAAACTATTTTGCAAGCTAAGTAATAACTAACTAATTTTGTGTGATTGCAGGTTATTGCTATGGGGGATATTGCTGTGTTTTATTGTTTGTGTGTACTGTAATTGCTCTCTTACGGATATTAATACGTGTGTAATACTTATAGGTATTAAGTTATTTATTTTATATTTCAAAATGGCTTAAAACACTAACAATAATCAACCGCTTACATCGCCTGTGGCTCCTGTGGATGTTGATGGTGGGGGGTTTCAGGATGCTACATCTGAGGTGTTTGTTAACAGAGTGTCCATACTCACACCTCCTTTTTGTAAGGATAGACCAGCCCTCTAGTTTGCCAGTTTAGAGGCACAATTCTATATAAATAAAATAACCCAAGAGGCCACAAAATTTAACTTTGCTGTCGCACATTTAGACACTAACTGCACGAGGGAAGTGGAAGACATAATATCCAAACCACCCAAAAGCATGCCTTACACTAGCCTAAAAATGCAATTATTTCTAGGTTTTCTGAATCCTACGAAGAAAAAATCAGAAGGCTTTTGGAAAGAGAGCTCATGGGTGACAGGAAGCCTTCATCATTCCTGCGCCACCTCAAGTCTCTCGCTGGCCACACCTTTCCAGACGACCTGCTGAAGTCTATATGGTCTAGCCGTCTGCCCCGGCAACTGCAGATAGTGTTGGCTGCGCGACGGGTGCAGGACATTGGTGAGCTTGCCGAGCTAGCTGACAGGCTGATGGATATTTAGTCACAACCATCTTATGTATGTTCTCTTAGTCCATTATCTCCACCACCACCAGCTGAACATAGCAGCATTGCTGCTCTTCAGAAACAGGTTGCTGAGCTTACGCAGATGGTAGCTTCTCTCACTACAACCAAAGGCCGGTCTCACAGTAGATCTGGTAACCGTGACTCAAGTCGCAGTCGTTCTCGCCCACGCAATGCAGACCTATGTTGGTACCATGACCGTTTTGCTCAAAAGGCCAAAAAATGCATGCAGCTATGCAAATGGTCAAATGCCAAGTCGGAAAACTTGAACAGCGATCAGTAATAGCGAATACTGACCGCCCAGCCGTTAGTCGCCGTTTATTTGTTATGGTCCAGTAAACCAACCAGAAATTCTTGGTTGACACAGGCTCAGACATCTGCTGTTTTCCTCGGCGACTCACGAAAGGGTCTCTTTCCAGCAGTGGATACGATCTGTGTGCTGCTAATGGCACAGCTATTAAAACATATGGTAGTATATCCCTAAATTAAAACCTAGGGCTACGCCGCAACTTTGAGTGGAATTTTATCATCGCGGATGTTAGTACTCCGATAATTGGATCTGACTTTCTTAGTTTTTATAATCTTTTACCAGATTGCAGACACGAGCGGGTCATTGATGGCACTACCAAGATGTCAGTATCAGCTTCTGCGGCTCGCACATCCCAAGACGGCGTCAAGGCGGTGACTTAGACATAGTCATAGACATAGACATAAATTTTATTGTGCCAAAAAAACAGGTTACAGAAAAAGGAAATAAAACATAATTAAGAAAATGAACAGGTTTTCGTTGACACAAGCCGGTCCCAACTCAGCATAGTGCCGGTTGTAAACAACCGACGCTGGTCTTCCGTTGGGAACGGCAGGTGACGTCACGCACGGACATAATACACTGTGCGTGATTCAACAACAACAATACCATACACTCTAAATCCATTTATAAAATATATCATATAACATACACATCATTAAAATTAGTTATGAAAAAGTTTGACATAGTCTGTGGAGACAAACGCTAAATACCCACTGTTATCTGTGTTTAAACTGGTTCAAAGTAACTGTTAAAGACATACTATCACCATTATAATGGTCTGTGACATAGTCTGTGATAATCACTTCGTGTCGTTAACCAATAAATTACTATCATAATAACATTGAGATATATACAATGTGATACAGGACAAAATATAATTTAGGATAAAATTTAAAATTACTAATTACAAAAAATCATACGTTTTATGTTTTACCGGGATATATAAGTAAGTAATTTTTATTATATTAAATAGCACTAGTATCGTTCTTAAGAAGTTCTTCGCTTTTTTGATGTGCGAAAATAAATCTTTTAAACTTAATTCTAAATCCGTGTATACATTGCAGGTTCCTTAAAGGCGGCGGAATATTATTCCAGCACTTGGTCGCGGCATAGCGAAAACTTCCTCTGAAGGCGGCTGTTCCGTGTTGTTCTGTAACGAGTTGCGACGAGCATTGACGTGGCTCAAGGGACCTGCGACTAGCTTTCCAGGACAACTTGTCGTATAGATATGGCTCTTTTGTATTTTAAAACGCCAAACAGAAGACATGCCAAGTGAAGTTTGGGGCGATGTTTTATTTTCAAAAGTAAGTGTTTGTTCAAGTATGGGGTCACATGAGTCCTCGGAATGTTAAAACAAAAACGAGCGCAAGCATTCTGGACTCTTTGTCTTAACTTTTGTGTTTTGACCAACAACCTAGGACCAACAACAGTGTCCATATAATTTAATTTTGACAATACTAATGATTCAGCTAATTGGATACGTAGCTCTTCTTTTAGATAGGGTCTCATTTGGTACAAGACTTTCAGTCGATAAAAGCTATTTTTCACACAGTTATTAACATGGTTTTTGAATCGATGCTCACTGTCCATTAGTAAACCTAAGTTTCGAGCTTCATATACTCGCTCAATAGGTTTACCCATAAGCATGATACTCGCTGATGATTGTATACTGGTAATCTGGTGTTTACTGCCGAATATGAGATATTTTGTTTTATCTGGATTAAGTATCAGACAGTTGTTGAAAGACCATGAACATATTCTTACAAGGTCTTCATTGAGTTTTGCAATAGCGTTATCAACGTCGCGTGGTTTGCAGGATATGTACACCAGAATGTCATCTGCATATATATGAAACTTGCAGTTCTGAATTTGCGTTACAATGTCAGCAGAGTACAAGATGAAAAGAATAGGACCCAAAATACAACCTGTACCAAACCAAAATACAACAGTAGAACCCTGAGGCACACCTCTATTTACAGACAGGGTTTCTGACAACAATGATGAGCCATCAGAACGATCAATCTTCACACACTGGCACCGTCCATTTAGGTAACTGTTGAACCACTTAACCGCTTTAGAGTCAAATCCGTAAAAACTTAGTTTAGATAAGAGAAGATTTATATTTAAACAATTAAATGCTCTAGAAAAATCTAGTAATACCAAAAGTGTACACATTCCATCATCTTGAGCGCGAAGTATATCATCAGTTACGGCAAGCATTGCGGTAGTAGTACTACGTCCTCTTCTGAAACCCGATTGTACTTCAGGCAAGATACGATTATTTTCAAGGAAATCCTTTAACTGAATACTTACCGCCTTTTCCAAAATTTTAGACAAGCATGAAAGAATGCTGATCGGTCTAAGATCATTCATGTCAACTGGGCTAGGCATTTTAGGTAACGGGCGTACAATTGCTTGTTTCCAAGCATCGGGAAATGTGGAAGTCTCAATGGAAGTATTTATAAGAGATTGTATGCTATCTATTGTATTTGGGAATGTCATCATTAGCATATCCAGACTGATACCATCACTACCCACAGCATTGGATTTCAAACTTTTGATTATCTGAATCAGTCTGTCAAAGCTAATTTGTTCAATATGAAAGACTGCATTATTAAATTTATGATGTTCAAAATAAGTCAAATGAGAAATAGTTGTATTGCAATTACCTGGTATAAATAAAAAGTGATTATTTATGATGTCTGGGTTATTAAAAAACGGCGGTAGTTCAGTATCATTTTTTGGTAATAAATTATTTTTTAGATTTTTCCATAGTTGCTTTGAGTTTTTGATGTTGTTATTAATGTTTTGTTTAAAATAGGCTGATTTTTCTTGAAAAAGTGCATTTTGTTCACAGTAGATTTTAATGATTTGTAATATTTTTTTTATATCAGAATTATTTTTATGATAATCCATAGCAGCCTCATCCCGCAGTTTCATCATCAGTTTTAAAGTATCTGTGATCCACGGATAGGAACGGTTTCTAATAACCAATGATGTAACCGGCGCATGGATATCAAAAAGAGTTAAGGTGTAGTGGTTGAACAAAGTTACCATGTAGTTAACATCAGAATGCATAGATATAAGATTCCAATTTATTAAATTCAAATCTTTATTAAAATTATTTAGACATATATTCTTTATAGGTCTATATATTATAGAGCGTGGTGCAGTTTTCATACGTTTAATTTTGAACTCGCATACTACAAGGCAGTGACCAAAAATATTCCCTACAAGTTCTAATGTTACTCTCTCGGTATACAAATCAGTACACACCACATCAATTAATGTTTGGCTAGTTGCAGTAAAGTGAGTAGGTTGACTTACTAACTGTTCTAGGTTAAAGCAGGATAAAAAGGAGATGAATTTAATTGTATTACCGTCATTAATATTTAAATAATTTATATTGAAATCTCCCAATAAAATCAAATTATCGTATTTTTAAATGGAACTAATCGAGTCTGTGATTGCGCTAAAGAATAAATCAACATTAACCCAACTAGGTCGGTAAGCAGTACCAATCATCAATTTTTTTCCGTTAAGGTTCACAGAGAGCCATACTTGTTCGATTGCACTATATATCGGATCCACCGGGTGACGCCAAGCGCGCACTGCGACACCGCGCTTAATATAGAAACCAACGCCACCACCGCGGGACCGTAACCAACGCGGTCGCGGCGTGTGTCTTAGACTATACCCGGGGATGGCCGGGGCGCGCCCCTCCTCTCCCGAGTGGACCCAGGTCTCATTGAGTGCCAGAACATCCACACCACTCCGAGTAACTGCCGCTGTGATATTGTAATGGTTGGTGCCTAGGGAGCCTGCATTGTATAAACCAACTTTAAGATTTTTAGCAGCCATCATAAAATAAGTAATATTTTACATTCAACAAGAAAAAATTTTACATTATGTAGAAATATATGCCTATACAAACCATTACAGTAACAATTACTTAGACTAAAAATAGAAAGCAAAATTATATTTTCATAATCTACTATGTCACTCCTGATCTGACGTTGAACCGTCCATGATGTTATAGATGTAAGATACACAATCCGTTTATACGCTAAATATAATACATAATAGGTATAAGTATACCAATAAACCGTAAAGTTTTTATACAGTATGTGTATCAATATGCGTATGTAATAAATTATTTTACAATAACTTGTATTTTTATTACGCTTCAGTACATGCGAACTCCCTATGCGACCGGCGCCACGTCGCTCGACTGGACGACGAATATCTTCCTGAGGTCCACTTCCGACCGTACCCGGAAGTCTCGCGTCGTACGAAAATACGTCCGCCTCTGGTCCAAACGTACTTCCAACCGCGAGAACGCGCTTCCTGACGCGCCTTGAAAAAAAGCACTCTATTGTGTTTCGAGAGGCGCTCGTTAACATACAGCCTTGTCGGTGCAGCAGCGAGACCCATGCCCTCAGTAGTGAGGTGGCGGCGTACGCGCACGGCCTGCAGCAAGGCGTCACGCAGCTGACGGCGCACGAGGCAAGCAACCAGCGGCCGCGGGCGCGGCGGCCCATTCGGCCCATTGCCGTCGCCGCTAAGGGCCGCACGGCGCGCGCCCTCTCTCGTCACCGACACGAAGTCGCGCTCCTCGCACACTACGCCCAACTTTTCCGCAAGGACGCGGACAAGGTGACACGGGTTCTCGCCTTGCTCCTCGGGGACGCCCGTGACTTCAACATCATTAAGGAGCGAATCCTGCTCCCGGTCACTTAACTCAACCTTCAGTTGCTCGATGGTCGAGAGAAGGCCGGAGACATCGGGACACGCCTGTACTACTGTACTCCTATTCTCCAAGGATTCGAGTCGCATCTCCATACTGTCCAAACGGTTACTGAACCCCTCTACGATGTCTCTAAACGACTTCATCTCTTGGCGCATAAGCTTTACTTCACGTAAAATCTCGTTAGTCGTATCATTAATTGGTACCGGACTGTTCTGTGCAGAGACATAGTCAGCTCTCTCACCCCGTACTGGATTTTCCGTATTGTCCTTCCGAGGAGTCACAGCCTTACATTCAGGACACAGCCATGCCGAAGCTACCTGGGTATCCTTGGGGATGTTGACGCAAGCTCGATAAAAAAAAATAAGTAAATAAAAAAAAAATAAAAAATAAATAAATTCTGCAGGCATTCAAATGAATTACATTATGTAGGTAAGTACTACGTATGACGATAATATGATAACAATTATGAAGGGCGCCACCGGTGGTCAATACGCCGGAAAAAGTAGAACAAAAACACTATAAATATCGGAACTCCGGATGCGGAGAGGTTATGGCGATAATCTCTCAGCTCTGGCGGCGGCCAGCAGACTTATCCCACGTGGCGCTTTGCCGGGAACACTGGACTGGCGCGAGGCCCGAATCTGGGAGCTGTCCGCAGCTCAGCACCGCGTTTGTGTTGCACGTGGCACACCTCTGGACGACGAGTCCACCCCATGAGGATGACTTGTACCTCGCTTGTCAAGCGGGTTTCCAAAAATGCTGGGTTCGAACGAGAAGGCCTGAAAATAACACGTAATTTAGAACAAAGAAAAACGATGCATAGCAACGTCTCGGCCTCCCATACTGGACAGGTACTTACTGGTATGTGAGGGTAGCTGCAGGTCTACCATGAGTTGGCAACATAAATGTCATCTACAGTCGATACTCGATCTCGTCTACCTATTAAGCATGTGATTGGCGAAAACGCTGTCAATTTTAGTTCTATAATGGACCGCGGGGTGGCACTGTTATTTTTTTCATACATTTTTTCGCGGCAGTCGATAGCGAGCATCGGTTGGTGACAATGTTGTAAACTAATGGTAGACCTACAGGTCTTGGACGTCGAAGGGACGCGTGTCGAAAACTTTTCCTCAGCCTGTACACCAAAATCAAAATGCTATTCCGTGTTTGCAGCAAAATGAGACTACAACGGCAAGATTGAATCTTACTACACACCGTTATCGGAGAAACACTTTTTTGAGAAGTTGGTCGCGCGCCGGCCCGGCAGGGAAAATGGGTCTCCGCCGCTGTTCACCAACTCTTATATCTCCGAATTTACGACAAAATCCAATAATTTAATAATAATTTCCGTATATACAATTTTCTCTATGACAAAATCCTACCGAACATTGCCGAAGATCTCTTCAGGGTGGCCTCATTACCTCAGATGGGAGTCGGAGAAACTTAGTTATTCGAATTCAAAACTCGCATTCACGTGGAGAATCCAGCATTAGAAAAAAATCCAAAGTAGGTCCCTGCATGGGTAGAGTGACCTAGAAAAGGGTGACTGAGCATCTGGGCACTGGAATATGTGGCGAAACAGGCTTTAGTTCGTGCCAACACCGCTAAATCACTCCGTAAGTACTTCTGTAAAGAATGTATGGTCATCACATACATTTTCTGGTCGCTAATTATTGGTTTCATGTACATTTAGTTTTTCCCATCTTATTTTATATCGTCAATTCTACAGTCATTGTGTAAAATTCCCCACAAGCTGGCCACACCGAACTTCTTCAAACAACCAACTCGCCACTTGACATTGACAGATAGAAAGAACTTGAGGGTTTTTTTACTCTAATTAAGGGAGCACCTATTTGTACATTGGCCAGCCATAGACTACGCCTATAAAACATGAATTTTGGAAACTCGTATGCGTACAATTAAAGGTTGTTATGGGACTATATCAATGAAGCGATGTATCGATCAAATGCTCCGAGGTTACAGTAAAGATTGACCAAAAAAAACCGTAACAATGGTTGGAAGTCATTTTGCTCCAGCATAGGCCCCAATTCTCCTTCATCTCTTATCTGGAAGAAAATACATAGGTATCGTCGGTCTCAATGTGTTCCTTATCGTAGTTTTTGCCCATCCCGCCTTCAGAACTATTATTTAACTTTGGTTAACACAATTTTTGCAACCGGATTTGTTCCAGTTTCTTGGAAGTCTCAATATAGGTATTATTCCTATTCCGAAACATTGGACCCTAACTCTTACCGTCCTATCGCTCTCTCTTCAGTCTTGACTAAAATTGCGGAACCACCTTGAGTGGTTTCTTGAGAGCAATGAATTACTCGCTAAGTCTCAATACTCAATACGGCTTTAGAAAAGGCAAGAGCACTATGGACAGCTTTGCCATTTTTACAACTGACATACGACTTTTATTTACGCGCAATGAATTTATTTTAGCTGCTTTCCTAGATATTTCCGCAACCTATGATAGTGTCCAACTTCCCCTTCTTAAAAATAAACTAAATCGATTGAGAATTCCAGCTAAATTAAGCTATTTTATTATGAATCTTCTTTCAGAGAGATATGTATATCTCCGTTGCAGTGAATCTTCTATTAATTCTAATAGGGTCATTTGGCGGGCCTTACCGCAGGGCTCTGTCCTAAGTGCACTTCTATATAATGTATACACGTATGATCTGGAATCCTCTGTTGGTCTAAGTCGTATCTTTCAATACGCTGATGACATACTTGTCTACAGCTCTCATCACAAAATTGATGTGGCTAGTAAGTGTATTTCCCATTCCCTTGAATGTTTAAACTACTGGCTTCAAAAAAATGGTCTAGATTTATCTCCTACAATGAGTAATATCGTTCTGTTTTCTCGTAAAAGAAATCCTCCTGATTTAATATCTCTATTAGTGAGTGCAGAATTCCAGTAAAGGAGTCGGTTAAATGTTTAGGTCTCTGGTTGGACAGTAAACTATGTGGTCGTCAATATTGTGAATATATTTCAAATAAGTGTGAGAGGAATATTAACATATTACGGTGTTTGTCTGGGGTGTGGTGGGGTTCCCACATTTTTAATCTTAAATTACTATATAATGCCATTATCCGTAGTGTCTAGGATTACGGTTCCTTCTTGCTGGAACCTGCACGTAAGCGAGATCTTACCAAACTTGATCTAATCTAATCCAAATCACTCCGGATTATTACTGGTGCTATGAAATCATCTCCAATCAACGCTCTTCAGGTGGAGTGTGTGGACCCTCCTCTACATCTTCGTCGTCAATTCCTAGCTAATAGATACTTCTTCCGTTCTACTTATTTCTCTAATCACCCTTTCATTCCTAAACTCCAAGTTCTCAAACAATATGTTTACACTTCCCGTTTTTGGACTTTTAAAAAACATCCGCTTCTCTTGAAAAGTTATTCAATCTTTAAATTGCTTAAGGATCCCATGTATCGGTCTACTAAACTATCGGTTTATACTTTGTTTACTTACTTACTTTGTTATAATATCGCAGCCGGAAATAATTTTGGACTTTGGTATCTGTAAGGGGCGTAGACGAAGAAGGGGTGGAAGAAAGCGATTGAATGATAGTCGCCTTTTCCCCGTTGGTGAATAGCGAGGGACAGGCGTCCTCCGTCAGGCGGGAATGGCCAAGCACTCCTGGTCATTCCCGGGCTCCTCCTGGTGGGAGGGGCGTGCAGGCCCTGCAGTAAAAGCGGGCGGTCGTCGGTGGGGGACTGGACGTAAAGGCTCGGCCATCTCCCCAGTTCTCCTCCACACATACGAAGTCGGAGTGCCGCTTCGTTTAGTGGGTATACTGGCATTTGCCGGGGAGTCCCACATACCCACTCATCCCCAACGGGGGGGGGGGGGGGGGGGATGCGTAATGCATTTTTCCCAGCGGTAAAAAAAAAAGTGTATTTCACTCCCAGTTTGATATTGTTCAAAAGATAAAATGTCCTCCTGAGTCCTCTGTTTTTACAGGTGAATGTCTAGCAATTCTTGAGGCGTTAAAATATATCCTTCTCTTCAAACTTCGTCAGACTATATTTTTTTCAGATTCTCGTAGCTCGCTTCGATTTCTTCTGTCTAACCCTTTTCACTCTAAATTTCACCCCATTGTTCTCCAAATTAAAAAATCTTTATCTGATTGTATTGATAATGTGCTAGAAGTGGTTCTTGCTTGGATACCAGGACACCTTGGTCTTTCTAGTAATGAACGTGCTGATAAAGCGGCCAAAGAAGCTGTTTCTTGTGGCGATAAGGTCCCGTTTATTAACTATAGCGTTGACCTTATCTGCCTCCCTAAAAGTTTTCTTTATAAGTCATGGTCTACATACTGGAGAACGACGAGCTCATCCAATGGCTCTGGTTTTGCTAAGATCCAACCAGAAATACCAAGTAAACCTTGGTTTTCGCGGTGGTACTTTGGTAAGATTTATACGTCGACCTTAATTCGCATGAGGCTTGGTCATTGTTGCTCACCTTCACATTTAAAAAATATTCATGTGAAAGATTCCTCTATATGTGAATGTGGCCTGGATGAGGGAGATCTCAACCATATATTCTTTTCCTGTCCATTGTATGATAATGTTTTTTACTACAATTCTCTCATATCATTAAAAGTCTCATTTCCGACTCATATTCCTGAACTTTTATCATCTACTAATATTGATATATACACGTAATTTGTATAAGATTTATACGTCGACCTTAATTCGCATGAGGTTTGGTCATTGTTGCTCACCTTCACATTTAAAAAATATTCATGTGAAAGATTCCTCTATATGTGAATGTGGCCTGGATGAGGGAGATCTCAACCATATATTCTTTTCCTGTCCATTGTATGATAATGTTTTTTACTACAATTCTCTCATATCATTAAAAGTCTCATTTCCGACTCATATTCCTGAACTTTTATCATCTACTTATATTGATATATACACGTAATTTGTATAATTACCAAAAAAAAATAGGGGCGGTACAAAAGTGTTAATACATTGTAGATATGTAGTCAAAATTTTTTATTACTTCACAGTGAAATAATTATTAATTGTTAAAGTTTTCGAAAATTCCATCTAAAAGTATGGACACCATCTTAACAAAAATACTACATGCCTATGTACAACTTATTAATGAAAACACATGATTCACGTCAGTGAAAAAATATCTCTCTTACTCTTTCTTACACCCCCCACCCGAGCGTTCGGTGTGAAAGAGATTGTCGAGTTTCACAATAATGTTGGTAGGTAGGTAGGTATTTGTAGATAAATAAAAAAATATTGACATTGAAACTTTATAATTGATAAATACTAACTTTTCCTTCAAATTACTTTATTTGTAAGGTAGTTAGGTATTGAATTATTTTTGACATAAAGAACGATAGATAAGTTTGTAATTATTACTTAATAAAGTAATTATGGCGTATTTAAAAAGTTAGTATCAGTAATTCACAACAATCATTAATTTGTTTAGTGAGTACTGTTTTGGTGGGATCCGCGCGCTTTCTAGGCAGACTTATTTGTTTACACAGTGTAAACAAAAAAAAATCTGCCTAGAAAGCACGCGGATCCTACAAAACAGTACTCACTTAACAAATTAACGTATAAGCATCGATGTAATACCTAGGTATTAGTTCGGTGCTTACAAATATTTTAATAACTGTTCAAAGTGTCAACCTTCATTGTCAATACACACTCGCGCACGTTTTAAAAGATTGTTTCGTAATGATATTAACACGTTTAGACTTTTTCACTTCATCAAAAGCGTCAATAATTCGCTGTTTTAGCACTGCTACTGTGTCAGGTTCACTGAGATAAACACGGCGTTTTATTTCACTCCATAGAAAAAAGTCAATTGGCGTTAAATCCGGTGAGCGTGGCGGTCACGCTACTGGTTCACCACGACCAATCCAACGGCTTCCGAACTGGTCGTTTAGGTATTCTCGCACTGCCCGGTGATAGTGTGGTGGAGCACCGTCCTGTTGAAACCACAATCCTTGCCGGTATGCTACCGGTACGTCGTCTAACATAGACGATACCATCGTCTGAAGAAGGCTCAAATAACTTTCTCCTGTGAGACGCCCCTCAATGAAATACGGGCCGATGAGTCTGTCGTTCAGAATTCCCGCCAGTTTAGTGTAAATGTGTGTTACACTAAACTGGTGTTGGAACGAATGTTCTCGCGTCAGCTTTGGATTTCGAATCGACCACCAATGTTCATTGTGCTGATTAAACAGGCCAATCCTTGTGAATAAACACTCATCTGAAAATAGTACATTGGCATCGCAATTGCTCAGATTCCAGTTGCAAAACGCCATCCTTGGACGTCTATTGTAGTAAGTTCCTGCGTTTTCCGGTAATGGTACGGATGCATGCCTGCTGAACGTACAATATTCCACGCGCAGTACTTGCTAATTCCAAAATGGCAAGCGGCATCGTTGGTACTTTTCCGAGGGTCTTCCTCGAAGTAGCTAACCACATCGTCGTATACGTTTTGTGAGAGCGCAGGTCTCCCTCGCCCTTGTGCGTGTGACGGAGTGTAAACAGATCCATGGTCCAGCAAACGTTGGTAGACACTTGACATTGTAGCGTGATTTGGTTGTCGAGAGTTAGGGTCCAGTTCGCGGTACATCCTCAAAGCTTCACTAGTGTTTTCTCCAGACAGAAAGTAAACACGTAACATAAGAGTGTATTCGCGAGATGAAAATTGATAAGCCATCGCGACGGCTATCAGATCGCGGCGTGTTCAAAGAGAAAATAATCACTTCGTTAATGAAGGATAGGCGCATGGGACGCGTGCGATACGAGCGATGCGACTGAGCTGAGCTTTTTATTTCGCCTTTCGGCTTTCGTTCGTTCGTTTTCGGAAGAAACAAAGGCCGCGCGGTGGCAGGGCGGAGGGTGCGGGGTTGATCCGGTGGCCAGGTCTTGCGAGAATGCCCGAGCGCACAGAATGAATAATAATATGTACTAACGAGCTAGGACGCGAGTTTGCCGAATGTTATGATTATGAATGATACATTTCTATGTTCATGCATAAGCCGCGCGCATGTAGTATATCTTAATGAATAGTGGAAATGCCTAGAATAAAATTTGTAGGTGTGAATCAATCTAGACGTTTGACCAAATATTGATGATTATGTGGGATTTTTTTTTTAAAGTAGTTTTAAATATTCTTCCCATGTATGTATTAAGTACCAGCAGCATATAGTGCTGTTTTTTTTTGGTAATTTTTTTAATTACGTGTATAAAGTTTTCGTTCACTTCCTCACTATCAATAACATTTTGTACATATTTATTTGTTGTTAATGTTGTTTGTTTATGTTCGAATTCTTTCTTATTGTTATGTGTGTATATTTTCATTTTTTCATACAAAATAAGCATATTCTGGTTCATAGTTTGCTCAAATTCGTTTTAGATGTTTTTGTTTTTTTTTACGTGAACTGGCACAAATGTCATGTTGACAATTCCCACAATAAAAAATAAAAAAAATATACTGGTATGTATTTATAAACCGCTAGTGACCGCACTGACCGCTTTCCTAGTATATATTTTGGTCTATGGTGACCGCTTGTCCGCTATGTAGTTTGAAAAAGAGAATCAAAGACTTCAATAAGAGAATATAACGCTACGCTAGAGAGTCATAAATCATATTTTCACTTGTGTTTTCTTTTACTCAGATCGGCACTCACTGAAGAAGAGGCACTTTGAAAAGGCAGTAAGGTCCAAGTAAGGTCGTCAAGACTATAGCCTGGCCAAAAAGGCCGAAGGAAAAAAAAAACAGATTGGCACGAAACGTACCTACCTATTACTAAAACAAGTGTATCAAATTAATAAAAAAAAAAAATTAATAAAAAATATAAATAATATTAAATAATAAAAAATACAAATATTACTTTCATTTGATTCCGTACCGTACAATGGTCACTCCTTCAGGGTTGGGGAGTACAAGGGCAAAATATCCGCCAAAACATGACATTGGCAGAGTAACGTCTTTCCACGTTAAAAAGCCACATAAGAAGAAGAAGAAGAAGAAGTGTTCAAATTCTTTGAAATTCGAGTTAAGGTAAGTTTATTGCTGAGAAAACATGCTCTAAAACCTAGATATAAATTCTTTGCGCACAGCTGAACGTCTGAGTATTAAACTTACTCAAAAACTATTATTTTTCAGATGAGTTTAGAAAAGGATATAATCCTAGTGACTGGAGGCTCAGGCCTCGTTGGCCAAGCTATCCGGTCTATTGTGGAATCAGAGCATCAACAGGAAGTGTTACTTGAAACTTGGATATTCTGTCGATCTAAAGATGGTGATTTGAGGTATGTTGAAACTAATGGTAGGTACTCTACAGAAATATTTTTGTATTGTTTAATAGACGAGAAGCTTCCGCTAATGTGTTTAAATTACTTCACTTCTTGTTTTTATAGCTTGGGGGTGTTGCCACAATTTTACCTATATCAGGTTGCGTGGATAGAGTGGACAATAAATGATTAGAATGATTGGGTAACCAGAAATGGTTGTTAGTTTCTTGACCATTTAATAATTTTACATCTGAGGATACTAAATCTGATACATTTATATGACTATACAGGACAGCACAACACAGATAAAATAACATTTATTCAATATCATAAAATACAAATACACAATTTTAATATATTAGTTGCAGACAAACGTTATTAACTGCAATGTAATTTTATTAGGATAAACATACATAAAATATATAAAGGTGTTGGGTAAAGACGAGTGATAGAAGAGAACTCGGGTTAGTGGGGCGAGATATACATAATGGTAATTTGTCCTACAAAGAATACTGTAATCTTGAACAACCAAAAAAATGTGTTCTTGTGTACCCATTATGAAGCCCACATTTGCAAGTGAGTGATCTCATATTGTAATTTTGGCCAGGAAAATGGGAGTGCTTGAGTGAGGTAACGGCAGCTGACAAATTTTTAAAGTAGTTGCCATATTGGTATTGTTGAATTTATAAAATCAAGGTTACAGTGTTGGATTTTGTTCCACGGTCACTTCTCGCACATTCTTTGATTTTATAGCCATTTGTCCTAAGTATTGTTAAATGAGTTGGTTGAGGTAGTGGAGGCCACTTCTCTAAGCAAGTGGTTCCAGTTGTGGACCACTCTATTGCTGAAGAAGTGTGCAGTATTTGTTTTGGATGGTTCACTAATACATTGATTTTTGTGGCCACTGCTGGATTTCATGCTCTCATGCATTGCAATAAGAGATAGGAATAGACCTTTGAAAAGATAGAGATCTTTGAAAATTGGCCTGCATCTTTCCAGTCAATTTTTACTCTAAATGTTTCTGACAAGATTTAATTTTTTTATTTTTACTTTATTAGGAAAAGCAAACAGCTACATTATAAAGTACATATTAAATAATAGTAACTGTTATGTATTGAGTGATTGTGGGTGGATTAATATTTCTGCATCTACCTACATGTAGGTAGTCAAATAAAGCAGTTTTGGAAATAAACTCGATTGACGTTGTATCTTTTATTGGCGACAAGGATAATAAAATGCAATTTTAACAAAATGGCATTCAATATAACAAATATTGTACTGCCTAAGCAGTTTAATGCAAAAACGGATGTTTGGTGTGACTATAAGGACCAGTTACTGTGTGCGCTCGACGCGGCGGGACTCGTGGAAAAGGACGATGCGAAGGCACAATCATTGTTCCTGTCTCAGTGTGGAAAAGATACATATGGTCTAATTGCTTCATTACTAGTGCCATTACGCCCTACTCAAGTGAATTTTTGGGACATTTTAGGGGTCTTAGATAAGTTCTATGAACCAGAGGTAAATGAAATTTTACAAGCTGGAAAATTTCACAAACGCGTACAACTGCAAGGAGAAAATGTGCAAGACTTTGTTGCCGCGATAAGTACTTTATGAACTAAGTGCAAGTTTGCGGATATTAAGCGCCAATTACGCGACAGGCTTGTTTTGGGAGTGCGTGATGATCGTTTACGGCGAGAGTTGTTAAAAACAAAACAGCTGACATATGAGATGGCAGTACAGATGTGTCTCAACCATCAAGCATCAAGTCAAGATATGTACCCGGGCGATGAAGCCAGTTCAGTTCCGTCTCATGCCTCCGAGCCAATGGATATTGGCAGAATAAATGCAAGCGGATGCAGACACTGCACCCGTGTGCATAAGACGGGTGAGCGGTGTACCTTTATAAAAGCAAAGTGTTTCAAATGTCAAAAGTATGGACATATTGCAAAAGCCTGTTTCAAGAAATCCAAACTACACCAACTGGAAGACAAACAGGAGAATTCCTCTGGCACTGAGGATATGATGGGTGTCTATGTGTGCACTGACAATTATCGACCCCCAATCTTAGCAGAGGTTGTTATTGATGGAGCAACTTTGACAATGGAAGTAGACTCAGGGGCATCTCGCAGCATCATATCAGAGAAAACTTTCAAGAAGATCTGGTCAAAACCTCCATCACTCCATAATACTACAGTGCAGTTGGTTACATGGACTAGGGACCCATTGAAGGTGTTGGGACTAGCTAATGTGACTGTATTGTTAGGCGAGAAAAAGTCTCAATGTGAACTATTGGTGGTGTCTGGAGATGGACCTAGTCTTTTGGGTCGCAACTGGTTTAGGCCATTAGGTCTTCAAGTGACAGGCATATTCTGGGCCAAAGAAGACTTGGTGCCTTTTATGAATGAATTTCCTGATTTATTTAAAGAAGAATTAGGTGCATACAATGGCCCTGAAGTCACACTGCACTTACGTCCAGAGGCGACACCACGTTTTCTGAAGTCTCGAACGGTGCCTTTTCCTTTGAAGATGCAAGTGGAAGCAGAACTTAACCGAATGGTGGACAGGGGTGTGCTGACCCCGGTTAGATACTCAGAATGGGCCACTCCATTGCGGATAGTGAACAAAGATGATGGATCATTGCGTATCTGCGGGGATTATCGGTCTACAGTCAACGCTTCTATAAAAGTGGACAGTTATCCGCTTCCAACTGCTGTGGAAGCTTTTGTGAAGCTAAGTGGAGGCCAAGTTTTTAGTAAACTTGACTTAAAGCAAGCCTACACTCAATTAAAAGTTGATGATGATACAGCTAAGCTGTTAACGTTAAATACACCCATTGGACTTATGAAAGTGAACCGTCTGGCATTTGGTGTTAGTGCCGCGCCGTGTATTTTTCAAAGACTGATGTCAGTCGCGCTAGCAGGGATTGAAGGCGTGGCGTGCCTGCTTGATGACGTGGCAGTAGCGGGTACCACGTTGGAACAGCACAATCAGAAACTTCGTCAAGTGATGCAGAAGCTAAATGAGATGGGATTCCGACTAAATACTAAGAAATGTATTTTCGCTGCTACTAGTATAACATTTCTTGGACACGTGATTGATAGCGAAGGACTTCATCCAGCTCCTGCTAAGGTCAAAGAAATCCAAGAAAAACCGGCACCTACTAATAAGGAAACGTTGCGTGCTTTCCTCGGATTGTACAACTTTTATCAAAAGTTTTTGCCCGACAGAGCTACTGTATTGGAGCCTTTGTATCGATTGCTTGAATCGAAAACGCTTTGGAAGTGGAGTGAACGCGAACAAGCAGCGTTCGAAAAAGCAAAGCTCTTACTGTCATCCGATCTGACATTGGTGGGGTATGACTTGAAAAGAGAGTTACTGCTTATCTGTGACTCATCGGCATACGGAGTTGGTGCTATTATAGCACATGTTATGGATGATGGATCAGAGAGACCAATCATGATGGCTTCACGAACTTTACAGGACCATGAGCGGCGGTACGGACAAATCGATAAAGAAGCTTTGGATGTAATATTTGGATTGACAAAATTTCATGAATTTTTATTGGGTCGCAGATTTTGTATTGTGACTGACCACAAGCCATTGGTTGGCTTATTTAATCCTGCAAAACCCATACCTGATCAGATATCACCAAGAATGCTGCGATGGTCATTGAAACTAGCATGTTATAATTACACTATCAGACATAGACCAGGAAAATCAATTGGCAATGCAGATGCATTAAGCAGATGGACTGCACCATCTACTGCAACAGTAATGGTAAAGCCACTTAGAGAGGTATTGTTGTTAGATGAACAAACTAGTGGCTGGAATTTAAACGCCGAAAGAATTGCAGCAGAAACGAAGAAGGATCCGTTGCTTAACAAGGTTACATTCCATGTATATCATGGGTGGCCAAATAAGGTTACAGACCCAACCTTACAACCGTTTTGGACTAGAAGAGAGGCTCTTTCACTTAATAAAGACTGTTTATTATGGAGTAACAGAGTCATTGTGCCTACCAAGTTACAAGAAGATGTATTGAGCATATTACATGCCCCACATGCGGGTATAGTTCAAACAAAGGCATATGCCAGAGGCTATGTATGGTGGGTCAACATGGATAGGCAAATAGAGCAGATTGTGGCCAGCTGTGAGCAGTGTCAATTAGTAAGAAACTGTCCTCCTAAAGATCCACAGACTTGGATTGCTACTGAAAATCCTTGGAAAAGGGTCCACATAGACTTTGCTGGTTCTTTTCAAGGAAAAATATTTTTCATTTTAATTGACAGCCACAGCAAATGGATTGAAGCGGATATTATTAACTCCATGAGTAGTAGTGCGGTGATAACTCTGATGAGAAGAATTTTTGCTTCACAAGGCTTACCTGAAGTGGTTGTATCAGATAACGGAAAAGCATTTACGTCTGAAGAATTCGAAAACTTTTTGAGAAAGAACGCTATAAAGCATTTGCTCTCCCCGCCATATCATCCGGCGACCAACGGGCAGATAGAGAGAGCTATACAGACGTTTAAAAACAAAATAAAGAAAATGGATTTGAATCTTCCATGGAGTGAGAAATTAAGCAAAGTGCTGTATTACATGCACACAGTACCGAATAGTAGTACAAACAGAACGCCGGCGGAGATGCTCAATGGCCGAAAGTACAGAACGGCGATATCTACGCTTCATCCTGACTCCGCGCCCAGCCGCGGCGAGCAGCAGCTGGAGGCGGCGGCGCAGCGCGCGCCCGCCAGGACCTTTGTGGTCGACCAACCGGTCCTGATCCACATGTACCGGCCTGGAGAAAAGTGGCGGAAGGCCACGGTAGTGTTAGTAGAAGGTCAGAGCTCATACAGGGTAAAAACGGAAGATGGAGAACTACACCGCCGCCATGCTGATCAGATGTTGGCTAGAACAGTTCATATTGAGACAAGGTCGCCCGAAAATAGAGATCAAGTTGAAACAGACTCAGAAACATCAGATGGCCCACTGCTTGAAATACCACCACCGGAGATGTGGCCTGACATTATAGGCATTCCTGATTGCTTAGAGTAATATGTAGTATTTAATGTGTATTAGAACTAATAATTTAAATTTAACGTCGTAGTTCTAGTATTATCATATTATATTTGTTTGTATTCAAAGATCATGTAGTTAATTGTATAATTTATAAAGGGGAGATATGTTATGTATTGAGTGATTGTGGGTGGATTAATATTTCTGCATCTACCTACATGTAGGTAGTCAAATAAAGCAGTTTTGGAAATAAACTCGATTGACGTTGTATCTTTTAGTAACATAATTCACATTTTGACTATAATGTAGCCCACAACGCTATTCACAGATTAACAAAAAATATATATCTATTAACTATTAACTACCGCCAGAAGTACCACATAAGATTGAAAATAACAAAATTAATTATGATATAATAGTTGCGGACTGAGCGAGAGAGTTGTAAAACAAAGTCATAAACATTATGAAGTAAAGCGTAGAACAAAGAGTATGAGATTACTAAGTTTAAATATATAATGAAATAATTGAATGATTATATAACACAAGGTAATAATAAATGAATGACAAATAAGCAATGTTATTGCTCTGTAAGTGTCATATGAGCTTTTTTTTTAAATTGACTCAAACTAAGTGCAAAGATATCAATACTAACAAACATGCTATTGTATATCTCTACCATTCGAACAAGAGGAGCACGGCGCCCACTATTTGTTCGGCAGCGACTAACAGCAAACAAGAAGTATTCGCGAACCGCTCTCATGTGAATAGATCGAGGCACAATATAATATATTGAGTTTACTAAACTGTTTTTTTTTTTTTAATCAATGTTTGTTTAGGGGCTTTTCCCAACATGGTATGCCAGCCCCATGAGTTTACTAAACTGTTGCAATCAAAATAATTGTTAACAATTTTATAGAGATTCATTACTTCTAAATATAGTCGTCTTGACTCAAGACTTAGGTAATTGATGAGCAGTTGGGGATAAGTCAAATACTTTCTGTGGCATCTATAATGCATAGCTTGTAGATACTTGCGTTGCACTCGCTCAATGGCATCAACATATTTACTGTAATAAGGGTTCCAAATAGGTACTGCATACTCAACTTGCGAGCGTACAAGTGATTTGTATAAATACAGATATGTTGAGGTACGTTTAAATTCAGAAGAAGACCTCATTATAAAACCATACATTTTAAAAGCTTTATTTACTACTGATGTGTATTTAAAGACAGTTTTGAATCTATTTGGACTCCTAAATCGCGTAGAACATTAACTTTAGCTATAGGAACATTACTTAATGTGTATAAATGATTAAAAATATTTATGTTTCTTGTGAAATTAATGAATTTAAATAAATGAATAGTCTTACTCAGAGCTTCCAAGTTCTGGGCAGAAGTAACCACAGCCTACCCCTGTCTAATTTTTCACCATCTGTATATATGTTAGATGTTGGGTAGCAAAGGCTCGTCAGAAGCTTTGTCTTCTGTCACCAGTTTGTAACTCTTGTTATCTAGATACGTGTTAGCAATTCTGTCGGTGCCTTACTTGGTACTTAGTTGGCGGGCTATTTTCCGCACCCATGCCGTCTTGATGCGGTACTTTGTGCGTGATATCGGGTGGTGCGCGTTAGTCCAGCCACCCGATGTCATCAAAGAAGGCAAGCAGCTCGCTGATGCCGGTGCAGGCTTCCTGGACGGTCCTCGGTGTTGCGAGGTACTCTGCCCGTTGTGACGCGACGCTACTGCACTCCAGGATGACGTGCGCGGCCGTTTCGTCTGCTTCCAAGCACCCTCGGCACAGGGGGATGTCTGTAACACCTAACATAAACAGAAACACCTGTTTAGTGAGCAATGTCCCGTGACAAGACCGACCATACGTCGTAGTTTGTCACGTTTAATTGCGGAGTTTTCTAGAGTACTTCGAGTTGAGCTTCGGGAACGCCTCTTTAGGCTGTCTGCAATCTGTGATACTTGCCCAGTAGTCTTGATGTTTCCTTATGGTTGTGTCACATATCCATGCTCGGATTTGGCTGAATGGTAGCGGGATCATTGGTTCCGGTCCGTTTGGACATAAGTTGGAACCTCTCCTTGCTAACTCGTCTGCCGCATTGTTGCCTCTGGACCCGCTGTGTCCCTTATCCATTGGAGTGTAACATGGTTGGTTTTCCTTACTCGCTCCAGTAGATTGTTACACTGTTTGATTAGCCCTGATGAGTGATTGTACAGTTGTAGGGCTCTTAATACTGCAGCGCTGTCAGAGAGTATTCTGATATTTAAGTCAGTTACCTTTCTTTTTAGTGCTGCTGTTGCCGCTTGGATCATCCCCACACATTCCACCTGGAAGATGGAGCTGTGCTTACCCAAGCCTGTAGTTATATGAATGTCCACATCATCCGAGAACATACCCGCGCCGGTGCCAGTTGTAGTTTTAGAGCCATCTGTGTATATTCTTACTTCCTTAAGCCCTGAGCTATCACTAGGCTCCTCGTGTAACTGTATCTTATAGCTTTTAGTGAAGAAGTATTCTTTGTGCTGTTTGTCGTATATTGATTGCATGATTGGATTGCCTGTCGCTACTTCGTCTAAGATGGTTGTGTGACGGGAAAGACTATCGTTTTTCCAGAGATGTAGAGCCTTTAGTCGGAATGCGGATGCTGCGGCTTCTTGCTGGATATGCAGGTGTAACGGTGTGATTCCTAAAAGAGCCTCCATTGCTGTTGTGGGAGTTGTTTTTATGCTTCCCGTTGCAGCCAAGCATGCCAGCCTCTGGATTTTTTTCAGTTTTTCGATGGTTGTGCTGTGTAGTTCTGGGCCACCACACAAGAGCCCCATATGTTAGACAGGGTATGATTACGGTATTGTATAACCACATGGTTACTTTTGGGTTGAGCCCCCATGTTTTACCAATCATCCGTTTGCATTGCCAAAAAGAAATGTTGGCTTTTGTTATTTTGTTTTCTAAGTGCTTGGCCCAGTTAAGTTTGTTGTCCAATGTTATTCCCAGATATTTTACATCTTTGGACAGATTCAGCTACGTTTTGAACAGGCTCGGTAAAGTGTAATTGCCGAGCTTTATCTTGTTTGTGAACATCACGACCTGCGCTCCTTTCCATAACCATACACCGTACCTGCTCACCGGACAGGTGGCCAGGTAAGGATTGGCTTCATGGGCTGCGTTTCACACCGCAGCTTTGATCCAATCCCCCAAAACCAAATTCTGTCGGTGCCTTTGCGTGCTTCTGGTACGACTTTCATTACATGCTCTAAGATTCTACAGGAGCATCACCCTGAAACTTCATGACAGATGTAATGAAACTTGACAA
Source organism: Selenia dentaria (assembly GCA_917880725.1). Classification (NCBI taxonomy): domain Eukaryota; kingdom Metazoa; phylum Arthropoda; class Insecta; order Lepidoptera; family Geometridae; genus Selenia; species Selenia dentaria. The sequence goes on from OU862883.1 coordinate 36,417,566, forward strand.
TGATAACTAATGTTATGGTATAGTATATGGGGTATTTTATAACCCATTCAATTAAATCTTTCATTCTTGTTGGCGTTAACATTAAAACATGTCGCGGGTCGGATCAAAAGCCGGATCCGTAAATCATATTCAGATTTCCGCAAACTTCTTTTTTTTTTTTTGTATTTTCTATTTATTTATCCTGCGATCAGTCCATCGACTATGAGCAGATGTGGTGTATGTATGTGCAGGTAGGGTGCTACTCCCATTAGAGTCTGCCTTTCTTGAATCAAAATCAGTCTTCATGCTGATTTATCTCGTCAAAGATATCTCGTCGCTTTTTCAATCGGCGGAAGCTTTCCGGAATAGTAAGCTGACCTGCAAGCTCATTTGGATGCCTAAGCAGTCGAGTTTTATATTTTTCGCCATGCGCACTTATATCTTCCTTGACCATAGGAATATTTAAGATATCATGGATCTCTGTTGTCTTGATAAACCATGGTGCATTAGATATTTGTTTTAAGATGTAGTTCTGTACCCTTTGCACTATCAATATGTTAGGGGCACTGGCTGATCCCCAAAGTTGAATGCTATATGTCCAGATTGGCTTAAGTATGGTTTCGTATATAAGGAGTTTGTTGTCTGTGGCCAGTTTTGAGTTTCTTCCCAGCAGCCAAAAAAGGCCCCTATATTTTAGGTTGATTTCATCTCTTTTGGTTTGAACATGTTTCTTCCATGTGAGCCTACGGTCCAAATGCATACCTAAGTACTTTACGGACTCTTGGTGAGGGAGTTGAACGCTATTTAGAGTGACTGGGTCACAATCTTTTTTGCGAAGAGTAAATGTGATGTGGACAGATTTAGATGCGCTAGCAGCAACTCTTCACTTGGCTAGCCATTTTTTCATTTCATTCAGGCTGGTTTGCAAAATGCGAGATGCTTGGATTGGACACTTATGCGAAGCAAGTAAGGCAGTATCGTCCGCAAAAGTAGCGACTGTGACCTCTGTGCTTTGTGGCAAGTCGGAAGTAAACAAGGTGTACAGTACTGGTCCAAGAACCGAACCCTGCAGTACTCCTGCAGAGATTTCATGAAATCCTGAGGTGGAATAATTTTCTCTTACTTGAAATATTCTGTTTGTTATGTAAGATAATGTATGCAATAAAATGTATGTGGTAGTAAGGCTTTTATCTTGAACAGCAAGCCTTTATGCCAGACTCTATCGAAGGCTTGTTGTATATCGAGAAAAGCAGACGAGCAGTACTCTTTTCTCAAAGGATGTTCTAATTTTCCTGCACACTCTATGAACTTGTTCGATGGTAGCATGTTCTTTCCGAAATCCGAATTGATGATCAGGAACAATTGACTTTTCATTAAGGATTAGTAACATTATTTGTAATATACACTTTTCGTAAAGCTTGGACAAGATCGGCAATAGACTGATTGGTCTGTAAGAAGTGACGTCATGTGCTGGTTTACCAGGTTTATAGATCATTATTATTTGTGATACTTTCCATATGTCTGGAAAGTAGCCTACCCGCTGAATAGCATTAAACAACATGGTGAGGTATATGATTCCTTTGCGAGGTAATTCTTGTAAAACTTTCTTGTCGATAAGATCATAGCCGGGGGCCTTGTTGTTGTCCATTGAAGTGATATTTCTATATATCTCCCTAGGTGTTACCAGCTTCAGGGGTAGGGCAAGTTGGTAATCCTGGTTGAGGATAAGGTCAAAGTCAGTGTCATCGGCGTTTGGTCTGGGGCTATTTGGTTTGAATACATTGCTTAGATGGTAAGCAAATGCATCTGCTTTATCTTGTTCTGTTCTGATCCAGGCTCCGTTTTGATTCCGTAGCGGATGCTTATGGTGCAACGGTCGATCCAGGTTTCTACAAGCTCTCCATAGGAAGTAGTCTGTTGTTTTGTTAGCTGCAAGGCCTTTCAGGTACATGTCTAAGGCCAAACCATCTGCTTCAGCAATAAGAGTTTTTAGTTCTTTGATGGCTTTGTTAAGTGCAGTTTTGTCATTCGAACGCCTAATTGTGTGCCATACCCTTCGGAGTCTTCTTTTTTCCATTATTTTTGACCGAATGGTCTCGGAGTATACTTTGCTTTTAGGGGGACGTTCAGTAGTTTCAGGCGTTAACTTCCAGCAACTTTCTTGAATTACCGAAGTTATGTTTCTAGCAGCAACATCAATATCTGACTCGGTTTTAGCAACATTCTGAGGTTAATTCCATCGTTAACCAAATCGCGAAATGAACTCCAATCTGTGTGCTTGTTATACAGTTTCAGCTTTCTTTCAGTTTTTAGAACCGTAGCACCAATCGTCAGTTAACCGGGATATGATTAGAGTTGGCATCTAAGCAGGTCTTTACATGGTGAAAACACATTATTATTTACATCTGAAAGTTTATTTGGGTCTGTAGGCCAGTTAGTAGGGTCTGTTGTTGAGATTGTTCTAAGATGGTTATTGTCTATGCTTTTTTTGAGCTCCCTTCCTCTTGTATTAGTAAGCCTAGAGGCCCAATGAACATTCTTAGCATCCCAGTCACCTCCGGCTATAAAGCTAGCGCCTAGGGTTCCAAAGTATTCGTCATATTGTCTCTCTTTCAGTTTATGTTTGGGAGGACAGTAAATGGCAGACACATTAAATGTTCCATTTCGATCTTCTATTGCGATAGTTGCTGCTTGAATGTGGTTCGTTTTAAACTGTGGTTGTTCATAATGTTTAATGTTAGACCTTACTACTATGGCCGCTCCAGCGTGTGCAGTCCCGTCTGGGTGATCTGTGGTATAGATGTTGTAATTTTGTATCTTTACGCAGTTGTTTGCGGTTGTATGGGATTCTGACACTAGCAGTATGTCTATGTTGTGAGCGTGTAACAGAACTTCTACCTCTCCTTTGTTTGGAGATAGCCCCGCTGGGTTTCACGTTGCTATCTTGAGGGAAGTCATTGTGACATCTTAGTGACTAGAGTTGTTATGAGATTGATTAACATACTCATTTGTTGTAGGATTAAATCAAACTTTTCTGTTTGCTTTAAGATCATCTCTTCTAAACTTTGTGTTTTGCTTGCTGTGGGAATATGCTCTTCTTTGGTAGCTTTGCTGTTTTTTGCTGCCTCAGCGTATCCGTTTAGCTTGTCAGATTTTGGCCTTGATTCAGTAGAGTGTAGTACTGGTGTAGGTCTGATCCATTCATTTAAAACAGGACGGTTGTTTTGCCTTAGTAGCTGAGCCTTATCGTATACATTTGGTTTTAGGGTTGATTTTATATGTTGTTTGTTTGACTTCCTCGCTAAAATTTCTCTGTATACTTCGCATCCTTTGAAGTTCGCTGGACCTTGATGAAGCTGGACCGGGCACCTTGACACAGGGCGCATTTTGCTGGTGTGTTTCGATCTTTCTTTGGGCATTCTGATGTTTTGTGCGATTGTGCGCATTTCACGCATCGGAAGGGCCTCATGCAATAGTTTTTAGAATGCCCATACTGCTGGCATCTTTGACATTGCACTACTGAGGTGCGTTTTCTTGGGTCTTCACTGGTTACTGACTGGTGGTGTATGAATTTAAAATTTTTGATAGCCTTGTTGTTGGAACTGGGTTGAAGGTTGGCAAAGAATGTAGAGGTTGGTTTCTTTTCTGGACCATACTTTGCGTTTATTATCTCCCCATCACCGTTTTTCCTGTCTCTTCTAGGGCTTTTTTTATAACACTGCTTGGTGTAGTATGATGCAGGTTCCTGATCACAATCCTGCAAGGTCGTTTGTCCTTTCTGTTGAAAGTGTGTCCAATTAGGCCTTTTTGTCTAACAATGTCTATTGTGGTCTTATAAACAGCTACGTTAGAGCAGTTTATCCTCAGTTGATTCTGGTTGATGATTTTGTAGGTAAAATCTGTTTTGTTTATAACACTCTCTAGCAGTTCAGTAAGCTTAGTGAGGTCTTCGATGCCATAAAGGATTATGGGTGGAGGCTTAACAACTTTTTTGGCCATCTCAGTCTGTGATATAAGTGTAACTTCATCCTGGTCTAGGGGAAGTTTACTAAATGTGTTGGTAACGGGTATTCTTTCGGGTGATTGTGAGGTTACTTTCTTCCGTTTAGCACTTCTTAGCACCGGTACTCTCTGCCAGGTAGGTAGATTGGCGTCAATGTTAGAGGTACCTTTCATTTCCGAGTCCTGTGTGTTTTCAGTCTGTGTTTCAATGGTAATGTCCTTCGCCGAACTTAGTGATTGGCTTCTAGGTCTAGACATGAATAAACCTGGGTGAAAGGCTTGCTGAACCATCTTCTTATTACTCGCACTCTCTTTAAGACCAGTAACATTCACTGGTAAGGGGGCCTGGGTACCCACCTTCTTACAGTCTTCGGTAACCAATTTCTCACTCACAGGCCCGGATATCTGTGAGCGCCGGGGGCTAGCCGGATTGCATGGCAAAACATTCTCATTATTTTCACTCATTTCATTATGGTTTTTGGGAGTTTAGTATAGTACTTTCCCAAGGCACTATACGTCAGTATTTTGGGATGACACCCTAGCCTTTGATGATCCAACATCTCTCTGCAAGGCAGCAGTTACCATTTGATTTTGGAGTTGGTTATCTCCTAGACCAATTGCCGATCCAGGGCTCACGAGGTTGGTCTCCCCGGGTCCGAGCTTTGTTTTTAGTGGCGGCTCCTTCTCGCCACTGTCATCCTCTATCATCGGGTTTAATGCTATTTTGTAGAAAAATCTCCGCCATGAGATTTCCCAGCACCCCTCTAGACGGACCGCCCTATTGTCCGCGACTGCCTCAGCAGCTAACCTCCATATCTGGAGGCCGTTTCGCTATCCGCAACCTGCGACGCGGTGGGTGGCATAGAGCAATGCCTCTGGGAAGGTTCCCCAGAACCCACTTACTTACAACTAACACTTGAAAGTGAAAGCTCTGCAGAAAAGAGACTCTGCATTTCTATTATGATACACTACCCTAAGACACCATCTGGGTGATCTGGAACAAGATCTATCTATCTATGTAAGACCTCACATTGCACCGATCTTTGGACATTTCGACATATATCTGGCAACATTGTTCAACCAATAGGTAAGCAATTATTTTTCATTATTTAGATACACAGCTTGTAAACCATACAATACAAATAAAGTCATTTAATATGAGATCCCACGTTTGATCTTTTTAAACCATTCTCAAGTTATCAACGTTCAAACAAACAAACACTAATGTGTCTAAGTACAGCTTCACAAAATTTATTATTCAACATAAACTGTATTAACATTTTTATTATAATAGTTTATTATTATTATGATTTCCAAAGACGTAGGTGTCGAGAACATGTCTCACCATAGCCACCGTAAATAATATTATAAATGCGTAAGTGAGTTTGTTTGTCTATTTGTTACACTTTCACGTCTAAACGGCTTTAGGGGAAAAGCGTACATGTGAGTACGTGAACGGATCGTAAGGAAATTTGGTAAGGAGATTACATCCCGGGAAAAGATATAGGATTACATCAGCACCATCCGGTGAAGCCGCGGGGCGCAGCTATCTATACATAGTATCGACGAAGTAATATGTAGTAGGTAGCATACCCATTTCTTAAACTCTACATAAGTATATTGACTTAACTACTATAAACTTGAAGACTATAGACCAAGATACCTTTTTAGTGTCGCACTTCCAAAGTGTTGTGTGCGAGTAAATGCTGCTTCGAAACGCTCTATTATATACCTACCATGCTTGTAGATGCGATGTTAACATCCCTACACGCGTCCCGCGCTCAACCTGCGTGAATCAATGCTATAGCCCGGCAATCTCGTGCGCGACCGTCCCGCGGGGTGACAGGCGGTGGCGGGGACGAGGTAGCGCGTCATTCTAGCACACGGGTACACACGAAGAGAAGTGCGCCAGGATAAATCTTGCTATAAGTTGTACCTACTTGTGACGTAATATATAGGAGTAAATAAAAAGATAGAAATACTTTTTTGTTTATAATTTTTTATTATGCTTTAGGACCAATTATTAGGAAAACTAAAATTATGATAGATTGTTTTATTATAAATCAATTTCCATATCACTTTCATGTTCACTTTATGTTTGATCTTCTTCATTACTTTCGTCGTCTAGTACATCATCATCGTCGTTTTCATTCAGTTGAATTATGAATCTAAAAAGATAAAAATCTACTACAGAAATAACAAACAACTTCACATACAATGACTTGATTCCGAGAATTATAGCTTGAGCACTTTGCCCAGTTAAAGCAATAATAATCATTATCATCTTATAGTAGGGAAGACATTCTATTTATAGATATCTACTTACTTTGCTGCCTGTTTCCCTGGTACATCGGCTTCGGGAATAGTATATTTCATTACAAGTGGGGAATGAAACTTGTTCCGACTGTCAACCCTCGCCTTCGGCTGCGCCTCGGCTCGGGTAGACATTTGTCGGAACTCTTTGCAATGACAGCCTTTCCCCACTTGTAATGAACGACTATTTATAATACAGTTCCGAAAAAATTAAGTTATTAAATAAAATAAACTCGCAAAGAAAATTTCTGGAAAATGGCGCCAACCGTAGAATATAAGCAGAGATTTTTTTTTCTTCACCCATTCTGGTAGGCAAAGGGAACTATGCCCATACAGCCAAGTCTTCAGTAGATTTTTTTTATTGATATGAAATGAAAATGAAATTTAATGACATGAAATGAAACGAAACCTAACCTAACTCATTCAATCAAATCATTAAATCTGATATTGAAACAAATTAGTAGCTTCTTTTTAGAAATATACGTATTTGCATGAATCATAAAAACTTCTATGATTTTTTTAGTAAAAACTTCATGGTTGGTTTTTCTTTTTAATAGACATTATTTTGACAGTTGGGAAAGAGAACGCACGAGTTCGGGAATAGTAAAAAAAAGCACTAATATGTAATAGCACACATCCAGAACGCTATATGTCCCTGCAATACGCCACTTTTTGAGCAACTGTATTAAAAATTAAAGTACCTCTAGGGCGTTTACGCATTAATTCATTTTATTACAATGTTGTTTTTATTTTAGGGATAAAGGGCAAACGGATGCGTTGTTCGAGAAACATAAGCCGACGCATGTGATCCACTTAGCCGCGATGGTCGGAGGCTTGTTTCACAACATGGCGCACAACTTGGATTTCTTTGTAAGATATTCACGTTATCAACATCTATTTTTAACCGCCGACGCGAAACGTGTTATAAGTTTGACGTGTCAATGTTTGACGTAAAAACCTTTTTACCAAAAATAGAACCGACTTTAACATTAAAAATTTGAAATAACTTGTTGAAGTCGGTACCGTATTAGTTTAAAAGTACCTATTATCACAATATTGCGTGCATGGTACCGACTTCGACAAGATATTTCACACTTTTTAATGTTGAAGATGGTTCCAATTTTCAGTCAATTTTTTTCTTGTTCTCTTTGCTACACGGTCTCATAGAAAACTAGCGTCTCGATTTACTGGTCGGTGCGTATGAACTTTTTATTTCACCTTTTTTAAAGACCCTTGATACTTACGGGATCGATTGTCATTCACCGTCGTTTACGACATCATCAAGATAGGCGAAACACTTTTGAGTTATTGAAGTGTAACTCAAAAACCGATTGACCGATGTTGATGAAATTTAAATGTGGTCCCATTTTCCCAGTTCCCTCGGAAGCAAATTCTTTCAAACAAAAAAAATATTTTGAGTATCTGCCACAAATGGGGGAGAAATCGGTGGACATGCAAAAAAATACATATAGTCGTACAGATTCTCCCCCTTTTTTGAAGTCATTCGATTAACAAGACCGACTATGATGCGATTTTTTTGGTTGAGAGCTGACGGGATCGAGATGGTAAGAACCACCATAGATACAATTTATGAAGTTCGGGGTCAGGCGTTTCAAGGTCATCAGCTCTTGTTAGCTGTGGTGGGGGGGATCTTACACGCATAATTGTGTCGGGGGTTACTTAAATTTTTTTATTTGTAACTTAACACTAGTGAACTGAGCCCATAGCACAAACAATTTGCAAGAAAGTATTCGTACCGTAAGCGTCAACGCGTCACGCTTCGGCGTACAAACTGTGAGTTATCTGTGTCACAGTTGCGATAGATAAATGCCAGTTTATGCTGTTTGACGTGAACGACACGTGACGTTACACTTACGCAGTTATTGGTGCTAGGCACACTGTATAAAACGTCAACGATACGATTACGTTACGTTACACGTACTCTAATGTTCGTGCTAGACCCACAGTTATTTCTGTGTTATGATAGGTACTTACTTAACATGTGTTACAAGTGAAATTTCTGCTTGAATGATGCTGCTACGTGATGTCATAGAGTAGCAAGTGCGTTTCAGACCGTCACAGCTGGAAGGTTGGCGCTTCGCGCATGGAATAGCGGCCATTTTTTCACGGATATTGGTCTTCAACTGGGCAATCGTTGTTGGATTATTGCTGTAAACTCGACTCAGAAGACTCAGATTCATCTGAACTCAGAACGCAATAAACGGCGAACGACAATGCCGGAATCGGCATTTTTGTAATAATTTGTTACACAATATGCACACTGCGCACCTGTGAAGCGCTCCATGGCGACTACATTGCCGAGAATCGGTACTTATCCCCACCTCCCGTGCACCGCTCCCTCATACCAATGCAATAGTGTTTTTTTAATCTATTTATTTATCCCTTCGATGTCATTATAACAATGAAATTTCTATTGTGTCTGGTCGTGCGTCCTTTGATGCATTATAGAGGGTTTTATCACATGTGACATGTCACCCGCATAGGGGCTTTCTTAACTTATTCTCTACGCGCAATACCTAATTTCACAATTCTATAAAGGCATTTTGCTTCCCTTCCCTACCAACATTACATAAATTATATCCACTTTCTAGTAAAAACATGCTTCTCTCAGCCTCGTTTCGGACACACTCCACCAAAATGGAGTTACGTCCTCAACAAAAGTACACTCTGAACAGTTTGGTGATTCCATCTTTTTCATTAAAAACGCAAAGCTGTTCAGGGGGATGTGTTCAGAACGAAGTCTGAAAGCCATGACAACATCCTTTCTTGACACATCTGTCCCAACAACCCGGGGGATGCGGGAAAGGCTGGGCTGTATGGTCTTGTACCAAATCCCCTTGCTTCGAGACCTCTCATCAAAATATTCGTTCCACATCTCTTAGCATTTACGTCGAACGTTGTATATTAAATCGCTATAATAAGGTAAACATTGCAAAGGTATTGCCTCTGTACTGGCTTCCTTTGCCAATCGATCGACCTCTTCATTGCCATACAAACCGATGTGAGAAGGGATCCAATAGTGTTTTTAAGATCGTCTTTCTGGCCCGTCCTGTATTTGGTAACATTTAGGTGGACGACCTCTCGTGCCATCGTGATGTACCAGCGCGTGCTAGATATTTTACCGCGGAGCAGTTGTGTGCAAACCCTGTTGTGTTAAGGTTTGAAGGACGTTGTTGTAAATGAAACTTTAGAGCGTATGAGACTCAAATGCTATTGTCTCATGGTGACGGATGCAGCGCAGTGCCATGCAAAACTCCGGCTTAAAGATCTGGGTGACAGTGCACCTGTCATTGACATGTTTGTCGCTTACCGTCAGGCGCAATACTCTCCCATGTTTTGTTCTAAAAACTAACGTGGTTTTCACTCATTGTTAATTAGAAATACGGGATTACTCACGTAATATGTACCGGATAGGTCCGACTTTAGTTACGACCACATTCGGTGGTCTTTTACAAGGAGTGTCGGAACGCCCGCGCGTTGACGTCTCGCTTAGCACTGCGGGCGGCAGCTCGTAGCGCTCGTGATGTTAGAGGTTGGTGCGGGGGGCGGGATACACTATGTTTCGTTGGCGCGTCTTGGTGTGAACCCTCTTGATCGTCGTCGCTGGTGAAGCGCCTGCTGGTATGTGAGGGGACGTCCCAGCAAAAAGAGCTCACTACATCTGCACCAGACATATCATTTGCATCAGAATGAGCTCCATGAAGGCAAGGCTTCCAAGCATGTGGTAAGAACCAGTGCTAGGCGAGACGTCATCGACGCGGGCTTCCCGAACACTGCTTTAAAAAGAACCACTGAATGTGGTCGAAACTACTTATAGTCGGACCTATCCGATAAATATGGGAATAATGGGAAGTGAATGTTTTATGATTACTTATATTTTTTATCAACTACATCTTAGAACCTTATTAGCCAACGATAATTATACCATTACTTTAATGAGTGAAGGTTGCGTTATCAGTTCTGATAAGAAATATATAATATGTGTTTCTGTACACCATTCGCGCTTCACGTGTACCTATGTACTACAAAATATAACTATAATTTTATGAGGTATTCACGTTAGTCGTAATTTCTTATCGGAACCATTGTTTTTATCGTGTTTTATTTTTCGCTGATATTGTGCATAGATATATTAAAACTACCTTTCAAGATGTTTGATGAATGCTTTTCTAAGGAAGGCTCCTTACAAACAAGGAAAGCGTTATATGCTTACACATACACACATGCAGTTGGAGATAGACGGACATAGCGTGCTAGTCGAAAAACAAATTAATGCTAATTACACGGAAACTAAAGTACACAAACAATCAATGAAACAGTTCGGGGCGAGTGAAGAAGTTATGATTACTTATAGTAACAGAAGTTCGAGAGATGTTACGAAACACGTGGATAAAACGGGGTACTTACTTTTCCTTCATAATCATAACCAGCCCATTATGTTCCCACTGCTGGGGCTCGAGCCTTTAGAGAGAGGAGTTGGGCCATAATATACCACGCAGGCCCAGGAGGTCCATTCTGTTATTTCAAAACGTTCAACAATCTATCCCGCTGCAACTGCAGTTTGACTCCAGTTGTCGTTCGATCATCATCATCTCAGCCGTAGGACGTCCACTGCTGAACATACGCCTCCCCCATAATTTTCCAAAAGAACCGGTTGGAAGCGGCCTGCGTCGTCCAACGTCGTCCTGCGACCTTTATCAGTTCGTCAGTCCACCTTGTCGGTGGACGTCCTACGCTGCGCTTGCCGGTCCGTGGTCTCCATTCCAGAACCTTCCGGCCCCATCGGCCATCTGTTTTGCGTGCTATGTCCCCTGCCCACTGCCACTTTAACTGGCTAATCTTCTGAGCTATGTCGGTGACTTTCGTTCTTCTACGGATCTCCTCATTTCTGATTCGATCACGTAGAGAAACCCCGAGCATAGCCCTCTCAATAGCTCGTTGTGCGACTTTGATAATTTGGCAAAAAGCCATTCTACTATTTCTATAGATAAAGTGAAATGTAGCATCACGTAAACGTAACTTAAACGCTACTTTTTAATAAATATATAGTAGACACAACTTTATACGAATATGAATTAACAAGGCGTTCATGATCTATCGAGTTAAAATAACTTAATGTTTTAATCAGCAGCTGGACTGATTTTCAATAGCAGAATAAAAACACGCTTAAAAGTCGCCATTTAGCTACGGTTCGACTGCAATTGAATTAGTGGAATCGGCTCCCAGTGCGGCTTGGTGGATAGGCTAGTGGCCAACTTATGTCGAAGTTTTCCGGCCGTCCAAAGGCCTTCGATATAGCCTAACGGCTGTTGACCAATGCGTGCTTGATTACAAAAGCGATTGAACAGTATGAGTATTCGTCCAGCCATTTGGGATAAGCCAAAGCCACCTACACGGCTGTACAGATCCTGCCCTTTAAAGTCACTACAGACAGACGCTAGGTTGGCGCAACATTAGTAAAAGGATCCCGTAGCGTAGGTGCAGTACAGTGGACTTACCGCGAAAATATGCATCTGTAACGTAATATAATCGTTGACGTTTATACTACTTAAGAGTTGTATGAACCTCGGTTGTACTGTATAACTTTTTTTTTCTTATTTGAGGGGGGGAAATGCTGTCCACTTCCCTTCCGCCGCGAGGGTGACGGAAAGGGGTATGTGGGGCTCAGACCCACTAAAACCCCCTCGTGAGCAGTCCTCCGCCATGGTGGGGCGAGACGGGGTCGCTCTGGCGAACTACTTGTACTGTAAACCTACGTCAACGATACGTTAAGGTGCGAGTTGGTCGCCGGCTACATGAAGCCGCAACAAACATGTCGCAGTGACACTACTACGGTTTCTATATTCTATATTTCTATATTCTATATTCTATGAAATACTATTCGTAGTTAGGGACACGAATCTAGCGTCGCGTCGTCCAGCGGCAGACGACACTGTCGCCCGACCGCAGATCAGTAGTGCCGCTCGCGGGTACCAATCTGCCAAGTAAAACAACTGAAAAGCTTTTAAACTAAACCTTTCGTATAGCTTTTCAAATGCATCTGCAGTCGGGTTCGAAATCATGACTGCGGCGACATGAAGCGACGACATGTCTGCTGCTACTACGTGTAGCCGGCTACCAGCTGGCACCTTTACACTTAGGGAAAACTTTGTGGTAGGCCCACAGTTAGCAATAAGTTATTCTGTAGTTAGGTGTTACTGTTTAATATTCACCATTTTCAAATGTATAATTGCAGAGAGAAAATATGGCGATAAACGACAATGTGCTGAGCGCTAGCCACAAATACAAAGTGAAGAAAGTGGTGTCGTGTCTGTCCACGTGCATATTCCCCGACAACACCACATACCCCATCGACGAAACTATGGTCAGTACAAGTAGCTACAGAAACCTATTATCTTATTCCTTCCTCACAATTCCGATCCCGAACTACTCGTTCCGGCCTAGCATTGGATCCATATACTGTTGAAAACTTCTTACCACGAACTAAAAAGTTTGGCAGTTCCTACTCTGTCGTGTAAGTAAGTTGTGGAATGCTTTGCCGGCGTACGTATTTCCTTGCAACAATGACACTGGGTCTTTCAAGCGGGGCGTGAAAACGCATCTCTCAGGTATCATATGGGTAGCGACTAGTGCAGCTTTCAGCAGCATTAATGATCATCGCTTCTTGATTCCATCTTTGCATTCGATTAGGCTAGAGATAGTCACTTTGATGAACCATTATAAAAAAAACCTCCGAGTGCGTATCGGCTTCGCGTATGGTAGGCTCCCGTAGATTGACAACGAACTCTTGGTAAGTAAAGCTCCAACATATCCAGATATCCATGAATTTATCTCACGTATGTTTCCATTCAGGATTTTCATTTACTACGATTTGTTTACCTATGTTGTACTTGCTTAATTCTGTTCTCGCAATAATATCGGTAAACCCGATAGGCTCCAGTCAAATTAGGATAAAGTGTGGAAATAATTCTGACAGTGCTAAATTCTTCTGGAATCGTTAGGAAACACAGCTAGGAGTATCTCCCTGGTTTGCACCGTTTCTAGCACCTACGGAACCGTGTTAAATATTAGGTATAAACTTTAACAGGCAGTTAATTAGAAGAATTCAAAGAAGTTGGAATAGTTTATTGTATTTATGAATATAAGCTCTCTTTATGTACAGTTACTTAAAGTGAAAAAAGTCCTGCGACATACAGAATATTTGTCATTGGTTTCTCTAGGAAAATTTTGACATAGGAACTTAAAAATAGGTATTTACAAGCATCATAAACCTTCAGTTAAATTTGCACCAATGTGCAAGTTACGGATCATGTCTTTTCAACCACCTTCCATAAATAGGAGTATTTTATCAAGTCGTGGTGTATATAATAATATATATAGAATCACGCATAACTCTTTACAGAGTAGTCCGATTATAATAATTATTTTTTTATTTGTTAGAGTATACGTCCAAGGTAATCTGGACAATCGGTTTTTGAGTTACGAGTTCAATCCTATAACCAAAAAGTGTTTCACCACCTACCTCGATTATATTGTAATTGATGTCATCGAGACAGGCGAAACACTTTTCAGTTATTAGATTGTAACTCAAAATTCGATGGACTGAATTTGATAAAATTTATATGGCCCTACCTCAGACGTATACTCTGCCAAACAAAAAATAATTTTTAAAATCGGACTACTCTGTAAAAAGTTTGTGATTATACGTAAAAAAAATACACCACGATATGATAAAATATCCTGTTTTTGGAAGTTGGTTGAAAAATACGTAGTAAGAAGGTAGATTATAATACTTTATGTACCTAGTCAGGTCATAAGTGAAAATACTTATGACCTGACTAGGTACAATTAGTTGCGTAATTTTTTAAAAAAAAACTTGCCATCCTACTTTTTTTTTACACCACGATAAGTTAAAGTTGGTTAAAAGTAAAAGTCTTCAAAAAATTTAGGGAATAAAATAAGTTTGATTAATTTTCGTGATAAAACAAGAGTTATTCTGGATTTTTTAAGAATTGTGGTAGATAGCAGTGCTATTCAGGTTGCCTATAAAAAAAAAGAAATAAATATTAAAAAAATTGTGGTTATGGTAGTGAAAAATATCATAAACGGTCTCAATTTCTGAAGAATTTAATTTTTTTTTATAACTTAAAATATAATTGGGATATATATTTTATTCTTTTTTTCCCCGATTAGTCGGGGGCAGGTCTATCCTCCGGTGTTGGCTTATAGTTGAATTTTGGGACACGTTGTATATATAAGAGAAATGTGTTAGGTTTTAGAATGGCCAGTACAAGGCCCATAGTAAGAGACCTCGTTTCAGTGCCATATGTCATCACTGGTAACACACACTAGTCAACGGCTTGCCTTGATCTATTTAGTTAAAAAAAACTGGTTAACCACACACGTTGCAGTTCCTGGAAAAGTAGGTTGATTTCTGGAAAATCTAGTGTATTATTGGCCAAATATGGCGAATCGCCATTCAACGGGTTAATACTCAATACTTTATATAATTAATAAATTAGTTAATTTGGGGTAAAAAACAGAATATTATTTTGGAATGCATCTTTCCAGTTTAAGAGGATTGCATGGCTAGTTCTTTTCATGCTAAAAGAAATAACTCTTTTCTACCTCTTAACATTGTCCAATTTCAGTGATTTTTTTTTCATGTATACATTACATTGTGTACTATGCCCGTACGTTTTGATTTATTCAGTATTTCAAAGTAATATAAATTTTCTTTTTTAGTACTAATAAAAATGAAAAAAATCCAAACGTACGGGCGTAGTAAACAATGTAATGATTACGCGAAAAAATCACTGATATCGGACAATGTTAAGAGGTAGAAAGCGTTATTTCTTTTAGCATGGAAAGTACTATATAGCTATGCAATCCTCTTAAGTCGTGCCATATTAATTATAAGTTGCAATGGGCACGCTGATTATCGAATACAAAACGCGCGTTAGAGTGCGCAGCTTGCACAAGTTCCATGGCACAGTACAGAGGCACTTGGTGTGTGATACCTTTTTCATTTGCAGGTCCACAATGGCCCTCCGCATTCATCGAATTTCGGATACAGTTACGCAAAGAGGATGATAGACATTTTAAACAGGTACTATATGCTATAGATAATCGTAGACGGACAAATGTTCGCCTGGTTGGTATGTTTGTATTGGACCCTAATTGACTTTAAAGTTTCGTCACTGCACTTCGCTCGTCACCTATTAATGTAACATGTGCACTTTGCAGAGGCTACAGTGAGAGCCACGGCTGCGTGTTCACGTCCGTAGTGCCGTGCAACGTGTTCGGCCCCCACGACAACTTCAACTTGCACTCCAGCCACGTGATCCCCGCGCTTATCCGGAGAATGGACGACGCCATGCAGAAAGGTGATCAAATCAAATCGTTTGTTGCGAATATAGGTTACTAAGTTGTTACAAGTTCAAATGCTATATTCAGCCGTTCGGCATGCAACAAAATTAAAGTTTAACCCTTTGAGTACCATTGACGTAAATGTACGTGCGTTTCATTCATAAATCTTTTGTTTTAATTATCACGGTATATGAAGAGTTAATGTTAGACATGCTTGAGACTAAACTATGTGATGTTCTATCATACGAGAATTTGCTTAAATTATAATTTCAATGTCAATTATGAATTAAATATTCAATGTTGAAGTAATAAAATATATTTACATAATGAAAGTCACCGCAAATTAAGCAATATAAAACTATATAATTAATGTGGATCAAAGTTGCCATTAAGAATTCTCAACTTTATAGTTGAGGATTGCGTATCAGATTGGACGATGTAATGCGAAGATGCAATTTAATATGTGCGAGTAAATTTTACCGATAAAGGAGTCCATAGTTTACTAGTAAATTTCATTGGTAATTCGAATATGATACATTCATTAAAATATATTTGCCCATAATTGAATTAAAATGCTTTTTCCCATGAAATGGGAATGTTGACGATTTTTTTCTATCGAGCCAAGTTTGCTCAATCGTGTATTGGCTCCCATACTTCATAAGAACGTATATTCAATGTACACTACGTTTTTTTTCGAACTTCGGTTCTGAAATTTAAGCGTCGAAAAACTAAGTTTTCGCGAAGTCGAATCATGAAATTTGGTCGTAATCAACTGTCATTTCGCCTTAAGGTATTAATTTACATTATTAACATCAATGCATGCCGTATCTAACAAAAACTCATAATATGGCGCTAGAAACCGAGTTCAATAATATGCGAATGTGGAGGTGGGATTATATGTGCATGCGGGATGCGAGGCGTAAGAGCCGAGGAAACCCGACTTAATAGGTGGTAGGTCACTTGTGCAAGAGCCTGCCTTGGTTAACCACGAAGCAATAGTGTACAAGCATTACTGTGTGAGGGCGCGACAAAATATCTAAACACGAAATAAAAAAAAATTAACCGACTTTAACACTTAAAAGTTTGAAATAACTTGTTGAAGTTGTGGGACCTCGGAAGTATACTCAATAGAAATAATTTTGAGAATCGGTCCAGAAATTTATTTATTTATTTATCTAAAGAAATGGGTGAAAATATATATTTAAAAAAAAAACATTGCCGTGGGGTACCCCCCCAACTCTACCCGTGGGTGAAATCTGCTAAGGGATAACAATCGGAAGGTGGGCAGCAGCACCTTCCTAGTATTAAAACCCCAAACCTGCGCTCGCCAACCCGCCTGCCAAGCGAGCGAGTATTATAAATCCCCCCCAATGACGGACACAATAGGAACCAGGCCCCAGTCCCCGGCAGCCCCGTTATTCCTGGCTACGGTAGCGGCCACGGTAACGGTGGGGCAGGGGGTGCTAAGAATCCCCGGCAGACGCCCGGCTACCACCCCCAACGACGATGACTGGCCCTGGTAACACACAACATACGCACGATGAGGACAGACGAGAAGATATATGAGCTGAAAGAAGAAATGAGTAAGCTACACTGGGACATTGTGGGGTTATCTGAAGTCCGTAGAGCGGGTGAGGACACGATAACCCTAAAATCAGGTAACCTACTCTACCACCGGGAGGGCGACCAACAGTCCCAAGGTGGTGTCGGGTTTCTCGTCCACAAGTCCCTTGCTAACAACATAGTTAAGATCGATAGCGTTTCCAATAGGGTCGTATACCTAATACTCAGAGTATCCAAACGATATTCGCTGAAGGTCATTCAGGTATACGCACCGACGAAGTCGCACCCGGATGATGAGGTGGAGGATATGTATGAGGATATTAGTCGGGCCATACATACCTCTGAAACGCAATTTCTAGTTGTTATGGGGGACTTCAACGCGAAGTTGGGTAAGAGAAGCGAGGATGAGTTGAATGTGGGGCAATTTGGCTATGGACAACGGAACCGTAGGGGACAGAGGTTGGCCGACTTCCTGGAGAAAGAGGGACTCTTTATGATGAACTCTTTCTTTCAGAAGCCACCTCACAGGAAATGGACCTGGCTGAGTCCCGATGGTTCCACGAGAAATGAGATTGACTTCATTATGACCACCAAAAGGCAAATATTCACTGATGTCTCCGTGATCAACAGGGTTAAAACCGGTAGTGATCACCGAATGGTAAGAGGCACGGTGAATATTAATGTCAAACTGGAGAGGTCTCGTCTGATGAAGTCTACGCTCCGACCCACTCGTGCCCGTATTCAAGACCCCGAGAGCTTTCAACTTGAGCTATCCAATTGCTTCGATTACCTTGAGAACATAGCTTCAGTGGACGAGATCAATAACAGGTTAGTAGAAACTGTCCATACAGTGGGTTCCAAATACTTTAAACCCCACCGTACAGATAGGCCACAGAAACTCTCCAACGATACCCTCAACCTCATGGCTGAACGACGCTTACTGAAACTGCAGTCTTCGGATGATGCTGAAGCATATAGGCTGCTCAATAGACGAATATGGAAGTCCTTGCGACACGACATCCGGATCTTTAATACAAACCGTATTAAAGAGACGATAGAGCGGAACAAGGGCTCCAAAGTGTTTGCAAGAGACAGGTCTATTGGGCAAAGCCAGTTGACGAAGCTGAAGAGAGAAGACGGCAGTGTAGCGTCGACCAAAGCAGAAGTATTAGGAGAGGTAGAGAGTTTCTACGGACAGCTATACACCTCGGTCGCTAAACCTGTTAGCAGCTCGGTCAAAGACCCAAGAGCCAAGCTGACCCGACATTATACCGAAGATATCCCGGACATCAGTCTGTACGAGATTAGAATGGCCTTGAAACAGCTTAAGAACAACAAGGCGCCTGGTGACGACGGTATCACATCTGAGCTTCTGAAAGCGGGTGGAACACCGGTACTTAAAGTCCTTCAGAAGCTCTATAATACCGTCTTACTCGAAGGTTCAACGCCAGAAGCATGGAACAAAAGCGTGGTAGTGCTGTTCTTCAAGAAAGGTGACAACACTTTACTTAAAAATTACAGACCCATCTCGCTTTTGAGCCATGTTTATAAGCTGTTTAAAAAGGAAAAACAAAGACAAAATGTTTGAAGAATTATTTCTTTGCCTACTGTTTCATATTTGGAGTCCAACGTTACGCTTGATGGAGTTAAACTCGTAATGGACAAGGCAACAGTCTTCCTAGGCATTAAAATTGACGCAAAATTACAATGGGGTCCTCGCCCTGTCTGGGAGACTCAGTTCTGCTGCATATGCAGTACGTAAAATAAGAGAGCTAACAGATGCTTCTACGGCGCGGTTAGTGTATTTTGCATATTTCCACAGCGTAATGTCATATGGGATATTGCTATGGGGTTCAGCGGCTGATATAGAGACCATATTTATCCTTCAGAAACGTGCTATTAAAGCTATATACGAAATGGGTCCCCGTGAATCTCTGAGAGATTTATTTAAAGAAATCAATATATTGCCGTTGCCTTCCTTATATGTATTTGAAAATATAATGTATGTTCGTAAAAATTTACATAAATATAAGTTAAATAGTGATCACCACACTTTTAATACCAGAAATACAAATAGGATAGCTGTACCTAGTTTTAGACTTGCGAAGACTAATAAGTCATTCCTAGGAAATTGTGTGCGTTTTAACAATAAAATCCCAAAACACATAACTGAGCTCACAGAGAGCAAATTCAAGTTGACTGTAAAAAACGTTTTAATAAAAAAAGCTTACTATAAAGTTCGAAATTATATAGAAGATAAAGATGCTTGGAATACTCCACTTCTGGCAAGCTGTCTCTCTGCCACCCATAAAATGTAATATTTGTAGTACCTAAGTAGAAACATTGTAAACATCTATATAAAAAGAATGGCCCCGAGTTTCTTGACGCTTCTTCTCGGTAGGCTCTATATATTTTGGAACGCGGCGGTAGAGTCTTTAAAGTACATTATAATGAAAAGTTGACGTTCATAAGTGCGTCTTTGATGCCTAAATTGAATAAATGATTTTGACTTTGACTTTGGTCATAACGAACCGTCTCAGTCGCAGGTTTGATGAATCCTCCGGAACAAGCCGGTTTCCGAAAAGGCTATAGTACCATAGATCACATCCACACGCTACGACAAGTTATACAGAAGACCGAAGAGTATAACTTGCCTCTTTGTTTAGCGTTTGTGGACTATGAGAAAGCCTTTGATTCGATCGAGACGTGGGCAGTGCTTGAGTCTCTCCAGCAGTGCCGTATTGACTATCGGTATATTGAAGTACTGAAGTGTTTGTACAAAAACGCCTACATGTCAGTCCGAGTACAGGAGCAGAGTTCGAAGGCAATTCCACTGCAAAGAGGCGTGAGACAGGGAGACGTTATATCTCCGAAACTGTTCACCGCTACATTGGAAGACGCCTTCAAGCTTCTGGAATGGCAAGGACTTGGCATCAATATTAACGGCGAATACATCACTCACCTTCGATTTGCCGACGATATTGTAGTCATGGCAGAATCCATGGAAGACCTCAGTACAATGCTCGAAGGCCTCCATCGAGTTTCCCAACGGGTAGGTCTTAAGATGAACATGGATAAGACGAAAATTATGTCTAATGCCCATGTTTTACCTACCCCAATATCAGTTGGGAACTCAGTTCTCGAAGTACCTGGGACAGACAGTCAAACTAGGCTGGTCCAACTTCGAGAAAGAGGTCAATCGTTGAATCCAACTCGGCTGGGCAGCATTCCGGAAACTTCGCTAAGTCTTCTCTTCAAAAATACCTCAGTGCCTCAAGACAAGAGTCTTCGACCAATGTGTGTTACCAGTGATGACTTAAGGCACTGAAACGTGGTCTCTTACTATGGGCCTCATTGATAAGCTCAAAGTCGCACAACGAGCTATGGAGAGGGCTATGCTCGGGGTTTCTCTATGTGATCGAATCAGAAATGAGGAGATCCGTAGAAGAACGAAAGTCACCGACATACCTCACAAGATTAGCCAGTAAAGTGGCAGTGGGCAGGGCACATAGCACGCAGAACAGATGGCCGATGGGTCCGAAAGGTTCTGGAGTGGAGACCACGGACCAGCAAGCGCAGCGTAGGTCGTCCACCGACACGGTGGACAGACGACCTGATGAAGGTCGCAGGACGACGTTGGATGCAGGCCGCTTCCAATCGTTCCTTTTGGAAAATCATGGGGGAGGCCTATGTTCAGCAGTGGACGTCCTACGGCTGAGATGATGATGATGATGATATTAAAAAAGATACGAGTACAACAGAAACAAACAGTCGAACATAGAACCTTTTTTGAAGTCTGTTAAAAATACAAACCAGCATACAACTAGAGCTCAGTGAGACTCGATTAGAATTTGTTACCAACACTGGTTCTTGTGAGGACGAAGTTTGCAGATGAATTGGAATGGTTAAAAGTGCCATGTCAGCTCGATAGAATATGGAAAGATCTACCCTCGTCAACACTCTTGTTTTCTCCATATCCCTATACGTAGCGGAGACGTGAACACTGAAAGTTAAAGACCGGCAACGCATAGATGACTTTGAAATGTGGTGTTGGAGGAAAATGCTGCGGATTCCATGGACTGCGCATAGAACCAACCAATTGGTTCTCAATGAACTCAAACTGGACAAGAAACTAAGGCTATTTAAGACATGCCTGCGAAGGATACTTAAGTTCTTATATAGATAGAGGCTAATGCCATGATAGGTCACACCCTCAGCATTGGGGAATCGACGCAAGGGGAAGGGGGAAAAATACAAGATATAGTGTATTGTGTGTTTAGATGTTCTTATATCTGATTTGTAGTTGAGATTACCAGGTAATCTCTTAAACTACAAATCAGATTCTTTCACTAATATGAAGGCACCTTATTCTAGAGTGCTAAAGCTTATTTTTATACAGATTAGCCTACACTCGCGGTTGCGCTCGCATCATATTTAGCACCACTCAACTCCGTAATGATTAAGGAGGTTTAGATAAAATTTGGTAAGCTTACCTATGGAATCGTTTATCCCGACACCATGTGTATGAAGCTGCGGGCAGAAGTTGCTATTGCGTTCTATAATTATGTGATAGCTGCCGTGTGAGCTTGGATGGATGGAGCATGGCACCATAAACTTTTAACAGCTATCGTACGTATCGCTAGCTCTCGTATAGATCCAGCCGCGATAGCTGTATTGCGGGCTGTCTTTAATGCTCAAAGTGCTGTTTTTGATCTATGGTGCTGGAGAGCTTATGTATGTAGCGATATTGATCTTATTTCGTGAACATCTTACAAAACTAATATACGACGAAACAAAAACCCTACCAATAATAATCTTATTCAATGAAACAATTTTTTTATGGGATAGGTTGGCAAGTTGGTTTTGGACTCCCAGACGTCAACATGGTTTCTATGTGTCGTATTCAGTCGTGACGTCCGATCCGTCGTGAAGTTCAGCTGAAGGTATATAATTATGTGACGTTATATTGTGTTCACAGACGAAGCCACGTTCACAGTGATGGGCAGCGGGAAGCCGCTCCGCCAGTTCATCTACTCGCTAGACCTCGCCAAGCTGTTCATCTGGGTGCTGCGGAACTACGACACCATCGACCCTCTCATACTGTCAGGTTTGTAACATTACTCCACTCTCTACTGCTAGCACTGCGCTGCACTAAGTGAACACCACTGGCGCGATCGAACTGTTGGAATGATTTTCCACCGCCAGCGGCTTCCTTAGTTTCTAATGTCATAGACATTAGGCTTTATAAGCGATTTGTTGTAAATACTTACACCATACCTATTTCTACCGTGAAGCAGTAATGTTCGTCATGCTGGTTCTGGTTTGTGGGTATGGGTTCCCGCGAAGTTACAGGCACATGAGACTTATCAACTTATTGACTCAGGGTTTGTCACGAAATGCATCTGTTCTTGGCAGAGGTTATCATTTGCCCATGTGTCTCTCGTGCTTCCACCGCCTCCAATTAAATAAAAAAGAAAATTTTATATTTTTATAGTGGACGAGAAAGACGAAGTGCCAATCAGCTCCGTGGCAGAATCAATAAAGAGCGCATACGGGTACAGAGGCGACATTGTGTACGACACCACTAAAGCGGACGGACAGTACAAGAAAACCGCCTCCAACAAGAAACTGCGCTCGCTCTACAAAGATTTCGAATTCACGCCCTTTGAGAAGGCGATCTGTGATACTGTCGCTTGGTTTAAGGCGAATAGGGAACACGCTAGGACGTGACGATTGTTACTGACATTCGATAATAGATTCACTGTGAACGAAACGGCTCTCATGTCAACTTGATGTGACTGAAACCTAAAAGTGCAAGTTGGTAGCCGGCTACACGCAGCAGCAGCAGACGACGTGTCGTCTCTGCAGTCATGATTTCGAACGTGACTGCAGATGGCATCAACCGTTTGAAAAGCGATACGAAAGGTATAGATATAAGAGGATTTATGGGGATTATCCGTAAAAATGCTAGAGTCAATAATAGAAGTTATTGCGCCACATTTGATGATCATATTTAATTTATGTATTGATAGAGGTACATTTCCTGATCTAATGAATATGAGTAAAATCACCCCTATTTTTAAATCAGGTAGTAAGGCCGACCCCTCAAATTATAGACCGGTCTCTGTGCTTCCGGCTTTGAGCAAAATATTCGAAAAGATAATGCTTCAACAACTCTTGTCTCATTTTAATGAACATAGGATTTTACACGAAAATCAGTTCGGTTTCACGAAAAGCAGATCAACAACAGATGCAGGAGTCCAGTTAGTCAAGCATGTGCTGGAGGCTTGGGAGAGCTCACAGGATGCCATTGGCGTATTTTGTGATCTCTCCAAAGCTTTCGACTGTGTAGAGCACCGCACTCTAATTTATAAGCTACACCACTATGGAATTCGTGGAGCTGCTCTGAATCTTGTAGAATCATACTTATCTGATAGGCAGCAAAAAGTTGGCATTAATGGCGTGACATCTTCTGGATCTTTGGTCAGAATGGGGGTTCCACAGGGGTCGATCTTGGGTCCGTTCTTATTCTTAGCATATATCAATGACTTACCACATATGGTTGAGGGCCTTGCTGACATAGTTCTTTTTGCGGATGATACTTCTCTGATTTTTAAAGTAGATAGGAAAGATAGAGAACTAGTTCAAGTCAACAACGCGTTAACTATTGTTTCAAATTGGTTCGCCGCAAACAACCTGCTTCTCAACGCAAAGAAAACGAAATGTTTAAAATTTTCCATGCCTAATGTAAGACATATAGAGCCAAACGTATTACTTGACGGAAATAAATTGAAAATTGACAAGGCAATAGTCTTTCTAGGTATTAGCATAGACTCTAAATTACAATGGGGTCCTCATATTGATGCACTATCTGGAAGACTGAGCTCAGCTGCATATGCGGTTCATAAAATTAGGCAATTGACAGATATAGCTACTGCTCGACTGGTCTACTTTGCTTACTTCCACAGCATAATGTCATATGGTATCCTGCTGTGGGGGTCAGCGGCGGACATAGAGACAGTTTTTATATTGCAAAAGCGGGCAGTTCGAGCCATCTACGAAATGGGTCCCCGCGAATCCTTAAGACAAATGTTCAAAGAAATTAATATATTAACTCTTCCATCTTTGTATATCCTAGAAAATATAATGTACGTTCGTAAAAATATAAAGAAGTTTAGAATAAATAGTGATATGCATAATATTAATACTAGAAATAAGGATAGGATAGCTGTATCTAAATTTAGACTCACGAAAACTAAAAATAAGTCCTTCTTAGGCAATTGTGTACGTTTCTATAATAAAATCCCGAAAGACATTACTGAGCTCACTGAAGGGAAATTCAAGTTACGTGTCAAAAATATACTAATGAAAAAAGCCTATTATAAATTGAGTCACTACTTAGAAGACAAAGATGCCTGGAAGCTTTCCACTTCTGCCTAGTAGCCAACTATTGAATAAATTCGTTATTTTAATACTACTCATATGTAACCTCAATGTACAAAGACTTGAAAAAATAATGGCCCACGAGTTTCTTGCTGCTTCTTCTCGGCGGTGGTTCTTTTCCGAAGACAGCGGTAGAATCATTTAAAAATTTTGACGTTCATAAGAGTGTCTATGATGCCTAAACTGAATAAATCATTTTTGAATTTTGAATTTTGAATTTTGAATAGTTTAAAAGCTTTTCAGTTGTTTTACTACGTAGATTGGTACCCGCGAGCTGCAGTACTGATCTGCGGTCGGGCGACAGTGTCGTCGGCCGCTCGACGACGTGACGCTAGCTTCGTGTCGCTAACTACGAATGGTGTTTCATAGAAATACATAGAAACCAGTAGTGTCGCTGCGACACAACGTTTGCTGCTGCTGCATGTAGCCGGTTACCAACTTGCACCTTAAGTATTGAAAAGACAATAGGATAACAATGTAATATCAATGATAATTCCAAAATATCGTTCCTGTATATAAAATAAAGAACCTTTATATTTAATAAATGTTTTGTTTGAAATAAATGCTATTTATTATAAATATATTTTTATTTATTTTAACAAAGACATACAATTCAAATTCAGTTCTAAAAAAAGATATGGAATTAAACTGCTTTACTACTGTATCACTCCTCATATACCTATGATGTTAATATTTAATTTTGGATATCCGAAACAATTGGTGCCCGATGTCAAAACATTAACATAATAATCCAAAGCTAGCTGATTAATAATAAATATAATGAATCAACCTGCACATTAAGTCTATACTCTTATTATGGTCAGGAAGCCATGATTCGATACATCAGTTCAATTAGCAACACGTCAATCAGCCATCAGTTCAATTGGCAACTCGTCAATCGGTCATCAGTTCAATTGGCAACTCGCCAATCGGTCATCAGTTCATGTTTTGTTTGTTCAAGTTTTTGCGAAAGGTCCCGTTAGCGTTAAACACATCAAAAGCATAATTTTATCAACATTGTATGTGTAATACTGTTTATAGACATACTTATTTAATGACGTGTACGAGTATTTTCCGCGACCATTTACAAAGCTGACTTTTATCAATGACCATGGAGACCTAAACTCGAAACTGATATTGTTATAGGCTATTGGCTATTGCAAATGGAAAAATAAAGGTCATTAGTTAATAACACCTCACAAGTTAATAAGACGTTTCCAAAAACAAATACTAGAGGAGAAAACAGATATCTTTAAGTAAATATAAATTCGTAGTATTTCGTACGTGAAGAGATAAAATATGCAAAATACATTTTTAATATATTTAAAGGTAATTTTAGCCCAAGGTTCCTATAAGATCAGCAATTGTTCATAACAACATCAATTTTATAGTTTATCCCGGTCCTCGAAATAAGGTCTATACACAGTTTCACCCGGCTATAATGTACAGTCGTTAGTCTAGATAGCGAGGCCGTGCTCGTCGTAAGTGACAAATATCTTCTCGATGGCGGTGATGTACGCCGCAGTGCGCATGTCGAGGCCCAGCTTGTGCGTCTGCGCCGCTCGCATTACATTCTGAAAACGGTAACGGCAATTACGTCACAGTTCACACGGGGCAGAATTTAGGCTAATTAATAGCTCGATACATCAGCCATCAGTACAATTAGCAACACGTCCATCAGCCATCAGTACAATTAGCAACACGTCCATCAGCCATCAGTTCAATAAGCAACACGTCAATCAGCCATCAGTTCAATTGCAACACGTCAATTAGCCATCAGTTCAATAAGCAACACGTCAATCAGCCATCAGTTCAATTGCAACACGTCAAATAGCCATCAGTTCAATAAGCAACACGTCAATCAGCCATCAGTTCAATTGCAACACGTCAATTAGCCATCAGTTCAATAAGCAACACGTCAATCAGCCATCAGTTCAATTGCAACACGTCAATTAGCCATCAGTTCAATAAGCAACACGTCAATCAGCCATCAGTTCAATTGCAACACGTCAATTAGCCATCAGTTCAATAAGCAACACGTCAATCAGCCATCAGTTCAATTGCAACACGTCAAATAGCCATCAGTTCAATAAGCAACACGTCAATCAGCCATCAGTTCAATTGCAACACGTCAATCAGCCATCAGTTCAATAAGCAACACGTCAATCAATACTAAGTACTAGTACTTATTATATTTATCCACACGCATGGATCTTAGCACACATAAACGACTCGCTTCCCACCTCGCAAAAAATAATATTATTCCAATATGGACTTAAATTATTGCACTTTAGATATACTACTCGTATACGTGGGCAACAAGAAAGCATGGTCGCTGACAGCGAGCTGTCTGCTAATTTTATGTTGCTAATGTAAAGTATATCTAATAATTTAATTCGATATTTGACTAATATTATTTCTTGTGAGGTGGGAGGTGAGTCGTTTGAGTGTGCTAAGACCCTTACGCGCCTACTGCTGTGATCTGGACCGATTCTCTTCATGCCGTAATCCACTACGCGAAGCTAAGAGGCTCAGAATAGCCCCAGGGGTTAGGAGGTTCCAGACCGCCGAAACTCTTTTTTTTATGGGCTGAAAATGCTTCCCTTCCGCTATGATGAGTGACGAAAGGGTGTATGTGGCGCTCACACTCACTAAGTCTTCGCTAAGGTGGAGCGGGAACGGTTGCTCTGGCGTCCACCACCTCACCCCAGCGTAGACAGCTCACCCCCGTATAGATCGTAATCGCCAGGGCAACTACGTGTCTACTGCAATCAAATGTTGATGCAATCTTGGAAAATGGCGGCTTTATACTCCGATAAGCAGACATCTTGGTAAGTAGCTGACAAAAGTGTGTGAAAGTCGGCATTTTTTAGGTTTCAATCATTATTTGATCGATACTGAGATATGTCAGGTGTCAGGGTCTGTAAAGGGGTTAGGGACCTTGCTCACCAAGGCCACTACCTAAACCTATGGGACCAAAGGAGCGGAGTGTCTACCAGCGCACTCGGATATGATTTAACGATTCTTGACCGACAACACCCAGGATCGACAGCTGAACGTACTTTCCGAAGCACAGTATTGCAGTAGAAAACGTCACAAGCGGTCACCCATCTAAGTTGTAACCACAGCATGGTTTGCTTTACCTGCAGTAATAAACAACTGGACTAACTCCGCTACGAGCTCTGCGAATATCGAATGTAACGCTTATGAAATAAAGCTCAGTTCAGCGCATACTACAGCGAGGCTCCGACATTCACTCCGCTACAGTAACGCGAACAGCTACAAAATAGCTCTGTAGCAGCATTTCTTACTATATTTATCACGCTAAAGAGAGTTAATTGAACCAGCATACTTACAAATGGTCCTATACTATTCTTTCCTATGTACACCTTGTAGGTATTGATAAAAGGAAATTAAAAACGGTCGGATATCACCATTGTAACACATTCGATTCAACCTGAACACAGTTAAAGCGATCATTAAGATCGGCTTACAATTATAACCAATGACATAAGAGGTCCGTTATTGCACCAATCACAACCCTCTTTGCCATGGAAACTTGATCTCGTTTACGCTGAACTGCGTTTTACTGTAATCGATGAATAGGGAAACGAGAGCTAAGTACAGGTAACGGTAACGCTGGTTGTTGCGCACAAGTCAAAAATGAGGTATCACAGGGGGCTAGAGGGACGAAGGGGGCGTGTGCGTAGCGTCGGTTGGCTAGCCAGTCATATTCCTCACGCCCTGATACTCCGTCTCTCTCTGTCACTTCTGCGCGACTACCCATGCGCAGCTATCCCCTCCACATTTCGCTCAGCGCTAAACATACGTGCCGCTACCTATAATTGTAAGTACCTGACAAGCGTTGCCCATGGAGTACTCGAGGCCCGAGTTGACGATGTGCTTCTCGCTGGCGCCCGTGATCATGGACTGGAACACCTCCGTGGGCGTTATCTTGGCGTCGATGTTGGCCTTCTTCAGGGACGTCTCCACCGAGTCTGCGGAAAAATGGTACCGTCAACTGTTGTCAAGATTTACGGCCTAGTTTCTATCGTTTCGTTTCATAAAGTCCGCTGCAGAAATATCACTACTTCCCACATTGACCACTCCCACAGAACCCTGCGCACCATATTTTCTGCGCCTACTACCATACTAACCATTTTCCCTCAAGTCCACTTCCTATGATCATATTATTCCACTCGCTGTTAATATTGCTAAGAAGTAAGAACGTTTTAAACATTTATTTTCCTATCGCCGTCAATGGAATAGGAAAATATATCTTTTTTCGTCTATATGATGGAAACAGTTACTTTTGTTTGGAGCGTTAGAGGGTACACATGATCCCGGGAGGTACCATACCAAGAAGAATACCAGAAGAACTTCCTTCTGAACTTTTAATTAAACTAAACTACCGTACTAAAAATATATTATGGTGGTCCTTATTCTGTTAATATTAAAATCCAAAATCATTTAACATTTAGAATGCCACTTCTAAGAATAGGATTATTCTATTCAATTTTGGGTTATACTCGTCCGCATCAGGACAAAAAAATAACAATAGATTTATGAATGAAACTTGCCTCGAATGAGGGTTGCTGATCCCAACAGATTAAGGTTAGATTAGTGAGCATCAAACTAAACTGTCTAAAATATGCCCACAATTGAAGAGAAATAGCAAATTTTAATCCTGTCATTCGAAAGTGTTATACTAATTTGGATTTTAGCCTAAACAAAATAAGTAGGTACTGCCTTAATTTAGAGATTTTTAGTTCAGAGAATGCTTACAGAATCGACGCCTAAACCTTTGGTTTTAGTTATATAAACATGAGCGTTAATCGATTAACTCCGATTCATTGCTACTGGATATTGACCAAAATTTCGGTGTCAAGAAAGAGCTCCTTTTTATATCACTGCAGCAGACTTTACAGACACCTTACATGGATATCCTCGAGTTAAATACAGGATACACAATTCCTACACTTGCGTACGTTCATAACACAATTTTAAGATTATTCCACCTTTATATTATAACCACAAGACAGACTTATAATGAAAAGTATAGTTTTTTTACCTTTTTAGTGACCCTTACTGATTGCAAGATCGAATATCATACAGCGTCAATGATAGCACCATCAAATCATCAAAATAGGCGTAAAACTTCTCTGTTATTGAAATTCAATTTCAATGTTAAAAATGTTGTCAAAGTAACAAATGTCAAAGTAACAAATGTTATTCAAATTCGCCCCAGCAGTTAGTACTGCTGGGGCTGGGGAATTTGATAAAATTTTAATGGGACCACCTCGGAAGTAAACAAATAAGAATCATCAAAATCGGTTCATACACATGAAGATAAATAATGCAATTCAATTAGATTATTTAAAGATTATTGTTTCTTTATACAGTTCTTGTGTACAATATTTCAAAATAATATTAGTATAATGTCATTGCAGAACATGTTAGCAACTTCAGGTCAATGTATTATCAGGATTAAAGCTAAAATTACATATTACAAATTGTCTTCTAAGAACTCCTTTACATAATAAT
Source organism: Selenia dentaria (assembly GCA_917880725.1). Lineage (NCBI taxonomy): Eukaryota > Metazoa > Arthropoda > Insecta > Lepidoptera > Geometridae > Selenia > Selenia dentaria. The sequence continues at coordinate 36,447,800 of OU862883.1, forward strand.
AACATTTGCTTATCAGAAGTTGGAATAGATCACGTTTGAATTTGTTAACATATTCCAAACCACCCCGTTCAATATTGTGCACTAATTAACAAGGACCTTATATATATATATACGGTCGAATTGAGAAACCTACAAGAGAGATAACAACGTTCGTTCTACGGTTCTACCTTTGGACACCGGGAGTCTATTTACCTAATGCGACAAAGTTTTAATTATTAATCAAACTTTGTCACTATGTCACAAAAACGACCGGGTGTTATAAGTGTGCTGTGTCTCTGTGTGTGTCTCTCTCTCTCTCTCTGTGTGTGTGTGTTTGTGTGTGGCATCGTAGCTCCCGAACGGATGAACCGATTTTGTTGTTGTTTGTTGAAAAAATAAGTTATGAAAGATGAATTAGCCTGGAGTGCTCTCAGCTATGTTTGATGAAAATCGGTCATATCAATTGAAAGTGTATAGGGGTGTGGGCCTGGACGGCAGTAAAAGCACAGGAGTGCCGATAAATGTTATTGTAATGTCCGAAATACACACAAAGTTCACATAAGACGTAGGTACAATACAAAACATAAAAAAATCACTAATGGCGCGTGTGCCGCGCGTGTGCCGCGCGAATACCATGCACCCGACTCTCTAGCTAGCGTCGCACGACTGACACGGGGCGCCGGGGGGTGTAGTTACTATGAAACCGGCGCGGCGGCGGCGGGCAGCGTAGCTTCGCTCGCTTGCAGTATTGCCAACATAAAATACCGTGCACCGTACAAGTTTTAAACAAACTTACAAATAATAAAAGGGTTCCATAGAGACCGTTCCTTAGCACAGTAAAGGCTTCTGACCTCTGTTCGCTCGAGGAGGGAGCTTATTACCGACTAGATAATTAATATTACTTACACCACTTGCTACAAGGGATACTAGTAGAATACTAGTGACACTATGACACATTTCATTATTATTTCGTGTCGGGGGTTTGAAATTTAAAATTTAATTTAACTAGTTATTGAATAGTTTTAGAGTAGGTACGCCAGTTAATGATGTCTGTATGGGATGAAAGGCGTGACGTACTTTGTTACTTACCTAAGAGTGCAGTATTGGAGTCCCTCCAGAACTTGATACTGAGCTTGCCGAAGCTGACGTGGTTGAGGTTCTTCAGGAACTCGAAGTACGAGACGGTGACGCCGCCCGAGTTGGCCAGCAGGTCCGGGAGCACCAGGATGTTCTTCTCGCGCAGAACTCGGTCTGCTGCCGGGGTGGTCGGTCCATTCGCGCCTTCTGCTACCACCTGGTATCACAACTTCTACCTTCTTATTCGTGTTGTAATGATACAAATATAAAAAAAAGATCCAAAAATGCAACCGACTTCAACACTATAAAGTGTGAAATAACTTGTTGAAGTCGTTAAACGTCACCTCAGATAGATGCGTTTTCACGCCCCGCTTGACAGACGCAGGGTCATAGCTGCAAGGAAATTCGTACGCTGGCAAAGCATTCCACAACACGACAGAGGTAGGAACTGCTAAACATTATGGTTCGTGGTAAGAAGTTTTGAACAGTATATGGATGCAATGCTAGGCCGGAACGTGTAGTTATTTATCCCTGCAGTTTCACTTCTCAACCAACTCACCTCAACCAAGAACACTATATTGGAATAAATAAATACAGTCCACATGAAGACAGCAACATCGGTATTTCGAACACCAGATATAGTGTGCAGCCGTGCGATTCTGTAATGATTCGTCGACGAGCTCACCGATGTCGAATACTTTATGAGATATCACCCTTGTACATAAGGTTGGTTTTCCAACGTGTCTTATCTTCTCGTCATTTGTTTCACGGATGTCAAAGATGCAACTATGTTTGCTTTTGGAGAATCGCACAGCTGGACTCGTAATACGACCAGGGACTTTTGGGACGGATCCATACGTACCTACGGGTTCACAAGAACGAAGCCTACACACGTAGGCTGTCATCTACGAGCCTACGACGTAGCAACTACGACACTACGGCGTAGCGATACCACGAATCTACGATATACGACGCCGTAAACGTGCTACGCCGTAAACAACCACTATCCCGTGGTTCCGAATGTGTGTACCTTGCAGTTGAGTTTGGACGCGGTCTGGTGCGTGAGAGTCTTCTCCATGGCCGCCACCACAAGGATGTCGCACTTCTCGAACATCAGCTCCGGGCCCGTCTCCTTCACCCCCGGGAATCCCTTCACGCTGCCCCGGTGGGCCTCCTTGTACTGCAGCAACTTCTGCCGGGCATACATCATTCATCAACAATCTTTTGACCGTAAACGCGACCCTATACATTATAACTATACAATCTGTGACAATATTCTTAAAAGAGTGACCACCATAAAGGACCTGGGCGTTACGTTTGATCGTGGCCTATCTTTTCGTGACCATATTTTAAATACCACAAAGGAAGCCTCCCGACGTTTAGGTTTTGTGCTGCGGAACGCGCGCGATTTCCATGACCCTAACGTCATCAGGCTCTTGTTTACTATTCTCGTTAGGAGTAAGCTGGAGGCAAGTGCGGTGGTCTGGAACCCGTATCACGTGACTTACACCTTGCTGTTGGAAAAGGTGCAAAAACCTTTTTTGCGGTATTTGTACAAACGGGTATATGGCTATTACCCATATCTCTACCCAACTAAGTTTCTCCTCGGGCAACTTGGTTATAACTCTTTGGAAGTTAGAAGGTCGGTTGATCAGCTTTCCACTTGCTGCAAAATTTAAGAGGCAACATGGACTGCCCTACCCTTCACAATCTCCTGTGTTCGCTGTACGTTCCTGATAAATACATCAGGCACAGGCCAAGCCACAGGCACTTGCTGTTTGCTACTCCTAGTCGTCGCACCGTGGCCCGAACCCAGTCTCCCTTGTGTCGCTCTCTAACCAGACTCAACGCATTTCTGGACGCCAACACCGAATGTGACTTATTTTGTGACAAATGGCATAGTATTTTTAAGTTCTTACTGAGTTTCTGTGAAAAAATATAATAATTAGGATATTTTATGACAATTTAAAAAAATTCTTGACATTTCTTATTTTGACATATAAATTTTAATAATAAGTGTAAGTGGTGTATGCCGTGCTTATTGTAACAAATAAATAAATAAATAAATCTAATTACATTCGAATTTCTCTATCTCTGTAGTTGATTTAGGTCTTTACGTGATAGGTGACTAAGGATTGTGATCAAGTACCGGGTAGATTACTCTGGCTATATACGAATTAACTATGTAGGTAAATAGCAAGTAGGTGAAAGTAGGAGAAGGTGACCTAAATTGAGATCGCGTGTTCAATGAAAGCCAGTGCGGTGCGAGTACTGCGTGCGCTGGCCGAGCGCAGCCAAAGGTGACTAATAAATACATTCACTAACTACGTTATGATACTACGTATCGTACGTTATATACATTGGATGTAGGCGGTAACCTAGCCCTGCATTTGATATTCAAACTGATAGACCTGTCTTCAAATCATCCTGGGCCCCGCCGCGGTTTCACCCGCATGGTGATGGATGATGATGATGACGAAAAGTGTTAATATTGTAAGTATTGTATGTGTTATTCTGGCGGCTCATCTACATACCAAATTACACACAAACCTGTTCTGGCGTGATTGAGTAACAAACTTCCATTCGTCCAAACATTCGCATTTATAATATTAATATCAGTATATGTAACATTAATATTAATATATTAATTAATTTTACACAAAATTATCGAGCACATCTACCAAGCCGCACTAGGCCCGCGTGGTGGATTTTGGCCCAACTCCTCTCTCTGATTTCTCTGACAGGAAGACTCGAGTCCCAGCATTGGCTACACAATGTGCTGATTATGAAATATCGTTCTTCCACCTTCCGCCCTTGGGGTGTGCTGAGGAGTAGCCTCGGGGATTTCCTCTTTACCGCAGCATGAGCACCGAGGGCCGCTATCCCCGGGGGATATATTTGTTTGTCTTCACCCTGTGGCAGGATAAGCCCGCGAGGGTAGTACGCGCCTAAACTGATACGCGATCAGTGCATTAGAAAATCTTTATTGCCAAAAACATACACAAATAAAATATAACTATCTTGAAACGATACATATTTAATGCATGATGATAATATTTATTTTAAGCATAAAGCTCAGCACTGGCTGCGTCAACACGATTATCTTGAGGCAAGACTACTTTTCATCATATTCTTTCGATATACCCTGGTTCTCCAATTCATGACACCTCGTACACTAACTCGTTTTGCCCTGGTTCACTCATTCATTATTCCTGATATACTCGCTCGGTTTACCCTCTGATTTTACCTTGAACACTAACTTGTTTTACTTTGGTATTATTCATTATACCTATTACACTCGCTCTCATTTTACCTTGTACACTAACTCGTTTTACGCTGGATCACCCGCTCATTTTACCTGGTACACTCGCTCGGTTTACCCTCTCATTTTACCTGGTACACCTGCCTGTTTACCCTGGTTCATTGACTCGTGTGACTCCGAAGAACTCACCGTGGGATCGATGCCGTCGGGGTTCACGATGTTGCAGTCGAACTCCAGCACGCCGATGATCTTGACCCCTTCCAGCGCGAGATGTATCGCCGTGTAGCTGCCCACGTTGCCGAAACCTTGGACTATGGCCGTCTTACCCTGGTAAAGGTTATTGGAGAAATAAGCAAGGAGCTCTCGTTGGTGTCATTTGTAAGATTATTTTACTACCTATAGGTTATTACTGTACCAGCCGGATTCCGTCATTATATTTATAGCAAGGGAACACATCTAGTAGATCGTATTTAGGATGAAGGGCAGATAGAAAGTAAAGTGAAATGTTTGTTTCGGAAAGTGAATCTGTTGGTTTTCTTTATGTCCTCGTAGTACATTTTTTTATGGCATAGGTTGGCAAACGAGCAAGCGGCTCACCTGATGGTAAGTGATACCGTCGCCCACGGACCTCCGCAATACCAGAAGTCTCGAGTATTCGTTGCCGACCTTTGAGGAAGGATGATAGAAAGGAAGAGATAAAAAGGTGGAGAGGGAAGGGGAAGGAGAACAGGAAAGGGGGGAATCGGGCCTCCGGAACCTCCCACAAACCGACGAAACGCAAGCTACTTACAGATCGCGCGGCGAGAGTTTGGCTTTGACCGTTATTGCGCAGAAATCAGAAATTGGGTATCAACGGGCAATTAGCGGGGTGCGGGGCGGGTGTGTAGGCGCATGCGGTGCTCTGATTGGCGCTCCAATCGTTCCCTGCCTCTCGCATCGATACGACGTACCGCGCACTCCTGTTGTACAATCACGTTCACAAGTGAATTGCTATTTTCGTTAATTGTTTATTGTTGTCGATTGTTATTATTTGTTGAGTTTGTTTGTTTAAGTTTGTCAGTTAAGTTTTTTTTGTTAAATATTAAAAAGTGATTTGAAAATGCGTATAAAAAACATTGTTTTAAAAAGGCAAGCATGGAAAATGATATATGACGTGAATTGCTTTTTAAAGAAAGAAGCTGACGAATGTATCGATTCATTGAAGCAAATTCGAAGTCAGATTGAGGAAGTTGCTTCTTTACTCAGTCAGTCGGAGAATAACCAAACTATACAGACTATGCAGGTAATGAAAACGGAAACTGTTTCTAAATTAAATTGTGTAGTCAGAAAATTAGCTAAAATTCAAAAACGGACATCGGAGGCCACTAAGACTTCAATTGGCACTGTAAAAAATATCGTAAATCAAGCCAAGAGTTCCGATTTGCTAATTATTTTCAGAACACCTGGAAAAAAACGTCCCAGAGCTAAACCAGTTACGAATATTGATAATTTTGACCAAGGTGTTATAAAAAGATGTATACACAATTTTCACAAGACGAATAATGAACTTCCCACCATTGGGAAACTAAAAAAGAAACTTGAGGAAGATATAAACTTTAAAGGGTCAGAAACAAGTCTTCGTGTAATTGTAAAGGAGTTAGGATTTCGCTGGAAAAAAACAGAAAACAACCGTAAATTACTAATAGAAACATCGAATATCCGATTACAACGCATTGAATATTTAAGAAAAATAAGAAAATATCGACAAGAAGGAAGACCCATTGTTTACACAGATGAATCCTACGTAGATTCATCGCACTCAACAACCAAAGCCTGGAGCGATGGCCCTACGGAAGGACTAAAAAAACCCATTTCTAAAGGACAACGAGTCGTGATAGTCCACGCAGGATCTGAAGCTGGGTTTATACCAAATGCTTTATTAACTTTTAAAGCCGGCACCAAAACAGGGGACTATCACGACAACATGAATTACGAGAATTATGAAAAATGGCTTAGGACACAATTAATTCCCAACCTACCACCCAATTCTGTAGTGGTTGTCGACAACGCCTCATACCACAATAAACAATGGGATTTAGCACCGTCCTCCAATACCAAAAAAGCCGATATGCAGAATTGGCTAACTGATAAAGGCATACAATATGATTCAACAATGCTCAAGCCACAATTGTACAACTTGATAAAAGCTAATAAAGAAAGATTTAAAACTTTTTCAATAGATCAAATTTTAGCAGAAGCAAACCATAGCATATTGAGATTACCGCCTTACCATCCAGACCTCAACCCCATAGAAATGGCATGGGCTACTATTAAACAATATGTAGCTAGCAAAAATGTTAAATGGAATTTACAAGAATGTACCAAACTTATCAAAGAAAAAGTATCCTTAATGGGTGCCCAGGAATGGGAAAAAATATGTAAAAAGGTAAAAGATATAGAAGAAGAGTACGCCAAGAGTGACCATGTAGTTGATTTACTTACCGAGCAATTTATAATTCGCGTCGATGATAGTTCCGAAGACGATGATTCTGATGATGGTTATGAAGATGATGATGATGACAACTGCGACCGAGGAAGCCCTAAACCCGGACCCTCAACAAGCAAAAGACGTTGCACAATTTCGTGTCGCGGCAGCACCACTGGACCATGCGGTGATTTCATAGAAGGCGTTAAACCTTTAACTGATTCAGAATCTGAATAGCACTGCGGCTAGGACTTTTTTATGTTAACTTTTGTATTTAATAATTATTTTAAGTTTTCTTTTGTTTGTATGTACCAATTTTACATGTATCTTGGAATAAATAATTTTATTAAAAAACAATTATTTAGAATTTTCATCGCTGTCTCTGTAAACTTTAAAAGGAAATAAACATTATATAAGTAAAATAACTATCAATAGTTTTAATAAATGAAGAAGTTTATCTATTTCGTAATATTTTCTAGCATTATTACCACTGTACATGAATTTTGACCCACTCAAATATCCAACCTGGTACATAAAAAAGGAAAAGTATTGTGTGCGTGACAGTACCCATGCGCAGTAATCCCCTCCACCCGAAGGTCAAAGCCAAACTCTCGCCGCGCGATCTGTACTAAGCTAGTACTTCCCCGGTCGTGCCGGCCCATTCGGCTGTGGGGTTACAGCGTGGCACTACCACCGAAAAATAATATATCCCCTCACCAGTCGATTGTCAATATAACAATGAAATTTCTATTGTGTCTGGGTCGTTTGACTGATGAAGTAGTAAATAATATATAGTAATGAAAACTAAAGTATTCAAAATGAAACTGATTATTTCACCCTGACTACTAAGTATAACCCACATGTAAATTTGTACATGTGGGTTCAGGGCCCGGTAATAGTATATAATACCGTAAGGGTCATGTGTGGCATAGGTGTGTGCGCGAGTCAAAGTCAAAATCATTTATTCAATTTAAGCATCAAAGGCGCACTTATGAACGTCAACTTTTCATTATAATGTACTTTAAAAACTCTACCGCCACGTTCCAAAATATATAGAGCCCACCGAGAAGAAGCGGTAAGAAACTCGGGGCCAATCTTTTTATATAGATGCTTAGGTACAATGTTTCTACATAGGTACTACAAATATTACATTTTATGGGTGGCAGAGTTACAGCTTGCTAGAACAAAACACCCGCTCTTCTCCCTGGACTCACCCGCAGTTTTCAGTCAGCTCGTGACCACCCCCATTGTAACATGGTCGAAATGTCGAGCGAAAAGTACATATTTTTACCTATATTAAATAATACGTGATAAGTCCCGATAAACATTTAAAACAGCTATTCTATATTTCTAGCATTAAAAGTATGGTGATCACTATTTAACTTATATTTATGTAATTTTTTACGAACATACATTATATTTTCAAATACATATAAGGAAGGCAACGTTAATATATTGATTTCTTTAAATAAATCTCTCAAAGATTCACGGGGACCCATTTCGTATATAGCTCGAATAGCACATTTCTGTAGGATAAAGATGGTCTCTATATCAGCCGCTGAACCCCATAGCAATATCCCATATGACATTACGCTGTGGAAATATGCAAAATACACTAACCGCGCCGTAGAAGAGTCTGTTAGCTCTCTTATTTTACGTACCGCATATGCAGCAGAACTGAGTCTCCCAGACAGTGCATTTATATGAGGACCTCATTGTAATTTTGCGTCAATTTTAATGCCTAGGAAGACTGTTGCCTTGTCCATTACGAGTTTAACTCCATCAAGCGTAACGTTGGACTCCAAATATGGTACAGTAGGCAAAGAAAACTTCAAACATTTTGTCTTTTTTGAATTCAGAAGTAAATTATTAGTTGAGAACCATTTAGAGATATGAGATAGAGCGTTGTTTACTTGAATTAGTGTGCTATCTTTCCTATCTACTTTGAAAATCAGTGATGTGTCATCCGCAAATAAAACAATATCACAAAGATACTTGACCATAAGTGGCAAGTCGTTAATGTATACTAAGAACAAAAAAGGCCCTAAAATGAACCCTTGTGGACCCCGTGTGTGTAATGTATAGATATAAGTACGTAGGTATTATGTAGTTGCGTGTATGTGTGAGGTATCTGTGTGTGTGTATGTGTGTAGTACCTGTAGGCCCGGCTCTGTGCCCACGAGCTTGGCCCAGTGCGCGTCCTGCAAGAAGTTGCGGATGCAGAGGAACACGCCGCGGCCGGTCGCCTCCACGCGCCCGGCGATGCCGCCGCCGTTTAACGGCTTGCCCGTCACGCAAGCGGCCGCGTTTATGTCTTTGTACCCTGTTGTAATGTTTTGTAATATTTTTTCAAAAATCGGTGAAGCAGTTCATAATATCTGTAAAAGTTATGAATTGTCTCTTACCCCGGTTTTGCATATCTAAAAACGGACCGTTTTGCTCACGACTCGTTACTTTTTGACAGCGGTCTTGTACAAAAAGTGTCAAAAAGTAACGAGTCGTAAGCAAAACGGTCCGATTTTAGATATAGAAAACCACCGTTAGGAACGTTATCTTGTAACTACGAGTATAACGTATATAGGTATGTTTAAAATACCTGCCCTGCTTTGTCCCGTCTTATATACTCAGCCCACTGCTGGGACTCAAGCTTTGCTATCAGAGTATCATCTACTTAGTTAGACGTTCCAAATTGTGATGTGCAGTTCAGATTGTGTCAGTGTGTTTAAGTTTTTTTTATTTTTGTTTTTTACTCATTAGTGTAGTTGTGGTGAATTTCTGGATTCGGTCTCCACGCTCAAGGCCCGCGATAGAAGCTATGCAATAGCTTAAAAATACTAAAGTACAGAAGAAGGGTCCTGAAAAGGCAAAGCGCCAAGTACTCGTATTACAAGAACAGAACGAAACTTCTGTATCAGATGTTGGCACTGACGACTTATGATAGGACGATGAGCATGATGATGCAGAAGATGCTGGAAACAGATGCCTAGTATGCGACGAATTCGGAAGAAACAATGAGATGTGGTACAGGTGTACCTCGTGTGGGCTGTGGGCTCTCGCGGAGTGCACAGTGTAGGTGATACGGTTCGCGTGAAGTGGCGATAGAAATAAAAACAACAGATTTCGAAAATTAAAAAAAAGGGGAGCGCGTGCGTGTGTCAAGTGCCGGAGGTGTTCGTGACGACTGAAGTACCAATCGCAGCTTGACAGACGCGCGGGCGTTAATTTTATTGGATCAAGTGGTATGTAGGTAGGTACTTATTCACAATCTTGTTTTTTCTCAAAATACCTACATTTTTCAACAACAGCTGTTAGTTATTAAATTATTAATGCGTTTTTTAGTAATTTGAACATCTCATAGTTTATTTGGTGGTGAGCGAAGGCACGTCGTCTACATATCTCCGCCCAGTGTCACGTCAGTGGCACTTGTCTACCATTGGTACCAGTGCCAAGCGAGTAACTGGTCTGGTTATTATCCCGGTCTTAGTTTTCAGGTCGACTGTGCGTACCTTTCCGTCTTTTCCTGGATAGACGTTTTCGACTATTCCCTTCGGCCAAGTATTACGAGGTAAGTTAGGGTCGACTATTATGACCACATCTCCTTTCTTTAGGTTTTCATTTTCGTTGTACCATTTCTGTCTTGGTATAAGATTTGGTAGGTATTCTTTTACCCAGCGATGCCAGAACATATCGGTAAGTCGCTGAGCAGTTCTCCACATCTTCCGCAAGTACAGATCTCCATCACCGAATGCTCCAGGAATAGGCAGGTTAGAGTTGCAGCCTATCAGAAAATGGTTTGGAGTCAAAGCTTCCGTGTGGTTTGGGTCGGCTGTTAACTATATTTTCCACTTCGGCGAGTAAGGTCATTAAAGTCTCCTCTCGGGGCGCTCTCTCTTTCAGTATGACTTTTAACGCCGTTTTAACACTCCTGATAAGTCTTTCCCAAGCTCCCGCTTTGTGAGGACTAACTGGAGATAAAAAAGTCCATGAGACCCCTCTGTTTGCCATTTCATTTGTTATGATTGTCTGATCTAGCTCAAGTAGTGATTTTCTTAGTTCAGCTTCAGCGCCACGCAAATTGGTTCCATTATCTGAGTATATTTGCTGAGGCCAACCACGTCGGCATGCCATCCTTCTCAGAGCCATTATAAAGGAATCGGTAGTAAGCGACGCGACTAATTCGATGTGAATGCATCTGACAGTCATACACGTAAACAATACCCCATAACGACGTTCTCGGCGGCGGCCGACTGTTATCTCCATCGGCCCAAACAGGTCCACCCCGCAGAATGTGTACGGGCGCTGATGATGCGCCAACCTGGCTGGTGGTAAGTCTGCCATTCGTGGCGTTTTTGGTATAGCCTTTTTTATGCTACAATACTGACATTTAGCGGCGACAGCACGTACAGTGGGTCTGAGGCGTAACAGCCAGTATTTCTGTCTAAGTTCATTAACTACGGTCTCGTTATTTGCATGTGCGTATTTTTGGTGATAATGTTTCACTATCAGTCTCGAAATCGGATGTGCTCCGTCTAATATAATAGGTCGTTTAACGTCTGAGCTGACGTCAGCGGCAGCTTCTACGCGCCCTGTTACTCGTAGGACATCGCAGTCGTCTAGGTATGGTGTTAACGTTCGTAGTCGGCTGTTAGGCTGTATCGGTTTATTATTTTTTAGCAAATGTATTTCTACAGCAAATGATTCCATCTGGGTATGGCGAAAGAGTAGTTTTTCTGCTCGTTGCAATATCTCTGGAGTTATGTCAGCTTTACGGTTCTTTTTACATTTTTCAACGAATAATAACACGCTTGCGGTACATCTTAGCAAACGAAGCCACGACGAGAACTTGGCAGACTCAGGCACAGGTAAGTTATTATTTTCAGTTACATGCACATGGTGTATCATTTCTAATGCTTCGTGATTAATTTTCTGTTTACCTTGTTCAGGTATAAATTTTGTCCACTCGGTGTCCTTCTCGTACAGAAAATTAGGACCTCGGAACCATTCGCATTCATTGTGTAATTCGTAAGTATTACTTTTAGTAGCTATATCCACAATATTCTGGTTTGAAGGTAAGTAAGACCATTGTTGTGGGTTGCTCAATTCGTCTATTTCGCCAAGTCGATTAGCTACAAATGTCTTGTAGCTTCTTGTATTGTTCTTTATCCAATGCATTACTGTCATAGAATCGCTCCAGAAGTAGATCTTTGCAGGTGTTATTCTGGACTCCTTTTTGATTGTATCGGCAAGACGGCAGGCCAAAACAGCAGCCTGTAGCTCCAGCCGCGGTACAGTTACCGGTTTTATAGGCGCGACACGGCTTTTGCTAGCGATGAATGACACGCAAACAGCTTTATTGTTAGTGTGCACTCGCCAGTATGCTACACTTGCGTAAGCGGCAGGGGATGCATCGCATATGAGGTGCAGGTCTCTTGTCTCCCTCGCACTATCTTTATCATTATTGTCAGTCCGAATGCGAAAATACCATCTTGGTATGCGTGATTCTTTGATTTTGTTTAACTGACTTATCCAGGTCTTAAACAATATAAATTGCGTATTGTTTATTTCATCATTCCAATCAATGTTTGACTTCCAGGTACTTTGTATAAAAATTTTGGCTTGAATTGTGAACGGTGTGAGAAGGCCATAAATGTCAAAAATAGACATAACTATACTTAGTAATTCTCGTTTTGTAGGTTTTCGCTCGCATTTCAATATTTGCTCGGGAATTCGTTTCAATGAGAGGTTGAATCCAAATGAATCGGTCTATGGATACCACAGTAGGCCGAGAGTTCGTTCGCAATAATTATCATCATTGCATATTAAGGCGACGGCTGATTCGCTCAATTTCATGTCAGGTGCAGTGTGACACACAGCCGGTTCGTTTGAGGTCCAGTTTCTTATCTCGAAGTTGCCTTGTTTATGTATGTAGGCAACTTCTTTCATAGTTTTCTGAGCCATTTCGAAACTGTCGAAGCAATCTATATAGTCATCCATATAGTGGTTTTTTATTATTGCTGTCACTGCCTCGGGCATTTCTTTAATAAAACGTTGCGCATTTTTATTTTTCACGTACTGCGCTATAAACGGTGACGAATTTGCTCCAAATATAAGTGACGTCATCACATATTTCTGTACCAGCTCGTCTAAATTTTTCCGCCACAGAAACCTCTGTGCATGTTCGTCTTCTGGTCTTATCTTCTCACGCAGGAACATATCTTTTATATCACCAGTAAGGCCGATCGGTCGTTCTCTAAATCGTAACATAATGCCGAGCAGTGATTCTAGCAAGTCTGGTCCTTGAAGTAAGTAATCGTTTAGTGAGTGGCCATTGGAGGTAGCTTTTCCGTCAAAGACTAAGCGGAGACACTTTTTATTTGGGTTTTCCACTCCGAAGTGCGGTAAGTACCGTAGTTTTAAAATGTTTTCGTCTTCGGTAGGGTCGATCTTGCGGGCGTAGTCATTAGCGAATAAATGGTTGACACGTTCTTTGTACCTCGAGGCAAATTCTTCGTCATTAGACATCTTTTTCTCTATATTTTTCAGTCGGCGAAGAGCGTTAAAATACGAATTTTCCAATTGAGCATTTTTATCTTTCCAAGGTAAGCCGATTTCCCATTTACCAGTTTTTAATTCAGTGGAATGTTCCAAAATTTCGATCGCTCTAGTTTCATCTCTGTTTGTCCTAGGCTTAGTACAAACTCCGATACTCTCGAACGTGAATGATTTTTTTACAAGTTCGTGGAGTTCGTCATTCTTGAGCTCTGTGTGTATCGTATCAGCTGTGTTGTGAAAACAGTCGTCAGCGCATGAAAGCGCATATCTCGCGTGCATCTGTGTGCGTGGCCCCCGACGACGTTGAGTCATCCTTATCAGTGACGGCCGACGCGATACAAGCGTGGGTTCTTAATCTGTGGCGTGGGGGTGAGGTCCGTTATGCGCTGGGACGGGGCGCCTAGCTACTGTTATCAGTGCGCATTCTTGAAAATTCTGATTACGTAGTGGGTACACACCGTGCACACACCATCCCAGTGGTGTCAAGGTGGCGCACGGTTCGTTTTTGCCTCGAATTATTTGTCTTTAACGGTGTAATTAAATGATAATTGTCCTGGCCGGTCATTGTAACAGCTTTGGCAAAACACTTTCACTGTAAATAAGTTTATGTTTTAAATGCTTTAAATGGTCATATTTTTGAATATTAAGTTGTGAGAGTTTTTGTGACGGTAAGTTTAGCTCACTGATTTTTCGCGCACTCAGTTCGAATGATTCATTGTCTTTGTTTGTAATACGAAAGTTCACAATTTCACTTTCACAGGTAAGTTCGGAGTTCCAAGCCCCACGCACTTTTAGTTGTTGCTTTTTTCCGTGCTAGCTCACGTGATCGGCAATGTCAGCTGATATAAGGGATACTGTTGCGCCATCGTCCAGATGTGCATACGTACTTATTGTCCCGCTGGGGCCCTGAATGTCCACTGGCACTACTTTCAAAAACACATGTGATTTTGTGTCCATCGCATGAGCTACTATATCGTTTTCGAATTCATTACTGTTAGAAAACTTGTTTTCACCATTGTTGGCATTAAATTCACTAAACAGTACATCACTAGCACGAAAATCACTTTTGCAATTATTTTTTGACGAATCACGGGTTCCGTCATTGGTTTTGGGTGTCCAGTGAAGGAGGCGGTGATGCGGTAATCCGCATTGGTCGACATCACAGGCAGCAGCAGAGCAGGTATCGCGATTGTGTGATGTTGTAAGGCATTTATGACAGAGCTTGTTCACTCGTACGAATCGCCAGCGATCCTTTCTCATAGCGCGTTTAAATCGTGCGCAGTCTGGTAAGATGTGGGTATGAGCTCGGCAAAACTTGCATGTTTTGACTTCATCTTCAGCTGGCTTACTTCCCAGAAGCACAGAGTGCAGCTTCCGGATTTCCGGTCTCTTCCGGTAGTCAAGGTGGCTATGTAAGTGACTCAGACCGGCAGATGCTATTTTATTTGCTTCGCAGTAAAGAAAATTACTAAGTATTACCAACTTTGCTTTTTGTGTGTCACAGTTTACACTGCAGTAGTCCGCCCACTTGTTGATGAGTGGTCCGGGGCACTTTGATAAAACCGACGTCAATATTTCCGGGCTCCTCAAGTAATCTGTTTGTTGTATCGATTGTACAGCTGCCACGAATTTTTTTACTTTTATTGAAAATGACACGATTTCGTGGTGGTAGTTTTGTGACAATGGTGGTATTTTCTTTAATTGCGTTGAAATCTTGTTAATAATCGTTTCAGGTCTACCGTAGCGGAGTTCTAGCGTCTCAATGACGGTATGCGGAGCCGTGTTTCCGATGAGAAGTGAAGACACCGTATCTTTAGCTTCCCCGCGGAGTGATTTGCGTAATCTCCACATGTTCTCAGCGCCACTGAAGTTACAAAACTCCGTAGATTCTTCGTACGCCTGAAAATTCGTGAGCCTGAGCTTCGGCAGCTTCAAATTCCAACTGCTTTTTTTGCGCTTCGAGTGGTAAGGCGGATTTTGCAGATTTTCGCGACGTGGTGGACTTTGAACCTTCGATATTTTTTTTCATATTTCCAACTAAGGATTGCTGTCTTTGCGTCACTTGTGCGGCTTTACTCGTACTTGGATTCAATATATCCGATTGCACTGCTCGTGTAGAATTTTCTTTCTTCGTGTTGTTGGCTTGTTCAGTTTTGATTGTTCTGCAAGTGCGCAGTTTGCGTTCAAAATGGCGCGGCTGAGGCGGCGAGTTGAACATCCTTGTACAACTATCACAGTTTCACGTGGTAATCCGCTCGAAGGAGAAGTTGTAGGTGATACGGTTCGCGTGAAGTGACGATAGAAATAAAAACAACAGATTTCGAAAATTAAATAAAAAAGGAGCGCGTGCGTGTGTCAAGTGCCGGAGGTGTTCGCGATGACTGAAGTACCAATCGCAGCTTGACAGACGCGCGGGCGTTAATTTTATTGGATCAAGTGGTATGTAGGTAGGTACTTATTCACAATCTTGTTTTTTTCTCAAAATACCTACTTTTTTCAACAACAGCTGTTAGTTATTAAATCATTAATGCGTTTTTTAGTAATTTGAACATCTCATAGTTTATTTGGTGGTGAGCGAAGGCACGTCGTCTACACACAGGATGGGAGTCAGCTGAAGGTTACGTTTGCGATGTATGCTAGATTTTATTTGACTCCGATTGCCCCCAGGGTGATCACCATTACCCCTACGTTGGTGTAATAGGAGTCAAATCAGTATTTTTTTTAACTTTATAATTTCCAAAGTTGATTGCCAAAGTGACTGAAATTGATCTCTAATGATAGTTCAATAAGTAAATTATGTTTAAAGACTGTTGCAATAAATACTTTCTTTTTAATTAAAATTTTATTTGACTTCTCGCTTCATCATCAGCCTGTAGCAGTCCACTGCTGGACATAGGCCTCTCCAATTGCACGCCACTTAGGTCTATCTTGGGCTTCTCGCATCCAGTTTTTGCCAGCCGTCTTGCGCAGATCGTCACTCCACCGTGGCTCAGGACGTCCTACACTACGTTTGCCGAGACGCGGTCTCCACTCTAGAACTCGTTTACCCCAACGGTTGTCGGTTCTACGGCTAATATGGCCAGCCCACTGCCACTTCAGCTTGCTGATCCGGTGGGCTATGTCGATGACCTTGGTTCTCTGACGGATCACTTCATTTCTGATGCGATCCCTCAGAGAAACACCGAGCATAGCCCTTTCCATAGCCCGCTGAGCGACCTTGAGCTTGTTGACCATTCGAGCCGTCAGTGTCCACGTTTCGGCTCCGTATGTCATGACGGGTAGGACGCACTGATTGAAGACTTTCGTCTTCAGGCACTGTGGAATCGGCAAAGTAAGGACTCGACGTAGCTTCCCAAATGCTGCCCAGCCCAGCCGAATTCTTCTATTCACCTCGTTCTCAAAATTGTTGTTTTCCAACTGCAATGTCTGCCCGAGGTACACATATTTTTGAACAACTTCGAGAACGGCGCCGTGTATCGCAATCGGTTCCGGTAGAACATGTTCGTTGAACATGACCTTGGTTTTGTCCAAGTTCATCCGTAGGCCGATGCGTATAGAAGTGTCAGCCAGGTCATTCAGCATCTGTTGCAGGTCCTGCAGCGTCTCTACCACGATGACGATATCGTCAGCAAATCGCATGTGAGAGATGTATTCGCCGTTGATATTAATGCCACGTCCTTTCCAGTTCAGCGTCTTGAACATATCCTCCATTGCATTTGAAAACAATTTCGGGGAAATAACGTCCCCTTGTCTCACTCCTCGATGCAACGGTATGGGATTTGTTTGCTGATTCTGTACTTGGACGGACATGGTGGCGGTTTCGTAAAGACATCTCATCACTTGGATGTATCGCCAATCTATCTGGCAACGCTGCAGGGACTCCAGAACAGACCAGATTTCAACCGAGTCAAAAGCCTCATAGTCCACGAATGCTAGACACAGGGGCTGATTATACTCTTCGGTCTTCTGTATAATCTGCCGCACTGTGTGAATGTGGTCTATGGTGCCGTATCCGCTCCGAAACCCAGCCTGTTCCGGTGGTTGGAATTCGACGAGTCTACGCGCAAGACGGTTCGTGATCACTCTTGAAAACAGCTTATAGACGTGGCTTAGAAGGGATATAGGTCGATAGTTCTTCAGCAGGGTCTTATCTCCCTTTTTGAAGAACAGGACGACCACACTCCTACTCCACGTCTCTGGAGTTCTCCCTTCGAACAGGACAGCGTTAAAAAGCTTCTGGAGCTCCCTCAGTACGGGTTTACCTCCTGCTTTTAGTAGCTCTGTTGTAACGCCATCCTCTCCAGGGGCTTTTCCATTTTTAAGCTGTCCAAGAGCGATCTCGATTTCGCCAATATTGACTTCTCGCAAGTCTTCGGTGAAATGGCGTGTTAACGTGGCTCTAGGATCATTTTCGGGATCAGATCGAGATGCATGCGATGCGTATAATCGGCCATAAAAGTCCTCCACTTCCGAAAGGACTGCCGGCTTCGAAGCAACGACTTCTCCACTAGCTGTGGTCAACTTCGTCAGGTGGCTTCTTCCAAGAGATTGTACGAACACCTTTGACCCCCGATTCTACTCGATCGCTCTTTCGATCGAAAGAGTATTGAAGCACCGGAGGTCGTGTCGTACGTTCTTGTTGATCTCTCGGTTTAGAGTCCGCTTTTCTGACGAAGTGATGGGTGGGTTTTCACGTCGTTCCTTCATTAGCCCCAAAGTCTTTTCTGAAAGCTTGGACTTCTTGCCCTTACGCTGCATGTAACAAAACCTCGTACCTTCTTCCCTGAGGACCCGAGTCACATTTTCGAGGTTTTGGTTTACGTCTGTGGTGGTTTCCACGGCAGCGAATCTGGACTTCTCGCTTAAGTGACCCCCATTACCCTCTTTTACTCTAGGCCATAATCGATCGCGCAGGCCTAGTGCATCATTCCTTGTAAGTACCTAGTTAATACATCCCCTTCGTCCTTCCGTGCTCGACTAGAGGGCTTGCTCAGCAGCAGCTGCAGTATCATGTAGCAGTTACATATAATGCTGACCAAGACTACTCGTTGTCCTGCGGTAGGTTAACTAAGCTCGACCCTAAGTAAGTAAGCTAAGTAAGCTCTGCCTGTCGTAAGAGCCGACTAAGAGCTCGGGTATAGTTGGGGGTGGGGCCCTAACTATCTCATCAACGAGCTCGAGGAAGACGGCGTCATGATGTGTCAATTGAAACCGTGCCATCTTTAGAAGAAAGAGATGCGAAATGCTCTCAGAGTCGAGCCAAAGGGCAATATGTCTTGATGGTCCCAGTGCGTTCGTATGGAGATCCTGGGGTCATCTATAAGGCATCGAAGAAGGCCACCGAGGGGGTTTTAGTGGAAAGTCCCACATAACATTTCTTTTAAGCTATTGCATAGCTTCTATCGCGGGCCTTGAGCGTAGAGACCGAATCCAGAAATTCGATGAATAGCACAACTTTTAATGACTTTTTGAAATATCACGCTTGTCTCTTTAGTTCAGCAACTCGCCTCTAGATGACATTGGTTAAATAATTCTAATTGCATAAGTTGATTTGGCATCTATCGATGAATAGCAGAACTTTTAATGACTTTTTGAAATATCACGCTTGTCTCTTTAGTTCAGCAACTCGCCTCTAGATGGCATTGGTTAAATAATTATAATTGCATAAGTTGATAAAAACAGCTATGCAATAGCTTTACCGCGGCAGTCTCCGAGTGCCACACGTCTTTTTTGTTCATTTTTAATGTCATTATTAAATCAGCCTCAAAATCAGCAACACGTGGTTTAAAGTTTTAGTTGTTAAATAGGGTTTCCCTTCGCCGCGTTTTGACTGCCTACAGCATACTGATGATAGTTACCTAATGTTTTGACGTACGTGTCGACGATCCAGGACATCTCGCGGCCCGAGGTGTTGACGTCAGGCGCTGGCACGTCTATTCCCGCACCTGCACGAATTCAACAATTATATTTTGGCTCGGTTATATAATAATCCTTTTAAATTTCATTAAAATACAGAAACTAAAAACATATTTGTAACCGACTCCAAAAAAAGAAGGTTTCTTAATTTACCATACCTATATATATTTTTAACGTGTGTTCGCGGATAACTTCGTTATTAATGAATCAATTTTTTTGTTTGGTAGAGTATATTTCCGAGGTGGTACTGGAGTCGCCAAAGCGGGAATGCTAGGGGCGAAGCCCTACGACAATTTATTGGACTGTATAAAGAGTAAATGTGATTTCAAATCTTGCACTATGCACCAACCTTTTGCTGCTGCTTCCAGTCTGGTATGTCGGCACCAACAGGTCTTCAGATTGGTGATGGGCACGCAGAATCACATTGGTTGGCGAAGCTCCAATAGAACAGCGGGTTTCACAAGCGAGAAGCGGTTTATTTTTCGGCGTTTAGCGAGCGCGACAGCGGATTTTGATTTTTGGAACATACGAAGCGCGTGTTAATTTTTCATATATTCTTCCACTGACGTTTTGACAGCGAGTGAGTGAGGCGCCATCGACGAGCGGTCGGTGCATTTCCTCAGTGCATTATTGTATGAAATCACATGAAGTGTTAAGAAACGCCCGTAGATGGCGCAAACATTTCCACCCGCCCTTAAAGGGTCACCTTTAAAAGACAACCATAAAGAGAGAGTAGTAAATTTAGAGCGAAGATCATACTTGATCTAGTGATACGTCACAGTGACATAATAGATGCGGTAGCGAATCCCAAATGAGACATGGGAAAAATCAATGTTAAAGCGGAAATTATAGAATATATATATGTGTATTATTTGATGATCGAAATAAAATAAATATATATAAAATATGATATAAAAATGTAGACTGTGTAATAAATTTTACTGTCTCGGTAGTGGGCATAGGCGAACCACTGGACGAAGGTAGACCCCTCTTGCGGTTTTAACAGTACAAACGCGGACCACACCGTCCTTTGAAGGATGCACCTTTTGTACAATCGCCAATGGCCAAGCAAGCGGTGGATCATTGTCATTCATAAGAATTACGACAGTACCAGTTGCGATTGGTACAGAATGATCGTGCCATTTTTGTCTTGCCTGTAACCCGTGCAAATACTCGAGCCGCCATCGCTGCCAGAATGACTGCACTAACTTGTCTAGTAACGAGTGCCTATGAAGTAGATTCAAGTTATCTGAAGCTACTGTAGGCGCAGGTAATGAGAATAACGGCGCGGTGTGCAAGAAGTGACTCGGAGTCAAAGCTGATGGCTCGGCGGGGTCAGAGCTTAGAACGGTTAGGGGACGTGAGTTGAGCACACACTCTACTTGTGCGAGGACAGTAATGAGCTCCTCATACGAGAGCAATTGTGTTCCGATTACTCGGTATAAATGCGTTTTTAATACCTTGATCATGCTCTCCCAAGCCCCGCCTTTATGAGGCGAATTTGGACAAATAAATGAGAAACGAATGCGACTTTCAGCGAGTTCATGCTCCAATTTAAGGCGATATTCATTATTTAAGAAGTTATATAAATCGCGCAAGTATCTATCGGCACCTTTGAAATTCGTGCCGTTGTCCGAATGCATTACATGGACAGGGCCTCGGCGGGCGAGGAAGCGTTTGAGCGCGGCAATGAAATTGGGTGTGCTTAGGTCGGTAGCAACCTCTATATGTACTGCCCTTGTTGTCAGACATGTAAACAAACATATGTAGGCCTTTTCACTGCGGATACCGCGACGGCGTACGGGTACATATGCGATCGGGCCAGAATAATCACATCCAACCTCAGTGAAGCTTTTAATAACCTGGCGAGTACGACTTTCAGGCAAATCGGCCATTAGTGGATACGTAGGACGCGGTTTGAGCCTAAAACAGGGGGTGCACCGATGTACGCGGTGTCTAACAACCCGGCGTGCGGAAATAATCCAGTACTTCTGTCGAAGAAGTGACATTAATAGTTCAGGTCCAGCATGTAGGTTTTTGACGTGATAATAATCTATAAGCAGATCGACAACATGGTCACTGCGCGGTAGAACGACGGGATGCATTTGCGCGTAGTTCAAACCCGAATTACTTAAACGGCCACCAAGACGAATTAAACCGTAATTGTCAATGAAAGGGCTTAATTTACGGAGCGCGAGAGATGTCAATCTATTATTGCGAATATTATCGAAATCATTTGCAAAATATTTGGTTTGCAGGGCGCGTAGTAATTTATTCTCCACAAATTGGAGATCATCGGCTGTTACCGTAGCGGAGCCACTACGGGATAACAGCTTAGCGAATCTACAAACGTAGACTAAAATGCGAAGAACCTTACTCCAAGAAGAGGCTCTTAAGGCTGTATTATAAATAATACACTCTCTGGGAGACACACAAACAGCGTGAGACAGCACTTTCTGTTCGGGCATGTCTTCAAGAGGTTGACTGTCGAGTTCGCGGAGAGGCCACTGAGATGGATGTAGTATAGCCCATGGAGGTCCTTGAGACCAAAGCGGATGCGAAATTAATTTATGCGGGGAGACGCCTCGCGACAAGCAGTCAGCTGGATTTTCCGTTCCCGAAACATGATAAAAACGATCAGCTGACACGTTTTCGGTAATTTGAACCACGCGATTGGCAACGAAAGTCTGCCATCTGTGAGGCGAGCTTTTTATCCAATAGAGTGCTACCTTAGAATCTATGAATGCGAACGTTTCTATTGGAAAGCGGTGTGCGAAATGATTACATATTGTATGAAGCAACTTAGACAGCAAGACTGCTCCGCAGAGTTCAAGTCTAGCGATGGAGAGCGGTTTGGATGGAGCGACCTTAGACTTGGCACAGACAAGCCGTATGGTATTACCATTGGCAGAGCTAACGTGAAGATACAAAACTGCCCCGAAAGCGTTTAGGCTTGCATCTGAAAAGCCCAACACAGTAACCGTACTACTGCTTATTACTCCCAAGTGTCGTGGGATGCGCAGCTCGTTTAGAATTGGCAACTCTAAGCAAAACTGGCTCCACAACTTTACTATGTTGGTTGGCGGCGTTTCATCCCATCCTATATTTAACTGCCAAAGCTGTTTCATGAGAAGCTTAGCGTAAAGCACTGTAGGCGCGACAAAGCCCATCATGTCCCACAGGCGCGCGATAGTTGAAAGAATAGAACGCTTAGTACAAGTACAGAGGTCAGGGGGTGAGATTTTAAAATAAAATTCGTCAGTGTGCTTCGACCAATGGAGGCCTAATATCTTATGATGAGTAGACTTATCGAATTCAAGGTCGGTAGAGATTTTATAGGACGCGGGTATATTTTCTAAAATTACAGCTGAGTTGCTGTTCCACTTTACTAATTCCCATTGAGACCCTTTAAATAAATTAATGAGCTGATCGGATGCAACCACTCCTACTTCTTCTGTCATTACTGAAAAAACGATATCATCCATATAAATGGATGAGGACGCAATCTCACTAGCTAGCGGATACCTACACCCGTCATCGGCAATCAGCTGTTGCACCGTACGTAACGCGTGATATACGCTTGATTTTAAACCAAAGCAGACGCGATTGAACCTCAGCAGCATCAACGGTTCTTGTGGTTTAAATCGGTAAAGTATGCATTGAAAACGACGATCACATTCACGAACTGCAATTTGTAGAAACTGTTGTCGACAATCAGCTGTCAAGGCAAACGCAAAAATGCGAAAATTTAAAATAATTTCAAATAAATTACCTTGCAAGTTCGGTCCGGAATGCAAAATATCATTTAACGCAACACCTGTACTTGTTTTGCAACTAGCGTCTAAGACAACACGGAGACGCGTAGACGTCTTGTCCTCACGAATTACACCGTGGTGCGGTATAACATAAATTGGCGGGAGTTCAGATCGAACATGTGGAGGCGCGGGTGCAATATAATCATTCTTCAAATACTCCTTTATGACGTCATCATAAGCTAATCTGAGCGCGGGTGAAGATTCAAGTTTTTTCTCGAGACACAAAAAGCGCCGTCGGGCGGTTTCGTAGGAATTACCTAATAAATATGAGTCGTCGTCAAATGGCAGTCCAACTGTGTATCTGCCAGTGGCGGGGTCGCGGGTTGTAGTAGTTTTATAAAAATCTTCACATTCAGCGTCAGCGAGTTTTAAAAGTAGCGGCGCGGTGGGAGGCTCTTCGAGCTCCCAGAATTTTTTCATTAAGCTATCCATACCTTGATCCGGTACATGTACAAAGCAGCATGTCAATGCCTGGCGATTACTTAAAGTTGGTACAGAACCCATCAAGACATGACCCAGTACCGTGTTCAAGGCGTGCGGCAGTGATGCTTGAGAAGCGCGGACTACATCAGGAAGTAGCAAGCATGAGAAAAGAGGGGCGCCGATCAGTATGTCTACCTTATCAGGCATACCGAACGTCATATCGGCGAGCGGCAAGTTTTTAAATTGGGCTAAGACCGACGGATCTACCACGGCGCTAGGGAGCGAATCCGTTATTTGATCGACAACTAACGGCGAAATATTAAATTTGACATTATCGTCGAACCTTGAGAAAAATTCTAAATTTACAGAACTAGCATTAACTATTTTTTCTGTACCACCAAAACCCTTTACAACAGTGCGTCCAATGTCGTTAACCGAAATGCCTAAAGTTTTACAAGTATCCTTTGTAATAAAATGGCATTGCGATGCAGAGTCCAATAATGCACGTAAAACATGCTTATCTCCCCGACTATCATACGTAACGACTTGTGCTGTGGCTAAAAGCACCGTACATTGCTCGTTTTGTATAGAATCACTAACGGTCAGAGACTGTGGAGCGGCGATGGATGTAGCGCATAGCGCGACGTCTTTCAGCGACGGGTTTATCGCAGCGCGAGCGGCGGCGACGGTGGCGGCTTGGCTCTCTGACGCGATATGTTTACACACTGAATCTGGCAAGACGGGCATGGACCGCGCGTCTACGGTGACAGCTGATCGAACAGGTTGATTTTGTGTAAAATGAACCAGACTATGATGCCGGGCGGCGCAGAAACGACAATTCAATTCGGACTTACAGAGGGACACTTTATGTCTCGTGCTTAAGCAATTTATGCATGCATTATATTGTTTTACAACATTAAAACGCTGTTCAGGTGACAGTGTATGAAAATCGGGACATTTAAATAAATGCTGATGGCATATATTTGTACATAAGCACTTATTAGAAGCAGGTTGCGCGGTACTGACATAGGTTTGGTACTTAGGCGGTTTGTTTACATAGTTTTCTTTACGGCGGGAGGCATCACTTTGTTTGTTAAATTTACTTGCGGAATTATTATTGTTTACACTACTAAAAGCGGCCGGAAATATCGGTGTACGTTCAAGTACCTTAGTTCGGTTTGTCACGAACTGCACGAGCTCGTCGAATGATGGGATTCTTGAACCTACACTCGTTTCAAATGCGCGAACTGTCTCCGAATCTAGCTTTTTTAAAGCGACATGCAGAATGAACAAGTCTTGCATGTTATCTATTTTTAAATTATTTAAGGCTCGAACTGCGCTAACGAACTGATCATTAAAAGATTCGAGACTATTAGCGGTGGCGTTGTTTAAAGGTTTAAAATCGAACAACTGGTTCATATAGGCCGACGCGAGCATTCGTTTGTCTTCATATTTATCTATGAGCGTTTGAATAATTACGTTATAATTATCAGCAGTGGGTGAAATACCGGAACATATAGATTTGGCTTTACCTGACAACTTGCCTAAAAGATAGTAAAGTTTTTCGGCATCTGACAGCGATGGGTTGTCGTGTACTGTGGTCTTAAAACTGGCATAGAACAGTGGCCAGGAGCGAATATCACCTGCGAATGACACTAACTCGATCGCAGGCAAGCGAGGTTTGCCTTTCTGCGGTAATGAATCAGCTGGAGTAACAGACAAGTTTAGCGTTTGAAATCGCTTAATGCGACTGTACAATTGCTCGAATGCAATTAAACATTTATAGTCTGGTTTGGCAAGAGGCTTCGATTCTAATAAACATGCGTTATAATTATCTAACGTCGTCATGAAATCAGTTCGCAAGACGTCAATGTTAGCAGAACCAGCAAGGAATGTCTCCCCCGCACCAGCGTCAACATCTATGTTCACGGAAGTATCGAAAATATTTTGAACGAGCTCGAATAAAGCCTCACGTTTAGCCAGCAACACCAATAGCTTAGGATTAGCTGTTTGCTGTTCAACGTCAGCCTTTTGCTTACTCATTTTTGAGTGTTTTGTTTGGCGGTATATATAATGATTTGTGCAATTTCAATAAGCTAGTTCAACTTATTTAATATGTAAAGGAGGTAGATATCGGCTATGCCGTCCGTTTCGCAAGCGAGAAGCGGTGTGTGTACTTCGCGGGCAGGGAGCGAAACGGCAATAGGTTATCTTTACGTGTGGGAATGAGACAAATGATAGTTTCTAAGTGCAGTTACTACGTATTGCGACGTGTGAATTTAAAATGGCTAGATACAATTGAGATAGATTAAATACAATATTTATAGATAATTATACAAATAATACGCAGATATTATATGGTATTTGGCGGGCAGATATATATTTAGTATGAGCGGGAATCACGGGTCATAGGACGCGGCCGAAGGACCACTTATGGAGTCGCCAAAGCGGGAATGCTAGGGGCGAAGCCCTACGACAATTTATTGGACTGTATAAAGAGTAAATGTGATTTCAAATCTTGCACTATGCACCAACCTTTTGCTGCTGCTTCCAGTCTGGTATGTCGGCACCAACAGGTCTTCAGATTGGTGATGGGCACGCAGAATCACATTGGTTGGCGAAGCTCCAATAGAACAGCGGGTTTCACAAGCGAGAAGCGGTTTATTTTTCGGCGTTTAGCGAGCGCGACAGCGGATTTTGATTTTTGGAACATACGAAGCGCGTGTTAATTTTTCATATATTCTTCCACTGACGTTTTGACAGCGAGCGAGTGAGGCGCCATCGACGAGCGGTCGATGCATTTCCTCAGTGCATTATTGTATGAAATCACATGAAGTGTTAAGAAACGCCCGTAGATGGCGCAAACAGGTACTATGTAATTTAAATTTCATCAAATTTGGTCCAGCAGTTTTTTAGTTACATTCCAATAACTGAAAAATGTTTCGCCTATTTTAATGATTTGATGATATCAGCACTGACGGTAAATGACGTCGATCCCGTAAGCAGCAAGGGTCTCTACAAACGGATTTTTTTTACCAAAAAATTGAACGAAAACGTAATCAACACCAAAAAATGGGAAATAACTTGTCGAAGTTGTGAAATAACTTGTTTGCAGATCATGAACGCAATATTGTGGTAATAGGTACTTTTGAACTATCATGGTACCGACTTCAAGTTATTTTACACTATTTAATGACCTTGCTATGGGAAACAAGTAGTTACGTAGTAATGTAGATATGAACGGTAGGTACCGATATAGTTCTTCTTGGCCAACTCGAGCGTGTACCGCCGCGTGATCCGCTGCAGCTCCGCAACCGTATACTTTCTCGGGTTTATCGCCACACCTACAAACAATACCTATTTTTAGTAATATTCATACCATGTAAGAATCTTCAAAATGGAGGATGGTGGGAAAATAATAATCCATCAAAGGTCGTTGGTCATCATAGGGCCAGACACAATAGAAATTTCATTGTTATAATATAACGACTCTTGAAGGGTTATATACCTACTACTAATCTATTGAATCAGGCGATAGTTTGCGGAATTCAATATTCATATTGTTTTTTGTAATTCATATTTTTTTAAAGAAAATATTTGCGGATAATTATAATAACGCGCTAGAAGGAGAGCCTCTTGTCCACGTCTCGTGAGGTGAGGATGTCCCGTGTAAAGGCGAACACGTGTCGAGAAAAGTTTTTAGTTGAGTAAGACTTACGTTGCAGATGTGTTGATACTTCCTGCATGCATATCTACGTTTTATTGGTAGAATATTACCTACGCAACAGAAAACAATAACATTTAAAAACTGCCAAACCCGACCGCTCTGCCGGCACTCGCGTAATAATTTCCGGCAAGCGTCCTCCGCCCCCACTTCACCGCCACTTCCCACTTTTATCGCAATGACGTTCTACTTCCTCGGCGCCGCGCGGTCTAAGTACTTTGGTAAAGGTGTGTTTACCTCCTTTGGACCCGCCGAAGGGTACGTTGGAGCAGGCATTCTTGTACGTCATCAGTGCTGCAAGCGCCTTCACTTCCTCCAGGTTCACCTCGTCCGAGAAGCGGATACCTGGATAGATACGTATTATATAAATTAAATTAGAAAACCATCGCGTGGTATGTCCATAACAGAGCGAATTAGTACTCGCGTGTAGGTACCGGGGTACTTCTATGTCCCGCCAGTTTGGCACCCGTTTGAAGGTGATCGTCTGGGAGTCACTGTCGTGCACTGCGCCGAGCGCTGGTGCACTACCTAACAGCAGGGCTATTATGTATCGCAGTTGCTAGCAAATATTGAAAACTTGAAAAATGGCGGTTTTATGTTAGTATTCAACAACTCCAGTAAACAAAAATGTTAGTAATTAGATGACTGGAGCTGACAAAAGTGACATAATGATAGAGCCGCCATTTCCTTCGGTGTCAATCAACGTTTGTTCGCATCTGAGATACAAGATAGTCCAACTGGTTATCGATAAGTAACGTTCCTAATATTCAACCTCTACAGCAATTTGAAATCGCGACTCTAGACGTTTCGGCCATAAGCACAGGAACGCTGAGTCTGTCCTCAAGGACTCTCTTTTCTATAATCATAAGCATCATTATCATCATTGAAATCACACGTCATTATTTCTTTCAAAGTATTAGGTATGTGGTAAACGTTTTACAAAGTTCTAAGAAACAATTCACTTCGCTCGTTTGTTTAACAATATTATAATAAAGTTTTTTTACAACACCCACACGCGGTGTTTAGGTCCCAACTGCCTGTAGCATGGTAACCTGCTCAGCTGACTGATATACATACCTACTTATACTACAGTAGCTTCGCTCCGCGGATTCACCCGCGTGCTGATGAATGGTGATAAGAATGAATCAAATACTTATAGCGTATGTTACTCAGGCATAATGTATCTTTATACTCGAAAGAATTGTTCTAATCGATAAGTAGTTTTACGTGTATCCATTACAAACAAATAAACAATCATATATATATCGGTCCTCTTTATTATTAGAGTAGATAAGGATTAATACCAAGATACGAATAATGTGGCCAGGGGTGTAAGTGTAACGTAACGTGTCGTTCACGTAAAACTGTACAAACTGCCATTTATCTAGAGCAACTGTGACACACGACACTCGAGATTGTTCCGTCCGTTCTAAAGTTATACCGTGACCAGGAGAAATAGGGGTTCATTTATATATGCAGGGTGTTTGGTAGAGGGTCCGACAAATCAAATGAGCGTGATCGGGGGTCCAGTTGGAGAATACAAGTTGGGCAAAAAAACTCCGTGACCCCCCAATTTTTATTAAGTTTTTTTTTGGGAATTTTTACGTTTTCACCGAAATTGTACCTATTTACCACCATAACATTTGTAAAATCTGTTTTAGGCCGGATGTTTTTACATGAATTTAGTCTCTATACACCTTCAGGCCACGCAAAGCAAAATTGGATACAAAACAGAGCTAATTGATTTAGAGCTCATAGAGTGAAAAAATTAAATAAATTTTACCTCATAGTTAAATTTTCACAATGATCTAAAAAAAACACTAGTAATTCTGGGGGTAATATGCGTTTAAGAACTTCTCTATTTATCACTTATTACAAACACATACTAAGTTGGTATAAAACTTACAAGCTTGTTGAATAAATGAGGCAGAAGGGAAAATTCAAACAACAGAAATAAATACAATTATTTATTTAATTTAAATTTTGTTCGAACACAGCTCCTCTATTATGAATACACGCCCGGCATCTACGGCGTATTTCTTTTGTAGTCGTGTTCAGCGTCATCTCTACTTTCATTTTTGAAAAAGCGTCCCCAATTCTTCTTTTGTGTTTATTTCAACTTCGTACACCACATCTTTAGCACGTCCCCAGACATAAAAATCGAGCGGTGTTAGGTCTGGGGAACGTGCGGGCCATTCAATTGGGCCACCTCTCCCAATCCATGAATTGGGGAAAACGTTGTCTAGGTCCTCGCGTACTATGTTCCGGTAGTGAGCCGGGCAGCCGTCATGTTGAAATACAACTGCCCGGTCATCTTCAAAAATCGGCAGGTCACTCATTAATTCCGGTAGGTTCATTCATTCATTAAAAATTCTAGGTAATTATCCTCATTTAAAAAAAATTGGCGGATCAGGGATTTTCTTTGGCCAACTTGTATTCTTCAAATGGGCCCCCGAACACGCTCATTTGATTTGTCGGACCCTCTACCAAACAACCTGTATATAAGTAGATAGTGTAGACATATACCTACACATCCAGAGCCATCATGCACACGAATATTTGTCTTGCCCGGGGATCAAACTCACAGCCGAACAAACAGAAGGCAGCGTTGCTACCAACTGCTCCAGCGGGCCAGTCGTCCACCAGAGATATCGTTCTTCTGTCTGATTCGCCCATTTCTACATTGCGCTTTAGCAATTTGGGTAATGTTATAAAGAATAGGGTTAACATTATGCTATTATAAGTAGCAGGCGCGGATCCAGCCTACAAAAAGGTAGGCATAGTACGAGTCGGAGCATGAACTCTCTCACGTTCGATATAGTATCAAGTCGCACGCCTGATGTTAAGCATCACGCTTGCCCATAACAGTCCAGTGCTATTCAGAATTTTGAACCAGGTACAACACTTCAAACCGTGCACGGCAAAGTACCGCACTTTTTACTAGGATATATAAGATGTTTTTTCTCTGTAATTTCGCTGGAAACAACTACAAAGGATATCAAATGATGTCAAATTAAATGTAAAAGAAACTTACGTTTCTTTTTCGTAAAAAAACGTTAGTAATTTCATCGATATCCAGGTTGTGTATATTTTATAAAAGTCATATCATCGGCCTGTCAAATATGAAAGTGTGACGTCTGTTGTCACAAGTCTTTTAGGGTTGTGGGCATGCCCTTCGCGCTCTCAACGGTGGATCCGCGCTTGATATGTAGGTGCATTAATTAGTGCTACACCTATACATACCTAACTACTGGCTCTGTGCGCTGTAGATCTCGCCATTATGTCTTTGCATAGCTTTAGTTTCTTTTTGGACTACTAAAATTCCATGAAAATCCGAATTGACATAAAATTCTGTACAATTATATTAGCACCTGCTCACATTTCATGAGAATCGGTTGAGATATGCGACCTGTAGAGGAGTACAGCCGGACATCCAGATTTTCGTGACCTGGGGATGGTTAGCAGGTGGGAGACTGCCTATGCGTATCGGACTACCTATGATGTGGGATCTACTTTATAAGGCCAAAAACTATGTTCCAATTTAACACTTTTTATTCTCCAAATATAAGGACAATGTTGCGCGACAAAAGCGGGGAGACGACTGTGTGGGCAAGGTGCGGGCGGCGGTGCGCAAACGCAAACCGCGGCGTAAGCAATCCTTGGCCCCACATACAACCCCTCTTTAAAAAAAAATCAATAAAAAATTCATTCTTAAAAACATGAGTCTTATTTCTAGGCATATCCAATCTTATTCTTTATCATACACACAGAACATGTCAAAGGTACTTACAGCCAACAGTGGCGTACGTGACATGCTAATTAAGCAAAATAATGTTCTCAACTTACATTATCATGTTTACATTAGGCTGAGCTACTTACAATGTTTCAACATATCTACTATCGGGTTATACAGTTCGCAAAAGTTGACGATAATATATCGTACATGTACATTTATGGTTAAAACTACTGTTCATTTATTACTTTTCCAAATACCTTTCAAAATCACAATATTATTCTTTATTTCTTATACAACAATTTTAAACGCTTTTACATAATTCACTTATCAACAATCACAATATCAACAAAAATAAAAATCACAAAATAAAAATAATACAAAATCATATAAAGGTACACATAATTTGTCAGAGTTTTAAAACACATTTTTCACATTTTAATATAATAAAATTAAGCACTGTACTGAACAGTCTGGGCCTGCACTGGCGTAGTGCTTTGTTGAACAGCTTTATCTGCCACATTCAACACTGCTACGGAACCTAACTCTTTCCGAGCCCACTTTTTAATTCCTCTATTGCATCTCTTATACAACAGGTATATGCCGATTAGCATAACTGCACTTAAAAGACAAATTACTACTATGCCATATTTGTCAAACTTTTGCTCTAATGTCGACTGGCTAGCGTTATTCGCGCCATTTTGAGCGATTATCACTTCTTCTCGTTTACTGTACTTCTCGTTTTACCCATTTTTATAAAAATGGAGTAAAATACAAAAATGTAAGTATAAAGAAAATAGATCAGCAACGTACAACTTGCTGCTCACGATTAATATAAGTATGCCTACCAAAATGTCTAATTTTATTAACCTTATATCTACTAAAAATTGCTTACATAATAATATAAGCTTAACTTCTAATCTGTTGTCCCACTTTACTGTCCAAGCTACGCGATGCGATGCCAACCGTGCTGACTCTACGGGTAGCCATACCCCGACGTTGGTTCTGCAATACCTAAATTAACACGTAAAATGTCGGCAACCATCGTCGGAATAGCACCAAAAAAAAAATATATATACTCGTAGCAGGGACCCACATCCTTAATGTGAGTTGCCGCTCAAACAAATCAAACTACGATTGCACTTCTTTGTTCGCGTCGCTTCGCATCGCTAACTTTAAAGTGGAACGCTAGTTTATAATAAAAACCTGACCGGTAGCTTTACCGTGCGACCGCTTCGAGTCGTGCGGTTGAGTGGCACCGGTGCGGATTCGATTCCTGTATTGGAAGGTTCCACTATGTCGCAACTTTCTGGCATACTTCCAGCTGCTACCTTCTCTTCTAAAATATACGCGGGTTTTAACCTATCTGTAGACACAAAAAGTTTCCTGTTGGGTGACTGAATTTCGTACACTTTACTTTTCCTACCTAAAAATCGATATGGACCATCATAAGTAGGAGTAAGCGATTTTTTTAGCATATCGTTTCTCATAAAAACGTGTGTACACTCTTTAAGGTCCGTATGCACAAATATCTTACGCGAATCTTTATTAGATCGAACTTGAGGTCGTAAACTATGAATAATGTTCCTTACCTTGTCTGCGTAGGTGTACATATCACCTGTTTTCGGACTTTGTTCGTGATAAAAATCACCGGGCAGTCTCAATGTCCGACCTAGCGTCACTCGCTGTCGCTTCTGCCTGCTGCTCTTAAACCTAGCAATACCGAATGTAGTTCGTCTTCCCATGATGTGCTATCAGACAACCTATATTTCAAAGCGACTTTCATCGATCGATGCCACCTCTCTATCATACCGTTACTGCTTGGGTGGTACGGAGTAGTTCTTATTTTATTTATGCCTAACATTTTCATTAAACTACGGAAAAGTTCGCTCTCGAACTGTCTTCCCTGATCGCTCGTTATTGCATTCGGACATCCAAATCGACAGATCCAGTTTTCGTAGAAGGCTTTAGCTACTGTATCAGCTGTTATATCCGCTACAGGAATCGCTTCCGGCCAACGTGTGAAACGATCTATCATTGTAACACAGTAGCGTTTTCTCTCACGAGACATTGGTAAAGGACCCACTATGTCAATGTTGACATGCTCAAAAGGACCACATGATGGAAAACTTTCTAAATCAGAAACTGTGTGCCGATTGATTTTAACTTTTTGACATTGTATACAAGTTTTTACCCAATTATTTATATCCCTATTCATACCTGACCAAAAAAATCTCTGACAAATCATTTTTCGTGATATCCTTTTTCCTGGATGACTGATATTATGTACCGAATCAAAAGCTACTTTCCTAAAGGGTTCGGGTAGATAGGGCTGGCATTGCTCGTTGATATTTCACAATAAATTAACTTATTACTGTTAGGTAACAAAATCTGCTTAAATTGCTCTTTACTGTTCGTGTCGTTCTGCAATAATGTAATAATCTACTTCCTGCGCTTGCGCTAATTCTTCGTAATCAACACGTGTGGGGCAATCTATGAGCTCAACACGTGACAGCGCGTCAGCAAACTGATTCTCCTTAGCACTGACATGTTGTATGTCGCTTGTAAATTCGCTGATGTACAACAATTGTCTAGTCCTTCTAGGTGTTTCTTTATCTGAACCTAACTTAGTGAATGCGTAGGTTAAAGGTTTATGGTCAGTAAAAACCGTCATTGTTCGACCTTCAACCATATTACGAAAATGCACTAACGACAAGTAAATTCCTAGCAACTCTCTATCATAAGTGCTGTACTTTTTCTGTGCGTCTGTCAATTTTTTTGAAAAATATCCTAAAGGTTTAAATTCATTCCCTACTTTCTGTTGTAACACAGCACCTATACATGTATTACTTGCGTCGGTCATAAGCGATAACGGAGCGCCTGACACAGGATGAGACAACGTGACAGCCTGTTGTAAGCTAATCTTACACTGCTCGAATGCTGCGTCTGCTTGCTCGTTCCACTGGATCTTAGTTTTATCTTTTTTCTTAGAATTATGAAGGAATTTATTCAATTCTGCTTGATGATCAGCTGCACCATCTACATGAGGTCTATAAAAATTCACCATAGCTAGGAATCGCCTTAACTGCTCAACGGTTTCCGGTTTAGGGTACTCGCTGACAGCCTTGACCTTGTCCTCCAAAGGACGAATTCCTTCCGATGTGACCCTGAAACCCAAAAAATCAATTTCAGACTGACCAAACAGACATTTGCTTAAATTTATTGTCACACCTAAATCATTAAATAGTTTAAAAAGCTCATTTAAATGCTTTCTGCTAATATTCTCAGAGGTAGCTGCTATAATGACGTCATCAATATAGCAGAAAAGAAAAGATTCCTCTCCATCTTCCTGCACGTACTCTAAACCTTGTAATACCGTGTTATTCATGAATCTTTGGAATGTCTGAGCTGCGTTTCTCAAACCAAAATTCATTTTTGGAAATTCGAAGAGGCCCCAAGGGCAAATAATGGCAGTTTTCTGGACGTCATCAGGATGTACTGGAATTAAATGGTATGCTGTATTAATATCTATCCTATTAAATATTTTTTTACCTGCCAATCCATACGTAAAATCTTGTAAGCGCGGAACTGGATACCTGTCCGGTTTGGTAACTGCATTCAGCTGCCTGTAGTCACCACAAGGTCGTATCGATCCGTCCTTCTTGGGCACGACGTGCAGTGGACTGGACCACGGGCTCTTCGATGGAACACAGATACCAAGTTCTTGCATGTGGCTGAACTCTTCTTTAGCCTTCTTGTACCTGTCGGGAGGTAAAGGCCTAGACCCAGCATGCACAGGTGGACCAGTTGTCTCAATGTGATGATACACTGAGTGAGATGGATTTTCTTTATACGAATACGGTTTAGTGATTTCCGGATATTTCTCTAATAAATCACGATATGGATTATAGTTCTGAATACTCGAAATTGCAGGTTCCTCATACCTTATGATGGATCCATACGCTCGCAAATTTGTCACTGTATCTACTAATTTTTTATTACATAAATCAACTAGCAAATTATTAGTCTTTAAAAAGTCTGCTCCTAATATTGCTTGTTTCACGTCACTGATTATAAATGTCCACTTAAAGTCTCTACGGAGTCCTAAATTTAACCTTAGTACAACCACGCCAAATGTTTTTATTTCCGTGTTGTTTGCTGCGAAAAGTTTGTAATTGCACTTGTGACGATTTTTAACACTAACTTTACTCACGGGAATCACTGATACGTTCGCGCCTGTGTCAATTAAAAAGTTAATATCACTTTCCCTATCCGTAACGCACAAGCGATGGTTTTCAGCGGGAGCGATGCAATCCTCCACCGCACTAGACTGCATCGCATTTAATTTCCCTGCTTCTTCTGCCAATTGCAGGGTGATTCGCATCGGTTAGCACGTTCTCGAAACCGGTAATGAAGTTTGCAGAGCCAATCTGGAGAATCAGGTGTTCTGCGTGGCGCCGATGATCTGGATCTCGATCTGGAATTTCTTCTGCCCCATCTGTTGCCTTGTACGAGGCTTCTTCCTCGTATCGCGTTGACTTCACCTCGAAGCTGCTGAAGCTCCATGGTCAGCTTCGACATTTGCTGCAGCAGATCGGCGTCGTTCCGTTCTCTTGTCGACACTTCGGCTACCTCTCCAACTCACAGGTTCTCTACTATCCTATCTGCCATTGTGGCCAAATTCTCTAGTTTGGCGTCTTGGCTCACGGTTAGAACGGCTCTCACTGACGACGGTAAACGAGCCAACCAAAGATTTTTTACCGCTTCGTCAGACACATGTGTGTTCCGTGCCAGTTCCTTCATTCATCGTAAAAGCTGCGTCGGGCGTTGTGTCCCCAAGTCCATTTCTCCCACTGCATAATTAAACGGCCCGTCGAGTGAGTTAATTCGACGGGGAGTCGTCATCCGTCGCGATGCACCCTAATTTATCGTAGGCACTGCATTTACAAATGTTCAAAGTCCGCACTTTGCCTTAAATTCCACATCAAAGGTAAACGCGGGGTCACCACTTTCGGGACCTGGGGATGGATAGCAGGTGGGAGACTGCCTATGCGTATCGGACTACCTATGATGTGGGATCTACTTTATAAGGCCAAAAACTATGTTCCAATTTAACACTTTTTATTCTCCAAATATAAAGACAATGTTGCGCGACAAAAGCGGGCAGACGACTGTGTGGGCAAGGTGCGGGCGGCGGTGCGCAAACGCAAACCGCGGCGTAAGCAATCCTTGCCCCCACACAGATATACTAAAGTATTTCTGCCCGAGCCATTGCAGAGACGCTTCGCACTCGCTCGGTCCACTACTGTTTAGATGTAACAATATCTGTTACTACGCTGATTCCTTTTTTTTCGAACGTTCGAATTGCTGTTTATTCACAGCGTCACCGGACGGGTGGTGAGCGCAGATGGCACACAGCCAGATGCGAGCGTAGAAGATGCACCGCCTAAGGCGAGCGTTAAAGTCGCTCGCCGTAAGGAGAGGAGTAGGCGAGTTGCTCATGTGCGACGGTCCTAGATGTTTACTAAGTATTAAGATACCTGTAATTTGCTAGGGCCAGTTAAAATGCACAACTAGTTTCACAAAATGTATTTGTGGGTAGTTTACTATTAGGATGAGTCGGGGTCCGATCACCAACCGAAAGTATTACTCTACCAAAAAAAACAATCACTGGCCTTGGAAGTGCATCTGAAGCGGTGGTACTTAGGAAGCTTCTCTGCGGCCGCGTAGGCGGGTCCACTGTAGGTAGGTGAAAGGAGCAGTAGCAGGCAACAACGTAAGGGTGAACCCCAATTCGGGGTTACACAATTCACTGTACAGTTATTAGGTATTGGAGAATAACAGCAATAATTTACACTATTGATTACAAGATTTGAACCAACGTATTTCATAGAATTAAGTCATGCGTCCTAGCTCAGAAGTGCTCTGGTTCGGACTGCCGATAGTTCCCAAGCGTTATGCTCCGAACTCCCGATGCGGTCTCTCCGATAACGGTCAATCATAACAAAGCAACTAGTTTGGCTTCACTCTTGTTTTTGTTGTTGTAGGTAGGTACAATCTTATGCGGTTTAAGTAAGTGCTCTGTAATTAGGATTTTTGTTTAGTGTTTAAGTTGTTCGAGTTATGTACTTTAAAGTATAAATATTACTTATTTAAAATAGATGATAAAAATGTTTAAAAACGAAGCTAGTAGAGTAACGTTCCGCCACACAAGGACATCACTAAAGTACGGATCTCAGCTTGGGCCTTTGGTTTACTGTACTGGTTACTGAAAAGGCATCTTACTGAAGGTTGGCTGTAAACCAAACGAAAGACTGTAGATAGGTACCTCCTTTGCACGGCAGCCGATGCACGCTGTGCTGCGTGCGGTAAGCGTTGATGATCTCGTAGTCTCCGTTCTTCCTCTGCAGCGGGAACTCGAACTGCACCGACGAGCTGCACGACCCCATTACCTGAACCGTGTAACTAGCTTTTAAGAAAAAATATCAATTTGAAACAAAATACATTCTTCCATCACTATTCAACCATTTACTTCTGAGAGGGGTCGGAGTTTAAAGTCAATATTCACTACCCTGCTGGGATACGATTCTTAAGAAGCGAGGAAACTCAAATTACTTATGTAATTCAGGTCTTTTCCTACAATATGTATATGTGGTATATTAATATATAAAATATACGCATAAAC
The DNA here is from genome assembly GCA_917880725.1 of Selenia dentaria. Classification (NCBI taxonomy): domain Eukaryota; kingdom Metazoa; phylum Arthropoda; class Insecta; order Lepidoptera; family Geometridae; genus Selenia; species Selenia dentaria. Next base: position 36,485,430 of record OU862883.1, read on the forward strand.
TTGAAGGTTCTCTGTTATTATTGAACAGCCTGGCGCAATGATGACCTTTCGTACCTGAGTAAGTACTATTGGTAAAACCAGTTTATTATTGATATCTCAACACTTCAACCATTCGATATCGGTGCTCAGATTGCTTTGTTTCAATTATATGCTGCCACCACAAGAGCCACTAATTAGGGTAATTCAGATCCTGACGATGACGCAAGTATTGTCCGATTCCGTATTATTCAGGGCGAACTTATTTTAATTAATGTATTAATTTAATTAATTTAATTAATTATACTGATTGCATTAGTGCTAATATTACGCAAATCAAAAATATTATAAATGCAAGTCTGAAAAACGCAATAAACAACCAATATAGCGTTGTGCATCGCGGCATATCACCTACAGATACTAGACACTAGAAAGTTGAAAAAATATAAATCAAAATATCGTTATCAAATTATTAGAGACCTCCCTCGGGGGTCATAGAGGTCACGGTCAAGGCATATCACCTACAGCAGCATGCACTAGATATACCGCGATGCGCAACTCTTCGATATTGATGCTTTGTTTATTGCGTTTTTCAGACTCGCATTTATATAAGTTTTGATTTGCGTAATATTAGCACTAATGCAATCAGTATAATTAATTAAATTAATTAAATTAATACATTAATTAAAATAAGTTCGCCCTGAATAATACGGAATCGGACAATACTTGCGTCATCGTCAGGATCTGAATTACCCTAATTAGTGGCTCTTGTGGTGGCAGCATATAATTGAAACAAAGCAATCTGAGCACCGATATCGAATGGTTGAAGTGTTGAGATATCAATAATAAACTGGTTTTACCAATAGTACTTACTCAGGTACGAAAGGTCATCATTGCGCCAGGCTGTTCAATAATAACAGAGAACCTTCAAGTTTATGCGTATATTTTATATATTAATATACCACATATACATATTGTAGGAAAAGACCTGAATTACATAAGTAATTTGAGTTTCCTCGCTTCTTAAGAATCGTATCCCAGCAGGGTAGTGAATATTGACTTTAAACTCCGACCCCTCTCAGAAGTAAATGGTTGAATAGTGATGGAAGAATGTATTTTGTTTCAAATTGATATTTTTTCTTAAAAGCTAGTTACACGGTTCAGGTAATGGGGTCGTGCAGCTCGTCGGTGCAGTTCGAGTTCCCGCTGCAGAGGAAGAACGGAGACTACGAGATCATCAACGCTTACCGCACGCAGCACAGCGTGCATCGGCTGCCGTGCAAAGGAGGTACCTATCTACAGTCTTTCGTTTGGTTTACAGCCAACCTTCAGTAAGATGCCTTTTCAGTAACCAGTACAGTAAACCAAAGGCCCAAGCTGAGATCCGTACTTTAGTGATGTCCTTGTGTGGCGGAACGTTACTCTACTAGCTTCGTTTTTAAACATTTTTATCATCTATTTTAAATAAGTAATATTTAATCTTTAAAGTACATAACTCGAACAACTTAACACTAAAAAAAAATCCTAATTACAGAGAACTTACTTAAACCGCATAAGATTGTACCTACCTACAACAACAAAAACAAGAGTGAAGCCAAACTAGTTGCTTTGTTATGATTGACCGTTATCGGAGAGACCGCATCGGGAGTTCGGAGCCTAACGCTCGGGAACTGTCGGCAGTCCGAACCAGAGCACTTCTGAGCAAGGACGCATGACTTAATTCTATGAAATACGTTGGTTCAAATCTTGTAATCAATAGTGTAAATTATTGCTGTTATTCTCCAATACCTAATAACTGTACAGTGAATTGTGTAACCCCGACTTGGGGTTCACTCTTACGTTGTTGCCTGGTACTGCTCCTTTCACCTACCTACAGTGGACCCGCCTACGCGACCGCAGAGAAGCTTCCTAAGTACCACCGCTTCAGATGCACTTCCAAGGCCAGTGGTTGTTTTTTTTGGTCAAGTAATACTTTCGGTTGGTGATCGGACCCCGACTCATCCTAATAGTAAACTACCTACAAATACATTTTGTGAAACTAGTTGTGCATTTTAACTGGCCCTAGCAAATTACAGGTATCTTAATACTTAGTAAACATCTAGGACCGTCGCACATGAGCAACTCGCCTACTCCTCTCCTTACGGCGAGCGACTTTAACGCTCGCCTTAGGCGGTGCATCTTCTACGCTCGCATCTGGCTGTGTGCCATCTGCGCTCACCACCCGTCCGGTGACGCTGTGAATAAACAGCAATTCGAACGTTCGAAAAAAAAGGAAACAGCGTAGTAACCGATATCGTTACATCTAAACAGTAGTGGACCGAGCGAGTGCGAAGCGTCTCTGCAATGGCTTGGGCAGCAATACTTTAGTATATCTGGATGTCCGGCTGTACTCCTCTACAGGTCGCATATCTCAACCGATTCTCATGAAATGTGAGCAGGTGCTAATATAATTGTACAGAATTTTATGTCGATTCCGATTTTCATGGAATTTTAGTAGTCCAAAAATAAACTAAAGCTATGCAAAGACATAATGGCGAGATCTACAGCGCACAGAGCCAGTAGTTAGGTATGTATAGGTGTAGCACTAATTAATGCACCTACTTATCAAGCGCGGATCCACCGTTGAGAGCGCGATGGGCATCCCCACAACCCTAAAAGACTTGTGACAACAGACGTCACACTTTCATATTCGACAGGCCGATGATATGACTTTTATAAAATATACACAACCTGGATATCGATGAAATGGTGACCGACCCGTGGTACAACTGCGATGTCCAACTGGTTGTACTACGGAGAAGTAAAGTTACCCATGGTTCAACTCTTTTTTTATATGGTTCAACTGGTTGTTCTATGGGGAAATATCTTTACCAATGATTCAACTCGAGTGAGTTATTCTTTCCTTGGTTCAACTAGTTGTACTACTGCGAATTGAATTTATCTATGGACCAACTACTGGTAATAAACAGGAAAAGTTTATCTATCAATTCTGAAGTGCAATTAAAAGTACAGGTTAGGTTAGGTTAGGTTAGTTAAATGAATTAATTATTTTAAATGAGTTGAATCATTGGTAAAGATATCTCCCCATAGAACAACCAGTTGGACATAATTCCACCGTTGTACCATGGATCATAATCATAAATATATAAAAAAAGAGTTGAACCATGGGTAACTTTACTTCTCCGTAGTACATCCAGTTGGACATCGCAGTTGTACCACGGGTCGGTCTTGGATGAAATTACTAACGTTTTTTTACGAAAAAGAAACGTAAGTTTCTTTTACATTTAATTTGACATCATTTGATATCCTTTGTAGTTGTTTCCAGCGACATTACAGAGAAAAATCATCTTATATATCCTAGTAAAAAGTGCGGTACTTTGCCGTGCACGGTTTGTAGTGTTGTACCTGGTTCAAAATTCTGAATAGCACTGGACTGTTATTGGCAAGCGTGATGCTTAACATCAGGCGTGCGACTTGATACTGTATCGAACGTGAGAGAGTTCATGCTCCGACTCGTACTATGCCTACCTTTTTGTAGGTTGGATCCGCGCCTGCTACTTATAATAGCATAATGTTAACCCTATTCTTTATAACATTACCCAAATTGCTAAAGCGCAATGTAGAAATGGGCGAATCAGACAGAAGAACGATATCTCTGGTGGACGACTGGCCCGCTGGAGCAGTTGGTAGCAACGCTGCCTTCTGTTTGTTCGGCTGTGAGTTTGATCCCCGGGCAAGACAAATATTCGTGTGCATGATGGCTCTGGATGTGTAGGTATATGTCTACACTATCTACTTATATACAGGGTGTTTGGTAGAGGGTCCGACAAATCAAATGAGCGTGTTCGGGGGCCGAGTGATTTAAGGGGGGGGTTTAAGTAAGTTCTCTGTAATTAGGATTTTTGTTTAGTGTTTAAGTTGTTCGAGTTATGTACTTTAAAGATTAAATATTACTTATTTAAAATAGATGATAAAAATGTTTAAAAACGAAGCTAGTAGAGTAACGTTCCGCCACACAAGGACATCACTAAAGTACGGATCTCAGCTTGGGCCTTTGGTTTACTGTACTGGTTACTGAAATGGCATCTTACTGAAGGTTGGCTGTAAACCATACGAAAGACTGTAGATAGGTACCTCCTATGCACGGCAGCCGATGCACGTTGTGGTGCGTGCGGTAAGCGTTGATGATCTCGTAGTTTCCGTTCTTCCTCTGCAGCGGGAGCTCGAACTGCACCGACGAGCTGCACGACCCCATTACCTGAACCGTGTAACTAGCTTTTAAGAAAAAATATCAATTTGAAACAAAATACATTCTTCCATCACTATTCAACCATTTACTTCTGAGAGGGGTCGGAGTTTAAAGAAAATATTCACTACCCTGCTGGGATACGATTCTTAAGAAGCGAGGAAACTCAAATTACTTATGTAATTCAGGTCTTTTCCTACAATATGTATATGTGGTATATTAATATATAAAATATACGCATAAACTTGAAGGTTCTCTGTTATTATTGAACAGCCTGGCGCAATGATGACCTTTCGTACCTGAGTAAGTACTATTGGTAAAACCAGTTTATTATTGATATCTCAACACTTCAACCATTCGATATCGGTGCTCAGATTGCTTTGTTTCAATTATATGCTGCCACCACAAGAGCCACTAATTAGGGTAATTCAGATCCTGACGATGACGCAAGTATTGTTCGATTCCGTATTATTCAGGGCGAACTTATTTTAATTAATGTATTAATTTAATTAATGATACTGATTGCATTAGTGCTAATATTACGCAAATCAAAACTAATATAAATGCAAGTCTGAAAAACGCAATAAACAAAGCATCAATATCAAATAGTTGCGCATCGCGGCATATCACCTACCTACTTACACTAGATTCTAGTGCATGCTGTTGTAGGTGATATGCCTTGACCGTGACCTCTATGACCCCCGAGGGAGGTTACTAATAATTTGATAACGATATTTTGATTCATTTTTTTTCAACTTTCTCTTCATATTTGACCGGCTATAATATTTTTAATTTGCGTAATATTAGCCCTAACGCAATTAGTATCATTGTCTTAATTTAAAAGGTGTCTTTGAATTCTAATTCACCCGGTATAATGATTGTTACACAGTAAGTTACAGAATAATCCAATCGATACCGATTTGCAAAACCGCATGGTACATTTTTTAAACAATATACGGGATTCATAATAAATATACTTATGTCGGATAGATTAGGCCGTTTTCAACCGAGCCTACCTACTTCCAAACGAGGAGGTTCTTAAGCTGTCCGTATTTTTATATGTGAGTTACCTCATAACTGTTTACCTAGTTAACCGACTTTGATGATTATTAAGCTATTGCATAGCTTCTATCGCGGGCCTTGAGCGTGGAGACCGAATCCAGAAATTCCGTAACGAAAATAACCTAACACCTCCCCACTCCGACTCCATCTATCGATGAATAGCAGAATTTTAATGACTTTTTGAAATATCACGCTTGTCTCGTTAGTTCAGCAACTCGCCTCTAGATGGCATTGGTTAAATAATTATAATTGCATAAGTTGATTTGGCATCTATCGATGAATAGCAGAACTTTTAATGACTTTTTGAAATATCACGCTTGCCTCTTTAGTTCAGCAACTCGCCTCTAGATGGCATTGGTTAAATAATTATAATTGCATAAGTTGATAAAAACAGCTATGCAATAGCTTTACCGCGGCAGTCTCCGAGTGCCACACGTCTTTTTTTTTTATTTGAAAGTTGTGTAAGTACTTCTTATGTACCATTTGAATCAAGCAAGATCCGACCAGGCGTTTTATTCGTACATCGAGTATAATAGAATCGAAGTCGATTACAATATTTTTTTTACTGGACAGTATACTGCAGCTATAGCTGTGCCCCGTGGCTCTAACGTGAAAAGTACTATACAATGGCGTATGAATAACACATTAGTATATTGTAGTCTTTTCCATGTTGTTAAGTAAATTGGTGTAAAAGAGTTTACAAATAGTTTACAGACATACATTTCCCATGTTTTAGTAGTTAAAAGAAAAACAAATTCATACAGTTAAAAAAGAAATGCGCTGTTTTCTTATGCAATACCAAGACCATCATCATCACAGCCGTAGAAAGTTCACTCCCATATATTTCCATGAAGCGGCCTGCATCCAACGTCATGACCATATGCCTCTCCCATATTCCAAGAAGCGGCCTGCATTCAACGTCATGACCATATGCCTCTCCCATATTCCAAGAAGCGGCCTGCATCCAACGTCATGACCATATGCCTCTCCCATATTCCAAGAAGCGGCTTACAATCAACGTCATGACCATATGTCTCTCCCATATTCCAAGAAGCGGCCTGCATTCAACGTCATGACCATATGCCTCTCCCATATTCCAAGAAGCGGCCTGCATTCAACGTCATGACCATATGCCTCTCCCATATTCCAAGAAGCGGCCTGCATTCAACGTCATGACCATATGCCTCTCCCATATTCCAAGAAGCGGCCTGCATTCAACGTCATGACCATATGCCTCTCCCATATTCCAAGAAGCGGCCTGCATTCAACGTCATGACCATATGCCTCTCCCATATTCCAAGAAGCGGCCTGCATCCAACGTCATGACCATATGCCTCTCCCATATTCCAAGAAGCGGCTTGCAATCAACGTCATGACCATATGTCTCTCCCATATATTTCCAGGAAGCGGCCTGCGTTTGACAGTAACAAGATAATGATTGCATAACATGTACAAACAATCTGAGACTGACCTTGAGTATCCCCGCTACTCTCTGCGTCCGTTTCTTGTCGGACATGTGCGTGTGCTTCTTCAGATATTCCGCCAACGAGGGCTCGCAAACCTTTACCGCGTAGTGGTAGAAATACTCTACCATTCGGTAGAAACTGGGGTCCGCAGCCTGGGCGATATCCTGCAAGTGGCATGGGATCTCGTAGCCCCGCTTGAACATCAATGGTGAGCTCCCGGTTCCTTTACCTAACAAGCATTTCAAAATACTTCCACTCGTCAACGTCATTGTTATTTACTGTGATTATTCAGAATACGAGTAAATGCATAAAAAACTAAATTAAAATAATACAAATTGTTTGAGTTCCGAGATCAATCAAATTTGACACAATTTAGCTCATGTCTTGTTTAAGTAATGCATCCTCTATGGGTTTTGGCATTTATTTTGTCGTAAATATTGTGGAAAAAGATTTTTATAATAGCAAAGAGAAATATGTTAACTCCCAACCTGTGTCTTAAAATTAACTAAGTAAATGGAATAAAATAATGAGTCTTGAATGGTACCACGCTCTTCGTAGTATCACGCTATTATTCATTCTGTAATTACAATGTCTTATATTTTACCTCAAGGTTATAGTGCGCGAGCATTAGTAAGTGGTGGTAAGCAAATAATATTTTACTCTCTACCGATTTGAAAGGCATGTGAAATTAGACAAACGACTGATGGATGATGATGAAAAGTATCCTTTGGCAAAGAGTGAGTAAATGATATGGGATAGGATATCATTTAACTCCTTGCCAAATTTCACGACGATCCGTTCAGCCGTTTAGGCATGCAAGTCTAATTAACAAACTCATTTTCACATTTATAATATTACCAGCTGCGCCTCGCGGTTTCACCCGTGTGATGATGGATGATGATGAAATCCCTCGCCCAATTCAAAAACTATCCGTTCAGCCGTTTAGGCGTGATAAGGTAGCAAACAGACAGTGAACAACGTTTTATGATATTAAGTGTGGATTTATATAGGTACATTTTATGTATATAGATGAACTATAAATAGTGTACAATAGTGGAGAGGTATAATGCCGTATTGTATGTCAATTGCATATCCAAAACGAATTCAATTATGGATATTTTATCAACATCCATCAAGCCAGGCTTTAAAGGTGCTCTCTCACCTGGAGCATTCACTTGTAACATTTTAAATGCGATTTTGAGAGCATTGCATTACAATACTGCCTCCACGACTTGACGAGCATTCGGTGGTAATGTTGTAAGTTGTGTTACAGGTTGTATCATCATGTTGCGCTCTGTATCATCTGCTTGATGATTTTCCCTCACCAATGTAATGCTCGAATCTGTGACATTACAGTTTGCGCACTGGAACGCTCGGTTCTCCCTCACTGAGGTAATGCTCGAATCTGTGACATTACAGTTTGCGCACTGGAACGCTCGGTTCTCCCACACTGAGGTAATGCTCGAATCTGTGACATTACAGTTTGCGCACTGGAACGCTCGGTTCTCCCACACTGAGGTAATGCTCGACTCTGTGACGTTACATTACAGGCGAATGCTCGAAGTAAGGGGGCACCTTCTAAAAATCATACATACATACATTACACAAGACATAACTCTCCTCAGACATTCGGGTAATAAAACAAAGCATGTAATATTGTCAACAATATATTCCAAAAAATAAATGTCACTTATCGAGCCTACAGATGGGGTTGTTGCGGACCATCTGCAGATCGACCCGGGGCCCCACGAGGTCGCGGATGTTGTCGAGGCCGTATTTGATCATGGTGGGCCGCTCCAGCGAGAGCCCCCACGCTATTACGTTCACGTCCGCGGGCAGACCCATGGGGAGGAGCATTTCTGGTCGGAACACGCCAGAGTTGCCGATCTCTATCCATTTGTTGAGACCTGGACAAAAATGCCTATTTATATCTGTAAAGTACAATGCATATTTATATCTGTAAAAAACAAAGCCCATTTATATCTGTAAAGAACATTGCCTATTTGTACCTGTAAGGAACAATGCCTTTGTATCTGTAAAGAACAATGCCTATTTATATCTGTAAAGAACAATGCCTATTTATATCTGTAAAGAACAATGCCTGTTTACATCTGTAAACCTAACCTAACCTAACAGCCCCTGGATAATGAAAGGAGACTGCAATTTAGACGGACCCTGGGGCCAGATTCCACTAAATCAATTGTAATCGAACCGTAGCTAAACGGTGATTTTTATACATTTCCTTATTCTGCTATCGGAAAAAAGTCCAGCTGCAGTTACGTTTCTGTTGACGCACACAATGACACACATCACAATGGTCGATCAAAACTTTATATTCTGTTAACTTGATAGATCATGAACGCGAGGCTAATTCATATTCCAATATTTATAAGTATACGAGTACAGACAATGGGCAAAAGGGTTACACTCAGCATAAGTCGCGTGACATTTTCATGCTTCCGCGACGCTGTTTTCCAATGTACACTACGCTCGGGCTGGGTCAAGTAAAATAACATTTTTTTTTCTAAAACTTTTTTATGCTTATTTTTTGTCTCGGAGGTGGAGGAAGGTTGTTCCACACTTTTGACGCTCTCTATTTGAAGCAACCTTTAAATCGCTCAGAAGTGTGTTGTGGTATTTTGGAGATATTGTAGTTTTCTATGAAATGATGTACTGCTGGTACATCACTTTTCTCTATCGTCAATAGTTTCCGCAGCGTACGAGATATAAGGATGTGTTTTTTCGTATTTTTTTCATACTTTAGTTACATTATCGATGTTTTCATACGGATCCCTAACTTTTTTTAATATATTAATAAGCTAATTTTACTCAGAGATAATGAAGCTTTCTAACGGCATAAGAATTCTTGAAATTGGTCCAGTAGTTTATAAGTTTATTCGTTACATACAAAAATACAAATCTTTCTTCTTTATGATATTAGTATTACGAGTAAAGTATTGTGTTATAGACTTCCGTTCTAATTTGTGTATAGACATAGTAGAATGGTTTTTGCGTGATAATCGAACGATAACCGGAGTCGAACTGCCGTTCCAGCGAGATAGATTGTTGAACGTTGTGAAATAGCAGAATCGGCCTTCTGCATTGATCCTTAGATCGAGCTTGTAGTTTCGGTGTCAACATCGTGTGGGTAGGACACTTACTGGTGGTCGCTGGGCTAGCGTATGCACTATGGAGTTATATTATGTTACGTGAAGTAGTTATAAATGAATAGAACAGTCCTCCATGTGAGGCCGAACTTGAGACTTATAGTTGCAGACGATGGGCCGACGTGAAGTACCGTCTCGCTTTTCCAAGGTCCAAGTGGTATTAGACAGCGTTCAGGTTATAGCGGATACTCCGTATATTGCAAAAGTCCACAGTGAGCGTGGTAGGGGGTGAGCTAAGGCTCCTGACTAGTTTGCCTCAAGCAGTAGAGAAATTGAGCACGGTTTTTGGAGGCAGGTCCTGGGGATGGATGCCCGGAGAGGGTATCTCCGGCTGCATTGCAGCTGGTACCCTCCTGTAGTAAAAACTGTGTATACTGTGCTGTCATATTTTAAACGGGTGAGGGAGGTGGCGGATGGAGAAAGGGCGAGGAGAGGGGTAAGAGGTCAATCTGGCCTCCGGAATGCACATATGAAAGTGAAATGAATTGGAGTGATATGAAATGAAATGAAAACATATTTATTCAAGACAGTGTGTGATCAAAGTGGGTGTGGGATTGTTTGGGGAGAGATGACAAACCATTGTGGAAGGCGAAGATCTCCATGCTGGGCTCGGTGTAGGGGTTGTAGGCGGGCTTGAACTGCAGCTGGTGGAAGCCGAGCCGCTGGAAGAACTGCTCCAGCACGCCGAGGAGATGCGCCAGTCCGAGCCCCACACCCGCCACCACCCCCTCCACCTGGTGGAACTCCGCGAGGTGTGTGGCGTCCAGGGTCTCGTTGCGGAACACCTGCACGCAACAGCTCGGCCCGTTCATTACAGTCGGATGCACTAGGAAACTATCTGTATGTACACCTCGATGTAGTTATACCAATGTATCCCAATAGAAAAGGCAAATCAACGACCATAGAGTGGCGAGAATATTACGTCAGGCGCACACTACAATTTTAGAAATCTAGACATCAGGTAATTAAGGAAGGAAGCACCACATAAGCCCAAGGAAAGCATGGATCCATTCTACGCTCACGTTACGAAAGGTAACTTTTGAAATGTATGCCCTCAAAATGTGCGCACAAAACAGTGTTCGATTTCATTCCCGCGCGTAGTTATTGTTGAACGACCTCCCAGCAGTGAAGGAAAGACAATTTATATTTAAGTATACAATATGCTTATTGCTTGTATAATACAACCATGCTTCTAGAAACAAAAATTGTGTAATCCAATAAAACTGTTGACATTCTTATTTATCGGCACTCTACGAAACATCCATGAGTGAAAGTACATTCCTTCCGCTGTCCACAAGAGGGCCTCTTCATAAAGTCATGGTCACATGGTCTCATCGGCTGAGAACCCTATCCAGCACTAGGGCAAGTAAGTGGTTATGCTGCCTATAGAATAAGCTTTATCATCGCGTTAACCACACACGTTGCAGTTCCTGGAAAAGTAGGTTGATTTCTGCGAAATCTATTGTATTATTGGCCAAATATGGCGAATCGCGAGTCAACGGGTTAATTTAGCATCTTCTGTTTATCCAAATTTAACTCTAAATGTACTAAACGCTAGAACTAACATCCAATTGTTGGAGGTTACGCTACCTATAGAATATGCAATATGATTGTGTTAATCTAGCATCTTCTATTCATCCAAATTTCACCGTCCATAGGCGACGGGATCCAACATCCAATTGTGACATTACAATATATTAAAATATGTAAGTAGTTATAATGAAGCCGTAAAAAGGAGTCTGACTACTGGTAGGAATATGATAATACTGTATGAATTCTAAGTTATGTACCTTGTCAATGCTGAAGTACTTCTGGGGGGTGAAAGGTTTCTGCTGAGCTAACTTGTACAGCATCCGTGCGCTGACGGCCGTCGTGTGGGTGCGGAGCAGGTTCTTCTGGGCCTCTTCGATCTTCCACTCATATCTGTAGCCCTGGGGGAGATGTCGACAAACCCTAGTGTTATGTATAGTGGCCAGACATTGACGAATCTACTAATTCGTCGGCTTTTCAAAGTCGGGTGGTCCACGTGCCAGATTATTCATGTTTGCGGGTCAGGTCAAACATATACCCAAAATGTAAAAAAATAAAATCTCAATATAATGCAAAATTTCCTTTAATTACTTTAAAATTTCGATAGATGGCACTACACGTCTAGTTTGTTCAAGGCGTTCAATTACGTATTTCAGTTACAATCAAATGGTGATTGATAAATGGCGGTCTTATAACAGCAGGGCTCTCAGTTACAATCAAATGATGATTGATAAATGGCGGTCTTATAACAGCAGGGCTCTCAGTTACAATCAAATGGTGATTGATAAATGGCGGTCTTATAACAGCAGGGCTCTCAGTTACAATCAAATGATGATTGATAAATGGCGGTCTTATAACAGCAGGGCTCTCAGTTACAATCAAATGATGATTGATAAATGGCGGTCTTATAACAGCAGGGCTCTCAGTTACAATCAAATGATGATTGATAAATGGCGGTCTTATAACAGCAGGGCTCTCAGTTACAATCAAATGATGATTGATAAATGGCGATCTTATAACAGCAGGGCTCTCAGTTACAATCAAATGATGATTGATAAATGGCGGTCTTATAACAGCAGGGCTCTCAGTTACAATCAAATGATGATTGATAAATGGCGGTCTTATAACAGCAGGGCTCTCAGTTACAATCAAATAATGATTGATAAATGGCGGTCTTATAACAGCAGGGCTCTCAGTTACAATCAAATGATGATTGATAAATGGCGGTCTTATAACAGCAGGGCTCTCAGTTACAATCAAATGATGATTGATAAATGGCGATCTTATAACAGCAGGGCTCTCAGTTACAATCAAATGATGATTGATAAATGGCGGTCTTATAACAGCAGGGCTCTCAGTTACAATCAAATGGTGATTGATAAATGGCGGTCTTATAACAGCAGGGCTCTCAGTTACAATCAAATGATGATTGATAAATGGCGGTCTTATAACAGCAGGGCTCTCAGTTACAATCAAATGATGATTGATAAATGGCGGTCTTATAACAGCAGGGCTCTCAGTTACAATCAAATGATGATTGATAAATGGCGGTCTTATAACAGCAGGGCTCTCAGTTACAATCAAATGATGATTGATAAATGGCGATCTTATAACAGCAGGGCTCTCAGTTACAATCAAATGATGATTGATAAATGGCGGTCTTATAACAGCAGGGCTCTCAGTTACAATCAAATGATGATTGATAAATAGCGGTCTTATAACAGCAGGGCTCTCAGTTACAATCAAATGATGATTGACAAATGGCGGTCTTATAACAGCAGGGCTCTCAGTTACAATCAAATGATGATTGATAAATGGCGGTCTTATAACAGCAGGGCTCTCAGTTACAATCAAATGATGATTGATAAATGGCGGTCTTATAACAGCAGGGCTCTCAGTTACAATCAAATAATGATTGATAAATGGCGGTCTTATAACAGCAGGGCTCTCAGTTACAATCAAATGATGATTGATAAATGGCGGTCTTATAACAGCAGGGCTCTCAGTTACAATCAAATGATGATTGATAAATGGCGATCTTATAACAGCAGGGCTCTCAGTTACAATCAAATGATGATTGATAAATGGCGGTCTTATAACAGCAGGGCTCTCAGTTACAATCAAATGGTGATTGATAAATGGCGGTCTTATAACAGCAGGGCTCTCAGTTACAATCAAATTATGATTGAAATCCTGAGCAAGTACAATTTAAAACATTGATACCAACTTCCATTCTATTCAGTTATCCGAGTGTAACTCAAAAACTACTGGACCGAAACTGATGAAATTTAAACCATTCATTAGGGACCACACGAGAAGACAAAAAGAAAAAAAAAATGAGAATCGGTTCATCCAGTCGAATACATATCGTAATAACCAGTGAAAATCAAAATTTATTGAAATCTAACGAAATGGCGGCTCTATGTCAATTTCGGCAGCTCCAGTCATCAACTTACTAATATTTTTGCTTACTGGAGTTGTCAAAACTGACATAGAGCCGCCATTTTTCTACTGACTTCCAAAAAAGGATAACTTAAATTTGTTGGTAAAACAAGTACAATTTGAAAAAGTTTATACCGACTTCCATTCTATTCAGTTATTGGAGTGTATCTCAAAAACTATTAGAACGAATTTGATGAAATTTAAATGGGACACCCAGTCGAAAGTTATGAGATAACAAACATAAAAAAATATTTAAAAAAACAGTCGGATTGAGTACCTCCTCTTTTTTTGGAAGTTGGTAGAAAAATGGAACCGACTTCAACACTAAAAAGTGTGTAATTACTTGTTGAAGTAAGTATCGCAGCGACGCGTCGCTCTCGATCGGTCAACTATGATTATTGATATCACCGATAGAGTAGGTGCGTGCCCTGTCACGTTACAGCCGCAGGTTTGGAGCCCCTTGTGCGTTTAAGGCATTGTGTATTGTTGAGCACAAGAGAATGTCGACAATCTGTACAAGGTACTATTCATACTTTATTCTCTGTATTTAATACACCTCTCTTAGTGTGTCTGATAAAGTCTTAGGGTCATACTAAACGGGCGGTTCTACCGCCGCGGGAATCCGCTCGACAAAGGGGCCGCAGACCATCAAACTACACGGGACGCGGTTTATCGCTGTCTTTTGTTCATTTCAACATGAATCCGCCAATGATAACTGCGCTTGCAGCCCTTATATTAATAGAATTAATAAAAAATAAAGTAATCGTCATCCTTCGACTGCACATCATACAAAGCAGGTCAATCTTGTATTTCTACAAAAAAAAAACGCTCCTTATCAAACATTTTGACGCGACGCAAGCTAGCCACGCAAGCGCACGAACGACGAGCGAGCCCGTGTCCGGTCCCGCGCAGAATGACGTAATAGCGGGAAACCGCCCGTGTAGTTTAAAGCGCCGGTTATCAGCGGCGCGGCGGTCATATTCTCCCGCCTGTGAACCGCGACGGGAAACCGCGCAGTATGCAGCATATAACTTTCATATTAAATTGTAACTAGTGCGGTTCAGAAGCGGATTCCCGCGGCGGGAGAACCGCCCGTGTAGCATAGCCCTTAGACTTTGAATAAGTATGGCATGCTTCTTTTGTTCAAACTGACGACATTGAGCAAGTGTAACGTTTTCACATCACGCTAAAGTTTTGCACTGCACCCTGTGCATTGCAGTCCTGCATATGTTTTTGACTAAGTTTTGACGAGTAATTTCATTTGTACACAGTGCTTCTGAAACTTTTACACAGCGGGCCGAGCACGAAAATCTGTTTAAGTGTAACGTAATTGCACCGTTAACGTATTTAGTACAGACTGTCATTTATCTAGTACAATAGTGGCACAGATAACTCATAGTTTGTACTGAATACGTAACCGATACGATAACGTTACACTTAAGCAGATTTTCGTTCTCGGCCCACAGAAGTACTTGCACAATATCTGTGGGTCGAGCACGAATCGCATCTTTACCGTATTTAGTATCACTTATTTTTCTTAAATCTACATTTAAGAAAAATAAATGTAAAATGACAATTTGTAAGTGCTCCCGTGGCCTGTACAGAATAAATGATTTGATTTAACTGACAAGCTAACCCGCAAAACTAACCTGTGATCCATAACCACCTTCACTGTGCACTTTCTTCACCCTCTCCAAGTACTCCTGCGGGAACTCAGTGGAGGAGGCTGGAGACGAGATGAAGAATGTGTCGTGGGCATCCCTGGCCGGGTGCTGTTGCGGTTGGAACAGGGCATCGAAGTTCCAGAAAGAGCTCTCCACATACATATTGGTTGCCATCTCGGTGAAACCCATCTCCAGGAAGATTTCTCTGAATTCAGAGCGCACTTTGAGCAACGGGTGGAGATGACCGCATTCCGGTGGCTGCCCTGTGATAGTCCAAATTTGATTTAATTGGCTGTAATAATAATCTTACTAATGTAAATACACATGATTGGTTGGATTGCTGTTTGATACTCATCACATGATGATGGTAGTACGGATGGATTTGGATGAAATTCGGTATGTAGATGATGAAAGTATCCTATATGTGTTAATCCAGCGCCTCATCTACCTCCATACCAAATTTCATCAAAATTGACCCAGCCATTTGTGCGTGAAAGAGCAACAAAGATTCACACATCCATACTCACAAACTTTCGCGTTAATAATATTAGGAAGTAGGATAGACACATCAGCAATTTGCTGCTTGTCTATGAACAAATAAAAAAGAATTGTGGCCAGATGGGCAATGGCATATTAATCCTTCACCTGTCGCGGAGCCATGTCATGGCTCCTCCAATAATCGCTTAACTGTCGCAGAGCCATGTCATGGTTCTTCAGGCCAGTTCTATATTGTTGGTCTGTGTATTATGTTGATGGCTATTTTCTTTTAGAATTTGCCTTATATATCGTTTGTGTTTGATATTTTCCAACTTTTAAAAGCAAATGGAAAGCCATTTAACTACTTTGGCGCGCTGTCATATAAACAATGAAAATAAATTATTTTAAGGAGTTTTAAGTGTTTTAGTGAATGTGTTAAGTTGTTAGTGTTTGTTTCTTGTGAGTGTGATGTTTTTGTGATTTCTGGATCGACAATTACGTCATAGGCTGAAGTTGCAGAAGTTTCTGGTTGTTAAATAACTGAAACAATTTATCCATAACGATGTTTTTCGTGTATTTTTCAGCTCCGTAAATATTATAAAATCTGAGATATAAAGGTTTGAATTTGTAACGGCGCTTCGCGGTAAAGTGTCGGCGGCAGGTCACGGCGTCAAGACGTTCTGTGCCTCATAAAATCTTCTATCTAATAATAATATAAAATAATTTAATCTAATCGTAGGAAAAACATCTATAAAGAGGTACCTTGGAAAAAATATATAGGTTAAATGTATGTTTTTACTATAAAACACAAAAAACCTTATTTTAATAAGTCCTTTAGTTACTTCAGAATAACCAAATAAGTACATAATTCGGGGATAAATTCACTTCCGGTATTTTCAGGTTGGACTTAAACACACTCTCACACACCAAATGTTTTACCACCATTAGTAACCTTAATTCAATACGATTCTATCGGTATATGTTTCATGTCTATATATCGAAGCGAAACCCGAGATATCATTGTTTTAATTTGCTGGCATATAAAATCTTATATTGAGGCTAGGGAGTGCGACAGGTGTGTCCAAACGACAAATTAGGGCGGGACAGGTGAAGGGTGGATTGTAAAACAAATAATGCTCAATATGTAACACTATTAGAAATGCAAAGGCGTTTTCCTAATTTGCTGTAGATTGATGATGAGACTTTTTCACACAATGCAAACTTACACACAAGAAGCAATGTCTACAGCACTAATAATGAGTAGACACAGGTTTATAATATATTATAAACAGGCTAAAAGCGGGATATTTTTTTTTTTTTTTTATCTAATTTTAATTTAGGGACTTTTGTCTTTTGACATGTCAGTCCCATCGTACCCTGTACATATACAACATAACATAACATATTCACCTACTACATAGTTTATACAATTTTACTGCATCCTCTGATGCAGGTTCCGAGAGAATGCCAATAAATACTCCTACATCTAAAACATTTAAATTTAAGGATGCCATGAGTGCATGCCTTTGGGTTGCATTCTGGACAAACTCCATAAGAATGTGATATATGTCATCTACCACTCCACATGACTCGCAATTAGGTGATGTTTCTTTTCTCATTAAATATCCAAAATTCTTCGATGGAATGTGTCCAGAACGTAATCTATGAGCTAAGACAACAAATTGTTTTTCTATTTTATATTTAACACACCAAGGAATTGGAGGAGGCTCACATTGTATGGTTCTATACCATATACCTTTTTCTTCACTTCTTTTATTAAAGTATTCTTTAAACTATGTGTATGTTAATCCAGGCTGTCTGCTACCTCTATGCCCAATTCCATCAACAACAACGAATGGCGCACAACACCTCGACATTCGGTAAGCAAGTGCTGAGACGGCGAGTGAAGGAGCGGGGTAGGTACGGATGTTCAGATTATAGAGGGGTTTGGATTAAAAGGTGTTCAGATTAATGGGATAATCATGTCTGCGGCTGAACCAACTTCTGACACTGCTAAGACCCTTTACAGATTATGTTATAAAATCATTAATTGTACAAATTGATTATTGTGTGCACCAATGGAGCTGGCATGGCTGCGAACAATGCAGCTAAAAGTTCCTAAAAAATTCAGAATAAAACAAAAACATCATGTCTAGGGATCGAACGCAAAGTTAAGTTTGCACTATAACCTAGTTTGTCTTTTAGTAAGTGCATAAATGCTAGACGCTTTCATTATTTAGGTTTAGGAGCTGTTGAACCCTCGATGCGCAGTTCCAACAGGCACATGACCCGTTTCTTCAAGCTTATACAACTACCACTTAATTACATTTAATTACACTTAATTACACCGTGCAATTGGAGAGGCCTATGTCCAGCAGTGGACTGCTACAGGCTGATGATGATGATGATGATGATACAACTACCAATTTTGATGAAAATTAGCACAGTGCTAGTGCAGTGATATTACCCCAATTTTTTTTCCTTTGTGATAGTAACAATGCACGCGGACGGAGTGGGTGATTTGTCAAAATAAGTCTTGTTCAAAATAAATTCATATCTTCTCACCCAAGGCATCAAAATTGTAAGGTTTGAACTGCAAGCTCTTCCATGCTCCACTCATCAACATTTCACTTGTCAAATCAGTTTCCAACTTTGTTATTGTGAGTGCAAACTGTGGACCTTTTGATAACATGAAATTCTTTACTGTAACCTGTTCTAACAGTTTCCGTTTCTTGTAATCGTTCCGTATGTTATCTGGGAGGTTATCGATGCCTTTCTTTATTTCATTCAAGTGATCTTGAACAGTGTCAGTGATTGTGTCAACTTTCCGTTTGACGAGGGGAGCTCCACTTGATTTATCTATTTGTATCCACCCTGAGGACATTGCTTTGCTGAATCCCACTTTTGCATTAGGTACTGTCTGGAATTAGAAGGAAACAGTTTTTATTTACTAGTATTTACTCGCTTCTTCTATCCTGTTTAGAATGTAGGCAGACGAGATTAACCCTTATCTTAGTCAAAGTCAAAATCATTTATTCAATTTAGGCATCAAAGATGCACTTATGAATGTCAATTTTTCATTATAATGTACTTTAAAGACTCTACCGCCGCGTTCCAAAATATATAGAGCCCACCGAGAAGAAGCGGCAAGAAACACGGGGCCATTCTTTTTATATACAGGGTTATTGGTAATTAGACCGGATCCTTTTAAGGGGTGGTAGGGAATGCCATTTGCAACAATATGACTGTACATTGTGATATCCGGAAATGAATCATTTCTGTGATATTCTTTTTTTTTATTTTTTTTTGGAAAATCCAGTTTTACTACTTTAAAATTCAATAAAAATAAAAGTAATCAACCGATTTCAATTCTGTTCGCAGTTTTAGAGAAACCTTGTTACAGCTCTTAATAATAAACAATAATATCGTACTAATGTAGATCCATCCAAAAACTAGAGGCTTTTTCATAATTTTTATTTGATAATTTTTGTAAGATGCTTTACAAAAACCTTTATTTTCTCTACAAAAACGATAGTAAATTAAGTCTGCATTTTATTTAAAAAACATCTACAAGTCTTTAGCTATCCAACGAGGTAAAAAAATTAGCACTTTATTACACAGTTGCAGAAATAATGCGATTACAAAAGGCCGAGAAAGGAATGAGAATAGTCCATGAGAAGTAGCTATGGAAGAAATACTTTCTTAAGGTAACTTAATTTCTTTTAAAGAAATAAAAGAGTAGATGTAATTAGTCTGTATTTATTATTTTTACAGTTCGTTCTCAAAATGTGAGCCAGAATTTTGAATGCAGAGACGCATACGTCTGCGTAAATTGCTTTTAACAACACTTGTATTTAAATTAATTTTCATTTTTTCTGCTGCATTTATTATGCGCTGTTTCAGTTCTTCGATGGTTGCCACAGGTCCAAGAGTATCGTCGTACACCAAGCTTTTCATGTGACCCCATACGTAATAGTCGACGGGAGTCAAGTCGGGACTTCTGGCCGGCCACGGAATGGGTCCTCCTCTGCCAATCCACTTATTGGGATACTGACGATTGAGCCACTCACGGACGCTCAAACTAAAATGTGCGGGGCAACCATCATGTTGGTAAATCATGTTTCTGCGGGTTTCAAGGGGTACTTCACTGAGTAGCTCATAAAGTTCGTTTCTCAAAAAAAATTCATACGCTTCACCATTGAGGTTGTTGGGCAGAAAGAAAGGGCCGATCAATTCATTCTTAATAATGCCCATCCACACATTAACGGAAAACCTTCTTTGTGATCCTTGTAATCTTTTCTTGTTTGGGTTACCGTCATCTTTCGGGGCCCAATAATGAATATTATGATAATTTGATATTCCATCCTGATCAAATTTGGATTCGTCGGTCCATAAGATTTTTAATAAAAATTGGCATCTTCCATATCGGTGTTCAACATGAATCTGCAAAATTCGACTCTACGTGCAGGATCTCCGTCTTGGATAACTTGTACCGGAGTCAAATGATACGGGTAGAGTCTTGAGCGGTGCACTGTGTTCCATACTTTCCATTGCGACATGCCAAGACGTCGTGCAATGATGTTTGTTGAAGTCGTAGGATCTTGCTCAAACATGCGAATTATCTGTTCCTCTTCATCCGAATGATAAATACGAGATCGTCCAGCATCACTTTGTCGTCTTTGAACTTGACCAGTTTCTCGTAGTCGCCGGTACACTCCGTCAAATACACTCACATGGGGTAAACGGCGCTGTGGAAATCGAGACTGATACTCCGTTCGAGCATGTGTAGCGACGCCGTTGGCAAAACCATAGCAAAACAGTATGTCCGCATACTCTTCGTTTGTGAACTCTCGAAGCCGAGGTCGTGGGGTTCCGCAGTCATGATCAGATCCTTTAGTACAAGCCAAGTCGTCGGGTAAGCAATCAATCAAAAAGTCCAGTTCACTAGCCGAATCACAGAAAAAGAAGTTACACAAGTCCAATAACGTTATCAAGGTCGAAATTTAATCGTAATAAAGGGTTGCCAAAGAGCGTCTGAACAGTACGATGCGCTTGAGCAAACTGGGTTCTCATTGCTCGTTCAACAAACATAAGCGAGAGGGAGACGGCGCATTCAACATGGATACCGTTGTCTAAAACCCTTTCTCGGAATGTCTCTACCTGAGTCTTTGTTATCGCATTATTTCTGCAATTGTGCAATAAAGTGCTAATTTTTTTACCTCGTTGGATAGCTAAAGACTTGTAGATGTTTTTTAAATAAAATGCAGACTTAATTTACTATCGTTTTTGTAGAGAAAATAAAGGTTTTTGTAAAGCATCTTACAAAAATTATCAAATAAAAATTATGAAAACGCCTCTAGTTTTTGGATGGATCTACATTAGTACGATATTATTGTTTATTATTAAGAGCTGTAACAAGGTTTCTTTAAAACTGCGAACAGAATTGAAATCGGTTGATTACTTTTTTTTTTATTGAATTTTAAAGTAGTAAAACTGGATTTTCCAAAAAAAAATAAAAAAAAGAATATCACAGAAATGATTCATTTCCGGATATCACAATGTACAGTCATATTGTTGCAAATGGCATTCCCTACCACCCCTTAAAAGGATCCGGTCTAATTACCAATAACCCTGTAGATGTTTACAATGTTTCTACTTAGGTACTACAAATATTACATTTTATGGGTGGCAGAGTGACAGCTTGCCAGAAGTGGAGTATTCCAAGCATCTATATCTTCTATATAATGTCGAACTTTATAGTAAGCTTTTTTTAATAAATCCTTTTTTACATTCAACTTAAAAGGTATTTTAGAATCCAAATGTTATTACAACTTAGAAGAATTTTTCAATGATAATTTCGACAAAATGAATATAGATCGTTCCGTTCCGACTATTGCCATACCCAAATAGGGTCATATGTATACTTTATATTTAAACATGTTACTTTAAGAACTCCATGTACCCACATATGTCTGCAATAAAATATTGAGTATTGAGTATTGAGTATAACTTGAATTTGCCCTCTGTGAGCTCCGTTATGTGTTTTGGGATTTTATTGTAAAAACGCACACAATTTCCTAGGAATGACTTATAATATTAGTCTTGGCAAGTCTAAAACTAGGTACAGCTATCCTATTTGTATTTCTGGTATTAATAGTGTGGTGATCACTATTTAACTTATACTTATGTAAGTTTTTACGAACATACATTGTATTTTCAAAGAACATACATTATTTATCTGGTCGTTAATGTAAGTATAAGTGAGTTTCATCCATAAATATTTTGTTTTAATTGATTATTATTATTACAAATCTTTATTTAGTCTTAAAATAGCATTATAATCACATTCTTAGGTAACCACAACACCCATAAAGTTTACTAAAATTAAATTAGTATGAAACATTGGCAGAATTGCAATAAGCAGCAATACAATTACATATATCGACGGCAAAAAGCGGAAAGGTTGTAACCCACAACTTATAAAATGTTCAAGAGAACCGAAAAACTTCGGAGATTTCAGAAAAAAATTACTATCTTCTTTATTATTTCACCTACAAATGTCATTCTAAGAATCTAGGAGTATTTTTTGATCATTTATCAAGATAAATATCTAAAATCGACTAAAAGTTTCTATAGATCAATATTTTTGTGGGTTACAGCAGTAACACCTATTTTTTGTAACGATAAAAAGCTGTAAACAAAACAAAGAATAGTATGGACGACTCCAAATCAAGTATTTTTCTATAAAGCCAAAATGATGTAAATACATAATACATTCAAGTGATTTACCTTAATTTTGACTTAAATTCAAATGTCTATGTAACAACGAGCGCTGAATTGTATTTACTGTTAAAAGATAAAAGAGATAATTTAAATAAAATGACGTAAATGTTGTATTAACTTTATTTATATTTTTAAGGGCTGTTAAAATAACAAAAATAATCATGAGAACACAATTAGGTTACGTAATAATTAAAAGTAATAAAGGGAAAATATTTGAAAGTTTGTTTGTAATAAGGTACACGCAAAAACTACATAACCGGTTCAAAAAATATTTCACCAGTAGAAAGCTATATTACGAGTATGTCTGAGTAACATATACGCTTCGAGTTTCCCAACGGGTAGCTTAAGATGAACATGGACAAGACGAAAATTATGTCTAATGCCCATGTTGTGCCTACCCCAATGTCAGTTGGGAACTCAATTCTCGAAGTTGTTGACAAATACATCTACCTAGGACAGACAGTCAAACTAGGCAGGTCCAACTTCGAGTAAGAGGTCAATCGTCGAATCCAACTCGGCTGGGCAGCATTCCGGAAACATCGCGAAGTCTTCTCGTCAAAAATACCCCAGTGCCTCAAGACAAGAGCCTTCGACCAATATGTGTTACCAGTGATGACTAATGGCACTGAAACGTGGTGTCTTACTATGGGCCTCATAAGTAAGCTCAAAGTCGCATAACAAGCTATGAAGAGGGCTATGCTCGGGGTTTCTCTACGTGATCGAATCAGAAATGAGGTTCAAAGATTAATTCATCTTCATCATTGGCATCAGTCACATCTTCCTCAATTGTATCTAATAAAGAATCTTTATCTTAATGTTAATTTTTAGGTTTTTGTATTCTGGAGCAAATCTTAAAGGAATGACATTTTTGTAAACAAGATTAATTAAATCTTTGTAAGTTTTTGTAGATATGCCTAGTTGTATCGGATATAAGTTTTCCTTCAAACCAACCGTGTCTTTAAAGGAAGCAAAGGAATTTTTATAGTGTCAGCATCAGGCATAATCGAGTTTTTAATGTATATCACATTGAGTTCTTGTTTCTTAAAAGCAGCAATGTATTTTTTTATTTTTTTTATGTGGCGTTAAAAACATCAACGTATCAAAAAACCATTTAGTACCTTAACTTTATATGGCTCTGCATCTTGACGTGTGAATTCCATAATAGTTGGCCAATGCGACGACGCCAATAGTAGAGATTTTTAATTATGGTCTCAATGGTCACGTAAGTCATAAAACAAATATTGTTTTACGACTTTATTTTAGATTTTGTGGATCGGGACTTTCTGGTAAATTACATTAAACCTTGTATATGTAAAGTAAGTAATAATATTATGCCATATTGATTGGTGTGGATGTGGGGTATTTAGAGCCTTCTGGGTATCAAACTTGTACATAATGTAGTTTTATCTTGTATATGTAAATTTTGATAACATTTAAACCGCTTGTAAGACTCATGTTTTTCTTGAATATGCTTTTCTATTTTTCCTTTATCTGCTTCTATTTGTTCATAATGTTTACTACAACAAATAAGACATTTATCTTTTTTAGGCGCGTGAAATCAATGTTATACGAGTTTTTAAACCAGGTCCAAAATAATTGAAAAGACATTCCTTTAATTGCGCTCTGATCACATTCGTTTTCTACCGACTTCCAAAAAGGCGGAGGTACTCAATTTGACTGTATTTTTTATGTTGCCTCATAATTTTGGACTGAGACTTTGATTATTAACCCTACAACTACAACATCCAAATTTAATTAAACGAACCACAACATGGGTCATGGGTGACCCCAAAATAAAAAAAAATATTACTTACAAAATATTAAACTTTAATAAACTTAACAATTATTACAAGGTTTTTTGGATATTAATGGAATGCTTAAGGGAAAAAAAAATAGTACAAATCTGAAAATCTAGATACATTGGTAACAAATAGGTAACCTGTGTTGTGCACATATATTTTTGGAGCACTTAACACATTTCTCTCTGCCCTTCCTATCTTTGGCTCTAGTGCATAAATAGCAGCGGGAACTTGAACTTGATCGAGCTTGGGCTACCTGAGCACTGTTTTCTTCATCTACTCCCAAAACATGAAGCATTATCACTTTAAGAGATTGGGGCAAATTTTTGACCTCAGCAAGGCGGCGTTTCACGTAGGGCTGTACAATCCGCAAGTAATTTACCAAAAATTCGAACCTGTTCTTTGACATTGTGGCCCTGAAAATAGGTGGACCATCCACAATCGACCATAACTCGGACAAGTTTGTTTTAGCTGTTTTGTATAAACCACTACGATACATTAATCCAAATAAAGCCATCAACTCCACTTTATCAGTTTTAAAAGTGTAACGTTGGTTTTTTATGGTCTCAGAAATTCTGTCAATTTGTGTATTGGTATGCATCACAATAATATCCAATATTTCGTCTGGAAAAAATAGCTTCCACGCTTCTAACTCGGTTTTTGCGGCGCGTGCGATACCTTTAGGACCAGGTTGATTTATCACGATGTTTCTACTTGCAGTGCGTGTAATAGGAACAGTGAACGGAGTTCTTCGCCAAGTATAACCATTTTTGCCCATACAGAAATCAGACAGAAGAACATCATCATCATCTGATCCAGATTCAACATCAAACAAATCATCTTCATCGGAGTGTTCGGATATATGTTCATTTTCTGCAGTTTCAGATCCAGCTTCTTCCGAAGAACTGGAGGTTTCACCTTCATATTCCTCCAAAAGTTGCTCAATGTCATTACTTTTAAGGGCTCGTGACGTTGAGGCCATATTGAAAGACTATTCGTGAAATAAACGTGAAATCACAACACAGTTAATCACAAAAAATAGTTTCGATAACCACAACACGGGTCGCGGGCGACCCCAAACTGCAATATCTCTGAACCTAATGAGCGTGCGAACCCCGCCATGCGTCACGGGCCACTGATTACCAATTACGGAAGGTACCTAGACGCAAAGTGTTGTAGGTGCAAAACTCGCTAAATTAAAATAAAAATACGTGTGCGTGGGGTCACCTATGACCCCATGTTGTGGTTCTAGGGTTAATTTTTTTTTGTTTAAAAGCTGGTTCTTACCATGTGGTCCCACGTAAATTTTATCAAATTCGGTTCAGTAGTTTTTAAGTTACACTTCAATAACTGATTTTTACCAAAGTAATAGAATGGAAGTCGGTATTATTTTTTTTAAATTTCACTTGTTGTAAATACGATGTAAATTACTCACGTTTCGAACTTCTTCAGGTAGATATAATCGGTTAGAGCCTTTTCTGCAATAATGCGATGGCAGCTTTCGGCGCGAGCGCGTGTTACAATGGCATTAAATCCTATTAGTCAACATTTAACAGCTGTATTAAAAGGGACATTACTGCGAATATCCCAAAAAATACAGTAGAGCCTTGATAATCCGAACTAGCAAAAACTAACCCCTGTTCGGACTCACGAAGCGTTCGGATTATAGTATGTAAGGAGAAAAAAAACATTTTTATTCTGAAAATAGTGTTTAATTATATACATAGTTTAAGAGGTACAGTAAGCAACGAGCTGGGCTTTACATATTGACCTTGGGAACGCTCTTATTACAAGCAGCGTAAGGACTACAGTCGTAATGCAAATAAAAAGCCCGGCTCGTTGCTTACCGTACATTTACATAATAATTAGGTACCATAAAATACGTAAGGTGTAAATTGTCTATTTAGTCATAAACTGATCTATTTTAGTTTGGCGAGTCCTGTTGATGGACCAGAAAAAAGCTTTGTCCCTCAAGTTACGTAGCATCATCTTTTCCGATAAGGACAGGTCATTTTCTTCAGCCCACTCCAAGCAAGTGTTCAAAGATGATATGGCTTGAGAATGAGTAATTTTCTTGACATTTGAAGCAAAATAATCTTCAGCTAAAGACTCGTCATTCTCTTGCGTTATTTGGGTTATGATCTCATCATCAGTTATAGGATCTGTGCAATTCTCCTCTTCACTCATGGACAAGAAAGTGGAAATGGTTTCTTCTGTATAACCACGATTACGTAAAAGACTGAGCGGGAGATCGTCTTCTACGTCGAAGTCATCATTTTCTTCTGATCTATCTTCTGTTGAATTTATTTTTTCAGGCCAAAGAGGCTTCCAAGATTTTTCGATAAGAGACGATGATACATGATCCCAACATTGCGCTAGCGAAAAAATGGCGTCTTTAATTGTGACGCTTTTTATAACATCATGCAAGGTTAAAGCCTCATCGGCTTCTTGCTGCACGAACATTTGAATCAGGAGTTTCTTTTTGTAATTTATCTTGACATTTTGGATTACGTTTTGATCCATAGGTTGGATCAAAGGCGTACAATTTGGAGGCATGTACAGTACAGAGAAGTTGCCGTCTTCTGTTGTCAAATCTTCAGCATTTGGATGTCCAGGGGCATTGTCTAAGAGTAGCAATGCTTTTTGTGGCAGTCCCATTTTTTTTAAATGGCGTTTGACTTCAGGAACAAAATGGCCTCTAAACCACTCGAGAAAAATATCTCTGGTTACCCAAGCACGCCTCTGCCCTTCATAATGCACTGGTAATTTTACAGATCCAAAAGATCTTGGCTTTTTTGCCTTCCCCACAACTAGCAATGGTAATTTGTGATTCCCTGTAGAGTTTGCGCAAGGCATAAAAGTTATTCGCTCTTTAGACACTTTCGACCCAGGAGCGCTAGTTTCAGCAGAAGAGGCTAAAGTTTTGTCCGGCAGAACCTTCCAAAACAATCCTGATTCGTCGGCATTGTAAATTTGTTCAGGGCAAAGGTTCTTTTCTTTTATCTCGTTTAGGAATTTTTCTTGGAATGGTTGAACAGCTTCCGTATTGCTAGAGACTTTCTCACCTGACACTTTCAGCTGACGTATGCCATGACGTTTTTTAAAATTATCAAGCCATCCTCTACTTGCAGAAAAATCCGAACCTGTTAGTTTTTTATGGAAGAATCTCGCTTTTTCCATTACGACCTCACCAGACAATGGAATGTGGCGTCGTCTTTGTTCTAAAAACCATGTGAACAGTGCTTCTTCTAGCACTGGATTCTCTGGTAATTTTAGAGTTTTTCTGAACCCTGGTCCTTTCTCAGTTTTAGCTATAAAAGATCTCAATTTTTGCTCATTTTTCTTGAGGTCTGTAATTGTTGATTTTCCAACGCCATACTTACAAGCAAGAGAAGTTGCCGACACTCCGTCCTTTAAACTGTCTAGTATGGTGCACTTTTCGGCTATAGTCAAAGTTTTATGTTTGCGTTTTGGTGTTGGAACCATCTTTATAACCTCAAAAAACACGCCGCGCACGAGTACAGAGCAGAAAAACGTGGAATGGACGCGCAATGTGGCAGTCGTAACTGCAGACTAATTAATAAACAACATAGCAGCGAGGCGAAGGCGAGGAAGTGGGGTGGGGTATGCAGTTCGGATTATAGCGATGTTCGGATTAGCCTGAGTACGGATTATCGAGGCTCTACTGTATATATTTTTAAATTAGCGTAACTATCAATTTTCTATAATACCGTGTACGTGTAAATTGCAGTAAACCAGGCTGATCTACAATTTTTTATCTAATTAATGTAGTTAATGTGTTGCGTCACAAAATGTTGATACGCAAAAACGCTGTAACCCACTCCGCCCGACATTTCAACAGGGCTGTAATTACCGTGGATTCATTATTTGCAAAAGTTGAATTGGCATAATGCAAAATGATAAAAATATGCTATTTTTTATGCTATTTACAACAATTGTTCGAACGGCCTTTTTATTGACCATAGAGCCAAAGGAATTAGAGCGTTCGACGCAGAAAAAAACTGATTCCGATTCTGCAATAAAAATAAAATGACAGGGGTGTCGGTTACAACGTTTCCGCTTTTTGCCGTTGATATGTACCTACCTAGCTATAGCTTAGGAGGAATTCTGAGAAAAAAAGTTTTAGTTTATATTTATCTTATGTTTACCTACCCAATACCAACCTTCATAACTTCAGCTTGCGCTACACCACTTTCAGGTATACTCCTAAACAGTACTGCTTCATGGCTGCCTTTTTCCGCCACTTGCCTGCCTTCATCCGTCAAATCCCATCGAGTTTTCTTCACGGCCTCTGATATAACCATGTCGAGTGCTTCCAAACTTTTTACAGCACCTACTATCTTTTGGTGATCTTCACCAAACTCACTGGCCAAGTGTAACGTGTCCACTTTGTCATATTTATTTAGGAAGTGTAAAATTCGTTCGTTTAGTTCCATAATTAGTTTAGGAATAAACAATGATTATGTACGTACGTACTAATAAATGTAGATTTATGTTGTGAGATTGTGAATAAAACCCAAATATAAACACGGACCTCTAATGAACATTTGAACAAATAGGTTAGAACATAGATAAGATAAACCAAATCAAGTGACAGTAATTTTTTTTTACTTCGGCCTTTTTGGCCAGGCTATAGTCTTGACAACCTTACTGCCTTTTCAGAGTTTTCAGTGACAGTGACCAAAAATTTTAATTTAAAACTGTCTTTTATGAGGTCTTTATTATGCCTTGGCCACACCGAGGTTCATCGTCATTGCCCAACATCAATACACAATACTCAATTATTTATTGCAAACATTATGAGTTGTACATGCAGATCTTAGTGAACATATTTTAGGTAGGCATTACATAATGACCCTGATTGGGTATAGTAATACTGTGCAGAGCGGAACGATTTATTTTGTAAGTATTCCATCCAGAAAGAATTCATCCAGTGTATAATAACACTTTTGTATAGGTAAGTATGTCTTTATAAGCCTTAATAAATTTACATATTTTCTCTATGTCTTTTAATTGTAATTGTAGTTTGTTATATATTTTTGTAGTCATTGGGTTTGGACCGGTACTGTGCATAACTAGTTTAGATTGAGGTAGAAGTAATTTACGTTTATATTTAGATCTCAATTGGTAGTCCCGTTTGTCAGTTAGTTTTGTACAGGATTCAGGGTGATTTATGACGAGTTTACAGTTTTCTAATATGTATATAGATGTAATCGTTAATATTTTAAATTTAAAAAAGTATGGTTTGTGGAAATGTAATATTTTAATGTCGGGAAGTTTAACATTGGCGAGAATACGGATACATTTTTTCTGTGCAAAAAAAAAGGTCTTTAGCATCTACGCTGTTTCCACATAGTATAATGCCGTAGCTAAGCCATGAGAATGCGTACGCGTAATAAGCTGTTAAAGCCGTTTCTAGGTCAGTAGCTCGTCGTATTTCACCAAGAGCGTATATGAAACTTGACAATTTACCCTTAATTTTTCTAATCACCATAAACAACGCGCTAATTATTCCGATAATTATCACGATAAATTGAGTGGCCACACTAGTGCCGTGAACACAGATCTCAGAACAAGATTATTGATCGCATAAGCAATCAATAATCTTATGGTACTCATTTTCGCTACTGGAGCGAATGTTTCCGTGTAATCGATCCCTTCTTTTTGATTGTAACCTCGTGCCACAAGTCGCGCCTTTCACCGATCTATTTCTCCAAGTTCATTTTATTATATTATATTTTAGGATCATTTTACTGCCAATTACATTTTTACTTTCATTCCTGTGTACATATTTTCAAGTATTGTTTTTAAGATGTGATTCTATCACGCTTAAAATTGCTTGATCTCATTCATCACTATTTTCATCTATTTTACACAAACATTATTGTTCCGCATGCATCTCATAAACTTTGTGCCATACTGGTGGGTTTCTTTTTCGCTTTCCAGTAATGGAATTCGTCGCATTCATTTCATTATCCGTACGAATATCATTATCTATTTCATTATCTGAACATATTTTATTTTCTATTTCATCTGTTTCTGCGATTGCATCTTCGAATATTTCATCATTATTTAGTTCCTGTTCTTGCTCACCAATTACTGATCTATTCCATTTTCGACATTTTCTTCTTTTGGAAAAAGTATCACTTTTATATCATTATTGTCTACTCTTTTTCTATATATTTTTCATAAAACATTTTTTCTAAAAATTTTACGTATCGGCTAATTATTATACCTATTATCGGGGTTTGGATTGAAAATTCTAAAAGCTTTATGATTTTCAGAATAATTTTAAATATATACCAGCTGTTGCTTTGGCTTCTAATTCCCCGTATTTTTATTTTTGTTTAAAACAAACGCCTTCGTACCAAAAATATGAAAATTCCTTAAAGATGACATTCTTTTTACCCATTTTTGAAATGGAGTCGTATTATTCATAGTGCTGCGAGGGCAACGGATTGCTAAATACTCGTAGTTAGCTGTATTAATAGCTTCAGCCCAAAAAGCTGCTTTCATATTAGCGTCAATTAACATGCATCTTGCTTTATGAAGTAATATTCTATTTTTTCTTTCAGCCAAACCATTTTGTTCTGGTGTGTACGGTGCTGAAAGTCTCCTTTTAATGCCATTTTCTTTTACGTATTTGTCAAATTCATTGTTAATGTATTCAGTCCTATTGTCACTTTTCACTCAACATTTTTAAATTCCTAAAACTTTGATAGGGCTTCGATTTTAGTCTTCATAATATATACCCTCGTATATCTTAAAAACAAATAATTATATCTTAAAAAGGGTATATATTATGAAGACTAAAGTCTTCATAATATATACCCTCGTATATCTTAAAAACCATCAATAAATGTGATGAAGTATTTCTAAGCTCCTTTCGATGGTTGTCTCATTAGTCCACAAACATCGGTATGAACAATTTGTAACAGTTAATTAGTCCGTTCTTCATTTTTGTACAAATTAAGCGGCAGTTTAGTTGCCTTACCTTTAGCATATACTTGGGTTTAAAGAATTTATTTCTCATAAAGAACAAGGTTCACTTACTTCACAGTCTTTAACTGTATAATATTTATTGATATCTAAACCTTCCATTTTCTTCTGATCTATACCTATCCTCATTTGTCCTTCATTAAGATGAGCTAGCTTCCTGTGCCATTGCTGAACTTTGTTTGTTTCACAGCAGTTTACTTTTTCTCTTACGTTTTCCTTGACGTAATACAAACCGTCTTCATATCTTTCTGCTTTCGCATCACGGTTGCAATTTTTTGTTTAAATAAAACTGTTGCACCCTTGTCTGTCATTTTTCCCATTGACATTAAGTTTGTAGTAAGTGACGGAACATACAACGCTTCACTCAGTTGTAAGTCTGGTTTTTTCTTAATATTAAGCTTTACATTACCACGACCTTCAGTTTGTGTAGTGCAGTTCTCAGATGCTAACTTTAAAGATTTACTATCTTCTTTTTCTAGGTTACTAAATCTGTTTTTGTCATTTGTCGTATTGACGTATGTGACGTGCAGCCGCACGACTTATTTACTTTTTCTTGATTATGATTTGTATGTAGACATGTCTAATATGAACAATATATTGTCGCATTACCTTTGTCATGTTGAATACCTTGGCCTACTTTTGACCAGCATGCATTAGCTTTATGTCCTTTTTTCTTACATTTCAAACATTCTACAACATATTTTTTGTCTCTCTTTCGCTGTTTTCTATACAGCACTTCTTGTTCAGAGTTCCCTTTATTTGTACTAGCTATGTTTCTTCTTGCTTCAGCTTCTTCTATAATTTTTATTTTTCAGTTCTCTGGACTTGGTAGATCATCTCTGGATTTTATAGCAATACGAAAATTTTCGAAAGATTGAAATGAAATGAAAGGAAAGATTGAGGTAAACTATAGAGCATCATTATGCTAAGTAGGTCTTTATTAATTGTTATGTCCATGTCTGCTAACTTATCGATTATGTCCATAAACGTATTTAAATGTTCTACTATGTTAATACCATCTTTCATTTTTCTCAATATCAATTCTTCCAAAAGACTTGCTTTCCGTGCAGGAGCTTTGCTATACTAAATACTCTCGAGTGTGTCCCATACATATTTACTAGTTTCATAGTTCTTTACTTGTTTTAACTCACTTGGTGAGATTATCAGAAATAATTCTGCCAGTTAGCACTGCCAGAATAGCACCTTTTCAAAATAGTTATTTAGTTCATCGCTTTTAATAGTTGGCTTCTTAATAGCCTGCGAAACGTAATTCCAGAGACCTAGTTTCAATAAGAGAGCTTTTGCATGGATTCGCCATGTATCATAATTTTCTCTACTTAACGGCTCAATATGTACGTGATGACTCATTTTTACTTACGTGAGTGGCCTATATCTTATAGTATATATTATATGTTGAGGTAGTTGCAGTGAGTTTAGAGCACATCCATACGGTATATTACCATTTACTAGATTAAATAAATAAATTAATATTTTACTAACTACTACGTTGTCATGGAAACCATATATTAATAAAAAACATATTATCTATGACAGTTAATGCCCTTGTCGAATTAACGTGATAAGGGGTGGCTAGGGCTATATCTACTGTTAACGTTCAACAATTCGATAATCAACGGCGTTTCTCCTCGATGTGGCCAAGGCATTATTATATGGTTATCTTTATTTCGTTTAGCTCATTACATTTTATTTACAGACAATTATAATATAATTTAAAATTATTTTTATAACAATAATATAAAAATAAACGTAATACATGTCATGTTATCAACTACGTTTTTTTTTCGTTCATACTTTGTGTTGTGGTTTGTGGTTTATATAGTTCATTCAGTCATTCATTTCCTGTCTGCTGTGTACGTTCTTTAAAGTATCTTCACACGATCCAGTTTTGAATGCAACATGCTGTAGCAATCTGTTGTGAAGCAGCAAATTGTATCGTACGTAGGCGTGTTGTGACTCCCTTGCAACATGTTGGACGTCGTATCGTCCGTCCTAGCATCCATCAGATTGTTATAGCAAAAGTGCGGTTGCATGCAATCTGGGCTCAGTCGCTATCGTGCCGCCACCCTTGGCTAGCGGTGCTGTAAATTTTATTTAATGATATATTATGTAAATAGATGCAAAAATGTATACTACAGAAAAACTATATTGATAAGAATTTCAGAAATCTTTTAATGACTTGCTATATTTGTGGGATAAAAAAAATAGTTATAGCGTATTTGTACTTTTCTTAGTAGTTGATGTTTTTTCTTTGTGAAAATAATTGACAAGTCATTGTTCCTTCCTATTCAAATTTCTCTAGACTAGAAATAATTATTTTAATTATTAAATAACATAATAAAAGGCATTATTTATTGGTAGTATTGCTGTGCATCTAAAATGTTTATTGTCTCTCAGTCTCAGTAAGTATAGTTGACTCAGCGAAGGCAATTGCAAGACGAACTTTTTGATATGTGGACAGCATTTGAGCCATTTTCATACACATGTGACGATTCAACGCGGAATGAAATTGTAATGTAATCGCCGCTGCAACGTGTGTAGAGTACGTACAACCGCGAGTACAGGAGATTGCTACTACAGTATGTTGCATTTGAAATTGCATCGTGTGTTGATACTTTTAGATATAGTCTGATTAATCTATGGTGTGCGTGCAGCAGTGAGTCTGTCTGACTGAGTTAATTTCATTTCATTCATTAGTTTTACAAATAGAGCGCCGGCCGGCTACCACGTATTAAATTGCAATTTACAAGATCGTGATAGAATTGCTGGTGCTATACGGTATGTAAATCTCTGTACTTTCGAAGTGTTTGCAATTTCACTATTATGCTGTAATATAATTTTAAAAATGGATTGTGCTTTCGATATTTATGTACCCACAAAAATCCCCGTTTTGAAATAAAGTTCAAAAGTTTCTATCGATGCACATTCAGATAATTAGCAATGGGTCAGTATTCAAAGATAATTGCTATTATCTCTACCTGGAACATATACAATTGGTAGGTAATGCAAACAACCGGTTAAATGCATAAATTCACTGTTAAACCTTTACTAACTTTACTTTAAAATTGTATTATTCAAACGCCTACCCACAGCATTGCAAATACCTTTAGTTATTATAATGCAGTATTATCCCTCCTCTCTAAAATGTATGAGCTGATAAAGTACACTATTATTTCTTGACTTTATATTTATACTTTTTTACCTTATTTATTGACTGATATTATACTACCTACTTAAATAATACTTACACATGAAAACCTCTGACGCATGTGTGTGTGGTCTGAGCCATGACCACACACACAGTAACACATCACTACATCCAAGACCTGAGCACAAATATTCCTGCTCGTCATACAAATATTTGTTTCAACCGGGAAACAAACCTGGGACCCTGAACTTCAAAGTCAGAGTCTGCTACCAACTTGTCTAACAGAGTTGTCTAGAGGAGATATAAATCCCTATTCTGCATATTCCTATTCCTCCCTCTATTCTGCATAATTTGATTCTGAAAAATATGTTTGTTTTAGGATGTATTTAGGCTTCAGAACTGGGCATTCGATAAACTCTAAAATACCAGGATTTTCTGCTTATTTTCTTACTCTCACTCTTATTCTCTCACTCTCATTATTATTCTCTGCAAGGGATGCAGGTGGCATAACAATTTCTCACTAGTTAGCATAGTTGTAAGTACAATATTGTATGAAGAAAGAATTAATTAGAAGGAGCATGTCATTCTGCTCGGATGCATTTTCCGTTCTTTTTGTTTTAATGTACTTTTTAAAGTCTCCCTAAACTTGATTAGCTATTTTTGAGAATCAATATTAACAGTATACATATATGTCATTCTATGACATTATACCAAAGATGTTTCGGACATTAATTTGTATGAGATTAGAATGTAACGGTGGATTTGAAACCACTTCTTCCCCACTGCTCAGCAGTTGGATAATACCAATGGCTCAACTGATAATTGACCAACTACAAATAGTTGAGCAGTGGATAATACTTGCTGATCAACCTCCTTCTCTACTGCTCAAATAGATTGCTCAACTGCCACTTCTTACCTTCTCAGTACTCTTAGTGAATGCATTTGTCGGGGGTAGTACTGCCACCATATCTATTTCTACCGTGAAGCAGTAATGTTCGCAATACTGTGTTCTGGTTTGAAGGATATCGGTGCCAGCACAAGCACATGACACTTAACAACTTAATATCTCAGGGTTATGGGTACAGTGCAGTTCCTCACTTGTGAGTCTTGTGACCAAATACATTTGTTCTAAGCAGTTATCACTTAACATCAAATGGGCCTCATGCTTGTACCATCTCCTAACAACATAAACTGTATAATATGACAAAAACACAATTTCTGTTATCCTTGGATGGGATTCAAACCCGCGCCTACAGATTCCGTGTCATGCGATGTCGCAAACCTTCATAATATATATTTATTCACATATTTAGTATATGACTAGCTGACCCGCCAGTGGCTTCGCTCGCTTGTCTCGGTGTAGTGGCGAGAGAGTTATTCTTTAAATTTTTATAAATTTTTCTTTATGAACCAATTGACATGAAACAAACACATGTTAAGTGAAGCTTACCACAATATATTACTGAAAAATCTGCTGATAATAAATGATAATCTGTTTCTGAGATTGATCTGAGACAAAAATTCTAACTTTCATTTATATTCATTCTATTTTTGTTTTATAAAAGTGGCAATAAATTTTTTCTCATTTAGTTCATACAGCGTCTTCATATTCCATGTACAGACAGCGATCTGTTACATTTTCATTCATCATCATCATCATCTCAGCCATAGGACATCCACTGCTGAACATGCCTCCCCCATGATTTTCCAAAAGGACCGGTTGGAAGCGGCCTGCATCCAACGTCGTCCTGCGACCTTCATCAGGTCGTCTGTCCACAGTGTAGGTGGACGACCTACGCTGCGCTTGCCGGTCCGTGGTCTCCATTCCAAAACCTTTCGGCCCCATCGGCCATCTGTTCTTCGTGCTATGTGCCCTGCCCACTGCCACTTCAACTGGCTAATCTTCTGGGCTATGTCGGTGACTTTCGTTCTTCTACGGATCTCCTCATTTCTGATTCGATCACGTAGAGAAACCCCGAGCATAGCCCTCTCCATAGCTCGTTGTGCGACTTTGAGCTTACTTATGAGGCCCATAGTAAGAGACTACGTTTCAGTGCCATAAGTCATCACTGGTAACACACATTGGTCGAAGACTCTTGTCTTGAGGCACTGAGGTATTTTTGAGCATTTTCATTATATGTATAGATTTACAAAGCACTAAAACATTAGCGAGCTTTGTAATTGAAAACGTGGGTTGAAAACTTCTTAGGCTTTCAGTCCACGTCAGTTATTCATCGACTTTGTACTCACTCAATATGAGTCAGTCTGACAAAATTACATCATGCGTTTTATTTTGTCGATGTTTCGATAGTCGCCGCCGTGTGGGGCGAAGGTCACTTACTTATTTAAATACGCTCTGTCATCACATGTTAATTCTGTAACCCGTATCGTTCACAAAAGGATACATTTTTATAGTATTACTTTTAAAAGCACTAACGCCTGCTTAGCGATACCAAATATTGCAATTTCTCTATATAAAAAAAAATAATTAATGTCTTCCATTTTGTGGCAAAAATTTTTTAGATTAGATTAGATTCTTTGTGTATGGCCCCTGCGACTTGTTTGAGTGTCGCAACTTTGCCAGTATCTGTTACATGATAGTTTCATAAACTGTAGGAGAAATTAAAGTAAAGTTTTAGAATATGGTCGGTTATTAGAAGAGAGAATCAAACAAACTGTTCCACTCCTGTGATTACTCTACAAAAAAAAATTTGTTTTTTTTTTCGCCAGTTTTGGTGACCCGCGCTACTTACGGGATCGATTGTCAATAATGATGTCATCAAGATAAATCAGCACTTGACAGTTTTTGGAGTGTTCACTCAAACACTGCTTGACCGAATTTGATTAAATTTAAATGGGACCACCTCGGAAGTATACTCTACCAAACAAAAAGATAATTTTAAGAATCGGTTCACAAATGGGGGAGAAATCGGCTAATAAAAGTCAGATTTTACGAGTAATTGTCAGTAAAGTCAGTATTTAAAGGCTTCCATAAAAGTGGCGATTTTTGTAGATTGAAGTGTTGAAGTTCTTGTGTGTAAGCGCATTTTAAAGTAAAGGCGTATTTTATTGAAGATTTTCGTTACGCCTCTCTTTACTCATCCGACATTTTGTCCCCCTTCAAAGAATACTCCAAACATTAAATATTTTTCTTACTTATTAACATGGTAAATGTTTAAGACAATTACTGACGTACATACTTAACTTACAGCAACTAACACGTGCATATTTCAATGGTGAATTGGTCGACGAAGGGTCAGTACCTGTCGCAGATTGGTCAGTAAATGGTCAGTATTGTAGGTGCTTGCATTTTAATGTTATTTTGACGGTTTAACTTACGCGGTATGTATAGTCAAATATCTCGACCCACTTCTTCAATGAGTACGTACTAGCGCGAACGCAGCCGGGTGCGCAAGTACTCCATGAGTGGCCCGGACGGTCACGAAACCGAGATATTCGACTATGCATACCGCGTAAGGCAAACTGTCAAAATAACATTGAAATGTGTAATACTACTTACGAAAGTTTCAATCACGTGCTTGCAATCAGTAAAATCTATATTTTAACCATGGATCAGTTTCCACCCCTGCTCTTCTAATTATTTATTTATTAATAGGCCAGCAGCACAGATATCATACAACGTTATAATATGTTTAAATATAACAGCCAATAACAGGCATAACGCTATAGTACAACTAAGAATTAAATAAAAACAAATCGTACTTTGAAAACTCACAAACAATAGGTACGATTGCGACTTAGTGTAAATATAATGATAGGTAGCGAAGGAAGTACAATCGACTAAATATCCTAATATTTTATAACTAATACTAACTAACTAATAACTGTGCCCATGAGCATGAGCTGCTTATTTTGCCACGAAAGGACTTTTTCCACATGTAGGTCTAACCGGGCGACACCGGATTATTCCTCAAATAGGGGTGCTGACGCTCCACACCTCTTGTATTCACAATTGCTTATTATTCCTCAATAGCTTCATTGCTTCAACGTTAGGGTTAAGAATTAGAATGGCTCTTAGAACCCAGCCTCACCATTTCCTTGCTGTTAAGATAAGATCATATAGGTAACTAGAAAATAATTATAAAATTGTATACAATATAATAAATTAATCTAAAAATATGCGCATATTTATGCGTAGCTAATTAATAAGTCATTTTTAAACATTCACAGGTTTTACGTCTAATTATTTTTAGACGTATTGAATATGTCTAAATCTGAAAACTTTTGATTGAATACAAAACTTAACTTATTTTACTTATTAACAATGTTTATTACATTCCAATTATTGCAAATTTACATCCTCGGACGGGATTCGAACCCGCGGCATCCGACAATCCTTGTCAGGTGCCAAGGCCAACTAGGCTACCGAGGCTCGGACCTCGAGTTGGTTTTATGTGTAGTAGTTAATTTTAACTCTCTATCTGATTTTATCCTTCGGACGAAGCGACATCTATTGAACAGCTTTACAGCATTATCCAACAAAAAGAAGTATGTTTTCAAATACTCAGACCGTATGCACTTTTATGTTTGGTATCGCTAAGCAGGCGTTAGTGCTTTCAAAAAGTTATTTAAAAAAAAAACCTTGATTTGTGGTTGCGATTAATGGCACTGTTATTTGAGATTACATTATTAAAAAAATCACTGTAACAAGTACAATTTGAAAATTTTATACCGTCTTCCATTCTATTCAGTTATTGGAGTGTAACCTACAAAGAAATAATGTCAGGAAGCATAACTCAGAACAAATTCCACACAAAAAGTGGCCCTTCAAAACGACGTATGATTCCAAATACGAATTACTTCCGAGGTTACAAATAGACATGTTCGGTGATTGGTTTAAATTTCAGAAGGAAAGCAGGGATTGGTCCACGCGCGTGCTGCAACGTATACTATGTTATTGATTTAGCACGACTTTTATTGGGTCATTTTTTTAAGGCAGTTACTCTTCCTGATATTATATCTTCGTAGATTGTAACTCAATAACTACTGAACCGAATTTGATGAAATTTAAATGGGACCACACGGGAGCTTTCAAATAAAAAAATAATTTTGACAATCGATTTACCCAGTCAAAATAGATAAGGTAACAAACATAAAAAAATACAGTCGAATTAAGTACCTCCTCCTTTTTTTGGAAGTCGGTAGAAAATTTTCAACGTTTTCGAAAAATGTTTATCGCTTGGCTAAGTGACATGGATATTATTTTTCATTTTTTTCATAACTGGTATACCTTGGCGTCTCGCCCGGTACCAGGTTATCATTGAGTTTCGGAACACCGGATACAGGCACATCCGAAGTATTTTAAGTACCGCCGATATTTTTATATGAGTATCGGTATCGGTATCTACAAGATTGCGTATCGTTGCATCTCTAGTTTACACGCTCACACTCTTACCTATAACCTTCACACTAGGGTTCCCTGTTGTCGCGACAGGCATGGACAACAGTGGCTTTACCATGAGTTGGCAACATAAATGTCATCTATAGTCGATACTTGATCTCGCCTACCTATTAAGCTTGTGATTGGCGCACTCGCTGTCAATTTTAGTTCTACAATTGACCGCAACGTGGCACTGTTCATTTTTTCATACATTTTTTAACGGCAGTCGATAGCGAGCATCGATTGGTTTCAATGTTGTAAACTCATAGTAGGCTTACAAACCCGAATGCAATTTAATTTTTTATTTTTTTATTATCGTGTGGGGAATGCACTTACACATCCCCGCCAAATCCGGGGAGATTCAACGGGGTATGTCGGACTCGTCTTGTAACGCCAACTGCACCCATAGCAGCAAGCAGACCATGCCGACTAAACCACCATTTGGTGGTTCTCCGGGCGCCTTAATGTCGGGACTACGGGCAAGCTTTTGCAATCGTCCGCGGTCCCGGCGACGTTGGTCCTCTCATGAGAACCCCATCCCGGTGGGATGGAGCAGGAGTCACTCCACCTCAGCATCAATGAGGGGCACGCGGAAACACCGCGCGCGCCACCTCGAGGTCTTTAAATGGCGACGGACACCCCCGTGTCCATCACCGAGACCTCTGTTATGGGGGATGGAGGAGGGCTTGATACGCCCTCCTCCTTCGCCCGGGTCTCCGGGTGCGGATCGGAAGAGCAGAGGTGATCTCCCTCTCCTTTTCGGCAGCCTCCTTCTGCGACACGAACGTTCGCAGAATTCTAGCCCCGCGTCCCACGACTTTTCGCTCTCCACCATGGCCTTGACCAATGACGGAAGCGAGATGTCGTCCCCCACTACTGCGACGAGTTCACGGCGCTCGCTCTCCCAAGCTGGGCACTCCTCGAGCGTATGCTGCGCTGTATCTTCGTCACAGCTACAATGGTGACACTCTGTTGTCGGTTCTCTTCCGGCGATGCGACACAGGTACTTCCCAAAGCACCCGTGGCCCGTAAGGACTTGCACCAACCGGAAGGTAAGTGACCCGTGCTCCCTGTCCAACCAGTCCTGAAGGACGGGTCGGACAGCCTCAACAGTCCAGTGGCCAGCCCTAGGTTGGTCCAGCCGCTCCCTCCACCACCCAATAAGGGACTGTAGAGCGCGGTTTTGCCATGCTTGCACTTCTCTTGGCGGGAGAATCTCCCCTCGGATTCGGTGCTGCGAGCGCCACACGTACATATTTACGTAGATCTGGGCCTCCAAATCCCAGGGGGGAGACCCCGCCAATACGCACGCCGCCTCGTAGGAGGTGGTGCGGTACCCACGTACGACCCCGATGGCCATCACTCTCTGAGATCTCCTCAGCAGAGCGATGTTTGACTCTGTTAGGGCATCCACCCAGATGGGGGCCCCATACAGGGCCATGGATCGCACTACCTCCAAATACAGGCGGCGACTGCTTCCTCTCGGTCCCCCAATGTTGGGCATCAGTCGCTTTAAGGCAGCGGCCGCCCCAATCAACCGGGGTGACATGCGAGTGAAGTGCTCGCGGAAATTCCACCTGCTATCAAGGAAGAGCCCAAGATATTTTATCGAAGACTCGACCTTGATTCGGGTCTCACCGATAGAGATGAAGGAACCCCTGGGTGGCGCCCTGCGAGGGCCGTGAAAACACACAGCCTCCGACTTATCGAGCGCGACCCGGAGTCCCAATAACTCTATCCTACCGACAACCAGTGCCACCATTTCCGTGGCTAGACGGGCAGCCACCTCAAAAGTCTCGCCCCGGGCAGTCACCAACGTGTCATCTGCGTAGCAGATCACGTGGGCGCCCGGATTGAGATTGCCCGAGCGCAACCAGCCCCAAGTCTCTTAGCCAAGCTATTGAGCAATCGCCACACTACTGCGTCGCTTCTGCGATCGAGCTGCCTTTAATGTCAAATGCGGTAGTCTGTTAAATATAGTTCTCAATCGCAGTTGTGTAGCAATTGAATCGCTGGCGTATGGCCGCGCTAAGGCTTGCGAATATTGGCACTCATATACAATTGAAAACGTCTATCAATCAAAACATCAACACAGTGGTTTTCTAGCTAAAACACAATACATAAACACATTTTTAATCATTTTCTACCGACTTCCAAAAAGGAGGAGGTACTCAATTCGACTGCATTATATATATATTTTTATACCGAACTGGGTAGCACTTGACCACTATCTCACCCGATGTTAAGTGATGATGCGATCGATGATGGAGCGCGCTTACCCAGCAGATACCTATGCACTCGTGTTTTGAAGGCCCCCATATCGTAATTAATTTTTTTTTTGTACTTAATCTTTTTTATGTTTGTTAGCTCGTAACTTTCGATAGGGTGAACCGATTCTCAAAATTCTCTCTCTCTGGACTCTGTAGTAGTGGCAGTACTTTTGCAGAATCAGTCTGGGGAAATACCACACCTTTGCTAACAGGAAAAGGTGGAGTAGTGTGCAAACATTACTTTATAAGCAGTGTTACGTTGAAGGGCAATGTTTCCACCGAAACTACAGGGCAGGAGATTTAACATCTTATATCTCAGGGCGACGAGTGCAGTGCACTGCCATGCAGGGTTTTGAACTGTTGTTTAAAAGTCTGAATGGCACTGAACTGTTATGGGCAAACGTGACGCTTAACCTCTGGCGAGCGACTTCACCGATCGACATAATGAAATGAAAACATATTTA
This sequence comes from Selenia dentaria, assembly GCA_917880725.1. Lineage (NCBI taxonomy): Eukaryota > Metazoa > Arthropoda > Insecta > Lepidoptera > Geometridae > Selenia > Selenia dentaria. The sequence continues at coordinate 36,528,363 of OU862883.1, forward strand.
TTTCAGGACACAAACATCCCATTATATATATTCTACACACATTAAAGGAACAGATTACTTAAACACGTGTATAAAGCAGTGCTGCTGTGCTGTCATGAACATGGGTCCCGACTCAGCACACGACTAAGGACTGAATCCTTAGTCACTGATGTTCAGTCGCGACCCATAGTCATGACCTCACGAACCCCAGGACAAAATACAGATCGTCTAAATGCCGTTTTCAATAATCTATCTATCCACAGTTTTCCTTACTACCGATAGAAATTTGACATAACGTCTATACACATAGTGTCAAATATCTATCTCTAATAAGGTAAACTGACCATAGATAGATTATTGAAAATGGCCGTAAGACGCAATGCCGTATTGCTAGTACTAGATTTTATTTACATTTTGTTACAATGAATTCTATAAACATAGGTACTTAATATTATTTTCATAACATCGGCAGCATATAAAGAAAACTTTCCGCTCATCAAACTTTTATCCCGTACAGGGATCGAATAATTAGGAGGGGCTTCGCACTTCAATACTATCGACAGCTAAGGGACTAATCACTGAGCTGAGTTCTAATGACCGTGCTGGTTTCCTTAATGCAATATTGTCCATGTTGGTGTCTCTTTAAGAACTTACTTCATAATCATATTCTATTTAAGGCGCGGTCCAATCCTAATTTTAAAACAATTTACGGTGCTTTACATAAGGTTGAGAATTGCTTACCAGAATGGACGATGCAATGCGAAAATTCAATTTAATACGTGCTAATACTTTTTATATTTATTTCGTACAATCAAATGATTAAATTTTAATGATAAAAGAGTCCATAGATCACTAGTAAATTTCATTGGGAATTCGAATATGTAACATTTATTGAAATATACTTGCCCGTAATTAAATAAAAATCCTTTTTCCCACGAAGCACGTAAGAAAAATTGCAAAATTTAGGGAATGTTGCCGATTTTTTTCTATCGAGCCAAGTTTGCTCAATCGTGTATTGGCTCCCATACTTCATAAGGACGTATATTCAATTTACACTACGTTTTTTTTTAACTTCGGTTATTAGGTTTAAGCGTCGAAAAACGAAGTTATCGCGAAGTCGAATCATGAAATTTGGAACTCTTTTCGCCTTAAAACCACTGCTCTTTAATTTGCTCCGATTTAATGAGTGTAGGTTAATTAAAATATTATATTATTTTTATGTGCTGCCGCGCAGTATCAATCCAGGTTTTATTTATCCTCTTAAACATTAAAAACAAATAAATATCATACAGTCAATGTGAGTTATTTAATATATTCCTGTTATTGATTGTATAAGGTCTCATTGTTATTTTTAACCGACTTCAAAAAAGGAGGAGTATATATGTTGTGTGTATGTTAGCCGATTTCTCCCCCACTGGAGCTTTCTGGACCGATTCTCAAATATTTTTTTTTGGTAGAGTAGTACTGCGGTAGTCTCATTTAAATTTCATCAAATTCGGTTAAGCAGTTTTTGAGTTACACTCACAAAAAATAAAAGTGGTAGGTACGCCATCTTCATGATATTATCATTGACGATAAATGACAATCGATCGCGTCAGTAGCAACGGTCACTAAAAAAAAGTATAAAAAATATCCAAAAAATCGACTTCAATACCAAAAAGTGTGAAATAACTTGTTGAAGTCGGTACCATGCGCACAATATTGTGATAAAAGGTACCTTCTTCCACCTGAACTATCATGGAAACGACTTCAGCAAGTTACTTCACACTTTTTGGAGTTGCTTGATATCGATTCCATTTTTTGGTGAAAAAAGTTTAATATTTTTTTAGGTATTTAAATGATCGTCTTAATTTTGCAATAACAACGAGCAAAACGGTCATCCTTTGTAATGATTGAGCCCCTTTCTCTGAGACATAAGAAAATCTGAGCAATCGATATTTTAATTTGTTTTGAACTTCGCGAAAATTACAAAAAAGTACTAAATTACCTTTCATTATGGGTCAGTGTCGCAAAATTATATTTCTTATGAAACTGTTTTTAAAGATGTAGATAGTTCTGTTGTGGCACGGTAATATGATAGATAATATTACCGTGGTTGTGACTGCTGCTCGCATTGCTCGCCGTCGCACCTATCGTGACCGTGACTGCTGCTCGCATTGCTCGCCGTCGCACCTATCGTGACCGTGACTGCTGCTCGCATTGCTCGCCGTCGCACCTATCGTGACCGTGACTGCTGCTCGCATTGCTCGCCGTCGCACCTATCGTGACCGTGACTGCTGCTCGCATTGCTCGCCGTCGCACCTATCGTGACCGTGACGGCTGCTCGCATTGCTCGCCGTCGCACCTATCGTGACCGTGACTGCTGCTCGCATTGCTCGCCGTCGCACCTATCGTGACCGTGACTGCTGCTCGCATTGCTCGCCGTCGCACCTATCGTGACCGTGACTGCTGCTCGCATTGCTCGCCGTCGCACCTATCGTGACCGTGACTGCTGCTCGCATTGCTCGCCGTCGCACCTATCGTGACCGTGACTGCTGCTCGCATTGCTCGCCGTCGCACCTATCGTGACCGTGACTGCTGCTCGCATTGCTCGCCGTCGCACCTATCGTGACCGTGACTGCTGCTCGCATTGCTCGCCGTCGCACCTATCGTGACCGTGACTGCTGCTCGCATTGCTCGCCGTCGCACCTATCGTGACCGTGACTGCTGCTCGCATTGCTCGCCGTCGCACCTATCGTGACCGTGACCTTACTCTTAGGCGCAGGCCAAATACTAATGGCGTCTGTATCTTTATCTATATGTCTTTATTTCCATGCATTTTTTAAGAAATTTGAATGGAATAGGAAGCCACCCGAGCCATATCCGCGGCTGACGCCATTTATGTGTGGCCTGCACCTTAGATACTCCGGGAAAAAGATTGTTGACTATAGGTTAATCTCGCACAAAATTTCCGATCCATAAATTTTATAAAGTTATGGATATGGAGTTATGGACTGAGCATAAAATCACAAAATGCTGACAGATCCAAATGATGCTTCAAGCGCCATCTTGAAAAAAGTTTTTGGCGGATATCTCGGAAACAATACACTTTAGGGCAAAAGTTATGGAGACCATTAATGTATAGATTATAATTTCGCATGTTTTATTTCTTGTAAACTTTTTTTGGTATAACTTTGGTATAAATGGTATATTTGGTGGTGGCCATAACTTAACTAATAAAATTGGCCATTACTCGTAAATGGTACTTACCATTTACGAGTAATGGCCAATTTAATGAACCGGTACTATCTCTGCCGATAACTCTGAAAATATTGGATTAATCAATAAAATGTATCTATCCATTGTTGAAGATCAGTTTATTATCTACAACTTTTATGTAAAACTTTTTTTTCTAATATCCATACTTTTCGAGTTATAGGACGTTTAATGTTGGACTGCCGGGCGTAACTTCGAAAATTTCGAGATACGCATAGAATATTCAAAGTCAAAAAACAAATTAAAAAATATCATCCTAATGAATTTCCACTCCAGAACTTTCCCCATCCCCCATCGCCCATCCGTTCGGCGTGCTTTCTGCCCTGCTTACTGCCACTTTGACTGGCTAATCTTCTGGGCTATGTCGGTGACTTTCGTTCTTCTACGGATCTCCTTATTTCTGTTTCGATCACGTAGAGAAACCCCGAGCATAGCCCTCTCCATAGCTCGTTGTGCGACTTTGAGATTGCTTATGAGGCCTATAGTAAGATACCGTGTTTCAGTGCGTTAAGTCATCACTGGTAACACACACTGGTCAAAGATTTTAGTCTTGAGGCACTGATGTGTTTTGGACGAGAAGACTTCGCGAAGCTTCCAAAGACATCAGTCTAAGAGAAAACAAAACAGTGTCGTATGACGTAATCTTTAGCAGTCTCATAAACTGAGTTATTTATTGTTCACATGTTTACGTATGCAAGTCATTACTCCTGGCGAAGGGCATCGGATATGCCCGCAGCTCGAGATATGGACGCTATAAATGAATGTTTACGCATGGAAACATTTACACTTTCCCCACTTTCATTGCAAAATAAAAGTAATTATTACTGTGAGAAATATAGGATGTCATCATCATTTATATCGGGCTTTCTGCATTGTCAGACATAAGACACTGCTAATGTGAACCACAAACCGTGGTCTTTAGGATCGTCAGCCGGTCGTCCCTTCACCTAGACTTATGTCGTTTTATCACCTGTGGGCCTATCATCGAATTTATTTCTCTACTTCATTAAATGAAATGCTTGGCTGTCAAAGTGTTAACCGTCGTATGGGTACGGAGCGACATGAATCGAATAGGTGAAAAACCTTTATCCCACCGAAAGAAGAGTTTTTATAAACACTTTCCTGTTGATGTCGCAACTTTTCTTATTTTTGAAGTATTGATGTCAATCGAAAACCGAAATCAATGTTGCCGGTTTTGAGAGAAAAATTACGTCTTCGAACGGGATTTAAACGTTACTTCTGACGTTATGCGTGTCGGATGACATGCCCCGATGATGAGCCCAATGAGGCAATCGTTCGAGTATCGACTTTGGCGGTTTCGCTAAGCAAGCGTCAGTGCTTCAAAATCATATTCGTATGTGGTTCTAGCGCTCGGCGAGTCAACATCTGAGGATGGCTCGTGTACAGGTGAAACAAGTTTCGAATCGTTTTTGGTTGATTGGGTTGTTATGTGTTGCTTATTCCGTATACTCGTATTTCCTATTTGCATTTTCTGCGGGAGGAAAGGTGGTACACAATGCGCCCCTGCAGTAAGCATTTTTCCAGTGTGAAGTGTCACTAAATATGTCTTGATATACTTAGTGTTTGTGTGCACAAGCAATGCACTCGAATTAGTCTTGAAATAAGTAGGATAAGGCGTTATGCCTTGGCCCGTGGTGTTAAAAACGATAAGTAGCTGCTATTGTCACGTCGTACGTACGGTGCGAACGTAGTTTCATACACCTACGAGTATGGTACATACAGATCAGTTGGAAAACGAGAGTGATAAAGCCTTACCAGCCTTTAGTTTTACCTTTCCACCTCCCGCCAAAATATTCTTTTAAGCCCTATTCAGACCTGGGCGTTATTCGCTACCGCGAGCGATAGAGAAATCCAAAAGGTTATGCGTTAATTTCGCTGTTCCCACCAGAGCGGATATCACTACCGCGGTAGAGATATTCGTTGGCATAGAAGCATGTCGCTGTTGCTTGCTCCCGCGTCGTTCGGCGGAACTAGTTTCGCCGAACATAGAAACCAGTACCAGTACCAGTTTTTTATAGTTATGGAACTTCATACTATTTACCCATCAAGTTCCGCGTGGTATTTGTCGCTACCCACAGCGGTAGCGAATAACGCTCAGGTCTGAATAGGCCTTATCTCATTAAATGAATGTGTGACGACGCGGCTGACTGACTCCTCATTCTTATAGGGTGACAATTGACATTGGTGTAACAATGGTATTGGGAAATAAATATTCATGAGTAAAAGAAAGTAACACTTTTGCATACTTTAGACTTATGCAATGTTTCCAGTGATATTACAAAGCAAGAGATTTAACGTCTTATATCTCAGGGTGACGAGCGCAGGCCATTGGCATACAGGGTTTCGAACTGCTGTGGTTTAAAACTCTGAAAGACACTGAAATGTTACGGGCAAACGTGACGCTTTACAACAGGCGAGCCACTTGCTTTTTTATAAACTTGTACTATATGCCTTGGCTATCATGCAGAGTTATAATGTGGTCAATATAAGCGTAGCACTTTTGGTTTGCAGATGTCGCGGCTAGGGGTGGTGATATTTGGTGCGACGGGGTTCACGGGCAAGCATGCGGCGCTGGAGATGGTGACCCTGGCGAAGAAGCACCCGGGGCTGACGTGGGGCGTCGCGGGACGCTCGCAGTCCAAACTGGAGGACCTGATACAGGACATCTCGAAGACAACTGGTACGTTAAACCGCTATTGGAGTCCAGTGAAAGGCGGGCTAGGAGTTTTATTGGCATAAACCCTCTGGTTGAAGGTAGATTTCAAAGCACATGTCTCTGTGTGTGTAGAACTCAAATACATTTATTCTCTGACACAAGACATGCGTTACTTACTTATAATATATATATTATAATTATATATATATATATATATATACATATATATATACCTATATTTAAAAAATAGCCTATACAGAATAAATTATTTGATTTGATTTGAGTTATAAAAATTGATTTTGATTTTGAAGAAGATCTAGAATAAAATCGTTTTTTTTATAACTGACCCACATTTTTTTGTGGCGCAATATAAATATGTCAAATCTAGGCTAAAATAGGCTATTTTTTTTATCGCCAATTTCTTAATGTATATAACAAATGTTCGTTTATTTTTAGCTCCAGTGTGTTGCCTTACAAAAGAGACCATAATAATGATATCAGAACGCATGTGTCGTTCCCGACAATTCCCGCGTCAGTGAGTTCACCACCTCGAGTACTTTACCTAACAGTGTGGGTTTCCTTAAGACCTTCCCCGAAAACTACCCGATGTGGGATTCGAACCGGTGACAGCCTGATTGGCGGCGATAATACTAATAATACAAGTACAATTTGTAAAATGTAATACCGACTTCCATTCTATTCAGTTATTGGAGTGTAACTCAAAAACTACTGGACTGAATTTGATAAAATTTAAATGGGAACCACGCACGGGAAGCACCAGCTTTCAAACAAAAAAAGGATTTTGAGAAGCGGTTCATCCTATCGAAAGTTATGAGGTAACAAACATAAAAAAAATACAGTCTAATTGAGTACCTCCTCCGTTTTGGAAGTCGGTAGAAAACAGACGTGCATTTTTTTCGTGCAAAACATCTGATGTGGGTATTAAACAGTAGGTATGTCGTCATTTCATTGTCTTGTTGGATAATTAAAAAGTATCGTTGCTCCGCCGCAGAGAGATTTCTTACCTCGTCTCATAGAATTTAAATTATTTCTAAATAAATCATTTTAATATTTTGTAATCAAACATTTGACTTTAATCCTTTATTTTCTACAGACATCCAAAAAGGAGGAGGTACTCAATTCGACTGTTTTTTTAATGTTTGTTACCTCATAAATTCCGATTCTCAATTTTTTTTGTTGTTGTAAAGCTGGTGTTTCCCGTGTGGAATTCCTCAAATTCGGTCCAGTAGTTTTTTAGTTACACTCCAATAACTGAATAGAATGGAGGTCGGTATTAAATTTTTCAAATTGTACTTGTGAGATACTATGTTACTTAAGAGGAGTAATTATTTTTTGCCAATTCTTTCGATTTGCATCATAAAAATACTGGGAGTTTTTTTTTCACATTTGAGACGGTTCGATTCCCAAATGAAGCAAGTAATTTTTAAGAAATCTTTGATTAGCAGTATTACTAACTGAAAAAAAAATGGAAAGTCTCCTTGTAGCTGAATATCCTATCTACAATATTTAAGGTACTTTCCCTTCATGTCCCATACTCATGGGACGCTCTGTACATTTTGGACATGTATGTATAGAAAGGCCCTTGAGTACCGGACTGTTCACGACTATGGACATTCATATCTCTAGTCTAGGAATTCTTGAGTTCAGAGAGGTAGCGCTGTACCAACGAAAGCGGAAGCGTTAAATAATCTGTTATTAAAAATCTGTCACAAAATCCCGTCTTAGTGAGTATATAGGTCCAAAAAAGAACCCCCACGCAAAATTTTAAACTTTTAGAACTCGCAGTAACGAAGTTTCATACAAACAATCAACCCCAAAAAACCCCCTAAGGGGTTGAATTTCATAAAATCCCGTCTTAGTGAGCACCTACGTCCTAAAAAGAAACCGCATGCAAAATTTGAAACTTTTAGCAATCGCAGTAACGAAGTTTCATACAAACTATTTACCCCAAAAAACCCCTTAGGGGTTGAATTTCATAAAATCCCGTCTTAGTGAGCACCTACGTCCTAAAAAGAACCCCCATGCAAAATTTTAAACTTTTAGAACTCGCAGTAACGAAGTTTCATACAAACTATCAACCCCAAAAAACACCCCTTAGGGGTTGAATTTCATAAAATCCCGTCTTAGTGAGCACCTACGTCCTAAAAAGAAACCGCATGCAAAATTTGAAACTCCTAGCACTTGTAGCTTCTGAGATTTCGTGATAAGTGAGTGACCTTTCGCATTTATATATATAGATTGAGTCTATAAGACCCACACACTGAAATAAGCACAATAACCATGAGAACTGAAAAAATAAGCGTGTCCCAGTACAAACTATTAGATATTGAAATTTATAGAGAGAAAAATTCCATCCTCGGACGGGATTCGAACCCGCGTCTTCTGACTCTCCGTGTCAGACGCCATTGACCAACTAGGCCACCGAGAATCTGGTCCGAGCATCGAATTTTAACTCTCTATTTGACTGACCGTCTTGCGGGGACGGAGCGACATCTATTGGACTTATTTATATATTACTACTTATTATACTTTTATACATTTTTCGCTCTATAAATTTCAATGTTTGAGATCGCTTAAGCAGGCGTTAGTGCTTTAAAAAAGTAATACTATAAAAACTATTAGATATCTGTAGATTACCATTTGTTTTATGTAATTAAGCATTTTTTGTTACATGTTTCAAATGGTCTAGACATGTTTATTATCGTTAAGCTCAAACGATTATCATCATGACAAAGAAAAAAAAAACTATTTTTGATAATTCGACTGAATCGGCTCTTCGATGAATCAGAGACCGTAAACCACCACGTTTCATAACGGCGCTGATATGAAAATTATCTCAATGAGTTTTCGTTCAATAATTGTGCCGAGCTGCACGTAAACGTTATCTACAAGATAACGTTCCAATCTATATTTTATACTATATACTATACTAATACTAGCTGCGCCCCGCGGTTTCACCCGCGTGGTGATGGATGATGATGATGATGATGATGAAAAGTATCCTATGTGTTAATCCAGCGCCTCATCTACCCCCATACCAAATTTCATCAACATTAGCCCCCCCGTTTGTGCGTGAAAGAGTAACAAACATCCATACATCCATACATACAAACTTTCACGTTTATAATATTAATAGGATTATAAAGAGGAAAGATTTGTATGTATGTATGTTTGTAATGAATTGGCTCAAAAAGTACTGGACAGATTAAAAAAAATATTTCACCATTGGGAAGTTTCATTCACCCTGAGTAACATACGCTATATAAGATTCATCATCATCATCATCATCCATCGCCGAGCGGGTGAAACCGCGGAGAGCAGATAAAAAGGCGAATAGGTAGCGAAGTTACTAATGTATGGAAATCTTGAAAATAGGCGCTTACTCAGCGTGCGCGCTTTCTATTATTTTATTAATTTGTATATTTTTTTTAATAATGATAATAGTTTTACGCTTTAACAGAAACTGAGTTTAGTAAAGTATTCGAATATTTGTTGGGAAACACATTTTTTTTGTAAAAATACCTTCCATGGAAACTGAATGGAGATGATTCATTCCATCGACGTGAACGTCAAATGTGTTTTTGGGATGTTTACTATTTTTTCTTTAGAGCCAAATTAGTTTATCGTGTAATCGGAGAACTTATCCGGATACATTATTCAGTATTTACTACACCATACAAGTGCAAAAGCTGTCTTCTATCGACAGTTATATACCTCGACGCGCGAACCCGTTACTGAAGCAGCTCAGGACACCAGAGCAAAGTTAGTCCGACACTATACTGAAGACATCCCGGACATCAGCCTGTACGAGATTAGAATGGCTCTCAAACAGCTTAAGAACAACAAGGCGCCAGGAGAGGACGGAATTACGACTGAACTTCTGAGAGCGGGTGGTAGACCGATACTTTTAGTCCTCCAGAAGTTATTCAATTCTGTCATCTTCGAAGGCAAAACACCGGAAACGTGGCACAAGAGCGTGGTGGTGCTGTCCTTCAAAAAAGGTGATAAAACCTTATTGAAGAATTATAGGCCCATATCGCTCTTGAGCCACGTGTACAAGCTGTTTTCGAGAGTCATCACGAACCGTCTCGCACGCAGGTTTGATGAGTTCCAGCCTCCTGAACAAGCCGGTTTCCGAAGAGGCTTTAGCACCGTAGACCACATTCATACACTACGGCAGATTATACAGAAGACCGAAGAGTATAATCAGCCACTGTGTCTAGCGTTTGTGGATTACGAGAAAGCCTTTGATTCTATCGAGAAGTGGGCCATACTGCAGTCCTTGCAGCGATGCCAAATTGACTATAGGTATATCGAAGCGTTGAAGTGTTTATACAGCAAGGCCACTATGTCAGTCCGATTACAGGACCAGAGTACGGAACAAATTCCATTGCAGAGAGGTGTGAGACAGGGAGACGTCATCTCTCCGAAACTGTTCACTAACGCATTGGAGGATGTTTTCAAACTTTTGGACTGGAAAGGATGTGGCATCAACATTAATGGCGAATACATCACTAACCTTCGTTTTGCCGATGATATAGTTATAATGGCGGAGTCGCTCGAGGATATCGGCACCATGCTCAACGACCTCAGTAGAGTTTCCCAACAGGTTGGTCTTAAGATGAACATGGATAAGACGAAAATCATGTCCAATGTCCATGTTCCACCTATACCGGTAATTGTTGGAAACGATACACTCGAAGTTGTAGACGAGTACGTCTACCTGGGACAGACTGTCCAATTAGGTAGGTCCAACTTCGACAAGGAGGTCGCACGAAGAATCCAGCTCGGATGGGCAGCGTTCGGGAAGCTTCGATCCATCTTTTCGTCCCCAATACCTCAGAGCCTGAAAACCAAGGTTTTCAACCAGTGTGTGTTGCCAGTGATGACTTATGGCACTGAGACGTGGTCCCTTACTGTGGGCCTCATTAACAAGCTTGAAGTCGCTCAACGAGCAATGGAGAGGGCTATGCTTGGGGTTTCCCTGCGTGATAAGATCCGAAATGAGGAGATCCGTAGGAGAACTAAGGTCACCGACATAGCTCTCAAAATTAGCAAGTTGAAGTGGCAATGGGCAGGCCACATCGCTCGCAGAACTGATAACCGATCGGGAAGAAAGGTTCTCGAGTGGCGACCACGCACCGGAAGGCGTAGTGTAGGCCGGCCCCCCGCTAGGTGGACCGACGACCTCATAAAAACCGCGGGGAATCGCTGGATGCAGGAAGCGAGTAGCCGGTCCAAGTGGCGTTCTATGGGGGAGGCCTATGTTCAGCAGTGGACGTCTTCCGGCTGATAATGATGATGATGATGATGATGACAAGTGCAATTAAAAAAAAACCGACTTCCATGCTATTACTTTGGTTTAAATCAGTTATTGGAGCGTAACTCAAAAACTACTAGATCGAATTTGATAAAATTTACATGGGACCACACGGGAAGCAGCTTTCAAACAAAAAAAAGAATTTTGGAAATCGGTTTACCCAGTCGAAAGTTATGAGGTAGCAAATAAAAAAAAATACAGTCGAATTGAGTACCTCCTCCTTTTCGCAAGTCGGTAGAAAAATAAAGAAAATTAACCGTTTCAAAAGTCTATACATTGAAATAATAATCTTGGATCTGGACGAATTGTTAAGCATATTCCGTCTTAAAAATATTTTTCACATAGAGGTATCCGACGTTTGTCTAGCAAACCTTTGGAATTTATCTGGACATTGTGATTTTTTACACAATTAATAGCAGTTACATTAATGCTCTTTGAGTAGTAGTTCTAGCGGGTTCTAGTACCCATTCTTGCAGCTTCTTCATCGGAGTAGTCCACGATAACGTTATTGTACTGTCATGGGAATTATTTGAACAAGAACAGTTGGGTAGTGGCTGGAATTAAGATTCTTAGTTTGTTTAAGAGAAAAAAAGAAACTCTCATTCAAATAAAATGTTACATGTAATTTAATACCTAAATAAAACTTTGTTTAAACGGTTATTTATTACAAGGACTAGCTGCGCTCCGCGGTTTCGAGATGAATTAATTTGTATAGCCTATTTTATTCCGAGATAATGTAGCATTCTACTGGTGAAAGAATATTTGAATTCGGTCCAGCAGTTTTTGAGTTTATTTCTTACACACATACAAAATTACAGAACACAAATCATTCCTCTTTATTAACTAAGCTAACGAAGCGTCTTTTCTTTAACTGGTCAAATTGACTTTCACCTAATTGTTTGTATCTTTGATAGGTTGTAGGTTGGTCCTCTTGTACAGGCTACGAGGAGATAATATCAGGAAGATAAACTGCCTTAAAAAAATTACCCAATAAAAGTCGTGCTAAATCAATAACATGGTTAACGCCGCTATGACTCAGCTGTCATAGTAGACGTTGCAGCACGCGCGTGGACCAATCCCTGCTTTCCTTCTGAAATTTAAACCAATCACCGAACATGTCTATTTGTAACCTCGGAAGTAATTCGTATTTGGAATCATACGTCGCACATAGGGGTATTTGAGCAATCTAGCCGGCCAAAACTTTTTCGTTGTTTAAATCAATGCTACTAGGGTTCATTTAAGAATTTTTATTTTTTTTTATTTTTTTTTGGTGACTTACAAAAAATAAAATAGTTTTAAGAAGAGTTTTAAGATATCTATTTTATTAATTAATTAACATAATTGTAGTGACAGCAAAAAACATGTGAAATTAGCCTGAAGAAGACCATGGTTCTTCATCCGAAGAACCAAGGCCTGATATATTATCTCATGATGACTCATCGTCGCGTCGTTTTGGTTTGAAGGACCACTTTTTGTGTGGAATTTGTTCTGAGTTATGCTTCCTGACATTATTTCTTCGTAGTGTACAGGTCGCATTTTCAACTAATCTTGATGAAACTTGGTATGTATGTTCTACTATTCAATATACATTTCTAGTCGTTGACGATTTTGAGGGGGGAGGAAGTTAGATGCGGCGCTATTCAGACGTTTCATTTCTGTTGCATGCCAATTAATATACTTGTAACAAAAAGGTGTAGTAATATTGAAAGGTGCCATGTGTCTGTACATAATACGTCTGTATGTCAGGAATCACGAGGCAAATTTTCAAAATTTATGTAGCTAATAATTTTTTTTATACAAAGTAAATAATCATATTTTTTGGCCACCTATATTAGACATGCCTATTTTTCTCTAAGTTAACCCTTGTTTTTGGCAAGTGGGTAAAAAAATGGATTCACATGTTCATTCCCTTTATGTACTTGTCGTTTATTCGATGAAACCTCATCACTAAATCGTCATAAATATTGTCTAGGGGTGTGTTTGTTTGTTTTTTTGTCAGCTAAGGATGAACAGACTTTATATTACGTTGTAGGGGAAGACCTGAGCCAGATAAAGATAATAACTGCGGACGTGTTCGACGAAGAGTCGCTGCAGGCGATGTGTCGGCAGGCGAAGGTGGTCGCCAACTGCTGCGGCCCGTACCGCAATTTTGGCGAGCCCGTCGTCAAGGCGGCCCTGCACGCTCGCACGCACTATGTCGACGTCACGGGAGAGCCACAGGTATATGTGTCGCCAACTGCTACGGCCCCTACCGCACGTTCGGCGAGCCAGACGTCAAGGCGGCCCTGCACGCTCGCACGCACTATGTCGACGTCACGGGAGAGCCACAGGTATATGTGTCGCCAACTGCTACGGCCCCTACCGCACGTTCGGCGAGCCAGACGTCAAGGCGGCCCTGCACGCTCGCACGCACTATGTCGACGTCACGGGAGAGCCACAGGTATATGTGTCGCCAACTGCTACGGCCCGTACCGCACGTTCGGCGAGCCAGTCCTCAAGGCGGCCCTGCACGCTCGCACGCACTATGTCGACGTCACGGGAGAGCCACAGGTATATGTGTCGCCAACTGCTACGGCCCCTACCGCACGTTCGGCGAGCCAGACGTCAAGGCGGCCCTGCACGCTCGCACGCACTATGTCGACGTCACGGGAGAGCCACAGGTATATGTTTCGCCAACTGCTACGGCCCCTACCGCACGTTCGGCGAGCCAGTCCTCAAGGCGGCCCTGCACGCTCGCACGCACTATGTCGACGTCACGGGAGAGCCACAGGTATATGTGTCGCCAACTGCTACGGCCCCTACCGCACGTTCGGCGAGCCAGACGTCAAGGCGGCCCTGCACGCTCGCACGCACTATGTCGACGCCACGGGAGAGCCACAGGTATATGTGTCGCCAACTGCTACGGCCCCTACCGCACGTTCGGCGAGCCAGACCTCAAGGTGGCCCTGCACGCTCGCACGCACTATGTCGACGTCACGGGAGAGCTACAGGTATATGTGTCGCCAACTGCTACGGCCCCTACCGCACGTTCGGCGAGCCAGACGTCAAGGCGGCCCTGCACGCGCGCACGCACTATGTCGACGTCACGGGAGAGCCACAGGTATATGTGTCGCCAACTGCTGCGGCCTGTACCGCACGTTCGGCGAGCCAGACGTCAAGGCGGCCCTGCACGCTCGCACGCACTATGTCGACGTCACGGGAGAGCCACAGGTATATGTGTCGCCAACTGCTACGGCCCCTACCGCACGTTCGGCGAGCTAGACGTCAAGGCGGCCCTGCACGCTCGCACGCACTATGTCGACGTCACGGGAGAACCACAGGTATATGTGTCGCCAACTGCTACGACCCCTACCGCACGTTCGGCGAGCCAGTCCTCAAGGCGGCCCTGCACGCTCGCACGCACTATGTCGACGTCACGGGAGAGCCACAGGTATATGTGTCGCCAACTGCTACGGCCCCTACCGCACGTTCGGCGAGCCAGTCCTCAAGGCAGCCCTGCACGCTCGCACGCACTATGTCGACGTCACGGGAGAGCCACATGTATATGTGTCGCCAACTGCTACGGCCCCTACCGCACGTTCGGCGAGCCAGTCCTCAAGACAGCCCTGCACGCTCGCACGCACTATGTCGACGTCACGGGAGAGCCACAGGTATATGTGTCGCCAACTGCTGCGGCCCGTACCGCACGTTCGGCGAGCCAGACGTCAAGGCGGCCCTGCACGCTCGCACGCAATATGTCGACGTCACGGGAGAGCCACAGGTATATGTGTCGCCAACTGCTGCGGCCCGTACCGCACGTTCGGCGAGCCAGACGTCAAGGCGGCCCTGCACGCTCGCACGCACTATGTCGACGTCACGGGAGAGCCACAGGTATATGTATCGCCAACTGCTACGGCCCCTACCGCACATTTGGCGAGCCAGACGTCAAGGCGGCCCTGCACGCTCGCACGCACTATGTCGACATCACGGGAGAGCCACAGGTATATGTGTCGCCAACTGCTACAGCCCCTGCCGCACGTTCGGCGAGCCAGACCTCAAGGCGGCCCTGCACGCTCGCACGTACTATGTCGACGTCACGGGAGAGCCACAGGTATATGTTTCGTCAATTGCTACGGCCCCTACCGCACGTTCGGCGAGCCAGACGTCAAGGCGGCCCTGCACGCTCGCACGCACTATGTCGACGTCACGGGAGAGCCACAGGTATATGTGTCGCCAACTGCTACGGCCCCTACCGCACATTCGGCGAGCCAGACGTCAAGGCGGCCCTGCACGCTCGCACGCACTATGTCGACGTCACGGGAGAGCCACAGGTATATGTGTCGCCAACTGCTACGGCCCCTACCGCACGTTCGGCGAGCCAGACCTCAAGGCGGCCCTGCACGCTCGCACGCACTATGTCGACGTCACGGGAGAGCCACAGGTATATGTGTCGCCAACTGCTACGGCCCCTACCGCACGTCCGGCGAGCCAGACGTCAAGGCGGCCCTGCACGCTCGCACGCACTATGTCGACGCCACGGGAGAGCCACAGGTATATGTGTCGCCAACTGCTACGGCCCCTACCGCACGTTCGGCGAGCCAGACCTCAAGGCGGCCCTGCACGCTCGCACGCACTATGTCGACGTCACGGGAGAGCCACAGGTATATGTGTCGCCAACTGCTACGGCCCCTACCGCACGTCCGGCGAGCCAGACGTCAAGGCGGCCCTGCACGCTCGCACGCACTATGTCGACGCCACGGGAGAGCCACAGGTATATGTGTCGCCAACTGCTACGGCCCCTACCGCACGTTCGGCGAGCCAGACGTCAAGGCGGCCCTGCACGCTCGCACGCACTATGTCGACGTCACGGGAGAGCCACAGGTATATGTGTCGCCAACTGCTACGGCCCCTACCGCACGTTCGGCGAGCCAGACCTCAAGGCGGCCCTGCACGCTCGCACGCACTATGTCGACGTCACGGGAGAGCCACAGGTATATGTGTCGCCAACTGCTACGGCCCCTACCGCACGTTCGGCGAGCCAGACGTCAAGGCGGCCCTGCACGCTCGCACGCACTATGTCGACGTCACGGGAGAGCCACAGGTATATGTGTCAGGATTTAGATGAAACTTGTTGTGGATATGGATAGTACCCGAGATCAACATATAGGCTACTTTTAATTCTTATTCAACTGGTAGTTCCCAAGGGGTTGGTACAATTTTATTTCAAGCGAACGAAGTCGCACGCTGTAGCTAGTTATACATAAATACATAAGTGAATATTTAGACCTTAGGTAGGTTTACCAGACACAAAACCGCGCACATTGTTGTGAGCCGCGTGGACCAGTGAAAGGTTAAAATATTAACTTAAGTATTTATAGATATACATAAGGGTGATTCTACAAAAATTGGGTAACTCAATGTCATCAGTCAATAAAACAATGATTATTATATTTTGTTTATATTTTATGATTAAGTTTAAAACAAATAAAAGTCTTTTATATGGTCACCCAATTTTAGCTATTCATTTTAAATACAAATTTGCATAACTTCACAATATATGCTCAAAAAGTCAGTACTTTGGCGTGTCACAACTTCAAAAGCGCGCTATCAAATAGCGTGCAATTAAATATTACCTTTAATATAACAAAACTTACTATTTTACTATAATCTGTAAAGTATTTTACAATATATAATCACAACTTTCATAATATAATATTCTCACCGTTGATGTAAAAATAATAAGAAAATTCATACTCAAATCCGCGTTAAATTTAAAGGTTGGCACTAAAGTTAGCTGCAGACTGCGCCATTGTTCGGCTGTTATTACTGTGCCAGTGCTAGAGTTGTGTTTGTCGTATGAGCACGTGCCGATCCAGACAAAATGTCAGTCCTATGGTGAGTCGCTATTTCCTTGTAAATCTGTGTTATATTTTAATTTATACATAGTTAACTTTGGTTTGTTAAAGTAGTTTTTTGATATTCAAAAATATTAAATTAAAAGTTTGTTCTCAAGATAATCTCAAATTCATGTTTGTTTCGTCAGTACGTTGGCGTCAGTCCGTTGTCTGATATTGCGCCAAAGGACTGACATGTTTCCAGAGTACTGACTTTTTGAGCGTGTTCAAGCATTTTTTTTACTTATTTTAGTTTAAAACATCATGGCTCCTGCAAAAAACAAAACATTTTTAAGGATAGAGAAAATATATTGAATATTGGGCAATATTCCTGGAATTTTCATGAAGCCGGACACGGGAAGTGAGCACCGGATGGTGTAGGGGAACAGTACAGTATACAGGAGAACAGCTGATCTAGTGATTGTTTTAGGAAGATAAGATAATACTAACTTGACAGTGTTTGCTTCTGTTATCCGCGAGATGTCCAGGTATAAAAGTGACAGTGATTGAAGGCTGTGATATCGAGCAGATGAATACCTTGATTAACGACAAGTCGTCTCAAATGATCGTCTTTAACCCCTTAAAGTCGATCATTTGAGACGACTGAAGTGCGTGGGGACGCTCTTGGTGCATCAGGTGACCGGCTCTGCTTACATTCCCAATCATCTTAAAATTAAGAAGCTAAGTTTTTTCTGCAATGTTGACGTATGCGATCATTTCAAGGTAGGATCTATTCATTATCAGACACAAAAATGGTGTCTGAACATATGTTCATGTTATGTATCTACCCTATTTACAGATTCTGAAGATGATGGTATAGCGGTTTTCAGAGTCTGTAAACATGTCCACCTACGTGAGTGACATGGATTACCGTTTCAAATTAGATAGCGAACTATCAACACCAGGAATTAGCGGTTATTCACAACGAAGTCTTTATATCAGTGCCGATTATGTTTAGGTAAAATATAGAACAAGGAAAACAGAATATTGTTATGCAGCAATCTGCTCTTCTGTTGATGATGAAGAAGAGGAATTGATAGTGACTGATCGAAATTGGTAATCAGAATGGCACTCTATGTCAATCGAATGAAAAAGTTGTAGCAGATGTACCAAAGTATCGTACTCTATGTGTATATGTACTCTGTGTGTAATTTTATTACAAAAGGTAATAATAGTATTTAACCATTTTAAGGAGTAGATTGATGTTTTCTGAAAAGTGACTACATACTTTAGTGTTAAACTATTTAGAAGCACTATTTTCATTTTTGTTAAGAAAAAGATCAATTTTTTATTACTTATCTATAAGGAATAGATCATTATTTGTAAGCAACATATTAGACAGAGAGAGATTTATATTTTTGTTTTAATCGTTTGTTAATTACTTAGAAAATGTGTATTGTTAAGTTAAACTCCCTCAAAGTAGTTAAGTAAAGTAAAATAAAGTTACTAAAAAGTTGCTATAAAAGTGGCCAAAGTTGTTCCTTAGCTTAGAGTATTAGGTAAATAAGTGTTTTTTTTAATTGTTACTCTGAATTAAGATTAAAAGCAAGATACAAAATATGTGCAATTATTAGTTTCTAAGAGATTTCTTCTAAATCTTAATATCTTGCATATCTTATGAAGTTGTGTGTTTTATCAGTACTTTGTCACCCTCGTCAGACCCCTGGCGGTCAAATTCGGAAAATCTAAATATCTCCGCATCTACTTCAAAAAGTGACTGGCCCTGTCATGAGCAATATATTGATAATATTAGCCATTTTATAACGCGATTTTGTAGGAATTTCATTTAAAAAACTATCACATACAAAATATCCCGAAAAGTTACCCAATTTTTGTAGAATCGCCCATAAATACATATAATGTATACCTTTAGATATATATTTATTGACTTTTGATTGATAATGTGAATGTGTTTGTTTCCAGTTCATTGAGACAATGCAGTTGAAGTACGACAGCGTGGCGCGTGCGGTGGGCGTGTACGTGGTCAGTGCGTGCGGGTTCGACAGCATCCCCAACGACATGGGGGTTATCTTCCTGCAACAGAACTTTGGAGGTAAACACTCATTCGTTTTAGGTGAAAACAAGTGGGAAAATCTGCATATCTCAGGACATTGTCACAAGCCAATGGAAGCACGCGTGACATATTCATACACTGTCTCTCTGCCACCCATAAAATGTAATATTTGTAGTACCTAAGTAGAAACATTGTAAACATCCATATAAAAAGAATGGCCCCGAGTTTCTTGCCGCTTCTTATCGGTGGGCTCTATATATTTTGGAACGCGGCGGTAGAGTCTTTAAAGTACATTATAATGAAAAAGTTGACGTTCATAAGTGCGTATTTGATGCCTAAATTGAATAAATGATTTTGACTTTTGACTTTGACTTTGACTTTGAAGCATTTCAAGAGCAGTACAACTCTTTGTGATGAGTTCGTCCGGGGGAGTACCACCATACCTTTTTCTACCATGAAGCAGTAGGATCTTCGGTTTACCTTACTAGAGATAGATATTTGACACTATTTGTATGGACGTTATGTCAAATTTCTATCGGTAGTAAGGAAAACTATGGATAGATAGAATATTGAAAACGGCCGTTAACCGACTCCCTCCCACCCGGCAAAAATTCTATTATTCAAATATGGGCTTTAATAATTGCTCTTTAGATATAGTTTACATTGGCAGCATAAAATTAACCGACAGCTTATCGGTTAGTTGACGGCTCGCTTACTTTGCAAGCCAGCGGTCTGCGAGGTGTCCGCGCTTGATCGGCTCGCTGACTGCTAGCGGTCGCCGCGTTGCTTCTATGGAAACTTATTACGAACTGTATCTATCGCGAAAAGAGAAAGCGGTCGGCGCGTGGACAGCTGGGTGCCTGCTAGCTGCCGCCGCATGAGATTTAACAACTTCATATGTCAGGGTGATGTGATGGGCGCAGTGACGACTGCATCTGTATAGGCAGAGATTATTTTACACAAGGTGGGCCTCGTGCGTGCCGTGCCTAATGACATAATGATAACAAATAGGAAGTTCAGGCTTTTAGAAGTAGTTAATAGATATTTTCAAATTAGTGATGTTAAGCATCATGCTTGCCCATAAAGGTTCAGTGCTATTCAGAATTTTAAATTACAAGAGTTCAAAACCCTGCATGCACTGCGCTCGCTACCCTGATATGTAAGATGTTTAATCTCTAGCCCTTTAATATCACTGGATACATATCCCTTCAAACCGAAGCACAGTAATGTTTGCACACTACTGCTTTAGGGAAGAATGACTAGCCAAGGTGTGGTACTTCCCCGGGCGGACTCTGCAAAAGCCTTGCACTACAAAAAGATATGGCGGTTGGGTGTATCACAGTACCAACACACTGTCTGATCCACAGATATATATGTACAACTAGTTGACCCGCCAGCGGCTTCGTTCGTTTGGTCTTGGTGTAGTGGCGAGAGAATTATTCTTTATATGTCAAAAACTTTTTTATTTATGAACCGATTGACATGAAACAAACACTAAATGTTAAGTGAAGCTTACCGCAATATATTAGTGAACCACATCTCAATCGGATAAGCCGTTTCTGAGATGCGTGCACAAACGCACAGACAAACAGATAAACAGAAAAATAGACAAAAATTATGACAATCATTTTTTTTATTCTATTTTCGTTTATTAAAATCCCAATTATATTTTTTCTCATATAGCTTCTACCTCACACTATCACTATGTGTAACCAGCTTCCATTTGAAGTATTTTCGAACCGATACGACTTGAGAACCTTCAAGAAGAGAGCTTATTCCTTCCTCAAAGGCCGGCAACCGAGACATCTGGTATTGCGGATGTTTGAGGGTGACCGATGCCTGCTCGTTGACCAACCTAACTCATAAAAAACCTGTCTGGGTAAACAAATTCAAATTCATTTATTAATTGCTCATATTATTTAAAAAACTGTCTGGTTAACGGGATAGAAAACTTTATTACAATGTCCGTCACTTCTATAGGTAATAAATAAATGTAAGTTATTACGAACAAAAACTGCAAATTCGTAGATATACACAGAAGGTAATGTCATGATCTTAAGGTTCTTAAATAAGGGTTCACAACTTTCAGTTTGCCCTAATTTACAAATAGCTCTAACGCATTTCTTTTGTGCCCTAAATGCCATCTCCCTTTCGCTACAGTTTCCCCAGAAAATAATCCCATATCTAATCCATGATGCAACATATCCACGATACGGTAAGAGCTGTAGAAATACTGGCTGTTTTGGAAAGCATGTATAGAGCATAAGAGTATTGGTTTAATTTAGCACATAATTTACAACATGCAGTTTCCAATTTCAGTTGCAATCAATGTTAAGCCCTAAAAACTTTTTTGTGTTAACATGTTCAATTTTTTGCCCCTTTTCTGAATGTCATTAAGTGTTTAAAATATTAATTTTCAGATTATTTGATGTCAATCAACATTATCTAGTGATCAATTAATGTCATTTTTCATGCAAAATTTATCATTTCCTGTAAAAGGTATTTTACTGTCATCAGCGAATAAAATTGTAGGACGTCCTGGAGCTTTGGGAAGATCGTTGATATATATGACAAAAAGCAGTGGACCAGAACACTTCCCTGTGGTACACCGTACTGTAACATTCTATATTCCGATGTTGAATTCTTGCTTTAATTTAGGAAATATTTTACTTATGCGTGTTGCCTGCTTACGATTTCTTAGATATGAATCTATTAGACCATGAACATTGCCCCTGACACCATAAGCGTGCGACTTTTTAGGGGATAGTTTGACTTGTTTATTAAGCGGTTGTGATCTACAAAGTCAAACGCCTTCGTAAGATCCATATAAAGTGCACAGGCAGGTATCTTATTATCTATACTAGTAATGACATTCCTTAAAAATGAATATATTGACATGTTTATGTTCTTATTTTTCCGAAAGCCAAGTGCGGTTTCTTGTGTAAAAAGATCTTTTTTTTTTCGAAAAGTTTTTAATGCAGTTGTGTAGTACCTTTTCAAAAACCTTTGAATGGACTGGTACCAATGCTATTGGACGATAACAACTCATGTCATATTTATTTATTTTATGAAAATTGGTTTAACAAGTGTAACCTTAAGCTTTTCCGGAAAATTACCATTTAAAATACATCCATTTATAACATGGCTTAGTACCTGAGATAGCTCTGTAGATACTGCCTTTAGGATTGGCGTAGATACATCATCACAACCAGTGCCTTTAAGGTTTTTTTTTATATCTTTTGGTATAGTTGGACCCATAAATACAGAATTAGTATTATATTATTATGTCATTTGGTGTTGAACTAAGTTTTGTAACTTGATCAATGAAAAAAATATTGAATGAATTTGCAATTGTTAGGGGATCACGTATTAAATTTCCGTTGATGTCAAGCTCTAAATTTTATTTTGGAACATTATGTTTATTAATTACTGTCCAAGTAGCCTTGTTGCATGATTTATTTATAAATTCGTCATTTTGTGATCTTTGCGTCAGAGTTATTACTCGATTGAGCAGAGAAGATAAAGCTTTAAATTTATCTTTATTTTATATAGTGCTATGCTTTCTGTATTGCCACAGCAAAGTAAGTTTTCTTTTACAGTAATTTTTAATACCACTTAAAAGCCATCTGGGTCGTTTTTGCGCAATAATTTTTATTCTGTATTTCGGAAAACACAAGTAACTCGGACAACACAAAAGTATAAAAACTGTCAAAAAAGTGTCAACAGACGTGATTTAATCTAGGTATCATTTAACTATATCCTCAATCAGCCTACGGCTACGTCTATCCAAATGTATTTTTTTGCAAATAATTTTAATTGAATTGTTTGTGAATGTGGTAGGCACCGTGAACAGCGTCGAGTCATACATGAGCAATGAGATCCCGCCGGAATACGAAGCGGAGGCGCGCAAATACGGCGCCGTGCACTACGGCACCTGGGAGTCGCTCGTGCTGGGGTATGTATCCTCTAGGCACCGTGAACAGCGTCGAGTCATACATGAGCAATGAGATCCCGCCGGAATACGAAGCGGAGGCGCGCAAATACGGCGCCGTGCACTACGGCACCTGGGAGTCGCTCGTGCTGGGGTATGTATCCTCTAGGCACCGTGAACAGCGTCGAGTCATACATGAGCAATGAGATCCCGCCGGAATACGAAGCGGAGGCGCGCAAATACGGTGCCGTGCACTACGGCACCTGGGAGTCGCTCGTGCTGGGGTATGTATCCTCTAGGCACCGTGAACAGCGTCGAGTCATACATGAGCAATGAGATCCCGCCGGAATACGAAGCGGAGGCGCGCAAATACGGCGCCGTGCACTACGGCACCTGGGAGTCGCTCGTGCTGGGGTATGTATCCTCTAGGCACCGTGAACAGCGTCGAGTCATACATGAGCAATGAGATCCCGCCGGAATACGAAGCGGAGGCGCGCAAATACGGCGCCGTGCACTACGGCACCTGGGAGTCGCTCGTGCTGGGGTATGTATCCTCTAGGCACCGTGAACAGCGTCGAGTCATACATGAGCAATGAGATCCCGCCGGAATACGAAGCGGAGGCGCGCAAATACGGCGCCGTGCACTACGGCACCTGGGAGTCGCTCGTGCTGGGGTATGTATCCTCTAGGCACCGTGAACAGCGTCGAGTCATACATGAGCAATGAGATCCCGCCGGAATACGAAGCGGAGGCGCGCAAATACGGCGCCGTGCACTACGGCACCTGGGAGTCGCTCGTGCTGGGGTATGTATCCTCTAGGCACCGTGAACAGCGTCGAGTCATACATGAGCAATGAGATCCCGCCGGAATACGAAGCGGAGGCGCGCAAATACGGCGCCGTGCACTACGGCACCTGGGAGTCGCTCGTGCTGGGGTATGTATCCTCTAGGCACCGTGAACAGCGTCGAGTCATACATGAGCAATGAGATCCCGCCGGAATACGAAGCGGAGGCGCGCAAATACGGCGCCGTGCACTACGGCACCTGGGAGTCGCTCGTGCTGGGGTATGTATCCTCTAGGCACCGTGAACAGCGTCGAGTCATACATGAGCAATGAGATCCCGCCGGAATACGAAGCGGAGGCGCGCAAATACGGCGCCGTGCACTACGGCACCTGGGAGTCGCTCGTGCTGGGGTATGTATCCTCTAGGCACCGTGAACAGCGTCGAGTCATACATGAGCAATGAGATCCCGCCGGAATACGAAGCGGAGGCGCGCAAATACGGCGCCGTGCACTACGGCACCTGGGAGTCGCTCGTGCTGGGGTATGTATCCTCTAGGCACCGTAAACAGCGTCGAGTCATACATGAGCAATGAGATCCCGCCGGAATACGAAGCGGAGGCGCGCAAATACGGCGCCGTGCACTACGGCACCTGGGAGTCGCTCGTGCTGGGGTATGTATCCTCTAGGCACCGTGAACAGCGTCGAGTCATACATGAGCAATGAGATCCCGCCGGAATACGAAGCGGAGGCGCGCAAATACGGCGCCGTGCACTACGGCACCTGGGAGTCGCTCGTGCTGGGGTATGTATCCTCTAGGCACCGTGAACAGCGTCGAGTCATACATGAGCAATGAGATCCCGCCGGAATACGAAGCGGAGGCGCGCAAATACGGCGCCGTGCACTACGGCACCTGGGAGTCGCTCGTGCTGGGGTATGTATCCTCTAGGCACCGTGAACAGCGTCGAGTCATACATGAGCAATGAGATCCCGCCGGAATACGAAGCGGAGGCGCGCAAATACGGCGCCGTGCACTACGGCACCTGGGAGTCGCTCGTGCTGGGGTATGTATCCTCTAGGCACCGTGAACAGCGTCGAGTCATACATGAGCAATGAGATCCCGCCGGAATACGAAGCGGAGGCGCGCAAATACGGCGCCGTGCACTACGGCACCTGGGAGTCGCTCGTGCTGGGGTATGTATCCTCTAGGCACCGTGAACAGCGTCGAGTCATACATGAGCAATGAGATCCCGCCGGAATACGAAGCGGAGGCGCGCAAATACGGCGCCGTGCACTACGGCACCTGGGAGTCGCTCGTGCTGGGGTATGTATCCTCTAGGCACTGTGAACAGCGTCGAGTCATACATGAGCAATGAGATCCCGCCGGAATACGAAGCGGAGGCGCGCAAATACGGCGCCGTGCACTACGGCACCTGGGAGTCGCTCGTGCTGGGGTATGTATCCTCTAGGCACTGTGAACAGCGTCGAGTCATACATGAGCAATGAGATCCCGCCGGAATACGAAGCGGAGGCGCGCAAATACGGCGCCGTGCACTACGGCACCTGGGAGTCGCTCGTGCTGGGGTATGTATCCTCTAGGCACTGTGAACAGCGTCGAGTCATACATGAGCAATGAGATCCCGCCGGAATACGAAGCGGAGGCGCGCAAATACGGCGCCGTGCACTACGGCACCTGGGAGTCGCTCGTGCTGGGGTATGTATCCTCTAGGCACTGTGAACAGCGTCGAGTCATACATGAGCAATGAGATCCCGCCGGAATACGAAGCGGAGGCGCGCAAATACGGCGCCGTGCACTACGGCACCTGGGAGTCGCTCGTGCTGGGGTATGTATCCTCTAGGCACCGTGAACAGCGTCGAGTCATACATGAGCAATGAGATCCCGCCGGAATACGAAGCGGAGGCGCGCAAATACGGCGCCGTGCACTACGGCACCTGGGAGTCGCTCGTGCTGGGGTATGTATCCTCTAGGCACCGTGAACAGCGTCGAGTCATACATGAGCAATGAGATCCCGCCGGAATACGAAGCGGAGGCGCGCAAATACGGCGCCGTGCACTACGGCACCTGGGAGTCGCTCGTGCTGGGGTATGTATCCTCTAGGCACCGTGAACAGCGTCGAGTCATACATGAGCAATGAGATCCCGCCGGAATACGAAGCGGAGGCGCGCAAATACGGCGCCGTGCACTACGGCACCTGGGAGTCGCTCGTGCTGGGGTATGTATCCTCTAGGCACCGTGAACAGCGTCGAGTCATACATGAGCAATGAGATCCCGCCGGAATACGAAGCGGAGGCGCGCAAATACGGCGCCGTGCACTACGGCACCTGGGAGTCGCTCGTGCTGGGGTATGTATCCTCTAGGCACCGTGAACAGCGTCGAGTCATACATGAGCAATGAGATCCCGCCGGAATACGAAGCGGAGGCGCGCAAATACGGCGCCGTGCACTACGGCACCTGGGAGTCGCTCGTGCTGGGGTATGTATCCTCTAGGCACCGTGAACAGCGTCGAGTCATACATGAGCAATGAGATCCCGCCGGAATACGAAGCGGAGGCGCGCAAATACGGCGCCGTGCACTACGGCACCTGGGAGTCGCTCGTGCTGGGGTATGTATCCTCTAGGCACCGTGAACAGCGTCGAGTCATACATGAGCAATGAGATCCCGCCGGAATACGAAGCGGAGGCGCGCAAATACGGCGCCGTGCACTACGGAACCTGGGAGTCGCTCGTGCTGGGGTATGTATCCTCTAGGCACCGTGAACAGCGTCGAGTCATACATGAGCAATGAGATCCCGCCGGAATACGAAGCGGAGGCGCGCAAATACGGCGCCGTGCACTACGGAACCTGGGAGTCGCTCGTGCTGGGGTATGTATCCTCTAGGCACCGTGAACAGCGTCGAGTCAAACATGAGCAATGAGATCCCGCCGGAATACGAAGCGGAGGCGCGCAAATACGGCGCCGTGCACTACGGCACCTGGGAGTCGCTCGTGCTGGGGTATGTATCCTCTAGGCACCGTGAACAGCGTCGAGTCATACATGAGCAATGAGATCCCGCCGGAATACGAAGCGGAGGCGCGCAAATACGGCGCCGTGCACTACGGCACCTGGGAGGCGCTCGTGCTGGGCTATGTATCCTCGTATTGGTCACTCCTACATACATGCCATGCCGTCTTCTGCAAATACGGAATGAAATAAATATGGTATGGACTTCTTTCTTTTCAAAGCGTGGCGCGTAAAAGGCGCACTTCACCACAAGGGACGAGGTAGGCGACTCGCTCCGCGCTTTGCGCCCCGGTACATGAGTGTACCGTTGAAAGTGGGCCCTATGAACTTTAACTCTACGACTATTTGGAGTGAATCTAACAAAGACCAAGTTAAATAGTGATCACCACACTTTTAATACCAGAAATACAAATAGGATAGCTGTACCTAGTTTTAGACTTGCGAAGTCATTCCTAGGAAATTGTGTGCGTTTTTACAATAAAATCCCAAAGCACATAACTGAGCTCACAGAGGGCAAATTCAAGTTGACTGTAAAAAACGTTTTAATAAAAAAAGCTTACTATAAAGTTCGACATTATATAGAAGATAAAGATGCTTGGAATACTCCACTTCTGGCAAGCTGTCTCTCTGCCACCCATAAAATGTAATATTTGTAGTACCTAAGTAGAAACATTGTAAACATCCATATAAAAAGAATGGCCCCGAGTTTCTTGCCGCTTCTTCTCGGTGGGTTCTATATATTTTGGAACGCGGCGGTAGAGTCTTTAAAGTACATTATAATGAAAAGTTGACGTTCATAAGTGCGTCTTTGATGCCTAAATTGAATAAATGATTTTGACTTTGACTTTGACGCAATTTTTGCTGTGAGCTCGTCGGCAGGCTCGGGGTCTGACAGTCCGTGTTGCGCCGGGCGGCCATATTAGTAGCAAAATGTGTCTCGCATATAAAGCATTTACAAGTACGAGTTTGTGAGAAAACTGTTTGTAATTTTGATCCACTGTTGGAAGTGCAAAGTTTCTATTGAGGTGTTTTCTATATTTTTACAATTAATCAGTGTAATAATAAAGGCCAAAGCTTACCCAAATCAAACCACATTTTGGAGGCTTTTTCTCAGTACGTATAATAATGTTAATTTTGCTACAACAGAAAACAATTGGGTGCACAAGATATCAAATTGTTCAAATCAAATCAAAACATTTATTCTGTATGGGCCTACGGGGGCACTTACAAATTCTAAATATTTAAATAAAAAGTTACTATAATATCTATATCCCGCACAAGAGTTTGTATAAGTATGACGAGGTGGATGTTCTTAAACAGCTAGGCAAGCCAGCAGGTGTTATCTCCTACTGGATGGTGGTCTCTATGGTGGTCCAATTAGGTAGGTACAACTTCGACAAGCAGCTCGCACGAAGAATCCAGCTCGGAGTGGCAGCTTCCGGGAAGCTTCGATCTATTTTCAGCGTGCCGTCCTGACGGACGCACCCACTCAAGTTTGTCCCCATGGTTCACGCTGTAAAATTGTTGAATGCGTTTCTAATTGCAGCCTGGCGAAGTTTACAGAAACGGCGCATAAGGTCTGTGAAAACATGTCCATTAGTTAATTGATTGATTCAGGCGTTACTTTGCGGAAACCCATTATCAAAAACGATATTAGCAGAAATATTTAGTGACGCTTCCGCTGAAAACAATGCTTATTACTTCATCAGTCGAACGACCCACACTCAATAGAAATTGACAATCGACAGGTGAGAGGCTGAGTTGCGGTGTGTACCACCCTCCTCTGCCACTCCCTCTCGCATAAACTGCAAATAGGAAGTATCCAGAACAAACAAAATAGACAACAGTCCCTGTAGGTCTAGCGCTCGACGTGTCAACATCGTCTTGAGGATGGCTCGTGTAGAGGCGAAACACGTGTCGAATTGTTTTTGGTTGATTGGGTTGTTTTGTGTGTGGTTTATTCTGTATACTTCCTGTTTGCAGTTTATGCGGGAGGGAGGGTGATGCACACCGCAACTCCGCCATAAGCATTGTTTTCAGCGGAAGTGTCACTAAGTCTTACTTTACACTGTTATAAAATATTGTTCTTATTTTGTTTTCTTTTGTCTATGTAATGAGTATTCGTTACATTATATTGTATACAGTATGTACTTATTATTAGGATGGTTTAAGGAATCGTAGTAGCTGTAACACAGGGAATCCTAGTACAGCTACTAACGGCCCTCTTAAGTGATGCCTATATCATTTATATTGTACGTGTTCGATGATTTTATGATTGTACTTACTTAAGAAAAATAATGTGTATAATATTTTTATAACCAAACAATAAATATTATTCTTATTATTATTCTTAAGTATTTCTTCTAATATCGTTTTTGATGTCAATTAGTACAAATTTTTATTGAAATATTTTAAGTAACTAATTAGCTACGCATCTATTATCGTATTTTCCAAATCTTTATTTCTAATGTACTATTCGTTATACTCGTAACATTTAGGGTAGCATCGCTTTGGTTATTAAACACCTTTGCGGTGTCTATTACTATTTTATATAAATAAATAAATGAATCTTTTCGTCTCCAATACCTCAAAGCCTGAAAACAAGGTTTTCTGCGACATGGTCACTTACTGTTGACCTCATTAACAACCTTAAATTCGCTCAACGAGCAATGAGGAGGGCTATGCCTTGGGGTTTCCGAAATCCGAATGAGATTCGAAGGAGAACTCAGGTCACCGACAAACTTGGCAAGTGGAAGTGGCAATGGGCAGGCCACATTGCTCGCAGAACTGATAACCGATGGGGAAGAAAGGTTCTCGAGTGGCGACCACGCACCGGAAGGCGTAGTGTAGGCCGGCCCCCCGCTAGGTGGACCGACGACCTCATAGAAACCTCGTCAAACCGCTTGAGCAGGAAGCGAGTAGCCGTTCCAATTGGCCTTCTATGAGTGAGGCTTATGTTCAGCAGTGGACGTCTTCCGACTGATAATGATGATGATGTTGACTCTATGATGATGGAAAAGAAATAATGAGTATCTTATGAGGATCACTGCAGTGATATTGATCTTGGTGTAATCACACCTACCAATTATTATTTTTTCAGCAATTTCGTGGTACAATATTGTAAACCATCTTTAATCTTACTGAACCTGCTCTATAATTGTGATATTTATAAAGAGTAAATTCGTAATTGGATGTAAGGTACAACTAAGAAGCTTATTTATGATATTATTCTAAAATTGTGGATTTTGTATATAAATAAATGACGGTGTCGTTTGTGTTCCAGCCTGGCGCATTGGAACGAACTGAAGCCGATCCGACAGTCGCTGTACCCGGACAAGCTGCCCACCTTCAACCCCAAACTGACCTCTCGGTATGTATTTCTTTCCTTCTAGCTTTTTCTACATTGTTATTTTTGTATTAATCTAACTAAGCCAGGCAGGTTGCATGACTATATTAAACATACATATAATACATATTTTAAAAGCTAGACTTGTGGTGTGTTTTTCTCTTGCTGTTTGCAAGCTTTAGTGAGCATGCCGGTAGGGTACTACAAAGTGTCCTACCCCCATGTAATAGATATCATCATGATCTTACTTACCCCATTTACTATCTAACAACCAGGCTCACTCACACACAGGAAGCGCTCGCTGCGGACCTTGACTTGACGATCGTAACCAGTCAACAAGTTAAACAACGCTTGCTGCGGTCAGGAGTTGGATGGGTGTGTGCTAGTGGCATTGTTCAACTGAGCGCTTCCGTGCTTCGGAGGGCACGCTAAGCCGTTGGCCGCGGTTGTTGTCTTAGGACAACAGTCGTCAGGCTATGCCGAACGCCTTCGGGCGGCCTGTAAGCTTTAACATGAGTTGGCCACTAGCCTATTCCCCTAGACGCACTGGGCCCACGTGGTGGGTTATAGCCCAACTCCTCTCTCTGAGATATGGCTCGAGTCCCAGCAGTGGGAACAGAGTTGATTATGTATCCAGACTCGGCTGAAGCTAGCTCGAATAGCACGTTTTTGTAGGATAAAGATTGTCTCTATATCAGCCGCTGGATGCCATAGCAATATCACATGTACCTAATCCCATATATCTACGTAATCCAATCAGAAATGAGGAGATCCGTAGACGAACTAAAGTCACCGACATAGTCCAGAATACAAGCCAGTTGAAGTGGCAGTGGGCACGCCACATAGCACGAGATGGCCGGAATGTTCGCAAATGTACACCAATTACCATAAATCGTAGCGTAGGTCGTCGACGTTGCATGCAAGCCGCTTCCAACCGGTCCTTTTGGAAATTTGTGGGGAAGGCCTGTGTTCAGCAGTGGACGTCCTACGGCTAAGATGATGATAATATTTTAAAAACCTCGTAGAGTTCCCAAGTCGTAGAGACCCAAACTTCCGATGGTTAGGGCTGCCGTGTTGTATTAGTAATATTAGTATAATGTATGTATTATTATGATTTGTTGCAGAGGTGTCCTCCACAGCAAGAACAAGCAGTGGTTCGTGCCGTTCCCGGGCGCCGACAGCTCGGTCGTGTACCGCACGCAGCGACATCTCTACTCCATCGAACAGCAGCGCCCCGTGCAGTTCAAGGTCTACTGGGGCTTCCAAACCCTCTTCCAAGCTCTCATGGCCATCGCCGGAGCCGCGATCCTCGCGCTAATGGCCAGGTAACTGACAACGATAAGGGACAGGTTCCTCAATACATTTACATTGGTGTGTCTCAGCTAATATTTTTAATTGGAGCGCTATTACGGCTCCTCATACTATCCTCAAGAACCATAGTGCTCTTCCACTGCACATGTTCATGCCTTCTTACACATTGTCTAGGTCACAATTGTAATTTTAAGATAAACATTTGTGGCGCAAATAAAAACTTATTATTTGTTTAATGGATCTCTGTGTTTACGGACAGATATAAGTACTTACTCGTATACAGGGTGTCCCAGAACTCAACGTCAAGCCGACGGGGTGAAAGGATTGATTGTAACCATCATGAGAAATATCAGGAAAAAATCTATCCCATGCAGTTTGGAAAAACCTAGAAATTTGGTCAAACTGTAACCATTTTTCGATTATTGTGGTTAATTTTTATTATTTTTGTTCATTTAAACTTTGAAACTGTTACCCTAAATAACATTTCTAGAACCACAGTCAAAAATAATGACACAACTGCCCCAAGTGTTCTAGAATTAAGACTATTTGTTAAACTATGAATTTAAAATTATCAAAATTTGTCGACTTTGAAAGGCCCGCCTTTAAAAAAATGTACTAAAGTGCCTTGGCAAGTGCCATTAAAAGTTCGCGCGTTAATCAGGATTGTAAAATGGTACAATACTTGTTAGTTTCATACTAAAAAAATCTATTAAAAAAATAAAAACCTCGACTGACCCGATTTTACTCAGTTCAAATGTTTTTTATTGATGTGAGAGATGGATAGTGGACATGTTTGCCATGAGCGACCGAGACAGATAGTGACGCCACTTTAACTTTTGTCAGCACTGTTGTGTTCAGCTATTGGGTACAGTGGGTTTAAATATTTTGTAATAACATTTTAGTAGCGTTGAGTGTTACATGATAGTTCTACTCAATTGGAAATCGCCTGTTATGTTGCCCGTTATGTATTATGTGCATTGTTTTACTTGGAATATTTCGTCTGTCATTGGAACACATACTGCATGTTTTGTATGCAATTTGTCTCCCAACTGCTTTACTAGTGTGTATATCATGTAGCGCTTTGTCAAATTATTCTCCTAACATTGGTCTATCCTATTTTTATCAAAATTGTTTTAATTTTCTGTATAATTCGTATATTTTGTATAAATCTAATGTATGTCGAAAAAACATGAACAGTTATGATAAAAGGAGTGATGCTCATTCCATCAACACGCGGAATAAGCACAAGCTATCCGTACATGTAACGCGTCTCCACAGAATAAGTCATTCTTTTATGGGACAATGTATACGATTCTATAATAAACTTCCCACTGTTATCTGAGATTTGCCTATTAATAAGTTTAAAATTACTTTTAAAATTAAACTCTGTCAAAAAGGTTATTACAAAATTTCGGATTACTTGGAGGATAAAACAGCTTGGGACTGATCACTCCAGGATCTACCTACTCGTGTACTAAGATGTCAAAGTGTAGCGTGTCTTGCCCGACTGATACCATTATTATGGTCTCTTTTGTAAGGCAACACACTGGAACTAAAAAAACAAACATTTGTTATATAGTATATACAATACAAAACGTACGATTTTTTTTTAAAAAGACTAGCCCGCTGCATTTCTTGCCGGATCTTCTCAGTCGTGGTCGTGTTCCGATCCGATTGTAGATTTATGAAATAATAAATGTAACATGACAATTTGTAAGTGCCCCCGTAGGCCTATACAGAATAAATGATTTCATTTCATTTAATTTCGTATTAAGTCCTTCATATATTTTTTTCCGTTTTTGCACTATTGTTTTCCCTCTAGTAGGATTTTTTTCGTTCTCCTCTAAGATAGCTCTACCCTTTGATTTGTGTTTAGTGTCAGTTTTCTTTATGTTTTATGTTTTCTCTATTTTACTATCGTTTATGTTGTTTTCCATATAAATGTTGTATCTGTTTCCTCGCCTTCTGTGGATCTCAGTGTGATTCTATTAGTCAGTCAGGTTATTTGTAGTGTTGTATACTCTCCTGATCGCATTTGTTTCTGTTCTTCATTCGTTCCATAATTAAGTCTATTATTTCGTCCGATTGCCATTTCTTCCTTGGTATTACATAAGCATTTTGTAAACTCTATTTTGCGCTTTCTTATGGTGCTCCGTCTGTCTTCTATGTCTATATTATTTATGTTTTCCTCTTTTCTACCATTCTTATTTAAGGTGTCTCCTAATTTATTGCTATATTGCACACAATTATTACTATTTTTATAGTAATACTTTTATAAAGCACTAACGCCCGCTTAGCGATCTCAAACATTGAAATTTGTAGAGAGAAAAATTCACTTCCTCGGACGGTATTCGAACCTGCGTCTTCTGACTATCCGTGTCAGACGCCATGACCATCTAGGCCACCGAGGCTCGAGGTCCGAGCATCGAATTTTAACTATATTCAGCAGTGGACTTTATACGGTTCAGATAAGTATGATAATGCCATTCAGCAACCTTGCTTATTTATAATGCCGGTGTGATTGAGCAGGTTCAGCTGCACTCGAGACATGCTGCTAAAGCACCCGCGGCTGTTCTCCGGGGGGCTCGTGACGCACGAGGGTCCCACGGAAGCGGTCACGAAGAACAACAGCTTCTCCGTAACGCTCTACGGGAAGGGATGGAATGAGGGCACTGACGTCACCAAGCCTATGGACAAAGCCGTCGTGGCCAAGGTACTATTAGCATAATAACCCCATCATGCCCCCACTGCCGGGCCTCGGGACGTACTCTCAACGAGAACCACAGTGTGCCGTAATCCTCTAAAATATTCTCAAGTCTAACTGTAAAAAAAATGTGCTGGTAAAAGCTTTTCTTTCGGTCGGATAATACTTACAAACTGTTCGATAGATGGCGCTTATTTCACATGTGACGGTTAGGAAAAAACAAAGACATATTATATTATGATCCTCAAATGGAGGTCTCGTGACGGACGCGTTTAGTAATATTATTAGTAGGACGGAAGTCAAAGCAATATATAAAAAGTAAAAAAAATCCTTTATTATCATTTAGTCTCGGGTTTGTATTCGACTAAGTATACAATTGTTCTCCCTAAATGTATAAAGTTTGATATCAATAGTGTTTATTTCTTAGCAAAATATAGAATAACTCTTCAAATGATTAAATCTGAACTTATAAGCGATCACACATTCATCTATCTATCTATACCTGTCTCATAAAATAGGTTACACTCAGTCTATATGGAGTGAGTCTTGAAGTCAGAACTAGCTAATGCTGTCACTTTCTAACTCAAGTAACAGCACTGACTATAAACAAAAAAAATAAATTTGCAACATTATTGCATGTTCTTGTTTCTTTAATCCAAACATTAATTAAAATTAGGAAAAAATATACCAGAATCCTAGACAGGCAAAGAAATGAAGATAAGTTTAGAAAAATATAACCACAATCATATAACAACCTTCCTTAAACCAATGACAAACAATATAAATATGAAACGAACGACAATATTTAATGCTCAATGCATGAGTATTTAAATGGCGAATTTTACTACTTACACAAACACTATGAATAAAGAAACACTATATACAATTATATTTTATGAATTAATGGCAGTCTTCTTCTCCTATTAATATAATATTGTTGTGCCCAACAGTGTCCATAATGATTCTAACCCACCAAGCAGGTGGTTAATAGTGGCCCTAAACCATTGTTAAACAGATGGTTAATAGTGGTCCTAACCCATTGTTAAATAGATGGTTAATAGTGGCCCTAAATCATTGTTAACTAGATGGTTAATAGTGGTCCTGACCCATTGTTAAATAGATGGTTAAAAGTGGCCGTAACCCATGGTTAATAGTGGTCCTAACCCATTGTTAAATAGATGGTTAATAGTGGCCCTAAACCATTGTTAACCAGATGGTTAATAGTGGTCCTGACCCATTGTTAAATAGATGGTTAATAGTGGCCCTAACCCATTGTTAACTAGATGGTTAATAGTGGCCCTAACCCATTGTTAACTAGATGGTTAATAGTGGTCCTAACCCATTGTTAACTAGATGGTTAATAGTGCTCCTAACCCATTGTTAACTAGATGGTTAATAGTGGTCCTAACCCATTGTTAACTAGATGGTTAATAGTGCTCCTAACCCATTGTTAACTAGATGGTTAATAGTGGTCCTAACCCATTGTTAACTAGATGGTTAATAGTGCTCCTAACCCATAGTTAACCAGATGGTTAATAGTGCTCCTAACCCATTGTTAACTAGATGGTTAATAGTGGTCCTAACCCATTGTTAACTAGATGGTTAATAGTGCTCCTAACCCATAGTTAACCAGATGGTTAATAGTGGCCCTAACCCATAGTTAACCAGATGGTTAATAGTGGTCCTAACCCATTGTTAACTAGATGGTTAATAGTGGCCCTAACCCATAGTTAACCAGATGGTTAATAGTGGTCCTAACCCATTGTTAACTAGATGGTTAATAGTGGCCCTAACCCATAGTTAACCAGATGGTTAATAGTAGTCTTAACCCATTGTTAACTAGATGGTTAATAGTGGCCCTAACCCATAGTTAACCAGATGGTTAATAGTAGTCTTAACCCATTGTTAACTAGATGGTTAATAGTGGCCCTAACCCATAGTTAACCAGATGGTTAATAGTGGTCCTAACCCATTGTTAACTAGATGGTTAATAGTGGCCCTAACCCATAGTTAACCAGATGGTTAATAGTGGTCCTAATCCATTGTCAACCAGATGGTGGCAAAACAATATTGTCACATTATGATATAGAAATAGAAAACGGATTATTGCACTAAACATGGTTTGCATTAAATGTTTGACTTCGAATATTTGGTTGTGCTGCGCAGGTTTCGGGTAAGAATCCTGGTTACGGCGCCACCGTGGTGGGACTGCTGTACTCCGCCATCACACTGCTGACGGAGGCTGACAACATACCGGAGAAGTAAGTCTTCTTACTCTAAACGTCTTTAAACTACCACTACTACTTTCTTTACTCTACTCCTTCTCATACCATGATCATACTATGATCATATTTGGAGGCCTACTCTCAAAAACGAATTGCGAATATTTCATTGTGGCATTTCGCGTTTTCTACTGTGAAAGTGATATTTACAAGCACAGTCAAGGGTGATGAAATGTAATGACAGGTTTTGTTATATTAGTGATCAATCCCACTAATATTATAAATGTGAAAGTTTGGATGGATGTTTGTTTGTTACTTAATAACGGCAGAACGGCTGAACGGTTCTAGTTGACATTTGACTCTGAGAAAGGTTATAGTCTGGAATAGCACATAGGCTACTCTTCATCATCATCATCATCATCATCATCATCTATCACCACGCGGATGAAAAGGCCTAATATTCTTGGGCACAGCATAGACAAAATAACAAGATCTCCGCCTACGTCAAGATCGTAATGATGACTTACTTTCTGTCAATAGAGTTTTGTCAAAGATGTGTCAGTTTCTGATAGCTTATAGTGCGTCTGAATAGCCCCAAGTTGGCAAAACTAACGCTAAAAACGCTCACAAGGGCGTTCGAATTGGGAATCTTCGGGTGAAAATGTCGTTTATGCCTCTTTTTGTTCACCGTTTGCAAAACTAAAAAAGAGGTATTTATGCCAATGCAATTTTTTTCAAGAGCTTTACTAATCTTTAACAAAAGAGCCAACAATGGCAACGCCACCAAATATGCCCTCATTGCTCAACGAACGCACCTCAAGTCAAAAGCACGCAATAATTTTGACAGCTCGATACACTAGAGGTGCTCGGCGATAGAGTCGGCATGTCATCTGCCTTTGTTGTTCAGTCGACTGTAGTCGAGCGATTCCGCCATCACGACGGAGGTGAAACATCAGTCTAGCGGTAATCAATAACTGGGATCGAACCCCCGACCTCGAGGATCCAAAATGGCGCTTCTACCACTACACCAAGACTAAGCGAGCGAAGCCGCTGGCGGGTCAGCTAATATAAGGAAGAAAATTTTTCCTTTCTCTCAATTTTATCGTAAGCCCAGAAGCCGCGAGAATAGTTTCATATTTTCACGTGATCTTATAGAGGATATAATACTTCACATGCCTTTATATAATGTGTTCGGTTACAGGGGCGGCGTGCTGACCACAGGAGTGGCGTTCAAAGACACGAACCTTATCAAGCACCTGAACGAAAATGATTTCAAGTTCGAGATCGTCGAATCCACCGCCATATAAACATCCAAACGTGATCGACTGGCCGGTTGCCGTAGTCGGTAGCACCCTGCCTTCAGAACCGCTGGTAACGGGTTCGATCCCCGGGGGCACAGGTCAAACATTATTTATGAACATGTCTGACCAGTGCCTGGGTGTGTATAATGTTTATAAGTAGGTTGCCATAGTATAGGTCCTTAAACCTATTATAATATTTGAATTTAATTTCATATTTACGTGTAATTTAGTTACTTAACCGAGTGATTTTTAAAGCCAAATTATGTTATATAATATGTACAACAAAATATATCATGTTTATTAACATGTCAATAAGTTTAGTTTGACGCGTTTGCTAGCTGGTTGCACCCGGGTGCGCGAGTTATGTATATCCTCCAATGAACCGCATTAGTTGAACCCTCAAATTATATTAAAAAGTCTAATACTTGCGAAACCTTCAATCGACTTAAATCATCACTTAACATCAGGTGAGATAGTGGTCAAGTGCTACCCAGTTCGGTATAAAAAAAATCAAGATGTAAGATGTGAACTAATATTCAGCATTGTATGAAATTACTCTGCGAGATAAAGTAGGTATAAAGTTGTAATTGTAATCTTCCGTACTGTATAGTATAGTATACAGGGTGTTGTTGTATGTTTTAGACAGGATGTTTTTAGTTTTTACAAATTTTACAAATGTTATGGTGGTAAATAGGTACAATTTCGGAGAAAAAGGGAAAAATCACAAAAAAAAGTTAAACATATTGGGGGTCGGGGATTTTTTTTGGCCAACTTGTATTCTCCAAGTGGGCCCCCGAACACGCTCATTTGGTTTGTCGGTCCCTCTACCAAACACCCTATATATTCGTAGTATATCATGGTTCTCAATATTTAATATTAAGTCTTTTTTGAATAACATATGGGCTTTGGTAATGGTAATTTGAATTTAACGTGATAATCTGAAGGACCGAATTCCCACGAGTGCCTCAAATAGTTCAGTTTGACAACTACTATTGGTCCTACTGAAACTGTCCCTTAAATTACCATTTCCAAGTTTGAGGTTATAACAGGTGTATTGTAAAACTAAAAAAAGAACCAGAATTATGCTCTTGCTAGCCTCGCGTCTGCCGCATCACGTTTGTTCAACTAGTTTAGTGCAGCCGTATTGTGTACGTTCTACGACCACATGACTCTGAATTGTTACATTTTGCATGAGTTTGTTGTATCTTCGTGTACATCTTCAGTCGAACAGTGCTGTTGCTTTTACTCGTATCATAACCGCTCAGCAGTCGCTAACCAGGATAACAATAGATCTGCTAAAGGCATAATTAGCTTGTTAGCAAAAAACTCTATTCCAATAACGCGAAGGACTTTTTTCTACGCCACTCGATAGATGGCGTTGATTGAACTAGAAACTACTACACCGCGTTGCATTTGCCAAAAAAGTTACAAATAATCAGCTAGCAGGACATCGTCAACGACGGTCTTATTAAACGGATACTTCGTTTTTTCTTTTTTATGTTTTTTCTCTTTCGCCCAAGCAGATTTATGCCATCATCGCTTACGGCGCTGACGTTTATCTCAGCTGGTCTAAAATTAAAAAGCTCGATTTTGTCTCAGCGCTTTTTTAGTAGTAATAAAATCGGGCAGGTAGGTAAACAAAACAAGCCAATCTGATCTCTGTGCCATAAACAAACTGAATTTTGACACTATACTACGATGACGCGAAATAAGTGTTCAAACTCATCAGGAAATAAGCAGGAGTATTTGGGATTTAGGGATAATCCCTGCATGCAATATTTCATTAACTTTTCGTTATTTTCTTCCGACTTCCAAAAAAAGAGGAGGTTTTCAATTCGACTATGTTTTTTTTTATTTTTTATATATAATTTATAGTTACCTCATATATTTCGACTGGATGATTCGATTCTCAATTTTTTTTTAAAGCTGGTGATTCCCGTGTGGTCCCAATTAAATTTCATCAAACTATGTCGATTAGTTTTGAGTTACACTCCAATAACAGATTAACCAAAGTAATAGGAAGGAAGTCGGTATTTAATTTTTCAAATTGCAATTGTATTAGTAATATTTAGTTTAGAAACATATTCATTCATGTTTGGAGGTGCGTTCTTGTTACTTTAAAACCTTTATAGATCTCAACGTTTTTATGTTTTTTTCATTTATAGATGTCGTTAATTGTAAAATCGTATATTAAAGTTATACAGCAAATAATATTATCATAGCTTTATATGTTGCATTTAGGCCACATTTTTGTGTTGGTCAGTGCCGTCATTCCAATGTTTATGTAAGATTTAAGTACTACGAGCTTGTAAATGTGCCTTATTCTAAAGAAATAAATGAAAATTATAACCACTGGTTTTGTTTTCTTTACATTTTGTACTATATATCGTATAGTTAATAAGTATTCCTTACCATTGTTAGTCTTGTTACTTAAAAAGGAGGTTAATTGGAAAGTTTGTGAGACTTGATAGTATCTTCGTAGATTTCGACGTGATCTTTTAGATTTTTCGCTATTTCTAGAAATTATGGTTTTCAAACGCTGCTCGACTTTTTCTGCCAGAGTCGAAGTGACGTCAGTGTAGAATTTAAAAAAGAAATACATTACACCCACTATTTAGTCTTGCGCCCTTACGGCCTTATTAATAAACTTGGCTTACACCCGGAGTAGTTTAAACATTTATCTGTAAATTTTTCGCTTGCAGTAAATGTCACGCATGAAAGCAAGACAAAGCATGTTACGCCTAATATAGGTTTACGCAACGTTTATTAATAAAGGCCTTAGAGTATATTGCAAGCTATAGAGCGAGCCTTTTTTTTATTAATTAATTACACACTACAGTCACTATGGTCCGTACCATTTTTAAACTTATGGATTAATTAAAATAGCATACATTTTGAATGGAGGCTTCGTTCTCCAAACATCATAGTTTTACATCACAAAAATACTATAACTTCTAGCTTAATCTAGTTACACTATTGTCCTTATGCTGATATTAGCTAGAGCATCCGGCTGCAGACTCCTGCCTTTGCTCTATTGTACTAAGCACGGCCTCCACGACCTCTTCGTTCCTATCTCATATGGCCATCTTGATGTTGTATAGAGCGCGCCTTAATAAGTATGAACAGCACAGTCGCTCAACAATACGAGTAATATTGAGTCTGCAAGAAATATTTTGTTTTAGTGATTATAATGGTGAGCTGTGCAGTGCCAGGGTGTAAACACAATTCACCGAAAGCAAAATAAAATATAGTAAGTAATTTACTTTCATTGGTAAGTAGTACCATCATCTAGTAAAGTGCAATACCATAGATAAGTATGTAGTTACAAAGCATTTGCTTGTGCTCGGCACAAACTGACCGGAACGAAACGTGCACTCTATTGCTTGCTGATGTATACTGTAAGCTGCGCCTGATATTAAGTACTTCGCTAACCAATAACAGTTGCAGTGCCACCCAGAACTTAGAACTGATGTAGTTTTGCGTAGGACCGCACTGTGTTCGTCGCCCCGAGACATTGGTTTTTGAGTGCCTTACGCCCAGTAATGTCACTTGCTACAAAGCATTACTGAGAGGCTTTGTAGCCTCTCAGTAATGCTTGCGCACTAATCCTTCGCGGCAAACTGAAACTGGAGGAGATCCGTAGAAGAACGAAAGTCACCAACGTAGCCCAGAAGATAAGCCAGTTAAAGTGGCAGTGGGCAGGGCACATAGCACGCAGAACAGATGCCCGATGGGGCCGGAAGGTTCTGGTGTGGAGAACCGACACGGTGGACAGGTGACCTGATAAAAGTCGTAGGACGACGTTGGATGCAGATGCCAGATGCATGTTTCCAACCGGCCTTTTTGAAAAAATTATGGAGGAGGCATATGTTCAGCAGTGGACGTCCTACGGCTGAGATGAAGAAGATGAAACTGCAGTAGTACCCAACTATGCCTGTCACAGGCAGACATAGCTTTAACTATCAGAAGCACCACTTGTCTAATGCACGCTTGAACGAGACAGTTGGAAGGGGAGACTTCGGTGCAATAATTGTGTCCGAATTGGAGACGTCCTGCAGAAAGGTCAAGGAAAGAGTTCCCTAAAGCAGTGAGTATGTGTGAAGAATGAACCAGAACTGTCATCATTATCAGCCGGAAGCCGACTGCTGAACATATATATATACCTAGTATTAGCCGGTCCAAGTGGCGTTCTATGGGGGACGATAGAAGGCCACTTGGACCTGCTACTCGCTTCCTACAGCCAGCGATTCCCTGCGGTTAGGACGAGGTCGTCGGTCCAACCAGCGGGGGGCCGGCCTACACATCGTCTTCCGGTGCGTGGTCGCCACTCGAGAACCTTTCTTCCCCATCGGTTATCAGTTCGACACGTGACATGACGTGAAGATGTAAGAGAGAAGACATTTCGAGTACATATATCGAGACAACTTACGATAGCAGAAAAAAACTATTATCTAAATTTCCATCATCATAAAATCATGACACAAACGAGCTTCTTGAATTATACCTAGGTCAAAATGCAATAAATGGGGTTTTAAAAGATTTCACTTTGCTACCTTACCTTTGCTGGGATAATTGCTTGGAAAATGAACCTCAATTTTGACAATTTCTCCGTGTCCACTAATTTTAATATGAAAATAGTATGTAATAAATTAAAATAGAGAAAACCTAATTCATTTGTTAAGATGTAAGTACTAGTGGCAAAGATACGACGACGACGACGAGCACGTAGAAATTCTCAAAACTCCCGGAAAACTCTCCACACAAAACAACCAAACTATCTATTTTTTTAGGTTTATGGGGAATAAAACTTCGAAATGAAAATAGATAAGTAAATTAATTTAATGATGAAATTACACCTAATTATTAGCTTAGATAATTTACACCATCAAATCATTCCACTCGATTTATGTACAATTAGATTTATCTGTACATAAATATTACAAAATTAGAGACTAGTAACCATTATAACTAACTACACATTCCATTCTATTGTTGAAACATAACACAAAATGCGGTTTGAGTGCTAGTTGGCATTGTTCCAAGATTTTCTTGAGGCGTACCTAAGTTTAATTTCAATCAAATTTTTGTACCTACGCATGCATTTGTAATTGCAGGTTAAACATTTACTATCTACATAGATCCCTTTCACTATGACTTAGCACTTCATAATACATGATCTATGCAAACAGATATTTACGTTATGGTGTCAACGAATACTTGCACGAAGAACAGCCAAGTTATAGTTCAAAAGAGTACGCGAACATAAACCTTACAAAATGTTGATGTGCGTAATATGTATGTTCAGTTTTATAGGACATTGTTACAATACAATGAGAAAATAATTTACAGTGTCCATATAACCGTAGACAAAATATTAGTCTATGTTATATTAGTAATACTATTTATGAATATTATTTGATGGTAAAATTTTAAAATTCATTAATAGTTCAATCTTGCCATGTTCATGTTATGAAAAATGAGCTTTGGTCTAAAATTATACATTGTTACAAAATAAATAAAAAACTTATTAGCTAATGCACGAAATCAACTCAAAATCAGAGCAAGAAAACAGGACACACTTTAAAACGACCAATGTATTCATTGGCTTGGCCGTTAGGCTCTGGCGGGGATACCCGCAGGCAGTGTAACGGTCACTTTATCGACTTATTAGCTCGGATTTCACCATTGTAACGGAACGCGAACAATTCAACTTGAACGCAGCTAAAACGATAATGGTTGGCATAAAATTGTAGCCAATGACAGAGTTCCTGTATGTTGCCAAACAAAATACTAGTTGCCATGAGAACATCTCGTTTACGCTAAACTCTGTCTTATAGAACTCTAATAACGGTGAAACCAAGCGGTAGTCGTTAGACCGCCTGCGAGGAGTCCCCGCATGTCGTATATCGATCTAGTCTGTATTACTGGAAACGAAACAACTAACTCTTTAACAGTTTAAATTCTGATTAAACATCCTAATAATATATTGACACTTTTAGGATATAAATCTAGTTATTCATTTGATATAAGTCTAAAGTCTAATTCATTATCGAGTACTATTTCAATATTTTTATTAATTTACACATGTACAGATAGAATGATTTCGATGATCATAATGCAAATGTTAAATTAATCAAATTTGACTTTTATCGACTGTATTGCGATCAATTATGTAGGCTTTCTTAGCACTTGTTCGTTTCTCCTAAAACATAATTTAGAATGTTTTGGAAAGTGCATTAATTAACATGAAAATGCCACGAAGAGAAGAATAAGTTTGCTATCAGCATTTTTATAGCATTCAATCTCCTTAATTACATTGAGAGATTTATTTTAAATGTCTCGAATAAACCATTTACTTAATAACTTAACTGACTTTAAGAAAGTATTTTACTGCGTAGAACTTCACAAAACAACGTTTTTTATACAGTTCACTTCAAAATTAGTCCTTAAAACAATTTTCATATGGTTTAGTATGCCTCTAGCTAGACTCGCGACTGTTTTCGCTGGAGCCCACCACGCTGGTCTGCGTGGCGGAAGGCGGAGTTACCTCGGGCGCCACTATCAGCCCCTCCTTAATCCTCTTCTTTTGTTTCATCCTTCTATTCTGGAACCATATCTTTACTTGGGTTTCGTTGAGCTGTAGAGCAGAAGCGATCTCTATTCTTCTAGCTCTAGTAAGGTATTTGTTGAAATGGAACTCTTTCTCGAGTTCTGTGAGTTGTTTGTTGGTGAAGTTAGTTCGGCCCGTGTTGTTGAGGTTGAGGAGGGGGTTGGCGAGCATTTGCCCACCGGTGGGAGTGCGCATGCCCTCCTGTGGGCTGCCGATCACGCCTTGGCTGACGAACTCGGCTGGTCCTGGGATCATCAGCTTCGGGACTGGAAAGAAAGAGAAACTGTTTAGTTACAGCTCATTCGCTTACTAATCTTCGTAATAGAGGATTTTAAATGATGTTAGACAGTGTT
Source organism: Selenia dentaria (assembly GCA_917880725.1). Lineage (NCBI taxonomy): Eukaryota > Metazoa > Arthropoda > Insecta > Lepidoptera > Geometridae > Selenia > Selenia dentaria. Next base: position 36,573,082 of record OU862883.1, read on the forward strand.
TTGTATATCTGCCAGTAAAGTAAAAAGGTAGAGTACCAAACCGACAGGAGTCCTATTGACATCAGTGTCGCTCATTGTATTGCCAACCGGACATAGGTTTGTTTACACAAACATCTCGTTGCTGGGATATAATCTTTTTACCGAACATTGAGAACGACTCGTGGGAGCCTTCCTGACACATTTATGACAGGTGTCATTTTTTCTAATTCGAGGCAACAAAAAGAGGAGAAAGATAAAAGATATTTCAATATTAGCCTTAAAGAAGGCGCCCCGCTGCGCACGAGTGCCTGCCCAGTGCTCGTTTCACGGCGAATTTGATGTTTTTGACGTAGAGTACATTGTTGAAGCAAACACACATTCTATTGTACGTGTCTCCTCTATTATTTATAATTGCCTGAAAGGTCTTCCTTAGCTCTGAGGATGTAAATATTGACACAGGCAGTTCTAAGAATCAGGTGTTTTTAATTCAAATATGTTTTTATTTCATTGGTACTTAGTTGTTTGATTGACCTTGCGGTTTGACGAATTCGCTCCAAGATGTTGAGATGATATTTCGTAAATGTTTGCATTGTTGGAGGATGTATGTAATCAGGATTATTTTACGGTACATACCCGCTAAGATGTGTTCCACACTTGATGGCAATGACACTATTTGGTTAAGATTTCGGTTTTCAAATAGAACGTGACGATTATCGTGTATTGCAAATTGTACAAACACACGGGTCTAACATCTAGCTAACGTATACCGTAAGAATTGAGGCGGTATAAGACAAAGGAACACATTGAAATGAGGTAGGAGACGCAATAACGAGAACGTTATGGCATTTTAGTAAAAATATTATATAGATACTAGTAGGTTGTAAGCGTTTACATATGTACTCTATATAAGAGTCCGCTCGGTATGTCCCGATGTTGTACACACCTGAATCGTATATAGTATATTTCATTACAAGTGGGGAACGGCTGTCATTGCAAAGAGTTCCGACAAATGTCTACCCGAGCCGAGGAGCAGCCCAAGGCGTGGGTTGATAGTCGGAACAAGTTGCAATGACGGTTCCGCACGTGTACTGAACGACTATTTAAATACAGTTGCGAAAAAATTAAGCAGTTTAATAAAATAAACTCGCAAAGAAAATTTCTGGAAAATGCCGCCAACCGTAGAATATTATTATAAGCAGAGATTCTTTTTTCTTCACCCATTCTGGTAGGCAAAGGGAACTATGCCCATACAGCCAAGTCTTCAGTAGATTTTTTTTATTGATATGAAATGAAAATGAATTCTTGTATATATATATATATATATATATATATATATATATATATATGAATTATAATATATATAATATCATTAAATCTGATATTGAAACAAATTAGTAGCTTATTTTTAGAAATATATCTACGTATTTGCATGAATCATAAAAACTTCTGATTTTTTTAGTTAAAATTCATGGTTGGTTTTTCTTTTTAATAGACATTATTTTGACAGTTGGGAAAGAGAACGCACGAGTTCGGGAAAGGTAAAAAAAAGCACGAGTATGTAATAGCCCACATCCCGAAAGCTATACGTCCCTGCAATACGCCACTTTTTGAGCAACTGTATTAAAAAATTATATAATATTATTTTTCAGTTTTCAGTTCTATTCTACAAAGAACATCAGTTCTTTGACAAAGCTTCAAAATTGAAGTCATAGGTACATTCGTGTATAAAGCAGAAACTGACTTAAGTAAAAACTCTCAAATCAGTAATAGAAGAATGCGCTTGTCAGGTACCAAACGTACAACTCTGTGAACGAATTCATACGAGGAAGTGCTGCCACACTACCTATTTCTACCGCAAAGGTTGATGTTCGCTTAACACCAGGTGCATCTAGTGCTAATTTGTAACCTAATGACATAAAAAACATACATTTCTATTAAAATTGAAATACACAGGAGGTACCTAAGTAATATAAAAAGACTTGGACCATTGAATATAATGCATGCAGGACTAACCAGTGAATGATGACTATTATTATTATACTCTTTATTTCTTTATTATCTCGGATTTATTATTCTTATTATATTATTATTGATATTTTCTTATTATTTTCTTTTTTAATAATAGTTTTTAATAAATTGAAACATTTTTGCAAATTATCTCAATGTTTTTTCTGGATTGCTACGGATTATACTTATATTTGTTGTTGTTTATATTTATTGCAATAAATTGAACTTAATATGTCTTAAATAATGGTCAAAAAATTCGATTTATTTTCATTCGTAATTGTACTTATTATATATCTACTTTAATTTGTGAACCGCTCGTTTATATTAGTGCGTGTAGTCGGTACCTATAATTGTGTTAGCATTTAGTCAGAGTGTGTTGTGAATTGTATTTATTATAATTGTCTTAATGTATAACATGTTGGTACTCAATAAATAAATAAATATATTGATTTTAAAAATCTTATCCAATTTACTTTGTAAGCGCGGTAAATATAAATAACTTATATCTATAAATTGCGTAAATCTTTCAATTTTGTAATGACTACTAAGTTATAATTATGTGCATGTCATATATCTCGGTTACCTACTCCTTTTTAAATGTTATTAATGTTTATGCATGCGGTGTTTCTCATAAATAGGTAATACATTTAGCGAATAATATATAATTACATGTAACCTAGTATAAAATGTGATGTAATTACCCTTGAGAAACCTAATAAATAAATAAATAAAATATCCCCTTTAACATGGACTTGAGCTTGAAAGTCGTAAAGAGTGCGATTACTTGTCCGATTCTATGAAATATTCTATACATTCAGTAATGTGCAAGCACTGCAGCCTAAGCGCTTAATGTGCACTGCAAGTTTAATAACACTAAACAATATATCTGGATGGAGCACTGTGATGCCACAAAAGCATTGGCTATATCAAAGTCAAAGTCAAAATCATCTATTCAATTTAGGCATCAAAGACGCACTTATGAACGTCAACTTTTCATTATAATGTACTTTAAAGACTACCGCCGCATTCCAAAATATATAGAGCCTACCGAGAAGAAGCGGCAAGAAACTCGGGGCCGTTCTTTTTATATAGATGTTTTAACTTAGGTACTACAAATATTAGCTCCAGTGTGTTGCCTTACAAAAGAGAACATCATAATAGTATCAGTAGGGCAAGACACGCTACACTTTGACATCTTAGTACACGAGTAGATAGATCCTGGAGTGATCAGTCCCAAGCTGTTTTATCCTCCAAGTAATCCGAGATTATGTAATAACCTTTTGACAGAGTTTAGTTTAAATAGTAATTTTAAACTTATTAATAGGCAAATCTCGGATAACATTGGGAACTTTAATATAGAATCGTATACATTTCTCATAAAAGAATAACTTATTCTGTGGAGACGCGTTACATGTACGGATAGCTTGTGCTTATAGGTGGCAATACTACTGCCATTAAGCAGGCGTTGTGCTTGCTATACATATCTAGTCAATTGATAGTTTTTTAAATCACTAGGTTACGGAACAAACACGAGGTCCACCTGATGTTATCTGGTAACCTCTGCTTTATGCAAACATAAGTGTGTTGCGGTAAAAATAAATACCTATGGTTATAGTACTTCCACGATGATTCGTTCACAAAGAGATTTCAAAAAAAGAGTGCTTATGTACTGTGTAAGTTTTGAAGAAATCTATATTGACTTAGCGACCAAGTAGTGTATGTATGTGTGCTGCTACAGTTAGTCGCTAGAGAGAAGTAAGTAACCGTCACCTACATAGTTTCCATAAACCATACAGTTGGTAATCCATCTCCAACGAAGTTATCTAATCCCCAAGAATGAGCGGCGATCACGTGCACCGGCGGCGCACAAATACTGATTGATCCACATCCGGGGCACAAGTGACCGTATGACCAGTGTCCGACCAATATGTGTCCCGATTAGGGTTACCAGATGAAAAATCAAAAGTCCGAAGAAAAGGTCTGATTTCCATTTAAAAATCCTGAAATTTTGTTGCAGTTTGAGAATTTTCTCTCAAATGTACTGATCAATCAAAAAAGTCATATTATTATCGTTTCTAAACCTGCGAAAACCGGGGGGTTGCAGAAAACCACCCCTCGCCGCTTTAGTTTGTTTAACTCTTTATTAAATACTAGCTGCTCTCCGCGGTTTCGCCCGCGCGGTGATGAATGATGATGATGATGATGAATCTTTTATAGACTATGTTATAGCCTCAGGGTGAATGTAGCTTTCCAATGGTGAAACAATTTTTGAAATCAGTCCGGGACTTTTTGAGCTAATTCGTTACAAACATACTTACATACAAATCTTTCCTCTTTATAATATTAGTATAGATGTACTGTATTTATTGAAAATTCTACAAATCCTGAGCTTTCCTGAGATTTACAAAATCCGCCCGCAATTCTGTGAAGAGTCTAAAACTCCTGAGATCTCAGGACAAACCCTGAGATCTGGTAGCCCTGGCCGGATGTCCAGATAATCCTTTACACTGTGACGGGTGTCAGGGGTGACCGGTTAATTGGACAGTTCGTGTCCGCGTTTGGGTATTTGTTTAATCTGTTTCTCGTCGGCTGTGAATCAGCGTGTGTGGATAACAATCTTTATTGTGTTCACATTATTCTGAAATAGATAGCCTGCTGTGCAGTTGGGACACTAGAGTGGCTACAACACGAGGATTCCCTGTCATGAGGACTGTTACAAGCCCGAGAATCAATCTAGCGGCAGGTTCTTCAGGAGTACCACTAGCCATCGCTTCCGCAGGGCAACATGGTCGATTAAACACTAGTTTTTGTGTTATGTTGGGATAAGATTGGCGTCTGACAATAGAACTAACGTTTAAGTCACTACGAACTTTTATATTTTAAGTAGTAACTATAGATTCGCGGAAGAGTCGCTTATTATGGGTCTATGTCATTTTCGGATGAAGTATTCGTAATATGCGAGTAGTAGAATAAATTTAAGGTACCTACTCAATTAGACTGTAATTTTTATTATATTTTTTTATATTTGTTACCTCATAACTTTCGATAGGATGAACCACAGACCATGTGGATATACTCGTATATGGTCTGTGGGGTGAACCGATTCTCCTAAATTATTTTGTTGTTTGAATGCTGGTGCTTCCCGTGTGGTTCCATTTAAATTTCATCTAATTCGGTCTAGTAGTTTTTGAGTTACACACCAATAACTGAATAGAATGGAAGTCGGTATTAAATTTTTCAAATTGTACTTGTTATCACACAAAACATCACTACAAAAAACTTAACAGTTGTTCTATCCTTGAAACATCGTAGGTTTATAAAAATATTGTTCCTAACAAAAACATTTAGTAATAAAAAAATATTGACGTACCTAACAAGAAGTTACAGTAAATTCACTTCAAAGTTATGATATAATTCGGTCGCGACCTGTTAGAATCGCATTGTTTCGTTGGCCGCACTATAGATGACATTATTACAATAGTGTCAAGCGTTTAGTTCAACGCACTAATTAGATTTGCGAAGACTAATAAGTAATTCCTAAAAAAATGTGCGCGTTTTTACAATAAAATCCCAAAACACATAATTGAGCTCACACAGGGAAAATTCAAGTTGACTGTAAAAAACGTTTTAATAAAAAAGCTTATTATAGTCCAACATTGTAAAGAAGACAAAATGCTTGGAATACTCCACTTCTGGCAAGCTGTCACTCTGCCACCCATAAAATGTAATAATAGTAGTACATAAGTAGACACATTGTAAACATCTATACAGGGTGTCCCAAGAAGTAGTGATATACTGAAGCTAGGAGGTAGAGGACCTAGAGGGCTATCTGAATCACCCCCATGTATGTTCCGCGATTTTTCGTATTTTCGGAGTTATGACTTTTTTTTTTAATTATTAGCTATCGCCGAGTACGATGAGATTTTTATTTATGGTGACGTGAATTATTGCGGTAGATGCTTGATTTTTTTAGTGTGCTAAGCTGATAGATAAGCCAATTCAGTATGGTAACATTTACTATCGTTAGATCTTTGAATGAAATAAAGAAAATGCCAAGAAAGATAAAATTACCCAGTATTTTCACACCTTCAAGGGCCCTTAAAAAAATAAAATCACAAAAAATACCGTTTGACTTTTAAAAACTTGCTCTATCTATCAGGTAGCTACCCTGAAAATTTCATTTTCTTATTCATACGGCTTCAATCAAAAAATTTAAATCAAATGTGGTAAGTGCAAAATTTTAATTTGGTAAGTGCAAAATTTTAATTTACATGATGATTAATGCAAGCAAAGCAAAACCTTTCTAAATAAATTTCGTTCTAAATCACGCACTGGCCATCAATAGAAAAAGAACAAAAAACAAAAGACGGTTGACGCATGAGAAAATTATCACGTTGTTATGCAGCGAGTTAGAAAACAACTAAACAACCGCACTCTGAGGTTCTGAACGCCCCTCAGTGTTACCACGTTCCTACCTCTTCTTTCCAACAACTCGAAGCCGACTTACCAGGTTAGTTATAAGCTTGAAACCAATCAGTGTTGTTTAGAGAATGAGCGATCCCGTAAGCAGGTGCCCGCGCCGTGAGCCGGCGGTGCGGTGTCGTGTTCCGTAACCCGTTGGCAGATCAAACGCGCCGCGTGTTTGTCTGTCTGTATGTTTGCGCAACGGCCACTCACTATGGACCCGCAAACATTAACTACGCCGTGTGGGTGTCCATTGGCAGATACGATACGAGATCGGTGAAGGCAGACAACATTATTAACGCCTCTATTTACTCTGTCAGCTATGAAGGGTCTATATACTTAGCTCTTAGTTTTAGCTGGTAATTCAATTTATTATGTTTTTTCGTAACTTGGGTGGCTATGTTAGAGTTAATGATCTGATTCGCGAGATATGATGAATATTATTTATATTATATAATTACTTGTATTAACATTATTTCAGTCAATTACATATGTTAACTAATCTCTTGTTTTGTTATAATAAAACGGGATAATATATAATAACAAAATAATAATCCCGTTTTATTATTACACGTTTGTAATGAACTGGATTTTCAATAACATTATAATGTTGGGTACTTGAAAAAGGGTTCTGCTTATCGCTGCACTGCACTGGTCACCCCCAGATAAAGAACTTAAAGCTAACACAGTAATGCTTACGCGCACATTTTCGTGCTAGGCACACTGATTGCACTATTTCTTTGTCGGAATATCTAACTAAAATTGTGCGTAAGTAGATCTTATATAGTCTGAAGATACATGAACCTATTTTACGACTGTATTTTGGGCATGGATTTCCTAGTGTTTTTCAGGAGGCTTAATCTGTCCGAATCAGCAAGACCCATTAGAGGCAAGTTTCATTCATAAATCTATTGTTATTTTTTGTCCTGATGCGGACGGGTTAAATGGAGTGCTTAGTCATATATAAATATATATATAGGCAGGTATCCGTAGTAATCACAAGTAGGTACAACCGGTGCTGATTTTTACGGCCGACCGAGTGATATGATGGTAATAGGTCCACCTTTGGTTACAAGATATAATTTTTATATTATGTGCATGTACCTATATATTAACATAACTAGCGAAATGCCCCTCTGCCAACCGCTTCAGAGTTGCCACACCTTTAAAACCGATTTAATGACTACTTGGTAACTGTAGTGTATTGAACTACATAAAATAAGTAGATACCTAAACACGGAGGTATCTTGTTGTTCCGCAGTGACGCAGACGCAGCCGGCGCGGGTCGGCACTCTGCGTGCACTAACCAACCAATATTAGGATCACTTGCTTATCCCTTCATTTAAAACGGCATCCAAAGTGTACACTACAGTAACTATTGGTTGTGAAAGTATTGTTATGTTTTGTATAATAATGAATATCGTATCGTACAATGCAACGGACACAAACGTCGAGCAAGATGAGCGCATGGCGTGCGCGTACGCAAGCCACCTACGGCAATATTGACATATCGAAGTAAACTAACATCTACCCGCTTCAGCTAGCTACGGACTGCGCCGCATTGGCACATGTTTGCTCGTCTAAGCTCCAGCGCACACGGTCAGATGTACACTGTGACAGGAGAATAGCATCGCTAACCTAGTGGCTTTATGCGGGCCGATGCAATGCGCAAATAGAGGAGGCACTTAGAAGAGAAAATAAATAAAATGTGTAATTAGATGCATTTGAAGATCAATTTCATATCATATTGATGATAGTCTTTAACAAAAGTTAGGCCTAATTGAATGCGGCTTATAATGATAATAATAATATGGGACAACATCCACACAAAGGTCTTCAGGTCCCAAATTAGGCAGAGCCTGTACTATGGTAACCTGATGACTGATATTACATACATAAGTATGATATTAAATACTTATATACATATAAACACCCAGACACAGCTCAAACAGACATGTTCATGCACACAAATGTTTGAACTGTCCGGAGATCGAACCCGGGACCAGCGGCTCAGAAGGCAGGGGTGCTACCAACTGCGCCAACCGGCCTATATATTATATCAATATTGTAGCGAAATATAAAAGAAATGATAATGCAAATAAAGGGCAGGTAACGGAAAAACTGATCAAGAACAAATGTTAACAATTACTATTAACCAGAAAAACACTCACGCTATGGATCGAATCGAATACGTTGATCTGGGTTTCGAGCTTTCCGGTTATTTTGCCGGTTAATAGTATAATAGTTTGACTTGTGTGAAACTCACGAGAATGTCAATACAAAAAAAAGAAACTTGTAAGTTTGGATAATTGTTTTTTTTTTTATATTTTTTAAAGTACTACCGCCTGCTTAGCGAGAACAAACTACACAATTTTCGGGAAAACATTTAATTTGATTATGTCAAAAAAAGTCAAAATCATTTATTCAATTTAATCGTCAAAGACGCACTTATGAAAGTCAATTTTTAAATAAGTACAATGTGCTCTAAAGACTCTACCGCCGCGTTCCAAATTATATAGAGCCTACCGAGAATAAGCGGCATGAAACTCGGGGCCATTCGTTTCATATAGATTTTTACAGTTTTTCTTAGGTACCTACTACTATTATTTATTACATTTTATTGGCAGCAGATGAGAACTTGCCAGAAGTAGAGTCTTCTTTGTCTTCTATAGAAGAAAAAAAACATATTATGGGCATATTATAATATGCTTTATTATTAAAAAGTGTTATACAGTCAACTTAAACTTTCCCTCTGTGAGCTCAGTTATGTGTTTTTGGATTTTATTGTAAAAACGCACACAATTTTCTAAGAACGTGTTATTAGTCTTCGCAAGTCTAAAACTAAAACTATAGGTAGCTATCCTATTCTTATTCTTAGTATTAACAGGGTTGTGAACACTATTTAACTTATATTTACGTAATTTTTTACGAATATACATTATATTTGCAAACACATATAAGGAAGACAACGTTAATATATTAATTTCTTAAATAAATCTCTCAAAGATTCACGGGGACCCATTTCGCATATAGCTCTAATAGCACGTTTCTGTAGGATAAATATGGTCTCTGTATCATCCGCTGAACCCCATAGCAATAGCCCATATGACATTACGCTGTGGAATTATGCAACATATAATGTACCTGCACCAAGTGAGATTTTTATTTAAGTAATAAAAGTCAAGTTACAGTCACGTACATAAGTCTTTCATCAAATTACTTTCCTGTCTAATTCAAGTTCTAGTAATGCGATGGATGCATTACTAACACTTTTGTAGACGAATGACGAGGAATACTCAAAAACAACTTTTTATCATTTTGTGCACTTTGCCTACACTAGTGCACCATAACCAGCACATAATGGTTCCACCAACCCACCAATATTACACGCCAAAACTCGAAGAACCATAAATCCATGTAAACAAAGTGCGTTACACTTCATTTAGTTTGTACTTTTGCCATATGATAACTTTAAGTATAATTTATCTGTGTACTTGTTGTCTATGGAGTGGACTGTCTGTGGTTTATTTTCTCTCTGTCTGTGGTGTAATTCAATAGGTTATGTTAGGTTAAACTAAAGTGAGAATAATATTGGAATTTGAATATTTAACGGCCCGTTCCAATAATCTATCTATCGTCGGTTTACCTTATTAGAGATACATATTTGACACTATTTATATGGACGTTATGTCAAATTTCTATCGGTAGTAAGGAAAACTGTGGATAGGTAGATTATTGGGATCCCCCATAAATAGCAGTGATTCATAAGAACTGGTGAAACAATAGCTTTAAATGTTGTTTCTCTTTTCAGGTAAAACTTGTGGTTATTTATGTTATAGAATATTTTGTAAAAGTGTTAGAACTAGTGAAATAATATAAAATTAACTCTTTTCAGAGCAACTCAATTTTGCTGATAGTTTTACTGTTCACCATAATATCCAAGGGTCATTATATCTATATAGGTAAATTAAACAAAATCAACGATGTTATAAAATTCATTCAAAATTATGACAATACCAACAGCCAGAAAATGTACTTAATCTATGTAATACTTGTCCATAAATTAAATGGCAATTTTTTTACACAACCGTCCAAAATTATGTTTTGACTTTGTTCACTTAAACTATCATACGATATAATATTTATTTACCGACTAGGTTAGAAATATGACAACAGTATCTCTGGTTGGAAACGGCCACAAACGGGAACGCATGTTTTTTAATTTTATAGAAACTCGTTGGTTGAGCGTGTGCTGACGTCGGAAAAGTCACCACTCTGTGCTGCACAGCTGGAGTGTATAGAGGAGCTGAATTTTTACTTTATTGTAACGTCAAAGTCAAAGTCAAAGTCAAAATCATTTATTCAATTTAGGCATCAAAGACGCACTTATGAACGTCAATTTTTCATTATAATGTACTTTAAAAACTACCGTCGCGTTCCAAAATATATAGAGCCTACCGAGAAGAAGCGGCAAGAAACTCGGGGCCATTATTTTTATATAGATGGTTTTTACAATGTTTTTACTTAGGTACTACAAATATTAGCTCCAGTGTGTTGCCTTACAAAAGAGAACATAATAATGGTATCAGTAGGGCAAGACACGCTACACTTTGACATCTTAGTACACGAGTAGATAGATCCTGGAGTGATCAGTCCCAAGCTGTTTTATCCTCCAAGTAATCCGAAATTTTGTAATAACCTTTTTGACAGAGTTTAGTTTTAATAGTAATTTTAAACTTATTAATAGGCAAATATCGGATAACATTGGGAACTTTGGGAATCAACGCGTCAAGTGACGCCTTTAACCCTCAACTTTTAAAGATATTGTTTATCTAGTTGATGACCAGGAAAAATACAACAACGGGGTGTTTATGACAGAAATCGCCAGAGGCATAAAGTTTCGACGTTACCTGAGTCTTAAAAGATAGTCTGCTGTAGCGCAACTAAGGAGTTTGTATACATTTAACGAATTCACGTCGAATCTTTTCAGTTATACTTACTTTCAATCAAATCGAGACAGTAATGATAGCGTAAAAAGCTCGCGGTAGATATCTAGCGTCGGTATTGTGAGAGAGGCGCAATCTGATTAGGTTAAAACTATAGATAGAAAGATCCAACTTATCTACGCGAGCGTTCCCGTTTCTTATTTTTAAATATTTTACCCTAAACAATATAAATTTTAGTGATACTTATGTTATATAATAATAAAAAATATATTCATATGAAACAGTTTTCCGGCGTAGTGCCTGCTATAAAATCCACTTTACACTAACACACCTATATGTACTTATAAAGGGAAATCTGATCTCTGTGCGTGAATAAACGTACTTATTTTAATAATCATTTGCATTGCACCTCGCTGAACGATATAACTGTTGTTTGGAGACAACAGTTTTTGGACTAAGTTATAAAGACCAAAGACTAACTAATAAATAAAATATCTATTTCATATCTACAATAAATGCAAATCTGATTCAAAAATTAAAAGCGTAAAGGTGTTAAAAATGCAAATCCACAAATCCACCTCTTCACGAGCCATGGTCTCCCGCACGGGCAGCTTGAGCAGTAACTATTACCCAATCTGCGCGACTCAAAGGCCCCGGCTGTTTGTCCATCGGCTGAAACAGAACACCGGCCGCGGCGACATCGCTAATCCATTACGATGTGCAAATGTTTGCTCAAACTCCGCGTTGCGTACGATTACGCTTTTGTTTTTATGTGGGAATCCGATTTTGTCTATGGGTTTTGTAGGCTTTGTTGTTATGATAGTCGACCGTGTGGGGTACCATTTGGTTACGTATATGCATTGAGTTTATTGGGTTGTCTATAAAGTAGATAAAGTTGTTCGTAGTTTAGAAATAAGTAGGTTTGTGAATATTTGTAAACTAGACATAGGTACAATTTTCCGTTCGATGTTTTTTTAGTTGTAAGTATAGATATTTCCAAAAGGACCGATTGGAAGGGGCGTCCTGCGATCCTTTATCAGTTCGGCTGTCCTTGTTGGTGGACGACCTACACTGCGCTTGCCGGTCCGTGGTCTCCACTCCAGAACCTTATGTGTGCTATGTACCCTGCCCATTGCCACTTCAACGTGCTTATCTTCTGGGCTATGTCGGTGATTCAAGTTCGTGTACAGATCTCCTCATTTCTGATTCGATCACGTAGAGAAACCCCGAGTATAGCTCTCTCCATAGCTTTTTGTGCGACTTTAAGCTTGCTTATGAAGCCTATAGTAAGAGACCAAGTTTCAGTGCTATATGTCTTCACTAGTAACACACACTGGGCAAAAAAATTTGAGTTGAGGCACTGCACCGGGAGTAAGGTTAGGTCTTAAAAGGGCTGATTACTTGTGTACAACTCCATTATTTACATTGCATAGGTACCTTGATGGTATGGTTATAAATCAAAGCGTAATAAATAAATAAGTGTTTCGCCTATCTTGATTATATGTTTATTTACGGTGAATGACAATCCGTACCATAAGTAGCAAGGGTCACTAAAAGGGCGAATTTTTTTTTACCAATTCATGGAACCGTCTTCAACACTAAATAGTGTGAAATACTCGTAGCTTGTCGAAGTCAGTACCATGCGCAGAATATTGTGTTAATAGATAGGTACTTTTTAACTGTCATGGTACTGACTTCAACTAGTTATTTCATACTTTTTAGTGCTGAAGTCGGTTAAATTTAATGTAAAAAAATATTACAGTGTGAAATATAATCTAGAAGTTTCACATAAAATATGACACGAGAAAGAGAACAAAAACATCTTCATCATCTCCGAGGCATCTCTAAGTAATTGATACTTTAATACATACATACTCAAAATTATATGCGAATTTAAAAGGATCCCATATCTTTTATTTACCATACGACAATGCGGGTGGCAATCCATAACGTTACGCTGCGTCCCAAATTAACCATAATTCAATCAATTCAATTGTACAACACGACTGGCCATGTATTCTCGCGTCAACGCCCTACGCTGCCACCGCCAGAAAAAAATAACATTCGAATTTCAAACAATTGACAGTAAACTGACAGCTAGGGGAGCGGGAGCCGACGGGATTGGTTGAAAATTGGACAATGCGGCAGATGCGTTCACCAATTTTTTTATTCACCGCCATGTTTGCTCAATTTCTTTACCAAAAAATATGGGAACACAAAAAATAGTGGCAGTTTATGTATTACAGTAGTTGCCGGTAGAAATGTATCAATTCACTATGGAGGGAGTTGACAGGGGACGCAGGCGATCAAATTAAATAATCTACCTAATACATTTATTAAGCGTAACAATTTACGAAATGCTAATGTAAGCGACAAAGAATCCACTGGAATTATTAAAAATTCTCGATAGCGAGATAAAATCGTGAAGTCTGGAATGATGTATCACTTTTCTGTAGTTAACATATTACAAATTTGTGAATTTTTATTTGTGATGTTTTGATAAAAGGCAAATTTAAAATAAGTGTGTTACAGCCGGCTACTTGTTATGTAATTACCGTGGTAAATTCAAGTTCAGCGACACTTGAAGGTATATACATCAGGTAGTCATAAAATAGGTACCATAAATGAAAAATAAATAGGTACATATACGTACATTTATATGGTATTCCATGGGAATTATGGCTCATATCCTTGTTAAGCGAGTGGGAGTTAGGTTTTGGGTTGCAGGTGATACTTTATATCCATATAGGATACATAATCAGCCCGTTATGTTCCCACTGCTGGGACTCGAGCCTTCCTCTGAGAGGAGTTGGGCTATTTTGGTGGATAGGCTAGTGGCCAATCTATGTCGACATTTTCAGGCCAGCTGAAGGCCTTTGACATAGATTGACGACTGTTGCCCTAAGACAAACAACCGGGACCGACGGCTTAACGTGCCCTCCGAAGCACGGAAGCGCTCAGTTGAACAATGCCACTAGCACACACCTATCCAACTCCTGACCGCAACCAGCGTTCCTTAACTTGTTGATCAGTTAGGATCAGGATATAGAATATTTTTAGGTAAAGCTTTTTCATGGATGTAGGTCTGCGTCTAGGCATCTCCAGAATGTAAACCTCACCCGTGTGCGCGGAGGAGAGGTAGATCGCTTTGAACATCCACAGTCTAACTTGCTCCCGCAGCTCTGGATGTGTTTCCAGAGACGGGGCTATAAGTTATCAACCGTTGGACTCTTGCTACTGTTCTTCTATTATTTACTTGGTTACTATACTTGGCTTGATGTTGATTGCGTGGAACAGTGCGAGGCCGCTGGTGTTGAACGCAACTTGTGCTGACACACTTGCGTCTTCTCATCTCGAGTAGTCTTCACAGTCCGCATCCGCTAAGTTTGCAGATAATCTTGAAACTGATAATATATTCTCAGGAGATAGTTATACATTGCTTTAATTTCATTATGAATCTAAGCGTTTCAAGGGTTCAGATGTAAGAGTACGAAATTTAATGAAGGAGCTGTCCAGACGCCATAAACAAACAACTAAACTGACTAAATAGCTGGGCGTTATCTCGGCAAACCTACACCTATACAAAAAGCATCTTCAGCCTTTTTCTTTGTTTTTATCACATGACAGAAAATGCCCTGCATTAATATTACTAGGCCACCGAGGCTTACCGTCCGTGGATCGAATTTTAACTCTCTATACCTCTCGATATCTATTGAACAGCTTGACAGCATTATCCAAACGAAAAAAGAGTTTTTTCAAATACCTCAATTACTTTCGTATTGATATCGCAGAATTTCTCAACTTTTATTATATGATTTTTAAAACAAAAAGGTAAAATTTTAAATTAGCATCCACTTTACCTATAAAAGCTCCAACCAATTTTCCATTTTAATAATAACCTCCACGGATAAGTGCGCGTTCACACTGGCATATCGCCCAAATTGGAGAGCTGTACAAACAAGTGAACCAATACGGGTGAGCCGGTAATCCTCCGGCTTCCGTGTATCTGATACCGGCCTGACAAATGGGAGCTCTTAATGCACACTCTACTCATATATTTAATTAAAAAGCTCGGCGAGGGAAAGTCGTACGAACATTTATTGTATAATTGTATGATTTTTATAGTTTTTAATGTGTTATCTTTAAATCGCACACTTCGTCGCCTACGCCACTAATGGGCGAAACTTAAAATCCAAAATTTTACAGGGGAGCCAAAAAACCATTTTTTTCGCCCGATTTCTTGTTTATTTTGGCCGTTTAAATTTTAAATATTTCGTATAATAGAAATATTAAGATGCCAGTATATTCTATGATAATGGGACTACTGAATGCATATATTTTGATTATTTTCAAGCCAGTAAATACTGAAAAAAATGATTTCAAAAAAGATACGCCTTTTAGTTGCGCTTTGAAAAACCAAGGATTATCTTTTACCTGCTGTTTTCTTAGAGTTATGGCCCTATTTTGATATTAAAGTCGGTGAGTTATAATTAAATTAGATGATATAGGTACATATGTGTTGAATCCCAAATATATTTTGAGTAATACTTATAGTCAAAGTTCTTAATGCAGACATAATATGTAATTAATTTAAAAAACTAAACGTTTAAGGCAGAAAACTAGACTAACTAGCTAGTGTTGAGTTACTGAAAATGAAAATGAAATCATTTATTCTGTATAGGCCTACGGGGGCACTTACAAATTGTCATACTCGTATACTAACATAATAATGGTATCAGTAGGGCAAGACACGCTACACTTTGACATCTTAGTACACGAGTAGATGTTAGTCTGGAGTGATCAGTCCCAAGCTGTTTTATCCTCCAAGTAATCCGAAATTTTGTAATAAACTTTTTGACAGAGTTTAGTTTTAATAGTAATTTTAAACTTATTAATAGGAAAATCTCGGATAACATTGGGAACTTTATTATAGAATCGTATAGATTGTCCCATAAAAGAATGACTTATTCTATGGAGACGCGTTACGTGTACGGATAGCTTGTGCTTATTCCGCGTGTTGATGGATTGAGCATCACTCCTTTTTTCAAAACTATTCATGTTTTTCTTGACATAAATTAGATTTTCATAGAGAACTGAGAAACAACAGTTAAAATGTTTATATCTTTAAACTTCTGTCTAAGGGAAACTCTGGGGGCTAAGCTGTAGATAGCTCGTATTGTACTTGTTACTAACTAGAAATTTAACCATACCTATAAATTCAACAAGGACTGACTTAGATATAAATTTTAAACTTAACTTTAAATTCAAGTACAATAACATTAATTTTAACCTATAAACATCCTAGTTCTTACAAGATGATACAAAATCAATACTCTAACTAATCGATACAAAAAATACTGTCTTCATTTTTCATTTTCATTCTATATTAGCTGGTATCTTACTCATGGTGTAAACTTATATAATAGCTTTAAATTGAAATTTATAGAGAAAAATTCACTTCTTCGGACGGGATTCGAACCCGCGTCTTCTGACTATCCGTGTCAGACGCCATGATCATCTAGGCCACCAACTTCAACGTCTCCAACGTTCAGCGTTCTTCAAGTTTTCTGACAGTAATGCGATTCTACTCTAGGGAATCGGTTTATAATATTATGTTCTCTTATTATATCATTAATCTTGCTATCTCTCAGTTTGAGACTTTTTACACGACCCCTGGAGTTTCTTGGCGCAGGATTCCTGACTGATTAGACATAACCAAGGAATTACGAATGAATTTTTCAAATACTGCAAATGTGTTCTAAAAGAATGTTCTGCACACCTGGTATTTTGCCCATACAAAGAGAGATAATACTTAGGCGATCTTTGACGCCTTGAAACTTTGCCTTCAGGTAGGTGTGTCCGCTGCCTTGGTTCACATTCAGTAATACGAGTATGTAGTAAAATGCAATCCCTCTTTAGAGAAGTTTCAACTGTATCATAATATTCGGCAATAATAACTTTCCGGTCAACATCTGTAAAACGTTAACACTGTCCATTGTTTTCTTTGCAATTTGCTGCATTACAATATTCACCAACAGCTATTGGAGGTACAATTTTTTTGTGGACGATGATATGTATAAATTGCTGGCCAGTATTTCGCAAGGTTTCAGCCAGCTTACGACTTTCAACTTTTTCTTTATTGTCTAGATCAAATTCGAGTCTAGAACCTTCTACAGGATATTGTGCTTCAATATCATCTGTCGATTTGTTATTTGAAAGATTTTTCTCCTAGATCTAATCCGGAGCTTTCAAGAGACTGAACAATGGTTTTATTTGTTTTAGCGCCAGAATGTCTTTTCTGTTTATGAATTTTACATGAAGTATCTCTTTCAAAATGACTCCAGCATAAAAGTATATTGCATCTAAAACATGTGTTGAAAACATCACCTGACCAGTCAGGAACTTTACAAGTTTGTGGTGTGTATACGTTATCGTCGGAAGCACTACATGTTTCTATGTTTTCTAAAACTGAACTGAAAGAGGACTTATTGTAACCAATAGTGATCGATTCATCTCAATGTAGTTGGAACTTATATCATGATGGTTGACTACATCAATATCTTGTATTTTACTTTCATGCATGGTAGGTACAAGGTACGACTACTTTAAAATTTACTAAGCACAAAAATAAGGAACACCTATCGCAGGACTTATATACATATATATACCTATATATCATTTAGGCTGAAAAGTTCTTCACATGATCTTAACATCAGGAGATCCTGTAAGACTATAAAAGAGTTCAATCTTCCGGGCTGGTATTCAACATGGTCAAAAACGCCCGATACATCCATATTCTCTTCAATGCCCGATACATCGTTATTTTCGAATTGTTCCAAATTATCACTTTGGTCAGTAGAACAGTTAGTAATCTGTTATCCTTTGTCAGAATTTTGCGTTTTGATTGCGATATTCATATAGTTTTATAGGGTTACATTTTAATCATGAGGGCCAAAAAATTTATGGTTATAGTACCAAAAAAAAGTGTTTTCACACAAAGAAGCACAATGTTAAATCACTCAATTGTTAAGTATTTTCCAAACAAATATAATGAAATAGACAACACGCGCTTATTTAATGTTTAGCGAGCATCGCCAAACTGTAATGTAAACATACAATAACAAGTCGCCACGAAAGGGCGAAACTAAGTTAGGTCTTTCTGCAATACTCTGTTGGCCCGCACATTAGGGCGAACCTTAAATTTCGCCTTTTTGTAAAATCTCACTAGAATTGATTTTGAAATACGCCCTGACGACTAGTTTGCCCGCGCCACAAAACTGCAAGGATTTTTGAGGTCTAAAGTGTCGGCGCAACAATTGTTGCAAGTAAGTGTCACGCGCGTTTTTCTTTTGTTTATTTTTTAAAGTCATCCCAATGTTTAACCATAGAGTTTAATTCTTTAGCGTAATATATTTTCTTTCTATGGCAACACTACAGACGGACATGTTTTATCTGTGAACTTTAAAAAAAATATATAATCAATGTTTATATTTTGGCGGTGAGGTTATGTTTTGTGCTATAGTTTTTAGTGAATTAATAGGGTTAAACTCATGATTTTGATACAAATTATATGTGAATATGATCGTGAATGTGTAAGGAATACTGTAATTCTGTGATTTAAGTTCTGACATCAAAGTTTACACAAAAAAAATGTCACGAATCGACAACACTCGGTAAGCTAATTTCTCATTGTTATGATTGGTTATAATTTGCTTTATTTTGAATAGATTATACTTTTACATTGTAAAATATCACAGAAATAATGTTGTCAAGTAATTACACCCACTCAGAATATGATAAATACGCCATATCATGTCAGGATCGATAAAAAATCGAAGTCACGTGACAGTTAAATTCGCTTGTACTAAACATTCAAAATTTGTAATATTTTTAAAATATTTCTGATATATAATTATTCTTTGAAACCTAGTTTGGTTTGTAGAATTTCTAATAAGAATTCCAATAAAATAAAAAAACCAACAAGAAAATTTATATTTCATAAAAAAAAAAATTTTTTGGAAATCACCATGTCTAAGTCTAGAAAATGGGCCCCCAAGTTGAAAAAAAAATCATTACTGGCCGAAATTTTAAAGTAGCTCTTATTTTGTATGTAATTATTAATAACCTAAGCATATGTTACTAGGTAAAAATAATATTTCTGTTCTAGACATTCAAAATATTTATAAATATCAAATCAAAATCCTGTCTTGGTTAAGCATTATTTATTGATAAAACTTAATTTTTGTGGTCAGATTGCAAGTTTTTTTTATGATATTATTTCTTCTACGAATTCAAATATTTGAATGTAATTAGATAGATATGTGTTTTTACTATTTAATTACCGCAAAAAACCTATAGGTGTTAATGTAAAATTTTTAAATTACAATTTTTTTTCACATCAATTCTGATTTTTTCGGCTACGTCAAGTTTGTCCTCGTGTAACATAACATTTTACTAATACATTTGACATTCATGTTTATGTATCAGATTTCTAGGTTATTCAACTATCTCTGACAAAAATTTCGTCTTTTAACTCGCTATAGGTATGGCACAAGAGCCATTTATTCCCAACTCGGCGCAAACTTTTGACGCGGGCGCAGGTCGTAACACTCGGGAGCAATCACGAGGGCGCCACAGAGCTCCTTAGGCAAGCTAGTCGCTGAATAAAACTTAGTTGTTTTTATGTTTAGAGATTCGTCTTTTTGCGACGACCTAGAGCTCGACAAATGGAGCATTTCTGCATATAAAACTCATTTTTGGCCATTTGTATGAGGTTCGCCCTTGTGCGCCGCAGGCGACGACTTGACGAGCAGGTGTTCAATAATTTTATTTTATGCTAGCAACCGTCCGCGACTTCTTTCGCGTAGTGGGCTCGGCCTTCCTAACCATAACCTCCCATTTATTCTTGTTTTTTTTTTTAATTTTAGTAGCTTTTACTAAGTGTTAGAAAACATAAAAAAATGAAATTAGTAAAGCTGTTCTCAAGTTCTAGCGTGACCAGAAGAAATAGGGTTTATTTTTACATTATACTAGCAACTGCCCGCGACTTCATTCGCGTAGTAGGTTCGGTCTTTGGCCTGGCTATAACCTCCCATCTTTTCATGTATTATTTTAATGTAAGAACCTTCTACGAAATATTAGAAAACATTTAAAAAAACATGAATGAAATCGGTAAAGCCGTTCTCATTTATATCGTGACCAGGGCAAATAGGGGTTAATTTTTATATATGTACTATAAATAAAAATATATAAATAAATGTACTAACAAAAGTATTTAAAAATATTCTCGCTAAAATAAAAGCTAAATGATTAAAGAACACCGCACGTACTGTTCAAATTAAATCTTACTTGTCAGCCGTGCTATTCTCGAGCAAAATCGTTGCATTTTTGACAACATCCATAAAACAAATGACGAGATGACAAGAAATGTTGAAAAAACAACCTTATGTACAAGGGCGATATACCATAAAGTATTTGACATCGGAGAGCTCCTCGACGAGCACAACGACGAACCATTAGAGAATCGCACAGCAGGAATCAAGGGAATTACTTATTATGTCTGTCAATAATTTATGTCCACATAAGTACTTGTGGGTAGATGGCGGGAAAGAACCCAACAATGGTCGTCCTTGAATTTCGTAACGGTTTAAGAGTCTACACTTGCACTTATAGTGTAACGTGTACAAAATTATGAAATGTTGTTTATGATATTTTCTCGTCAATCACCTTAGAAAGTTAAAGTAGTGTATCCACCGCATTAATAAAACGTGACTTAGACAGGACAGTGTCTTCATGCCAGATATATTTGTGTGACTGAGACACGATGCTAAGACTGCTTGAATAAAAAGCTCACTTGATGCAATTATCTATACATATAAAAGACGCCCTGACTGACTGACAGACAACGCACAGCCTAAACCACTGATCGTAGAGACTTGAAATTTGGAGGGTGTATTGTCCTTGATGCGTAGAGGTGTACTAAGAATGGGATTTTCGAAATTCTACCCCTCAGGGGGTCATAAGGGGTGATAACGTTTGTATGAGACTCCTTTGTTTTTGAACTTATAGTTGTGAAAATTAGCATTTGGACAGTTTAAAGTGATGATTTCAATATTCATTGACAGGGATGACTTAAGGGGGTGAAACGAGGGATATTTTTTTTTATCAAAAGTTCTTTGTTTTTGGAGCTACAGTGATGAAAATTGATAACTGAATAGGTAATTTAAAATAAATAGATGATTGCTGATGCTTTCAATATTTTTGTTAGGGATGACTTAAGGGGGGTAAAACGAGGGATGTAAAAACTACTACATATTATAAACTGTGGAGGTCAAATTTCTGTACAATAAAAAATATGCTAAAAACCGAGTCAGGGGATTTAAGGAGTAAAAAATAAGTTCAAATTGTTTGTTTCTTTATGGTTTTTTTTTCTGTATGTTTGTCTGTCTGTTTGTACGGGCTAATCTACGAAACGACTAGACCGATTTATAGCTTATACCCCTGATCAACATATATGATACTTTTGATCCCGGTAAATTAAAGAGTTCTCGTGGTATAATTAAAAATCTGTAATTACCGTATCCCGCGAGGCCACGCGAGTGAAGCCGCTGGCGGGTCAGCTAGTAACTTTTTACTTTATTAACTTGAGGGATGGCAAATAACACTAACCTTTTCTAACTGAAAAAATGTCAAAAATCGTTCAGAAACGTAGCATTCACCATTCCGAAATTATTTTGGTGTGTCTGAGCGACAATATTAGTATGAAAAAAATCACCACAGGAGGACACTAAGAAATTATTAAGCGATTGCACGTATATTTACGAGTATACTCGTATTTATCTATATGCATAACGATTGTTGACTTTGAAACAGACGGAGGTATGTACATTATAGTATTGCTGGGACGTCCCCTCACATACCAGCAGTCGCTTCACCAGCGACGACGATCAAGAGGGTTCACGCCGAGACGCGCCAACGCAATATAGTGTATCCCGCCCCCCGCACCAACCTTTAACATCACGAGCGCTACGAGCTGCCGCCCGCAGTGCTAAGCGCGACGTCATCGACGCGGGCGTCCCGAACACTCCTTGTAAAAGGCCACCGAATGTGGTCGAAACTGTAGTCGGACCTATCCGATAAATATTACTTGAGTAATCCCGTATTTCTAATTAAAAATATATTATAGTAGTCAGAGAGTAAACTTCCTCACTCAAGTATATTACTATCACTAAATACATACATAAACATAATCAGCCTAATATGTTCCTGCTGCTGGGACTGCCTTCCTCTCAGAGAGAGGAGTTGAGCCATAATGAGCGGCTTGGTGGACAGGCTAGTGGACAACCCATGTCGAAGTTTTCTGGCCGCCTGAAAACCTTCGACATAGCCTACTGTTGCCCTAAGACAAACAACCGGGACCGACGGCTTAACGTGCCCTCCGAAGCAGGGAAGCGCTCAGTTGAAAAATACCACTAGCACACACCCATCCAATTCCTGACCACACCAAGCGTTGCTTGACATGGCGATCTTAAGATCGCCATGTCAAGCTCTGCTGTGAGCGCTTCCTATATTCTACTTTTACCCACTACCTTGTACTGCGACAAACCTTCACGAGGTTTACAGGTGCTAGTTAGAAAGCAAATGTAGTTTTTAAGGTCATAATTTAATAAATAAATAAAAATAAAACTAAATACTCTCTACACTACTTCTATTATTAGTAACTAAATACACAACAAGAACCATTATATATATTCCCACATTTTGTTTATATCTGGAAAGGCTATTCACGTATTTCCCATTATTACGAACAGAATATTTTTTGCGGGAGCCAGTAGCCGGATGGAGCGATCCGTCACGCGCTGTCGTGGCGGCATAATGCAGGTTGCCAGTACCAAATTATTAACGTACAAAGGGGTGGAGGGGGGGTAGGGTGGGAATGTCATTGCTACTTACCATTGACATAACCGTTATAATAACAGACGCTGGTTTAGAGTTCAAGTGTTTCTAATACCCTGGTTATTTTATTTTAATAGGACTGTCATCATCATCATCTCAGCCGTAGGACTGTCCACTGCTGCAGTCAGAATCAATGGACAGGACCAACGCGCAGTCCGTAAGTTACAGCCCTATTAAGTAATAATTTAAATTACGTTTTAGTACTTAATATTTAAACTATCACGATATAAATTGATTGATTTTGACAAGATAATATTATTGTTTATTGTGAGGGAATTAATAAAGAACAGCCATATACTTATCTACATTAAATGTGTGTTTAATATTGACGAAGAGAATTGATATTAGAATATTGACGAAAATGATGAATGCATCATTTTCGAACAACGAAATGCTCGCTCTAGCTGCATCTCTAGCTCTATTCCGCAACAGTATTTCCTTATTATTGGAAAATGGCACCCTATTCAAGATCTCAATAATAAACAAACTGGAAAAGAAAAAGCCATTCCTAATTCACAGATTAATAACAGAGGCTGGTTTTGAATACACAATTACTTGCCAAGTTCATTGCTTGCGGTGGATTACCTAAATCCTAAACAGTTTTCGATCTCGGGTATGCACTATTAAATATTATGGTTGTTAGTGACGGATCTTTCCTCCGTCTACTACTTGTAATAAAAACCCTGTAGAATTCTTCTTAGTTTTATTATAAAACCCAATATCGTTAACATAGAAACTCAGTCCACTCCACTTTAATATCTAGCTCTATTTTCACACAGCGTCCACAAGTACATTTCTCCAAAGAGCACAGAGCACAGATAAGTATAATTCTGCAGTTCACAAAACCACAGACTAATAAGCACATATAGGAGTTTGCTACAGATAATCTACAACAGTTAGTGTGTGAGTCACAATAATATCAAATGAATAAACATATAGAACACACCACAACAATCTCATAACTAAAATGGATATCTTCCCGCACACGTTCCGCAAAGGGCCGCAAATCTACGACTGTTTGTTAAGTAGTGGAATAGACATCAACGCGCGCCCTCGCTACGCAAAATGGTATCCGTTCAGTGTGCCTATCGAATAACTGCGTAAGTGTAACGTAGCTAGGGCAACTGTGACACAGATAATTCATAGTTTGTGGTGACATGTCGACGTTTTCGATACGAAGACTTTTTCGCAAATTGTGCTACGGCTCAGTTATGCCAGTTATTTAGTGGTTACGCACCGAATATAGAAATTACACGTGATATGTATACTAGATATATTCCGGCTAAGCACTACACTTTATTACTCAATTTATATTATTAAGGTAAGGCAAGACAAAGATGCTCTGCCAAGTCGACCCACACGTAACTGTTCAAGATGGTTATGAAATGTAAACATTGCGAAAAAATAATTGAAATGTTCTCTAGTTTCTTCTTGATAAAGGGTCTACATATTTTAGATCGTCGCAGTAGAGTCTTTAGAGAGGCCTACCTACATTTATTAATAATTGGCGTCTTCACGTGAATAAGTGCGTCTATGATGCTACAATTTAAAAAAGTATTAGAAAATAAAAAAAGTGTGAAATGTTAATTTATTGATTCAGGCGTTACTTTGCGGAAATCCATTATCAAAAAAACGATATTAAAAAATATTTAGTGACACTTCCGCTGAAAAGAAAACAATGATTTTGGCCTATTTGGGGGGCGTGCACCACCCTCCCTCCCGCATAAAATGCTAATAGGAAGAATACAAAATAAAAAACACAAGAAACCCCAAATAAACCAAAACCGATTCGACACGTGTTTCGCCTCTACACGAGGCATCCTCAGGAGATGTTGACTCGTCGAGCGCTAGACCGACAGTGAGAGAACAACGCAAAATCGCCCGCTTATATAGCAAGCAGACTCCGCCACCTTGTGACTCACTGCACGCGCGCCGGCCGCTGCTATATTGTTGTTGGTGACGTATTTTGGTTTATTTGGGGTTTCTTGTGTTTTTTATTTTGTATTCTTCCTATTAGCATTTTATGCGGGAGGGAGGGTGGTGCACGCCCCCCAAATAGGCCAAAATCATTGTTTTCTTTTCAGCGGAAGTGTCACTAAATATTTTTTAATATCGTTTTTTTGAGTGTGAAATGTATTGTGTATAAAGTTATTTGTAAAGTTTTTATAATAATATATTTTCCTTTTTTAAAGAAGCTGCCATTTGGAACACACTTCAGGGACTCTACAGCGATGCGAACTAACTTGGCATCACTGTAGAGTCCCTAATAGACCATGATTCGGTAGAAACAAAGCTTTCTCATGCCGTAATCGAGCAACGCAGTGACCGATTGAGTATATATTATTTATACATAATAATTTAACTAAATAGTTAAAAAACGCATTTAAACAATGTAAATAAAGGCATTATGCAGTGTAAAAATATCATGGAAACGTTTGGCAGAGCCAAGTTTAGATTCGAGAAGTTCAAGATGGACCTGACTCTGAAATGGCAGCAGAAAGAAAAGAGGGTAAAAGTAACTTCGCGAATTCGATTTAATAACAAAGATTCATAACAAAAGCCAGGAGAAAATATACAGGGTCCCCTTATACATATTTGAACTGCGGTATATTTGCACAAGAGAGACAATTTTAGACGTCAACGCGCTCGGCGAGCACGTTTTATTTTACCTTTCGTTCATAACAGTACCTAAGGTTTTAGGTTTTGTTGAACTAGGTTTATTGTGTTTTTCTATAGGGTAATGATAAACTCTGATTATTTGGACGTTAAGTCGACGAAACTTTACTTAATAACGGCCTTACTTATAAACGCTGCCTAAATTTAAATAGCGTTATTTATTATGGCGCAGAACATTATAATAACGTCATTTAAAGTTGAGCAGCGTTTATAAGTCAGGCTCTAGGTGTTAATGCAATTTAACCCTTTGCGTCCCAGAGACGTAAATATACGTCAGTTTCAGTGCTAAATTATCTGCCTCCTTGTAAATAGTAATAAGGCATATACTTATTATTGATTCTCAGTTTATTTTAAAAGCGTTGTGTGTGTATGTATGCTGATGCTATTTAGGCTGTGATTTGGAATGCTAGCGAATTCAGAAAAACGTAGTAGTGTTTTAAATAGACGATATTAAATAGAGATAATGTGTCACGCAGACAACATACTTCACATTAAGAACCCATCTATAGGTAGGTTAATAGGGTTGTTTAATACTTAGCGAAAACGAAACTACCACACTTATAAATAGTTTAGAACTGCTAAGGAATAATAGTGTCATGATAAAAAATAATTATATGCTTTATTTTATAAGTTACTAGCTGCTTTCCGTGGCTTCACCCGCGAGGTCATGGATGATGATGATGAATCTTATATAGCCTATGTTACTCAGGGTGAATGTAGCTTTCCAATAGTGAAATAATTTTTGAAATCGGTCCAGTACTTTTTGAGCCAATTCGTTACAAACATACTTACATACAAATCTTTCCTCTTTATAATATTAATATAAGTAACTTAGCACTTCGGAAGTGACACAACCATAAACCTAATATCAATACATTATCCATACATATATCACACGAGTTATACTAATATTATAAAGAGGAAAGATTTATGTTTTTTATGTTTGTAACTAATAAACTTAAAAACTACTGGACCGATTTCAACAATTATTTAACCAATAATGCATAACATTATCACTGAGAAAAATAACTATATATTGTGATTCTCAATTATCCATCACACGCGGGTGAAACCGCGGAGCGCAACCATTGTATAAAACCCATAGTCCAAATTACATTTATGACTTTAAAGTCTCTTCAATACTTCTATATGCTTAATATATCCACCTATAAACAAGCTATTAAAATATGTTATATATACGATGTTGCGTTTACAAAAGAAGACGATTTTAGGCTTGTAAAAATTTCACGGCTAACTATATTATGTTATCTGAAAGTTATTTAACGACAACTTTAACGAAATTTTAATAATATAGATTCTATAGACGCGAGTCGTTTGCTACGTCACAGCCAGTGTTTACTGATTACAAAGAGCTCAGATCTGATATATCTATGTGATAAACCCTTTAAGAAAAATGAGTCTGAGTTTTTCAAGTGAAATAACTACAGTCGAATGCACCAAATTTGCCCTTCAATGCAATATTGCCCAAAAACATTGTAAAGGAAGGTATAGTATTTATTTTGTTTGAATAGATTACTTTCTAACTTCGCATGCTTGCTCTGTGGGATACAAAGCCACAAAAATATACTAAAGACATCGCCTTCGTCACGTGAAATTTTCTAAAATCCTTCAGTAGCGGTCGGTTGGCGGAGTTGATAGCAACTCTGCCTTCTGAGTCGCTGGTCCCGGGCTCGATCCCCGGACAGGTCGAATTGTGTGCATGAACATGTCTGTTTTACTTGTCAGGGTCACCATAGTACTTGCAGACTTTACCTATTTTGGGACCTAAACACCTGATGTGGATGTTGTCCCATATATTCTCATCACACAATTATTAGCCCTTGCCTAGGGACTGAACCTAGGACCACTTTATCTAGGTTAACTACCAAATGATCTACCGGGGTCTTCATTATAATTATGTATTTAAAAAGAACTTAATTTACCTTGTGCACAATATGAGCTACCACTTTGGTAACCTGCCGATTCTACCAAATGTTTGACTTACACTGGGCTTCTGTGATACTTTAAACTATAATTTATCTATTTGTTATAGTTATTAGTTTTATCTGTAATACAGATCAAAACTCAAATTCAAATGATGTTAGCGAATATTTACACTATAGGTAAAGTATCTCGGAAAGGATGAGTCCTTATATATTTTGTTTGTGCCTGGCCTAAACCACAAAAATTTCTACGCCATCCAACTATCATGCACACCCACGGCATGAATATATAGCCGCCATCGAGATTGGCATACATACGTTGTTTTAGGTTTTTGACATTAGTCGCTGCCATACCAGCGTAGGTCGTCCACCGACAAGGTGGACTGACGGACTGATACAGGTCGCAGGACGACGTTGGATGCATCCAACGTCGTCCTGCGGCCGCTTCCAATTGGTCCTTTTGGGAATTTGTGGGGAGGCATATGTTCAGCAGTGGACGTCCTACGGCTGAGATGATGATGATGATACCAGCTTGAGCGTCCGTTTATGGCTGAGGAAATGGTGCCAGTGTAGCAACACAACGAACTCATTTAGAATATTCCCTCCACCGTCGGGATGTGACTCACAAGAGCCGAGGAAACCGTAGGTCTCTTGTGCAAGAGGCCGTCTGGGTTGGTCCGAACGCAGTGCCGGATATTCACCCGCGACATAATAGTGCGCAAGTATCACTGTGTACTGTGTGCAGGGCATTGTAGCAAGTTAAAATCCTGGATATAAGACACGATCAAATCCAAAAAGGTAAAACCACAATGACTCGCGGTAACCAGTGCAGTGCAGTGCTACGCAAAACTACAGCTTTGCGCTCTGTGTGGTACTGCAACTGTCAATTGCATAAAAAGTTGCATTTCACCCTAAAGTCAAAAGCAAGGTCTTCAAGGGGGAACAAGTGTTGTAATGTAATAGATTCTTACATTGAGAAGAATACCTAGCTAGCTAATAAATAATAAAAAGTAACATTAGTAATATAATTAATATATTAAATAGATAACGTGACCTGACCAAGTTTCACTTTACGGAGTCACTTTTATAACAGCGAACTCTTCATTATATTGGCCTATGACAACGAGCCAGTCCTTCTCAAGCCCAATGGCTCCATGGTCGATGGCAAAGCCTATCCCATTTTAAAATCCATTCTTCTATGGGGATATACGACACATAGTGATATTATTGGCCTTATAGAATCGATCCAATCTTAAAAATATTAATTGGTTTTCTTTTTCAGGAATCCATTCTCTCTCTCTCTTAAAATCCCAATTAAAATACTTTTTCCGTGACGTCTCCTCTGTGTCATTCCATCATTTTCTTTAATTTTTAATTTTCCCATATTGTTGGTCAGTATCGAAATAGTTTTTAAATATACAATCAAATATGGATTTATGCAATGAAATATGATCATTTATATGAAATTATATTACAGAGTTCCATTCATTTATTTCCTGGCTTATGGCTGGTTATGTACAATGGATTAGTATATAGTTATGCGTGGAATGGCAGCGAGTATTCTGAACCCATTTCCTTAAATAACTGGTGTACTAGGTACATATTTCCTTATTTACCTCGTCATTTTTCATATATGTGAATAATTTTAAACTTTATAACCCTTGAGGTTGGCGGTAATTGTTTCACATACTGACAAACCGCAGCATTACGTATGTTATCCAATCGTGAATTATTGCGATGAAATCGGATGATAACTTTATATACCTTTACATATACATGTATTGTTTACTTATTCTGGAATAGAACATGTCTCATAAAGCGATGTGTCAGCTCATACATTACAAATATCACTTTGATTATTATGCTGCAGCCACACATTGGATTTAGCTATGCGTCCAAGATTGGCTCTAATTTGGAATGGCCAATATTGAACTAAACAACTGCACCACACATTAGCTTCAATACCAAATTTGCACCAAACACTGGAAATAGAGAAGCACATTGTATCTATTGAAAAATTACTATTTTCTTGAAGTTTCCTGATGGAATTCGATAACGCTAGTTATCCTTGTTATAGTGATTCAATAAACTCCTAGACATGTTCATTCGACCATTCAGTCGAAGCGATTTCATTTCGAAAATAATTAGGTAAGTAATTATAGCCAAGAAACACGTACAAACAGAAGCCGCAACTCCTGACGAATGAGATATCAGTGTGTGGCGCACTCCAGCATTCTGTCTAAGATGCCCCGGGCAATGAAAGCAAGCTTCCCGGGGAATCAAGTTAGCACCGGCAACAACTCCCCTTTCATTCCATTCACCTCTAATTTTTTTAAACCGACTCATTGCGCGTCGGTTTTGTTGATCATTGGACATTGGACGGTGATCGGACACAATACGAACAATGCGTCCAAAGTTTGATCCACACATTGGAGTATTGGCCGCAATACGCTACATTGGTGCAAATATGACCAATGTGTGGCCGCGGCATTAGATACGTAACAATATTTATAATGCTGATTACAGTACGGCTAGCACGAACATTTGTGTAAGAGTAACGTAATCGTATCGTTGATCAATGCGAACTAAAGAATCAGAGTATTTTGAGATTAAGAGACTAACGAACAGCAATCAATGTTTATATATAAGTAAGAAGACGAAATATTATTTCAAATCATTGCATTAAAGTTTTCTTGAACTTATTTATCACTTTTTCATAATATATGTAGATACGAGTAGTTTTTGAAATATTCGGTTTTACATTTGGCATATAAACGACTAAAAACCGTTCGATTTCAGGTGCACTAAGTCTATTATACCTACATAATATAATGCAAGCTATAGTATATGAATATATACACCAAAACTCGTAAGTAGGTATGATTGAGCTCACATATATAGAGGTCAATCATGCGTAAAGTAGACGAAGTCATAGAAAGAGAAAAACAGTCGATACAACCGCCGTCTGAACTATTCTCAATTGTGAACGCAAGTACTGTCCCCCTTGGTCTCGGGGGCCACCCCTCCCCCCCTTCTCCCCACCCTCACCCCCGCACATCTCGGACTGCCGAGTCCGTCACTCTGCACGATTGATCGCTTCCCAGAGGAGCGGTACCAGCTTTATTTTTATATATTTGCGAAGGAAATAAATAGTCTCTTATTTGTTGAAAAACAAACGTTAATTTTTACCACATACCTTATTTATTAGCTTATAGAAGAGCAAGCAAATCGAAACATGTATAATAAAATAATATTGGTTCCAATAAAGAAGTACGGCCAATATAGGTGAATTTTCTTTCCAGGGGTAGAAAAGTACTTAAGGTAATTAAGAAAAAGCTGCTGAAAGGAATCGTGGGCTCTGATATAAGTAAAATAAAAACAACATCAAAATGTTTTTAATATTTATATATTTAATATTCTTTTTTATGAACTTCAAATTTTACTTTTATAAAAAAAGTTTACTTTCCTTTTTTTTTTAAATACTGTAGAACGTATATCAATCATAGGCCTCATCTCAAGTCGTTAGAAGTAATCTAAATTGACATTTATTTGGTCGTCAGTTGTCCTACAGCAGGACGCCAGTGGTAGGATTCTTCCTGACTAGGTACCGTGAGAAAAGTGCAGATCCTTTTTACCAAAAGCACTGACTGTAAGTGTTTTGATGAAGATTAGACTGCTGGTATAACTGCTGATCACCGGTGAGATTGAAATTATTTATTCAACATAGTAAATGGAAAACATTCATAATTATTTTTAACGGCTAAGCATTCGCCATAAAATGTACTTTTAAAATAGTAAAAATTACCCTAAAAACCCTTATTTCAATTACCCTTATTTTGAGTTTGTTGGAGGTTGTCAAGTCGACGCAGTGTACCTATATTTCTACAGAGTAGTCCGTTTTTTCTTCTTTTGTTTCCTTTTTTATTTGCTAGAGTACACTTCCGGAGGGCTATTATGTATCTGAGTTGCTAACAAATTTTGATTGTAATCTTGATAAATGGCAGCTCTATGTCAGTTTAGACAACTCCAGTATGCAATGTTAGTAAGTTGATAACTAGAGCTGGTAAAACTGACATAGAGCCGCCATGTTTCAAGATTTCAATCAACATTTGTTAGCAACTGAGATACATAATAGCCCTACTGATCATCATCAAATTGGCTCAGCACCCGCTCGGTCCAGGTTTCACTCGGCCCAAAGAATAAATTCAGTGAAGCGGTTTTTGAGTTACAATCGAATGAAAAGTGTTTCGCCTATATAGATGATATTCCTATTAACGTGAATGACAATATCATCCCGTAAGTAGCAAGTGGCGCTAAAATGGGCGATTTTTTTACCAAAAAACTATCTTGTTTAAGTCGGTACCATACACATACTATTGTGATAATAGGTACTTTTGAACTGTCATGGTACTGACTTCAACAAGTTATTTCACACTTTTTAGTGTTGTAGTAGGTTTCATTCTTTGGTATTTTTTTATATATGTACTTTACTTTCATCCGTTAGGTATTATTAATATCAAACACTCAAATCATAGAGGTTCTACTCGTATTTGAGAAAGGTCATCGTCAGTGACATTGTAAAAAAAGACTTGGCTAGCCATTTTGGTGATATAATTGAGTCATACGATGTCATTAAAAACCACGTGAAATATCGAACGCACGTTTTACGTTTAAAAATCTATAATCATATTACAAATCTTTATCAAAAATCTGTAACTCGTAGATTGTGTTATTTACAAAACCTCAACCATATCTGTGTGGAACAGATGATTTGATAACTGTAACACCACGAAGGCCAATTTGTAAACTCAAGTCAGGAAACGCGTGCATTTAAGCGGATTTACTGACTACCTTCAAATCAAATCTGCTTTAAGATAAGAAGATATGATAAGAGCAAATATATACGAGTACCTAATTTTGTCGCTGCCTCGTGGCAATGACAGAAATGATATATTTTTTGTAAATAAAGATTAGGATTCATATGGAATCAGCATGCTGGACTGTAAGCAGCGTGTTCCGACAGACACTCCGTTGGGGTTGTGTGAGACAGCAAAATCTTGAACTGTTTTACCGACACAGCAGTGCAAGTACCGAACTTGCCGATCGATAAATTTGTATCTTGAATTCGTCATAATTAAAAAAATCTGGCTATATCGATCTTTTGTCAATCATTGCAAGTAAGTAACAAAATTAAGCGAACGTTAGTCAAATTTGATAAGTTTTTACAATTATAACGGTAACCCTAGCATGAAACTTTTAAATTGCGTTTGAGATCGTCTATTTAATCGATTTTAACGATTGTTTTGTCAGCTTTGGAAATTACCTCGTTATAGCTTATCGACAGGCGACGGGAATGGGGACATTGTTTAGTTGCGTTGATCTTACTCATATTATAAACGCGATAGCTTGTATTTATGGATGAATGGATGTTTGATATTCTCTTACGTTCAAACGGCTGGCCCAATTTTGATGAAATTTGGCATGGAGGTAGATGGGCGCTGAATTAACACAGGATCATTTTCATCAACATCGTCATCATCCATTACCATGTGGGAGTAACCGTGGGGCGCATCTAGTATTCATTAAAAAAAGGGTTTGGCCTTCTCTTGATTGTAGATGAGCGAAATGCCCGTAGGAATCTTCAAATAATAGAAGGATGCATTGTGGAATGCAAACAATTCGTAATAATCGACATTCTGTCGACAATTTGACGATCGTATAAGTCGTCGATATGATTTCCATATCTGCTGGAGCTCGATACGATTCTGTAAATTTATCGATTTAGCGATTCGACCAATTTAACGACTATTACGGTACTTGCACTGCAGCACCACTAAAACTACTTGACAATAGATGGCGTTGTTAAGAAACACTAAGCCAATGAGTGTTGGGTTCGAGGTAAGACCGAGAAAGTCAATTGTTTAATTACGAGCTAATCTCGATCATCCCGGCACTGCTTATGTAACACATACATGCTGAATATATTTATGTTGTCTTTTACTTTGAGAGTTGTATTTATCATTTTTATTATCAAGCCTAATAAGTGTATTTATGGTTTGAGCTCAATCATATTATCATGGATCTCCCAAGGGTCATGTGTTTCAATTTCAGCACTAAACATACAATCGTTTTTAAACAAGCTGGGATTGGTTTGCGTTAATCACGGGACGTAGATATTTCATGTCTTTTAAGAAAACCTCTATATTTATCTCTTTTTGGAATAATGCGTGTATTATGTAATTTAGTTTCGTTATTTTTAAATCCTTGTAACTCTACATCCATAAGCCAATCCAGCCCTAAATTCCACAATTAGTTTAAAATTCAGTCATATTTTAACATCAGAGGTACATGAAACACTGAATATGCCTATAGTTAAGGAGAAGATTGCTAATCATGGAGCTAACTACATGTCCAGACTACAGAAGCACCCGAACCAGCTGGCGGGGCAACTCACTTTCCCTGAAACCATCCGTCGCTTTAAGAAGCGACGGGATATCTTCGATTAAGAGTCATACGAACTGATCAAAAAAAGAAGGAGGTGACTTCGCTAGGAGTAGCGCCCTACACGACAAAAATCACACACCTCATATGCTTATAGTCGTAAGACTGATCGCAAGTTAAAATCATAAATAAAAACGAAATGATATTTTAGCCACATGATTGTTGCAAATAGTACTTAATAAGTTCATAGATAGCCATAATCTGCTATCTCATTTGAGGGCCAGTAATGATGCAGTCCAGGGTATCACACTAGATCCAAAATTGAAAATAATTCACACACAAGAAGAACATTCCGGTAATAAATCCGTTACCGAATTACATTTGCGTCGAGTTCGAATTCGACAATCCCGTGAATGGAACGTAACGAATGAATTAGAACACACGTGAAGGGTAGGAAGATGACGATGACGTCACAAATAAATGTTACGTAAAATACGTAACGTGAATAAACAGGCACATCACCTGAGTGTTGTGTTCAAACGTCAACAGTGTCCTTAGATAAGAACACAATAGCCGTATCAATCAATCTCTGCACGCATCGGATTATCTTCAACACTAACAGTGTCGCCGAGCTCCGCACACGTTCATAGACATTTCTTTTAGAGACGACTCCGTTAGCTTATCGGGTAAGCCTGCCTTCGAAGTACCACGTTCAATCCCTGGCTGGCCAAATATTTGTGCGATTCATCTCAGCCGTAGAACGCCACTGCTGAACATATGCCTCCCCCATAATTTTCCAAAAGGACCGGTTGGAAGCGGCCTGCATGCTGGTCGTCCTGCGACTTTTATCAAGTCATCTGTCCACCGTGTCGAAGACTCTTGTCTTGAGGCACTGAGGTATTTTTGACGAGAAGACTTCGCGAAGTTTCCGGAACGCAGCCCAGCCGAGTTGAATTTGTTGATTGACCTCTTTCTCGAAGTTGGACCTGCCTAGTTTGGTTAGTGGTGTCCACCAAAACGGACACTTGTAGGAGATTTCTACCAGCCAGGGGCCTTATTCGCTATAACCATTGTGATATCTTCAACAAATGATCACAAATTAGTATTGATTTCAAGGTCATTCCCTGAAGATATCATAGCGCGCCGCGTTACTTGTTTGAGTGATCATAGCGAGTAACGGCCCAGTATTTGACTAGACTACCTTATTGATTTGTTGAAGGGCATGGCATGGATGTGGGTGACTCAACCCTATTTCTAGCTTCCGCATAGTTTGAAAACTGAACTTCCAGAGGTCACGCTGTCAAACTCGTTTACATACAGAAACGTTGAAAGAAAATAAATGTGTACACAGTCACACCCCCGCACCAGGATTCCCTGTGTGTCGGGCGGCACACACACCTGTACCAGGATTCCCTGTGTATCGGGCGGCACACACACCCGCACCAAGATTCTCTGTGTGTAGAGTGGCACGGACACACACAACATACAACACTCGACATCAAACATTTCTGCTCATCACACAAATCGACCAACTGAGCTAAAGGAGCCGTCAAAAACAAGATGTATTAAATCGATAATGAAACAATAGCAACATTCATATTTGTATAAATTAAATAATAGCAATATTTATCCCATCCCACTAATATTATAAATGTGAAAGTTTGGATGGATCCATGGATGTTTGTTGCTCTTTCACGCTCAAACGGCGGGGCCAATTAAGATGAATGTTGGTATGGAGGTAGATGAGGCTTTGGATTGACACATTGGATACTTTTAATCATCATCCAACCCACGCGGGTGAAACCGCGGATTACAGCTAGTATATTATAAGCGCGAAAGTTTGTTACTCTTTCACGCAAAAACTTCCGAATGGATTTTAATGAAAATTGGTATTTGGATAGATGAGGGCTAGAATAAATATAGGATACTTTCTCATCATCAATATCATCCATCACCACGCTGGCATAACCGCGAGGCGCAGTTAGTATTTATATAAATTGAATAATAGCAACATTTTGATTTGTAAAAATACTATTAGCTTCTGCACATGAGATCGTGCGCATATAATACATTTACCATCATCCCTTGGGAACTGCTCGTTAATCGTGGCTGTAAGGTATTTCCATTCCAAATTTCATCCAAACGAGGGTTACCAGATGAAAAATCATAAGTCCGGAGAAAAGGCCTGATTTCCATTGAAAAATCCTGCGATGTTGTTGCACTTTGAGAATTTTCTCTCAAACGTAATTAACATTTTAAAGTCATATTATTATCATTTTTATATAATGTAGACCTTGTTAATGCTTCGCACTCATGGCGCAGATGACAGCGACACGTCTAGCCGCATTAGATTGTTTAACTTTTTATTAAATAAATCTTTAAAATGTACTGTATTTTGACCAAAACTCTATGAATCCTGAGATTTCCTGACATATGCAAAATCCGGCCGCAATCCTGAGAAGAGTCCAAAAACTTGAGATCTCAGGACAAACCCTGAGATATGGTAACCCTAATCCAAACCCACAGGGTTATTATGTATCTCGGTTGCTAACAAATGATGATTGAAATCTTGAAAAATGGCGGCTCTATGTCAGTTTGGACAACTCCAGTAAGCAAAAATGTTAGTAAGTTGATGACTGTAGCTGACAAAAGTGACATAGAGCGGCCATTTTTTTCAATTACAATAAACATTTGTTAGCAACTGAGATACATAATAGCCGTACCGTTGAATGTTTTCAGCGCAATGAAGGAACAAACTTACTTACTCATATAATATAAGTGTGACTTTACAGAATCACAACTCATACGTCACAAGTATGTTTATATACCGTTTCATAACCGACACGCCACTTTAAAAGATACAAGTATTTTGCCAAGCTGATAACGGCGAATCTGAGCATATAAATATTTGCCGTGAAACATGTACGTAGGAAATAGCTGAGAGCGTCTGCAGGCATGTTTGTAATGTGCATGTGGAGGTGACGGTGGACGGCGGAGTCATCCATCATGCAGGTGTACTTAGGAGATAACTCGCAGGCGTCTGCGCGTTACCTACACGGCTCTTGGATTATTTTTAGCTAATCTCCGTCGTAGTATTCATAAGCAAAGAAAATTGTATGAGTTCTAAAAAAAAATACTAAAAAATGGAACCGCACTAAAAAATTTAAAATAACTTGTCGAAGGCGTTATCGTGCGCACAATATTGTGACAATAGGAATTTTGAAAAGGGGAAAATAACTAGTAGAACTATTATAACTCTATCATAGTTCAACTAGTTATTTTACCCCGGAAGCATACTCTATCAAACAAAAAGGATCATCAAAATCAGTTCATAAACAACGTCGTTTAAAAACACATTGTAAGGCACATGCCTTACAATGTGTTTTTCTACAAGTATTTTATACGACATCGTATGAAATATTTATAGAAAATAACAATATCGTCATTTGTTAAAAGATTGACTGCGCCCTGCAGCGCCACTTGCGCAAAATATGACAGGATATTTTTACCGGGACAAAAGCTATCTATGAGTGAATCCAGCGTGACTGCATCGAGAGTATTATCAAGTTAGCTTCCCGCAAACTCGGAGTCCTGAACAGAGCGATGCGTTTATTCACTCCTGATCAGCATTGCCTCTATTAAAAAACTTAGGTGTGCCCTTGTATTGAATATTGTTCCCACCTCTGAGATGGATCCGCTAAATGGATGCTCTCGACACACTGCAACGTTGCGCTGTCCGTATTATTGGAGACACTCAAGTCACTCAACACCTAGAACAACCCTACAAATGCGCAGAACTATAACTTCTCTAAGCGTTTTCTACGGTGTGTTTGGAATGCTCTGCCGGCGTACGTTTTCCTTGCAGCTATGACCCTATATAGGTCTTTCAAGCGGGACGTGAAATAGATTATTCACCGAGGGAGTAAAACAGTGTCTTACGTCATGTGCGGTATATTGAACCATGAGTGTAATGGGGACTCTTGGGTTAACCAAAAGATTTAATTCCTGAGCGAAACGAGGGAGTTAAATAGAGTCCTGAGTGAAGTGAGGGGTTAAAGCCGCTCAAGATGAAGACAGGCTTTATCCTCGAGGTGCAAATTCTACTTTTCATACCTACTTCGAGACAATAAAAACTCAGAGCTTTAAAATAGCAATTACGTATTTAGTTAAAAGTCAAATACATTAATAATGAATATTGAAATTGGACACATTTGTCCCGGTATAGAGGGACAGAGTAATATCTTTGGGAGGAACATTTTATGGAAAACACTGTTTTAAACTTTCGCGGTTGTTAAGTAAGTTATTAGTACTCACGAGATGTAGACCATGATTTAGTAGCTTTTAGATTTAGTTACATCCACCACGTTGAAAATAATAATATTTTATTTAATTTGAATAACACCAAACACTAGATCGCGGCACGTAACTTCAACTACGACCTTGAATGCGCAGAGGGGCCGTGTGTAGCCCATAGCAACGCGGAGCACAACAATCACACTCCTTAGGTGCGTTCGTTTAGCAATGAGAGCATTAGTGACGTTGCTATTGCTGGCTCTTTAGTTAAAGCGCTCGTAAAGCTCAATTTTGGTGGGAAAAGTAACTAATTTTTAGCTTTTCGAACGCTGCACAAAAAGAACTATAAACGACATTTTCACCCATAGATTCCCAATTCAAACGCCGTTGTGAGCGTTTTTAGCGTTATTTTCGCCAATTTAGGGCCATTCTAACGCACTACGTACAATCGCGCCTTTTTTCTTTTTTTTGTATGCTGTCTCCGTACTAAGAGTTTTCCTACAACTAACGTTCCAAATCCAAATCACTTTACACCCCTGGGAGTTTCATACAAAATTACATCCCCGGGGATGTAATGCTTTGCTTTACGTTGATATTGCATGATATGTAATTGGACATTTTCGAGCAGGTGGTATGAAATAGTAGATTATGCACCGAGTGAGTAAAGCACTGTCTTATGTCACGGGCGGTATATTGAACCCTGAGTGTAACGGGGACTCTTCAGTGAAATTTATGTAGAGTCCTGACCTGAGTGATGCGAGGAGTTAAATCATCTCTATTGAAATTAGGGTGTTTTTTTTAAATGTATATGGTCTTTCTTACATATTCGGCACATAGCCGTATCGGTATACAAAATTGTACGCGAGTTAATTCGTATAAAACTATTTAATTTCAATATTTATGAATCGCGAAAGCCTAAGATAGATATCATTATTTATTACTCTCTTTCGTTATTTTAGCGCATAGGCATCTATATGTCAACAGTGCAAGTATCAAGTGCAGATTATGAAACTCGAGAAAATCTGAATTTGTTGTAATGCATGTCGACTCGCCAATCTTGACTGATAAGGAGCCCTTGTGCGGAGCTCGCTGATAACGATTAGATATTAGGTACTGATGCAGACGCTGTTCTAAACATCGACAGATAACGCTAATACATGTTGTGTTGGTTCTGATCTGGTTTGGCAGCACGAGTAATCCAACGTGCGACTCTTCGTATTGTATTTGTTTACATGATAACCGTATTGTACCTGTAAAGCTGGTGCTCCCTTACCTGCAGCATTCACTTGTAACATTTTAAATTCGATTTTGAGAGCATTGCATTACAATACTGCCTCCACGACTTGACGAGCATTCGGTGGTAATGTTGTAAGTTGTGTTACAGGTTGTATCATCATATAACACAATGTATTATCAAATTGCAGTTAGCAAGTTAGCAGTTTTGATAAAAGGAGTGATGCTCATTCCATCAAAACGCGAAATAAGTCTCCACAGAATAAGTCATTCTTTTATGGGACAATGTATACGATTCTATAATAAAGTTCCCAATGTTACCCCAGATTTGCCTATTAATAAGTTTAAAATTACTATTAAAACTAAACTCTGTCAAAACGGATATTACAAAATTTCGGATTACTTGGAGGATAAAACAGCTTGGGACTGATCTCTCCAGGATCTATCTACTCGTCCCCCCCGAAGGGTTCCCGCATTGACGTGGCGGGGGGGCTCAGTAGCCGTGGCTTGGATCACCACGGTGAAGCCAAGAGGAACCCAGGGGCCGCGCCGGCGTTGGGGTGCGCTGGCCGGCTCAGGCGGGGCCGCTCCTATGGGCTTTGGCCGCCAAGTCCACATAGAAGTGGCGGGGTCCGGGCGCTTTGGCGCAGACTCGAGGAGGTGGGGCCCGGGCGCTTTGGCGCAGGCTCGAGGAGGGGGGCCCGGGCACTTTGGTGCAGGCTCGAGGAGGTGGGGCCCGGGCACTTTGGTGCAGGCTCGAGGAGGTGGGGTCGGGGCGCTCGGCGCAGACTCGAGGAGGTGGGGTCGCTGGGGATTATCCCCTGTGGCTGACGTAGCAGGCGGTGGGGCTACGTATCCGACCCACCGCAGGAAGACCACGGGCGTCCAGACACGGGGAAGTCTGGCGCTCATTGTTGGCGGGTTTGGTCTCCGAGGTAGTTGCGGCGTGCCATGTGTTCTGGCGTGCCGCGAA
Source organism: Selenia dentaria (assembly GCA_917880725.1). Lineage (NCBI taxonomy): Eukaryota > Metazoa > Arthropoda > Insecta > Lepidoptera > Geometridae > Selenia > Selenia dentaria. Next base: position 36,613,992 of record OU862883.1, read on the forward strand.
GAGAAGGGTCCGGCAACGGACAGCCACGGCGGGTTCGCGGTCGTGTGGAAAATCTGTCCCGCGTTCCCGCCGAGGGCGGCAGTGACGGAACACCCCGGGGTTTTGGTGGGTATACGGACTCCCACATAACCACCTACCTCCCCGTGGTAGGTGGTATCCATAAAGGATTTCCCCGGAAAAAAAAAAAAAAAAAAAGGATCTATCTACTCGTGTACTAAGATGTCAAAGTGTAGCGTGTCTTGCCCTACCGATACCATTATTATGTTCTCATTTGTAAGGCAACACACTGGAGATAATATTTGTAGTACCTAAGTAAAAACATTGTATAAACATCTATATAAAAATAATGGCCCCGAGTTTCTTGCCGCTTCTTCTCGGTAGGCTCTATATATTTTGGAACGCGGCGGTAGTCTTTAAAGTACATTATATTGAAAAATTGACGTTCATAAGTGCGTCTTTGATGCCTAAATTGAATAAATGATTTTGACTTTGTTGCACTCTGTAATGTTCGATGCTTTTCCCTTACCAACGCGATGCTCGAATCTGAATCATTACAGTTTGCGCATTGGAACGCTCTGTTCTCCTCACTGAGGTAATGCTCGCCTCCTTGAGGTAATGCATTTTTAAGTTTAAAAAAAATAAATTTATATTACTTTGAAATACTGAAAAAATCAAAACGTACGGGCATAGCAAACAATATGTCGATTGCATGAAAAAAAAATCACTGAAATCGGAACAGGTTGTACAAGAATGTTAACAGATAGAAAAGAGTTCTTTTAGTATGGACAAGTACTAGCTATGTAATCCTCTTAACGTTACATTACAGGCTGAAATTTGGGACCACACGGGAAGCACCAGCTTTTAAACAAAAAAAATATTTTGAGAATCGTTCACCCTATTGAAAGTTATTAAGTAATAAACATAAAAAAAATACAGTCGAATTGAGTACCTCCTCCTTTTTGGAAGTCGGTAGATAAGCCAAATTAAAAAGAAAGGTATTTGTATATACTTACTCGTACTATCTATTAAATTTACCGTTTGAAAGTTTCTGGGTGGCTATCAGATTTTACGAAAGCGTTATATGATTTTAACTAACAGTTTTCACTACTTATTAAGGCAGGAGTTCCCAACCAGGGGGGCACGTCTCCCAAGGGGGGCATAGAGAGATGTCAAAGGGGGCGGAAAGCGATTGAATTTTCTTTTTATTTTTAATATTTTATATACCACTAATGTGGCAAACAGGCAAGAAAAACAAAAAAATACACAAACAACTAAACATATAACATTTCAATGTAATGTTTAATTTACACGCATAAAATTAATGAAAATAATCATCATACACACATCAGATCACACATTGGACTTTGGCTTATTTAATTTATATATTTGGTGCCTTCACAGAGCATATACACTTGAAACTTCAGGGCAGAAACGGCACTATAATAAGCATCATAATTATAATGAGGGGTTCATAGGAACGAATTTCCAGTGTAAGAATTACCAGAAGCTCAGAAAGTATTTCTAGAAATGAAGGCTGACCATGAGGCTCGTCCATGAAAGATAACTTCCATCTTTTGACATTGGAGAAATATCGGATCAAAAGTTTGTCTCTTAATTCGAAACGTGCCTCTCTTGCTTTACGCGTACTTTTTCTTCAACTTACTTGTGTGAGACAGACTTTTCTGTTCTAGTTTTATTTAAAACTAAACAGCGGAATCGTCTTATGTCGATAACGACCTGATGATAGCTCTGGCAAAAATAGAACCTAACCAACTGCCACAGAATATGAAATCTCAAGTGTCTCACTGGTACCTACATCTATTTTATGTATTTTTTTTTGGATAAAATACGTTTATTATTTACATTAAAACTTTTAAAGATTGTTTTATTACAAAAAGCTTTTAATTACATAATATTAGTTTTAGTTTTATTTTTGTGTTTTACTGAATGAAAATATTATTAATAGTCCGGGGAGCCTCAACAAAAAAGAGGTTGGGAAACCCTGTATTAAGGGATTCTTAAGCTATTTCACCGAAGTGGCAATTGTACAAATCTCGCCGTTCCATATTCTTATTGGCGTTTGAGGTTTCAGTGAGAGGTAAGTTGAGAAAAATCTTGTCAATTTCTGGTGCCAACCTGGCTAGAGCTAACCTTCAAGAACGGTGTCAGACAGCTGTCTTTGAGAGCCACCCGCCTTTCTAGGTCTGGCGTGACATTATCAAATAAGCAAACCAACAAATAATAAGATACCTAACGGTCAAATTTTAATTTAAAACCAAGCTGAAACTCGGGATCTCACCGAAAATAGGAATATTGCGAGCGAAAAGCCTCCAAATGAGTACTTATTTATTTTGTCATAAATTATGTATAGTATATTATCAAACAACATATATTTTACACAGTTTCAACATTGAATATAGACATGAGCAAGAAGAGTACAAACTCAATGTTTTACTATCGTCCCACACGCGCTTCGACCAAACACAACTATCTCAGTTAAGATGTTACATTTATATAATTGATTTATAGAGTGTTGACACTGCACCGGACCATACCTCCGGAAGCTGCACTCCAAATATAATAAATTACTGAATACCAAACACGCGATAGTGAGGCGACACGTCGCGATGATCGATCGCGCTGCCTAATCGATGCGCTGACCGCAGCTGCATCCAAGATGGCCGCCGTACACGTCATTTTGACGACTTCATTGTGTCTCGGGCGCATTGTGTGTCAGTTTTGTGGTTACCGTTATTGTTGTATCTTTCCGATGTTTTTCAGGATGTTAACAAGAGCGGGTAGAAGTAGAGTGTGCAAGCTAGACCGTGCAAGATGCGGGGCGCATGATCTCTACTACATTTTGGGATCTCGCACGTAAATCGCAGGAGATCTTGCGAGATAACGAAATCACGCACAATTATTTTTTAAACCCGATTTTCCACGAAAGTGGACGTTCCTCTGTTGAAGTGTGTTGGGCTTTTAATAATTTTAATTTTAAAATAACGACTAAACTAATTACATTACCTTTTTATTATCTGTAAGTACTCATAATGAATACTAGGTTTTATTCCTTATTTTAAAAACATTCCGTTCTAGTTAGTTACTAACTACAAGACTGATTCATAATTTATTTCCTGACTGTAAATTCAATGATTTTTTTAATTGTTTCATATAACGTATAAAACCCTTCGATGCCTAATGGCGATATGTATTGGTTTGACAGTAATCCGCAATAACGAAGAAAAATAACAATATAAATATAACGTTTTTAACTTTATTATGTTTTTCTAATGTTTATATAATCATGCATCCTTACGCCTAGTTAAAATGTAGATAATTCAGATAAACCTCCGAGTTTTAATAAGTAATTATCGTACAGTTACAGGTAGTTTAACCTGCTGATTTACATATTAGGTATTATACTATTTGTAAAAAATATAAATTATTACTACTTTTATTTCTTAGATTGCAGGATTAGATCGACACTGATTAGCTCGCGAGATCTCGGCGAGAGCGAACACATTTGTCAGCACTAGCCCTCACTTATGTTTCAGGGGCTACGTATAGATCTAGTGCTACAAAAAATTGCCATAACACTAGGTACAACCTAGATTCCTGGTCAACGGAAAAATGTAGGCCATTTCATTATTCTAGGTCCTAGAATAATTAAATGTATTAAAAAGCCAGGTATAGAAAAAAGTTAATTTACAGTAATACCTAATCACAAAAACAATAATTACAACCATTTGCAGTTACATTTGGCCCTGACTTATGTGATATCAATATATGGAAGATCAACTACAAAGTTAAGTTTACCGTGTAATGCAACCTATCTTTTCGTTGTTTGTACAGAACTATAGGTGCCCGAGTCAGTCTCATATACTTTGATGGTTACATATTATTCTAAGTAATATACATAGCTGTGTCTCAAACTCAAACATGTATCCTCTTAGAAAGGAAAAGAGCAAATGAATGTCGGGCACAGCTGGTTAGATAAAAATAGTTTGGTATACAAATCTTCACAAAGCAACAAACAAAAATAACATATTAGGTCATTTCAAAATCTAAAGATAGTAAATATCGATATTGTTAAATCCATTCGAATTTCACCGGCTTATGTCTTCAAGATAATGGTCACATATAAATACTAGCTTGTAGGTACACACGCAAATAAATGTACTTATCTAAAATAATTTTCGTGTTGCGATTAACCGCGTAGATATCGGATCTTTGTCCGATAGCTAGTTCGCTTCAGGAGTTGATTTTTATCGCCAAAAATGTGTATGGAAATCGATGCGATATTTGGCATGTTAATCGTTCTCTTAATAGGTAATACCTTCACTAGCTGAACTACCAGCGGCTTCACTCGCAGGATACGAAACTACATAAACAAATTGAATTCACCTGATTCACCGGTTGAACTCGTTGAGTGGATGTTTACAAGATAAAAGGTATCAACTACGTTTTTTTTTAATTTGTAGCCGCAATTAATGGAGCAGACTGGTTACATCTGGAAAACCAAAGCGGATTTGGAGGAGCTTACAAAATTTTACATGTTTATTTCTATCAATCTATCTCTACTTCTATCTGTATTATAAAAATGAACCCCTATTTCTCCTGGTCACGCTATAACTTGAGAACGGCTTTACCGATTTCATTCATGTTTTTTTACTGTTTTCTAACACTTCGTAGAAGGTTCTTACATTGAAGAAATTGAAGAGAAGATGGAAGGTTATGCACTACTACGCGAACGAAGTCGCAGTCACTAGTATAATATAAAAATGAACCCTATTTCTCCTGGTCACGCTATAACTTGAGAACGGCTTTACCGATTTCATTCATGTTTTTTAATGTTTTCTAATACTTCGTAGAAGGTTCTTACATTGAAGATATTTAGGAGAAGATGGAAGGTTATGCACTACTACGCGAACGAAGTCGCAGTCACTAGTATAATATAAAAATGAACCCTATTTCTCCTGGTCACGCTATAACTTGAGAACGGCTTTACCGATTTCATTCATGTTTTTTTACTGTTTTCTAACACTTCGTAGAAGGTTCTTACATTGAAGAAATTGAAGAGAAGATGGAAGGTTATGCACTACTACGCGAACGAAGTCGCAGTCACTAGTATAATATAAAAATGAACCCTATTTCTCCTGGTCACGCTATAACTTGAGAACGGCTTTACCGATTTCATTCATGTTTTTTAATGTTTTCTAATACTTCGTAGAAGGTTCTTACATTGAAGATATTTAGGAGAAGATGGAAGGTTATGCACTACTACGCGAACGAAGTCGCAGTCACTAGTATAATATAAAAATGAACCCTATTTCTCCTGGTCACGCTATAACTTGAGAACGGCTTTACCGATTTCATTCATGTTTTTTTAATGTTTTCTAATACTTCGTAGAAGGTTCTTACATTGAAGATATTTAGGAGAAGATGGAAGGTTATGCACTACTACGCGAACGAAGTCGCAGTCACTAGTATAATATAAAAATGAACCCTATTTCTCCTGGTCACGCTATAACTTGAGAACGGCTTTACCGATTTCATTCATGTTTTTTTACTGTTTTCTAATACTTCGTAGAAGGTTCTTACATTGAAGAAATTGAAGAGAAGATGGAAGGTTATGCACTACTACGCGAACGAAGTCGCAGTCACTAGTATAATATAAAAATGAACCCTATTTCTCCTGGTCACGCTATAACTTGAGAACGGCTTTACCGATTTCATTCATGTTTTTTTACTGTTTTCTAATACTTCGTAGAAGGTTCTTACATTGAAGAAATTGAAGAGAAGATGGAAGGTTATGCACTACTACGCGAACGAAGTCGCAGTCACTAGTATAATATAAAAATGAACCCCTATTTCTCCTGGTCACGCTATAACTTGAGAACGGCTTTACCGATTTCATTCATGTTTTTTTAATGTTTTCTAATACTTCGTAGAAGGTTCTTACATTGAAGAAATTGAAGAGAAGATGGAAGGTTATGCACTACTACGCGAACGAAGTCGCAGTCACTAGTATAATATAAAAATGAACCCCTATTTCTCCTGGTCACGCTATAACTTGAGAACGGCTTTACCGATTTCATTCATGTTTTTTTAATGTTTTCTAATACTTCGTAGAAGGTTCTTACATTGAAGAAATTGAAGAGAAGATGGAAGGTTATGCACTACTACGCGAACGAAGTCGCAGTCACTAGTATAATATAAAAATGAACCCCTATTTCTCCTGGTCACGCTATAACTTGAGAACGGCTTTACCGATTTCATTCATGTTTTTTTAATGTTTTCTAATACTTCGTAGAAGGTTCTTACATTGAAGAAATTGAAGAGAAGATAGAAGGTTATGCACTACTACGCGAACGAAGTCGCAGTCACTAGTATAATATAAAAATGAACCCTATTTCTCCTGGTCACGCTATAACTTGAGAACGGCTTTACCGATTTCATTCATGTTTTTTTAATGTTTTCTAATACTTCGTAGAAGGTTCTTACATTGAAGAAATTGAAGAGAAGATGGAAGGTTATGCACTACTACGCGAACGAAGTCGCAGTCACTAGTATAATATAAAAATGAACCCTATTTCTCCTGGTCACGCTATAACTTGAGAACGGCTTTACCGATTTCATTCATGTTTTTTTAATGTTTTCTAATACTTCGTAGAAGGTTCTTACATTGAAGATATTTAGGAGAAGATGGAAGGTTATGTACTACTACGCGAACGAAGTCGCAGTCACTAGTATAATATAAAAATGAACCCTATTTCTCCTGGTCACGCTATAACTTGAGAACGGCTTTACCGATTTCATTCATGTTTTTTTAATGTTTTCTAATACTTCGTAGAAGGTTCTTACATTGAAGAAATTGAAGAGAAGATGGAAGGTTATGCACTACTACGCGAACGAAGTCGCAGTCACTAGTATAATATAAAAATGAACCCTATTTCTCCTGGTCACGCTATAACTTGAGAACGGCTTTACCGATTTCATTCATGTTTTTTTAATGTTTTCTAATACTTCGTAGAAGGTTCTTACATTGAAGAAATTTAAGAGAAGATGGAAGGTTATGCACTACTACGCGAACGAAGTCGCAGTCACTAGTATAATATAAAAATGAACCCTATTTCTCCTGGTCACGCTATAACTTGAGAACGGCTTTACCGATTTCATTCATGTTTTTTTAATGTTTTCTAATACTTCGTAGAAGGTTCTTACATTGAAGATATTTAGGAGAAGATGGAAGGTTATGCACTACTACGCGAACGAAGTCGCAGTCACTAGTATAATATAAAAATGAACCCCTATTTCTCCTGGTCACGCTATAACTTGAGAACGGCTTTACCGATTTCATTCATGTTTTTTTAATGTTTTCTAATACTTCGTAGAAGGTTCTTACAATGAAGAAATTGAAGAGAAGATGGAAGGTTATGCACTACTACGCGAACGAAGTCGCAGTCACTAGTATAATATAAAAATGAACCCTATTTCTCCTGGTCACGCTATAACTTGAGAACGGCTTTACCGATTTCATTCATGTTTTTTTAATGTTTTCTAATACTTCGTAGAAGGTTCTTACATTGAAGATATTTAGGAGAAGATGGAAGGTTATGTACTACTACGCGAACGAAGTCGCAGTCACTAGTATAATATAAAAATGAACCCCTATTTCTCCTGGTCACGCTATAACTTGAGAACGGCTTTACCGATTTCATTCATGTTTTTTTAATGTTTTCTAATACTTCGTAGAAGGTTCTTACATTGAAGAAATTGAAGAGAAGATGGAAGGTTATGCACTACTACGCGAACGAAGTCGCAGTCACTAGTATAATATAAAAATGAACCCTATTTCTCCTGGTCACGCTATAACTTGAGAACGGCTTTACCGATTTCATTCATGTTTTTTTAATGTTTTCTAATACTTCGTAGAAGGTTCTTACATTGAAGATATTTAGGAGAAGATGGAAGGTTATGCACTACTACGCGAACGAAGTCGCAGTCACTAGTATAATATAAAAATGAACCCTATTTCTCCTGGTCACGCTATAACTTGAGAACGGCTTTACCGATTTCATTCATGTTTTTTTAATGTTTTCTAATACTTCGTAGAAGGTTCTTACATTGAAGATATTTAGGAGAAGATGGAAGGTTATGTACTACTACGCGAACGAAGTCGCAGTCACTAGTATAATATAAAAATGAACCCCTATTTCTCCTGGTCACGCTATAACTTGAGAACGGCTTTACCGATTTCATTCATGTTTTTTTAATGTTTTCTAATACTTCGTAGAAGGTTCTTACATTGAAGAAATTTAAGAGAATATCGAAGGTTATGTACTATTACGCGAACGAAGTCGCAGTCACTAGTATAATATAAAAATGAACCCTATTTCTCCTGGTCACGCTTTAACTTGAGAACGGCTTTACCGATTTCATTCATGTTTTTTACTGTTTTCTAATACTTCGTAGAAGGTTCTTACATTGAAGATATTTAGGAGAAGATGGAAGGTTATGCACTACTACGCGAACGAAGTCGCAGTCACTAGTATAATATAAAAATGAACCCTATTTCTCCTGGTCACGCTATAACTTGAGAACGGCTTTACCGATTTCATTCATGTTTTTTTAATGTTTTCTAATACTTCGTAGAAGGTTCTTACATTGAAGAAATTTAAGAGAATATCGAAGGTTATGTACTATTACGCGAACGAAGTCGCAGTCACTAGTATAATATAAAAATGAACCCTATTTCTCCTGGTCACGCTTTAACTTGAGAACGGCTTTACCGATTTCATTCATGTTTTTTACTGTTTTCTAATACTTCGTAGAAGGTTCTTACATTGAAGATATTTAGGAGAAGATGGAAGGTTATGTACTACTACGCGAACGAAGTCGCAGTCACTAGTATGATATAAAAATGAACCCCTATTTCTCCTGGTCACGCTTTAACTTGAGAACGGCTTTACCGATTTCATTCATGTTTTTTACTGTTTTCTAACACTTCGTAGAAGGTTCTTACATTGAAGAAATTTAAGAGAAGATGGAAGGTTATGCACTACTACGCGAACGAAGTCGCAGTCACTAGTATGATATAAAATGAACCATATTTCTCCTGGTCACGCTTTAACTTGAGAACGGATGGAACAATCTCGCAAATTCTTTTTTACACAGTGTATGAAAAAATAATTTTATGAAAGAAAAAACCAAGAAAAGACAGGAGATTATGACGAGGATGAATGCCGAGCCTACTACGCGAATGAAGTTACTGCATATGCGGTACGTAAAATAAGAGAACTAACGGACGCTTTTACGGCGCGGTTAGTATATTTTGCATATTTCCACAACGTAATGTCATATGGGATATTGCTATGGGGTTTAGCGGCTAATATAGATACCATCTTTATCCTACAGAAACGTGCTATTCGAGCTATATATGAAATGGGTCCCCGTGAATCTTTGAGAGATTTATTTAAAAAAATCAATATATTAACGTTGCCTTCCTTATGTGTATTTGAAAATATAATGTATGTTCGTAAAAATTTACATAAATATAAGTTAAATAGTGATCACCACACTTTTAATACCAGAAATACAAATAGGATAGCTGTACCTAGTTTTAGACTTGCGAAGACTAATAAGTCATTCCTAGGAAATATTTTGATGAAATTTGGTATGGAGGTAGATAAGGCGCTGGATTAACACATAGTTTGTGTTAATCCAGTGTTTTAATCATCATCCATCACCAAGCGGGGGAAAAGTGTAATATGCTTGGGCACAGCATAGACAAAATAATAAGATCTCCGCCTACGACAAGATCGTAATGATGACAGTTCTGTCAAAGTTTGTGTCAGTTTCTGATAGCTTAGGCAAAGGCCAAGTAAATTTGACAGCCCGGTACACTAGACGTGCTCGGCGACCGTCAAGGGTGATGATATGTAATAACAGATTTTTCCATGATGATTAATTTTATATATGTATGTACTTAAGTCCTGTATTTTATTATTTACTCATAAATATACTAAGTACGAGTATTTAAATGTACTAATATAATACTATTATAACAATTGCGTTTGACCATATGTATATATTTATGGCATTTTGGTATAAAGATTGATATGCCCTTGGAGAAATAATAAGCTATTCGAAGTACTATTTCTGCGGGCAACAGCTAGTCACATATAAAAACGAGCTCCCTACAGTAATCTAGAATTTACCTTCTTTTCACCCGTGACTTGAAAACTACAATGTTGTATCTATCGACAAACACACACTCAAGGAGTGTTATCACTCCTCGGCGGTGCCGGTATGAAAGTGGTAATGAAAATGACGCGTTTTGCGTAATGGGTAACCATATATCATCGATATACATTATGTACTTATATTATTTATCTATTCTAGCCAATTCTTAAAAAAATCTAGACTAATTCTAATCTTTCGGTAACTTTGCAATTTTTAACGACTTGAATTGGATACCAGGTCTTACGATGATGCAACGTAGGTGAATGTTTATTCTTAAGATATGTAGTTTTATCATAGTAGTCGTTGTGACAGTCTCACTATGAAAAAGAGCTGCACCATGTGAGTTTTTAATGTCCCAAAACTGAAATACACTGTGAGAGTAACGTCTTCCAACGATTAGTAGACTCGCAAGTCGCCATATTACAATAGTACAATAGTTTTCTCAGAAAACATACTACGATTCCAGGAAATGCAACATGTGTGGCACTTAAAGCTAAAGAAGGAGGGAAGCATGTAGTCCTCAATAGAGTTCTTCTTACGGTTTGTAAGCTTAGAAACTAGAGCTGGACGATGGCCTCCAAGGATATTTAATCTGTGGTATGAGGAAGTTTGAAAGTCTTGCAATTGTGTCGTTTAATTGTTTATTTACATTCAAGGATTAGTTGAAGGTTGGATTGATTAGGGAAATGATTATGGAAAGATTAATGATCAGTATTATCTACCTACAATGTACGAGCTGCAATCATTAGTTTGAATCACAAGTTACAAAATAATGTTTACGCCTACTTATACGATATTAATCTATTGGCACGATCTGGTGGTGGCCTAGTCAGACTGACGCGGTGACGGCTCCTACAGCCACACACTTTTAGAATAAGCTAAATAACGTATAGTAAAGCAAGGCTACATATAAAAAGAAAAAAAACATTAGCGTACGAGTTAACAGTATGTAGAATAAATTTCTTGTCTTGTCCTTTCATTGAGTACGCATTAGTATTGTACTGCCATTCTATATTCTAATACTTACCAAATCCTATCGCGCATAACTCATTCGAAATGTTTTTTTAACTATTGTTTTGTGTAGCATCAGAAAACTACTAACATAACAAAATGTTTAAGAAAAAAAACTATTTGTAATTTTATGGTATTTTAAATGCAAGTATATAAATATAAAAACAGCAGTTTCGATTTAATTTTAAGTGCGTGGATTGATCTGTAATTTTTACCTTCGAACTGTATGTACGTTACTTAGGTTAGGTTAACCACGTGACAAGAATTTTTCGATTGAAATAATTGCGTGCAGTATAATATTTGAATCCAATAATCAATTCAAGTAATTCAATATGCAATTCAAGTAATTCAATATGCAATTCAAATTCAAGTAATGCAAACAGCAGTTTGTTTTGGTTTTCAAGTTTTGATTTGGTTGGAAGGTACTTCGGTGTTATTTACATTCGCCTGTATTTCGTTTATTGTTGATCAATTGGTTAAAACGAATCCACCACGAAACAGTTCCCGCTTACTGAGGACAGCGTTTGAATGTGTTTCGGTTTTTTTTTTAATTTAGAAGTAAACATCTAATTTTTGCAGTCCGTTAAAACAACAATGCGATATAGTGTGAGTCAATTTAAAAAAAATAGCTCATATGATACTTTCAGAGCAATAACATTGCTTATTTGTTTTGTTGTTTTGTTTTACCTTGTGTTATATAGTCATTCAATTATTTCATTATATATTTAAACTTAGTAAGCACATACTCTTTGTTCTACGCTTTACTTCATAATGTTTATGACTTTGTTTTACAACTGTCTCGCTCAGTCCGCAACTATTATATCATAATTAATTTTGTTATTTTCAATCTTATGTGGTACTTCTGGCGGTAGTTAATAGTTATATATATGTTTTGTTAATCTGTGAATAGCGTTGTGGGCTACATTATAGTCAACATGTGAATTAGGTTACTATTATTTTATATGCACTTTATAATGTAGCTGTTTGCTTTTCCTAATAAAGTAAAAATAAAATGAAATAAAGCTTTAATTGTTATTTGCACATCGTCTGTACATCCTAGTAAGTGATATTATACCACTTGTTTTTTAAAACTTATTTGTATAAACTAATATAGAATCTAAAATTGGCAGTCGAAGCCATCTCGTTTTGGAAATGCACTATTTCACTATTGCCATTTAATATTTCGTTTTGTTTGTGAATGTTTTTACTTCTAAGTTTTTATAATATACAAGCTGCGCTCCCCGGGTTTATGCCCGTTGTTTATCCCCGCGTGGTGATGGATAACGGTGATGATAGCCTATGTTACTCAGGGATTGGAGGGAGAGTTGGTTATCCCTTGTGGCTGACGTAGCAGGCGGTGGGGCTACGTATCCGACCCACCGCAGGGAGACCACGGGTGTCCAGACACGGGGAAGTCTGGCGCTCATTGTTGGCGGGTTTGGTCTCCGAGGTAGTTGCGGCGTGCCATGTATTCTGGCGTGCCGCGAAGAGAAGAGTGCGGAAACGGACAACCACGGCGGGTTCGCGGTCGTGTGCAAAATCTGTCCCGCGTTCCCGCCAAAAGCGGCAGAGACAGAACACCCCGGGGTTTTGGTGGGTATACGGACTCCCACATAACCACCTACCTCCCCGTGGTAGGTGGTATCCATAAAGGATTTCCTCGGGACAAAAAAAGCGTTCTAATGGTGAAAAAATTTTGAAATCGTTCCAGCAGATTTTGAGTTTATTCGTTACAAACATACTAAAATTCGTACCTTTCCTCTTTAAAATATTAGTATAGATTTCCTAAGATAAATATTAAGAGGTTGTTGAAAACATTGTGCTTTAGATATATTATCATAAAATTATAAATAGCGATAGTCCATATTGGTACTCAAGGATTTCCCCTTACATGTTATATAATAAGTAGTTTTTATCTCCAGCTATGTCAATCCGAAAATAACTGATAAATTTGCGGATTTTCAAACTTAAGCTGTGTATTTAATGTCCGCATTTTGCACTCCATATAGGCGTTATTTACGTTTTAATAAACCTAATTATTAGTTAAGTACTTATAAAACACTCTACTGCATTTAAAAGTACTGAGCCGCTACTGAAAAGGCTTGCAAAACTGTTGATGTAGAAAACACAATTATAAAAAAAATCGGGTCAATTGTTCGTGCCCGGAAGTGTTTATTGAAACTCAGTGCGTTACTACGAAACTTACATTTTATGTAATAAGGTGTATACTGTCCTAGGGATGTCACGACTTACATTAGCTTAGGGTTGCATGACATATAATTTGGAATTATCAAGCAGGTGGTGTGAAAATAGTAGATTATGCACCAAGAGGGCAAATCAGTGTCTTACGTTACGGCCGTCCCGAATCCCAAGGGCAACGAATGACTTTATAGTTAACTTACAAACACAGCGAGAGAGTCTTTTCATAGGTACTTGTTGCAGGACAACAAAAGTAAATGTAGTTACTAGAAACAAATAATTTCATTAAATTATATTTTTATTTTAGACCGTGCCTGACTTTTCGTGTCAGCCGCCGTGACCGCTAGATTCGGGGTTCAAATTCAACTCAGAAAGTAGATAGGGTTAAAATTTGATCAAATAATCGAAATAACAAGGTGAAATACACCGTGACCCTATAGAGATAAGATACCTTGATTTGTCAGATAAATATAGTAGATAGGTATAAGTACAAACATACCAATACAAGGTAGAAGTGGCGGCCGAGTTTATCTCTGCTTGTCCACATTACGATTATCAGAGAGATAAACATGAGACTGTTATGCATTATTTTAATCCATATGACGCACATTGGTTATCAAATAATTATTATTTTATAAATTTTGAATTTAAAACAGAGATAAGAAATTTGAAACTAGAAATGATGAGTCTTGTGCAATGTGTCAAAGTTTATACTAGAGCTAGTCTTGAATGTGCTATTATAGACTGTGAGACAAACGTTTTTGATCAGAATCTGTTACCAGTGATGATAAAGGCACTGAAACGTGTTCTCTTACTATGGGCCTCATGAGTAAGCTCAAAGTCGTACAACGAGCTATGGAGAGGGCTATGGTCGGGGTTTTTCTACGTGATCGAATCAGAAATGAGGAGATTCATAGAAGAATGAAAGTCAACGACATAGCCCAGAAGATAAATCACTCGTTCACAAAGAGTTCTACGGCTACTGGAATCAATTAATTAACGTAAATACATAAAGACCCGCCTGCTTCGAGGAGGAGTAAGATAGACCAAGTGTGAGATGTGACCAGATGACACTAAATTGTGTTGCACCAACTGCAGGATACGTCTAGGGTGCCGCTAATGAGTACCCTTCCACGAAGGTAGGGCACTTGGCTCTTTTGAAAGTTTATTCGACCTCAAGTTCAATTAATTCTCGGTGCGCCTTAACCACTAGTTACTAAATAAATTGTTTATGATTGGAGCTTGTTTTGGATTCTATTAAATTTGGATATGTCAACTATCCAAAGGCTCCAACGGAAGACCATCACTGGTTAGCCGCCAGCATCATGCTAAGTTGGGGCCGGTTTGTGCATATTACTGATTCTTGTTTTATTCGTGTGTTAATTTTGTAGTCACAAATAAACTTTATCCTTTCTTCTTCATCCCAACACCTAACTGATTGATTACGAATAATCCTCACACAATAACATTTAAAGGTTTAAAGAGAAGCAGTAAATCATGATGATCTTATCTAGTTACTCTAGTGTTCAGGCATATCTTGACCTATTATAACTCCATGAATGGTCACTGTCCGGGGCACGGCCGATACTTATCGTATATTTGTTCCAGTACCGTTACATGAACTGTCCACTTTCTAAGTCTTAATGAATTTCCCAAATCCCAGCCCACGTGCTAACGAGCCGACAGACGATAAGCGCTATTGTCTTAGCGTTATTCGATGGTACGCCGCCGGAGTTACCCATAGATTACGATATTATTGTGCGTATCATGGCGTGGGACGAGGATTGTTTACTGAGTATATAATCCACTTGTGAATGTAGCATCAAGGTGATGGACGGTAGACACGTTGTTGCAAGCGGTTGTTGCTTCCACTTTGTAGTTCTTCTTCTTGACAAGGTACATAGCATCTCGTTTGCATAGGCTTTATTTTATAGCCAATGATTTTGAAGAAGTTAAGACATACTAAACAAACACGTAAATGTGCCGAAAATATGTCATAATTGGGATTCCTTTCATAATGCCTACTTGCTACCTTGCTAAGCAACGTCTTAGCAGTATAGTTAAAACTCCGTTTCTATTCATATTAAAAAATGTAGTAAAATGTGTAACTGTCACGATCGAAAAGTATGCCTTATTATGTAGACCTATAGGCAGCGCATCTGAATTTGAGCTGATTTTGGATTTTATGTATGGATTTATATCCGGTATAACGGTATTCACTTACAAATTGGTCCTGTTCACTGTTCTGTAGCGTGTACTTCGTGAAAACTAAGGAAGCTTTAAATATCAAATGACAGTTGGCATGCTATTACATAGATCTTTTGTGAAATATGGACGTTATGTTTAGGAGGTTCTCGTTTAAAATCTGACGGGGCTCATGCTTTAAAATTATTAAGTACTTTTATTAGGGTAATTTAGCAATAGTGAACTATCACTTTTACATTCTTATTAGACAAAAAAGGAATATTTTATGCTTTATTCGACTGGTGCAAATCACTATACACAATAACAATAATTAGCACAAGAACCTATTTTCTACCGACTTCCAAAAAGGAGAAGGTACTCAATTCGTCTGTATGTTTTTTTATGTTTGTTACTTCATAACTTTCGAAAGGGTGAACCGATTATCAAAATTCTTTTTTTGTTTGAAAGCTGGTGCTTTCCACACGGGAAGCACCAGCTTCCACTGTTGTTCCCCTGAAATTTAAGTGGTTCCCCATTTAAATTACATCAAATTCGGTCCAGTAGTTTTGGAGTTACACTCCAATAACTGAATACAATGGTAGTCTGTATTTTTTTTTTTTAAATTGTACTTTTTTTAGTACATATTTAAGCCTAATATTTAGTTATGCTTAGCTATTTAACGAATATAATAAGCAATTTCCTATCACGTGTGTGACATAAAGACTGTTAAAACTAGACCTTCTGTCAGAAACCTAAAAAGAGACTAATTATAATTAGCGCAAACAGCAAATAATTACCGGCAACCGGAGTTGGACCGCTGTTACATTACATCTCTAAGAGAATATTACCTCGACGGTAGTTGGTGTTCAGTAAAGTATTTAACCCTTAAAAATGCAGGTAAACTTCGACCGACTCAATAACGACTTAAGAGGATTGCATAGCTAGTACTTTCCATGCTAAAAGAGAAAACTCTTTTCCAACTCTTCATGGAATCATGACATTGTTTACTATGCCCGTACGTTTTAATTGTTTCAGTATTTTTAAGTTCTAAAAAAGGAAATTTATAGTACTTTAAAATACTGAAAAAAACAAAACGTAGGGGCATAGTAAACAATGTCATGATCCCATGAAAAAAAATCACTGAAATGGGACAATGTTAAGAGGTAGAAAAGAGTTTTCTCTTTTAGCATGGAAAGTACTAGCTATGCAATCCTCTTAAGTGTTTTTATTCTGGCTGAGTGCCATCTGCGCTCGCCAACCTTCCGGTGACGCTGTAAATGCCGGTAGAGGCAAACAGCATTAGACCGTTCTAAAAAAAAATTTTTAGTTAGTTTTTATTATGAGTGCGAGGTGAGATGCAACCGCGAGCGTTCTGCACTCTCCTTGAAAAAGACCACCGGATGTGGTTGAAACTATAGTCGGAAAGATCTGACTTATTTACGTGAGTGATTCCCGTTTTTCATATTATATACTTGTCAATCTGAACTAAATTAAACTGATTATTTTAACTAACTTAGATTTTTGACGGTGTATTTAAACTAATAACTTTGACATATATTAGTCTGAATTTAATATTTTTTTTATTTTATACTCCCAAAAACAAACTACGAAGATTCGTTCGATGGATTTCGGGTTTTCTAGGAAAGTGAAAAAGCACAAATACAGTCAAGAGTGATGAAATGTAATGACAGGTTTTTTTATAAAGATTAACTTGTATTTAGGTTTTTTATAGGCAGTTGCTGATTCATCTTGATATTTGATCTTGATTGATTGTGTAGCAATTGTTATAGTTTAAGTATGTAAATATTTTAAATTTTTCACTTGTTATAGGTATGTTGTATAAATCCTATAGAATGTATATTTTGACTCGAGTCCCAGTCAATTTCAAAAAAATAATACTAAAGTCGGTTTACGCACCTACTTACAAAAAATTAAAATTTAACATATTACACACTAGCTGCGCCACGTAGTTTCACCCGCGTGGTGATGGATGATGATGATGATGATGAAAAATTAACCTATATGTTATTTCAGCGTCTCATCTATCTACATACCAAATTTCATTAAAATCTCTTCAGTAGTTTTTGCGTGAAAGAGTAACAAACATACTATAAGTCAAAGTCAAAGTCAAAGTCAAAGTCAAAATCATTTATTCAATTTAGGCATCAAAGACGCACTTATGAACGTCAATTTTTCATTAAAATGTACTTTAAAGCCTACCGCCGCGTTCCAAAATACATAGAGCCAACCGAGAAGAAGCGGCAAGAAACTCGGGGCCATTCTTTTTATATAGATGTTTTTACAATGTTTTTACTTAGGTACTACAAATATTAGCTCCAGTGTGTTGCCTTACAAAAGAGAACATAATAATGGTATCAGTAGGGCAAGACACGCTACACTTTGACATCTTAGTACACGAGTAGATAGATCCTGGAGTGATCAGTCCCAAGCTGTTTTATCCTCCAAGTAATCCGAAATTTTGTAATAACCTTTTTGACAGAGTTTAGTTTTAATAGCAATTTTAAACTTATTAATAGGCAAATCTCGGATAACATTGGGAACTTTATTATAAAATCGTATACATTGTCCCATAAAAGAATGACTTATTCTGTGGAGACGCGTTACATGTACGGATAGCTTGTGCTTATTTCGCGTGTTGATGGAATGAGCATCACTCCTTTTATCAAAACTGCTAATGTTTTTCTTTACATACATTAGATTTTCATAGATAAACTGAGAGACAACAGTTAGAATGTTTATGTCTTTAAATTTCTGTCTAAGGGAAACTCTGGGAGCCAAACTGTAGATTGCTCGTATAGCCCTTTTTTGCAGTATAAAAATAGAATTAATATCTGCAGAACATATCCATAATATATATATCCATATCCGATATCCATCTATCCATCCATCTAAATGTTCTTTTTTTGTTACTATTTGTGTGTCTAAGCGTGCATAGTTTTACTTCTACCCGCAACGCGCCCGCGAGAACATTTGTTCGCCGGCAAGCCTCCGGTCATCATAAGACAGTAGCAATTCGTCTCCGCACCGCACCGCGCGCTATTCATAAGATGGCGTCTTCATTATAATTGTATTTTTAATAAGTACCTATCTACTAATAACCTATATCCGTCTTCATCGATCTCAAGAAGTTTGTGTGCTATTATATATTGTGATCCTATGAACTATGGACTTTATAAACAATACCTTGTGACGTGCGTGGATCGCGAACGCGACCTCTGCAAGGGCAGAACCCAAGCGGGAGATGTTGGAGAAGGCTATACTACGTAAGTACACACATATTAGTAGTCTAAATTAAGATCCTCCTCTCGGCAACTTTGGGAAACACTCTTGTACAGGCCCCTTATTCGGATGCTTCAAATCATCATCATTATTCTCCGAACCAGCCCCTTCACCCGCGCGGTGGGTACTCCTCTTAACATCTAGGAAAATTATTTTCAATAAGAAAACCCACCATTTAACTTAAACTTTCACATTTATAATATGAGTGGGATTATAATGTTTAGATTTCATATATCAATAAACACAATCTATATGCCATTACATTTCATCACCCTTGACTGTGTTTGTGCTGTTTCACTTTCACAGTACAAATCATGAGATTCGTCAAATGAAATTTCGTATTTCGTTTTTGGAAGTAGGCCGCATAGTACCTATAGAGCTTCCGAAGTAAAAACTGCGCACCTACTACCAAACTGCTCTGTGCTTTAATATGGAGCGGGTTATTAAACTTTCCCATAATATTTGAGCAGTGGGTGGGTGGCTGATAAACCCCATGAGACAACGGGCCGATTGACAGCGTAATGTGACCTTATCTAGTCCAGTTAGCTAATGATGCCGGGCCGGGGACGAGGGCCTTGATGCACCTTTCTATCGAGATTACTGCGGGACGGTAAGCTACATGGAATCATTAAGCAGTTTAACGTTTATCATTATTCATAAAAGACCGCTGGAAGTAGGCAAGACATAAAGGTAAACTTGTTTTTTTAAAGTGTCTTTAGCATACTGTCGCCTGGCATCAAAACATAAGATTTAGAAAACTTATAACTAATATGCTAAAACCGCTTACTGTACATTTTACTTGACTTTTAGATCATAATCATCATAATCAGCCCATTTTGTTCCCACTGCTGGGACTCGAGCCTTCCACTCAAAGAGAGGAGTTGGGCCATAATCCACCACCAGGCTTGGTTATTGGCCAACCCATGTCGAAGTTTTCAGGCCGCCTGAAGGCCTTCGACATAGCCTAACGACTGTTGTCCTAAGATAAACAACCGGGACCGACGGCTTAACGTGTCCTCTGAAGCACGGAAGCGCTCAGTTGAATAATGCCACTAGCACACACCCATCGAAGTCCTGACCGCAGCAAGTGTTGCTGAACTTGTTGATCGGTTAAGATCGCCAAGTCGAGCTCCGCTATTAGCGCTTCTTTTTATACATTAACTTTATTATTTATTTTATTTAATGTATTTCAACATAATAATTGTGTATCGTATTAACATACAGTATTGAGTTTAAGCGTACTTTAATCATTATTTGTTGATGATAAAAAGAATATTTTTAACGGAGATTTCCCTCATCTCTTCTCTACTATATAAAAATAAGTCGGGTTTTCCTTCCTGACGCTATAACTCAAGAACACACGAACCGATTTCCACGGTTTTGCATTCGTTGGAAAGGTCTCGGGCTCCGTGAGGTTTATAGTAAAGAAAATTCGGGAAAATTATAAAAAGAAAAGCGGGAAAATTTTTTTTCACATACAGCGCCATCTCTGATACATAGCATGTACTACAAACCAATATATTAAGTAGATGGCGCCAAACGAAATGTTACATAAAACGAAGCCAAGGTGGCGAAACGGAGTTCGCAGGGTTTGCTAGTTATTCATAATTATTTAGGAGAAAATGTTTATTGTAATTATCAAGGCCACAATCCGTTGCGAACCTGATACAAGTGTACACGTAACCTTATCACCTCGGCACCACGACCATGACGGCTGATGATGATGAGGTGATAAGATAAATACAATAAAACTGAGGCTTTGTGTTTAATTGGAATAAAACAATTTGGTATATTATATTTTCATTATTCTGATACATTTGCATATAGGTGCGTTGTATCTATATGGTAAAGTAGAGAGAGAGAGAGTATAAAAAAAACTGAATAATTATTGTATCAAGTTTTTTTTTTAAATGTTGTTAGGAGTGGTGTTAAGTGGTAACCTCTGCCTAGAACAGATGCATTTGGTTACATCACAAGTGACGAACTGTACTGCGCCCGTAACCCTGAGAGATTAAGCTGTATCATGTGCCTGTAACTTCGCCGAACACCACACCCTGCAACCAGAACACTGTATTGAGAACATTACTGTTTCGTGGTAGAAATTGAATGTGGTGACAGTACTACCCCGTACGATTTAATTAAAAAAGAGTTCTACTACTTATAACTTCGTGTGGCACTGCAATAGTCATTTTGTATTAACTTTTATTTATTTAATAATATGATCGCATTTGCAATTATACAAATTAACATTCCATAAAATAAATTCTTCACTAATTTATTTACTTTTAAAATTAAAGTATCATATAAAATAAAAAAACATGTTGCGAGATGCACAGACCAGCGATGGACTCTCAAAAGCACGAAATGGACCGGTCCACTGGGAAAAAGAAACGTGGGTAGGCCGCAAAAACTATGGGCGGACGACATAGTATTTGTGGCAGGGAAAAACTGGACAGAAACAGCACAGGACAGAGAAAAATGGAAGAAATTGGAGGAGGCCTATTCCCTATTAAGGGGTTCCTATAATATTGTAAAGTAACATTAGATTCATTAAAAAAAATACAGTTACTCACATTATTAAGAAAATACGAGTATAAAATATATCGTAACTACATACTTTAAGGTTTATAGGAAATAAAGAGGTTTTATTATTATTATATAATGTGAAACTTATATAACAATAATTGTTAAAATGTCCAAAATTGTTTAAATTTAATTAAATTGAAATTAAATTTAACAAATTCACAAAATGTCAGCATTAAATTTCCAATAATTTCGAAACTATAATTAAAGATGTCACAATCGGTAAACTTACTGAGGTACGCGTTGAGGCTGCCCATGGCGCGGGGTGTCGGGGTGTAACACCGTACGACACCGCCTAGGGTAGAACAAGTTGTCATGCTGGACACTAAAAATTCGACTTGCCTCAACAGTACGTATACATTTCTTTTACCAAAAAATTTAACCGACTTTGCACCAAAAAGTGTGAAATAACTTGTTGAAGTCGGTACTAGGATAGGTCAAAAATTCCTATTATCACAATATTGTGCGCATGGTACCGACTTCGACAAGTTATTTCACACTTTTTGGAGTTGAAGTCTGCTCCAGTTTTTGGTAAAAAATTCACCCATTTTAGTGACCCTTATGCTAATGGATCGATTGCCATTCATCGTCAATGATGACCACGGAAGTATACTCTACCAAACAAAAATAAATTAGAATCGTATATAATATGATAAAGGGGGGAGAAATCGGTGAACATAAACAAAAAAAAAACATATACCCGAACGTAGAACCTCCTCCTCTTTTGAAGTAGAATAATAAAAATAAAATGCTGTTATACATAAACGTTTAATAAAAAATGTTGGTTACGTTTAACACAAATCCTCAAACATACGCACTATCAGATAAGATCATCGTCCACTGCTCAACAAAAGCCTCCCCATATATATTTCCAAAGGACCAGTTGGAAGCAGCCGGGCCCATAACAGATTGGCTCATGGTTATAGGAAATATTTAAGTATAAGCTTTACTTTAAGCTAATGTATGGATGTGAGGCCTGGACATAACATTCAAAGAGGAAAACAAGCTCTTAGTGGCCGAAAGAAAAAACCGAAAGATTTTTGGCCCTAGGCAAAGACCAGATGGAAGCTGGAGAAGAACGTCGAAATAGAAAAGATCGTGGCCCAACCAAACATAATTAGAAAGCCTAAAGCTCACAGACTACTTTGGCTTGGCCACTTAGAGAGAATGGGAGAAGTTCGTGGCGTATAAAGGGCCTATCTAGGTCAACCAATAGGTCGAAGACCGGTTGGTCAGATGGGGTGATGTGGTGAACGCAGATCTGAACGAGCTTTGTGCAAGTGAGAAACTGCAAAAGACCGAAACGTGGCGTGTTCTCATATCGGAGGCCAAGACTCACTTTGGGTCGCTGAGCCAGCGGAGTAAGTTACTGTAAGCAATTTCTAAAGTTTTCCCTCACAATGTAGCTCTTCGCAACAATAGAAAAGGCCACTTGGAGGCGTTCACCAGATTGGAGACAACTCAGAAGGGGTTATTAGATCCGAGTGGTACGGCTGTATTAAGTACGGCTTGCAAGTCACATGCATTAGCAACCCAGGTGGGGGGTGGTGCGAGCTACAAGCGGATACAACTACAAGTCTTGGGACATTGTTGGCTATAAATCTGACCACTCGGATACAGAGTTTTAAATTTTGGCTTATTATATTCTTGTATTCGGTGTTTAAAAGCTTTTTGAAATCCAATAGTCCATAAAAATAGAAATCATAATTTTGCATTATTTCATATAGTACAGTTTGTATACTTTATTGATTCCATTATAATCATGTTGTTTGACAATTGTATGTACGTGTACGTATTTGAGCGAAAACCAAAATCTGTTTTTATGTAATAAACTGTATCTCTTATAGACCTTTTTTATTATTTTTTATTGTGTATCCTTTATAAAACGTACTCTGAAAAATGAAAGCCGTCTAATACGGTGTATTCGAAAGGCAAAATCCTTTTAAGGTAAGAAAGATTGATAGAGAGATATGACTGTTTAGGCTTGGTAATAAAGTCCTTTAATTTCCGATCATCCGAGTGACGTTTTCGAGTGTTATTACTCTAGAACAACAGAAAACATATATATATCTAAATGTTTATCGCCGTCTCAGGTAATATTTTCTATCAATCGATTTGCAAGGCTATTCCGTATATCAATTGACAGTTTTAGTGAATCGCTTTGCGCGCAACGGTTAGCTGTCAAAAGTCAACATTGTCACCGTTGTGATACGCAATAAAGGCCTATTCAGACCTGAGCGTTATTCGCTGCCGCTATGGGTAGCGAGAAATGCCACGCGGAACTCGATGGGTATATAGTATGAAGTTCCATAACTGCAGCGAAACTTGTACCGGTACTAGTGAGGCGGTATTTTCTCTTGTTTGGCGAAACTAGTTCCGCCGCCCCGCTAACCGATGCCAACGAATTTCTCTACCGCGCGCGGTAGCGATATCCGCTTTGGTGTGAACAGTGAAATTAACCCTTTCTGATTTCTCTATCGCTCCCGGTAGCGAATAACGCCCAGGTTTGAATAGGCCTTAACAATGCTATGAAAAACTTAGTAGATCTCAAAGTTCAGTGGTCAACCGCACCTAGAGTCAGTTATTTTTTTCATGTTAGCCAATAGCCCTACAGGTCAGTCAACGTACTTTTACAGCACTGCGCCTTTGTAAAGTAACGCCACTTGCTATAGTGCCAAACTTATATGCATTGGAATTTTCCGTTGCCACATTTGGCCCGTCTTGTACGGATGTGAGGCTTGGACGATAAAAGAAGGCCTCAAAAACGTATAGAAGTTTGCAATGTGGGTATACAGGCAGATGCTTCGTCTTAACTGGACGCAAGAAGTAAAGAATGACGAGGTTCTCCAAACAGTTACTAAGCGTTATTTTTATCATTATAAAGTATTATCTTATGCAATTTCACTCAATGAGATTAACTGAACTTGATTTCACTACCAGAACTATTTAAAGAATTTCGTGTATTTCGTGGACATGATATTCAAATATAAATTGCAACGGCTTTTTTTCTTAAATATAACTTAGTGCTAGAAATTCAATATGTTATTTTACCTTCAAATAACGCAGGATAGTAATGTAAAACATAGTTTATTCTGCTTACTGCTCTTTACTTCATATAAAATGAATAAGTAGTTTTGAAGTAATTGGCATTTTGAAGTAGTTGCGAAATTACTGCGTTTCCCGCCATTTGAACCTTGAGTACGAGAGTGAATGGAGTTTTAAATCTCATGAATACGAAGGTGCAGATTCGTGAGCTTTTGCAGACCGTCAAATAAAGAACAGTTACCTTCTTAGGGCATGTAATGAGACATGATCCGTACGAGTTGTTGCAACTAATCATGATGGAAGAAGTCGTGAGCAAAATATGTGTTAGTTAGAAGAAAAAATCATAGCTACAATATATCAGAGAGTGGACCGGGAACGGGAGTGTTTCGCCTGGACAGAATCTACTAAATTGACTCGGTAGTGAAACTGGTCAGAACAGGTCAAAAATGTGTCAGTGAGAAAGGTGTCTGGTGTGTGTATGATCTTCTTCCAGTGCCTCTCCAACTGTGAAGGCTTGCAGTCAGCTCCGCATATATCACCCAGTCTTTGGCGAGGTTAAATAGCTCCGCGACACTTTTGGTATGTGTATATCAATCATCAGGTTACCATAGCAGAAGTTCTGCCTAAGAGTGCCTGACTGAGAGTCTAAGGGTACCGACCTTCGCTAGAGACAATTCAATAAGAAGTAGACAGTGTCTATACATAGTGTGAGTACCTTACCCTAGAAGTTTATGTCATGGAATTATCATGTAAAGCCAAAAATTATATGCGTCTTCATCGCTGCTATATGCTTTTAGTTTTACGGGTCTGTAGCAATTTTTCTTTAATTTTATCTGTAATCTCCAGTCTGTCAGCCAGAACGCTGGAGCCTGTCTCTTGTTCCACATATCAAAGCAGTCAGGTCCAGTAAACCGATTAAGGGCCGGCGTCCACTCGCAGCGACTATCGCGCGATCTCGCACGCAACCTAGCCCCCGCGCACCCCCACCCCCGGGTCACGTGACCGCCTCGCTTTCCGATACCTTCGCCCTCCGCTGGTAATGACCCCGCGGCTTTATATCAATACGCTTTACGACAATTTGATGAGGTGTGTATTTTCTTGAATTTTTCATGACGATCAAATAGGGCCATAGATTTGAAATCAAAAGAGGCGCAAGATAAGTTATGGAGAATGATAGCTAATGATAGTAGTGAGGGGGATTTCATTTGGTTTTTAAACATGTCACAGTTTTGGCATATTTATGAGATTTAAATTATATTTTGCACGTTGCGATTTTATCTATTATGCATTTGTGTTTTATTCTAAGTGCCAACTTTTCTACCTAAGTACTTTCTATCACTATTCCTCTCGACTGGTCAGTTGATGCAGTGATACCAACCCTGCCTTCCGTTGGCCTCAGGTTCAATCCCCAAACAGATCTAATATTTGTGTGTATAATCGCAAACACGTTTGTTGTATTGTGTAATAATCGCAAACACTTAGTAAATCATAAGTTTATCAATAACGTTGTATTGAGCATGCCCGTAGTGTATTTAGTAAGTTCTGTGGTAAGAAGCTGCTTACCTTATCTATATACAAATATGTTTATTGAGGCGAGTTTGTGCTTATCCTTTCATTCGAATCAGCAAACTCATGTGTCATACCAACAGTAAGAGATTCCGTTCTACACAGCACAGAATTTTGCCGATCATAGCTCTGCACTGGATTGCATCAGGAACGGCATTTTCAAAAAACAACCCTATTTTATAGACAGAAAAGATACATTTTTATATGTTCTCGTATCATATCAAATCATCCGATTTGAAGTTGTATGGTTAACTGTGTGGTTGGTCCCTCGAGGTTCGATGGCTTGGCATAAGGATTGCATTGTGAAGAATAGATAAGATCTGAGAGGTCTTTGACAGACTTCACGTGTGGTCTAATTTTTGGCATATTTTTTGATGCAACATGCTTTATTTGGGACAAATAATACTTAGAATACTCTGATAAAATCTTTGCACTAGGTACTTAGTAAGTATAGTGAATTAACGTGAACTTTACAAGGTATACAAGGAAACAGTTCAAGACATTAGTGGATATTTGACTGAATAATTTTTTTTTGTCAGACCTGTACTTAAGCATAGCCTAAGTCTAGAGTTCCTACTGAGCGTATTTCTGGGCTTTGTCCCAAAGACTTTGCTCAACATTCTCTCGCTTCAAAAGCCTAGAAATAGTCGGACCAACAAACCCATAGAAGGTATGAGTAGTACAAATTGTCCCTTTATCTAAACCAATGTTGGACCAATAGACCATTATCAAATTTTAAAAGGTGGAACTGGTGCTTGGGACGAGTTTCTTACTTGGACGCGCTGCCACCTAACCCATAGAATATTTTTATGCTTGCAAGTATCCTGCAACGAGACTTCAAAGGCGACACAACCCGCTTTTCTTTTTACTTACCTACAAGTTGCAACGAATAAATTATACACCATATGTCACGCAAGAATCAAAACAAAAAGGAAACTAAAAGAACGAGTCTTACCTTGTAAGGGTAATGTAAGTAAACGGCCAAAAATGTAAGCTTTTTGTTAGCAGATAGTTTATGTTCACTACTTTCAACCTTTTTAATTACGACTAGTGTTTGACTATAATATAGTCAAGTACTAGTCTAGCAATTATATGCATATAGTGTTTGGGTCAGGAAAGTAAAAGAAAATAATGACATATATGTTTAATTATTATGAACCGGTATTCGCCGCTCCATAGCTAAGAGCCATAGTGTAACTGAACGCACCACTCGACGCACCGTTACACCACAGAATGGATAGCAGAAATTAGTAACTATCTGTCATTAGTTATCGTGAGACATACCTATCTAGGTTTAGGCATACCTAGACATCAGCTGCGTAAACATTCGCGAGTAGGTAGGTTCGTACCTCGTTGTACTATCACCAACATTTTCGGTTATCCATCTTGGGCGAATGTTGAGTGAAATGACCATTCACTAGCCCCGCCTGTTCTCTGCTTATTGGTGTGTAATAAAAGCTTATTGTAAGTACAAGTTCTTTTCACATAGTTTTTATGTGAGAGAACTAGATACTACTTTTTTTTCAGTATGTTAAAATACAATAACCAGGTTTAACGTTGTATTTAAAAAAACTAAGTGGGTATAGATGGTTAAATAAAATACAATAAACTGATTTAAAATTATAATATAAAAAACAAGAATCTTAGTACTATCAACGCGTTTATAAGAACTGCAACTTTAATTGTAATAAAATACAATAATCCTATTCAAGATAACATTAAAAGACTAAGTGGATATAACACTGTTTTAAACTATCACGGTTGTTCTCTAAAGTTATATGATTATTAACGGGATATTTACCGTGGTAAGGTTGTCAGTACAGTCTTCCCGTGAACATGGTGCATGTAACTGCGCCGAAATATCGGGAGCTCATTCCACAACCTTACCTCGGTAAATATACCGTTAATAATCATATAACTTAAGTGGATATAGATTTAATGTATCTATATATAATTACGGTTAGAAGTAAAAATCTTAGTACTATTAAAGCTTTTAAAAGAGCTACTCATTTTTATTATAATAATAAAACTGACTGACTGACACTGAAATGTGTGCTAGTCGCAACTGACCTCACAAAATCATAAAATTTCTAAAAAATGTAGGAACACTATATAACAACGGAAATGTTTATTATGGCTGTCATTAGGCCAATACAATAAAAGGCGGAGTTAGCTTGCAATGCACGTGTGCAAAGCAAAACCTTTTTGAACTGGATATGCGAAAATAATGGTGATTGTATCTATTCTAAGTAGGTAGGCATCTCTCGCGTAGTTACTGTTGTCTATTCTGTGAATTGTGATGTAGTAAATGCGTCGCGCAATGGTTATTAGCTGCGGAGCAATAAATATGGGTTCATAATAATGAAAAAAAACATGTATTTTTTCCTTCACTTTAGTGACCAGTTATAGATTCCAAACCACCCCGTGCAATATTGTGCACTAATGAACATAGACCTTATATATATATACTTATAGATAGTATTACTATCCGACTTGATGGTCAGTGATGATGCGGTCGAAAGTGGCATCGTACTAGATCTATACTGACGACTGGTTCTGAAGCTCCAATCCACATGTCCTCTAGGCAAACACCGCTTTTAAGTATGTATAATATTAACTCTTAAAAACATGATGTTTTCCCGATTACCTTTTGCATAATACAAGTACGGAACCAATCGCACAATCACAAAAGCGTTTCGTTGAGTTCAGAGTTTCGACACAAGGTTCTCTATTGTGAATGTCACAATAAATCCAAATATTTATCCCCGAGCTCCCTCCATTGTGAATACTACGGCATCAGAGTGAGTAAGCACTCCGTGTGCGGCGACCAATAAAGCGGCGTTACCATTGTCGCGTAGTGTGTGCCGACGCGACAATGGTACTGTGGGCCTCATTAACAAGCTTAAAGTCGCTCAACGAGCAATGGAGAGGGCTATGCTTGGGGTTTCCCTGCGTGATAAGATCCGAAATGAGGAGATCCGTAGGAGAACTAAGGTCACCGACATAGCTCTCAAAATTAGCAAGTTGAAGTGGCAATGGGCAGGCCACATCGCTCGCAGAACTGATAACCGATGGGGAAGAAAGGTTCTCGAGTGGCGACTACGCACCGGAAGGCGTAGTGTAGGCCGGCCCCCCGCTAGGTGGACAGACGACCTCATAAAAACTGCGGGGAATCGCTGGATGCAGGAAGCGAGTAGCCGGTCCAAGTGGCGTTCTATGGGGGAGGCCTATGTTCAGCAGTGGACGTCTTCCGGCTGATAATGATGATGATGTGTGCCGACGCTTATGTTGCCTTCTGACAAATTGCCTGCTTATTAATTTCATTATAATCTGACTGTGGTTGGAAGGTTTTCTAAGAGCAAAAAAACTTAGACTTTAAAAATTAGGAGAGATATATCTGCAGTAGATGTTCTGTGGGTATAGACTATAGTTTATAGTACCCACACCCCTGAAGTTAATCGCTAAAATATCTTGGTACTAAGTAAAACGTATAAGACCTATTCTGTACTTATCCTAACCTAGCTCCGGTTTCACACGGGTGTAATTTAGAAAAAAGAGGTATAAAATGTTAAGTTTGTTTTCTCTGCTTATAAACATATATTAAAACTTAATTAGGTTTTATAATACATTACTGAAGCGTTCGCAGAGGAGCTTGACTTGATGATCAGGTTAGGTGGGTACGCTAAGCCGTCGGTCCCGGTAGTTTGTCTTAGGACAACAGTCGTTAGGTTATCTCGAAGGATTTCGGATAGCCTGAAAACTTCGACATGGGTTCGACATGGATGGCCAGTAGGCCTACGCACCAAGCCGCACTGGGTCCGTGTGGTGGATTATGGCCTAACTCTGAGAGGAAGGCTCGAGTCACAACAGGGGGAACATACTTAATGGGCTGACTATGTAATGTAATACATTGCTTCCGTGGTAAATATTCAACGGATGATGAAAACCGCATAAAAAACCCGTTGCGTAGTTTAGGAGAAGTTAGTTAGGAGATTAAGGAAGTACAGACACATGTGGAAAGCGAAATTATTATATACTAGCGACTGTACGCGGATTTGTTCACGTAGTAGACTCGGCCTTCGGCCTCGCCATAACCTCCCATACTTTCTTGGTATCTGTTACCTGTTGGACCTTCTCCTGACAATAACTAAAACAACAAAATAAGAATTAGCGAGATTTTTCAATCTGTTCGCAAATTTTAACGTGACCAGGAATAATAGGGGTTAATTTTATTATATATAGATAATAGATATAAGTACTATACAATAGGATTACGAAGTGAGCACACAGTGATATGACATCTGCAGGTCCAACATCTATCAATTTATCAAGTCAGTGAGGCTACGAAACGCAGTGAAGTTGAAAAACGATATTAACTGTCATTTTGACACGACGCGATCTGTCAGATCGACACTTGTCATAATGTCATCTGTCACCCTTACTTTGATCTTAGACAACAGCGGTTAGTTCGGTCGAGCTGTGTAGTGTGCATTGCTGGGTCCCCAAATTTCAAATAGTTGTGACGCAAAGGTATTTTTAGGTTTTGTACGAGATGACGAAGGGGCTATAGGTACAATAGGGCTATATATATTATTGTCTATCCTACTTTTAAAAGTTACAATTTTGATCCGTAATATGATCATGTTTCTGAAAATACGCACAAATCCAAGTGGTAGAGGTAGTCGTACCAACCCATAAGGTATCGCCGGAATGATTATAAATTGTCCCTACTTTATAGTATATTGTTCAATCCCTCATTCTCGCGCTATCTTCAGTAAAATGTTGAATGATTTCATGTCGGAGGTTCTAGTCCCTGTGGGTTATACGGTAAAAAAGCGAACGTACTGTTGTGTGGCTCTTCCTGGTTGTCTTAAAAAAACAACCATTCACACACACACAAACATTTATTTTATATTATATAATTTTTACACGATTTTTACACACAAGGAAATAAATTCCTGCACTTCACTTTACTGTACTGAACTGGCAGCAAGACGGCTTTAAGAGCAATTAGTAGATACACCGAAGAATACAAAACAAAAGGCAATTTAATTTGGAAAGCGCGGATTATATAGGATCATATAATGCTGACAGTGTTTGAATGAAGTCGATGGGGGTTTGCCCCTAGTCAGCAATATACGCGGTGTAACAGTACGTTCCTATATAAGCGAACGTACGTTCCTATATAAGTTTCTTATACCTCGTATATAAGTATATAAGTACTAGTACTTACGTTTGGTGCTTAGGCAAACCAAGCGGTCTTTATTCGGGTTTGCGATGTTTAAGCGTTATAAGTCGTAGAAATTATCAAGAAGCGGTGAAAACTAATTCCAATGCTGTGCATAAACGGGCACTTATAATTATAGCCGGCATATATCCGATTTGAAAATGTATGTCAGTATTCAAAAATGTTACAGGACTCTGGGAGACTAAAATATATACTTATTGAAATATAGAGAATTTATTCTAGCTTCCATAACATTGTGCGACCTTCTGAGGCCGTATAAATCTGAGTATAAATATAAATCAACGTTCGCATACATTTTTAACACCCATCCGGTGACACTTTACCATCCGGTGACGCTGTCCCATCTGGTGATGCTGTGAATGCCGGTATAGGCAAATAGCATTTAGCACTTTTAAAAAACAATTAACATATTATTTTACCAACTACATCGACTGAAACAATTTAAAAACTCCAAGTGGGTTAATATTCCCCCAAATGACCTGACAACGTCCCCTTTCGTGTAATTAAAGAAACAAACAGTGATAACGGCTTACCATCGGATTAGTACAAATGTAAACGACCCGCGCTGTTGCGTGTCCGTTACTTGCCCAAATATGGCTACATTCAAACGTAGACTAGTTACAAACTAATTAACACATTGTACGTATATTTACAATTACGTAAAATTCGGTTATACATTTAAGTTATATACTTTTATTATATTTTTTTACATGATTGGGAAACGGTACACGCACGCCCAACTGACGTTATGTGGTAACCTCTACCTAGACCAGATGCCAGATTTATTCACAATTCGGTATGTAAAGTTTTTTTTTGGTATTTTTTTTATATTTTTATTTCGTAGATTAGGTCATTATAAAAAACTAATTTCAATATTTTTGTTTTATATTCAGTAGTTATTTTCTAATATTTTTTTGAAAATTTGAATCCTATGACGTCACTTTTTTGCACAAATATGTAGTTGCGTTGAGGAGCCAAGAAAAGCACGCGAGTAAAAAAAAAGAAACTAGAATTTACTTTGACACTTGACAGTGACACCTACTAATTCGTAAGTCTCTATTCAATCAAAACAAAAGTCCGCTCGTGTTGTTAGATAAAGTTTTACTTCAATAGTCACACAGATAATAAAATGCAAAAAAGTGACGTCATTTAGAGGTCAATGAAAGTCGAATTATTTCATCGTTTTTTGTTAAAATAAATGGCATCTTATCGTTTTAAAAGGTCAGAGTAGAAAAATAAGGGTTTGTAACATAAAATCTCGAAATGGTTTCGGAATTGGCATAGGTTAATTTTTTTTAGCATACCGAATTGCCGAAATGCAGCATTACGCTCGTAACCCTGAGACATTAAGTCTCATGTGCTTGTAATTTCGCCGACAATAATACCTTCAAACCAGAATACAGTATTGGGAACATTACTGCTTCACTTTCTTAGAAAAAGTTATGGTGGCACTCCCCCGGACGAACTCAATCACAAAGAGTTCTACTGCTCTTAAAATACTAACTTACATGAAAATATACTGTGGTACAAAAACTTTGGAACAGTTAATATAATGTGAGTTTTCATATAGGTACAAATACATGTGCTCATATTAAAATGGGTGCAACTAGACTGAAATTTATCGATAGGAAATTTAAAAAATATATTTAATGATATTTTTTGAATTTTGTCTGTTGAGTCTAGTTCCACCATTTTTCATATGTGCATATATGAAGACTCACACTGTATTTAGATCATCATCATCATAATCAGTCCATTTTGTTCCCACTGCTGGAACTCGAGCCTTCCTCTCAGAGAGAAGAGTTGGGCCATCATCCACCACGCGGGCCCAGTTCGGATTGGTGGATAGGTTAGTGGCCAACCCATGTCGAAGTATTCAGGCCGCCTTCGGCATAGCGTAATGACTGTTGCCCTAAGACAAACAACCGGGACTGACGGCGTAACGTGCCCTACGAAGCACGGAAGCACTCTGTTGAACAATGCCACTAGCACACACCCATCCAAGTCCAGACCGCAGCAAGTGTTGCTTAACTTGTTGATCGGTTAAGATCGCCAAGTCGAGCTCCGCTACTAGCGGTTCTATATTATTATATAGTATTTAGATACTCTTTGATTAATAACTGTTAAGTGTGCGTAAAGGAACACGAGTGTAGGCAAAATGCAGAAAATCAATACATGTGTTTTTCATCAGTGTTCTCCTTGTGAATCGTCCTAGAGTTATGTTAATTCATTTATTTTACATAAGAACCAACAATAAATGTAAGTACAATATTAAATATTAACCGATTATATCACCAAATTTTGGTTTATTCTATTTTGTGCGGTCAAGAAGAGGCCGCTACGAATTGGTCCTTTTGGAAATCTATGGGAGCTTATGTTCAGCATTGGACGTCCTACGATTAAGATGATAATGTTGACTAAACTTGTTATCTTTGTGTATAACCTACCGTCATTTGTTTCGATTTATTAGCTTCTAAAACATTTGAACAACAAGTCAACAACGCGCTTTTCATATTCACTATCAACCTTAAAAACTCGTATCATTTTAATTGGCATTAAAAACAATTCGGAGCCGTCACAGCTAGCGGCGCGTACGCACGTCAGACACGCGTTATCTTCACATACGATCTAACACTTGTCCGTCTGTCTGTCCGTATGTCTGTGCCTATTGACAGTTTGTACGTACGTAACTATGTTTGATGCTGTTGTGATTGTACGGTTTCTCACGTGGCGTATGGTACGTGATTGCTAAGAGTTCTTTATTAATGTATATTTTTTTAATGTCCATGTAAAGAACGGTTTAGCGGTCATATAATAATAATATCGAATAAATAAAGATTAGCCACTTGTAGGATCCCCCGTGCCGCGGGGAACATGGGCACACACATTAAACAATCATAACACCTGAGAAAAAAAATTTTGCCCTGGTCAGGTACCTAACCTGGGGCCCCGCGCTTCTAAATAGTTAATAATGTTTATTCTTTTAGTTCTCTATCGACTAAGCTAACGAAGCCGTTAAAATAATTAAAACTATAACTATCTGTGCCCCACGATTTCACCCGCGTGATGATGATGATGATGAAAAAGTATCCTGTATGTTATTCCTCATCTATCTACATACCAAATTTCATTAAAATCCATTCAGTAGCTTTTGCGTGAATGAGTAACATCCATACATCCAAACTTTCGCGATTATAATATTAGTAGGATATGTTTATTTATTGGGACTTTTTGCGTATGTACATATGAGCATATTTAATTTTGTTGATGGTATTGTCGCCTCCGGTAAGTGATAACATTATTTTTGGAAGACCATAGATAAGGTATATCGCTTAGCGGATGGTGGTTAGTAGTGACGAAAGGGATGAGAGGGATGGTTTTCTTTGACGGGAAGAAAATTTTCCTATACGTGATTTCGCCTCGGAGGTGACGAAAGACGCCTAGGAGGGACGAGGTGCCGTCGCCCTAACATTCAGCATCTCGATCCGGTGTTAGGCGTGCTGGGCCAGACCATCCTATTCTTATTCTATACCTATCTGGGGCGATGAAACTTGCACCGATGACTTGCATTTTTTTTTTCGAATAGACTAATACTGTTTGCCTCTACCAGCATTTACAGCGTCACCGGACGGGTGGCGAGCGCAGATGGCACTCAGCCAGATGCGGGTGCAGAGGGCGCAGAGGGAGGCGAGCGTTGAAGACGCTTCGCCGCAAGGAGAGGAGTAGGCGACTTGCTCAAGGGCACCACCAAGGTATGGACCTCAGCTTGGGCCGTCGCCAGGAGAGAGGGGACTCTCTCCTGGTCGGACGGTCGGAGAGAATCGCCCTGGTACATGAGTGTACCGTTGAAAGTGGGCCCTATAAATTATTACTCTATGACTATTTGGAGATAATCTAACCAAGACATAATTTTTGCCTCGAGCTCGCCGGCGAGCTCGGTGTTTGATTGTATGACTTGCATTTGATGTTTTGTGCATTAATACGCCCCCTTTTTTGGGAGGGAATGACCAAGGCCACCCTCTAGACGTGTGGGGCCGTGCAAGCCAGTGGACTGTCCTCCGACTCTCCACCAGTGTTCCCACTACGGATGAGGGAGTAGGAGTGCAAACTCTCTCCTCCATTCCCCCGTCCGTCTGCGGAGTGGGTCTCATGCCAGCCTCTGCCCAAGCCAACCCAGTGCCTAAAAATGCCACAAAGGAGGACTTTGTGTTGCTGGCATAGCTGCTCCAGCGTCGTGAGTTGATGGTGTCAAGAGTTGCTCAAGCAGTCTCATTATAATTCGGATTTTTCGGATTCACAGTGTAGCAGCACATGCCTCACTTAGAAGACCATCCTATGCCCACAAATGAACCGTAATAGGCTGGTGATGATGACTGACCTAAAAGTCAAATAGAATAAAATAAACATGTGTCGGTAGAAATTCAAACTTTCTCTCTCGTTTCATAACATTAGCTTTTTGATCCTAGATACAGATCAACGCGCTGTACTTGCATACAGTACCGTATTATACTAATAGGTAGATATCCTGTGACTAGATGTGCCGTTACTTAATACTGATCCCAGACACACGATAGTTCTCATGTCACGTGGTTATATACTATATCACACTGTGTGCTGTACGTGAGCATACTTGCAGACGTCGATAAGTTTTGGCACCAATTATGGTGATTTGGCACCAATTTGATGTATTGTTCACTAAACATAATGTACTTGTATTTTGATCTGAACTTTGAGCTGCAAAATACACTGATTTTACTGTATAAAACATATACATAGTAATAATCATTCTTGGATTATTGCAAGTAGATTTTATGTAATCTATTCAAAAATGAACCCTTATTTCTCCTGGTTATGCTGTAACTTGAGAACGGCTTCACCAATTTCATTCATCGTTTTTTAAATGATTTCTAATACTTTGTAGAAGTTTCTTACAAAAAAATATATGAAAAGACGGGAGGTTATGGCGAGGCCGAAGGCCTCGAAACGAAGTCGCGCATTCGCTAGTGATATTATAGATTGTGGTAAATACAAGATGGTACATGGAGGAATCAGTGTAATTTATCAAAACAGTTATGTTTTCAAAAAGGTCTGGTTTAAAGATTTTTTTTCTCAAATAAGACACTAAGTCAAATTATTGCACAGTTCAGTTCATTTAGTATTGACTTAACGCATTTATTCTTTTCTAAGATACTATACAAGTTGCTTCTTGAATGAGTTAGTTAGTTTATTTTAAAGTTGTGCTCCTGCAAAAGTGAACACTGTTTTGCCATAACTTCTTCTAGCTTTCGGAAGTACAAGATAACTGCCTGGGCGAGTGCAGCGGTTAGAAACCTTTTTTGTATCGTAAAAGTGATGTTTGTATGGACCTTCTTATTAAAGGATTTGTATGCTAAAATGTTTTAATAATAATAAATTTGTTTAGTTAATTTTTGTAATATACTTAGATAATTTAATATTATTAATTCATGTGTTGTGAATATTGATTGACAAGCGAGAATAATGATTATTTTGAATTGTATATGTAAATGACTTGAAAAGTTAGTCCTGATAAATGGTTTTGATTTGATTTGATTTGATGTTTGTAAGACCATATCCATTGACAATATATCACTGCACCGTTGCTGTCAAAAAGTTAGAAGTCTCAAAAGTTGAAGTAGAAATCTCAAAGAGACAGAAATGTTGAAGCGATGGAGTGACGCGGGTCAGTCGGGTGTCGCAACCCTTGACTCCGCGGGTGTGGCCTACAACGTGACCAGTCATAACACGGCTCGTATCTCCAAGCGGTAATGATCAGTTAAAACAATACTACGGTACTTTTACTAATGTCTGGCTTAAGGCTCTATATGAGCTGCATATTCATATTCATATCATTTATCGCATCATACATGTTACAGGGATCTTAAATATAATAATACAGAGTCATCTATGTACCCAATTTTGGGCATAGCAATATGAGTAGAAGCGGACCGATATATTATCTATTTTCGTCAAAATATGTCCTTAAAAAATCCTCTAAACTATAATAACTTCTAGTAAGTAATAGCGTCTTAAGTTTACTTTTAAACATTTGGTCTTTGTATTGAGCTTTTATCATATCCGGAATTTTATTATACATTTTTACAACCATGATGTTTGGGCCAGAACTGTGTATTTTTAATCTTGAAGAGGGTAGTATTAAATTATGTTTATATCTAGTTTTGTAACGTCACGGTTGGTAAATTTTTTTGTCAAAAAATATAGGGTATTATACTTATAAGATGTAAATTGATGTAAATGTCAGTATTTTGAGTATGAAAAAATGAGGTTTGCAACTATCTGGTTCTTTAATGTTACTTTATATACGTATAAATTTTTTGCATAATAAAGATGTCTTGTGCGTCAACACTGTGACTCCATAGTATAACGCCGTATCGCAACCAGGCTTCTGCATAAGCGTAGTAAGCAGACAGTGCTGTTTTCATGTCTGTTACTTTTTTAATTCACGTAGTGCATATGTGAAGCTAGACAATTTATGTTTTATGTTTTTTATATGACTCTTCCAGTTGATATGGGTGTCAATATCTATTCCCAGTAATGTGAAAGTTTCGACGCATTCAATTTTTGTGTTATTATAATTGAAATTTATGTCAAAGGGTTGTTTTTGAAATGGCCTATGTTGCATAATTTTTGTTTTTGAAATGTTAATTTCAAGGTTATGGTCCGACAGCCAAATAAGCAGCCCATTACGGCCGTATTCATATCTATACCTACATCTACATATATCTACGAGTATATGTAAGTATACATATAATAAAATGTAACGGATCGCTGTCCACATGGAAGATATATGAGAAACGAAAATATACAGATTTTTTTTTAATTAGTAATATTTGTCTTTTAATCTGTTTGTGCGATTGTGCACGCTAATCTCATAAACAGCTTATCCGATAGATATCTTCACTAATATATTGTGATAACGTTTATTTCAGAAAAAAATACATAGTAGGTAAGGAAATACAATATTTGTGTGTGCATCCCAGGCCATACCGCTAATAGAAGTCCCACGTCCCTGAACTAAGACTAAACTTGTATCTCAGGATACGGAAGTTCTCCTCACGGCAAGGACCTGAGTTTAAATGTAGGTATGTATTTCCTTCCGATATGATGCCTTAACCTTTAGTGTTTGTTTCATGAAAAAAACAACCTTTAAGTAAATGTTTTGTCTCTGTTTGTTCCGGCTAATGTCTGAAACGGATGGACCGTTTTTAACGGGACTTTCTATAAACATAGCAAATAGCTGATATTATAAGGAATGTTTTAGGCTACTTTTATTACATCATCCATTACTACGGGAGTGAAACCGCGGGCGCAGCTAGTACGGAACTATTTTAATAATAACTGATATGGGTGGCAGTTGGAAGTGGTCAGTGGCAGAGGTCTGTCTGATACTCAATATGTATAATTAGTTATAGAAATATATTTTATGTATTTATTTAGACCTTTAGAAATATATATATATATATATATATATATACATATCTTTCTAAAGGCTTATATATATATAATAAATATAAGCCTTTAGAAATAACACGTCTTACTACGAGTATAAATAAGTTCTATACAAGGACAATTTGGAAAATTTAATACCGACTTCCATTCTATTCAGTTATTGGAGTGAAACTCAAAAACTACTGGACCGAGTTTGATTAAATTTAAATGGGACCACACGGAAAGCACCAGCTTTTAAATAAAAAAAGAATTTTGAGAATCGGTTCATCCAGTCGAAAGTTATGAGGTAACAAACATAAAAAAATACAGTTGAACTGAGTACCTCCTCCTTTTTTTTGAAGTCGGTAGAAAATACTTAAAATATTCTTTGAATGTCATTCTTTTTTACAGTATCTTCACATGAGTTGTTCATTTTCTGACATGCATTCGTAGCTATTCTATGCGTTTTCTCAATGAACTGCTTATTTGCCTCGAAAAGACTTTTCCACATGTAGGTCTAACCGGGCGACATCGAATTATACCTCAAATAGGGGGGCCTGACGCACCACACCTCGTGTATTCACAATTGCTTATTCCTCAATATCTCATTGCTTCAACATTAGGGTTAAGAATTAGGCTCTTAGAACCCAGCCTCACCATTTCCCTGTGTAGACACGACTCACTATTACGTGATCTGCAGTAAAATATATGTTTAGACATTTATTTTGATAATGCTTAATATTTTGTTTCGTTTTACCGTAATGTATGTAATTGACCTAAGCCAGGCAGGTGCCAATGTTATGCAATGTAACGAAATGGTTAAATTAATATCTGAACCTGCCGTGCGATTCTGTAATGATTCGTCGACAAGCTCACCGATGTGAAATCCTTTATGAGATATAGCCCTTGTACATAAGGTTGCTTTTCGAACGTTTCTTGTTATCTCGTCATTTGTTTCACGGATGTTTTCAAAGATGCAACTATGTTTGTTCTTAGAGAATCGCACGGCTGATTCCAAGCGTCTTTGTTCAATAATGTCTCGCTGCAAAATATCCTTTTTTTACATCAATCACGAATATTCGTTCTGTTATGACTTTTGGGATTTCGTTTAAAAACCCTGTTCCTTACGAAAGAATTAGCTACTTTTGGAATACCTGTAAATTAAATAGCAGAAGAAATTCATGTTGAGTCTAAGTAACCATATGGATCGAGTAAGGGCCCTATCCTGTTCCTACATACAACAAGAACAATTTGAAAAATTTTAGTACCAATTTCCATTCTATTCAGTTATTTGAGCGTAACTCAAAAACTACTGTACCGAATTTGATGAAATTTAAATGGGACCACACGGGAAGCAACAGCTTTCAAATAAAAAATAATTTTGATGATCGGATCACCCTATCGGTAAGTTATGAGGTAACAAACATAAAAAAAATACAGTCGAATTGAGTACCTCTTACTTTTTTGGAAGTCGAAATTGGAAGAAGTAGAAATTAATCCTACTTTTTGCTGGACTTTTAAATGATTGTTCCTACTGATATAAAAGAGAGAGAGAGAGAGAGAGAGTAAAGTGAACTAAAACGTAAGTAAGTATTTATCATTCGTCGAAATTGTTTCCAAACAAAACAATTAATATGACGTGTGTTAGAGGATTACATTATATCTTGGACGAACTATTTGGACTAGATTTAATTTTAATTATTTTATATCATTACAATGAATTTGTGATTCGACATGTTATGAACATTATTGATGATTATGATTATTGTTATATAACTTAGAGATAAAACTGTTTATTGTGTATTGTTATTATGGCAATTGAATAGCGTTTTACTACACATATTTAATCGTCAGTATGTTTATCGAATCTATAATTAATTATGCCAAATTATACACATTTACGCTTAAGGTGTTGTCAATTCATGGTGTCGATAAAATGAGGGTTTTTAAAGCAGTTAATGTCATAAGCAGCGATTTCAAAAAATAATATGACATTTCTAAGACTTCTAAGTAGGTATACATTGACGGAATTGAAATAGTATATTATGTAACTAGTGAATAAAGGACGGATTTAATGCGAGGGCCATAGATGAATCACGAGTAAGTGAAGGATTCTAACGACTGAATCACGACCACAGGGAGTGATTCGTGATGATTGAATCACGAGCGTAGCGAGTTATTCAAGTGTTAGAATCCTGAGCGATGCGAGTGATTCATGGCCCTCGATATAAATGTGTTTTATTCAAGAGTTGCAGACTTTATACCTTAACTACGAGAAAAAGAAATAATTTAAGCGAAAATAGACATTTAATGAAGAAAAAAGGAAGGTTAAATTAATTAAAATGCACATTAAAATTAGAACAATTACTAAACATAAGAGTAATTTATTTATTAATATTATTATTTTTTCTATAATCGCAGCAAATAACATAATACAGTTTTTATTCTAATGCTAAACTCCTTGTCTCAAATATCGACCAATGAAATCTCGAGGAGTTACTTGCACAAAGAGTTTGTATGTTGACTATTCTTTGCGTAAGGAAGATGTATAAGTATTGAGATGGAGATCGAATATATTGGTGTGTTCGAAGTTCAAACACCAAAACAGTGATTAAAAGGCCTTTTTATTCACTGTTTTCAGTGAATAAAATAAGCTTTTTAGAGTAGGAATGGTATAAACATATTTTAACATGTCATGAAACACATGTCATGAAATAGCTATTTTTGATACACATACATTGGACGGATTAGTATTTTACTTAAGAGTGCACATTATTTTTTAATGAATGTTGTACGTTTTTATGAGACGCGCTTACTTGATTTCAAGTAAAGGAAATTAAACGTACCCGCAAGAGCTGAGCGGACAGCGCCTTAAATCACAATTTGGGCAAATCTAAAGTTATATGATTATTAACGGGATATTTACCGTGGTAAGGTTGTGGAATGAGCTCCCGATATTTCGGCGCAGTTACATGCACCGCATGTTCACGGACAGACCGAAGAATGCGGGTGGTTGGTCAAAAAGTTTAAAAGTTAGGTGCAGACATAACGATCTAACCTCTTTCTTAGTCTTTTGCTACGGTTATCACTGGAACTCGAACTCGATCCTAAGTTCCACAACCTTACCACGGTAAATATCCCGTTAATAATCATATAACTTTAGAGAACAACCGTGATAGTAACAGTGTTTTGGGCAAATCTGTCTGTTCGTCCTAATACTACAGCTTAATAACCTAAATAAAGATTGTATTAACTACCTATATAATATTTTCCACTGTCGAATGGTTAAGGCAGTACTGCCTCCTGGTCCACAGAATAAAATAGAATAATGTATTGGCATTATAACATTAATAGTTACACGGGGCAAGTCAAATTAACAGTAAGTTGTAAATTGTAACAACGTTAAAACTTACATCTTATATCTACTTAGTCAGTTTAGTAAGAAATAAGGTACAATATAAAATTACGAATTAATTAATAGATACGATTAGTAAAAATGTTACAAACTACTTATGACGTCATATGGTAAATTAGGAATAATTAAGATTTTATTAATTTATATTTATTTTCAATGATATAAATAATAGGTATGCAGGTGGTTTTTTGAGAAGGGCGGCCATGGCCTCGTCCGGAACCACGAGAGTTAGAGATAACTAATGGATTCTGTTGCTGAGAAAGATCAATCTTTGCAAAAAAATGCATTACTAAAAATGAAAGTATTACATAGTATTTCTTTACAAATTTCGTTTAAGACGCGGTCCAACCCCAATTTTAAAATAATTTACGATGCTTTACGTAAGGTTGAAAATCGCTTGTTAGATTGGACGATGTAATGCGTTAATGCGTTGATTTTGTATGTTTTCTTTATATCTGTCGATATATACTAACACAATTGAAAAAACTGCTGGTTACTACTTTAGTACTATACGTTGGCTATATATTACCAAAAAAATATAGTGTTATCGCTGAAAATACTGAGAGTTTGGACGTGAAATTTTATTTTTGTGGACCTATCCAAGATTTTTTTCTGCTGAAAGAGATTTACATTTATAAATTCTATTCGGTTATTACTCTTTTCCTATTCCTTTTCTAACCTTCGTATTTTTTTCATAATATACTATTGATTTGTTTCGTTACACTAGGTGTTTAAAAATTCTGCTTTTTACCATAATCAGGATACGACCGCGTCATTTTACCTGACTAATAAGTTGCTCAAAATGGTTTCCATTGACTCCAATGCATAGTTTATACTGTATACAAAATTTTAATAGATAAAATATATAGTAAATTTGTATTTTTTAAGGGTGGCATTAGTAACACCTAATG
Source organism: Selenia dentaria (assembly GCA_917880725.1). Lineage (NCBI taxonomy): Eukaryota > Metazoa > Arthropoda > Insecta > Lepidoptera > Geometridae > Selenia > Selenia dentaria. Next base: position 36,657,166 of record OU862883.1, read on the forward strand.
AATGGGGATGATTAGGTCAATTATAATTATTCGAAAGGTTTCTATGATTACAAGAGTTGGTAATTCTAAGGATCGGCTTCACGATCTCTAAGTAAATTCTATCTGACGGCTAACTTTGAATATACACGTTTTGTACTAAAATAATCTGCCTGACATAACATTGTGAATTAGTGCATATTTACAATTAATTTGGGGACAACATCCACACAAGGACTTCCGGTCCCAAACTAGGCAGAACCTACCTACATCAGTCATCAAGCCACCATCATTCGTTACCCATGTTACTACCAGTAGTAAGACGGGTAATTTTATTTTACTCGTGTTACAACTATAACTATACTGTAGTAGTAACATAGGGGAATTTCATCACCCATATCACTACTGGCCAATGGTAACTTGACGACTGATATACATACACACCCAGATACAGGTTAAACAGACATGTTCATGCACACAAATGTTTGACCTGTCCGGGGATCGAACCCGGGACCAGCGGCTCGGAATGCAGGGCTGCTAGTAATTGCGCCAACCGGCCAGTCAAAGTTGTTAGACATGGTAAAAAGTTATTAATTACTTAATTAGTCATTTAGCTTTTCGTTTAAAAGATTTCGTATTTTGATTAATACTTATTATAATTGACACATGTTAACCTTTGACTTCTTCTTTGGGGGTAAACTCACGACTGTTTTCGCAATGTTCAGAAGCAATCAAGAACCTGATTTTTGTGATTATTTAATTTGCTTTTAATTATTATTATTATGATTATTAAAACAAGATATACAACGAAATGCAACTGTCACATCAGGTACCTAAAATGTTTTTATAAAAATCTATTTTCACATGCCACACAAAATTTAGTGATGTAACTACTTTTGTAATATAAAAACCCTACGATAAAACCAGAAAGCGTGCGGACACTCGCGGGCGCATCCCGCACCTTCTGGCCTTCAGATTGACAACCGTGTTAAAACTATAATTAATTTTTAGATAAAATATTATACCTACTCATATAATTATTTGTTTTACTACGTTGGGAGTTAAATACATAAACTTTTGGCAAGTGGTTTGGCAACATTGTGGCTTTTATGTTGTAAGCTGCATCTACGAAGGATTTTTGTAAATGTTAACCCTAAATAATTAAACAATTTAAAAATATATTAAAATTCTTTCTGTGGCTTTGGATCCCTTACACAAAGTGAGTGAAGCCTCTGCCCGGTCTTCTAGTTGGATATACTCGTACTAATGACGTTAACCACAATAAATAGCCCATAGCAATTATCTCATTCTGATGATAAATTTGTCCTGTGCTGGTATTCATTTTCGTAAAATTCGTCTTTGTCCGATGTACGTTTGACAAGACCGATATTTGATCGAAGATTATGACATTTCAATCAAAATGGCTGCCAATAAAATATCGTGGACAAATCCAACGACGAAAGTGTTGTTGAATGCTTAGGAAAACAACTAATATATTTAGATACGAGGCAAATAGTACAAAAACAAAACGACACGTTTAGACGCTTAGCAACTATAGCAGGACGAAATTATGAAACATTTGAAATTCAGTGTACTGAACAAGAATTAAAGGAATAAAGTAATTGTTTGCACGCTCAGTACCAGACAGATTTTTAAATTAAAGGTTATTACTAAGTACGTTAAATTTTTACTACGCTAATTACAAAGAAGTCTTGGACAAATAAATTTGACGAGTGGAATGGGAATACATCAAAGAAATTTGGGGCGACGTTTGCCTAAACGTGGTCTCCACTCGAGAACCCGTCTACTCCAGCGGTTATCGGTTCATCGGAAATGCGACCAGCCTATTGCGCTCTATAGCACAGAGTAAATAAGAACAGTAATTATAACAACAGAACTTTGTTCCAACCTGCCTGCAGATTTAGTCGGTAATTAAACATGTGAGTTAGAGGGTTCAGGGTGGTGTGAAGGTTAGCTAATGAGGTGGGGGTAATGATAGCTTTATTAAAACTTACCAGTCGGCTTAGGCACATTTCTCTTGACTTTCATCCATTTGTAGGTAGGAACGGCAGAATGAGACGCGTGAGCCTGGTGGCCCTGCAGGTGCCCGTGCGCCACCACGCACTCTCCCTCCCGAGGGAAACCCTCCCTCAACCCCCCGAACTCCTCCTTCGGCTGGTAGTGTTCAAATTCCGGACACGGAAGTGGCGAGCCGGTATGGTTGAACTGCATCGCAGTCTCATCCACAAAGTGCATGTTATACTTTGTCTCTAGGTAATGGTTATCCATCTTGTGTTCATGCATCTGAAGGTCCTCCGGCCTTGGCACTTCATCTCTGTGCTTATAAGGCTCCGGGTGAGGAGGCAAGGTGTGGATGGGATAACTCTGCTGCAGCTCCCCGTAGTCCAAGTTTGTATAACAGAGTCCAGTATCAGTGCTAATCACCGGAGTAGGAGGGTGGTCATGCGGCGTCTGGCCGTGTAGCAAAGGGTCGTAGTAGTGAGAAGGAGTCTCGTAGTAACCCTCATGGTAACCCTCGTACGGTGGCTGGTAGGTCGCACCTTGCTGGTAGTACTCCGCGCTTCCATAACCATTCTGCTGGTTGTTGTACATCCCGACGTCCATAGTCATCATGTTTGTCACGATCACCGTGTCTATCGATAACGAGAAATCGTTTTTACATCACACACAACACTAGCTAGATCAGGCAAAAGTTTCTCGCGGCGGCTATTGGCGTCCCGGAATTCGGAACGTTCGAATTTTAAACGGGCTAGTGCCGAGCCGTACACTATCGATCGCACGCCCGCGCGCCAGGTGAGCCGACGGACACTGATCGCGGTGAACACGGCAGCATAATTTTTCTTAACCACACCTAAAATTTTAATTCACCGTCCTTGTCTGGCCGGCCGGGAACGAGGCCGTCCGACCGAGACAGACTTATCAACAATTTCGGCGATATCAGTTTTGATAAGGAAGTAAAAAACGTGATTTTAATGTAAAGATAGGTCGCGTAGTTTTGAAAATAATGTTGAAAAGTTGTTGCAGTAGTCGTAGCGGAGACTAAGCTCGTGGTCGCGTCAGCAGGTAAAGACTTACTCTGGGACCTTTTTGTGCTCAGTGGGAGGAGTTAGTTGTATGGGAGGAGCGTAAGGGTTTGCACGGACCAATAGCGCCCTGCGCATTTTTGTTCCATGCTGTATTGGCGGCGGCGAGATAATACTGCGAATCTGGGAGGCTGGATGCAGGCGACGGATGTTTTTTATTTACTTTGTGTAGTGCTGAATGGCCCTCGGTGTCCGTTCGCACTGAATGCTTTAATTTATCCCTCTGACGTAAATCGATTTCAAGGTGTTCTCTTCATCGTTTAGCAACGCTACTGCCGTGTTATTTGTGCTGGCAGCTGTCTTTATGTAGTAAATAATGTCTTATTCTTGGAACTTCATCCCTTGTATTATGGCTGTAATAATTTAAAAAAAAACACTGATATGTGTTGCGTAATATGTGTAATAATGTATTGCCATAAGTATATATTATTCATTTTGTTTAATTAAACTTATTAATTTAATTAAACTAATAATACGGAAACATAGAGTGTCCCATATAGGTATATTATTAATATAAAGTAAAGTAAAGTAAAAAAATAGTTTATTAATATAACCTGTTTTACAATTATTTAGTGAATCCATAGGCTGCCGAACTAGTAAAAACTGTGTTTCAGCAGCCAGTGGCTTCTCCCATCCGGTAGACGCTATTGTAGTTATGTCGAACATTCTGGTCAACTTATTTTAATGTATCTACAATTAAAGATTAAAAAATTTAAAGATTTAAAAATTATGCTTTCTATGGATTTCGAAAGTTTCGTATGAATGAAAAAGACTTTACTGTAGGTACCTACTTATCTGATGTATCTACTTGATTACTTTTCTAATAATTATACATAAAGGTCTATGTGATTCATGAATTCTTCCAATCGGCCTGTCAGTGTAATATCTAATAACACATTTATTTAATGAGTTGTTAATATAGTGTTGCTCTCTGTAGACAAGATTGGAGAGCAATGTTTGAGTGGGAACTTTTTAAATCGGTAGGGCTATAATAAACTGTAAGTCTTGTACTTACCATCTAAGAGGTCTTATTATCTAAGTAGGTATGTCTATTGCCTCTTCTTTGAAATTTGTCTGATTGTTATCTGGTAGAGAGGTCTCATATATGTCGATGTTGTATAAGTTGATGACGGTCAGATCGGCTCGCTCTCTATTACATGAGCTTGTTTTCATCATAGATAGGTACCTATAGGTATAGGTTATGTGGTGAGACCGAAATCACGATTGGCGAAATTAATTAATTTATATATCGCTAACTATTTTCTAAGATTGCAAAGGCCGGTATTATGTGCAGGTAGACCCGTGGTGTATACTAAAAATCAATATACATATAATTTTTTTATGGGCTAGGTTGGCAAACGAGCAGGCCGATCACCTGATGTCAAGTGATCACCGTCGCCTACGGACAGCCACAATACCAGAAGTCTCGAGGATGCGTTGCCGGCTTTTGAGGAAGGTATAGGTTCTTTTCTTGAGGCTCCCAAGTCGTATGTGTTCGGAAACACCTCAAGTGGCAATATGGTGACAATATATGAGGGTATATGGCAATTAACCGTGACCTAAGTATTCACTATGGATCTTTTATTTCAAAACGAAACCGTCGTTGGATAAGGGCATCTCTAATATCATGATGTTATAGGGATCGAATACATATTTTTTTTTTGTTTGTCGACGCTGGGAAAAATGCATTACGCATCCCCCCCATTGGGGATAGGGGGGTATGTGGGACTCCCCGGTTCGACCGGTATACCCACTAAACTAACTCAGCGACACTCCGGCTTCGTCTGTGTGGAGGAGGACTGGGAAGTTAGCGGAGCCTCTACGTCCAATCCCCCATCGACGACCGCCCGCTTTTACAGCGGGGCCTGCACGCATCTCCCACCAGGAGGGGCCAGGGAATGACCAGGAGTGCTCGGCCATTCCCGCCCGACGGAGGTGGTGAATAGGTGCAATGCGAGAGAAGGTGCCCCCGCGCCTAACTCTCGCTATTCACCACCGGGAGGCAGAAGGCGACCATCAATCAGTAGGGATCGAATACCTACGTCAACCCCAAAAAAAATGTCAACTCACCAGAATTTCAATACGAAATAAACTAACCTCATTTATAATAGTAACATTTGTAAAATATAGGTATAGTTTCTTGACTGTTACAAATGCTGGTAATTTTCTCCTGAACAATTACACCTAGTTTTTTGGCATAAATAACGTAGTCTTTGTCATTTAGTATCAAATGATGTTTACACGCGGCACGGTTGCTGCGCCACTCCCAAGCCCCAGATTTGTGGACCATATTCGTCCATACATCACGTTTTACTGCAACAGTCATTTGCGTAGCCAGGTATACTTACTTAGCGGCACGCGTGGGCCTGGCCTCCCCTAGTTAACCTGGTAATCACCCTAAAAGCCTATTCAGACCTGAGCGTTATTCGCTGTCGCTGTGGGTAGCCAAAAATACCACGCGGTAGGTACTCGATGGGTAAATAGTATGAAGTTCCATAACTGCAGCGAATCTTGTACCGCCGAGTGAGGCGGTATTTTCTCTTGTTTGGCGAAACTATGTAGTTCCGCCGGGCGACGCGAGAGCGTGTAGCGAGAGCGACATGCTTCCGGCCATCGCCCCGCTAACCGTTGCCAACAGATATCTCTACCACGCGCGGTAGCGTTATCCGCTTTGGTGTGAATAGTGAAATTAACGCATAACCTTTCGGATTTCTCTATCGCTCGCGGTAGCGAATAACATCCAGATCCGAATAGGCCTTAAAAACAATCTAAAATTGTTATATCCAGGGAATCCATAATTTCAATCACATCTATATTTAGGTAAGTAACAACCTCACAGTCAGCCGTAAAGAAGTGGATGGAGATGAATAATTTGAAAAACCCAATGTTGTATCAGGCCGATCTACTAGGAACTATAATGAAACCCTGGCCACGCCGGACCTTTTAAACCACAGTACTTAGCGCTTGCTAAAATACAAAGGCTCGGTGGCCTGGTCCGGTATAGAAGTACTGTTTCCTCCACATTACCTATAGCATCCTGATGACGGAGGACAATCATAGTATATTGTTTAGAGAAATAGTTCAGAAGTACAATTAACATTTTGAATTTGAAATTGATTAATTTTGGTTTTACTACCTCGCTTGATGATGTATCATATCACATTGTGACTGGCTCTCGGACAGCTGCCGGAACACACTTATTCATCATCATCATCATCATCTCAGCCGTAGGACGTCCACTGCTGAACATTTAGGCCTCCCGCATAATTTTCGAAAAGGACCGGTTGGAATGCGTCCAACGTCGTCCTTTAGGTCGTCTGTCTACCGTGTCGGTGGACGACCTTCGCTGCGCTTGCCGGTCCGTGGTCTCCACTCCAGAACCCTTCGGCCCCATCGGCCATCTGTTCTGCGTGCTATGTGGCCTGCCCACTGCCACTTCGACTGGCTAATCTACTGAACTATGTCGGCGACTTTCGTTCTTCGATTCGATCACGTAGAGAAACCCCGAGCATAGCCCTTTCCATCGCTCGTTGTGCGACTTTGAGCTTGCTTATGAGGCCCATAGTAAGAGACCACGTTTCAGTGCCATAAGTCATCACTGGTAACACACATTGGTCGAAGACTCTCACACAGCAACTACACACACTTGTTGGGTCGTTTTCAATCGTGAGGGCGCGGTAGCTAGAAAGGCGCACATTATAAGTGTCCTACCAATGTAGTTTAGGTTTCACGATAGGTATTACCTTCCCTGTAAGCTCAAGCGCAAGGTAAATATCGATCCAGAGGCTGTCTGAAAGGCGACCGATCCTCATCCCGGCCCAGCTAGCACAGCTTCGTTGGCGTTTGTTAATTATTGTCTCGTTTTCACCTACCAATTTAATTTACTATATTGTCCTTGAAACCCTAACAGAGTAATGTACCATCAGTCAAATTTATGTCTGGCCATGTTAAGGGTAAATTTTTCGTGAAATGACCATTCGCCTATTCTCTGCTTAGGTGTGAAATAAAAACTTATTCTAAGTACAAGTTCTTTTCACATAAGTTTTTACGTGGTAATCCTTGGAACAGAAGTAACATTAAAAGGACTAGGTATTACTTATTATTTTAGTATATTAAACTACAGTAAGGTTTAACGTTGTATTGAAAAAAAAACTAAGAGGTATAAATAGTTTTTAATCAAAAACAATAAACTGATTTAAGATTATAATATAAAATTATGGATGTAAACCTATAAGGTATACAAGAAAAATCTTAGTGCTATCAACGCGTTTATAGGAACTGCAACTTTTATTGTAATAAAATACAATTATCATATTCCTGACAAAAACATAAAATTTCTAAAAGATTTAGGAACAAAATATTTCTACAACGGAATTGCTTTTTATGCCTGTCATTGGGCAATACAATAAAAGGCGGAGTTAGTTTGTAATGCACATGTGCAAAGCAAAACCTGGTCAGGCATAAAATTGTGTGATAGTAGGTACTTACCTACTGTTACTTCGGTGCAGAATACTGCGGTGGTACCGCACCTAGTAAGTCGGGGTTTCTCGCTTCTTACGGTTCGCATGCCGACGGTGGAGGGAATATACCTACATTAACTCCCTTTCTACGCTGAGAAGAATTTAGCGTTAGGCATTGCACTATTACAATCTTTAACTTGAAATCAATCAATTATTTGTGTTATTAATTACGGAGACATTAATCAACAATCTCGATATTTTGACATTATTTATTTACAATTTTTCTTCATTTTCTTATATTGACATTTATTATTAATATTATTATTTTATTCACATAAATTATTAATTATTAAAATTGCTGAATGCAGTGTAGAATTATTTTTAATTAATATTTTTGCATGTATACTTGAGTATACATTGTACCGTTATTGACATATAATATTTTTTACGAATAAATTACTATTGACTATTGACTACTGCATCCAATTCACCTGTATAGATAAAAATGTGCATCTTGTTTTGTAACTCACGTAGCACTCTTCGATCCAACAACAGCTGTCAAACAGAAACTCTTCAAACAATATGCTATGGCAATATATTTTTATCGCTAAGCGAGACGTCATCGACGCGGGCGTCCCGAACACTCCTTGAAAAAGACCACTGATTGCGGTAGAAACTATAGTCGGACTTATCCGATAAATATTACTTGAGTAATCCCGTATTTTTAATTAAAAATGAGTGAGAACCACGTTAGTTTTTAGAACAAAACATGCTATAGGTTCTCACACTTTACTGCTTTTAAATAAAGTCGAGAATGTTTAAGTATGACTTGTTAGGGATGAGCAGTCCTGGCGGAAGGACCTGGCGACAGTTGTCCGATGATGTTTATAAAACAGCGCAAACTTATGCATTTTAATTCACTTTTAACATACTGAAATATGACTTAGAATGCTTGAAACGGTCTGGTGGTATACATTCCGGTTATTATAATGAGTTGGACGTGTTAATGCTTGAGACGAGACAGATAACGCATTATGGACGTAACGGATGATAGGGCTAGTGATGTCCAAGCTTGATATCGATACATGTTATTTCAGTACAGCTATAAATAACTTAACAAGGACTCTACCGCTGGAAATACACATGTAAATGGCAGATGCGCAAATCGCGCAAAGCCACACTCCCTGTACAACAGGGAAAGGAAAAAAAAACTTAACAAGGTATACAGGAAAAGTTATTGTGTAATCTATTTGTGAGAATGTTCAATAAAACAAACGAACAATCCTGGTAAGTATGTGTCAGTAATAAAATTAGTCATAAGATGTTTAATTAAGTAGCTAGTATTTAAGCAGATCATGTTTCTCACTTATCACTCGTCTTAAGAAAAAATTGGTAACAAACTAAAATCTAAATCACTACTATATTTATCCTACAACACAGTTTAGTAGAGTCTGCATAGAATTGGGGTAGAATATTTAAAAAGTACAATTGGACCTAGACCGCGGTGGTCTATGACTTGTGAAGTATGAAATATTTTAATCCTTCCTATACCGTGATAATTAAAACAAAACATTTATAAATGAAACTGACGTATATTTACGTCTCTGGGACCCAAAGGGCTAAAGCTCGCCAAGGTTAATGGTTGCCAAGTGGAAAATTACCAGCTTGAAATGTAAAAAATGTTTCCAGTACTAAACTTAGCCAATAACCTCCTAGCCAACTTTCAGCTAGCACTCCCAGGCAAAATTTATAAAAGTTTGAGTGCTAAGTTAAACTTAAAGTTAAAGTTCTAAACTTAATGTACTGATAGTTTCATCAAAGTAATTGAAAACAATAATAGAGATAAATAAGTATGTAACAGTCAAAGAACAAATAAGCAATAGAGAAAGTCAAATAACTACATACAAAATATTCAAGCAGCCGGTTGTACCTATACCTACTTCTTGTTTATTATAAAGGAAAAAATATCGATACAATTTATGAATACGTATTGGCCGTCCCTAGTTTTGTCTTACTCAATTAAGTTGCATATTTAAAAGTTCTGTCTCTCTCTGCACTTCCATCAAATAGGTACATGTGTCTCTTTCTCCCACGGCTACGGGAGCGAGTTATAATCTGATGATTTAATGTAGTAAAGGGCATATCTCATATTTGCTGCACTCCTTGTTCCTTGTTCTGCATAACAATGCAGAACTACTGAATATATTAACTATATAGATACTGTGATATTTTTATAATCATATAAAAAAATCACAGTAGGTAAAGTTATTTCTTAACTACCTGATCCGTCCATGGGTTTGCTCGCATAGCCTCACGGGATATGGCGCCTCTAAAAGAAAAGTAGCAAAGTTACTCCAAAAAATTCCAGTGAGTGAAAGACCGTCATAATAGTTTCGCTCAGACGTTGATTAGCTAGATAGAAATGTAAAAAAAAATGTGTTTTCTAATAAGTACCTAAGTGTAAGTATTTGTTTTGTGCATTAAGTAAAAAGATGAAACTTTGACTTCAATTCTATTCTATTGTACGATAAATAATCTACTATGTATGTTACTGAACTGCAGTCTAGACAAAATATGTTTCCTTATACACCATTTCTTCAAACCACCGTTGGTTTCTCTACATTATACAACTATACAGGTATTCACTGCTTTGACTTATACCTACGCGAGAAACTTATAATGTAAAAATATGGATGTGCTGTGACATCAGCTACTCCCACCTTTTACGAAACAATCATAAATCAGGAGCGTTTTGTAATAAGCTTAGAATAATCATACTTAGTATCGTACTCCCACCGACACAAAACGATCATCCAAATTTAATGTTAAGGTTGCAATATGACTACTTTAAGAGATGGGAGTACGGATCTTCAAAAATTTGACATTGGAACAGTGAAACTTAGTGTCAAAAGTCACGTCAAAGTACGCGAATTGAATGAAATATTTGATACCACGTCATCAAAACGTCTCTCGTAATGCATTATTATTTTAAGCTTGCTATATTGACGTGGCGGTACCAAATTTAGTGATAAGGTTGAAACATGAATACTTCAAGAGGTGGGAGTATGGCCCCAGGAATCAACATATAATAAAGTTCAGTGTTGATGAACAAAATATCTAAAGAAATTAGGTACTTTCAATAGGATTTAACTTGTTAAAGTTTTGATTCTCAAGAAATGTGCATTGGATAAGGTCAGCATGTAAATAAAAAGACTAACATTTTTAGGTAAAAACTTTGCAGTAAATACGAAGGTACGTACCATTCAAGGCCAAAAATAACAAAGCTATTCGTATTGTTATTTCAATCATTCCATGAATGCATACGACTTGCATCCTGATAGTTGAAATTTTGCTTATTCTACCCAACTAGTAGGTTCAAAGGTTTATTGCTTATATTTATAAAAATGAATCCCTATTTGTCCTGGTCACGCTATAACTTGTATTTCATTCATCTTTTTTAAAATGTCTTCTATAATACTTCGTAGAAGGTACTTACAGGTTTTTGACAAATATTTTGAACCAGGTATCTACCACTTGAAAGAAATCAATCCCAAGTTAAAACCATAACATGTTACCTACGTCTACATTATTAAAAATAAACTCCAAAACAAGTTTGGTCCATTATTAATCAAACGACACGTCACAACACTATGATATCGTTATTCAATTATAACCCTTTAGGTTCCCTCTTGGAATCACCTAAAACCAACCTTATATATAAGACGTTAGCTGTTAAATTTACAACAAGAAACAACTACGTTTATGACAGTTTAGAGATGAGGCACTGTCGATACTTTATAGAAACATCGACTTTGTATTTGAAGAGTTAGGGTGTATTTTGTAAGTAATTAAATTTTCTGGATTTTAATGTCATGTCAAATGATAGGCCATTGTTTTTGTGTAGTATATGAAGACATCGGCTGTCAGAGTGCTTTCATTGTCCGAGAGTCGATAACTCGTTGCGCTAATGTCTCGATTTCTTTTTGTTTGGTTTCGATAAAGTGTCATTAAGTTGGGAGTAAGTGCAGTGAGTTATTTATCATGTCAATGTGCATACGATATGGAGTAGGATGACGACTGATGCCTCATTAAAATGGTTTCGTTAGACTGCTGTAGTTTTGTAAATATGATTGGCTGTTACTAATGGTGGCCACAATGCATGTGTACGTCTATTAATACCAAAGCTACTGCTGCAACTATGTCTACTCTTGATACAATTTTACTACTAAGACTTTACTTATGTTTTAGTAGTAAAAGATATATTAATCATCATCATCAACATCTCATAGCACGTCCACTGCTGAACATAAGCCTCCCCCATAATTTTCCAAAAGGACCGGTTGGAAGCGGCCTGCATCCAACGTCGTCCTGCGACCTTTATCAGGACGACCTACGCTGCGCTTGTTGATCTGTGGTCTCCATTCCAGAACCTTCCGGCCCCATCGGCCTTCTGTTCTGCGTCAAATCTTCTGGGCTATGTCGGTGACTTTCGTTCTTCGATTCGATCACGTAAAGAAACCCCGAGCGTAGCCCTCTCCATAGCTCGTTGTGCGACTTTGAGTATTGTGTTATATAACATTGAGTGTGATATATTAATAATTTTAATAAATTAATTACAATGCATAGTAGTTTTATTATGAAAACTAACGTGATTTCTACACATTTCAATATGAACAACTGGATTGACTTATTTACCAATCACATAAATAAGTCAGATCTTTCCATCTATAGTTTCAACAACATCCGGTGGTCTTTCTCAAGGAGAGTGCAGAACGCTCGCGGTTGTTATAATAATTTTAATGAATATTATAGTAGATCCAACCGTTTATCCTCTTTTTGACAGATCTAATTTGTCAGTTAAAGTGTTGTGACCAAGTGATTATAGTGGACACGATTTCGATTCATTTTTCTATCGAGTCTGTGCGGAAAGAGAATAGTCCTAGGAATGGCGCCATGACCATGGCTATTGGCCATCTAGAAATACGTCAGCCAATGGGGAATGTTGAAAGGGCGTGGACAGGCCGTCATGGCATGGCCATCTAGAAACGCATCAGCCAATGGGAAATGCTGACGCATTTCTAGATGGCCATGCCCAGATGGCGAGGCCACGCCGTCCGGTTACACCCGTGTAGTTTCCAAGGTAAGCTATCAAATTCTGAGTTATAAGTTTTCACTTCTATCGGCAATTCCTATGACTGCCAATTTTTTTGTCTATGGGTAAGCAGTAGTATTTTATCAAGGTAGTAAAACTCAATGGTCCACCGCCGTTTTGTATTTGTCACTGTCACTCGCAACAAGACGCCCGTGCTAGTAATTATTTGCTGAGTTTTATATTGGAACTATAAAATGCCGAAAGGATCAGTGCTGAAAGGACAGACGAGAGAAATGGTGATCAAGCTTCGTAATTACTTTGAAGCAGAGTATCAAAATGGCGGCCCGCTTTTACCATTGTCGCAAGTGAGAGAGCGCGTTGCGGCCGCGTTAGGTATTAGTGCATCTACGATTACAAAAATTACTACCGAAGCCTACGGAACAAGCGGCATGCAGGAGAATAAGCTTCGTACGCCGAAGAAAAAACGCCAACCACGTCGTGTGACTTCGGTTGACAACTTTGACGCAGACGCTATACGCCGTCATATATATAACTATTACTTACGTAAAGAAGTTCCAACACTTAAAAAACTTGTTGCTTCTTTGCGTGAATGTGATTTGTTCCGAGGTCAAAAATCGTCATTGGTAAAGGTCTTGAATGAAATTGGATTTACTTATAAAAAATCGGACAAACGCAAAATATTGATGGAGCGTCGCGACGTAGCTTTTGCTCGTTGCGAATTTTTGAGCGAAGCCAAAAAAATTACAGATTGGTCAAATGTTGTTTTCACTGACGAAACTTGGCTGAATGCGAACCACACAGTGTCTAAGAGCTGGACTGATGACACCGCTGCTTCCACTACCTCAGTACCGATGGGAAAAGGAGAACGTCTAATCATTTGCCATGCAGGGTCTGTGAAAGGATTCATGCCAGATGCTTTGTTGGCCTTTAAATCCAAAAAAACAGTTGAGTACCACGAAGAAATGAATTCTGAGGTTTACGAAAGTTGGTTTAAGGAAATGGTACAATCATTGGAAGAACCGTCAGTTATTATTATGGATAACGCATCCTATCACTCACGCCAAATTGATAAAATGCCGACCCAGGCCGACAAAAAACAAGTAATCATTGACTGGCTTCAACGACATGGTGAAAATGTTGATAACTCCTTACTAAAAGTACAATTACTAAATATATTACGAACAAAAAAACACTTCCCAAAACGATATGTGATCGACGAAATAGCTGCAGAACATGGTCATTGGGTTCTTAGACTTCCACCCTATCATTGTCAATACAATGCCATTGAATTAATATGGGCTCAAGTTAAAGGACACGCTGCTAGAAATAACACAAAACCCCCATTCACGGCAAACAAAATGGTAAATTTATTAAAAAATGCATGTGTGAAAGTAACTGCGGAAAGCTGGCAAAATGTAATTCAAAAAACACAAGAAACTATAATGGCAGATTGGGATAAACACGTGGCGATAGATTATATGAGTCAACAATTAATTATAAATGTCGGCAATAGCTCGAGTGACAGCAACGATGAATCTGATTTTGATTAATAAATAAATAAAAATAAAAGATTAGATTTCGTTTGCTTAAATTGGAATTGGGGTTGCTCAAACTTTACTATTTTCTGGTACCAAACGGCAGACTTTAATGTCTGCCATCCCCAGCGAGCAACACGGAAGGGAGTAGCCTTAGCTAAAAAATATTGTTCAAATCTTTCTGTCATTTCTTGCGGGAGGGGAAGTTGCACACTAGCGCAAAGCCGCACTATTACATACAAAACATACCTGTACCGATCCATTGCCGATCATACTCACACAACCAAATCACTAACACATAAAAAATAAAGCACCATTCACAAATCTAGCCCCGCCCTCACCCCACAGTATATTATCAAACTCCATGGTCCATGCGGACTTGTACTTTGACAGAGGGGAAACGCTGTGTATGCCTACTCCCTTCCGTGTTGCTCGCTGGCCATCCCAGATTTAACCGGTAACAGCTTCGTCAAGTATGACTTGTACTTGTAATCATCATAGTCATCATAACCTTGTTCTTTTTTGGATATACACCAGGAGATAAACACGTCTTCAAATAATGCTGTATGTTTTCCTGAGGCGCATCAATATAACGGTTTTACATAAAAATAAATCCGATATTATGTGCCGAGAACGGAAAACACCCGTGTAAAAATAGTTCATAAACAATATCGATATCTCAATCGTAACTTCGTAACATCACTATGTTGATAGCCATAGAACGTAATTTTTTAAAAACGTTTGTTATTTTATGGAATTTATAAAAAAACTACTGCACTTATGGACTCATTTTGTGAAAGATGATTATTATACGGGATCAAGGAGCAAATTTAAGCAGTTGTCATATTTTTAAAACCTCGCATTTATAAGTTAACTTTTGCGTAACATCGTCATGTTACGTTCTATTGGTGCTGTCAAAAAGAGGATAAACGGTTGGATCTACTATAATCAGATTTACCATATTAAATTGTGGCTTTTGGAATCATAAATGAATTTACTTTTACTATGGTGCGTGCGCAGGTATGACTCATACTCGAACACTATCTATATTTTCTACCGCCTGGAAAAAGGAGGAGGTACTCAATTCAACTGTGTTTTTTTGTGTTTGCTACCTCATAACTTTCGATTGGGTGGACCGATTCTCAAAATTATTTTTTTTTGGTTAAAAGCTGGTGCTTCTCATGTGATCCCAATTAAATTTCATCAAATTCGGTCGTGTAGTTTTTGAGTTACACTCCAATAACTGATTTTTACCAAAGTAATAGAATGGATGTCGGTATTACATTTTTCAAATTGCACTTGTAACCCATAAGTTCCCCATGCCTTTCTTAGCGACAGTTGGAAAACATTTTTTTTTACACAGTTCATTTCAGTCTGCTCTAGACCGCGGTCACTGTAACTTAACTGAAACATGAGGTGATATTAGGATAGTGCTGTTTTAAAAACATATCGGGCAATCTGGTGACACTTAGCTTTATAAAAATATGACCTAATTTGGCTTTGTAGTTCCCACATACCTATTCCGTTCCGTGAGTCCAGTGGCGGAGGGTGTTTCCTAAGATGTTGATGAAGCCGGGCATTGAAGTGCTAACCTATGTACGTAGCCTATGTAGGTTTCACAAGTTTCGGTTTCTACTTCTAATACGGTACCCTTTCAGTACTATCAAAGCTACTACTGATCAGTTGGCGAAGAAAGGTTCCATCACTTTTATTTTAGTAGTAGATTCGAATTCCGCTATTACCTTAAAGTTTTCGTTACATAATATTTGAATTAATTACAAAGAAAAAAATATAATATTATAATAAATAAATTAAACATCGATAATAAGTAGGAACATGAATATTTCATAATAGTCAGGTTTGTTTAAAGCGACACTTTACTGAACACAAAATTAATTTGTTCACTCGTCAAATCAATTAGTGTAATTAATCACAGCCACTCCATCATCCGCTGACGCGCGGTGACTGCCAGTTTGACAGCTGTCAGATTTGACAGTTCGAGGCCTAGTACGGTTCAAGGGTGGAACGTTTAGTTAGGTAGTGGTTTCACTTCCTGTTTGTCTTAGTTATGAATATGAACGGGTTAACTGGCCGTTGACATAAGGACCTATGATATTTACAATGACATAAGTAAGTAGGTTTCATGGCTGATATATTATGATATAATTTATATATACTTATACACCATGTTAATGATGTAGGAGATCAATCTCTGGATCTCTGGAAATAAGGTGTCGCATAGAACAAACTCGGAACGCTTTCTGCAAAATGAAATCGCTGTTTTGCAATAAGCGCATTAACATCAGCCTCCGTACCCGTCTAGCGCGCTGCTATTTGTTCTCCATTCTTCTGTTCGGCGTTGAAGCGTGGACACTTACAGATGCCATGTCCAAGAAACTGGAAGCGTTTGAGATGTGGGTGTACAGAAGAATGTTAAGGATATCCTGGAGAGACAAAATAAGAAACGTAGTAGTGCTGCAAAGAATGCGCAAGAAAGTAGAGGTACTGCAGACAGTAAAAACCAGTAAATTTAAATATTTCGGACACATAATGAGAAATCCCAAGTACGAGTTATTACCGTTAATTATACAAGGCAAATGCAGTGCTGGTAGGAGAAGAACATCCTGGCTGAAGAACTTACGCCAGTGGTATAATAAAAGCACCTGTCTGATCTGTGTCGCGGGTTCAAATTGCACTGATGATCTCCGACCTTCATTAGAAGATGCCACCCCGAGAAGAAGAAGATACATATAAACACCCAAACACAGGTCAACCAGTCATGTTAATGCACACTAATGTTTGACCTATCCGGAGATCGACCCGGAACCAGCGGCTAAGAAGGCGGAGGTGCTACCAACTGCGTCAATCGACCAGTTACAGCATGACGCAAATAAGTGAAATGTAGCCTTTATTGAAAATGTCTTCCAACCTCTACGGGGATGTAGAATATCTGTCTGAATGAATTTAGTATTTGTTGAAAGTGATGGGCGACCTACGCGGTGCGATGGTTAAAAGTCGTGGAAATCAGCGTAATCTAAGTGGGTAAAACGCAATTAACCGCGGAAAACATGTTAATGTTGTGTTCTAAATGTTTGAGATATGTATATACATGAAGAAATCATAGATTTCCGCGGGAAAATGGAAACAACACAGTCTAATCCACGCGGCAAAAACCAAACCAAAAGTTCCATTACACCGCCCTCATCCTGACGTCGTCACGGCTCGCAAACTCCTCAACAACCCGAACGCGGGACAGCCGTGTTCACATCTCCCCCGGGACATGTCGCAATGTCCCACGTCCCAATGTCCCGACATGTCCCGGGATCCCAACGGGACCATCCGTCTTCCGACGCTGGATAAGCGAAGAGAGTTTGCACTGACTCAATCCATCATTTCTGCGATTGTAGACCGCACTTGGACTGAATCCTATTTATGTTTGTGTAAAAATAATGTGCATAAAGACGCGTCTTACTGTTTCGCTCGTGTATAAATATAAAGTGACTTTAAAATAGGACTTTACTATATATATCCTGGAAAAATATCATGAGTTTTTCCAGAAGTAAAGTAAATTATATAATATGAAACATTGAAGTTTATAGAGAGAGAATGTTGGTCAATGGCGTCTGACACGGAGAGTCAGAAGACGCGGGTTCGAATCCCGGTCCGATGATGTTAATTTTTCTCTCTATATTGATCGCTAAGCCGGTGTTTGTGCTTTAAAAAGTAATACTATAAAAATAAAATATGAAGTACGTAAAAATTATAAATAGTTCAGACACGAAACTTTGAACTTTACTTCGTAAGAGGAGGGTGGTATACTCTTCTTGCAAAAGTCTGTGTTGGGTGTTACCATAGCCACATATTCTCTAAGTAGTGTGTTCGAGCACTTACGTCTAAGAAGAGAAATTCCTTGGCTAATGAGACTAAAAACCAATGTAATGTAATGAACAGTAAAATGCTGTGCCACGCAAAACTCTGCTTCTAAAGCTCCAGGGAAAACTGCAAGTTTCATATAGCGTGGTAGGTATAGCCACGAGTACTTACCATCAAGAGCACGACTCGTTCTTCACTACAGATATACTTTTTGTTATGCTTTTAGAAGTTTATATAGAAACTCATTATAGTCTTGTCTTGCAGACCCGTAAGCAATTTTTCCAGTAGGTATAGTCCAGAAAATCTATAAAAAATAATGTAAATTAACATTAGAAACGGAATAGTTACAACGTATTGTATTAAAATTGATTTTGACCTCTCAATATTTCGGTACAATACCTACACCATGGTAACAACACCTATTTCAGTAGGGCTATTATGTATCTCAGTTGCTAACAGATGTTGATTGAAATCGAAAAAAAATGGTGTCTCTATATCACTTTTGTCAAGTCCATATTCTAACATTTTTGTTTACTGGAGTTGTCAAAAGTGACAGGGCCGCCATTTTTTTTCGATTTCAATAAACATTTGTTAGCAACTGAGATACATAATAGCCCTGCTGATGAAATCCATTTTTTATAGGCAGAGGTTACTACTGAACACCAAGTGGGCTTCGTGCTTGTTTTGTAACTTGGTAACTTTAAAAAAATAACGGTAGTGGTTATCGCTAGTAAGAACACTAGTTGCGGGTTGGGAACCTAGATCAACTCAAGTTAGAATGACATGTTACCACGACACGACCCGCCACCTATCGCCAAGGAGATAATATTTCTATTACAACGTTTGGAAGTAGATCCGGACCTGATAAGGCGGTTATCAGCGCTCTATCGCTATCGGGTGACGAGCTTCCGTCTCCGTGTTTGTGTAATTCGTAAAGTAAACTCATACCGAGTACTGGTTAGGTAAGTGCTAACTGGAGGAAGTATCCGAGAAGGCGTGACGCGCACATTCACCAAATCTGAAGAAAACATACATGTAATGGGACCAGAAGTATATACTAATTTTTAACTTCACATTACTAGATACTGGCATTCAAATAATATAAGATAGGCCTCAGAACTCTACTAGGCTAGAAGCCTGTGTAGGAATCTGCGCTCCCCACATTACTGAACTTGTGAATAAGTTACCAAACCACATCGTCAATAATAATAATGAGTCTGAAATTGGCAGGTGCAGTAGTTTAACCCATAGCCATTTATTACCCTTACATGTATAAGTTCATATCAATAGCCTTGCCTTTTAACTCATTTTTGTAATAGATAATCCATGTCACCGTCATCCCAAATTCTGTTTTTATACACTTTTAATAAACCAAACAGGCCTCTAAGTGTTGCCTTTACTATAGCCAACACTTATGCCTTTATAAAGACCGGATAACAATGCCGTGAAAAAGTTAGAGAAATAAAAAAATTAAGAAATAAAATATATTAGTAATAAAGTTTATTTACCAAACTAACTACATCTTGTTAAGGTACAATATAACTTAAATACTTAATATGAGCCTTAACTGACTTTCACTGAGGGCCCCAAACTAGGCTAAGCCTGTATCTTGGAAGCCCGAAATACTCCTAGCATATCTACTTTTCGAGCTAAATTAAAAGCCGGCTCATAACACAATCATTTTACTCCTATACATTATTTATAGATGTGACAATGTGATAAAGCTCAGATTAATAAATTGTTTATATTAATAATCGATCATTTATCTATAAAGCCAAGTCACTACAATATAATTATTATAATTATTTAGTTTACTCTCTGTATTAATGACTTTCGACTAAAAAACACTTTGACATTCTTGATAATAATGCCAAAAGTATTTGTACTAGGTAATGGTAGCGATTCACTTGTTCAAAAAAACCAAACTAAACTACCGAACTAAAAATGTATTATGGTGGTCCTTATTCTGTTAACACTAAAATCCAAATTCATTAAACACTTAGAATGACACTTCTAAGTGTTTAATGAAGTTAGTGTAGCGAGCACCAAGTCACGTGGCGACTGAACTGTTTAAAACATGCCCACAATCTCTCGGCAGAGAGTAAAATATTCCTTACCCACAATTGAAGAGAAATATCCAATTTTAGTGCTGTCACTCGAAAAAGCTATACTAATTTGGATTTTAGCCTAAACAAAATAAGTACGGCCATAGTTTAGAGATGTTTAGTTAAGATAATTCTTACAGAATCGACACCATTTTAATGAATATTAATATAGTAAGTGTATCGCTAGTAATATATTATATAGTGTAGTAATAGTAATTTAATTAATGTTTTTTTTTCATTTTTACTGTACATTACGAGCTGATTTATAAGTTCGTTTTTTTCTTGACTTGTAATAAACATTATCGATAAATATATGTCTATGCATAATCCTAGAATAATTGACTCATTACGTTTACTGAGACACAAGTTCCTCTCAGGGCGAAATGTGTGAGTCATTCAACACATTAGAAGATATACCTTATTAGCTTGATGGACCTCTACTGTACCCTTCCTTACTATCAGATAGATTTATTTCTAAAAAAAGTAATTAACAGAACCTTATTCTTTAGAATTCATTTGGTATATCATTTGGGTTTTTATAAACTATTGAACCTTGCAAAATATATTTTACATGTTATATACATACAACGTATTAAAACCAAAGAACAAGTTTAATAGCGAGTAGTGTTTTACAGTATTCAAATACCCCTATCACGAGACATATTCAAAGCCTGGATAACTCCGAATCTACGGGAGGCTTCATATGTAATACATACGAGTATAATAAGCGAGACTCGTGTTATTGACACTCCTTCTGTCTTATTAAAAGTAAGGCACTATTAATAAATTCAAATTTATAAGTTCAATTCTAACAATTCGTACTTTTATTAACTATTTTATACCTTCATAGCACATTAACTTGTTTTTTTTTCAAACAAAATATTGTAGAGGTATCAAAAACAACGCAAAAATAACTCTTTGCGTACCATTGACGTAAATTTACGTGAGTTTCATTGATAAATCTTTTGTTTTAATTATCATGGTATAGGAAGGATTAAGTAACTAATTTACGTAAGTATTTCTTTCATAATTCCTCGTCACGACATCGTTTTTACATATTTTTTTCTTTATGGGCTCTTTGTCTTTATGTATGCAGAAGAGTAAGAGAAATACTTAACTATTTGATCGACAATTCTAAGTTCAGCAGTATAAATAAGTATGTAGCAGTCCCCCCCCCCCCTCCCACTACTGGCCATAGTCATAGTCATAATCATAGTCTACTACGCATTGATCGCCAGTCGCCCGCCGCCGCGCTGCTCGAGGGTTTGTTTAGCACTGATATCGGAGGGGGGAGAGACCTCTCTGTCCTGTGGTTTATAATAGCGAATGCTTTGGTTTGTGATTAATCCTCAACTTAGAGATAGTACCTTATTCGTTCAAAATTCTTCAAATTTGACCGAAGAATCCCAAAAGGTTCAAACAGGATACATTACATTTATTATTTGACACTAGCGGATCTCTTCGCGCCAAAATGTCTAAATATATATAAAACCCTATTTCTCTTGCCGTGCGATTATCTAAGAGCAAACATTGTTGCATCTTTGACAACATCCGTGAAACAAACGACGAGATGACAAGGAACGTGGGAAAAACAACCTTATGTACAAGGGCGATATCACATAATGTGTTTGACATCCGTGAGCTCGTCGACGAACACATCGACGAATCATTAGAGAATCGCATGGCTGGTTACGCAATAACTTAAGAACGGCTTTACCGATTTCATTCATATTTTTTTTAAATGTTTTGTAATACTTTGTAGAAGGTTCATAAATTTAAAAAAAGATGGGAGGTTATGACGAGGCTGAAGGCCGAGCCTACGACGCGAACAAAGTAGCGGGCAGTCGCTAGTTACGATATAAAAATTGAATTCAGTTCTAGTTCTGAAAGGATATATATTAGACACTGGCTGCGCTCCGTGGTTTCACTCGCGTAGTGATGGATGATAAAGAAATCTATCTATCTACTTACCTATAAATTTCACCTAAATACGTGGAGCCCGTGTACTATTAGTGCTATAGTTAAAGAGAAAATATTTTGACAGTCAAATTCCTAATCTGCGATCAGTTTTCCTAGTTTATAATGACAGCAGCGCACAAAGGAGCTGACTGTTTTCCCAGATCAATAAGCAAATATTGTGTTAAGGCTTATCGCGTTGTTATCGTAGAGCCGCGGCATCTTTCTCTGTACTCTGTGGCGGAATAAACCCATAAAGTGCGTGATGTACGGCCGTGGGAAGGCAGAGAAACGTTCTAACCATCAATCAGGGTCTAGGTCTCAACTTGAAGGCCAAGGGAATACTTGAGTCATAAACGTTATTTTATCTATTCCTATTTTAAACTTCTCGGGAGTTTAACACATATTTGTTTAACATTCAAACCGTCTTTACTTGCATAATTAGCCGACGTTATCGACGTAGGTTTCACTTATGTCCGATGTTCAACGTTTACGCTGTAAACCGCCGACTGCAGCGCGCTAGGCTATTTTTTTAGGATATGTGTATTGCCACACAAAAGTACATTCATAAAACAACACAGTTTATTGTGATATATATAGGTATTGATCAGTACTAGCGCGAACGCAGCCGGGTGTGCAAGTACTCCGTGAAGAAACGGCCCGGACGGTCACGAAACCGGTCGAGATCTCGACTATACCTGCCGCGTAAGGTAAACTGTAAAATACGAGTAACATTAAAATGTTTTTCGTATGTATATATTAAAATGTAATTCGTAGTTGAGGCTGATCAGAATACTCTTTTTTCTCGAAGGAAGGATTGAACTCGAGAATTATCATCCAGTAAGAACCCGTTCCCAAATACTTTTTACCGAATGACAATATAATTATAACTCATATTTAACAGATGAGATATTGGATGCTCATTTCATACAGTAGTATTTCGTAGCACTAAGCTCTCTGTAAAAGAGTTTGTCCATAAATACTGCCACCATAAATATTTCTGCCATGTACTCGTATCTGTATGCTCATATGGTATATTTTGGATTGAATGGTGATAGGTACATGCAATTTGTCAAATCAATTTTATATCTCAGGATGGCGGGTGTAGTGCAATACCTTTAAGCCCAGTTCGGACTAGGCTAGTCATTTAGCAGAGTAGCGAGTAGTTTAAGTATTGACTAAAAGTGTGCGAACTACAAAAATTGGTACTACTATACTAGTAGTTTATTGAACGATTTAGTCGAGTCGATACATTTTTTTCTATTTTCTTCGGGCGAGTAGCACCTCCCACCACGCGTCCGTGCCTACAGGTTCACCGGCTAATCAAGTCCGAACCTGTCGATTAGTCGAGTTGTCGGATAGGCCGCTAAAATACAGCCCGTTCATTTTGCAAAACACCACTCACTTGTGTACTGTCCTTGAGGTAGCATTAATGGTACCTCAATGGCAGTAGCGAGTAGTTTACCTACTAAATTACTCGCTACTCTACTAAATTACTAGCCTATTCCGAACTAGGAACTTAAGCCTACTTAAGGCTTGGTCTTTAGTGGACGCGCCTGTGACGTAATACGTTTTTATAGGCAGAGACTAGATATTCAACAATTATTATTAACCGGCAAAACCCTCTCCGCGTGTTTGTGTGTTACAAACAAACACAGTGCCCGCCGGGTGAGTATCGGACATGCTCGAAACCCGGGTCGACGTATTCTATCCGTAACGTGAGTTTTAATTTAATGTTTCAAACTCACGAGAATTTCAATACAAAAAAAG
Organism: Selenia dentaria; assembly: GCA_917880725.1. NCBI lineage: Eukaryota > Metazoa > Arthropoda > Insecta > Lepidoptera > Geometridae > Selenia > Selenia dentaria. The sequence continues at coordinate 36,681,058 of OU862883.1, forward strand.
AGACTGGATATTTTTATATCTAGTAGCTCTCTTATGTGTTTCGTCACTAACTCATATAAGTTTGCTAGTGTCCATAACTTTATCCGCATCGAATAATGCTATCGTGGTCCTCCGGGAACTACCCGGTAAATCGGGATTAAAAAGTGGTCTATGTGTTAATCCACGTTATAACGTTTGTTCTAAATTTCATCCAAATCCTTGTAGCCGTTTCAGCGTGACGTAGTAAATATACACATTTACAGACATTCACATTAATAGCATTACTAGCTGCGCTCCGCGGTTTCACCCGCGTGGTGATGGATGATTATGAGAATGAATCAAATATAGCGTATGTTACTCAGGCATAATGTAGCTTTATACTCGTGAAACAATTGTTTGAATAGGGAAGTTTTACGTGTATCCATTACAAACAAACAACCAATCAGATATCTTCCCCCTTTATTATTAAGGTAGAGTACCCAGTGTAGATATTAATACCAAGGTACGAATAATGTGGCCTAGTTTGTACCGGCGTTACTATTGCATATTTCAAAATGAAAAAGTATTTATTGTGACATAACTGTTAGACTCTATGATAATGTGGACTTCGTCGTAGATATTGACATCCTCTATAAAACTGTAGTACGTCATTTTAGCTTTATTGTCAATATCATAGACTAACCTGACCTGGCCTTATGAGGTGAATAGTTTCTGCAACATACGTAATATAAGGTCTTTTTGTTGGTATTTTTTCCACACCTCGGGTTACATTGTCGAAGTGATACTGATCCCTAACTTTTTGAAAATATTCGCCTATGTTCAAATCATATCATTATTCAGGGAAAATGTAGGATTCTAATGGTGAATTTTTTTTTCTAATCGGTTCAGTCTTAGATATATAATCTAAGGGTTCAGTAGTTTCGGAGCCTATTCAATTCAAACCAACAAATCTTTACTATTTATAATATTAATGTAGATAGTTTGATTGTACTTACAATTAATGTATCAATATATTTTTATCATTCTGATATAATAATAGATTTTAGCTCTCTTAGAAAGCTGAGAATTGCTGGTTTCTGCTAATATTATTATAAGTGAAGCACGGTAGAAGTAACTTGTTCGTAGAAATGCGAAAACGATGAAATTGTTTCTGTGATACTATAAAAAAAGGTACTAATGTAAAACTTATATTAACTATGTCTATGCTTATCCGTAATTTGTTGTTTTAAAAATGCCTTCAAAGCAAAATCTTAGGTACTTTATACGACGTTCATGAACCATGATGATGTTTATATAAGGTTTCTGAATCATCGCTTGTTATACATCATCAACAATGATTTATAATAAATAGTAGATTAGACGTAATTTGTAATTTTGCTAGTTGTAATGACGTCACAATTCAGTCGTAGATAGATTTTTTATTTTATTTTTACTTTATTAGGAAAAGCAAACAGCTATATTATAAAGTGCATATAAAATAATAGTAACATGATTCACATGTTGACTATAATGTAGCCCACAACGCTATTCACAGATTCACAAAACATATATCTATTAACTATTAACTACCGCCAGAAGTACCACATAAGATTGAAAATAACAAAATTAATTATGATATAATAGTTGCGGACTGAGCGAGAGAGTTGTTAAACATAGTCATAAACATTATGAAGTAAAGCGTAGAACAAAGAGTATGTGCTTACTAAGTTTAAATATATATTGAAATAATTGAGTGATAATAAGAGTCGTTATATTATAACAATGAAATTTCTATTGTGTATGACCATCGACCTTTGATGGAATAACACAAGGCAACAATAAATGAATGACAAATAAGCAATATTATTGCTCTATATGTATATGTATGTGAGTATCATATGAGCTTTTTTTTTTAAATTGACTCAAACTAAGTGCAAAGATATCAAAAGTCAAAAGTCAAAATCATTTATTCAATTTAGGCATCAAAGACGCACTTATGAACGTCAACTTTTCATTATAATGTACTTTAAAGACTCTACCGCCGCGTTCCAAAATATATAGAACCCACCGAGAAGAAGCGGCAAGACACTCGGGGCCATTCTTTTTATATGGATGTTTACAATGTTTCTATTTAGGTACTACAAATATTACATTTTATGGGTGGCAGAGAGAGCTTTCCAGAAGTGGAGTATTCCAAGCATCTTTATCTTCTATATAATGTCGAACTTTATAGTAAGCTTTTTTTATTAAAACGTTTTTTACAGTCAACTTGAATTTGCCCTCTGTGAGCTCAGTTATGTGCTTTGGGATTTTATTGTAAAAACGCACACAATTTCCTAGGAATGACTTATTAGTCTTCGCAAGTCTAAAACTAGGTACAGCTATCCTATTTGTATTTCTGGTATTAAAAGTGTGGTGATCACTATTTAACTTATATTTATGTAAATTTTTACGAACATACATTATATTTTCAAATACATATAAGGAAGGCAACGTTAATATATTGTTTTTTTTTAAATAAATCTCTCAAAGATTCACGGGGACCCATTTCGTATATAGCTCTAATAGCACGTTTCTGAAGGATAAATATGGTCTCTATATCAGCCGCTGAACCCCATAGCAATATCCCATATGACATTACGCTGTGGAAATATGCAAAATACACTAACCGCGCCGTAGAAGCATCTGTTAGCTCTCTTATTTTACGTACTGCATATGCAGCAGAACTGAGTCTCCCAGACAGGGCATTTATATGAGGACCCCATTGTATTTTTGCGTCAATTTTAATGCCTAGGAAGACTGTTTCCTTGTCCATTACGAGTTTAACTCCATCAAGCGTAACGTTGGACTCCAAATATGGAACAGTAGGCAAAGAAAACTTCAAACATTTTGTCTTTTTTGAATTCAGAAGTAAATTATTAGTTGAGAACCATTTAGAGATACTAGATAGAGCGTTGTTTACTTGAATTAGTGTGCTATCTTTCCTATCTACTTTAAAAATCAGAGATGTGTCATCCGCAAATAAAACAATATCACAAAGATCCTTGGCCATAAGTGGCAAGTCGTTAATGTAAACTAAGAACAAAAAAGGCCCTAAAATGGACCCTTGTGGAACACCCATTTTAATTATAGATCCTGAAGAGGTTACACCATTTATGCCAACCTTTTGCATCCTGTCAGATAAATATGACTCGATGACATCAAGCGCAGCTCCACGAATACCATAATGGAAAAGCTTTCGAATCAGTATACGGTGTTCCACACAATCAATACTAACAAACATGCTATTGTATATCTCTACCATTCGAACAAGAGGAGCACGACGCCCACTATTTGTTCGGCAGTGACTAACAGCAAACAAGAAGTATTCGCGAACCGCTCTCATGTGAGTAGATCGAGGCACAATATAATATATTGAGTTTACTAAACTGTTGCAATCTAAATAATTGTTAACAATTATATAGAGATTTGTTACTTCTAAATATAGTCGTCTTGACTCAAGACTTAGAATGTTGTACTTGATGAGCAGTTGGGAATAAGTCAAATAATCATATATAATAATCATAATAAGTCAGATGGCATAATGATGCTTACCATTTGTCATAAGCAGGAGCCCATGACATTGTAGTGCCACTCAGGGCTTCAAGCTTCATTTATTCGTAGGACTTTAATGTCACTGTGAAATATTGCTTTTTGAGTCTAATTTACCCCGGAAATCGATCCTAATGGTGTGTTCTAGGATTAACACTTATAAGTACCTACGCGAATTGAGCGAACTATTTAAAAATTCGTCATCATAACCTCTATCGTAATCCATTATTATTTTAAGCTTGCTATATTGTGTGGTGGTTCCAAATTTAATGGTAAGGTTTGAATATTACTGCTTTAAGAGGTGGGAATAGGGCCCCAATCCGGTGCTGCGGTGGTACAATCGCGACAGTCTCTTTTGCAAGAGGCTATCTAATACTTTCTGAACCTCTGCAACGGTTCCTACGATTTTAATGAAATTTAGTGTGCAGGGGTTTTGGGGTCGATAAATTGCTCAAGCTAGGTTTTATTTCTAGAAAACATCGTTTTCAGGAAATGAAAAACAACAGTTTGTTCCTTGCATTCAAACTAGATGGCGTAACAGCCACATTGCAAAATCCTGAATCGCGGTGACAAGATTATCACGGAACATGTGTTGCTATTTTGTGTCCGTATGTAAACCGTAAAAAGCTTGGTCCATAGAGTATAGAGTATACTATGTATACGGAGACTTGGTCATCCAGGTAATCATTATTATTTTAAGGTTTCAAATAGTTTCTGACACAATTGAAACTGTGCCAGGTCAATACTACCATTCGTTAGGTATCGAAGTTGAGCTTATCGCAGCGTTTCGTGAAGTAGGTACAGTAACTACTCGTACCTACTTAGAAAGACACGGATTACGATTCTGATTTTTACAACAAGTGCAGCCAATCTAATCGGTACTATCTTAATCTTTTGGTATGTGGCCTACGTACCGATAGCGATAATGGGTATCGAATACAGGATGTTCAAGGTTTCATGTCTACTTTACCTGCTCAATGGTTTCGAAACAAATTAGATTATAATGTGTTGCACCATTTGAAGTATTTTCGGACCGATACGACTTGAGAACCTTCAAGAAGAGAGCTTATTCCTTCCTCAAAGGACGCCAACGCATCCACGAGTCCTTTGGTGTTGTGGATACCCGTGGGCGACGTTGATCACTTACCTGTGAGCCGCCTTTGTTTTAACTATCTCGTAAAAAACGTCTCGAACATTCTGTTCACGCGAAAGCGTGACGTCACCTAAAGGAATGCCCCGCGCCCGCGCGCTCCACCGCCGCTGTCCTGCAGCTGTCATAACTAGAAGCAGGCGGCTGAAGGGCGGCGGAACCAGTCACCCTTTTAGAGTCGAAGCTAGCGGACGTATACCGCCATATCAGCCCCGCGTCAGCCCACAGTGACCTTTAGGGTGTGTTCGGCACGGCCACACACCACCTCCTAAATCAGCCCGTGTTTACGCGTAAACCAGTGCACAAACCATAAGACTATATAAACATTATAACTACAAGTGAACAGTTCTTCAGCCCATTCAGCACGACGTCCACAGCAGGACGCCTCCACCGAGGACTCACGGTCACCAGCTCCCACCAGTTCCAGATTCATCCGACATCCCAATTGGAGACCAGGTATTTATCCTCACACCCACTTTCACCGAGCGTATGGAGGCTGATTGCCTCACCACATTCATTATTTAATTAAGATGACGACTCGTTGCGTGTGGCGGTGGCTCTTCGTCTGGGCTGTAAGGTGTGAACCCCATATATGCACCTGCGGTTCCAGTGTGGAGGCTAATGGCCATCACGCTCTGAGTTGTCGTCATTGCACAGGGAGGTTTCCGCGTCACCATGCTCTCAACGACATAGTTCGGAGAGCCTTTGTTTCTGCGAACGTTCCGTGCGTGCTCGAGCCGCCAGGCCTTAGCAGGTCGGATGCTAAGAGACCGGACGGACTGAACCTGGTGCCGTGGAAAAACGGCAGGTGCCTAATTTGGGACGCAACTTGTGTCAGCACTGTCGCTCCCAGTCACCTGGGTCGCACTGTCCACTCTCCGGCAGCTGCTGCGGAGGACGCAGCCGATAAAAAGAGGCTGAAGTACGCGGCATTAGAGGCACATTACTATTTTGTGCCTTTTGCCGTGGAGACCATGGGCTGTTGGGGCGTGGAGGCCAAGAAATTGGTAAGTGAGATAGGACAGAGGATAAGGGAGAAAACCGGCGACACCCGCTCCTGCTCGTTCCTGGTGCAAAGGTTAGCCATAGCCATCCAGCGCGGAAATGCAGCCAGCGTCATGGGCACCTTTGCACCGGGTACAGTACGGGGTGGGTTATTTCATTGATTTTATTTTTGACTGTTGTGTTTGTTTACGAGTATTTATGTAATTAGTGACTTATTTATGTATATTTTAATAGGGTATGATTTATATGGTATGGAGTTTACTTGTGGTAGCATTAGAAGCCATACCTGGCTGTCAGTGCAATCAGTGATTGAATGCCATCAGATCGTCTATTAAATTTTCACACACTCATACCCCGCACTAAGGCTCCCTGTGTCACGGGAGGCATGGACATACATATTGAAATATCCCAAACGTTTCCCTTTTTTTTTATAAAATTTTTGTAATTTAAAGTGAAATTCAGATTTTCAAGTCAGCTCAACTCAGCAATCTGTCCCTCACGCAACTGGCATGTATTCGACTCTGTAAAACTATATTATTTTTTATTAACAATCGATGAAAAAAAAAACATTTTTTTAACTTTTTTAGTGACTCTTGCTACTCGCGTTTGATTGTCATTCACCATCAATTACGATATCATCAATATTTGCGAAACACTTCAGTTATTCGATTGTAACTCAAAAACCGCACGACCGAATTTGGTGACATTTAAATGGGTTTACCTCAGCATGATACTGTACCAAACAAAAAAATGACTATCAAAATCGGACTATTCTTTAAAAAGTTATGCGTGATCATATATACATAAAAAAATATACGCATCGACTTGAGAACCTCCTCCTTGTTCGTGGAAGTCTGTTGCAAACAGAGTACATTACCACACGCGCGACCTCCTAGGATGTTTCTCTTTTTGTACGGACTCTACTACCGAGAGTGAAAATGATGTCTGGCGTCAAAAATACCTCAGTGCCTCAAGACAAGAGTCTTCGACCAATGTGTGTTACCAGTGATGACTTATGGCACTGAAAAGTGGTCTCTTACTATGGGCCTCATAGATAAGCTCAAAGTCGCACAACGAGCTATGGAGAGGGCTATGCTCGGGGTTTCTCTACGTGATCGAATCAGAAATGAGGAGATCCTTAGAAGAACGAAAGTTACCGACATAGCCCAGAAGATTAGCCAGTTGAAGTGGCAGTGGGCAGGGCACATAGCACGCAGAACAGATGGCCGATGGGGCCGAAAGGTTCTGGAGTGGAGGCCACGGACCGGCAAGCGCAGCGTAGGTCATCCACCGACACGGTGGACAGACGACCTGATGAAGGTCGCAGGACGACGTTGGATGCAGGCCGCTTCCAACCGGTCCTTTTGGAAAATCATGGGGGAGGCATATGTTCAGCAGTGGACGTCCTACGGCTGAGATGATGATGATGATGATAAAACGTCATATCATCGGCCTGTCAAATATGAAAGTGTGACGTCTGTTGTCACAAGTCTTTTAGGGTTGTGGGCATGCCCATCGCGCTCTCAACGGTGGATCCGCGCTTGGTTGGAGGCTGATGGTAAACTCGGTATAACAACACTGCTGGCTGATTAAGATTGCCGAGGAGTTCAACCTCCTCAATTCAATCAATATTTATCGAGTTATTTTATTTTTGCGTTATAAAATAATAGCATATTTTTGCCAAGGATCGGCGACAGTAAAATATTTTAGGTCTTTTCCATTTGGTCCTAAATTATTTGTAAAGTATATAATGATCTAAGTAATATACATCATTTCAAGCACATTAACTTGAAATAAAGATCTCATATAACATTAAATTTTTAAAATTTAGAGCGGTCCTGTTTATAGGAACGTGACATACTCCGAGTAAAAATACCTATTTGACAATAAAAATAAATAAGAAATATTGACGTCATCAACTGATAAATTGATAATTTTGGTGTGAAACACCAAGGTACCTACTAAGGTGAAAAACGAAATCGTTTTCTATTATCGGTATCAAAGCAATTTTAGGAGCGTAATGATAAACGCGATGCGAACAAAGTAATACAATATACCTACCGAGGTTTCATAATCTTCGGGGACGTGTGTAATTTGTTTTATACAATTAAAGGATGGTACTGGCAAGGCTTGTATCTGATGGTAAACGTTACGATTGCACATGACAGCGCAGTGTCATGCAGCCGTAGGATTCTCTAAGAGCAAACATCGTTGCATCTTTGACTGCGCCTCTAGACTAGATCTATCTAGACCTACAGACTGTGACAGAGGCACAGTAGACCTACAGACTGTTACAGAGGCACAGTAGACCTACAGACTGTGACAGAGGCACAGTAGACCTACAGACTGTGACAGAGGCACAGTAGACATGCAGACTGTGACAGAGGCACAGTAGACCTACAGACTGGGACAGAGGCACAGTAGACCTAACGACTGTGACAGAGGCACAGTAGACCTACAGACTGTGACAGAGGCACAGTAGACCTACAGACTGTGACAGAGGCACAGTAGACCTACAGACTGTGACAGAGGCACAGTAGACCTACAGACTGTGACAGAGGCACAGTAGACCTACAGACTGTGACAGAGGCACAGTAGACCTACAGACTGTGACAGAGGCACAGTAGACCTAACGACTGTGACAGAGGCACAGTAGACCTACAGACTGTGACAGAGACACAGTAGACCTACAGACTGTGACAGAGGCACAGTAGACCTACAGACTGTGACAGAGGCACAGTACACCTACAGACTGTGACAGAGGCACAGTAGACCTACAGACTGTGACAGAGGCACAGTAGACCTACAAACTGTGACAGAGACACATTGACCTACAGACTGGGACAGAGGCACAGTAGACCTAACGACTGTGACAGAGGCACAGTAGACCTAACGACTGTGACAGAGGCACAGTAGACCTACAGACTGTTACAGAGGCACAGTAGACCTACAGACTGTGACAGAGGCACAGTAGACCTACAGACTGTGACAGAGGCACAGTAGACATGCAGACTGTGACAGAGGCACAGTAGACCTACAGACTGGGACAGAGGCACAGTAGACCTAACGACTGTGACAGAGGCACAGTAGACCTACAGACTGTGACAGAGGCACAGTAGACCTACAGACTGTGACAGAGGCACAGTAGACCTACAGACTGTGACAGAGGCACAGTAGACCTACAGACTGTGACAGAGGCACAGTAGACCTACAGACTGTGACAGAGGCACAGTAGACCTACAGACTGTGACAGAGGCACAGTAGACCTAACGACTGTGACAGAGGCACAGTAGACCTACAGACTGTGACAGAGACACAGTAGACCTACAGACTGTGACAGAGGCACAGTAGACCTACAGACTGTGACAGAGGCACAGTACACCTACAGACTGTGACAGAGGCACAGTAGACCTACAGACTGTGACAGAGGCACAGTAGACCTACAGACTGTGACAGAGGCACAGTACACCTACAGACTGTGTCAGAGGCACAGTAGACCTACAAACTGTGACAGAGGCACATTGACCTACAGACTGTGACAGAGGCACAGTAGACCTAACGACTGTGACAGAGGCACAGTAGACCTAACGACTGTGACAGAGGCACAGTAGACCTACAAACTGTGACAGAGACACATTGACCTACAGACTGGGACAGAGGCACAGTAGACCTAACGACTGTGACAGAGGCACAGTAGACCTAACGACTGTGACAGAGGCACAGTAGACCTAACGACTGTGACAGAGGCACAGTAGACCTAACGACTGTGACAGAGGCACAGTAGAACTAACAACTGTGACAGAGGCACAGTAGACCTACAGACTGGGACAGAGGCACAGTAGACCTAACGACTGTGACAGAGGCACAGTAGAACTAACGACTGTGACAGAGGCACAAAGACCTACAGACTGGGACAACGGCACAGTAGACCTAACGACTGTGACAGAGGCACAGTAGACCTACAGACTGGGACAGAGGCACAGTAGACCTAACGACTGTGACAGAGGCACAGTAGAACTAACGACTGTGACAGAGGCACATAGACCTACAGACTGGGACAAAGGCACAGTAGACCTAACGACTGTGACAGAGGCACAGTAGACCTAACGACTGTGACAGAGGCACATAGACCTACAGACTGTGACAGAGGCACAGTAGACCTACAGACTGTGTCAGAGGCACAGTAGACCTAACGACTGTGACAGAGGCACATTGACCTACAGACTGGGACAGAGGCACAGTAGACCTAACGACTGTGACAGAGGCACAGTAGACCTAACGACTGTGACAGAGGCACATTGACCTACAGACTGGGACAGAGGCACAGTAAACCTAACGACTGTGACAGAGGCACAGTAGACCTACAGACTGTGACAGAGGCACATTGACCTACAGACTGGGACAGAGGCACAGTAGACCTAACGACTGTGACAGAGGCACAGTAGACCTAACGACTGTGACAGAGGCACATAGACCTACAGACTGGGACAGAGGCACAGTAGACCTAACGACTGTGACAGAGACACATAGACCTACCGACTGGGACAGAGGCACAGAAGACCTACAGACTATGACAGAGGCACAGTAGACCTAACGACTGTGACAGAGGCACAGTAGACCTACAGACTGTGACAGAGGCACATTGACCTACAGACTGGGACAGAGGCACAGTAGACCTAACGACTGTGACAGAGGCACAGTAGACCTAACGACTGTGACAGAGGCACAGTAGACCTACAGACTGTGACAGAGGCACATTGACCTACAGACTGGGACAGAGGCACAGTAGACCTAACGACTGTGACAGAGGCACAGTAGACCTAACGACTGTGACAGAGGCACATAGACCTACAGACTGGGACAGAGGCACAGTAGACCTAACGACTGTGACAGAGGCACATAGACCTACAGACTGGGACAGAGGCACAGAAGACCTACAGACTGTGACAGAGGCACATAGACCTACAGACTGGGACAGAGGCACAGTAGACCTAACGACTGTGACAGAGGCACATAGACCTACAGACTGGGACAGAGGCACAGAAGACCTACAGACTATGACAGAGGCATTCAAGACATTGAAGAGTTCCAGATATTGATTTAAAACTAAAAGTTTAATATATTATACTTACTTCATAACGTTACATTTATTCTATTAGAATATATTAATAGTAGGATAATATTTAAACATGAACATTTATTTCATGAAATGAAAAAAACTTCGTTTGTTCCTAGTTATTTATGATGTATCTATCTCACCTAGATTTTTTGAGCTATCACAATATCGTCTTAAAGAATCATTTAATTGACTGTCAAAATATTGTCATAACGGTACTGTGTTGAAATAATTACTGTCAAAATGTCAACACTTCTATCGTCTATATCGCCAGCAGCCAACTTATCAATACCATTGACTTATTTGATTTTGAGCCTTATGTCTGTGGCGATAGGTTTACTGATAACAATATCAAGCGAGCGAGATTGTGTGCAGTTGATATGGCGACACTGTTCGCATCATTTATCATGGTTATCAGGGAGCCGAGTCAGTAGCGAGCAATTATTTCTCACCATCACGGGTCATTTTTGGGTGAAGTATTAATTGAACTATCTGTTATCCGAGGGACTTGATGTACTTCGTTTCTAAATAGATTTCAATTGTTCTTTGTTATTTAATTATAAAAATACTAGTTATACCCCGAGGTTTCGCCCGCGTTATGATGGATGATGATTACGAGTATGATGAAAAGTATCCTAAGTCGAACCCCGGGTATATAGACTCCTGGCCAAGTTTCATTGAAATCGGTACTTATTTATATATATAGATATTATTTTGTAGGTTATGAAATTAAACGTGCTCAAATAATTTATTATCAGGATATAACATTTAATTTTTTATAGTTTTACTTTTTAAAGCACTAACGCCTGCTTAGCGATCTCAAACATTGAAATTTATAGAGAGAAAGATTTACATCCTCGGACGGGTTGTGAATTTAAAATTTTAAAACATATAATTTAATGTTTGTGCCTTTATTGCAATATATGCCACTGCCGCTCAGTGGTGTAAATAAGAAAAAAACTCATAATTCATTAATTAATTGCGAATGTTGGTACAAAAGAAAATATAATGATGGAAAATAACAATGAGTAGGTAGTTATATATGAAATACTCATTGTTACTATACCATATTCGATCAATGAAGTGTGCATTTTGAAAATTAAAAAGGTTATTTTCGATCAATTAAAAAAGATTAGGTGAAATATAAATTGTTATAACAATGTCGCAATAAATAATATAATAACTAAGTCCCAAGTTTTTTGGTCTGAATATTATGTACACTCACTCTAATGTGTTTTGTCAATAATACTCGCATGTTACTGGTTCGACCCTGTGCAAAGGCACATTTCGTACATATTTTTTAGGATATCTTTTTGAACAAGTCAAGTTATTTTCATACATACAAGTACAATTTGAAAAATTTAAAACCGACTTCCATTTTTTTCAGTTATTGGAGTGTAACTCAAAAACTACTAGATCGAATTTGATGAAATTCAAATGGGACTTTACGAAAAGCCCCCGCTTTCAAACAAAAAAATTTGAGAATCGGTTCACTCAGTCAAAAGATATAAGGTAACAAACTTAAAAAAAAATACAGTTGAATTGAGTAACTCCTCGTTTTTGGAATTCAGGAGAAAACATATACTTTTTATTTCATAATTTAAAAGTAATAACGCCTGCTTGGCGAGACCAAACTTTATAATGTTTGAAAGAAGCATACACATCCTCGGACGGGATTCGAACCCGCGTCTTCCGAATTCTGACACGGGTTGTGCGAATGTATTTTTTTCTCTTTAATATTGTAAAACATGTACATAAAATATTTTTATAAGTTAGGCCCTAAAGTTGGCATTTTAAACTTGCGGCCCGTAATAACATTTTATGCGGCCCGACCCACTTTAAGTACTTGAAAAAGAAATAAATTTGAACAATGCAAAAAAACAAGCGTTAGATGTGACAGTAAAACAAATAGGTTAAATCTTATATGCAAACACTGAATTTTAAAGAATAAGTATACAAATGTTAGATTTCAGGGATTCTTGCAATAGACTTTAGTGAATTTCTTAGCAAAACGCGAAAGAAATCATGGTGATGAGGTAAAAATCATTGAAGTGATGTCTTTATACTGACAGGGATATTTCATAGATAGAGTTACTTGGCCGCTCAAATTATTTCTATTTTTCAAAGCACTTGAACTCTTTCAAACGTTGAATTGAACCATGTCTCCATTAACATTGAAATTCAATCTCGTTCATCAGTCGTCAGCTCTTAGAATAAAAACTTGAAGTAAGTTTATATAGTGGTACGCAACTCGGTTCATGGGTCGCACTCACACTCACTCGTAGGTACGTGACGTAGGTGAAATGAGATATTGAAAAATTACAACTATTTTACTGAGTATTTTTGTTGGATATATTTCTATTTTATTATAATTACAGTGGTGGACATATAATTAAGAACGATTTAAAGTTCATGTTTTTTAAAATATAAATCATGTCACGTATATTTATGTGTTCCTTCTTAGAAATAACTAGGTATGTTATGAAATAGCCACATGGATAGAGCAAAGGGGAATACAAATATAAAATAAAATTGCTAACATTTTTTATTTAATTATACTCTATAATAACAAATTCATATAGTAATGAAGCTGGACAAATAATTAAGAACGAATTATTAAACTGTTCAAGAGTTGTTTTATATGAAACTTAGATTAAATAAATCACATTAATATGAAGTGCGTAAAGGAAAAAAAGAACAATTTATTACATTTAAACTAAAATTAATAGTTAGTAGCATGTCCACGGCTTTTAATTACTGCTTTACACCGGCGAGGCATTGACTCTATCAATTTTTGACATTTCGCAAGAGATATAGAGTTCCATTCTTCTAAGAAAACGTCGTACAGTTCTCTTAAATTGCCACACTGTCGATCTGAAACCTTTTTCTTGACTTCGCACCAAAGATGCTCTATTGGATTTAAATCTGGGCTGTTAGCTGGCCAATCTAAGACAGAAACTGATTGCGATGTGAGAAATTCCTTAACTGTGCGTGCAGTATGCTTTGGATCATTGTCATGCTGGAATGTCCAGATAACCGGAAGCACGTCTTCAGCATAAGGTAACATTGTTTCTTCCAGTATATTTTTGTATTGGAATTGATCCATGTTTCCTTCTATCAACTTAACAGGTCCAACACCATACCCAGAAAAGCACCCCCAAATTTTCACATTTCCCCCACCATGCTTTAATGTCACTTTTGTGTATTTTGGGTCAAATGCTTTATTCGGAGGGCGTCGTACATATCGTTTTCCGTCAGAACATACCCTATTTATTTTTGTTTCGTCAGAAAAAAGAACATTTTTCCACTGACTAACTGTCCAGTTTTCATACCTTCTTGAAAATGCAAGCCGGGCTTGCCTATGGCACCGTTTCAACATGGGCACCTTCCTTGCTATCCTTCCGTGCAACTTTTCTTCTACCAAACGCCTTCGAATAGTGCGTGCCGAGATTGCTGAAGGGTTGTTTTCACCAAAATATTCTTTTCTCAGCTCATTAGACCCTTTAAAAGGATTTTGTTTTGCCAAACGAACGATATTGCGATCATCTCGACGAGATGACTTTCTCTGTTTAGGTACACGGGGAACTGTTGAAGTAGTTTGATACATGGCAAAATGCTTCACAGCGTGGAAAACCATAGTTTTTGAGCATTGCAGATGGTCGGCTATCTTTTTATATGACCAATTCTTGTCGCGAAGTTTTATTATTACTTCCCTTTTAGATTTATCACAACTTTTATTTTTCCCCATTGTTTTTATATGAAGCAATCACCTTTAAGACGTTTACAGCACTAAATGGCGCCAAAATTATACGAATAGTGCCCAAGAACCACAGAGCAACAGAGTGTTCTCTATTTAAATTTGAATAAAAAAATAAACTATTCAGCGTTCTTAATTATGTGACCAGCCAGTAAGTAGTAATACTAGGCTCAGATCTAATGTATAAAGTTTATATATGAATTTTTTAGCCAATCATGTGTATCAATGAATGTACCGCTAGTATGGAAAAGTTTTGCGATACCAAGAGAAATACAAAAAAATACATGCAATTGGTTATACTTGTTAGTTTGAAAAAATCTTCCCTTTAAATTAGCGTTCTTAATTATATGACCACCACTGTATATCTCTATTTTGTTTCTAAAATCAAAAGACGACCTTAAAACAACGAAAACGATGTGGCCCAGCCAGTCATGAAATTTTGGCCCAACAACTATAATGAGTTCGACATGCCTGTCTTAGAGGGTTTTGATAAAAATGATGTGTTGAACTTTTTTGAGTTTATAAACGTATATACTTTATACATTTAGTACCTACCTATGAACTCAAAACCCGAATCTTGTTGCACTGATGATGAGTGAAGTAACGGCAATAGGCATGTACTCATTGGTGGGAACTCAAGGATCAAATGTTGCCTATGAGTTAAATTATTGACACATTTATTCTAGATCTAAAGCCATGAATGTCTACTCACTCCAATCGGTACTTAATCCCAGGTTGAGAGTTGCTTATCAGATTGGACGATGTAACGCGAAGATGCAATTGAGTACGTGCTAATTATATTTATTTCGTACAATATAATGATCACTTATTTATGGTAAAGGAGTACTAAAAGTACTCTTTTACATAGTTTACTAGTAAATTTTATTGGGAGTTCGAATATGATACATTCATTGAAATATATATACACTTAATTGAATAAAAATGATTTTTCCCATGAAGCACGAAAAATTGCAAATTTTAGGGAATGTTGACGATTTTTTTCTATCAAGCCAAGTTTGCTCAATCGTGTATTGGCTCCCATACTTCATAAGAACGTATATTCAATTTACTCTACGTTTTTTTTGAACTCAGGTTTCAGGTTTTTAGGTTTAAGCGTCAAAAATTAAGTTTTCGCGAAGTCGAATGAAATTTGACCGTAATCTACACTCATTTCGCCTTAAAAGTGACCATGATGTTAAACTACGAGTATGTTTTAAATAATATCTATACAAATATCAGCTTGTCCATTGTGTCGGTCACAGAAGCCGGTAAAGGTGTAGGCGTACTTATACGACTACAGTTTTTTAATTTTAATGTTGTTACGTGCGAAAGTGACTTTATATCGTGCAATGATACGGACAAGTCGTGTGCCTGATTTTTTTAAGGTTTTAAAAATGAATTCACGAGTTGTAGCTAACGAATGCATAACGGAATAGCATTTCGTTTTAGAAAACGTAGTATTATCCGTGTTTTCAGGCAATGGAAAACAATAGTTCGTTGCGAACAAATTAGATGGCGTAACAGACGCATTGCAAAATCCTAAATCGCCGTAACAATATTCTCACGGAACAACAACCAAACTTTGTTAATTGTTCAAACTAGATGGCGTAACAGTCGCATTGCAAAATCCTGAATCGCGGTGTCAAGATTCTCACGGACCATAATATGTTGCTATATTGTATGCTTAAGGCTTAGGCACACAGGTACTGCTTGAATTAAGCCACATAATTTCAATAAAATTGAATATTAACTCCATGACCAATGATAGCATACGGAGTTCAAAGTAATCCATTGCCAATACCAAACCTTTAGCAACATCAGACGTCTGACAACCAGATAACCGAAAGCCCACAAAAACTGAACCCAAGGAATCTTGATTGCCCTGACATTGCGCTTCGCCCTTCATTTGTACCTTTTTCTGTCCAGACCGGAAAGTATCATCTTATTTGTTTATCTCTGCGCCTTGTCGACAGACCCCGTCACTTGGTAATTAGAAAGACAAGACGATTTTTTCATATTAATTGACTGGACAGCTAATTTACCCGACACTCAATCTTGAACTTTATACCTGCCGAATTTGAACATACTATAAGTTGTCAGGGTAAGGGGTCTCCGATAGTCTTTTTGACAGGTTTGTTGTCTCAACTTTTTTGAAATATTGTTTTTCGGTGACACTGCCATTTTTATCATGTGAATAACTTTGATGTTCTGATGTTTGATTTTTTTTGGTGAGCCTTTAAACTTAATGCGAGGTGGATGACTAATTTTTACTCCTAAGAAGTTATTATATTAAGTACTTACATAAAAATGTAACTACGCATGCAATTTTATGACAAAAAAGTAATTAATAGAATTCTAATCCTATTGATACAGCCATGTTGAAGCGCTCGCAGCGGAGCTCTATCCAACCCGATCAACAAGTTAAGCAATGTTTGCTGCGGTCAGTAGTTGGATGGGTGTGTGCTAGTGGCACTATTCAATTTAGCGCTTCCGTGCTTCGGAGGGCACGTTAGGCCGTCAATCCCGTGTTTGTCTTAGGGCAACAGTCGTTATTCTATGTCAAAGGCCTTCCGGTGGCCTGAAATCTTGGGTTGGCCACTAGTTTAGTCACTAAGCCGCACTGAGCCCGCGTGGTGAATTATAGCCCAACTCCTCTCTCTGAAAAGAAGGCTTAAGTCCCAACATTAGGATTATAATGGGCTTAATTTCAAGACTAGTTAAGTAAAATTTCAAATAAAATTAAAATGTTCATTTCATTGTAGAATACGTCTCGTCTCATAAATATTGTTCCAATATATAAAAACATGGCGCCAGAGTTTAGATATGTTTTGTGTAGAGTCAAGTTGTGGATATAAAGTACAAGAGAAGGATTATCGTGAACACGACACATCCTAGCCAATGGGCTGTCAGATGTCATAGGAGTAAACTATTTTAGGGGTCCGTAAACTTCGCTTACCACTTTTACACGCTAACCATTGGCAAAATTGCGCAACCCCGCACAAGCCATATAAATTAAAAAAGATTAACTTCGCTTATAACAATATAACTGAAAAGAAAGATGTCGGTGGTACAATGAGGTGACATCAAAACATCTCATACACAAGCCTTAAAAGGTCCTGTCGTGAAACACTTCCGACTGGAGCGGATAGACTGTTCAAGAAGGATAATGGGCAAATGCTAACCGAGACTAAACGGACTTCGTGCACATTGATAAGCCACATATTTAGAGCCCGGATGGTGTGTTATAGTAGTGTATTAATAAAGCCCACATTCATTATAATTTTGTAATAATAATACGGGTATATTTACAATTACAATTACAATTTGAACATTTTGAACAATTTCAATTTGTAGATCTCGGATCAACCTTTAACAACAAAGGAAGTTGCGAACCTGACATTCGACGTCGTATTGGTATGGGTAACACTGCAATGACCCAACTCAAAAGAATATGGAGAGATCGAAACATCAAGATACGCACCAAAATCCAAATAGCTCTCTGGTCTTCTCCATATTTTTGTATGGCGCTGAATCTTTGATTCTGAAGGCAGCTGGTAGACAAAGGATAGACGCTTTTGAGATGTGGGTCTGGCGCCGTCTTCTACGAACACCATGGACAGCTCGCCGCACAATGTATCTGTCTTAGAAGTGCTAAATTTAGAACGTTCCCAAAGACTCTCTGCAATATGCTTACACCAAGTATTACAATACTTCGGTCTCTCTCGGAAGCTCTGACAACCTTGAGCGTCTAATAGTAACTGGCAAAATTGAGGGTAAAAGACCAAGAGGACGAAGCCCTAAGCAATGGACGGATCAGGTATCGGAACAGCTAGAGATACCTTTCAGCGCAGCTCTACATCAGGCCAGCAACCGAACTCGATGGAGAGTAAAAGTCAACAAATTGCAACAGAGGAGTCACGATCCTCAGTAATGAGGGAACGGTTAAGGAAGAAGAATACGGGATCAAAATGTCAGTTTAGCAATATCACGATCAACAATCGCTACATTTTAGATTCTGAAGGAGGATTCCGAACCCGAAACAATTATCGATCGTGATATCGACAACGCGTAGGTTAATTTACGTAGTAAGGAATTATCGTGAGTAATCCCGTTTTATTACAAACATTAATGCTTAGCTTATAGGGGATAGTTTTTGGTTTTGTTTCCCAGTGTACTGGTTCCTATATTGTTTGTTTTTTATTGGCATATCTATACGAACATTACGTAAAATCTACTACAGTCGATAAAATCCTTTCATGAGCGTATAACTCACATTTTAGTTACCATAATTAACACGAATCCAAAAGAAATAATAGAATAATTCACTTTTCGTCTCCGATGTTGCTAACTAAAATCTTAAAGTTTTTTGGGCTTTTTCACTAATGTGGAGATCAGTTATCCATATTATAAATAGGAAATATTTGTATATTTGTATGATTGTAACTAATAATCTCGAGAAGCACTGCGCCGATTTCAAACATTCTTTCACCATTAGAATGCTACATTATCCCTGAGTAACATACGCCATACGTTTTGATTCTTCATTATCCATCCATCGCCATGCGAGTGAAACCGCAGAGCGTAGCTAGTGTCAGTTAATTTTGACATGAATGCGATCACAAATTACAATTAGCAAGAATCTAGTGTCAACTAGGTATGACTCTAGTAAGACTGTATACTCTTATAAGTACAAACATATACATTACACATATTTACATTGAAGAACACAACTTCACTTGCACACGTAGTAATATATATATAATACAACTTGCACTTACAACAGACTTAACTCTATACTTAGTTATAAGTTATCCCACAGTTAACACACACTGTATATTGCTTTATTACTTTTTAATTAGATTTAGAATTAATGGTTATCGTACCCATTATCGGGAAGACACTGCCTTCTGCAACACAGTGAATACTAAAGCAGCAGGCAGGGCTTCAACTTTGTATGTAGATAATGTCATATTGTATGTGAAATAAAGCATTTTGTATTTGTATTTTGTATGACATTTCGTAGATAGTTTGAAGGAGTTCACTCGTGAAATGTCGTTTTCCTATTTTTTAATAAAGATGTTCATATTCTAGTTGTTTTCTATACATATGTATTCAGAACTTCTATGATGTATGTGTTTCTAGTTAAACATTTTGAAGATGTTTATGCATGTTAGGTTTTTCAGAAATACATATACAGTGCTATCTTTGTGGGGAATGTTGTTATCAGTGGGTAACAATTGAAAGATAAACAGTGCAACATTGGTACTAATAATTCCAAACAGAAATAAAAAATATTCTTTATTGTATGCCGAATCGTCATCGTCGTCATCACGATCATCCATAGTTGAACGTTACGCCTCTTCTGGTTATGAGAATTATGTACCTATCCAGTAAAGTACCATGGGTGGTTTGAGCTCATCTACTATTAATTATTACCATTTGGTCTTCGGGTTATATAGATATTAAAAATATAAAATACTATATCCACATACACGAACGTAAAATCACAAAAAGAAAAAAATAATAAACGAGCTTTCAATCTATTCAGACGAAAAACTTTCACACAAGTTCCTTAATGTTAAGATGTTTAAAGAGATTTATTTCTCACCAAGATTACATGGAATCACTTACGTGAGAACTTAATTAGTAAACTAATTTCAATGTTTGGAAATGAAACCCAAAAGGGGAGAGTGGAGGGATAACCTTCGTTAGAGGTTATTGGTGGGGGATGGGTGTTGGTGAGGAGGGTGAGGATAGGCCTTCTACCTCCCCGAAGGTTTCCGCCTTGCCGTGGCCGAGGTGATCAGTAGCCGTGGCCTGGGTCACCACGGTGAAGCTAAGAGGAACCAATGGGCCTGCCAGTGATAGCTGATAGCTGGCGGGCCCGAGGTAGGACCGCTACTAATGGGCTTTGCCCTCCTCGTCTACATGGGAGCGGTCATTGTAGGCAGCGGTGGTGTATGGGCGCCACTGCAACTGAGGCGGGCTGCAGTGTCGTATGCGCGGCACTCACCTGACCCATCGTAGGGGGACTTAGGGCACCCAGACTCGGGGCAGTCTGGCGTCCATTTGCGGGTTTGATCCCCTGAGGCGGTTGCGGCACGCCAAGTGTTCTGGCGTGCTGCAAGAGAGAAGGGTCCGGCAACGGACAGCCGCGGCGGGTTCGCGGTCGTGTGCGAAATCTGTCCCGCGTTCCCGCCAAAAGCGGCAGTGAGTGAACACCGCAGAGGTTTGGTGGGTATGCTGCCCTTCTGGCAGACACTCCCACATAACCACCGTGCTCCCCCTGGGTGAGGTCCCCGGGGCCGGTGGTATCCATAAAGGATTACTCTGTGTAAAAAAAAGGATGGGCCTTCTACTTTCTATACAGCATAAGTAGGTTGGTTTTAAAACTATGAAATTACTTTGCTAAATCAGGGGAAGTAGAAAATGTCGGCTATTGCATGGTTGTAAGGAGTCGAGAGATTCACTATTCTTACACTAGTATTCCATTATTATAACCACACTAGTACTCACTCGCATACTCGAGTAGGTAGGAACATATTGTTAGCTGAAAAGTTTTCTGTTCAAAGAGCTTTTTTTTTAGAAAGTTACTAACAAGATATTGAAAAAGTCCACGTAATTAGAACTACACCAGTATACGTATATTATTATTTGGCATTGATATGTTTGCAATATTATTTAATCTATGATAAGGTACATGTTATTTACTTATTTCAGCTATCTGGTATATAAATACCAGATCGCTGAAATAAATACCTTGGTGATATCGACATTTAAAATATAACAATACTTGAGGAAAACACAAGTATGTATAACCTACGGAGCCCGTCATCCTAACACGATAAGTACTTGACCGTTCTTCATTCTGTGTTTGTCGGTAATCCGATCCGTGCGGTGATCCAGTTTTTGTTGATCCAATGTTACAAGCTGCGGTTGACCGCGACACGCGTGCTTAATGTGGATCATATTTTTTATAAACACCTCTATTTACCTATTTCTTTATTAAGGAAGATTACCTTTTAGTTTATTATTGTAAGGGCTGCGACATAAATACGAAAATTAAGTTTTATTAATAATCTCGTATTGTATACATTTTTTCTCTTCTACTTATATCAGTACCTAAGGTAAATAAAATTAATGTTAAAAAATAAACAGAAATAAATACTAGTTAAATGTCTGTTTGTAAACGGCTTTGCACTAAATGCATATGGAATTGCGGTCAAAGTCAAAGTCAAAATCAAAATCATTTATTCAATTTAGGCATCAAAGACGCACTTATGAACGTCAACTTTTCACTATAATGTACTTTAAACACTACCGCCGCGTTCCAAAATATATAGAACCCACCGAGAAGAAGCGGCAAGAAACTCGGGGCCATTCTTTTTATATGGATGTTTACAATGTTTCTACTTAGTTACTACAAATATTACATTTTATGGGTGGCAAAGAGACAGCTTGCCAAACTTGCGGTACATACTCATAAACATTATTAATTATTTTTTTCTGTCTGTTTGTCTGTCAATTTGTTCTGGCTCAGTTAGTCTGCAATATATCTGTAAGGTTACGATGTTGTAGTTCGCAATGTAATTGGTGTATTTTTATTTTAGTTTCGAACTTTGAATTTTGTATTTATGAAAAAAAATAACATGTATAAAAATTACCAATAATTGTAAAAAATAAAATTAAAAGAGTTTTAATTTTATGTAAGTATTCTTATTTTTAACCAAACATTGCCACCAACGAATACAGAGTAGGCTCAAAAAGACAGTTTGCAATTCAAACACGAGAGATGTAGAATTTTTCAATTCCCTAGAGAGATTCGAATTCCACAACACAGGCATGACAAACTTCTGTTCAAACGATAAGTGTAATAAATGTTACGCGAGTTTGAACCTTAACTATCTGTAATCATGTTTTTAGTTTTTTAGTACATTAGTTAGTCAGAAGAAGGCACGTGTGTGAACTTCGACTCGGTAAAACTGTTTTAAGCAACAGTAAATAAGCAACAATTTTATTCAATTTTTCGACGTAAAGACGTCATATAAATCGATGAACGCTACACTGCTGAACAGCTGCACGCACGAAAAAGTATGACTGACACGTTCTGCCGGAGCCGAACGTGCCGAACTTTCGTCTTGTGTTGCGACGTTATCACGTAAAATTATCGTTCGTAAACCGACTTTACAGAAAGCCCTTTTTTTTCATCGTCATCGTCATCTCATCCGTAGGACGTCCACTGCTGAACATAGTTATATATATATCCCATAGTTTTCC
Organism: Selenia dentaria; assembly: GCA_917880725.1. NCBI lineage: Eukaryota > Metazoa > Arthropoda > Insecta > Lepidoptera > Geometridae > Selenia > Selenia dentaria. The sequence goes on from OU862883.1 coordinate 36,703,912, forward strand.
AAAAATACCGGTTGAAGCGGCCTGCATCCAACGTCATCCTGCGATCTTTATCAGGTAGTCAAAGTCAAAATCATTTATTCAATTTAGGCATCAAAGACGCACTTATGAAAGTCAACTTTTCATTTTTCATTCAAAATATATAGAGCCCACCGAGAAGAAGCGGCAAGAAACTCGGGGCCATTCTTTTTATATAGATGTTTACAATGTTTCTACTTAGGTACTACAAATACTACATTTTATGGGTGGCAGAGAGACAGCTTGCCAGAAGTGGAGTATTCCAAGCATCTTTATCTTTTATATAATGTCGAACTTTATAGTTAGCTTTTTTTATTAAAACGTTTTTACAGTATACTTGAATTTGCCCTCTGTGAGCTCAGTTATGTGCTTTGGGATTTTATTAGTCTTCGCAAGTCTAAAACTAGGTACAGCTATCCTATTTGTATTTCTAGTATTTAAAGTGTGGTGATCACTATTTAACTTATATTTATGTAAATTTTTACGAACATACATTATATTTTCAAATACATATAAGGAAGGCAACGTTAATATATTGATTTCTTTAAATAAATCTCTCAAAGATTCACGAGGACCCATTTCGTATATAGCTCTTCGTATATAGTCTGTCCATCATGCCGGTGCACGTCCTACAAGGTGGATTCCTGGAAGTGGTGGTTCCAGTCTCAGGGACATTTCTCCGCAATTATCTGTGAGGGCAATAAAATTGCAAAAATGTGTCAATGATTGGAATAACGCGCAAATAACCGTTAATTATTAAATGTGTATTGTGAAATGACGACCACAGCGGTTTCAAACAAATAGAGCAACATTTATAACATCACCCTCAGATCTACAAGGTAGAGCACGGGGCGCTAGGTGCAATTTCCTGTGTTGTCACTCTACCTAGAGCTAATCTGCATATCGCTGTGTCTGCCTGCACTCTACTGTACCCGCCTTTACACCCTTCCGACACTGATTGCAAGCTCATACAGAAGTGTTTCCTGTAGTTTGTTTCGTTTTTGTTAATTTGTGTATATTTATAATACCAAAGCAAAATGATAGTGGATGTCCTACGGCTGAGGTGATGATGATGAAAAGTAAATATGATGCTGAGTCATTAAATAATTTCTGCGACAATCTGTGGTTGTTTTGAAGCAATATTATAATACAAAACAAAATTTGTAATCGCAGTTTGTTTATTTAAACACTGCCCAATACATATAGTGGTAATCGCACAGATGTACCCGTGGCTCCCAACTAAATATTAATGCAATAGTGTATGTTTGTATGTATTGACTGACATATTAGTGAAGTATAGGTTATTGAATAACACAAACATGATTTCATAATAATATATCAAAAACGATATAAGAAGAAATATTTAGTGACACTTCCGCTGAAAACAATGCTTATGGCGGAGTTGCGGTGTGCACCTCCCGCCCTCCCGCATAAACTGCAAACAGGAAGTACACAGAATAAACCACACACAAAACAACCCAATCAACCAGAAACAATTCGACACGTGTTTCGCCTCTACACGAGCCATCCTCAGGACGATGTTGGCTCATCGAGCGCTACACCGACAGTACATTGTTTTCAGCGGAAGCGCCACTAAACATTTCTTCTAATTTCGTTTGTGATAATGGATTTCCGCAAAGTAACGCCTGAATCAATAAATTGTAATAATACTTGGTACTTGGTACTTGGTGGGCTGGCTCTTTTCCGCAACCAGGCCGCTGTGGCGCGGCCCATTTTGCGTGATAGCCGGGTGACGCTGATCAGTCCAGCCACCCGGTGTCGCCCAGGAAAGCCAGCAGCTCCTTCGACTTGGCGCAGGCTTCCCACACTGTCCTCGGCGAGCCGAGGTTAGCTGTCCTTTGTGCCGCCACGCTCCTGCATTCGATGAGCAGATGCGCAGCTGTTTCTTCCGCCTCCATGCAGCCTCTGCATAGGGGGCTGTCTGTAACACCTAGATTAAACAGGTGTTTGTTTAAGGAGCAATGACCGGTCATAATTCCGACGATATGACGTACATTATTTCTTTTAAGATTGAGGAGTTTTCTGGAGAATTTCAGATTAAGAATCGGAAAAGCCTCCTTCGACTGCCTACAACCCTCGATACTTGCCCAGTAGTTCTGATGCTGGTCCTTAGTTCTTTTGCGAATCCATGCACGAATTTGACTGAAAGGTAGGGGGATCATTGGTTCTGGTCCTGCACACGTCATACCGGAACCTCTCCTTGCTAGCTCATCAGCCGCATCGTTACCTCTGGAATCGCTGTGCCCCTTTATCCATTGGAGTGTGACATTATTGTTATGTTTACTTACTTCCTCCAATAGTCGGTGACATTGTATGATCAGCCCCGAAGAGTGGTCGTATCTATTTAGGGCTCGTAGTACCGCAGTGCTGTCGCAGAGTATCCTAATATTACTATTGGTTACCTTCCTGGAAAGTACTGCTGCTGTGGCTTGGATGACACCCACACATTCTGCTTGGAATATAGAGTTGTGTTTACCTAGCCCTGTTGCTATGTGTATGTTTAGTTCCTCCGAGAACGCTCCCGCTCCGGTGCCTGTTGCCATCTTGGAGCCATCTGTGTAAATTCTGACTTCATGAATACCTGAGCAGTCGCTTGGCTCTTCATTTAGTTGTACGCGGTAGCTCTTTGTAAAGAAGTGTTGCTTTTGTACTCTATCATAGATAGACTTTATTAAGGGGTTTCCAACTGCAAAGTTTTCTATGATTGTTGTATGGGGTGCTAATTGATCCTGATACCAGAGGTTCAGTGCCTTTAGCCTGTACGCAGCCGCCGCGGCCTCTTGTTGTATGTATAGGTGTAGCGGGGTCAGGCCTATCAGGGCCTCAATCGCGGCGGTTGGTGCAGTGCGCATGCAGCCTGTTGTGGCTACACAGGCAAGTCTCTGAAAGGTTTGTAGCTTGGTTTTGGTGGTGCTCAGGGTGGTTCTGGGCCACCACACAATTGCACCATATGTTAGTGAAGGTCTGATTACCGTTTTATATAGCCATAGGGTGATCTTAGGGCTTAGTCCCCATGTTTTACCTATCATCCTTCTGCATTGCCAGAACGAAATACTGGCTTTGATTAACTTGTTCTCTAAGTGCTTGGCCCAATTCAACTTGCTGTCTAGTGTGACTCCCAGATATTTCACTTCTTCTGACAGTTTCAGTTGCTTGTTAAATAGGCTAGGTAGTGTAAACCTGCCTAGGGTTCGTTTGTTAGTGAACATCACCAGTTCGGTTTTAGCTGGGTTTACGGAGAGTTCGTATTCTATGCACCATTTTTCGACAACCTTTAACGCATTTCTCATCAGGTCACATGCCACACTGGCAAAATGGCCTGATATTAGTATTGCGAGGTCGTCTGCATACCCTACCGTGAAGAAGCAACTTGTATTCAGCCTGGTGATTAGATCATTGACTACTAGATTCCATAGGAGCGGGGACAGGACACCTCCTTGGGGGCACCCCTTGGCCACCACTCCCCTGGTTGTGCCGTTTAAGTCAATGCGTATCGCCCTTAATTCTAGCATGTTAATGATCCAATCGATCAGGGTCAGGTCTACTTTGTGTTTAAGCAGTGCTGCTCTAATGCTGCTAAAGTTAGTTTTGTCAAAGGCTCCTTCTATATCAATGAAAGCTCCTAGACATAAATTTTTACTTTTAATATCTCGCTCTACTTTGTGTATAACACTGTGTAGGGCGGATTCGGTAGATTTACCTGCGCTGTAAGCGTGCTGTTCTGGGTGAAGTGGCGCGGTAATGAGAACTGTGTCTCTGATGTACCTATCACAGAGCCGCTCCAGGGTTTTCAGGAGAAAAGACGTAAGACTTATCGGTCTATAAGCCTTTGCTTCTGTGTAGTCACTCTTACCCGGCTTTGGTATAAACAAGACCTTAACCTCTCTCCACCCTTTGGGCATGTATCTGTGCGCCAGACATGCCTTGAAGATAGCACTCAATGTCTCGTTTATATGATATTCACTCCATTGTAGGAGTCCTGGGAATATCCCGTCCAAACCTGGCGTTTTGTACGGTGTGAATGTGTTGATTGCCCAGTTTAGTCTCTCTCCTGTAACAACAGTCTGTGCAACAGCCCAGTCTGTCGCTGTAGGTGGTGCCATGGGGTGTTCTGTCCAAACATTTGAGTCTGATATTAGACACCCAGGAAAGTGTGTTTTCAGAAGTATTGTATAGGTTTCTGTTATAGTTTTAGTAAACGTATTGTCGCTTTTCTTTATGGAGCCGATGTCGCGGTTCGGGTTACTAGCGAGTATTTTCCTAACCCTATTCGCTTGTCCATTGGACTTGATGCTGGTGTTGTAGTTTTTCCATGACCTGCGTGACCTGGACCGTATATTTTTCTTATATTTAGCCTTGGCTATTCTATAGTTGTCCCAGTCCTCGTCCATGCATGTATTCATGGCTCTATTGAACAGCTTGCGTACCTTCCGCCTCTGTCGTTCCAGTGCTTTGGTCCACCCCTGATTGCCTCCCCCAGAGTTTGGCAAAGAGAGGGGGCATGCGCTTTCAAAACTCATAGTGAGACTGTACGTGAGTTGTTCAACAGTTTGCTCTATTTCTTCTATGTTTACTAGTTGCGTGTTCGCACTTACTGTGTTCATGTTTTGTTCAAGGGACCTAGTGAAGATCGTCTTGTCGGTCCTGCGGGGGTTGCGGATTGGTGTTAGTATCTGTTTGCTTATTTTTAGTTCATACCTGATCCACCTGTGGTCGGAGCCGGAGTATTCGCCTGATACTTCCCAGTTCTCTATGAGGTTTGTATTACCTGAGACCAAGGTGAGGTCGATGATAGTACGGCTGCGTTGTCTAACAAAAGTTGGTTCCGCGCCTGTATTTGCTATAAGGAGATTTGTAGTAAATAAAAAGTTTACCAGGTCCTCCCCTCTGCTGTTTGACGTGGGCATACCCCATATAGGGTGATGGGCGATTGTGTCTGCTGATATTACTAGTTTGAAGTCATTGAGCTCGCAGTATCTTACCAGGTCCGCAACGTCTTTCGATGGGATCTCCTCGTCGCCGGGCATGTAGGCTGACGCGACGATCACGTCCCCAGCTTCCTCCCCGAGAACACCCCGGAGCCTGGCAGTAGCCAAGTCTCTGGAACAGAACTCGGTTAGAGGCAATGAAGCAATGTTGCTTGGTACATATATACATGCTCGAATGTTGTTTTTGGAGGTGTTGTCATATATTAACTTACCCCTCAGATTATTGAGACCACACACACGCCCCGCCCTGATCCACGGCTCCTGGATCAAGGCCATGGTCTCCTCGCTGTCATCCCCCAGCACTCTGCGCAGGTTAGCCGTTGCAGTGAGGCTGTGCTGGAGGTTTGTCTGGATGACCTTACAAATCATGGAGGATTGGGTCGCCATCATTCAAGCTACCCTCCTCCTCTGACTCAGCCGTGTTGGCCCCGTTTGGATCCCTCCACTCTCCTCTGGTAGGGGGGTCAGGATCCACACTCATATCCTCCGTCGTCTTTGAGGACGATGGTTTGGGCGATGAGTGTGACAGCTCGTCCGGAGTTTCCCCCGTCTTGCCGTCTGGAGCCAGCATGGTATCCAGCTTGTCTGCCGGTGTGGGCTTGCTTGCTGGTGCAGGTGGTTCGTCCTGAAGAGACCCAGAAGAGAATTGTAATAATATATATTACACATCCTCGATCGGGATTCACGTCTTGCGACAATCGCGCCAGACGCGCTAACCACTAGGCCACCGATCCGTTTGAGCATCTAGTAGATTTTATGACGGTAGATTTTATTTTTCAGGACGGAGCGACATCTATCGAGTAGCTTGAGCCTGCAATGAGTAGACAATCGAAAGAAGAAGATTGTTTACAAACACTTAACTTTGTATTTATGTCGTAATCCTACATAGTCTTAAGCACATTTATCACGTGAGTAAAGCCGCAGGGCGCTGCTAGTATGGCAATAAGTCCCTGGACACCTTGTAACCATGACACAAATGTATTTCATATTACAAACAAAATCATTGCATCGATATCGTCATTTTCAACTCCACCATTGTAATCCCTTTATCGCGATTATCTTCGATAGCGAATGTCAAACTTATCATAATTTATTAGCAATTAATCAATTTTTTCGGTTAGGTTTAAGTCGTTATCGATGTTTTCGTGTATCTTGGTAGCTTGATTTTATTTCTAGATATCGAATAAAATGTTTCGGAAATTGCGTAGGAATCAAGCTCCGATAGTGTCCATGCACGTAATAGATTTCAAGAAAGATTTAGTGACTGTAATATATAACAGTAACTATATATATTTAGATGCGCTGCGTGGTTCCACCCACGTCGTGATGGTAGAACTACTCAATACTCAATACGTTATTGCAAAATATGTATATGTTTACATGCAGCAGGCCTAGATACAATTCAAACAGGCGTGTTTCCGCACACGCCACAGAAAAATATGTGTCTACGAACTTACCGCGAAGTCACGTGACTTTTCCACAGGTAATGTCAACGCCATACATTTTGAAGTTGTCGTTTGGCGTTAACGATAACAGAAACATCTTTTGTTTAGGCCTGCAGGTCATGTTAACATGTTACAGAATGACAACATATGACCCTGTAAGGGTATGGCAATAGTTTGTTTGTGCGGAACGAGTTATTTCATATCAACAAAATTGTCGTTGAAAAAATTATCTAATGAATAGTAACATTTTTTCTCAAGCACTATTTATATATTTTGTAACAAATACAACGTCATTTTCAACATCTTTAAGGACATTAGGACATTTATCATACATTTTAACAGACATTGAGTAAGGGCTGGTGCTATGCATCACGAGATTTGATCGCGGTTCTAATAATTTATGTCTTTATTCAGATCGTATTTTATTATATTTATCGTTTTTTTTTTAAATAAGTCAGGATATTTTTTTACTAATTTACATGTTTCAAGTAAATATAGAGACACACCTGACAGGATTTTAAATTTATTAAAAAAACATGTAAAGAAACTGTATTCTTGTTATACTTTAGATATTTGCACACATATCTGAACCATCAATTGAACCTACAGTTGACTGGTTGCACAACGTTTGTAATTTGTTTTTTACGTTCAAACTAGATGGCGTAACAGTCGCATTCCAAATTCCTAATTTGCAGTGACATGTGTTGCTATATTTTAAGAAAAATAAATCTATCTTTAATTTGGATCCAGGCATGGTTATATTTGATAACCGTATCTTCACGACTACGTGTGTAATTCGAGGTTGCACTGTGATGTAAAGTATTAAATGTCCTCGCCCGGGATATAATACTTGCAAAATTGCATTACGATCCGTTCACCTGTTTAGTTTAGTACCTAGTTCATAAGTTAACAATTAAACAGTTACTTTCGCATTTATAATATAGAAATATATTAGTGTCCATTTATGTCAACAACATTTTATTCAGTTCGTTTTCGGCTAAATTTCTATATCTACATACAACAATTCTCGAAACGGGTACTATCGAAATAATCCTATAAACTGTATATGTTAAGACGCGCTCGTATCCTGATAATAGTAAAAAGCAGAATTTTTAAACTCCTAGTGTAACGAAACAGATCGATAGTATATTATGAAAAAAATACACAGGTTAGAAAAGGAATAGGAAAAGAGTAATAACCGAATAGAATTCATAAATATAACTCTCTTTCAGCAGAAAAAAATCCTGAATAGGTCCACAAAAATAAACTTTCACGTCCAAACTCTCAGAACTTTCAGCGATAACACTGTATTTTTTTTAGGTAATACATAGCCAACGTATAGTAATAAAGTTATAACCAGCAGTTTTTTTGATTCTGTTAGTGTATATCGAAAAATAAAAAGAAAACGTACAAAATTAACGCATTTTCGCATTACATCGTCCAATCTAACAAGCGATTTTCAACCTTACGTAAAGCATCGTAAATTATTTTAAAATTGGGGTTGGACCACGCCTTAAGAGGCTGCCCAAGCACATAAATCCGTAAAACGCTATGTTTTTCGCACTGTTTATACATACTATAGTTACTGATACAAATATAAAAAAAACAGTGCACAGTTAAGAGCTATAAAAATATATTAATATTGCACTAGCACTATATATATCTGACAGGAAAAATCGATAATAAATCGCCAGAAATCTATCGTATCCCATTTCTTAATATTTTGAGTGACAACTACTATATTTTTTGTAATTACAATAAGGCAATTTATTCCATTAAAGAACTAAGTATCTTTATTTTTTGTGCCATTGCGGCTTTTTTATTTTTTAACAAATAAAAACTGCTTCAAAGTTATCGTATTCACAGACGCACTCTTGCTGTCACGGCCAGTGTTTCACACCTCAAATATCTAAAAGTTTTCTCTTGCAGCGCCTTGAAGTGTTTTACCTACACCTGGATTAGATTATAACACAGTACTCTAGGGATTAAACTTTATTCGAAAGTATGTTTTCTCGAGTTAAAGACCTGGGACGAACTGCCTTGGGTAGGAGAGAGTTTTACCAATGCATGGAAGAAAACATATACTTTTCAACACACTTGCTCATACAGTGGCTCTATGGTCACCGCAATTAGGCACAGAATGACACCCATAATCAAACTGTGACTTTTTCATTGCTATAACTCTCATTTTTTTTTAATTTTACTGGTTGAGGTACTTTGTTTTTAAAAAAGTGTTTATTCAAAAAAAAGATCATGTTCAATAGTACATATAAATTAATGTCCCTATTGCTTGCTCATTACATGCAACTTCTTATTTAAATAGATAATTTTAACTCGTACGTGTTTAATAAATAAAACTTTCACTCAAATATAACTTTTGTTTTCTCTGTAATAAAAGAAAACTTTAAATTCCCCATCTGGCTCTGGCTCTGTCGTTCAATCAGTTGAACGACTAGCTAGAGCCAGCTAATGAAGAAGAAGAAAAAATGCTGCAGGTTAGACGAGCCGAAGCCGTATGCGGGTCAGTTAGTGGCAAAACAATCCTTTTATAATATTATAATAGTTAATTCTTGAATTAGTCTTCTGTTGTTTGGAAAACGTATTTGTAATACAAAAGGTAAGTAAAGATGTATCTCCACGAGCAGAATTCCCTCTGGAGTTTATCTTCCGCGAACTCCGTGAAGCTTCCTCGTGACACACAGACAGACAAAGGGACTAGTTGTATGAAGACGTAGAACAAAGCCGGCGTCATGGCGGGCTGTCAAAACACGACGACCTATCACAAGCTTCAACGGATGCAGAAAGGGATGCTCAAACTTTATGCAGATTGTATTAAGGCGATCAGATTTTAAAACATTTTTTTTAATTATGGGTTAAAATAGTGTAACTTTACAAAGGATTGTTGGCTTAAAATACCAAATTAACATTTTTTTGGCCTAATCGAACCTATTTCATTTGTATATACTTCGTATTCATATATGAAATATACTTAAAATCCCATATACTCTATGTGATCAACAAATGTGTTCGAAAAATCGTCCAAAACTTTTCAAACATTTTGTTGTACCTAAAACGATAAATGACCTTGAAATATTTTTGTTGATGAATAAAGATGGTAATCATAGCATGAAACAATGTATAATATTATTTTTACACTGCACACTACCTTTATTACCCGGAAACGGAAACATTGGTTTTTAGTCTCTATCGTCCAGTAATGTCACATGCTACATTGCCCTTCACACCCTAACACAGTAATGCTTGCGCACTACTGCTTTACGGCAGAATATCAGATACTGCGGTGGTACCTACCAAGACGGCCTCTTGCACAAGGTCTACCGCCTAGGATCGTAATCGTAAACGCCGTGTTTTACGATTCGTATTCCAACGGCAGAGTACGAGAGGAGCTGAAGTAAAAACGGCGTTTTAATTCATCGGCCCTGGGCCCCGTTTCATAAAACTACAAGTAACAAATTGTAATTTACTACTTACAAGCCGAAAATTCTAACAATTTACAATGACAAGTGTTTCACAGACTTCATGAACACCACCAACACTTGTAAAAGTGGTTTCGTACTCTTGTTACAAGTAAAAATCTCGATTCATTATTATAGCTGTACAACCCTAAATCAATCGTTCAAACATTCATTCTTTTCACTCATACGTCATAGAAACTTCTAACAATGCGTTCGAATAGACCCCTTGCGAGCGTTTTTAGCAAAAATAACGCGCACAAGGGGCGTTTGAATTAGGAATCTGTGAGCGAAAATGTCGTTCATGTCTCTTTTTGTTCAGCGTTTGGAAAGCTAAAAAGACTATTTTTGCCCACGTCCGGAGCATGGTTGTTAGTGATCGTTTTTGACAGCTATGTATTTGCAAGCAAATCATGCGGTTTTAGGTCTTATGCTCAGTTGAGCGTTCGAATAGTAAAAAAAAGACAAAAGTGTCAAAATAACGTTATTGAGCTTTACGAACGCTTTAACAAAAGAGCCATCAATGACAACGCCACCAAATTCCCTAAACGCTAAACGAACGCACCTTATGACTTCAAACTCCTGTTAGTTTGTTTTGTTTAAAAGTTGATTTTGTGATAAATCCTAGTAATATTATATTCTCTGCTATAAATGTACCTAATATGGATAGAAAAGAATAAAAAAATATTTAAAAAACGATGATTATTTTTGGTAGGTACTTTTTCGGTGTTGAACTTTTACACTCAAAGCCTGGTTTCTGTGTGTTGGATGTCCTAAGAATGGCCCTAGCAAACTGACCACTTGATCATCACCATATCTGACCTGAGACAGTTCTTCTATTATTTCGGAATTCATACGAAATCTTTCATTGAATTCATATTCCGTCTTAAAAGTTGATATGCGTTGACAAAAAGTCCTGGGCAACCGGTTGTTTTTATCGTCAGAGGAATCTGAGGAATCCTTTAATTGCCATATCTTTTTGTGTAGATTTAGATTATCGTACTATATTTAATAGTAGCTGTTTTTATGCACCGAGGATAAAACGATTTTACAAGTTACTTATCTCTAAAGCTATGTAGACTTGTAAAATAGTGACAGTTAAAATATACATTTAGTGCCGACAGTTAATGATTCTTTATGAAACACTTGTTTGACTCTTGCAATATGTAACAATAAACATAGACAATTTGACTAAATTTGTAACTTTGTAATTGTAGCCGGAAAATTAACAATCGTAGGAAATATCCTACGTGAAACACTTGTTCTGAATAATGTTGCAAGTTTAGGCCAATGTTGCTATTTTATTTTACAATAATTGTTACTTGTAGCTTTATGAAACGGGGCCCTGGTTGTGACTTAGGACTACAATAGTACAATTTGAACAATTTAATACCGACTTCCATTCTATTCAGTTATTCGAGTGTAACTCAAAAAGTACTGGACCGAATTTGATGGAATTTAAATGGGACCACACGGGAAGCACCAGCTTTCAAACAAACAAAAAATGAGATTGGGTTCACCCTATCGAAAGTTATGATTTAACAACATTAAAAAACATAAAGTCGAATTGAGTACCTCCTCCTTTTTGGAGGTCGGTAGAAAAATATATCAATACAAATAAATATCTAAAATAAAAACATAAAATATTTAGAGAAACTTACTGAAGGGCCTAAAGTGTAGAACCACTGGCCGAATGTCAATCGTTCGATGAATCGGAATGGAACGCGTTTTTTGTGCAAACAAAACATTTGCAGCGCGACAGTGCGACTGGCACAGGTAAATCCGACTTCAAACCTTTTGCTTAAGGTAAATAATATCACCCAACATATCGATATTATTTTTATTCATTGATGACGACGATGTTAAATTGTGTCTATATTTCTAACAGACTTCAAAGAGGAGTTAGTTTTCAATTTCACTGTAAGTTTTTTTTTATATGTTAGGCGATCGCTGCGCCAATCCGATGATTATTTTTTGATTTGGTAGTTCATATAATTCCTAATTCACAATGCATATTCACTAATTACTTCAGAAATCATAATTTATCGAAATTAATTCAGTGCTTTTTGAAGTATTTTACTTAGATATTGTACTAGTTTAAGTTTGTACACATAAGTATAGTCTAGCCGTCACATTTTGTTTGGTTTAGAACAAACAATCAGGTATTAAGAGAGATTATTACGTATACCTACATGTTATAAATGCGAAAGTTAATTTGTTTGTTTGTTTGATTGTCGCTTTCACGTCTAAACGGATCGTTATGAAATTTGGCAAGGATATAGGTATATAGATATCCCGGGGAAGGACATAATCCATCAAAGGCCGCACGGCCAGACACAATAGACATTTCAGTGTTATAATGACATCGACCCTTGAAGGGATATGATACTTATCTTTGATCCTATAATAATAAACTTCCCAATGTTATCTAAGATTTTAAGTTTAAATTACTGTTTAAACTAAACTCTGTCAAAAAGTTTACGAAATTACGGATTCCTCGGAGCATAAAACAGCTTGAGACTGATCATTCCAGGATCTACCTACTCGTGTATTACCATGTCAAAGTGTAGCGTGTCGTGCCCTACTGATACCATTGTTAAGGTACCTTCCGTAAGGCAACACACTGGAGCTAAAAAGAAACGAACATTTGACATTATGAAATTGGCGATAAAAAAAATTTTAAAAGCGCGCTGAGTTTCTTGCCGGATCTTCTCAGTCGTGGTCACGTTCCGATCCGGTTGTCGATTTAAGAAATAATAAATGTAATATGACAATTTGTAAGTGCCCCCGTAGGCCTAGACAGAATCATCGACGTCTATGTTCTTGCAATACTGCTGTATATGTTTAATGAATAACCACTATTTTCTACCGACTTCCAAACAGGAGGAGGTACTCCATTCGACTGTTTTTTTTGTTTATGTTTGTTACCTCATAACTTTCGATTGGGTGAACCGTTTCTCAAACTTATTTTTAAAGCTGTTGCGTCCCGTGTGTCCCATTTAAATTTCATTTCGGTCTAGTACTTTTTGAGTTATACCCCAATAACTGAATAGAATGGAAGTCAGTATTAATTTTTTCAAATTGTAATTGTGTACTTTCCTCTCTTTATATATCTAATACTGAGAATTGAGATGTATCGAGAGAAATGAAGGAGATTTCCATCAATAGGATATTGAAAAATAAATCGAGACAGGCTTAGGAAGAAACATAAGGTATTCTTAAGATACCTAATTAATAAAGAAACAGTATAATGGAAAGGGTATAAATGGTTGTAAATTATGTCAAATTTTAATTTCCATCGAGATATTAGCCTAAATGGAACGGTTACAAAATTAAAATTACTAAATATTAAATGACTAAATATTCAATTGTGGATGTGTTCATTTGAAATTACAAGTTTGATCGTGATTTGTTCTGAAAGCCAACGAATTACATTAAGGGCTCATTAAATAATTTAGCTCATCAAATTAGCTCATTAAATTACATTAAGGCGCCTGCAGAAACACCGTGTTGTGGTTTAGTCGGTATGGTCTGCTTGCTGCTATGGGCGCAGTTGCCGCGTAAAGGACGAGTCCGACATACCCCGTTGAATCCCCCGGGTTGGCGGGGATGTGTTAATACATTCCCCACACGTTAAAAAAAGTGTGTTGTGACTAATTCACAAAATTGATTGGAATAGCGCCATCAGTACAGATCGCGCGGCGAGAGTTTGGCTTTGACCGTTATAGCGCAGAAGTCAAAAATTGGGTATCACAGGGTGGCTAGAGGGACGAAGGACTCTTGTCTCTCTCTGTCACATCGAAGACGAGGGACTCTTGTCTCTCTCTGTCACATGGCGCGACAGTACCCATGCGCAGTAATCCCCTCCACCCGAAGGTCAAAGCCAAACTCTCGCCGCGCGATCTGTATTTATACATGAATGATCGTGCGTATGTAAAACTTATAAAGTAGCAAAAATACTATCAACATCATTAGGACTCTGAAACAGCATAATGACTCTATTATCACTCGCCGCAAACAATAAAATACATAGTATTACTTTTCAAAGCACTAACGCTTGCTTAAGCGATCTCAAACATTGAAATTTATAGAGAAAAATTCACATCCTCGGACGAGATTCGAACTCTCGTCTTCTGACTCTCCGTGTCAGACGCCATTGACCAACTCATCATCATTATCAGCCGGAAGACGTCCACTGCTGAACATAGGCCTCCCCCATAGATCGCCACTTGGACCGGCTACTCGCTTCCTGCATCCAGCGATTCCCCGCGGTTTTTATGAGGTCGTCGGTCCACCTAGCGGGGGGCCGGCCTACACTACGCCTTCCGGTGCGTGGTCGCCACTCGAGAACCTTTCTTCCCCATCGGTTATCAGTTCTGCGAGCGATGTGGCCTGCTCATTGCCACTTCAACTTGCTAATTTTGAGAGCTATGTCGGTGACCTTAGTTCTCCTACGGATCTCCTCATTTCGAATCTTATCACGCAGGGAAACCCCAATCATAGCCCTCTCCATTGCTCGTTGAGCGACTTCAAGCTTAAATAAGCTTTAATGAGGCCCACAGTAAGGGACCACGTCTCAGTGCCATAAGTCATCACTGGCAACACACACTGGTTGAAAACCTTAGTTTTCAGGCTCTGAGGTATTGAGGACGAAAAGATGGATCGAAGCTTCCCGAACGCTGCCTATCCGAGCTGGATTCTTCGTGCGACCTCCTTGTCGAAGTTGGACCTACCTAATTGGACAGTCTGTCCCAGGTAGACGTACTCGTCTACAACTTCGAGTGTATCGTTTCCAACAATTACCGGTATAGGTGGAACATGGACATTGGACATGATTTTCGTCTTATCCATGTTCATCTTAAGACCAACCTGTTGGGAAACTCTACTGAGGTCGTTGAGCATGGTGCCGATATCCTCGAGTGACTCCGCCATTATAACTATATCATCGGCAAAACGAAGGTTAGTGATGTATTCGCCATTAATGTTGATGCCACATTCTTTCCAGTCCAAAAGTTTGAAAACATCCTCCAATGCGTTAGTGAACAGTTTCGGAGAGATGACGTCTCCCTGTCTCACACCTCTCTGCAATGGAATTTGTTCCGTACTCTGGTCCTGTAATCGGACTGACATAGTGGCCTTGCTGTATAAACACTTCGATATACCTATAGTCAATTTGGCATCGCTGCAAGGACTGCAGTATGGCCCACTTCTCGATAGAATTGAAGGCTTTCTCGTAATCCACAAACGCTAGACACAGTGGCTGATTATACTCTTCGGTCTTCTTTATAATCTGCCGTAGTGTATGAATATGGTCTACGGTGCTAAAGCCTCTTTGGAAACCGGCTTGTTCGGGAGGCTGGAACTCATCAAACTTGCGTGCGAGACGGTGCGTGATGACTCTCGAAAACAGCTTGTACACGTGGCTCAAGAGCGATATGGGCCTATAATTCTTCAATAAGGTTTTATCACCTTTTTTGAAGAACAGCACCACCACGCTCTTGTGCCACGTTTCCGGTGTTTTGCCTTCGAAGATGACAGAATTGAATAACTTCTGGAGGACTAAAAGTATCGGTCTACCACCCGCTCTCAGAAGTTCAGTCGTAATTCCGTCCTCTCCTTGCGCCTTGTTGTTCTTAAGCTGTTTGAGAGCCATTCTAATCTCGTACAGGCTGATGTCCAGGATGTCTGTATCTGATGTATAGTGTCGGACTAACTTTCCTCTGGTGTCCTGAGCTGCTTCAGTAACAGGTTCGCGCGTCGAGGTATATAACTGTCGATAGAAGCTCTCAATCTCTCTCAGAATCTCAGGCTTGGATGAAACGATACTGCCATTTTCGGTCTTCAGTTTTGTATTTGGCTTTGCCCAATAGACGAATCCTTTGCAAACACTTTAGAGCCCTGGTTCCGCTCAATTGCTGCCGTAATACGCGCAGTATTATAAGCACGCAAGTCGTTTCGCATGGACTTCCAAATTCGTCTATTGAGTTTACCTTAGTCCGACATATCAACTGCGGACTGCAGTCTTATTTCGCTCCGTTCTGCCATTAGTTTCAGAGTTTCTTTTGAGAGTTTTTGAGCTTTCCTGCGGCGTTTGGTCTCACAGAATTCGGACCCAACCGCTTGGACAGTTTCCACCAAACTGTTGTTCAACTCATCCACTGTGTCGCATTCAGCTAAGCACTGAAAACGGTTTTGAAGTTCAAGTTGAAACTTTTCGGGGTTTTGGATTTGGGCACGATTTGGACGGAGCGTAGACTTCACCAGACGTGACCTCTTAAGTTTGACATTGATATTCAATGCGCCTCTTACGATGCGGTTTTTACCTTGCTGATCACAGAGACGTCATTGAATATGCGCTTATTGGTCGTCATGGTGAAGTCTATCTCGTTCGTAGTGGAACCGTCGGGACTCATCCACGTCCACTTCCTGGATGGCCGCTTCATGTAGAAGGAGTTCATCATAAAAAGTCCCTCCTTCTCCATGAAGTCAGCCAGCCTCTGTCCCCTCGAGTTCCGCTGCCCGTATCCAAATGGCCCTACTCTTAACTCATCACGTTTCCTTGTGCCTTGCTTTGCGTTGAAGTCTCCCATTACAACAGTGAAGTAGGTTTCAGAAGTATGCATGGCCCTGGATATATCCTCGTCCATACTTTCTACTTCATTGTCCGAGTGTGCCGAGGTCGGTGCGTATACCTGTATAACCTTCAGCGAATACCGTTTGGTTATTCTGAGTATAAGGAACGCTACCCTATCCGACACACTATCGACTTTCACTACGTTGTTAACAAGAGACTTGCGGACGAGGAACCCGACACCACCCTGGGATTGTTGGTCTCCCTCCCGGTGGAAGAACATGTGGCCGGAATTTAGAATTATCGTGTCCTGTCCCTGTCTTCGGACTTCAGATAATCCCATGACATCCCAGCGTAACTTGAGCGTCTCTTCCTCCAATTCGACTATCTTTTCGTCGGTCCTGAGCGTGCGTGTATTGTATGTTGCCAGGGCCAGGGGTCGTTTTTGGGATTGGTAGCTGGATCTCTGCCGGAGATTCTTTGCACCCCCTGCTCCACCGTTACAATGGCCGCTACCGTAGCCACGGATAGCAGAGCTGCCGGGAACTGGGGGCCGTGGTTTAATGTTAATTGTCATGGGGGGGATTTGCATTAATGCACCACGCTTGGCAGGCGTCTTGGTGATCGCAGTGGATGTTGACGCAGACTGCGGGAAATGCTGCTGCCCATTTCCCGGATATTCCCTTAGCCGCCTCTTACGGCACCCACGGGAAAAGTTAGGGGGGGTACAATTCGAAGCCGGTACCACCACGGCTTGACCAACTAGGCCACCGAGAATCTGGTCCGAGCATCAAATTTTAACTCTCTATTTGACTAACCGTCTTGCGGGGACGGAGCGACATCTGTTGGTCAGTTAACAGTACTATCCAACCGAAAGGAGCATTATTTAGAAATACTTGAACTTTCGCATTGACATCGCAACCCTTGTGATTTTTATATTATTACTTTTCAAAGCACTAACGCCTGCTTAAGCATTCTCAAACATTGAAATTTATAGAGAGAAAAATTCACATCCTCGGACGGGTTCGAATTTTTCTCTCTATGAATTTCAATGATTAAAATACATACAAAAAAACATTAACTGACAAAACGTTTCGGATCGAAAACGTCTAGATACAAATCAGTGACTTCTAAACGACAACAACCGCAAAGTATCAATCACTAATCCATCCCAACTTGTAGCAACTATGGCTGTATCTGTGTCTCCTACTAACATCGTTACACGCACAATAGAGCGGATCTGTGCGGCGGTAGCAGGGGATAATGGGCTTAAAGGTGCTTTATGCCACATTTGACAGGTTGAAAAAGAAGCATTTCATTGTGGATCCGACCAAAGTGGAATAAGTCTTATCCGATTATAAATTATCAGGTAAAAAGCGTAGATTATAATATTATGTATTAGTTAAGTAGTAAAAACTTGCCCAAATGTATGCTCTCTATATTATATTTATTGTTTTTTTATTGTGAGCGCTTAGTCGCTTTTTTACACGTCGTACGAAAATTGCGTTTTCACTTCAGTAGCTCAAACATGTAGGTTTTGCTGTCTGAAATCAGTGAGCATACTGCGATTTTGCTCACTGAGTGAGACAAAGTAACTTTTACATTTTTTTTCAAATAGCCGCGAATATAATTTAGCCTTGGGTTAATCATACAATTCGAAACATTCACACTCTATCTCTTTAGAAAGAGAGAGAAAGACAAAGACCAGCCCTTTCGAAGTTCTGATTTTGAATTCGACAAAAAATAAATGTCTTTTAATGTAATTTATTGATTTGGTACCTCTACCTACAATGTTAATTATATTGATTCACAATAAATAGTTATTTCAATCTATTCCTGTTTATCTCTTAAAGTGTTCTCGCTGCTGAAGTGAAAAGTTATGTGTGTTACACGAGAGCAAAGTTTTTTCCGTCTCGTGCTTTTGAATCCCTCGCCACACTCAGGATTCAAAATCAGCACTCGCGGCAAAAAACTACTTTGCGCTCATGTTGCATATGTAACTATTACACTCTCATGGCTCTCATAACTCTCTCTCTAACTCTCGCTCTACGATTCCTGTGGGCGCGGGAGTACGTGCTATTACTATGCCAAAATATAATTGTCGAAAAGAAAGAATATGCCCTCGGGGATTTTCTAATAGTGGATGTGTTATAATTGTGAAATGACAAATGAGAATAATTATTAATTGAATTGTGTATGTATGCATATGACTTGGAAAATTAGTCGAAATAAATGGTTTTGATTTGATTTGACTTGATTTTCTTTTTTGATTTTTGATATATGTAATATTTTTTTTTAGTTTTTTTGTCCTTTTTTATTATTTGGTAAATTTTGTATACCTATGTTGTCAGGTAGTGGTCTCTCTTGTATTATGTAATTTAAGAACCTAGTTGTTTCTCAATTTACTGCGTTTTTATTAGTCTTTACAAACCTACCTACCTAACAACAATGAGATTAACTAAATATATACCTGTCGATACGTGTTTTTGATAACTCAAGCATTTTTTCACATATTTTACTTATATATAATTTTAGCAGGTCATCATCTCATCATCTCAGCCGTAGGACGTACACTGCTGAACATAATATGCCTCCCCATTTTAGTAGGTACTTATATTTTTTTATGTTTTCTATATAAGATATGCTATACAATACTTGCTATTTTATTAAAAGCTGTTTTTCTTTGTTTTTATATTTAATTTATATTGTCCGTTGCGTCAGTACGGGTCGGAGCTGAAAACCAGCGCTGTGGATAAATCCGCAGCATTATGCTGAGCTCTGACCCTTTCCGACAGCACTGTACATGGCAGCTATCCTACAATATCTAGACTAAGTTTTACTGTATTTAGTTTGTTTATGATACTCGCTTATAAATATTTATTTGCATAATTTACTACTTGTTGTGTATATACTTAGTGGTTGTTTGAATAAACGTCTTCTTCTTCTTCTTCAAAAAGTTTTTTTTTTCACAGAAAAAGTTCTGAGTTACGCATTTATATGCGTACATTAAAACTGAAAACCTCCTCATTTTTTGTAGTCAGTTATAATTCAACTAGTGGTCACCCATCTAAGCCGTAACCGTTACTGTTTGTTTTTTGCGCAATTAGCAATGTGCTGGTGGATAATGATGTAATGGAATTTTATTAACTTTAATTGCTTGAAAATTTCACTTCCGAACAAGTCAATCAAGATTTACAGGAAACACTAGAATGTTCCGCCATATTCTACTGTTAGAACAAGTTCCGCGTTGTTGTGCGCGAAATTAAAGAGTGGAAGAATATCCATCAAAGCCCCTTGGTTCCTTGCTCCCTTGTCCCTTATTGTTGGTGATGCCCTGAGATACAGGGCCCTGCCCCTGCCCTTTGACGCCCTGCGACAGGAATGACCGAAGTAGTTGTTCAAAAGTTGGAAAAATTGTTCGCAGATCTTCGTGTTGATTGCAAAAAAAAAAATTTTCAAGTATGCATAAAAATATTTACCGACTTAAAAAAATAGCAGGTTTTCAAATCGGCGGGTATGTTTGTTACGCCACTATACTCTGTCAATTATGAATATTAACTAGCACAAGTGTTGCAGACAGCGCCATCTATTGGCCATGGGGAAAATAATAATCCGGTAGAGGAATGTGTTAATGTTCGATTTGATTGAACTTTTTTAATTTAAAAAATAAATCTATCGAAAGATATGTTACCAAGCATTGGTTGGCTAATGAGCTATTGTTATATTGTGAAATATAGAACAGTTTTTGAACACTAATAAATTGAAACTAGTATTTTTATTGCTCTCAGATATACAAGAGGCGCTCTTCGTGTCTTTTAGGTAGGCTGCTCCTTCCCAAACCTAGTTTAACAACGTGTAAAGGCGTCAGTTATAAAATATCAGGCGTTACTTTTGTACTTTTTTAGATGCACTCTTTATTTATGCAACTCTTTACTTCGGTCCAGAAAACTCTCACTCGTTGGGTTGATAATCACTACAGCCGTTTTCTACTGACTTCCAAAAAAAGAGGAGGTACTCAATTCGAATGTTTTTTTATGTTGTTACCTCATAACTTTCGACTGGGTGAACTGATTCTGCAAATTCTTCTTTTGTTTGAAGGCTGGTGCTTCTCGTGTGGTCCCATTTATATTTCATCAAATTCGGTTCATTACTTTTTGAGATACACTCCAATAACTGAATGGAATGAAGTCGTTATTCAATTTTTCAAATTGTACTTGTTAATAAAGCGGTTCAGTGCTTCGGGAGGCACATTTAGCTATCGATCGCAGTTTTTGTCTTAAGGCCTTTGTTTTAATTACCCAAAGACTAAAATAGCAACTTGATTCACTGCTTCACTACCTCAAATATATAAAAGTTTGCTCTTGCAGCGTTTTAATGCAGTCGTCCTTAGCTGGCGTTATACACCAACCCTCAATAGGCAGAAAGGCAGAGAGTGAGAAAGAGAGAAAGAGAGAGAGAGACGCTTCTAGTGGATATATATTTGTTTTTATGCGTTTGTTCTATTGACTAACACCCAGAGCAGTGTTAGCCAGGCAAACAGTGTCACTCCCAACTAGGCTTATGAAGTCGTTAAAGCTCTAACAGCAAGCGGCCGTATTAGTGGGCACCATTAAATTGATAGGTATTATGCCTTGATGCCTACGAAGAAATAATATCAGGAAGAGTAACTGCCTTAAAAAAATACCCAATTAAAGTCGTGCTAAATCAATAACATCGTTCACGACTCAACTGACATAGTAGACGTTGCAGCACGCGCGTGAACCAATCCCCGCTTTCCTTCTGAAATTTCAACCAATCACCGAACATGTCTATTTGTAACCTCGGAAGTAATTCGTATTTGGAATCATACGTCGTTTTGGTTTGAAGGGCCACTTTTTGGAAATTGGTGTGGAATTTGTTCTGAGTTATGCTTCCTGACATTAGTTCTTCGTAGCTTGATGCAGTAGCAGTGTGTAAGCATTTTGGGTAAGGCTTAAAGGTTATTGCGACAAGGGAAATTAGTCTACTAATACGATTAAAAGTATCTTGGGTCGGGGTTACAGAGAAGTTTTATACTCTGGGTGAAACTGCAAAGTTTTCATTCAGGCGCTTATTATCTGCTAACGACGGGCCGTATCGTCAATCTTTAACATATAAATCTATAATTTAATTAATTAATGTCATACGGGCTATTGCTATGGGGTTCAGCGGTTGATATAGAGACCATCTTTATCAAACAAAAACGTGCTATTCGAGCTATATACGAAATGGGTCCCCGTGAATCTTTGAGATATTTATTTGAAGAAATCAATACATTCACTTTGCCTTCCTTATATATATATTTGAAAATATAAGGTATGTTCGTAAAATATATATATATAAGTTAAATAGTGATCACCACACTTTTAATACTAGGAATACAAATAGGATAGCTGTACCTAGTTTTAGACTTGCGAAGACTAATAAGTTGTTCCTAGGAAATTGTGTGTGTTGTTTTTACAATAAAATCCCAAAACACATAACTGAGCTCACAGAGGGCATATTCAAGGTGACTGTAAAAACAGTTTAATAAAAAAATCTTCATTATAATATAGAAGACAAAGATGCTTAGAATACTTTACTTCTGGCAAGTTGTCATCTGCCACCCATGACATGTAATAATACCTAAAACTAAGTAGAAAAATTGTAATAACCTATATGAAAAGAATGGCCCCGAGTGGCTTGCCGCTTCTTCTCGGTATGCTCTATATATTTTGGAACGCGGCGGTAGGCTTTAAAGATAAACTAGCGACTGCCCGCGACTTCGTTCGCGTAGTAGGTTTGCTCGGCTTTCGGCCACGCCATAAACTCCCATCTTTTCTTGGTTTTTCTTTCATAAGAACCTTCTCCTGACAATAATTGACACAAGAAAGAATTAGCGAGATTATTCCATCCGCTTTCAAGTTATAGCGTGTCCTGGATAAATAGGGATTCATTTAAGGTATTTTATGCAGAAAATAAATATATTTTTTGTTTTTATAATTATATATATGTATATGTATAAATATACTACTATTACTAGTTGCGCCCCGCGTTGTGATGTATGATGTTGATGATGAAAAGTATCCTATGTGTTCATTCAGCACATCATCTACCTCCATACTAAATTTCTTTAAAATTGGCCTAGCCGTAGAGCGTGAAACAGTAAAAACCATCCATGCATCCATCCAAAACTTTCACATTAATACTATCAAAGAGGTTAGATAATTGACGTTCATAAGTGCGTCTTTGTTGTCTAAATTGATTACATGATTTTGAATTTTGAAAAAAAAAAAATTAAGTTGTGCAGACTTAACATGTTTACGTGTTGGAGTGCCCTCCAACCGATATCACAGTAGCTCTGGCACTGCAGCTTGTGGGCATACTACCTGGCGCTGCGAGGGTTGGTTCCAAGATCAACTGTTGCACACGAGGTTCACCTACTCTAATAGTCTGACGTGCCTGAAGACGAAAGTCTTCAATCAGTCCTACCCGTCATGACATACGGAGCCGAAACGTGGACACTGACGGCTCGAATGGTCCACAAGCTCAAGGTCGCTCAGCGGGCTATAGAAAGGGCTATGCTCGGTGTTTCTCTGAGGGATCGCATCAGAAATAAAGTGATCCGTCAGAGAACCAAGTTCATTGACATAGCCCACCGGATCAGCAAGCTGAAGTGGCAGTGGGCTGGCCATATTAGCCGTAGAACCGACAACCGTTGGGGTAAACGAGTTCTAGAGTGGAGACCGCGTCTCGGCAAACGTAGTGTAAGACGTCCTGAGGCACGGTGGAGTGACGATCTGCGCAAGACGGCTGGCAAAAACTGGATGCGAGAAGCCCAAGATAGACCTAAGTGGAGTGCAATTGGAGAGGCATATGTCCAGCAGTGGACTGCTACAGGCTGGTGATGATGATGATGATGAATAGTCTGACGTACATCAAGTTTGCTCTTAGGGTCCGTATCCAAACGCAAAGGATATCTTCGTCGAAACGTTCACAGCAGTGTGCAAACATCACTGTGGTTCGGTTTGAAGGGCAATGTTACTGGCGAAATAACATGGCAAGAGATCTCACATCTTATATCTGAGGCTCCAGGAAAAACCGGTCCTTTTGTAAAATTATGGGAGAGACTTATGTTCAGTGGACGTCCTACTGCTGAGATGATGATATCTCAGGGTGACGATAGCAATGGATCACTGTGCAGGTTTTTGAGTTTTTTTTTTTAATTTCTGCATGATACTAAAAAGTAATAGACAAGCATGATGCTTGGCATCAGGTGAGCGACTTACTCACTCGTCACAGATTAACATATATCATACACTAGAGATAGTCTATAGACAGGGCTGTCCTCAGAAACATGGGAGGCGGATGCACAGACTAGACCGGCTTGGCGTTCGAAGGTTAAAAAAGGAGTAGCACAGTTCGAGAATACTCGCCTTTCCGAGTTGGACTCAAAGCGCCAAGCTCGCATGAACAGACCTAAACCCTCCTATAATTACACGTACAACAGAGCAGGTCAGCTCTACTGCATGGCTTGTGACCGAGTGTTCAAGACCAAGTTTGGATTTGCCAGCTACGTACGAGTACACGCCAGAAAATAGCCAGGGTCGCCGTCGTCGGACACGACGCGGACGACATCATCACAGTACCTCTATCTATCGAGTATAAAAACATGTGGGAACATAACGCAAAACACATTAAACATAAGAATATCGTATTTAATTTAAACATATCGTACAAAAATAACAACTAGTTGAACTAATATTTACAAAACACGAGGCAAGATTGACTATCTACAGAGGTACATAGTAGTTGCAAACATGACATATTTCACAGATGACTTGACAATATTGAAATATACACTTAAAACTAAACACTTTAGCAGAAAGGTATACATAGCAAAATACACATATAACCTTAATTTATACATATAAAACAAATCACACAAAAACGTATACAAGTTTATTGAGAAAAGAACTTACATTAGCTTCTTAAAGGGATGTTTGGTATTTAAAATAGAGCCATGCATACGCCGTTTTCACAAATATTTTCGGAAATGGTTGAAACATCCGTTAGTACAACATCCGTTCTGGCAGCCACTCCAATAAGTAACTGCCAGAACTCCTATCCGGGCATCGAACTCTAACAATAATGTAGTTACAAAAGCTTTTGGTTCGCTTTTGTCTATCAAGTTGTTTTATACTTGAAGTTAACTCTCACTCGCCACATAAAGATCTTGCAATAGTTTTGCTATGATAGATAACATCTACTGTGATGTCTGACTGTACTGCCGTGCGATTCTCTAACAGCAAACATCGTTGCATCTTGGACAACATCCGTGAAACAAATGACGAGATGACAAGAAACGTTGGATAAACAACCTTGTGTACAAGTGGGATATCTCTTAAAGTATTTGACATCGGTGAGCTCGTCGACGAGCACATTGACGAATCATTCGGCGCAAAGAGAATCGCACGGCGGATGTCTTTTACTTACGAAATGTTTGCCTTTATAACTCCTTGTACTGTGCGAAGTAAAGTAATTGTATCCTTTACGTAAAACAATTGAATTCATTATAAACTTAACGGTGCTCACAAAGAGGAATTATTGCGGCAATAAAGCTCCATTACTTATAAATGGGGAACCTGTGTACAGTAGTACACAGGTAATTATTTTTGCTGGGCCCACTGGTTGAAAATAATACACTTAATTAATTAGAGAATGTAAGGCGTATTGAAGACTCTTAAATATTGACACTCTGCCGTGCGATTCTTTAAGACCAAACATCGTTGCATCTTTGACAACATCCGCGCAACAACGACGAGATGACAAGAAACATTGGAGTAACAACCTTATGTACAAGGGCGATATCTCTTAAAGTATTTGACATCGGTGAGCTCGTCGACGAATCATTAGAGAATCGCACGGCAGTTGTGTATGGTGCACAGGTGTGATGATGTTTAAGCTGCATCTAGTCTGTCCTTTCAACGGTAGCTCTGAACCCTTGCCGGTCGTCTGCCGTGTAGTGGACAGTCCTCTTCTTGCCATCAGGGTCTATGAAGCTGTAGTACCCACGAACATTTCCGCCCTCTCTAGTCTCGTGGGCGGATTTGGTGTCCCCAGTGTCTGGCACCTGGAATCGAAATGGAACAGGATATTAATGTCTTGTAGGAAGGTAAGCGATTAAAGCGTTCGCAGTGGAGCTCGACTTGGCGATCTTAACCGATCAACAAGATAAGCAACGCTTGCTGCGGTCAGGTTTGATGGGTACGCACACACACATACACACTAGCACACGCTAGTGGCATTATTTAACTGAGCGCTACCGTGCTTGAGAACCTTGCCGATCGGAGGGCACGTTAACCTGTCGGCCCCGGGTGTTTGTCTTAGGGCAACAGTTGTTAGGGTGGGGTCGAAAGCCTTCGGGCGGCCTGATAGCTTTGACATGGGTTGGCCTCTAGCCTATCCATCAAGCCGCGCTAGGCCCGCGTGGCGGAAGGCTTGAGTCCCAGCAGTGGGAACATATTGGCCTGATTATTAGGAATATAATTCTTATATGTTTAAGTGTGATGGTTGGTAGGGGGTAGTAAGATCGACGAGCTATCAGGTAGTCAGTGCGGCGGTTCACTCTTGCCTTAGGTTTAAGCTTACAAAGAAGGCAGTCGTGAGAAAGATCACAAAGTATAGCTTTGTACATCCTCAATGTCATAAAGTGGTCGTTTAGCACCCAATGGTGTGTTCTGACAGATATGTTCGAGAACTAGTTACCATTCCAGTTATGGTACTTTCCAAACCATTCGAGCGCGTTGAACTCTTTTTTATGATAACCAAGTTGCCTACGCTTCGTAGCAATAAGTTTTAAATTTTCAGTTTATACATTTCTACAAGTAATTATATAATGGAATATAGCCTTGACCATCTCGATAATAAATAGCTTAACATAGAAATAAGTATATTAATACTGTGTAGTAAGGTAATACTACATATATCAACAATATGGAAACAGGTCGGGGAGCCCCACTCGGCATATGCTAGGGGTACGAAACCATCAAAGTTAACACAACTAAAACACCTACTAGTTGTATTATGAAAACTAACGTGGTTTGTACACATTTTTAATATGAAAAACGGGATTTGCTCACGTAAAGAAGTCAGATCTTTCCGACTATAGTTTCAACCACATCCGGTGGTCTTTTTCAAGGAGAGTGCAGAACGCTCGCGATTGCGTCTCGCCTCGCACTGCGGGCAGCAGCACGTAGCGCGCGCGATGACATCATGCCGTGCGGGGGCGGGGGGATATCTGTTGCGTCGGCGCAACGATGTTTAAGGAACTTAACTGCCTGTGTGGAAACTGTTCCGGGTAGCTTTAATTATACGTATGATATGATTTTACGGGTGGCATTGTCATCGTTGATAAAACCCCTTAAAAAAAAGATTGAAAAAAAAAAAGAATCGGGAGTACTCTTCATCGCTGGTGTCGTATCCCATGCTGGTGGGAGCACTCAGGCAGAATGAGCTCACCACATCGCCACTGGTCACTACTTGTCGGATCTGACTTCTTTACGTGAGTAAATCCCGTTTTTCATATTAAAAAATAAAAAAAAAACACCTACTAGTTGGTTCTTTGAGAATAAACTCTTTACTACTATACTACTACTAGTGCAGTTCTAGCTGTTAGGTATAGTCGCCTGCAATAAGATGTATACATTCCGTCATTTTCAAAACTTTGATTCAGTACTACATTTTATAACAATGTAGATAAGGATTATTTTAACCAATGAGATAATAAAAATAGCTTCATTTTTTTTTATGAAATCGAATGTTGAGGCCATTTTAAAACTTGTGAAATGTATACATCTTATTGCAGGCGACTGTACGTATGTATTAACATAGGTTTTATTTCAGTTTAAAGAAGTTTTATTAAAGAATTTATATGAGTTAGTACTTTATAACAGGTTATTACAAAAATATGGACTTTTCCTACGGATTTCTTAAGCCTTGTTTTGTTTCGTGATGTTTGCACATGTCAGCGTATTTTCTAACACTATGCTTAGATTACAATAATTAAATAAAAGTAATGATTAATATACACCTACTTGTGGCAACTTATGATTATATATTGATATGATTTAAACAAGTCTTTTGCTGCGTTCGACGCTGGGTTAGACAAATCGGAAAAATATGAAATCCTTACAATAGGCGCTTGTTATAATATATAACTAGCCATATATAACTAGGTTGACGATATCATGTTATCATCTAGAAGAGCTTTTAGCTATCATTGCGAAAAATTCCTCAGTGCCTCAAGACGTGAGTCTTTGACCAATATGTGTTACCAGTGATGACATATGGCACTGAGACCACGGACCGGCAAGCGCAGGGTAAGTCGTCCACCGAGACGGTGGGCACACGACCTGATAAAGGTCGCAGCACGACGTTGGATGCAGGCTGCTTCAATTTTAAAATCCGATTTTCCAATAAAAAGTTATGAATGAATAGTCAATATGGTGACACTTAAAAGTTTTTTTTGTCATTTGGATCCGTTTATAACAAGTACATATATTTTTCATTCTAACTTTCTAATAATCTTATAATTAAAGATTGTGTATGTAAGCACTAACATCATCAATTCACTTATGTTACTGTATTTGAAAGTATTTTGGACATGCACTCCAGAATATACGCGACCAAATAATAATAAAAATGTTAACTGACTTCTTAAAAGGGGGAGTTTCATTTTAGAAGCCGGTTAAAATAATTCTAAATGCCATTGCACTATCGAGGAATTCAATACATTTCCTGGTAGTAACAACTACTTGGGTAGTGTCTGTTAATAATATAGCAAAGATTACGTAACACTTCCCTTTCAAAATGTTGATTTACACAACAATATACGTTAATAATAAACATATTAAGGGCTATAATTGTGCTGCGTTGTTTTTGGAGGTGTGACTGAAACAAGTTCAAGACAAGGTCGGAACTGACGTGCGTATGCGCATGTGTATTTAATCTAATTTGCTTGAGCGTTGGAATTATATTTAGAGCAGAGTTATTATTAAATAAAGAATGCGCTAAATATATACCATATAATAACTGTCAAAACTGGAGTGAGTGAGTCTTAGTTTGTTATGTAAGTTATTTAGACAAAACACTTTTTTATTATTTGATTTAGCACTAACGCCTGCTTAAACGAAAGGCTTACAAACCAAAGTCTCAGGGTGAGGATCGAATAGAGCAATGCCACATAAAAAACTGTAATAAATAATCATTCTTATCTAAGCTCTGGGAGACGCTGCAACTGTCATGGACAAGCATAGTGCTTACCATCGGGTATTGATTGGTATAAAAATGTTTCCTTTTGTAGTAAATCAAGCAGGGTAGCAGCAGCACGGACGCGAAGTAATATACCCATCATAAGTCTAGTATAGAAGTAGGATAGTGTCCCATAGGGTTACAGCCAACTCAGTCGTAGAAGGAAATGGAGTGTAACAAAATTTGTATCAGGTTGGTTTCTACTAGGCTCCGCATTACAAAACCCTGGCTACGGCAATGCCCTAAGTCGCGGGACATACATAAGCGGCGACGGCGAGGTGCCGGCGCGGCATGGACGCCCACGCGATGCAGAAGTGTGCAAATGATGTCGAGAAGGCAAGGCGATTAGGGTAGGATAGGGCATTTTAGCGTTTCATTTTGACATAACAATATGTCTTCAACCTCTGACGAAGAAGATTAATGGCCGGTCCCAATATTCTATCTATCGTTGGTTTACCCGGTTAGAGCTATCTCTAGTAGTTATAGTCTAGTATTTGTTGTTATAGCGACTAGAGCTACTAGTGGGGGATCCCAATAACCTATCTATCTTCAGTTTTCCTTGCTACCGTTAGAAATTTGACACAATGTCCATACAATTAGTGTGACATATATAGTATATGTAACACTATATATAGTATATATGTCACACTATATCTTCTTTCTTTGAGAGATTTATTTAAAGAAATCAATATATTAACGTTGCCTTCCTTATATGTATTTGAAAATATAATGTATGTTCGTAAAAATTTATATAAATATAAGTTAAATAGTGATCACCACACTTTTAATACCAGAAATACAAATAGGATAGCTGTACCTAGTTTTAGACTTGCGAAGACTAATAAGTCATTCCTAGGAAATTGTGTGCGTTTTTACAATAAAATCCCAAAGCACATAACTGAGCTCACAGAGGGCAAATTCAAGTTGACTGTAAAAAACGTTTTAATAAAAAAAGCTTACTATAAAGTTCGACATTATATAGAAGATAAAGATGCTTGGAATACTCCACTTCTGGCAAGCTGTCTCTCTGCCACCCATAGAATGTAATATTTGTAGTACCTAAGTAGAAACATTGTAAACATCTATATAAAAAGAATGGCCCCGAGTTTCTTGCCGCTTCTTCACGGTGGGCTCTATATATTTTGGAACGCGGCGGTAGAGTCTTTAAAGTACATTATAATGAAAAGTTGACGTTCATAAGTGCGTCTTTAATGCCTAAATTGAATAAATGGTTTTGACTTTGACTTTGACTTTGATATTATAGTATATGTCACGCTTTATATAGCATATGTCACACTATTTGTAAGGACATTATGTAAAATTTCTATCTGTAGTAAGGAAGATGATAGATTATTGGGATATCCCATTAGTAGCTCTAACAAGCAGCACGCGAGAGACATCAAAGCCTCGCCACTTCTATACATATTGTACGAAACACGCCCATCGCCGCTTACGTATGTCCCGCGCCTAACACTACTATTTTACAATAAGATCCACAAGCAGTTGTGTGTCATTGATAAATTCTCGCCGTCCGTCATCTCGGCGCAAGTTCTCACTCCACCTCGACATACTTGCCGCATTCAGAGCAATAACTCATATTTGTAAGAGTTCGCGACGTTTCGCAAACACTACGCTTTGCGGGCGCACTCGCTCTTGTACTACCCTGACATTGGACATTGTGCGTTCTACTCAACGTTTGATATGCTTGTTACACACATATAAGTACAAGTTCATATACATTGAAGTATTACTGCACGGCGACAGAAAAAAAACGGAAACTAATGTCTCTAACTTTTAAGCGAGTTAAGAGATGGGTTTGTCGGCCTTAACATAGTTGTGCTTTCATACAGGTTGGAGGAAATGTCTGGCACTGCGAAGGTACCTACCAAGACAGGCACAGCAGTGTCCTGTCAACTAGTAAACATCGACTGGTTGGAATGGAAGTAGATCTAGTATGAAAACCGACCAAGTGCGTTCGGACTCGCGCACGAAGGGTTCCGTACTATTTTCTATAAAAAATATTTCAAGTTTCTGTTATCGCTATTAAGACCGAAAAAAAAAATTAAGTATGACGTTTGATGTATGGGGGCTCCCCTTAAGTATTAATTTTATATTGAAATAATTACATATTTATGTAGGGGCAGCATGAAGAAAATAATGTTTGCCTTCTAAAGAACTCTTTATTTCCTTTACACCTTCGTATTTTTTTACAACAATATTTTACTTAACACCGTTCGTCCCGTCGTATCGTATTGTACACCCACGCACTACCGCGTCTGCCATCAGTCTGCTTTCTCGCTCCGTCCTCTCGGTCCTTTCACTCTCTCCACATACGTTCCAATTCAGCCTCACCTTTCATTCCCACATTTTTTTGAATTAAGAAGTAGTGAATAATATAACTCAATATTCTGTGAATATTTCAAGCGTCTAACTGTTTCCGTTATCAATATTGAGCAAAAGCGAGCAAACATATAACGTTTGTTTTATGGGAGCCCCCTTGAGTACCTATTTATTTTATTCCGTTTTTAGTATTTGTTGTAATAGCGGCAACAGAAATACTTCACTTGTGAAAATGTTAACTGTCTACCTATTACGGTACATAAGGTACAGCCTGGTGACAGACGGACGGATAACGGTGTCTTAGTAACGGTCCCGTTTTATACTTTGGGTACTGAACCCTAAAAATGCTCCGGTTGATGTTGATGACGTAGATGCAGTAAGCATCGACTAGTTGTTAGCGAATATGATAAAAACTCGAGTGGTTGTTTCGTTGGGTCGTGCCTTAACTTTTACGTTCAAGCTTGATGCTTAGCATTATGCGAACAACTTGCCTGTCTTTACACTTGATCGTATTAAAAACTGCATGCAGTTTTACATGTATATAACGACAAACTTGCAATTCTGTACGGAGCACGACAGCTCTATCCGACACGATCAGTGTTAGCCTCTCAGTAGAGAGTGTTGGTTCCTTTTGAGATTGGTGAAAGTGGAGTACAGGAGACAATTACTCAATAGATACAAAAGAAAGAGTGTCGAGCTGAATAAAAGTCTATGAGAATGGTTTCTATTCCTTTTTCTATTATATCCTATTTGTCTTCTCTACCGATTTCCAAAAAAGGAGGAGGTACTCAATTCGACTGTTTTTTTTAAATGTTTGTTACCTTGCCTTAAACTTTCGACTGGGTGAACCGATTCTTAAAATTTTTATTTTGTTTGAAAGCTGGTGTTTCCCGTGTGGTCCCATTAATTAAATTTCAAAATTTTAATTAGATTCGGTCCAGTAGTTTTTGAGATACACTCCAATAACTGAATAGAATGGAAGTCGGTATTACATTTTTCAATTTGTACTTGTTATTTATGAAGTATAGTGATAAGTATTTTATTGAAATGTGAGCTGTAGTTTAGTAGCACTTGAAAAGTTAGCTTGTTAGTCACTTAAGTTTTTTACATTTTATAAGACACTAAGCCAAAAAATTAAATTGTAATGTGGTACTTCTGAAAGGAAATTTTATCGAGATTATCATGATAAATTCGCCGTGAGAGGACAGAGTAGAATATAAACTCAGCCGATACAAATCGTAAGAGGCGAGGAAACCCGACCTACTAAATGGTAGGCCCCTTGTGTAAGAGGCCGTCTTAGTTGGTACCGCTGCAGTGCCACGCATTCTGCTGCAAAGCTAACTGTGTTAGGGTGCGAAGGGCAAAGTGACAAATGAAATCACGGGGCAAGAGAGACTCAAAAAAACAATGACACGGTGTGACGAGCGCAGTACAGTGCGCACAACTACAAATCTAAGCTCTTAGTGGCGCTACAACTGCCAAGCGTATAGCGCTTAACATCAGAAGCACCACTTGCCTATCTTGTCACTTATATGACAAAAAATATGAACTCTTTTTTCCTGGAACAGATCGGAATATATTATTTACTAGCGACTGCCTGCGACTTCGCGCGCGGCCTTCCACCTCGCCATAATCTCCCACCTTTTCTTTCATAAGAACCTTCTCCTGACAATAACTAACCCAACAAAAAAGAATAAGCGATAATGGTAAAGCCGTTCTCAAGTTATAGCGTGACCAGGAGAAATAGGGGATAGTTTTTATATATTAGATTATGAATATAATTATGAATATGCTATCCTGGTAAAATGTTCTCATGTAATTTTACTAGCAAATAATGCAAGGTGCTAACTAAGGTGTCACAATAATCATTATTAATAAAAACCGAGAGTTCGTGAGTCATGGCGCTCGCAAACAAGATATACAACACAAAAAAGAAAATGCACAGTACCTATATACCCTTATTGTGCACCCATGTTTTTGACAAATATATTATCATTTAACATCATGTAACATTAATTTATCATAGAATGACACCAGCCGTGCGATTCTATAATAGCAAACATCGTTACATCTTTCACAACATCCGTGAAATTTAACGAGATGACAGGAAACGTTGGAAAAGCAACCTTTATGTGCAAGGGCGATGTCTCATAAAGTATTCGACATCGGTGAGCTTGCGACGAATCATTACAGAATCGGACGGCAGAATAGAATTTGACATTCCGAATGAATGTAATGTACTGGATTTTATTACTGCAAGTAAATGTTTGTACACTGTAGATAGCTCAAACGTCAGTCAGTCAGTAAGTTTCCACCTTCCTCGTAAGGTGTGGCCCCGACCAATAGCCCTTTATCATGGCCTTAAACACAAGGGGCATCAACCCCTGAGGGCATGAGTATAGAATGTCCTCACCGACCTCACTTCACATATTTAACAGTTGAGAAACAGCAATATAAAATGAAGTTAATTCATGATAAAAATTATATACAGGAGAGAGGTATTTTACTACAACACGGGTTGGCTTTTGAATCGTGACCCCTGAATTTGGTGAAACAAAAACTGTGGGTGGGTTGAAGGGGTTTGTACAAAGCGTATTTACAACATTTTAGCTGCCGGAGACACGCCAAAATAGTCTAAATAGTTTTTTAAAGTTTCAATAAAACACCGTAATTTTGATAGTGACAGGTGACATAAATGACATTAATGCGTAAAACGAAACGTTTCTAGGTAACTTTTAGCCTTTTTTGACATGTACGTTGTATGTAAGTTCTTGAAACGGAACGCAAACATCGAAGATAGCGTAATGTCACTGTCGGAATACTCGCGTCATTCCGTTACTTCCGAGTGTAGGTACGTGAATGTTTTCTCCTGTTTTTCTGCGCTTTCTTTTGATATCTCAACGACTTTGCTACGATTTTGGACTCCGATTTTGCTGCTTTACTGTACGACACCTGCTTGCTCACTGGACACTGCGAAAACCTATAGGTTAGGTTAGGTTTGAACTGTGACCCACCAGGCGCGAGCCGAGCGAGCGTAGCGAGCGTGCCGCGGTAGCGGCCGGCGAGCGCTTCATCAAACTACTTTTGTTCCAAATTTGTGCACAATAGTATATCAGTAGCTATCTAATGAATTGGCAAAGTCACTTGTCTGTGACATACCTATAGGTTAGTTATAGTTAGTTAGAATAGGTCGAAGTCAGTGACAGAACCGACTCATAGCACCCCGATTTCAAGCAGTCTTGTCGGATTGCAGAGCCGACGCGGGGGTGGTAGTAGATCGAAATGCAGTACTTAACCTCAAAATACTTAAACAAACATAACTCGAAAACTAATGGTCTCCGGCGGGTGGGGTTTGCGGGGGGGCACTACCCGAACCCCCCCCCCCCCCCCATGAATTCATACCTACAACACTTCTAAATTAAATCTCAGGATTCGAATATAAAGAAAACGCTATGTTAAATAATTTATCAACACTTTTGAAAACGTTCCCGTCGATGTAATGAATCAACTCCTTTCAGTTTTATGGGAGATATTTTTACAAAAAGTATGTGAACAATCCCAACAAACATTCAAATACTTTAGTGAGTTCAGTTTTTTAAAAGCGTAAGATAAGTAATTGTTTTAATACATATAACATTTAACACATATAAATAATAATAATAAATTATTATTAAATTATTAAACTCTTTCCTTATTTCTTTATTTTCTCGGATTTCATCCGGTCCTTTACAAAGGCATTAGTGGGGCTGTAGCCAACACTTAGAAGCCTGTTTGGTATAAAAAATACAATATTGTATAAAAAAAGAAACATTTTGGATGGATGGTGACATGGTATATCTATTACAAAAATGGGTAAAATGACAAAGCTATTGATATGAACTTATTAATGTTAAGGGAGATATAAGACTATGGACGAGACTACGGCACCTGTCAATTTTAGTCTCATCTTAAATATGTAGGTGACTTGCCACCCGCTAAACGGTCACCATAAGGGCCCCCCATAAGGGCCACCATGGTGAAAAAGGTTATGGATAAGGATTAAGGATGGCGGTTTCACTAGAGCGCTACTACCGGCGTTATGCCCTTTAACACTTCCACCCTTGGAGCTTTTTGTTACTTGCTCTTGCATCTCCACCCCCAGACAACCAATTAAGGCAAGCCGGGGGTCAGGGGTCTCATTTAGCCCTAGGGAGAATCAGGGTCCACGGTGTCGCCACTCACCGACGGCTCGCCACTAAGCCGCCCGTGCGGTATTATTATTATTATTTAACACATATTGAAGATATTTGCAAGCGTGCAGGCTGAGTATTTGATACAACCGTACAACTTCACTACCATTTCGTCTTTAACTAGGTATGTACTCTTAATAACTACTTTTACTATATACCATTTTGTCATACTTGTAGTTTGTCCTTCATGTTTATTCATTAGTTAATGTAAAATGCAAATAAATACATTATACAACTCGTATACAAAACTGATTCTAATGTGAACTCGATTTTCGTAGGTCAATTGTCAATTTGCATTCGAGTTTTTATGATAGAAAGGTAATAAATCAAGGTTGTCTGTCGGCTGACTACAACATGTTCTGTACTGTAGCAGTGCACCAGGAACTAATGTTTGATACCTATAAACCTTTTTTCTATGTTTTATCCAAGTCATTTACAAAAACTAGTCACAGTTATGGTAAACTCAATTCAATTAAATTGATTACAGTATATTCGTGTCAAATATATCTATATAAGGGCAATGATCTCATAATAAAGGTAGATGCGTTAGAACTGACGCGAAGTCAATGCTGTCCCAACTTTCGCGCGTACACGAACGTATTTTGCAGAGGTTCTTGACGGATAGCATATATCGTTCAACAACAATAGTGCTATACGTGAGTACCATATCTACCTCTTTTTAATATAAGATCATTGATATATGGTATCTTTTCACAGTATCTTTTACACTAATATTTGGTATCTTTTCACAGTATATTTTACACTAATATTTGGTATCTTTTCACAGTATATTTTACACTTATATTTGGTATCTTTTCACAGTATATTTTACACTAATATTTGGTATCTTTTCACAGTATCTTTTACACTAATATTTGGTATCTTTTCACAGTATCTTTTACACTAATATTTGGTATCTTTTCACAGTATCTTTTACACTCATATTTGGTATCTTTTCACAGTATATTTTACACTAATATTTGGTATCTTTTCACAGTATTTTTTACACTAAACTAGTACGTTATAGTACTACAACTGTGGTACAAGATGAAAAGGTCACGAGTTCAAATGCTCGTTGAAATAACACAAATAACGGAAAAAGTTTCGGCCAATTTAACTCTGATGAATGATATGGCTTTTATTTTTACGTTTATTTACTTTTGGCCGACTGATTATAGAACATTTTTCTCACCCGGTAACTACTTTAGTACAACATATTGAAAAATTCGGAATGAAAACTTTTTATTGCATGTAACTCGTACGCCGTCATACGAATAGCATACGAAAAAGTTTTCATTTATTAATACGAAAACAAATGAGAAATTCGTCGTGCTTTGTCGTACAAACTATGAATGGGATGGCGGGAAAAATACCCATCAATAGCTATCGTTGATCTTATTAAATTTTCCTAAACTTGTGTTTATTTTAGTTTTGACGTAAAACTGGCGTATTATTAACCGTTAGTGTTCGTAAAGCACGACTGTATGCAAAGTGTACATAATTGTGAAACGTTTTTAAGTGCTCCTGGATAATCACCTTAGACAGTTTTAGTATCGCATCCACCGCATTACTAGAGTTGACTTAGACAGGTGACACACATATTAGTGTTACTGTGATTTGACTTTGACTACTTGAACAAAAATCTAAACTGATACAAGTACAATTTGAAAAAAATAATACCGACTTCCATTCTATACAGTTATTAATGTCTAACTCAAAAACTACTGGACCGAATTTGATGAAATGGGACCACACGTGAATCACCAGCTTTCAAACAAAAAAAAAAAGAATTCTTCGGTTCTCCCAATCAAAAGTTATGAGGTAACAAACATGAAAAAAAAACAGTCGAATTGAGTACCTCCTCGTTTTTGGAAGTCGATAGATAAAAGTATTAAACTTCTGAACTTGATGAATGGCAAATATCCAAACGTATACATTTACGAGTATATAAGGAAAAAAAAAGAGTTATCCGTGCCGCAGTTGTAGGTACTAGATGATGGTTTGTATTGAACCTTATATCAGACTGCTACTAGCCTTTACTTTAGTATTTAAAAATTAATATTACTATAAAATATTGTATAAAACAAACCAATAAAACTTTGTTTATGTGAATTTATGAGTGTGTGTGTGTGAGAGGGTGTGTGTACCTATCATTTGTATGTTATGTATGGGACGTTTGTGTTAGGCAATCTACCATATATGTGTGGTAAATTAATTAGGTAAATTATATTATCATTTTTAGAATTTCTTCAGTCTCTTCATATGATAGCGGTTTTAGCCAATTTTCAACTTTAATTTTAACTTTTTTTTTGTATAAGAGATGTTTAATAATTGTTAATTTTACTTTAAAATAATATACTTTTTTAAATTATTTGTAGTGAGGCCTACAGGTAACACCAGCCATTGTGATAAATCCATTGTATTTATTGATCTGATATCAAATTATCAATGAAATGAATATAATAAACTCGTCAAACATGACAATAGCATTCCTGACATGACAAGGCAACGATCTGTTCGATATTATGATATGATCTGATATAATAATAAAACTATACTTTCAACAGCAATGTCATTCAATACTTTCCAATCTTATTTTAATTTTAATATTTTTAGTTTATACTAATCCACATTAATCTGACTATCCCATACAAAATTATAATACATAGCTGCGATCCGCGGTTTCACCCGCGTGGTGATGGATGATGATGATGAATCAACATAGCGGATGTTATGTTCATCAAGGACCATGTAGTATTCTAAAGGTATTTTTTAATCAGTACAGTAGCTTCAGAGCCTATTAAATTTAAACAAACAAATTATTCGTTTGATTTTGACAGCTCGATACACAAGACGTGCTCGGCGACCGTGTGATGAAATGTAACATATATCGTCAAGGGTGATGAAATGTAATGACAGTTTTTTTCGATGGTAATTAATTTTATATTTGTATTTACCTCGGTAATGTATTTTATGAATAGTGTTTAGTGATTGATTCACTAAGTACTTAATTATACTCACATAGTCACGTAAATATTTTAAGACATTTTGGTGTAAAGATAGCTTTGGACGAGGCTCTGGAGAAGTTATTAAAGCTACTCGAAGTATCATGAGCAGACGATGTCGCGGGCACCAGCTAGTATCATTATATAAGTAATGCACTGTATTTTTGAAGTTTGTATCAGGAACTAGAATGTCTAATCTGTGCGACGAATAACATAACGTGTTACGGATCATTCGCTTTGGGCAGCGCCTTAAGCATTACAAGTGGTATTTCATATTACCTTCCTCTAAGCCAGTTTTCGCATTAGCTTTAATGAGATTGCACATTGTTGATGAGGTGACTGTCACATGCAATTTGTGATAAATTACCCATCTTGCAACACCGAGAGCTGCTTTAGGAAATAACTTTATCACCAAAGTAATATACGGTTTTATTCTTCGAAATTGTAAGGACTTCAAATCCCCTTCAACCAAAATTGTATTATTTAACGCATTTGTTCGTAGTAGTCTTGAATACTGCAGTGTTGCCTGGAATACCTTCTATGACATATATACTAAAAGAATAGAGAGTGTGCAAAATAGGTTTATGTGGCACTTAGCGTACTCAATGTATTTGGGAAAATCAATTAATTCGTACAATGAACGATTGATTTATTTCAATATAACTTCACTGACGAGTCGAAGACGCATGCTGAGGATGAGAAGATGAAGATGCACGCATGAGGACGCTTTATTTCTTAGTAAAGTTATGAATGGTATTCTGGATGTACGCCAGAGCTGCAATCCTTCGTATCAATCTCCACACCTTTGCGGCTTCCACGAACCTCAAAACATTATGCCTTATTACACCCTCAGCCCTCGAGGTCTAATTTGGGTAAGAACTCTCCGCTTAATAGATTATCGAGGGAATTTAAGAAAATCGTTAAAACTCATGACATAGACCTATTTGAAACGTTGTAAATTTAGAAGATATCTCCGTGTTACATTATAATTTTTCGTAGTTTAAGTTGCTGATATTTTTATTTGAATTTAATTTTACAGGGTAGAATAATTATTATACTCTTACATGTCGTCAATATCCTTTTATATGCTTACTTATAATAATTACTGTATAAAATGAAGCTTAATATAAAACACTGTTTTAAACTATCACGGTTGTTCTCTAAAGTTATATGATTATTAACGGGATATTTACCGTGGTAAGGTTGTGGAATGAGCTCCCGATATTTCGGCGCAGTTACATGCACCATGTTCACGGGAAGACTGAAGAATGCGGGTGGTTGGTCAAAAAGTTTAAAAGTTAGGTGCAGACATAACGATCTACCCTCTTTCTTAGTCTTTTGCTACGGTTATCACTGGAACTCGAACTCGATCCTAAGTCCCGACAAAACACACTCACTGTATCACTGCGTATAGTATTTTGAACACATTTTGAACGCGGACTTTTATTTTTAAAACAACCTAATACTGGATTCCACGCACTGGCGAGTTGAAAACCATCACCTCGATTGAAATTCTGGCATTTCGAGATCTCAATAGTTTCCTTTACTAGCCTTGGTATGTAATGGCGTTCGGTGGACAAGATTTTAGGGTTATAGACAACATGGTGCATGTAACTGCGCCGAAATATCGGGAGCTCATTCCACAACCTTACCACGGTAAATATCCCGTTAATAATCATATAACGATGCTTAATATGTTGCTAAATCTCGCTTTTATTTAGAATATAGTCTTCGCCTATAATTGTGATGGCACTAAGTTTGTATACCTACTATGTCGTTATTTTCATGAGTGTAACAGTGTACATTATGTTGGCGATCAATAAAAATAAATAAAATAAAATTTCATCTAGCTAAAAGTAAGCCTAGTCAAGCTTACTGCTAAAATGACATAGGACGTTTTAATCGCACTAGTGTTAGCTTTTATTAGAAATAGGTACGATCCAGTCTATAATATTGATGTTAATATCTGTATCTATTTATTATTATGTAAGCATGTTCCCAACTCAAGAATTATATTAATAACTAGCTGCTCTCCGCGGTTTCACCCGCGAGGTGATGCATGATGATGATGATGAATCTTATATAGCCTCTGTTACTCAGAGTGAATGAAGCTTGTCAATGGTGAAATATTTTTTTAAATCGGTCAAGTATCTTTTTAGCCAATTCGTTACTAACATACATACACGCTGCATGAGAGCGTCCCGCACGCAGTGGTTGCAGTCTCGCGGCACACCAGGACCTTCACCTACTACACCGACGACGAAGAAGAGGCCATCAACCAAGTATACCTTGAGCATTCACGCTCACTAAAAGGCTTCTTCTCGCGGCGGCGTCGTGTGGCGGGTCGTCCTCTTCCCTCAAATATGGTTGAGGAGGGCGATGGCTGGCACACGTGTCAAGCTCGTGAACGGGCGCTGCTTGCGGGAGCCGGTATGCTCTCGGTATGTACGATATTTAGAAATTAGTTAAAAGTCTATTTGTGTACAAAAAAAATGTATTATGTAAGTTTAGATAAGAAAAAAAAATGTCCTGTATTCCGTTAGTAATTATAAAAAAAATAATTATAAGTTTAAAATATAAATGTAAACAATGCCATGGACCCATTGAGTTTGTGAACAAAAGCTTCGTTGTACAAATCTTTCGTCGTTATAATATTATGTAGTATAGATTAAATCCGCTTCGGTTATTAATAATAGTTGTATTGGCTGCCACTCTGCGATTGTTCCGATAGTGAACTGGAAGTATTTATTAGTTTATGTGAATTTGATTTTTTCAGTATCAATATTATAAGGCTAATAAATAAAATAAACTACTGAACGGATTTTCATGAAACTTGTACTGTGATAACATATAGTATGCATCAGCAATCAGCAATTTTGCAGGATTGTTAATATCCCGGAAAACAGGTGAGTACAGAGCCGCGTGTGCGAACAGGCGATGTCAGTAATTATAATTTAATAATTTATTTATTGACACACAGATTTAACAAGTATTGTTCTTAAATACAAACTTAACTTCTAAAACAGGTAGGAAAACAATTGAGTTTCTTTTTATATCGACATTTTGTTTTGTATTTATATTCCTAAGACATATGTTAAGTTTAAATTTAATTTAACTATTGCTTTTACTTTGGTAGTTAAGGGTTAAAAATTTTAAGTTGATTCCGTGCAACTTAACCTGTTACGTCGGCAATTGCGTTTGACCATGTACATATTTCAAGACACTTTGATATAAAGATGGATATACCCTTGTAGAAATAATAACCTACTCGAAATACTAATCCTGCGCAGACGTAGTCGCGGGCACCAACTAGTAGAATATAGATTTATTCTAGATCATCACACAACAGAAAAATAAATTATATGGTCAAAGTAAAACAGTGATCATACTAAACCTGTTAAAAATGTGGTTCAGCCATGTGAGATATATATAATTTAGAAATTTAAATGGTGGCTGATGATTCCACGTCCGAATCACCACAGGCATACTTTTTCTAATCAAATCAAAATACACATATACTATATGTTCACGTTTACGTAAGTTATATATAACTAATATTGCAAAATGATTGCATGGCGGTCACATCATGGCACGTCATGGACTATAAGGGAATGATCCATCATTCGGCGGTCAACAAGCTCTTGTGGGGCAATATGAATAGGCACTACAGATTGTTACGTGACTCGGTATGTTACTGATAATACATATATTTTAACGTTTTGCAAATAATGTTATATGTATAGTTTACACCTCACGTAAATTTCTTTTACAATAATAAAGCGGGATTAACGTGAGGCATGCGCTGTTATGCAACCTTAAGGCGCGTTCTCATAGCAAATGCTACGCAGAAGCGGA
This sequence comes from Selenia dentaria, assembly GCA_917880725.1. Taxonomy (NCBI): domain Eukaryota; kingdom Metazoa; phylum Arthropoda; class Insecta; order Lepidoptera; family Geometridae; genus Selenia; species Selenia dentaria. The sequence continues at coordinate 36,746,163 of OU862883.1, forward strand.
TGTTTACAAACCATCTTTATCATCGCGTCGTTTCAAGGACATTAAACAAAATAAAAATAATCATGACAATTTCCAACGTATTTTTTAATACGAAAAGCGGGATTCACTCACGTGAATAAGCCAGATCTTTTCAACTATAGTTACAACAACATCCGGTGGTCTTTTCTCTCGTATGGTTGAAACTAAAGATGGAAAGATCTGACTTATTTACATGAGTGAATCTTGTTTTTCATATTAAAAATGTCTACGAATCACATTAGTTATCATATTTTTTCTATACATTTTACGTTTAAAGTGTTATTTACATTAATAAATATCTGACAAAATCAATTTCTAAAAAACAACTAAAATTGTGAAGTAATCTAATAAACTCTGACTCCCTGCATCTCCACACGAACTACAACCTGTTTTGAAATTTGGTGTACACTTAATGGATTAACCGTTAAGGCGCGGTCGTATCCTGATAATAGTAAAAAGCAGAATCTTTAAACATCTAGTGTAACGAAACAGATCGATAATAATCTATGAAAAAAATACTTAGGTTAGAAAATGAACAGGCAAAGAGTAATAACTGAACAGAATTCATAAATATTACTTGCTCTCTGCAGAAAAAAAACCTAAATAGGTCCATAAAAATAAATTTTCACGCCCAAACTCTCAGAATTTTCAGCGATAACACTATAATTATGTTTTATTATAGGTAATACATAGCCAACATATAGTGCTAAAGTAGTAACCAGCAGTTTTTTCAATTGTGTTAGTATATATCGAAAAATATAAAGAAAAAGTACAAAATTAACGCATTTTCGCATTACATCGTCCAATCTAACAAGCGATTTTCAACCATACGTAAAGTGTCGTAAATTATTTTAAAATTGGGGTTGCACCGCGCCTTAAAGCAATTATCTATTACGTTTAAAATGTTCAAAAAGACTTTGCTTAAAAAGATATGCTTTCTAACCAATTATTTAAAAATCGATCAGAACTTTCGGCAGAGGGCCGTAACGCAGCTATCGTCAGACGCCTTTAGAACGAAGGTTCTAGAGGCAACTATCGCCTACTGCTCAGAACCAGGTTCTAAAGGTTATTTGCTCTGGGATGCGCCTTAAGAGGCAAGATCCTTACCATCAGTCTAATGGCTTTTGCAAGTCCTGTCACATTCAATAACCTTCATACAGAAGATCAATTTCAAGATCGTGTGAACGCTCAAAACGTTTGTAATAATAAAACAGGATTAATGTAAGTCTTATGTTTTGTCGATATCACGATCAACAAGTGTGTTCTTGTATCCGGCCGCCCCGGCTCGTACGTGTACAAGTGCAGGCAGTACAATTAAGGAATCCACCTGTATACCTTGGTAGGCACCAACATGAGTAAAAGCAAATTGGTATGAACAGCACATGCTTTAGATTAGACAAATGTATTATGAAGCACAAACTGTGAGTTATCTGTGTCACATTTGCCTTAGATACATGTAAGCACGTAATACGTAAGTTACGCAGTAATTCGTCCTAGGACCACTGCACAACTATGCTCAATCCCGAGGAGTTCAAACACGGGCCTGTCTGATCACCAAACCGCAGCTATCAAGCTATCATTGCTTGGGAAAATATTACTCACATACATACTCGTTTAAGGTTTAGAACTTTAGTTTGGCCTGACACTGCACTCCGATCGTCACCCCGATAAATTCGATTTTGGTCTCTTTCGCTACGAAATTTCACTCGCTACAGCGCCCTTCACACCCTAACACAGTAATGCTTGCGCACTATTGCTTCACAGCAGAATATCTGACACTGCGGTGGTACCAACTAAGACGGCATCTTGCACAAGAGTTCTACCACCTAGTAAATATTAGTTTACTATAGATTGATGAAATTATATCTTACTTTACCTACTGACGATACAGTAATGCCAATAAAATTTTATTAGTTCTGTTAAAAATGTAATAAGTGCTATGCTAATTTTTGTAGTATATGTTGCATTAAGGTGTGAATAATTAAATTAGCATGCATATCCGGGAAGTGGGTCCAATCCCCAAGGTCTGGTTGCACACAGCACCAGTCCGGGGGGAAAGTGGTCACAGTTCACTGGAACCTGCACAATGCAGTGTCGGCACTGCGCACAATCGCCTGTTATTGTTACCGTTTACAAGTGTGCCTAATACATTTATATACTTATATACGTACACAGTGTAATGTAAATTATCTGGTTTTTATTGTCCATTTTTATGTGGACTCGGACCTTTGTACATTTGTCATTCCAGTCGATGATAAAGAATTTTAATACATAAAGTTGTCTTTTATTCGAGTAGTCAGATTAATTAATTATTAATTAATCTTTTTTAAGATGAAAAAATGTACTCAAGATGAGTTGAATGTATATTCAAACACTTAAGTGTTAAATATATTTTTTTAATATATTCTATACTATTTGTTCATTGTGTTAATTGTACATTATAAGTAAGTTAAGTTTGACTTGTAAAATGTGATTTTACCAATAAATCTATTTATTCAATATGTGAATCACATAATCTGTCACTTGTCTATGTCATTCACGTGATGCATTACTAAACCTTTCTAAGGCGATTGATGACGAAAACACAAAAACAACGTTTCACGATTATGTACACTTCGCCTACACTCGTGCACCGTTACGAACATTGAACGGTTAATAATCCAACACACTGAGACTTTCGCGGTTGTTAACTACATTATAATTAGTACTCACGGGATGTACACCACGATTAGGCGGGTTTTGTAGTTCCCGATATTTCGCCGCAGTTACATGCACCATGTTCACGGGTAGACTGAATATGCGGGTGGATGTGAAAAAAGTTACACATACATATAAATTATGCACATGTATATATATTGTATTACACGCATTACATACATATATATTATTATTACATATATATTATTATTGCATACATATAAATTTTTGTCATAAATGATTATTAGTCAAAAACAATTAGGTATGTTAAACTAAGAAGTTGATCTTCCTCGAAGTCCAACTTCGAGAAAGAGGTCAATCATCGAATCCAACTCGGCTGGGCAGCGTTCCGGAAACTTCGCGAAGTCTTCTCGTCAAAAATACCTCAGTGCCTCAAGACAAGAGTCTTCGACCAATGTGTGTTACCAGTGATGACTTATGGCACTGAAACGTGGTCTCTTACTATGGGCCTCATAGATAAGCTCAAAGTCGCACAACGAGCTATGGAGAGGGCTATGCTCGGGGTTTCTCTACGTGATCGAATCAGAAATGAGGAGATACGTAGAAGAACGAAAGTCACCGACATAGCTCAGAAGATTAGCCAGTTGAAGTGGCAGTGAGCAGGGCACATAGCACGCAGAATAGATGGCCGATGGGGCCGAAAGGTTCTGGAGTGGAGACCACGGACTGGCAAGCGCAGCGTAGGTCGTCCACCGACTCGCTGGACAGACGACCTGAGGAAGGTCGCAGGACGACGTTGGATGCAGGCCGCTTCCAACCGGTCCTTTTGGAAAATCATGGGGGAGGCATATGTTCAGCAGTGGACGTCCTACGGCTGAGATGATGATGATGATGAAGAAGTTGATACCACCTTCAACCGCATCATCACTGACCATCAAGTTAGATTGTGTAAATACTGTGCTACCAATAAAAAAAAAATAATATGGGACAACTTCCACATGCGGTGTTCAGGTCCCAAACTAGGCAAAGCATGTACTATGGGAACCTGATGACTGATATACATACTTGGGCACATTTAACACCCAGACACAGCTCAAACTGATATTTTCAGGCACACAAATGTTCTGTCCGGGGATCGAACACGGTACCAGCGGCTCAGAAGGCAGGGTTGCTACTCACTGGGCCAATTGGCCAGTCAAAATATAGCCTATTTATAAAGCAAGAAGTATTTACGCTCAAATCCAACTGTTTGTTAATTCGACACCCACACAGCCGCGTGCCCACGTGACCACGTGACCACTCTCTCCATTCAAGAAAGCCTAACCGGTTGTTGCTCAACCCGACCTTGCTTGGACATGACTGCACAGATTACACAATATTTACTATAGTGTTGAGCCACAGAATTGACAACAGTTAGTGTGTAACACAGGTTAATGATATTTACAGAATGTATATCGTGATTCGTTTGTAAACCATATTATTTGCGGTGAGATGTCGGCCAGAGGAGTGAATTTGTCATATTGTGATCCGTGATTTAGTCGGTTAACTCTTTATTTTTTGTTTTCCCGCGGAAATTGTACCTAGGCCTTTGTAAGTTTTTATGAACTTTTGTTATTTAGTTTTATTACTGCTTTATTAGCATTTACGGGTAATAATACTTAACTGACTATGAAAACAAGTGTTTGCAATGTTCGTTTAACTTAATAAGTAGTCACCGTTGGAGTTAAACAGTGCAGGATATTTGAATAGATAAATAACTTCGATAGGTACCAAACCAGCTGATTGGGTTGGAATATATAATTTAAAAATTAATATTTATGTCTACAAGACATTTTCTGTATTGGTAGGATTTTTGTAAAGAACGCCTTTTTGATTGCCAAAAGTAGGCAGGTAGGCGGTCAACTGGATCAGAAAAGAGAATGGAGAAAGTGGTCACCGTCTCCTATAGACGTTTGCAACACATGACGCCCTTTTGAAACAACCCTATAGCGCAGAGGGAAAATCTCGGCGGGAAGCTTCGTCCAGATCTTTGTTGTACGCGGAATAAATGTTCTTGAGAACCGTTGCGTGGTTGAGCTTGGTAGCTCAAAGTACCCCACGAGGGTTTCCGCCTTGTCGTGGCGGGGGGCTCAGTAGCCGTGGCTTGGGTCACCACGGTGAAGCTAAGAGGAACCAATGGGCCTGCCAGTGATAGCAGATAGTAGGCGGGTCCGAGGTGGGACCGCTCCTATGGGTTTTGCCCACCAAGTCCACATGGGAGCAGTCACTGTAGTTAGCGGAGGTGTATGGGCGCCACTGCAACTGAGGCGGGCTGCGGTGTCGTATGGGCGGCACCGCGGCTGAGAGTTAGAGGCTGCGGCGGGAGAGAAGTGCCGGCACTACGGTGAGCCGCTCTCCCTGCCTTCCGCGGCCTTGACGGGGCTGCCTCCGTTAGATGGCAGATGCGGTGGGGTCGCAGGGAAAGAGGTCTGTCAGTATTGAGAGGCGCCGATGTCCCTATCCTCTGCGGCCGAAGTAGCAGGCGGTGGGGCTACTCACCTGACCCATAGTAGGGTGACTTAGGATGCCCAGACTCGGGAGAGTCTGGCGTCCATTTGCGGGTTTGGTCCCCTGAGGCGGTTGCGGCACGCCAAGTGTTCTGGCGTGCTGCAAGAGAGAAGGGTCCGGCAACGGAAAGCCGCGGCGAGTTCGCGGTCGTGTGCGAAATCTGTCCCGCGTTCCCGCCAAAAGCGGCAGTGACTGAACACCGCAGAGGTTTGGTGGGTATGCTGCCCTTCTGGCAGAAACTCCCATATAACCACCGTGCTCCTCCCGGGATTAAATATTACTCTGTATCCATTAAAGATTACTCTGTGTAAAAAAAAAACAAAAAAAAGGTAGCTCAAAGTAATGGGGGTGAACATTCGGCCGATCGCGAGCGGTGCGGTTGTGAAAGGGAGACGTTGGCATCAGATCAAGCAGCTCCTCCAAACACTCGCCGTTGTACAGACGGTAATACGCAGTGAGATGCAGTCTATGCGATCCAGACCGTCTGTAAGTATGGGATCGTCGACGATACGAATGGCACGACGTTGGATGAAGTCTAGAGAGTCAATCTGGTAAGCGGATGCCCCGGCCCATAGATGTGAGCAGTAATCCATATGCTGACTTGTGCCTTAGAAAGCGCAAGCCGTTGCCGCGGGCTGAAGTACTGCATGGATCGGTTTAGCACACCAAGCTTTTTAGAGGCAAATTTTGGCCACCTCCATTTTTTGGCGAAAAGCGCACAGACTTATGTCTTTGTGGAGTTAAATTGGACAAGGTTTTGTCGTCCCCATTCAGAGAATTGCTCCTAGGAGTTCTCCACTTCAGACACTAGTCCGACTCGGCTCTCTTTCACTGACGATCTGGGGATACCTGCACGGTCAGTATATCTGGCGTCACCAGTCCGTCATCTGCATAGCAATGAATATTCTCAATAGGAAATAGGTCATTGATATGCAGGATAAGCAGTGTCGGTGACAGCACGCCTTGTGGCACACCAGCGCTGATAGATTTGGTGGTACGTACAACGTATCGTTGACAGATGTTACTTCCGATCAACAAACTAACAAATTAATGTTCCTCTTGATTACATACCTATGTTTGTACAATTATATTTAATACACACACGCGGTCACAGGATTAAGTCGATCCCCTAATCAAAATATCATCTTCAGTTATTCAATGCTCGTTTAAGAAAAAAATATGTTGTTATATTCTCGATTCTTCCTCTGCTCATGTTTGATATTTATTATTATGCTTATAATTTTATGCTTATAAATATATTGTCAGCGGTATTATGAAACATTGCATATGAGCTGTTACTACCAACGAGTGTTGTGACATGACATACTGCATTGTTATAAAAACATTACATTCTACACAATGCGGATATACTTAAGTTCCAATTAAGTCTTTCCTTGTAACTAAATTATAAATGATCTTAATAAATCATAGCATAATACTTGTTCCGTGTGATGGTTGAATGTCTCCGTGGTAGTTTGGGAAGTCACGACATTTTCAAGTTGCCGGGACACGACGCTTTCTATTTTAGATGCTTTATGTCCCGCCGTGCGATTCTCTAACAGCAAACATCGTTGCATCTTCGACAACATTCGTGAAACAAATGACGAGATGACAAGAAACGTTGAAAAAACAACCTTATGTACAAGGGTGATATCTCAAAGTATTTGACATCGGTGAGCTCGTCGACGAATCATTACAGAATCGCACGGCTGATCTCAACAAAGTCTCTCTTTATCTAAAACATAAATAAGTGAATATAACATAATAATGATATGTTGGCAAACGCATTTGTAGTGTCATGTACAAATACGTTCTAATAAATAGTATTTATGTAAATAAATTGCGTTGCGGCAGGCCCACGGTTACTGTAATACATGTTGCAACTTGTATGTGAATATCAACTTCAAAAGGAAGAGGAGAATCAAAAGGAGAGGCTTCCGGGAGCCAAACTCTACTTAGTAATCTTAGATCTAACTCTAACAAGAACACTCTTGACTCTACAGTCAGACATGGCCTTGCAATTATGTTTCTGGCCGAAAACTATTAAATTTACTACACACCACACCATCGAACAGTTTATAAAACTTACACTTATACATAAATCATGTCTCCAAAAAATAAAGAAGTCAACGAGTACTTACATGGACACCATAGGAGAATGAATACTTCGGATGAGGATCATACTGGTCACGGATGTTTTGAATGTCAGGATCCCTGGAGTATTGCGCCACGTTCAGCGGACTCCCCCTCACCGGTTGTCTGATCTTCTGCAATCTGTAGGGCTCTGCTACTTCTCTCTCTCTTTCCAACTGTTTCGAATACTGCTGAGAGGGAGCTTGGTAATATTTCTTAGGTGCACTCGTTCGTAACTTCGTTAACACTACTTGCGGCTGTGGCAGTCTATAACCCTTGTAAATGTCCCCGTCCTTTGCAAACTTAGGAAACTCTACATTCTGAGGTTTCTGAGTATCCTGCATGTAACCAGTGTATTCTTCTACAGTTTTTGGATAGTACCTTTTGAATTCCTGTTTCTCATACTCTGGTCTGTATTCTCCACTGTAATCTGTCGTGACTATCTTCTGTATGGCTCGGTTCCTCTCGTATTCTGGTAGCTTTGTGTCAGGGTCGTCTAGATATCCTATGAGTGCTTCGTCTAGAGTTTTGTACGTGTTGTAAGCATATTCCGGCTCTTTAGCTCCAGGGCCGGTGTCATCGTATTTGTTTTCTAGTGCGAATCTGATCTGAGCTTCTGATGCTGCTGAGTAGAATGGCTGTTGCTGGAAGTAGCCTGTTGTGATGGTTGCTAGAGACAGTACGATTGGTACCTGAGGAAGGACAAACATATATAAATATACGCATGTATATCACACATATATATACGGACTCTCGTGTGTTCAACAGCATGTAGCTGAATTGACACTAATACATAAATATAAACCATTGGCCTTTTTATATTCCTTTTGTTCCAATAGGTATTCAAACTTGCAATCCTGTTGAAGGAACCATCATCACAAGCGCTCAATGAGGTCTAGGCAGAGTGAGTGTGAGTCTCACATCATTGAGCATATTGTGCATATTCGGGCGTCTTCATATGCACAATGTACGAGCATACATAATTGGTCAAGTCGCTGCCGAAGTAATAGATTGCGAAGTTTAAAAACTAAACATCTTTGGTAATATTCGGCAAGGGGCTGTCCATTAATCACGTGACGCTCGAAAAGGGGGGAAGATGGACACCTTCCATTTATATTATTTTTATACCAGTCAATAACAACCTGCAACCTTTCCCTCTAGACTTTTTTTTGTTCCTTAATTTTCTACAACAAAATTAGATTATACTTTATACCTGTATTCAAAGATAATATTCTAAAGATTTAAAGATTCTTTGTAGGTACTAAAATACACGTGATTTTCGGTGGGGGGTAGTCTTAAACCTCACCACGTATTACCAAGGGTAAGGGGGGTTAAAAATGCTAAAAAACATCACGTGAGTAATGGACGGCCCCCAAGAGTACTTGGTACCAACAACGTATAAAATTTTATAATACGCGTTTCTGAAATTAAGGGTCTTGACAGACAGACGGTGTAATATAAATTTCATCACACATACGTTAAATAAAACCTATGTATTTATCATATTAAAAACTTATTAGTAATTTACCAGCGATACGTGAAATTTAAAAAACAAAACATAAAATAAAAAATGATATGAAGAAATCGTGAAAATTAGGAGGGTAGGCAGTAACAATTCTAGATAGTGATAGAGTAGGTACTCAGTGTACGTAGTAGGGAAACCTATTGCGTCACAACGGACAACAAGTGATCCTATAAGGGTTCCTTTTTCCCTTAAAGCTACGGAACCCTAAAAAAGCTACGAATGTGCAAAAACAGAATAATTATTTTCAAGTCTATTAACACTTGCACTGACCGAGTTTTATTATCATAGTTTCCGCTAGTTAAACTCATAACTGTTACAACTCCATCTGCTTCACTAAAATGACCTTTATATTCATACACATAAAGACTGCTGAAGACATTTCAAAATTGGTTCAGTTACTTAACGTGATGTGTTTGCGAGTAGTTAACGCTAATGATTGTTTTCACTCGGTTTTCACCGCGATGAGTATTTAGGCGTTAGTTACGTCAGCTGTACTTAATTCGTACGCGTTCCAGATTTCTTTAGAGAGGTACCTTTTATATCTTAATATCAACGCATTATTTGTTATACATGACATGATGGCTCGTGTAACAGTTGTATATACTACTTGAGCACGTAGCTCCACTCGCACGTCACTAGACTATTCAATAGAAACATGATTACGGGACAAACAGTACTAGTCTATCATTCATATTACATATATCTTCTATACAGATAAATAAAATTAGTGAAAACCTATTTTTAATTTTTATAATATTTAATATAAGAGCATTGTATCTAGTAGGTGTTATGGAGGAGGGCGTTGCTACCTGCGACACAGACTTTGTACTATAGCGGTTAGCATCGTTCAATGTATTTTGTTTCTTATGTTTTTCCGTTCCACAAATAAAGATTATTATTATTATTATAATTAGAGTACCTGTTTGTAATTCCAAATTAACAGCATTTCACTAAATGGATATGAAACACGCTACTCACATCCAAAAATCATATTTGAAAAATGTTTGTTTAGCTGTGTGTTTGTTCCGTCTTTGAAAGAGTGACCTATGGGCGTAACACGAATAACTGCGTGCGTGTAACGTAACGTGTCGTTCACGTGCAACAGTACAAACTTGTATCTAGGGCAACTGTGGCACAGACAACTTATAGTTTGTACACCGAAGCGTTACGCGTTGACTCTTACGATAGGAACATTTTTGCGAATTGTTTGTGCTACGCCCTTTGTACCCCGCTGTACAAGAACAGTAGTCAATATTAAGTTTTGTAGTGGTCAGACTTTTGGAGAATCCGCTTGTGGAAGTACCAACCGTAAAGCAGTAGTGTGCATTACGGTTTGAAGGGTACTGTTTCCAAAGAAATTACATGGCAAGAGAACGTCAGTGTGACAAACGCGGTGCATTGCCATGCAGGGTTAAACTCTTCCTGCCTTATTATGAAACGTGGAAAAGATCCTTGAGTCTAAACCATGGTTTAAGGGGATTTCCCACACAAAATAAGTTTAAACCATGGATTAATGAAATTTCCCATACAAAATTAACTTAAACCATAGTTTAAATGAATTTCTCATACAAAATTAGCTTAAACCATTGCTTAAGGGAATATCCCGTACAAAATTAGCTTCCATCGTGGTTTATGGAAACATCCCAAACAAAATTAGCTTTAACCATGGTTGGGCTCGGTAGTCCACGTTATATAAAGGCGGTTGTAGTTTAAAATTGAATGGCACAAGCATTACGCTTAACGTCAGGCGAGCGACTTATTCCTCTCGTCACCTCGATCGACATTAAAAATCTTTTCAATCTAATTAATTCATTAAGCTACCCAGTAAACGAGCTCCGGTGTATTTACTTCACTTGTTTTAGTGGAGTGTATTTAATTTGCTTAATTGTAATATTCAGACCGGAAATAACCGTTATGTTGTTGCGTATTCGGCATTGTTTCGAGCCTAACAGCGTATTGTTCCCGAAATCTAGTTTTATTCGTGTATGTTGGATTTTTGCTCTTGTTTTATTCAATCGCGTTTTAAAGTGAAGTACTACTTTTAAAGCAGGAGTATTAAGAGTCAACCGCCTACCTGACCTCCTGCTCCTGCCAATCCTCAACACGACGAAGTAATCAGTATAATTATTGGATGATCTCAAAGTTAAAATTAAATTCCTCTCCAGATCTTAAAGACTGCTTTGAATTCATTTGATGATCTCGATTGCATTGCTGCAGCCATCATTTCTGTGTCTAGGGTTTATTGACATAGCTATTGTAAGTTTGAAAGTTCGCGTGAGTTTGAAACATATTTTTTATCAAAACCGAATTTACTCAGGTAATTAGCTGATGTTTTCGATCTAGGTTTCGGGTGTCTGATGCCCATCGTCAGGGAGTTTTCGCTGCAAGATCGTGGCAACCGCGTCATGTACATGCACGGAGATTGCCGAAGATCGGGTAATCTTCGTGCATAATCGGTTTTGATATTAAATAATATGAGTATATATATATAACTTGTTATTAATATTAAGCAAATCGGTATTCATTTATTAAATACTTTCTGCGCTCTGCGGTTTCACCCGCGTGGTGATGGATGAGATGAGGATGATGCATTAAATATAACGTAGGTTACTCAGACATATTGTAGCTTTCTACAGGTGAAAACATTTTTTGATTCCGTTGAGTAGTTTTTGCGTTTATCCTTTATAAACAAGCAAACAATCAAATCTTTCCTCTTCATTGATAAAGTAGATAAGGATTAACACCAAAGTACGTATAATGTGGCCTAGTTAGTACCGGGGCGTTACTATTGCCTATTTTAACACGGAAGAGTAGTAATTGTGGCATAACTGTAATAGTAAGACATATGGTATTCTAAACTTTTTTGTAGACATTGATGTCTTCTATAAAACTGTAGTACATTACATTGATCTATTGTCAATAGTTTTCGCAGCGTACGCGATAGAAGGATTTTTATTGATGATATTGAGTGCTAGGCGAGACGTCATCGACGCGGGCGTCCCGAACATTCCTTGAAAAATACAACTGAATGTGGTCGAAACTACTTATAGTCGGACCTATCCGATAAATTTTACGTGAGTAATCCCGTATTTCTAATTAAAACAATTTTATTGCTTTTTTTTCACAACTTGGGTTACATTATGGAAGTTTTCATACTTTAAATAATACGGATCCTTAACTTATTGAAAATACTATATAGCCTTTGTTCATCAGGGGTAATGTAGGATTCTAATGGTGAATGAATTTTTCAAATCAGTCCAGTAGTCTCGGAGTTTATTCAATTCATAATAAATAAACAGACAAATCACAAACTAAAAACAAACAATTTTATAATATTAGTGTAGAAATAACTATCATTTAAAATTATTTTCATAAACAACTCCAATAGAGAAGTAAAGCAGAGCTTACGTAAGTTTTGAAATACACACAATTTATCACAAAAACATTTTGAAACTGGGCTAAGGCTGTCAAATATTTTCAAAATCAACATCGTTGGTTACGAAAGCTTCTGGTTATAAATTAACATATTTATGTTAATAAGACCATTTTATACATTTTTGAAATAGAAATGATGTGTAAGTGTTTTCGAGATGATCAGCACAAGGTCGGGTTTTATAATGTCGATTTGAAAGATTAAAAAACCTGCTTTGGAAACACTCTTCAAATTACTAGAAGGAACGCGAAGCCTGCGCAAAATGTTTCCTAATACAAAATATGGGTATATAATTATTATAGACGAACCAATAGATAATGCAGTGGTAAACACGGTGCTATGTTTGGTAGATCACGTAGCTCATCCATGAGTTGGCAACATAAATGTCATCTATAGTCGATACTCGATCTCGCCTACATATTAAACTTGTGATTGGCGTACTCGCTGTCAATTTTAGTTCTACAATTGACCGCGAGGTGGCACTGATCTTTTTTCATACATTTTTTACGGCAGTCGATATCGGGCATCGATTGGTGTCAATGTCTCATGGAAGACCTACTGTATCCAGCTGTACCTAATTAGATGCGCGTCACCCTCTCTACCAGATTTGGATGAGAAGAGTTTTTAAGTAATAAATGATTAAAACAAATGCCGGATGACAGCCGTTAAATCTTCAAATGGCTCAACCTCTTCCAATAAATATTGGATATATTTAAAATTATATATTTATTTTCTTTATGCAAAACTGCTATATATGCTGCTATGCTATATGCTATACACAGAGTTAGATAGTTCTGTAGCCCTATTTAAACTTTATTACCTGGCTATTGATATCATATTCAACCTGTAAGTCATCAGTGAATATTTCATGCAGCTGCCTAGAACTAAACTAACGCATGGGAGCCAATAAAGCCACAACATTCTATTTATATATATTTATCTATATAAAATATATCTATATAATAAAAATGAACACCTATTTCTCCTGATCACGCTGTAACTTGAGAACGGATGGAACCATTTCACTAATTCTTTTTTGTTGTGTTATTTAGTGTCAGGAGAAGTTTCTTATGAAGGAAAAACCAAGAAAAGGGGGTTATGGAGAGGCCGAAGGCCGAGCCTACTACGCGAATGAAGTCGCGGGCAGTCGCTAGTATAAACTTATACATATATAAAAAATAACCTTTATTTCTTCTAATCATGCTAACTTAAGAATGGATGGAACAATCTCTCTTATAATTTTTTGTTGTGTTATTTAGTGTCAGAAGAAGGTTCATAAGAAAAAAAACAACAAGAAAAGATGGGAGGTCATGGCGAGGCCGTAGCTGGAGCCTACTACGCGAATGAAGTCACGGGCAGTCGCTAGTATCTATATAAATAACCTTTATTTCTTCTAATCATGCTAACTTAAGAATGGATGGAACAATCTCTCTTATAATTTTTTGTTGTGTTATTTAATATTAGGAAAAGGTTCTTATGAAAGAAAAACTAAGAAAAGATGGGAGATCATGGCGAGGCCGTAGCTGGAGCCTACTACGCGAATGAAGTCGCGGGCAGTCGCTAGTATCTATATAAATAACCTTTATTTCTTCTAATCATGCTAACTTAAGAATGGATGGAACAATCTCTCTTAAAATTTAATTAATATTAGGAAAAGGTTCTTATGAAAAAAAAAACAAGAAAAGATGGGAGGTCATGGCGAGGCCGTAGCTGGAGCCTACTACGCGAATGAAGTCACGGGCAGTCGCTAGTATAAACGATAACCTAATGCGTATTGTATATTTTGTATTATTATTATGCTCGTAATACGTACTATATGTGCGTATGTACGTATAACAATATTTGTTTGTTCGGGTGTTTGCATTGTAGGTATATATTTTGTATCGTTGTGTTAATGAAAAACTGGCAACTGGTAGGTAACTGTATGTCACGGTCAAGTGCATTGGCATTATCTTCAGGTTGGTTATAACCCTTTCAACTTAACGCTCTTAGTCTAATTTCATTGTTTCTTAAGGCGCGCTCGTATCCTGATGATAGTAAAAAGCAGAATCTTTAAACATCTAGTGTAACGAAACAGATCTATAATATTCTATGAAAAAATACTTAGGTCAGAAAATAAACAGGCAAAGAGTAATAACCGAACAGAATTTATAAATATTACTCGCTCACTGCAGAAAAAAATCCTAAATAGGTCCGTAAAAATAAACTTTCACGTCCAAAGTCTCAGAATTTTCACCGATAACCCTATTTTTTTAAGGTAATACATAGCCAATATATAGTACTAAATTAGTAACCAGCAGTTTTTTGAATTGTGATACTATATATCGAAAAATATAAACAAAACGTACAAAATTAATGCAATTTCGCGTTACATCGTCTAATCTAACAAGCAATTTTCAACCTTACGTAAAGCATCGTAAATTATTTTAAAATTGGGGTTGGACCGCGTCTTAAGTCGGACTTGGTAAGTTTGGATAGTAAGTCCAGCAATGGACTGATGCAAGGTGAAGACGATCGTTGTGACCCTTCGCACTTGGCACTTATTAACATTTATGTTAATTTTTCGCACACTTATAACAGTGTTGTCCTTTCCCGATGCCCTCAAGAATTCGCGGTTTTACGGAATCCGACAATTTACAAGTCGGTCAAGGGCGAGAGACTTCAATGATCGCTCTACTTGTTCTACTTGTTTGTGCTGTGCATGGGAAAGTGAACCATAATGTTCGGCTATAAGTTGAAATGTCGCTTGCAACTTTCTTGACGTGGACTGGAGTATGTTCAATTAACATTGTTTTCACTAAAAAGATTCATAGATTTTTAATGGAAGTAGGTAACTGTGGCTATTTTGTTGCTTTTGCGATTCTTATAGATATAAATTGAATTACTTTAAACGGATTAATTCGCGTATAATTTTATACGCGAATTAATCCGTTTATTTATTCGAGACTTTTCGAATAAACATGTGCACATTTTCAGTTCCCGGGCTGACTCGATGACAGAGTCGTTATAAAGTTATGGTACAATCTCATTAGTAAATTGAACATCATCATCATCATCTCAGCCGTAGGACATCCACTGCTGAACATAGGCCTCCCCCTCAATTTTCCAAAAAGACCGGTTGGAAGCAGCCTACATCCAACGTCGTCCTGCTACCTTTAGCAGGTGGTCTGTCCACCTTGTCGGTGGACGACCTACGCTGCGCTTGCCAGACCGTGGTCTCCATTCTATAACCTTTCGGCCCCATAGGCCATCTGTTCGCGTGCTATGTGGCATGCCCACTGCCACTTCAACTGGCTTATCTTCTGGGCTATGTCAGTGACATTCGTTCTTGTACGGATCTCCTCATTTCTGATTCGATCACGTAGAGAAACCCCGAGCATAGCCCTCTCCATAGCTCGTTGTGCGACTTTGAGCTTATCTATGAGGCCCATAGTAAGAGACCACGTTTCAGTGCCATAAGTCATCACTGTGTAACGGAACAGGCTCTGGATGAGGATTCCGTCACGATTCACAAATATAGAGACATTTAAAAAGTATCTTGGTATGAACAAATATTGATGAAATTTAGGCAATCAAAAGTAGAAGATTTATATGTTAGGTCGGGTATTTCTTATAGCAAGATTATACATACTGAAAATGATAAGCAGCATATAATATTTAAGCTACCAAGATATTCGATGTAGCAAACATTTAAATCGATTGCTCAAACAGTATTGATAAGTGATTTCAAGGAAAATGAAATCTTATAATTCTTTAAATACATAAAAGATTTAAGCAAAATTAATACAATTACCATGAAATAAGTACCATTGATATCTTAGCCATACAAAGGTGTGGTGACGACTCGCTACGATCTCCTTGTAGGTAATACATACTCCAAGCTGTACATAAAGAGTTTCTTTAACTTTTACTTTTTTGTTTGACACTTTCAAATTTAAAATTAGATGATGTTTTTATGACAGCGATTCGGACAGGGTTTTTTTTATGTAGATTGATTATATTTAGGTGGACAACACACGTGTATCATTTAAATTACGAGAGAGAAACACTTTCTCCAGTGCTAGTAACAGTGGCAAGGATCACAGCTGGAGTTCGCTGCCAGTATCTAGGTACGCATCGGTGTTACCTCCGGTGTCCTCATTGGTGACCCCGACGTGATGATGAAAATGAGTTAGTGCTGTAGATGCCAAAAAGAAGGTATGAATTTTGCTATTCAAATATAATGGTGCTTCCTGCATCGGCTTGATTGTGATCGAATATGGAATACTACGCGCGAGTTCTATATATTGAGTCAGGAACGTATCTGTGAAATGATCGAAATATATCGAAGATTATTGCTCGGAATGTTTTCTGAAATGACATCGACCAATTTTCGCTGCGACTAAGGCTAGTGATACATCGACGTTTTAATGCCTACCATTCGGCAGTTATTCTAGTCAATATTTTATTAATGTGAAGAACACATTTTTGTTACGCGTCCGTGTATTTGAGTTTGAGTTAGACTGTCTACTCTGATTCTAGCATGAGAATGCGGTAATAAATTATAGCAATTGAATTATTTGCTGAAAGTATCAAATGTAATATTTAGAATCAAATGATAATTCATAATGATAAATAATAATATTAAGAAGAGATAAATAAGATTACAATCGCTTATAGACGCAAACTCTACATTTGGAAAACTACCAAACGGACTTAGTAAGGCCTTACTAATTTTGGGGTAAATAGAAGAGGTTCTTGGCATGATGGAGAACATTTGTGTCACAGTAAAGAGCAGCTCTTAATCCAGCATTCGAGTTGTAAGCCTTGAACATGCCAAGAATCGTACTTCCTAAATCATAATAAATCTAGAATTCTACGGCAAATCTAAAAAAAATCAAACTAATTACTTACAATATGAAAATTGATAAAATATATTATATCTTTAAATTGTAGAGATATCTATCACTATATCTATACTATATACCAATAATTTACTCGGCAAAGTAAAGCTAACTATTATAATAATCATCATAATAAATATATGGCTGCTAGTATTGAGCTAACCAATACAACAACGATTCTGCTAATACTTAAGTATTTAAAATAATTGCTTTTCCTACAATGGTTCAATAGATGGCATGTCATGTAAAACACTAGTAATCTAAGTATAGCAATCTCGTATAAAAAGGAGATTTATGTATGTGGTAAACCTTATCAAACTTGGTCAAGCAATGCAGCACCTTGAGAATTCTTGTAAACCACAAACAAGGGTCTAGAGATTTCTCTAAGTCACTGATATTATTTCCCATATATTGCTTTCAGTAAACAAGTAAATGATTAAACTTGAACAATTGAACTATTCAGGGAATAGTGGCTGATAATATTTATCTAAAGGAATTGGATAATCAGCGTAGTAGTTACTGATCACAAGAGATTTCTAAAGCGCATTTAAAGCGAGTTTTTACTTTACTTTTGTTATTTATTTCCTAGCAGTTTTCATAAACGAAACAAATAGTACATATTATAGAGACACTTAGTCTGCAAGAGATTATATCAATCTTATCAACAGCTAAATGCTCATAGCAACAAACATAAATCTATAAAGAAAGCTAGTTATATAATTAACAGGTTTATAACTGTTATTAATAATAACGAAAATCATGCGTATATCTGATATTATTTAATGGAGTTGTTTATATATTATTTCACTAATCAAAACTGATTTATCATATTTAACAGATAGTTTTGCAAGCTAATAATTATAATATAGTAAAACTTGCAA
The DNA here is from genome assembly GCA_917880725.1 of Selenia dentaria. NCBI lineage: Eukaryota > Metazoa > Arthropoda > Insecta > Lepidoptera > Geometridae > Selenia > Selenia dentaria. The sequence continues at coordinate 36,764,241 of OU862883.1, forward strand.
ATATCCTACTGTTTCTATGTTCTATGGTCAAATAACATAGACCTTAAATTCAGAAACTTATATTGATGATTAATATCTTCCACGACTAGAAGTCAAATCAAGTACATAAGCTAGAAATCTAGGATCAGCTCAGTCAGTCAGTCTGTAAGAACTAAGTATTTGCAATCTAGTATGTTCATCGCAATTTTTCGTTATCAGCTAGCAGTTCAGTAATGTAGTAGTAGGTTATCCATCGTAATATCAGAATACCTAGGCGTTGCTTTTGGTTTCTCTAGGCATCTATAGTTCTGAATAGTTTTCTCTGTTTCAATTCTTTCCGAAAAGAGCAAGGTTACAGCAGCGGTACACAGTGTTAGGGTCCTCCTAGACTAGACGATCTTTGGCCAATTAGAATAAAAATTAAAAAAAATATTAGGGGGGTTGTTACGATTTGGTAGTGCCGTTACCAGGATTGGAATAACGTTACTACGGAAGTTTTACTAGGAATTAGTTGCGGTCAACCGCACAATTTGTTGGCGTGAAATGGATAGGATTTTATTGAAACAGAGATGTTATTGCAATAGGTGATTTTTAAAGGGCTAAATAGGTAGTCAACGGATACTATAATGAGGTGATGATGTTGTTGTTCTAGGCTACAGTAGTAGATTTTCTATATTAATTTATATTATTATTCTTAATACACAATAAACTAAGAAATAAACAAGCCGGATATGCAATTTTAGGAATATTACTAAAATACTAATAACTACGAAGCGCTTAAATGATATTCAAGGAAAGATGAGTTGTATGCAAGTTTGATGTATGTAAAGTCTGCAACTACCTTTGTCATTTACGTGTACCCCATAGTCGATCTCTAGAATCCAGAAGTACACTTATCATTCGAAAGGCAGATTGCGTGTTGTGTTTACGACTAAGATACTCTCCTGGAAGCACACGGTAAATAGTCAGTATCGAACTCTACTCAAAGTGACCCGAAGGTTTTAAGAACACTTTAAGTATTGAACGACTTATGAAACTCACTTGGGAGCCAAGAATTGCGTTACAGAGTACTGAAAGAGTTATTGTAGAGTGTCAGGAAAGGAAGAGAGTTTCTACATGTTGAAGTGCCGTCGCTGCATTCACATCACAAGGATTACATTTGTAACCAGCAAAATACAGCGCATATCGTGGACATGTCTGTATATAATCGGTGTTTGTTATGTTCGGAAGTATTAAGAATATAAAAATGTGTGAATATTAATAAATGGCTTACCTTTTTGTTCGATGAAATTTATGGTAATTAAATGGTAGTAAAGTCAACTACACAACAGGTAATAAAGTCTACATACGTAATTACTTCTATTGCATTTGCGAAGGAAATAAATAGGATTACAATAAAATGCAAAGTTGCGCAACTTTAATTGAGCGATGATAAGTCTTGTTAGAAGTTTTGTTGAAATATGTTTAGTCGTAACATTGGGGGGTTGAATTTCCCATTCAGATGCTTAGCGTTGTGAAAATTCTTATAGACAAGTCAAATGGTTGTATAGTTATTCGTAAAGGTTAAATAAATCAACGATATGCAGATTTAATAGACAAACATAGTAAGCGCCGAATTTAAGTATAAAAAACTAATATTATAGCTAGGTAGTGATGAGTCTTCGGAATGAAGCTTGTAAAGTTTTGACAATGTAGGCAGGCTGAAGAGGAGCGCCGGATATCAGAAGCTTTGGGGCGAAGCGGCTGGTCGAGTAGTGCGTCTTGACGAGATCTGCAAATATAATAGGGAAAATTAGGGAATAGTGAGCAAAGCCGGGTTATCTATCTAAACTTAAAATAATGGGAAAAAAACAAACATTATGTAAATCAAAGTGAATAAGGAAACTTTTGTTTAGGGACCAATAATAATTGTTTGAATGTTAATAGTTATGTATGTATTTATGTTCTTATGTAACATAATTGACATGTAAGTAGTACGCGCAAAGTATATACACAACCTTAAATTTTAAATCTGAACTCGGTATACATCGTCAATTTCGGTCGTTGAATACTAGTAGACTATATACTATATACTAGTAGAACTATATTAGAGTTTAGGGCAATATAAAAAAAACCGGTTCCATGCCATGAAAATCGTAGGAATTGTGGAACTCATTTAATCAAGTGACAGGTTATTACAGAACAACAGACGAATATACAAACGTTCATTTTATATATTACTAGTTGCGGTCGCGGATGTACCCGCATGGAGATAGCTGATGATGGTGGTGATGATAAAAAGTTATCTATGCGTAAATCTAGTATCATCTATTTTTATACCAAATCTCATCAAAATTAGTCCAGCCAGGACTGATGTAATAAACATTCATTCAGACATACCAGCATTTGCGTTTATAATACTAGTACCTAGGTACCTTGTTAGGATAATGATGATAATGATGAGGTAGAGTATTTTATAATATGTAAATTCAAAGCTACATCTACTTTCGTAACAATTTTCATCAAAATTGGTGCAGCTGTTTAAGAGGGATGGTGAAGCAAACATTCATTCTTACGTACCAACGTCGTGCTTGTAATATTAGTACCTAGAAAATATTTTTTAGGATACTAACTAAATAAATATCGAAACTTGCGTACCTATCAATCAATCATGAGTAGGTTACGTGAGTTGCAGAGCTTGTCAGGTTTCACTGTGGTCTATAACAACACCACAGTCAGTAGGCAGGGATCTAGAATTCATGGAAAACTATAAAATATACATAAACATATAACGAGTAAAATCTAGAATCAGTTATTTCCTCAATAATCTAAAACTGACCGAAGGTTGTATATATATCAGGGCACGTAGTAATATGCGAAAACAATGGTAGCTTTGTGCACAGCAATTAGGTACATATCTTAATATTGCTATTGAATAAATAAACAAAGGTAGAAAAAGAAATATGTTAGCAATAATAAAATCAATCAAAATGACATGACAATCAACATTTAGGTTACCTAGGCTACAGAACTTTACAGAAAGGTAAACACAAAAGAGTTCTTTCTAAAAGCAAAGAAACTTTTTGATTATGGCACTGAGGGCTTTCTGTCATCGTGTAAAGAGAATATAAACACTACGTTTTACTATAATATCACGTAAAGAAGAGTTCTGGTGATGAATGCCTAGGTATTTTATAGATGTTTATTGCAATCTATATAAAAGGGAGGTGTTTATGGTATATGGTGGGTATGCAACTAGGAAATCAATGTTAGTCATGTTGTTTGGATTATTTGCCTGCAAAGAGTTTGACGACATAGCTAGGTAATGTAATATGAAATGTTCAGTTGTAACAAAATACGATACGTGACATGGTAATTTCTATGTAGGTATAATCTGTAGGAGGGTTGTAGATATGAACAGGGAAAAAGGATGTTTGGTTTGAGCAAAGCAGAGATGAACAAGTCCAAATAGCACTATACATACATACCTTGCCAGATAGCTGGAGTGTAGTTTCGTAGGAATATATACACCTATGTATATAATAGTATGTAGGTATAACTAGTTGTTGAATATCAATCGGAGTTGTTAGCAAATGTATCGTGCATGCGCTGCCTGCATTTGTTCGCAAATTGAAGTGATTTCGTCATGGACACTGCAAAGATAAACGTAAATAAATAGAGTTACAGTATAATTGCAATTAGAGTACAGCGAACGTGCATAGAATTTGCGAAAATCATATTTTTGACGTGAACTTTATTTCCTTTATTTTGACTGCGACATATTTAACTATCTGTCATAAGCACATACGTGTATATCCAAAGAGTTCGTAACAAATAGAAATCATGTTCAAGGTTTAATATACCTATAATTTAAATGTTAAAGTTATATACTCGTATTATTATAGATATAATAAACGGTATGATTAGGTATAAGATGGAATAAGAACTTACCTGTGTCAATAAATGTCCATAGCTTTTTAGATTCTGTGATCAAGATGTCTATAAAAGCGCAAACGTAATAACAATACTTTGTAGATATTTGAGGTTTATATTTTATTTAGTGAACAAAAAAACGAAGTATTAAAAGATAATCACAAATTTAGGGTCGTTATATAGTAGTGAAATTTGGGTAGTGGTAATAAAAAAAAATACTTAAAAGTTTAGTTCTTGTAATGCGACCGCAAAGTGGTTGTAAAATAGCACGGAGCGTCTTCGTTAAGACTTAAAATTTCGTACTGGGATACTTTGAGTGATATCTTTCCGTAATGCGTTACAAAGACATTGGCAGATATAGTGTAGTTATGATAATGACGTGATGATTATAAATTTTAAACAAAGTCAAACACATTATCACACATGACAAAGTTTAAGGATTTCTGTACATTAATAGCCGAGACGCATACATTAGAGCAGGGATATTCGAGGACCGGAAAAACAGTCGTGTTGATTTTTGCTTTGAAATTCATGAAAGATGTAGCTAGGGAAATGACATGGAGATTTGAATAATTTGAGTAACCACGCAGTGACAGCACAGCGTACACATGATCTCGTAATAGAAATAAAAATAGAAGAGATCTTCGGAATATCACAAAAGAATTGAAAAATAAAATTTAATCTGCGATTCACTAATTGATTACTTGCAAGTAACCAAGGTTTGATGCAAATGGATTACGAAGGTTGTAGAAGATGGGGGTTGGAAATTACAAAGATAAATGGAAATAAACACAACTATGTTCTTTTGCTTGTACTCGTACATTTGAAATTAAATTAAATATAAATTCCGTTTAGAGTCCTCAATTTATTAGGTACTTAACTATCACTAAAACTTTTAGTTATAGACCGTTATCAATCTAGTCATATTTCAGCAAACGACGAGCATAGAAATATTCGAAATATCTTGTTTTTTTCATTTGTTGGGATTTGGGGTTATAGAAATATAAACAAATTACCCTTTTATATCCTTGTAATAATCTAATTAATAAATAAATTAATCCTAGTAAAGGCTTGCGAAAATTTAATAGATAGGTATTACATCTATATCTTTCAAATCGATAATTTTCAGGGAAAAAAATATTGGGTAGAAAATTACATTATTACTCAGTATACCTACATCGCAAGTTCAAGTTACGGGATACCACTAGTTTACTAGTTCTTCTGAGACCTAAACCTATTAAAACCTTTTATTACCTAAAACTATTATTAGTCCTCATCTATTGTTTGAGTATTTTAATTCACGGTTAGTTTGGTTGATAGATAACTATAGTCCGAAGAAAGGGGAAAATGGGGAAAGCTGAGCACAGGGGTGTGTTGGACTATTTATTATATTGTAGTGACTATGGAGCTGTTAGTATTAGAGTGTTATTATTGATTAGCGTAATAAATTGTAATTTATGGATTACATTAAAGAAAAGACCATATAGTTATCGGTAGTAGAGATCAGGAAATGGAATAAAAAAGAGAGAGACATTTGTGTGTTTGACGTTTGCGTATAATATTGACAACAAGCGATGGGTGGCGTTAATAAAAGCAAAAGGAAAGGTAAATAGAATATTGTTTATGTTTATAAGGCGTTTCCCTGTTAACTAAATAAACAGTCGTAACGAGTTTCGTTTTATAGTTATGAGTAGCATGTAGAGGAAGAAGTTATAGGGCTATAGTAGGTATATCTTGTTGGAACGAAGTATCTATAATTGATAGATTACCTTCATGATTAGTCGGGTTTAATTTGTATCGAACAGGAAAGGGGTGATACAATTGTTCATGGAAAGGAATAATGTCAGAAATTTAGGAAGGTACCTATCATAGGGATACATTATTAATAACCTAGTCTCAAAACCGAAAATCAAAAGTTATAGCAGAAGGAACATACGGTGCAGCTATTTCTAGAGTCACGTTTTGAGCAGTTACCTTTGAGTAAATTTTTTGGTACATATATAACTAAAAAAAAAAAAATGTAAGGAGGTACATAGTTATGTAGACCACAATGGAAATGACATAAAAACATGTTTGGAGGATTGCGGTAGACAGTACATGTAAAAGCGAATGATTTGGTTAGAGTTAGGTATGTCGAGTTGTTATTTTATTCAGACTGATCTACTGAGCTGATTTTGTAGATGTTCTGTGCGCCAATGAAGATTATTGATAGAAAGACACAATGTTGTTTTAGGTGAATGCGTTGGTTAAATAAGTTATAGAAAGGATTTGTAAAAGCGGGATTGTTATCGTTGATATATAATAATATAAGATATAATAGTAATCAGATAGTTTAGAGTTTTATAAAAATCGGTTTCAGGTATTGATTGATAATTAAATAATATTTAACATTATTATTGCAAAATTATTATGTAATAAAAAGTCGTGCATTTTGCAACTGTGAAATTGAATGAATTAAGTTTAGACAGAATAACAAATACAAGGTGAAAAAAAAATAATGGTAATATTAGGAATCACAATTTTAAGGATTCTCTTCAAATGAAGTAGATACATGGAAAGCGTTAGGAAAATCAAAAAAATAAAATAAAAATACCAAGGTACAGCAATATTTAATAAAACTTTATTACAATATTTAATAAAACTTTATTATAATTAAACAAAGATGTTACAATCATTTAATAAAGAGCGGGCGTAGACCTCACATCAGGGCGGGGTTTGTTACAGCTTTTCCTATTTTATTTTTGACATGGGGTTTTAAAAAAAAAAATGATAATGTAAAGAGGCATTTTATAGAAATAAAAGTCTGAAATTTCAATTGATAAAAACTATTAATCGTGAGTATTCGTAGACACCAGACAAAAGGGTTGAAGGTTTATTTAGGCAGTATGCAGGGCAATGTAAGAGAAGAGAGATTTAAGTTATGATAAAGTGATGGGAAGAGATGGAAGAACTAATGGCGCCAGGGAGAGATGCGTGTGACAGAGTTAGTATTGAATTTTATTGAGGGCCTCTATGAATCGACAATACCGACTGGAGTCGATTTGTTAAGTTTTGTTTTCAGACAGACACACACTATTCAACGAATGATTTATGGAGTACAAATTGGAGATAGGTTTAGGTCAGAAGACACCACATCAGTATTTACAACTGAATTATTCCATAAAGAGTTCGTACTTTACAGGTAGCCAATGTTTAGCCATTACACTTACATTCACCGAGTTATTAGGCGGTTGCTTGTTTGGTTTGATTTGAAGAGGGATGTATCAGCCATGGAGAATTATTGCTTGTTAGCTATTAACGAGATCTGGAGTAATAAAGGGTGGCGTAGGTTCTACTCCACATACTCGATCCCAAACGAAAAATTGGTTTGGGTGGTAGCACGTATGCTGAATTATTCGAATTGACTAGGTGCACAATTTGGCACAATACTAGTTCCCTTTCGTTATTTCAGATTGTCCTTGTGAGAAGTCATTTTTACTCATGGAGGAGACATTAAGATCGGATATATCAACCCTTACAGTAAATTTATTTTTAACTCGGTCTTTTAAATACACTCCACTAGTGAGTTCACGCACTCACAACCTTGTTTGAAAACGAATTTTAACAAATTAGAATAAGCACACGTTCAGTTTTGGTGGGACTATATTTGTGAAGTTGAATATATGGAGGATGGGAAAATTTCCTTCGGTAAATTATGAGAACCTGCGTAAATTTTGGGGGTTGGCTGTAACGGAACAGGCTCTGGATGAGGATTCCGTCACGATTCACAAATATAGAGACATTTAAAAAGTATCTTGGTATGAACAAATATTGATGAAATTTAGGCAATCAAAAGTAGAAGATTTATATGTTAGGTCGGGTATTTCTTATAGCAAGATTATACATACTGAAAATGATAAGCAGCATATAATATTTAAGCTACCAAGATATTCGATGTAGCAAACATTTAAATCGATTGCTCAAACAGTATTGATAAGTGATTTCAAGGAAAATGAAATCTTATAATTCTTTAAATACATAAAAGATTTAAGCAAAATTAATACAATTACCATGAAATAAGTACCATTGATATCTTAGCCATACAAAGGTGTGGTGACGACTCGCTACGATCTCCTTGTAGGTAATACATACTCCAAGCTGTACATAAAGAGTTTCTTTAACTTTTACTTTTTTGTTTGACACTTTCAAATTTAAAATTAGATGATGTTTTTATGACAGCGATTCGGACAGGGTTTTTTTTATGTAGATTGATTATATTTAGGTGGACAACACACGTGTATCATTTAAATTACGAGAGAGAAACACTTTCTCCAGTGCTAGTAACAGTGGCAAGGATCACAGCTGGAGTTCGCTGCCAGTATCTAGGTACGCATCGGTGTTACCTCCGGTGTCCTCATTGGTGACCCCGACGTGATGATGAAAATGAGTTAGTGCTGTAGATGCCAAAAAGAAGGTATGAATTTTGCTATTCAAATATAATGGTGCTTCCTGCATCGGCTTGATTGTGATCGAATATGGAATACTACGCGCGAGTTCTATATATTGAGTCAGGAACGTATCTGTGAAATGATCGAAATATATCGAAGATTATTGCTCGGAATGTTTTCTGAAATGACATCGACCAATTTTCGCTGCGACTAAGGCTAGTGATACATCGACGTTTTAATGCCTACCATTCGGCAGTTATTCTAGTCAATATTTTATTAATGTGAAGAACACATTTTTGTTACGCGTCCGTGTATTTGAGTTTGAGTTAGACTGTCTACTCTGATTCTAGCATGAGAATGCGGTAATAAATTATAGCAATTGAATTATTTGCTGAAAGTATCAAATGTAATATTTAGAATCAAATGATAATTCATAATGATAAATAATAATATTAAGAAGAGATAAATAAGATTACAATCGCTTATAGACGCAAACTCTACATTTGGAAAACTACCAAACGGACTTAGTAAGGCCTTACTAATTTTGGGGTAAATAGAAGAGGTTCTTGGCATGATGGAGAACATTTGTGTCACAGTAAAGAGCAGCTCTTAATCCAGCATTCGAGTTGTAAGCCTTGAACATGCCAAGAATCGTACTTCCTAAATCATAATAAATCTAGAATTCTACGGCAAATCTAAAAAAAATCAAACTAATTACTTACAATATGAAAATTGATAAAATATATTATATCTTTAAATTGTAGAGATATCTATCACTATATCTATACTATATACCAATAATTTACTCGGCAAAGTAAAGCTAACTATTATAATAATCATCATAATAAATATATGGCTGCTAGTATTGAGCTAACCAATACAACAACGATTCTGCTAATACTTAAGTATTTAAAATAATTGCTTTTCCTACAATGGTTCAATAGATGGCATGTCATGTAAAACACTAGTAATCTAAGTATAGCAATCTCGTATAAAAAGGAGATTTATGTATGTGGTAAACCTTATCAAACTTGGTCAAGCAATGCAGCACCTTGAGAATTCTTGTAAACCACAAACAAGGGTCTAGAGATTTCTCTAAGTCACTGATATTATTTCCCATATATTGCTTTCAGTAAACAAGTAAATGATTAAACTTGAACAATTGAACTATTCAGGGAATAGTGGCTGATAATATTTATCTAAAGGAATTGGATAATCAGCGTAGTAGTTACTGATCACAAGAGATTTCTAAAGCGCATTTAAAGCGAGTTTTTACTTTACTTTTGTTATTTATTTCCTAGCAGTTTTCATAAACGAAACAAATAGTACATATTATAGAGACACTTAGTCTGCAAGAGATTATATCAATCTTATCAACAGCTAAATGCTCATAGCAACAAACATAAATCTATAAAGAAAGCTAGTTATATAATTAACAGGTTTATAACTGTTATTAATAATAACGAAAATCATGCGTATATCTGATATTATTTAATGGAGTTGTTTATATATTATTTCACTAATCAAAACTGATTTATCATATTTAACAGATAGTTTTGCAAGCTAATAATTATAATATAGTAAAACTTGCAAATATCCTACTGTTTCTATGTTCTATGGTCAAATAACATAGACCTTAAATTCAGAAACTTATATTGATGATTAATATCTTCCACGACTAGAAGTCAAATCAAGTACATAAGCTAGAAATCTAGGATCAGCTCAGTCAGTCAGTCTGTAAGAACTAAGTATTTGCAATCTAGTATGTTCATCGCAATTTTTCGTTATCAGCTAGCAGTTCAGTAATGTAGTAGTAGGTTATCCATCGTAATATCAGAATACCTAGGCGTTGCTTTTGGTTTCTCTAGGCATCTATAGTTCTGAATAGTTTTCTCTGTTTCAATTCTTTCCGAAAAGAGCAAGGTTACAGCAGCGGTACACAGTGTTAGGGTCCTCCTAGACTAGACGATCTTTGGCCAATTAGAATAAAAATTAAAAAAAATATTAGGGGGGTTGTTACAACTGGTAACACACATTGTTAGAAGACTCTTGTCTTGAGGCACTGAGGTATTTTGACGAGAAGACTCGCGAAGTTTCCGGAACGCTGCCCAGTCGAGTTGGATTCGACAATTGACTTGGAATTGAATTGGAATTTTCTCGAAGTTGGACCTGCTTAGTTTGAACGTCTGTCCCAGGTAGATGTATTGGCTAACAACTTCGAGAACTGAGTTCGCAACTGATATTAGGTCAGGCACAACGTAAAGCACATTCATCTTAAGACCTACCCGTTGGGAAACTCGATGGAGGCCTTCGAGCATTGAACTGAAGTCTTCCATGGATGCCATGACTACGATATCGTCAGCAAATCGAAGGTGAGTGATTTATATATGACTAGTAAATTATAGGCACTTAAAATGTATATAACTGTATCTATAAAAATGAACCCCTATCTCTCCTGGTCACGCTATATCTTGAGAACGGGTGGAACAATCTCGCTTCTTTTTTTGTTGTGTTAATTATTGTCAGAAGAAGGTTCTTATATGAAAGAAAACCCAAGAAAATATGAGAGGTCATGGCGAGGCCGAGCTTACTTAAGTCGCGTAGTAGAAATATTGTAATCAATGTCAAGTGAAAATTAATCCAAAAGTGCACGATGATAAAAGCATCCACGATCGATTTCATTTTGCAATATTTAAATATTTTACGTAACAGTAAAAGGTACTTGACCATTTTCGAACTGGTTTTCTTAACACGGTACATTTCTTTGTGGAACGGGTACCGGTCCCTGGCAAGTGCGAATGGATGTGACCTACATCATCACTTAACGCAATGAGTAAAACTCTATTGAGACCGAAATTGTTTCTCATAGATCGCAATATAAAGTTTATCTCATATCGTTATGTATTGTAATTATTACACACTAGCTGCTCTCCGCGGTTTCACCCGCGCGGTGATGGATGATGATGATGAATCTTATATAGCCTGTTACTCAAGGTGAATGTAGCTTTCCAATGGTGAAAGAATTTTTGAAATCGGGCCAGAACTTTTTGACCCAATCCGTTACAAACATAGTCAAAGTCAAAGTCAAAGTCAAAATCATTTATTCAATTTAGGCATCAAAGACGCACTTATGAACGTCAATTTTTCATTATAATGTACTTTAAAGCCTACCGCCGCGTTCCAAAATACATAGAGCCAACCGAGAAGAAGCGGCAAGAAACTCGGGGCCATTCTTTTTATATAGATGTTTTTACAATGTTTTTACTTAGGTACTACAAATATTAGCTCCAGTGTGTTGCCTTACAAAAGAGAACATAATAATGGTATCAGTAGGGCAAGACACGCTACACTTTGACATCTTAGTACACGAGTAGATAGATCCTGGAGTGATCAGTCCCAAGCTGTTTTATCCTCCAAGTAATCCGAAATTTTGTAATAACCTTTTTGACAGAGTTTAGTTTTAATAGTAATTTTAAACTTATTAATAGGCAAATCTCGGATAACATTGGGAACTTTATTATAAAATCGTATACATTGTCCTATAAAAGAATGACTTATTCTGTGGAGACGCGTTACATGTACGGATAGCTTGTGCTTATTTCGCGTGTTGATGGAATGAGCATCACTCCTTTTATCAAAACTGCTAATGTTTTTCTTTACATACATTAGATTTTCATAGATAAACTGAGAGACAACAGTTAGAATGTTTATGTCTTTAAATTTCTGTCTAAGGGAAACTCTGGGAGCCAAACTGTAGATTGCTCGTATAGCCCTTTTTTGCAGTATAAAAATAGAATTAATATCTGCAGAACATCCCCAGAGCAGTATGCCATAAGTCATAACGCTATGGAAATAACTAAAATAAACTATTCTAGCTGTGTCTACATCAGTTAATAGTCTAATTTTTTTAACAGCATAAGCTGCTGAACTGAGCCTACTAGACAATTTTTTAATGTGGGGACCCCATTGCAATTTAGCGTCTATAGTAATTCCTAAAAAGACTGTTGACTCCACAAGGTCCAACCCTGTTCCATTCAATTGTATATTGGATTCTACTTGTCTCACATTTGGTGTCGAGAACTTTATACAATTAGTTTTCTTCTCATTGAGGAGAAGATTATTTGTATTGAACCAATTCACAATTTTAGCTAATGTATTATTAACATCGTCTAGTTTAGTAACTGCCTTTTAATTTTAAATAACAGTGAAGTGTCATCTGCAAACAATACAATCTCGTGATTCTTCTCTACATAATAAGGTAAGTCATTAATATAGATTAAAAACAAGAACGGCCCTAGTATTGAACCTTGTGGAACGCCCATTGAGATTATAGAGCCGGGCGATTTTTTACCATTTATGTCAACCCTTTGAATTCTACCATTTAAATATGAAGTCAAAAGGTTGAGAGCCATGTTCCTAATACCGTAGTGTTGTAATTTCCTGACAAGTATATCATGTCGGACGCAGTCAAATGCCTTAGATAAGTCACAAAAAACACCTAAGGCATCTTGAGAGTTCTCCCAGGCATCAAACACATATTTTATTAGTTCTATACCTGCGTCTATAGTAGAGCGATTCCTTGTAAACCCAAATTGATTTTTATGGAAAATTTTGTTTGCACTAAAATGAGTTTCTAATTGATGTAAAATGATTTTTTCGAAAATCTTACTTAGCGTAGGTAGTACAGAAATAGGCCAAAAATTTGTTGGATCAGTAGTACTACCAGATTTGAATAAAGGAACCACTTTACTGTGCTTCATTAGGTCAGGAAATACACCACTTGCAACACAACTATTAAACACAGCTGCTAGATTGGGTGCAATGACATCTATAATTGAAGAAACGGTCTTCACAGAAAGACCCCATAGGTCTGCCGTTTTTTTTGCATCTAGACTTTTGAAACTGCTTACAATATCTTTGCAATTAACTACTGAAAATTTAAAAGTTGTGTCACATTCAGTTACACTTTGTTTAAGTAAGATCTCAGCAGAAATGGAGGAAGATTTAGTACATACATACAAATCTTTTCTCTTTATAATATTAGTATGACTAGCGACTGCTTGCGACTTCGTTCTCGTAGTAGGCTCGGCGTGCGGCCTCGCCATACCCTCCCATCTTTTCTTATTTTTTTTTTAATTTAAGGTTTTCTTTGAACTAATAGAAAACATTTAAAAAAAAAAAAATTAAATTGGTAAAGCCGTTCAAGTTATAGCGTGACCAGGAGAAAAGGAGTTTATAAAGCAGGAAAGTTTTTCATTTGTTTGTATAAACACGCTAATCTCTGGAATAATCAGACGGATTTGAAAAAAAACTAAAAAGAGGTTTATTATTCATGAAGAATAAATTAATTAGGTAAGTGCGGGTGATCCCGCAGGGCGCATTTAGTGAGAAATAACATTTTTTTTTATTTTATCATCATACAAAAAGTACCTACTGTCTTTTTATGAACATACAATGATTCAGATTAGTACCTGTAGCTAAAAAAACGTCTAACGAAAAGCTCGATTTTAACAGTAATAGAGCTTATACCGACGTTAGAAAAAATTGATAATAATTGTTTTTATCCAGCCAGCGTGTTAAAGCCCAATTTAAACTACAAATCGTATAGAGTACCTTAAATGTTTTTAAAGTAAATTATTATTTGTCTTTGATTGACACTGAACTGACATTAACTGTAGAATTAATTGTGACATGACTGGCCGGTCCCAATATCCTATCTATCGCCGGTTAACCTTACTAGAGTTAGATATTTGACACTATTTGTATGGACGTTATGTCAAATTTCTATCGGTAGTAAGGAAAACCGTGGATAGATAGATTATTGGGATCCCCCATTAGTTATTACTGATATTATGACATTTTATTACCTATTAGTTGTTTCTTATATTATGTGTGATTTTATCTTTTGTAATTTAATGTAATTAACCAATTTGGAGAACGGTAATGTTTCGGTACTGATAGCCTGTAGGTACTTAACTACTTAAGGCGCGGTCGTATCCTGATAATAGTAAAAAGCAGAATCTTTTAACATCTAGTATAACGAAACAGATCAATAATAATCTATGAAAAAAATTATTAGGTTAGAAAAGGAACAAGCAAAGAGTAATAACCGAACAGAATTCATAAATATTACTCGCTTTCTGCAGACAAAATTCTGTATAGGTTTATAAAAATAAACTTTCACGTCCAAACTCTCAGAATTTTCAGCGATAACACTATATTATTTTTTAGGTAATACATAGCCAACATATAGTACTAAAGTAGTAACCAGCAGTTTTTTCAATTGTGTTAGTATATATCGAAATATATAAAGAAAACGTACAAAATTAACGCATTTTCGCATTACATCGTCCAATCTAACAAGCTATTTTTGACCTTACGTAAATCATCGTAAATTATTTTAAAATTGGGGTTGGACCGCGCCTTAAGCGAAATTATTTATCATATGAAATATGTTAACTATTGTGTGAGGCCGGATATTTATTAATCTTTGAAATGCAAGGTCAATTTTGATTGATTAACTTTACAGTACTAGCTGCGTCCCGCGGTTTCACCGTCATGTTGATAATTATATACAGTTCAATTTTAGATTTTACTGCGGATTTTTTTAACTTCTATATTGTTTAGATGAAAAAAGGTGGATGAAATCGGAAAACTAGTTCCCAAGTTTGGGGTGAAGAGGAAACAGTGATTTATTCATATTTTTACTAATATTATTTAAGAGGAAAGATTTGTTTTTTTTTTTTAAATTAAAGAGGTTCCTAAACTACTGGGCCGATTAGAAAAGTTGGTTTCCGTTGGAATGCTACATTATCTCTGAGCAACAAGGGCTATGTATTTTGATTCATCATCATCTATCACCACGCGGGTGAAACCGCAGAGCGCAGCTACTATATACAATATATATATTTATGTGCGTAACATAATTATTATTTAGAGAAGCGTACACAGATGTACTCATATGTATAACTGCTTCGTAGGTCCACCCTGTCTCGGAAGAAAGCTGTCTCCGGTTCGATCCCTGAATAGCGCAATATTTGTGTGAGAGCAAAAGTATTTGTACTCCACTATTCGATGTTTGTGTAAATTTATGTGTTAATGCCGCCCGCGACAAAAAAAATCTAGAGCAAGTTATGAGTTTATGAACGTTGATTTCTTTTTTGCATAAAAACTGATAAGTACATAGATATTAAATAAATGTAATAATAAACTTACCACAAATCGTAACATTTTGACTAAAACTAAACTGTCACTGGCAACACAATCACAAAGAAAAAAACTAGATGAACCGTTTCATTTAGAAATCGAACTTATTCAAATTTGAATCTCGAATGTGTTACAAGCAACCGTTACGGACGTCCGTCGGCGAGCGACGGCGCGTAAATACGTAATCACTCGCTGCAACGTTGTTTTTATGCGAGCGGTCAACACACCACGGACGATGATTTTATTATACTAGCTAAGTGACGAGACTTGCTACTCTTTTGCTTGATAGTAGACGCTACGCTTCCTATAATTGGCCCACCCAGACTGACAGGCCTCTCTTTTAACCGACTTTAAAAAAGGAGGAGGATCTGTGTTCGACTGTATGTATTTTTTAAAATGTATGTTGCCTTTCGCCCCCATTTGTGAACTGATTCCCAAAATTATTTTTCATCTATCGAACAAAACCTTAAACTAGCTAAGAACAAATGAAGTTTTAACAGTTTTGTAAATACTTACTAAATATCGATCCTACCAACAAAATTACATAAACCAAAATTGTAGGATATGTTGTTTCAAACAACTTTGTTTATAGCCAAGTTTCGCGTAATATTGTAATAATACAATGAGAACATTTTACCCTCATCGCTTCTCCATCGAAAAATATCGATCTTACCAACAAATTGATATGAACTTAAAGTATAGGATGTTTTATTTTAAACAACTTTGTTATAACCATGTTTTGCGTAAAATTGAAAATTAACCTGACAATGACAACATTTTACCCCACCTATTCTCGGGTATACGTGGAAAAATATCGATTCAATGGAAAAAAAATATCAGAACCAAAATTGTAGAAAATTTCATTTTAAACAACATTGTTATTACGATTTTTTATTGTAAAATTGAAAATTAACAAGTTGTTAATCAAACAAAATGTCAACCCCTATATTAGTATTTTATCCCCCATATTATTATTAGTAGTTATAAATGGATAGACTCGAGAGTGCCACCTATATTACTGTATGCAAACAAAGCAATAAACCAGTTACTCTCCACTCACCGTCTTGTCTTTTGGTCTTGTAGTTAGAACCGTACGTACACATCATTATGTATACATAAATCAATAAATAAATTACGAGCACAAAATTGTAGGAAATGTATATATATACAACTTTTGTAGATATCATTTTTTGTGTGAAATTGAAAATTAACGAGTTTTTCTGTAAACAAAAATCAAGATGGCGGATAACGCAACGGATCGAGTAGTACCACGCAAATTTAATAAATTTTATATATTTAATTTAATTTTTAATGGTTGATAAATAAATAAATTAGTTGGTTAATAAACTGTAAATAGTAATATACACCATATTACTATTGTAAATAAATAAATAAATAAAAAATAATAAATAAATTAAAATGTAGACTGCCGGTACCCAACCATCCCCAACGAATTCCGAAGGAAAATTGCTATTTACATGACATGTCTTTTACTATTATCAGGTATTTCTATCTAGATGACAATAAATACAAGTTCTTAGACAGAAAAAACAACGGCATTGAACAAGATCCTGAGATAGGACGTTGATCTTTCCAATCTAGTTTTAAGATGATTGCTTTTTATCTAAATAATAATAGTTGGTAGTGATTCTAAAGTCATTGTATAATAAGTTACCTTGATTAATATAAGATATACTAACACATCGGGATATCACGACAAAATATTTCAATGTTATACGAGTAAAAGCTCATCAAATCAATAACGCTAAGTCGTATTGAAATTGTAAACAAACTAAAGGGCATCCGGGAACCTCTTATGACCGTTACCTGTTTATTAATAATTATATGTGTACATGTTTTAAAGGAATCACTATCGTAATGAAAAAAGCCTATTATAAATCACTACTTAGAAGACAAAGATGCCTGGAAGCTTTCCACTTCTGCCTAATAGCGAACTATTGAATAAATTTGTTATTTTAATACTACTCATATGTAACCTCAATGTACAAAGACTTGAAAAAATAATGGCCCACGAGTTTCTTGCTGCTTCTTCTCGGCGGTGGTTCTTTTCCGAAGACAGCGGTAGAATCATTTAAAAATTTTGACGTTCATAAGAGTGTCTATGATGCCTAAACTGAATAAATAATTTTTGAATTTGAATTTGTAAATAGAGTGAAGATAAGAGAAGCCTACATAATTTGTTTATCTTTTTGTGTATCTTGGATGTAATAACTTCATTCTTTTATTATTGTATAATAAAAGAATGAAGATGAAACTAATTAAATTTTATCTAATAAGAATATATATAAAATTTAATTAGCAACATCAATTTCAGTATGCCGCGTTTTACCCACGGAATAGAAACTTATTTACTTACACGACATGTCGAACCAAAAACGCTAATAATTCGTATTTGAGACGCACTCTAAATCGGTTTAATAAGAAGCTGTGTGATGTTGATGCTTTTTCGGTTTCGTTGAACTGTTTTAATCACATATGTTGCAGTTCCTGGAAAAGTAAGTTGATTTCTGCGAAATCTATTGTATTATTGGCCACATATGGCGAATCGCGAGTCGACGGGTTAACACTTAAAATTATTATTTGAAGAACATAATTATAGCCCATGTTCACTCACCTTGCAGTTGGCGCGTGAAACTTGCGCGCCATTTCCTATTTATCATATTTTGTTTTTATCTGTCTGGTAAAAGCAATATATTAATGTTTGTTTTTTCCTAGCAAATGCAATGAAAAACGTCGCATGAAACTCGTGAGCTGTGCTCATTTGTATCATAATATACTATTAGTCACACAGTGTAAGGTAAAGCTGAGATCTCTGAACGAGTCGTAGACAAGTACCCGCTATGTATATTGTTTTATCTAAAGATGATATAATGTTATGATCAATCATAAAAATGTATAGGTACCTAACTATTGATTTGTTATAAAGTACACTACCTGGATCTCCGAGCTTCGCTCGATTAAGATATGAAAATCTTGTCTCTGCAATTCAGGATTTTGTAATGCGAGTGTTACGCCATCTAGTTTGAACGCAACGAACAAATTGTTGTTTTTCATTGCCTGAAAACACGGATAAAACGTCGTTTTCGAAAAATTTATCCTAGCTAGAACGACTTATCGCCCCGGAACCCCCTGCGTACTAAATTTCATGAAAATCGCTTGAGCCGTTTCGAAGATCCAGATTATATATCTATATATATAAAAAATTAACCCCTATTTCTTCTGGTCACGTTATAACTTGAGAATGAATGAAACAATCTCGCTAATTCTTTTTTGCTGTGTTAATTATTGTCAGGTGAAAGTTCATGAAAGAAAAAAAATCAAGAAAAGATGGGAAGTTATAGCGAGACCAAAGGCCGAGTCTACTACGCGAACGAAGTCGCGGACAGTCGCTAGTATATATATAAATAAATACAAGAATTGCTCGTTTAAAGTAGATATTACATAGGTAAATATAAATAGCGGAAACCCTGTGAATGCAGGCTGGAGTAGGCATTTCAATCTCCTACGAATCGCCACTAGCCAAGTGCGTTCTCACTTTTCTAGTTTTACTATGCATGCTTCAACATTTCTACCCATGTCTTGAGCAAATGAGTTCTATAATACATAGAATCTTCTGTAGATACCTACATAATGCTACTATGTCAAAATTAAATTAGTATAAAGGAAACGTTCTACGCTCAATGAAGAATTCGGAAGTATTATAAAGAGCCGCTTGTAACACACAATACGTTTCCTCGGCTTCCGGACATTTCGTAATGTTACTTTTGGCAATTGGAAAGTAATGGACATTGTAACGTCTGATGTTTACTAATGTCCTTATCTATTGGCAACTGATCGACATAATAATGCTTTCGATAGGATCATCTGCGTTCGAGCGGTAGCTACTTATACTCGACCTGAGTTTAGGTAGGCACTTCTTCTACTTACTAGTAGGTAGGTTTATTATTTCTTCTTCGGCCCTAACATAGTGAGTTCGATACCACGGTAATGTTATAGATAATATTACCGTGTCGGTACCTACTTCCAACACATTTAATAAATAATATGGCCATGGAGTCCCATTTGCAGTTGAAGCTGTACCTAGTTTTAGACTTGCGAAGACTAATAAGACATTCCTAGGAAATTGTGTGCGTTTTTACAATAAAATCCCAAAGCACATAACTGAGCTCACAGAGGGCAAATTCAAGTTGACTGTAAAACACGTTTTAATAAAAAAAGCTTACTATAAAGTTCGACATTATATAGAAGATAAAGATGCTTGGAATACTCCACTTCTGGCAAGCTGTCTCTCTGCCACCCATAAAATGTAATATTAAGTAGAAACATTGTAAACATCCATATAAAAAGAATGGCCCCAAGTTTCTTGCCGCTTCTTCTCGGTGGGTTCTATATATTTTGGAACGCGGCGGTAGAGTCTTTAAAGTACATTATAATGAAAAGTTGACGTTCATAAGTGCGTCTTTGATGCCTAAATTGAATAAATGATTTTGACTTTGACTTTGAAGAATTGGAAGTATACCTACTGATGTAAGAGAAAAAATCAACGATATGGTCCAGTTCGTCCGTTAATCCTATTTCTTTTTGGCGTTGAAACAGAAACAATCTTACTTTATATTATTTCCTGATGGAGACAGTAAAACGTAGGTTTCTTATATATTAGAAACTTATTGTAATTAATTCATTTTATATATAACTTTTCGCGCATAGATAAAAAGTTATTGGTTATCCTAACAGCAGCGTTATATTAATAAATACAATAATAAACAAAGCCTAATATAGGATATACTTAGTTAAAGAAAATTTCATATAAATAACTTTGTATCACGATTCATAACAAATCTCACTAAACTTATATTATATCCTGATATTTAATTAAAATACCCTGTATAAATCGATTTTGATTTGAATATATAAATGGTAGAAATACATTTTCCTATTAGAACTTATCTAAGAATTGTATTTGTAGTAAAATTATTTGGAGGTTCCAGGTGATATTATGGTTTGATAAAATAGACTTGGAAATAAACCATGTCACTAGTTTTAGATGCGACAAGAAAACTATTTTATTTTAGAATAATAATCTGTAGACGTCAGCAAGACAACTGCTAGTTACGAAAACATGTTTATACCCAGGCCGTTGTGAAATATCTTATTATACAAACATTACAGATATGAATTTCAAGACATTATAAAATATCAAACATACTTGACTGGAATTGGAACTTGGTGGGTATTTGTTTATAATGATTTTATCAGTGATAGTGGGATAGGAAGCACACAAGATGTAAAATTGCGACTGACATCTCTATCGGGTAGCTGGCCCATTACACATCGATAGGTGCTCGGTAACAAATGTTCAATCTAGTAGGCGGTAGCTGCTCGTAGTATTATTTAAATACATAAAGATGCTTCGAGTATTCCACTTGTCTACCGACTTCCAAAAACAAGGAGATACTCAATTCGACTGTTTTTTTTTTATTTTTTGATTTTATGTTTGTTTCCTCACAACTTTCGATAGGGTGAACCGATTTTCAAAATTATTTTTTTGTTTGAATGCTGGTGCTTGTCGTGTGGTCCCATTAAGCACTAAATAGAATGGAAGTCGGTATAAAATTTTTCAAATTGTACTTGTCCTACAGCAGATATCATGATATATACAAGTACAATTTGAAAACATTTATACCGACTTCCATCTTATTCAGTTATTGGAGTGTAACTCAATCATTCAAACAAAAAAGAATTTTGAGAATCGGTTCACTCTATAGAAAGTTATGAGGTAACAAACATAAAAAACACAGTCGTATTGAGTACCCCCTCCTTTTTGGAAGTCGGTAGATAATAAAATATGCAAGTTGCTCGTATGGTGTGGATTTTGTATGTATTCTCTAAACTAATAATCTCTCAATTATGGTAGTTGTTTTTCTGTTTAGGCTAAAGTCCAAATTAGACTTCCGATTGACAGCACTGAAATTAGAAATTTTAAATAATTTGGTCGTCCAATACCCAAAAACGTAAAATAGCCAAAATTGAAAAGAATAATCCTTTTCTTATGTCATTCTAAGTATGACATGAATTTGAGTTTTAGTGTTAACAGAATAAGAAACAAAGGAACAACATAATTGCATTTATGGTCGATATTTTAGTTTAGTTTTTTAACCAATTGAATCGCTACCAATGTCTATCACAGTTGAATTATCCGAAGCACTGAAGTTATGTATAGCATTGCACTCTTCACCCAGAAAATCATTGATCATAAGTCGCATTCTCAGCAATTTCATTCATTACCATGTCCTCCAAACTATAACGCAGTAGTGATTGCATACAACTGCTTCGAGACAGACTTTCTGGCACTATGATGGCCACTATCCCCGGAGAACACACTATTAAAAAATCCTCTCCACTTGATATGGAATGATAATCATAAGAGGCGAGAAGGTCATGCCTTGCATGGTCTTGTTTAGACGTAGTCTACGTGTATGAATTCGCTAAAGATTATCCTTACGGACTTGTGGGACTCTATTATGAAATCTGACACGGCGGGGACATATTCTAAACATATAAAAAAATTAAATAAATACGTGAATAAGACAAATACTTAGTTCAAACTATAGGCTCAAGCAGATCAGTCAGTCTTTTTCGTGGAATTACAATGAATTATCCAAATCGATATCGTGAGTGTTTCTAGTTTTCTTGAATTTTCAACTATCTTCTATCTAAAGGTTCATTTGTATTTGATTACTGTTTGTTTGACCGACTGCTGACTAGTTTATCAACGCAGAGTCTAAATCGCTATAGCTATAAACTTAAATTTTTTCAGTAAACATTCAATGAAGAAGGTTTATTGGAAACTAGCTGCTCTCAGCGGTTTCACCCGCGAGGTGATGGATGACGATGATGAATCTTGTATAGCCTATGTTACTCAAAGTGAATGTAGCTTACCAATGGTGAAAGAATTTTTGAAATCGGTCCAGTACTTTTTGAGCCAATTCGTTACAAACATACATTCAAATCTTTCCTTTTTATAATATTAGTATAGATTTTACAGCTAAGGGGATGAAGCGAGCGAAGCCACTGGCAGTTCGAGTTAGCTAGTATTAAAATATACTACCTCTAAAAGGTTCCTGTATTTTTATCCGCACGGTTGGACGACATTGTGCAACTAAGTATATCATCAGATCAGTACAATCGACCCATTACGTTCCCTCTGCTGGGACGCGGGCATTCCTTTTGAAAACTGTGTGTGGGCCATAATTCACCCGTAGGCCATAGCCCTAGTGTTAAGACCACCCAAAGGCCTTCGACATTTGTAGACTTCCTTACTTAATATATATTATTATTAATGTCACTCTATATTTTATAAACATGCGGAAGAAAGGCTTGCCGTAAATCAAAAGTTAACCTTGAGTGTTTGAAATACCCCATAGTAAATACTTAACAGTAATCTACTGTACTAATTTTATTCAAATAATTCGCTCATTTCCCCAACAAATAACATATGGAACAACTAGTCTCAGTATGCGTCTTCGCCTGCTTTTTGTATTATTATTTTTGTAGTAAGTATTATTATAGAATTTATAGACTATAATAATTATACTGATACAATGCAATACAAAATACTTTATTGTACACCAGTTACAGTTAAGGGCGAACTTTTCGCTAAAACTCGCTTCCAGTCAACCTTTGGATGGAGAGAAGTAAAGCCAAATACCAAGTGTATATCCATCTGAGAGGGTTTGACAGATTGTTATAAATCAACAAGATATCTTCATACCTGAGGTTCAATGAATACGCAGAAACGTAATTTTGAAATGTAAAATAATCCAGAGCCAGTTTAAAATTTAGCATACAATTATCAAAAACTTCACAATGTTATTGAAAAAGTAGTAGATAGCATAAGCAAAGGACTTTCTTACCTATTATGACGCCGATGATGCCATTGGGCGATTCGTGAGGAAAGCGATGTTTGCAAACACCAAAACCATATTTGAATACAACCTCAAAATATCTACCAGGGATCGAAACGGAGTAGTAATTGCTTCAGTGCAATACGGGTACCTAGGCGAATAAGTTAATATTATTAATTATTTAAGTTAAGCTGTATCTGTATTTGACAAAGAGTAAGTATGAGCATACAGAGCAGACACGCTCACGAAAAGGTGTCGGCAGGCGGTGGTGTCGTGTGGCGGGTCGCCATCTTCCCTCAAATATGGTTGAGGAAGGCGATGGCTGCCACATGCGTCAACTCGTGAACGGGTGCTGTCTGCGGAGACCGGTCTGCTCTGAATGTTGATGCAAACTCAGAAACGATATAGCCCTTAATTAAGTAGTTTAACATAAAACTCCTATGTCCTCTAATTAAGTATTATATTGTTGTCTCTTTTTTAATTGTATTTAGATATAATAAATTTGCAAAAAACCTAGAAAATGGCACGGACCGTGAAGTCTGTGGAGGATAGTAATAAAAAAAAACCCTATTATTCAGAAATTACTTATCTTTTAGAAGGAGCCGAACATTGTAAAATTCATACACCGCAAACAGTATGCTATCGAAGAAAAACCCAAAATTCGAAACTATACGATTATATATTATCGTATCATAATATATATCGCTTCTATAAAAACCGTTTCAGTAGTTTTGACGCGATGCTCGTACAGACAGACAGACTTGCGACAACAATATTGTATTAGATCACAGCAGCACACAGTAAATCCGGTAATTTAACCTTGCTCGGTAGATGATTGATATTTTCGACATCCGCAAACGAAACAACAGCCGCGTTTTAATGTTCAATAGATATATAATAATTATAGGGTGTAGTGCAATAAATTGTTAACCTTTGCCGTAAGTGGGTTAGATTTAACTAGATAATAGATGCGGGTTAGTTGCTGATTGTGTTGAGGTCGAGAGGATGGAAGGACTAGGAGGAAGGTAGGCGGTGGTATCTTTTGATCTACATAGCGATATGTTTAATCAGGCAGTGACAAAATCGCGATTTTATCGATGGGTACGACGGCCATGAGTCTCATATCACAAGAAGGCCCTTTGTTTTTTTTTAGAAAGTGAATATTTTATTTGGTTACAACTAAGTAAGGTTTTATTGAAATGACGTTGTCATACGCTAGTAGTGCATATCTACTAGTTAGAAATTAATTAGAAAGCAATAAATATAATTTGTTTGAAGAAAAACAATATGACATTTTGCCTTTTTCACATAAAATAAACTAATTTTCTACACTACATAGTATAATTATCTATTATTTATTATTATTATCTATCCAACATAAAATGTTGTAAATGATTGGGGAGTCTAAATGACTGCCAATGGAAAATGTAGGTTGCTTGGTGGTGATTATATTAATTAATGCCGTAGAGTACCTAATGCAAGCATTCGAGAAAAGCCATGGCATGTCTTAAGTGCAGGTTATGTTTTGTTATAATAATAAACTGCATAAACAGGCAGATAACTGGTTATGATGTCACATACAATTTTGGTTTTTGTCTCACGATATGCCACTGGAACTACAAGCCGATAACTGAAACTCACTCGCTCCGTCCAGCCGTGCGATTCTCGAGGAGCAAACATCGTTGCATCTTCGACAACATCCGTGAAACAAATGACGAGATGAAAAGATTGGAAAAGCAACCTTATGTACAAGGGCGATATCTCATAAAGTATTTGACTTCGGTGAGCTCGTCGACGAGCTCGTCATCAACCATTACAGAATCGCACGGCTGCATCGCTTAAGTTGTCAAGTTTGAATGACCCATTATAGAGAAGAGACCAAGACGACTAAAGAGGGATCCCAATAATCTATCTATCAACAGTTTTCCTTACTACCGATAGAAATTTGACATAACGTCCATACAAATAGTGTCAAATATCTATCTCTAGTAAGGTAAACCGCCGATAGATAGATTATTGGGACCGGCCATAAGACGAATACTAACTTAAAATAAAAACAATATTAATAATATTTGTCTAAAAAATATATTTCTTTATATTTGTGAGTAATATAGGGCTGCAATAGATCTAGTTTTGAATAAAAAAACAGTAAGACTAGATCGCGATATGTCGTATCTACATTGCGCAACTAATTGGGTAGTTGGACCATAATCATATTATCTCTTTTTTAGACTATAATACAGTTACATAATTATAACATAATATTGGATATAAGGAGTACAACCACTCGGCAAGACCGGTACATACAACTGTCTGCAAGACGCCAGCCGATGTTAACCGCTCGAGAGATAAGTTTGAGGCTACAGAATTCAAGTGGTGTTGTTGTAAGTCCCCAAAATGTACGAAATCGACTGCATGAGTACGGCCTACGAGCTCGACACCCAATCAGGTGCCCACCGATAAGACACGGAAATCGCGCTCGTCGGATTGAATGGCGTAGAGAACGCAGAACATGGACCCAGGAGCAATGGGATTAAATTATGTTGTCCGATGAGTCGCGATTCGGGTTTAGGCCTGATACAAGAAGGGTGAGAGAGTACCGTCGGCCCGGAAATACTGAAAGGCTCAGGTGCGTTCAGGAAGTTCATCCATACAGCGGCTCAACATTTATGGTATGTAAATGAATTTAATTAAATTAATTAATTTTCTTTAGAAATTTCATTTTATTAAAAATAAATTGTTTCTTATGTAGGTACCTTAATTTGTACAGTACATTATAATATTGTTAATTTAAGTGATTATAAGAACTATGTCTAATGCCCATGTTGTACCTACCCCAATATCAGTTGGGAACTCAGTTCTCGAAGTTGTTGACGAGTACATCTACCTGGGACATACAGTCAAACTAGGCAGGTCCAACTTCGAGAAAGAGGTCAATCGTCGAATCCAACTCGGCTGGGCAGCGTTCCGGAAACTTATCGAAGTCTTCTCGTCAAAAATACCTCAGTGCCTCAAGACAAGAGTCTTCGACCAATGTGTGTTACCAGTGATGACTTATGGCATTGAAACGTGGTCACAACGAGCTATGGAGAGGGCTATGCTCGGGGTTTCTCTACGTGATCGAATCAGAAATGAGGAGATCCGTAGAAGAACGAAAGTCACCGACATAGCTCAGAAGATTAGCCAGTTGATTAGATTAGCACATAGCACGCAGAACAGATGGCCGATGGGGCCGAAATGTTCTGGAGTGGAGACCACGGACCGGCAAGCGCAGCGAAGGTCGTCCACCGACACGGTGGACAGACGACCTGATGAAGGTCGCAGGACGACGTTGGATGCAGGCCGCTTCCAACAGGTCCTTTTGGAAAATCATGGGGGAGGACTATGTTCAGCAGTGGACGTCCTACGGCTGAGATGATGATGATGATGATGATGAAGAACTATTGAAGACAAGAGCTGTTTATTTTTACATTAAGACCCTTAAAAATATTTAAATAATAAAATACAAACGTTATAATGTGAAGAACCATCTTAATATTTAAATTAGTACATGTTGCTTAGACTTTTTTGATGTGTGTATATAATTCCTTCGATCCGTGCTGCCAATATGTAGGTTCTATATCAGCTAGTAGGTAATAGTTTAATATGGATTTAATTTATTTTTGGTTTTAGTTATTACCGTATTATAGGTAGTATATCTATAATTCTAATTCAAATTAATTTATTTTAGGCAAATAAACTCATAAAGCGTGCAAATTATAATATAATAAAATATGTCATGAGTAAAGTCTAAAAATACAATAACGTTCAAAAATGTCGTGAACAATGAGTGACAATATTCCAATACTTACGTAGAAAAACGTAGTGTAATTTAAATATACGTTCTTATGAACTGTGGGAGCCAATACATGATTGAGCAAACTTGGCACGATAGAAAAAAATCGGCAACATTCCCTAAATTGTGCAATTTTTCTTACGTGCTTCGTGGGAAAAGCATTTTTAATAAAATATGGGCAAATATATTTCAATGAATGTATCATATTCGAATTCCCAATGAAATTTACTAGTGAACTTTGGACTCCTTTATCATTAAAGTTTAATTATTTGATTGTACGAACTAAATATAAAAGTATTAGCACGTATTCAATTGCATCTTCGCATTACATCGTCCAATCTGATATGCAATTCTCAACCTTATGTAGAGCATCGTAAATTGTTTTAAAATTAGGATTGGACCGCGCCTTAAACCTATGCCATCAAAAACAAACCTTGTGAAAAAAAAACACTTGGCAATCGCACTAAACAATCTTACTTAATGTAATATGTATTACTTACATGCAAGCTACATTGTGTTTTCATGCGCTGGCCAAGTCAATTTATTTTCTTTAAAACATAGATTTTTTTATATTGATATGCTTAGGTACTATAAGGTGTTGTTACTTTGGCTAATTACGTAATAACTTAAGACAGAAGGTCCCTTAAATAGGGACTGAATAACTTAACCGACTTGGTTCTACATGGATCTCACAACTTTTTACGGTAACGAACAGTACCTTAGTAATTGAGTTGTTGAGTTGGCGAGACTTGTTTTTTTCACAAGGTTTGTTTTTGATGGCATCTCATTTCTTTTTGTAGATAGTCCTACTTTCTTTCGTTTCCGGTACCTTCTACTTCTTAAATACCAACAACGAATTTTCTTAAAGCCGACTCTCTGTCTTAGTGATTTTGTTTGTCTTTTTTTCTTTTACGGTACTCACTGCCGCACTCGAAGTTTTTATATGAATAAATTACTTCACCCATTATATAAAGAATATTTACATTTTTGTACTCATACTGACTGATACAATTTACGTAAGATAAATACTTACGTAGTTTGTGTTGTGTGTATACCTGCGATATCGATATACATAAATACTTATAAGTTAAATAGTGATCACCACACTTTTAATACCAGTAATACAAATAGGATAGCTGTGCCTAGTTTTAGACTTGCGAAGACTAATAAGTCATTCCTAAGAAATTGTGTGCGTTTTTACAATAAAATCCCAAAGCACATAACTGGGCTCACAGAGGGCAAATTCAAGTTGACTGTAAAAAACGTTTTAGTAAAAAAAGCTTACTATAAAGTTTGACATTATATAGAAGATAAAGATGCTTGGAATACTCCACTTCTGGCAAGCTGTCTCTCTGCCGCCCATAAAATGTAATATTTGTAGTACCTAAGTAGAAACATTGTAAACATCCATATAAAAAGAATGACCCCGAGTTTCTTGCCGCTTCTTCTCAGTGGGTTCTATATATTTTGGAACGCGGCGGTAGAGTCTTTAAAGTACATTATAATGAAAAGTTGACGTTCATAAGTGAGTCTTTGGTGCCTAAATTGAATAAATGATTTTGACTTTGACTTTGACTTTGATCGCAGTAAGACCCAAAGGTTGCCTGGAAAAAAGAGGCCGCCTCTCTGTGACGGACGGGAAGCATGGAAGCCGCGGCGCGGGTAAGCTACCTCCGCCGGCCGCGGTTATGATTATTAGTGTTCTTTCTATCATGGCCATTTCGGGCAATTATCTACTTAATATTTTGTGGGATTTTGGTACAACTTCAAAATACATGTCTTATTCTTGCTTTTTCATTCCGCTGACCACTTTACAAGTTACCTTTGTACATATTTAATCTATATACCTTTCTACATTCACCTATTATTCCATTATATTATACATATACCTACACTGATTCACGCACTGCAAATGTAACTTTGTAATCCTATATATAGGGTGTTTGGTAGAGGGACCGACATACCGAATGAGCGTGTTCGGGGAATAACTTGGAAACTTGGAGAATACAAGTTGGCCAAAAAAAAATCCCAGACCCCCCAATTATTTTTAACTTTTTTTTGTGAATTTTCCCTTTTTCTCCGAAATCGCACCAATTTTGCTTTGCTTGGCCTGAAGGTGTATAAGACCAAATTCAACTAAAAACATCCTGCCTAAAACAGATTTTACAAATGTTATGGTGGTAAATAGGTACGATTTCGGAGAAAAAGGGAAAATTCACAAAAAAAAGTTTAAAAAAATTGGGGGGTGTACTCGTAGATAGATCCACAACGAGTAATGAATTCCACAACTTGACGGCAACAACAGAGAAACAAGTACAATTTGAAAAAAATAATACCTACTTCCATTCTATTCAGTTATTGGAGTGTAACTCAAAAACTCTGGACCAAATTTGATGAAATATGAATGGGACCACACGGGAACCCCCAGTTTTCAAACAAAAAATAATTTTGAGAATCTTTTCACTCTATCGAAAGTTATGAGGTACAAACATTAAAAAAAACAGTCGAATCGAGTACCTCCTCCTTTTTGGAAGTCGGTAGATAATTATCTAAGAACGACGTACGGTGATGAGGAATAGAGAGTTGTAAGTTGGAAGATGATCGAAGTTCTCGCTCGTGAGAATCCATGAGATATTGGAAAATATCTTTGAGGTACGTAGGGGTGTTACGATCATTCAACACTGAGTACAAGAGGCAGAGAATCCTTACATTTCTTCAGGCGTCAACATCCATACATAGGAATATAGATATACATTTTAAAATAAGGAAATATTCATGCTGGAGTAGCAAACTATTTGTACATGTTGATCGATCATATGCTTACAAATGAATATCTATGTCTTGTAATTTGATACAGATATATACCACATCGTATACATGCAATATTTTAAGACGCAGACCAACCCCAATTTTAAAATAATTTACGTTGCTTTACGTAAGGTTTTTCAACCTCACGTAAAGCTTGTTAGATTGGACGATGTACTGCAAACATGCGTTAATGTTATACGTTTTCTTTATATTTTTCGACATATACTAACACAATTGAAAAAACTGCTGGTTATTACTTTAGTACTATACGTTGGCTATGTCTTACCTAAAAGAAAATATAGTGTTATCGCTGAAAATTCTCAGAGTTTGGACGTGAAAGTTTATTTTTGTGGACCTATTCAGGATTTTTTTCTGCTGAAAGAGAGTTATATTTATGAATTATATTCAGTTATTACTCTTTTCATATTCCTTTTCTAATCTTTGTATTTTTTTTTCAAATATATAATAGATCTGTTTCGTTACACTAGGTGTTTAAAAATTCTGCTTTCTACTATTATCAGGATACGAGCGCGCCTTAACAAATAGCTTAAAACCAGAAGTGTATCTCCCACGCCGGTCCTCAGATAACTTCCTACGAGTTACTGACCAACACCAACATTACTATTTATTCTGTGGCAGTACTGAAGCGTGACCGTAACGGATATTGTTAAAACAATCATACGCAACAAGCATACCAATCTAATTAGGTATCGTAATAACATGCGTAGGCGCATACAATCGGTTATATTATAATATATCAATTACATTAATGTGGGGACACAGCGCAGTCGTCGCGGTCGGGATCTCGGATCACGACTGACCTTCACGAGTTCGAACCTCGGCCGAAGTGTTGTTTCCACGCCAATATTACTTAAGTAGGTACTCTACAAAGGTTTGTATATTTGTGTTGAGAATAGATAGTCAATAATAATTGTTATAGGATCCCATTATAGAGGATCCTTGGTTGGCATAATTAAATTGGCCCCGAGTTTCTTGCCGCTTCTTCTCGGTAGGCTCTATATATTTTGGAACGCGGCGGTAGAGTCTTTAACGTACATTATAATGATAAATTGACGTTCATAGGTGCGTCTTTGATGCCTACATTGACTAAATGATTTTGACTTTGAATGATTTACTACTAAATTAGGCATATAAATTTATTATTGAAGAAGATTGCATATCTAGTACATGTCCATACTAAAAGAAATTATTTTTTTTCGATTTCAGTTTCCGATTTCAGATTCCGATTTCAGTGATTTATTTTCATGCAATCGACACGTTGTTTACTATGTCCGTACGTTTTGATTTTTTTAGTATTTCAAAGTACTTACTATAAATATATTTTTTAAACATACAAAATCTGAAAAAATCAAAACGTACGGGTATAGCAAACAATGTGTCGATTGCATGAAAAATAAATCACTGAAATCGGACAATGTTAACAGTTAGAAAAGAGTTTTTTTTTCTTTTAGTATGGACAAGTACTAGATATGAATTCCTCTTAAAATGGGACAACATCCTCACAAGGTGTTTAGGTCCCGAAATAGACAGAGCCTGTACTAAGCCCGTATTGCGGTATCCTGATATACATTACATCCATCTATAAGTATTTAATAGTACATTGTTCACCGAGAGGAGAAAGTGACCGATTACCGTCGAGGGTGTCGTTTGAAGCCCGAGCCGTAGGTGAGGACTTTAAAACACCCGAGATCGGGAATCGCACTTTCTCTCGAGTGATACATAGTGCTTTATACTACACCTACGAGGAAAATAAAAAACTAAATCTTTACTAATTGAAATTTATATTGAAATTGTTGCAGTTAGTGAAGCTTAATGTAACACTTTTTCCATTAATGTTTGTTTGAGATGTTTGCGAAAATGTAGGAGGAATAACTGGCTGTGCTGTTGGCACTGCGCTCGTAGAAGGCTGTGGTGCCAAAGGGGCAACTGGCTGCTGAGGGGCATCTGGCATCGCCGCGCTCGTTGATGGTTGAGGAGATGAGTCTTGATGCACATTAATCGATCCCGATATTTGGTTCTTTTTTCGTGTTTTGTTTTCTACGGAATTCTCTATGTAGCTTTCTGCAACAGCGGACGATTTCCAACCACCGTGACGTTTTATTGTGGTTAAATCAGCACCAGTATTGGCAAGAATAGTCGCTGAAGTTCTGCGAAAGCAGTGGCCAGTGTATTCTAGTGGATTGAGTAAATTAAGGTACGAAGCTATTTCTCTTGGCACAGTACATATTTTGTTTTTCCCAATTACTTGTTTCGTACATTTTTTGTTTTTATATTGTAGTAAAAACCGATTGGTTTTGGGGTCACTGGGGCGAATTTCGTTATATTTCTTCACTATCTCATAAAATAAGCCCGATATAACAAATGATCGCTGAATTTTGGTTTTTGTGTTAGGAATATTGACGATTATTCCATTTTCGAGGATTTCGATATCGTCTGTTGTCATATCCACAAGTTCTTGCGAACGACAGGCCCCATTTACTCCTAAAATCAAAATAACCTGTAAACAAAAATATCAAACATGAAAACCTAGTAGATTTCTACTCATAAATAGGTACGTAATAAATTTTAAACCAGTGCATTTTGTTCATAAACTTACCATCATCAACAAATATTTGTCATCTGGAGCATTCTGCAAAAAGGAATAAACATCCATTGTAGTAAGCACTTTTGATTTCTTACTACGGAATCACTCCGACTTTCTTTTCAGAAATGCTGTAAGATTTTTGTATTCTTGAATATTTATGTCGTTTCTTGTCAATATAGTACTTTTCAACATTGAGTACATAGACCATAACGTACTTGGTTTGTATTTTTGCGCTTTTTCACTGAAATAAGCTAGCAAAACAGTTTCAGAAAAAGATGCCGCATTTTTTTCACTTTTCCATTGCAAAAAATGGTCATAAGTTTTATTATATTTTTTAATTGATTTCAATTAAAATTAAAATTATTCGGTTATCAATCAGTATTTTTGCTGTTTCCTTCAACTGCGGCGGAGTTAAAAAATCTTCATCATCACTATCACTACTTATCATTTTGATAGTTTTATTTTACTTTTCTACGAAAACTGAATCCTCAAACAACACACAAATTGAAAATGGCGCCAATGGCGTCTGCAATTTTCACATGTTCTTTTTTCAAATTGTTTGACACCATCCAACACACAGCTAGTGGCCAGTGTCATTTTGCGAACTTGGAGATAAAAACTCACTGTAAAAACTTTTTGGCTTTTGATATTTAGGTTACCAGCGCATAGTCTTACCCAAAATTAAAAAAGAAAAACCACGTAAGAAATGGATTTTCATACACTTTTCTCTCCCGCTCAGATGCGTTTTCTCGCCGCATATTTGTTCGATATGCAATGACGTACTTTCTACCGTAAATTTGATAAAGTATCAAGGTACTTTCCGAGCAGGTGTAGTATAATAGTATATTTCATTACAAATGAGGAAAGGCTGTCATTGCAAAGAGTTCCGACAAATGTCTAACAACACAAAGACAGTCAGACAAGTTGCAATGACGGTTCCGCACGTGTACTAAACGACTATTTTTAATACAGTTGCGAAAAAATGAAGCAATTTAATAAAACAAATTCGCAAAGAAAATTTCTGGAAAATGGCGCCAACCTTAGAATATAAGCAGATATTTTTTTCTTCACCCATTCTGGTAGGCAAAGGGAACTATGCCCATACAGCCAAGTCTTCAGTAGAATTTAATTTTTGATATGAAATGAAAATGAAATTTAATGAGATGAAATTAAATGAAACCTAACCTAACTCATTAAATCAAATCATAAAATCTGATATTAAAACAAAGTAGTAGCTTCTTTTTAGAAATATACGTATTTGCATGAATCATAAAAACTTCTATGATTTTTTTAATGAAAACTTCATGGTTGGTTTTTCTTTTTAATAGACATTATTTTGACAGTTGGGAAAGAGAACGCACAATTTCGGGAAAGGTAAAAAAAAGCACGAGTATGTAACAGCCCACATACAGAACGCTATACGTCCCTGCAATACGCCACTTTTTGAGCTACTGTATTAAAAAAATATAAAAATCTTTAGTAGCTCTATCACTCTATCTCTGTCTGTTGGTAACCTTATCACGCCTAAATAGCTGAACAGATCGTAATGGAGCTTGGCAAGGAAATTGATTATATCTCGCGGAAAGACGAAGGATGCTTTTCATCATCAACCAACGCCGCGCGTGTGGGGCCACGGGGCGCAGCTAGTACTTACTAACGTTTTTTAATAAGTATCTATATTGGTATGGATATGGATACACACCAAGACACAGCTCCAACAGATGTTCAAGCACACAGACGTTTGAACTGTGTGCGGGGATCGAACCCGGGACCAGCCATTTATGATGAACTATTCGATAAAGTAAGATAAACTTTTATACTCAAATACCTTTTTATAACATAAACATTTTTGCGTAGGTCTAATGATTCGTCGTTGCGCTCGTCGACGAGCTCACCGATGTCAAATACTTTATGAGATATCGTCCTTGTACATAAGGTTGTTTTGCCAACGTTTCTTGTCATCTCGTCATTTGTTTTACGGATGTTGTCAAAGCAACGATGTTTGCTCTTAGAGAATCGCACGGCAGCTATAACTGTAATACAATTGTTTATATACAGGATGTCCCAAGAAGTAGTGATATACTGAAGCTGGGAGGTAGAGGACCTAGAGGGCTATCTGAATCACCCCCATGTATTTTCCGCGATTGAGCAACAAGGGGGCCATTTTGAAAATTTATAGTAATTTGTTTTGCTTTGCTTGCATTAATCATCATGTGGGTACTTTAAAATTTTGCACTTGCCACATTTAGATTAAATTTTTTGGATTGAAGCCGTATGAATAATAAGGGCCAAGAACTCCTTGTTTAGCAACCTGAAGCACTTCACAAAGAAATTCCTCGCAACGGAGGCTAAGTGTGATTAGATTCAAAAGTTCCTATACGACCTACCAGGTTCAAGTTAACTTTCAAAAACAGATCAGTGTGTGGGTTACGGATAGCAATTTTGTACCATGGCCGTATGATATAAGTAATTAATTGTATTTGGTCGTTGTTACAGACATTTCATGGTTGTAGCTATAAAACAACGCCTAATTAATAACTGTTATTCGTTTTTAACTGTCTTTGTTATTAACTCCATTTGGCACACATACAAGCATTATAGTACGTCAGTACGCAGCGTAAATCACATAGTAACTATGATTAAATCTGCGATTGATTACATTACGATCAGGTACGTCACTTCACTTTAACATATGTGGCATGTGTATAATGCTAATGAGTCATTTTTTCTCTAGTCCCTGTCATCATCATCTAATATGAAGCCTCCCAAATACTCCCAATATATTTCCAATTTCCAAAAGGCCTTGAAGGAAGGTTGTAAGTGGCCTGCATCCAGCGTTATCCACCAATCTTTATCTTTGCTTCTACTTTCCGGTCTGTGGTCTCCACTCTAGTGACTTCCAGCATTATCGGCCATCGGCCCGCTGTTAGCTCAACTAGCTTATCCTCTGGACGGGATATGTCGGTCGGTGACTTTAGTTCTTCTACGGATCTCCTCATTTCTGATCACGTAGAGAAACCCCGAGCCCTCTCGTTGCGCGACTTTTATCTTGCTTATGAGGCCCATAATAAGAGACCACGTTTCAGTGCCATAAGTCTTCAACGACTATTCGTGTGTCAACTCGTGTTCTAATTTCTATTGTCTGGTAGGTTTGACAGTTGATGCATTATAGGTATGCTTAGTGAGCTCGTAAATATAAGAAAAAACATTTACTAACATATCTAGACGATATTATTATCAAGCGTTGATGAAGCGGCAGACATTGTAGAGATTTCGACCTTACACACACACAGTAGTTCACTACTATCGGTCGCATATTTTTTAAGAATATATAATTTTATTTTATTATATAAATATTTTTTAATGTAATAATAATTTATTGGCATAATAAACACAATTGACAGAGTATATCTCCGCGGACTCCGGGGTTCATGCCATTTTATACACATTCTTCACTGGACTGTTTCTATTCATCATAATCATAATCAGCCCATTTTGTTCCCACTGCTGGGACTCGAGCCTTCCTCTCAGAGAGAGGAGTTGGGCCATAATCCACCACGTGGGCCCAGTGCGGATTGGTGTATAGGTTAGTGGCCAACCCATGTCGAAGTTTTCAGGCCGCCCGAAGGCCCTCGACATAGCCTAACGACTGTTGTCCTAAAATAAACAACCAGGACCGACGGCTTAGCGTGCCCTCCAAAGCACGGAAGCGCACAGTTGAATAATGCCACTAGCACACACCCATCCAACTCCTGACCGCAGCAAGTGTTGCATAACTTGTTGATCGGTTAAGATCGCCAAGTCGAGCTCTGCTACGAGCGCTTCGTCGTGTTTATATTAATGATTTAAATATACTAAATCTTAGCTTACAAAGAGCCATATGTATAGAGCCTAAATATTTTTTTCTTAATTAGAACAACTACAATAATTTCATATAATAATAAATATAATATTACAAGTACATCGCATAGTAAATCCACTACAT
Organism: Selenia dentaria; assembly: GCA_917880725.1. Classification (NCBI taxonomy): domain Eukaryota; kingdom Metazoa; phylum Arthropoda; class Insecta; order Lepidoptera; family Geometridae; genus Selenia; species Selenia dentaria. Next base: position 36,800,923 of record OU862883.1, read on the forward strand.
AAATCTACTTACTTACATTTAATTCATTCACCAACCAAAACTTAAGTGTATTGCAAAATCTCCATGAAATTCGGGGCTTAGGAAAAAATCGGCTAATTCCACCCCAAGTGGGGGTGCGATGCGGGCGGGGTGCGGGGGGTAGGTCCGATCCATCACCGGCGCTGTCACATACCATTAGTAAGGCGTACGGGTACGGCCGACGGTAAATGTTACTGAAGTGGGATGGAATATTCTTAAACGCATAACGTAACATATATTAATATCAAAGGTATATAAACACTTAAATTATTGTTTAATACAAGAATCGGGAATCAGTCACGTAAATAAGTCAGATCTTGAGAATCAGAGAAGAGATCAGATAATGCTACCGGATGTGGTTAAACTATTATAGTTGGAAAGATCTGACTTATTTACGTGAGTGAATCCCGTTTCTCGTACGTGTCAAACGTGTATAAACCACGTTAGCTTTCATAATAAAACCTAAATTACCTATGACAGTTATGTTTTGGTTTTTTGTTAAAAGGGCCTGATATTACGAATTAGAGGTAGGATAAGAGGTATAGGGTTCTGGTGGGTACGTCTCGTAGGTCTGAAAAGTATGAATCTTAGGTAGAAGTTATAAGGTATTCCTAAAAACGAAAATCACACTAATACTAATTTATCTATATGATTTGACGATGGTCACAAAAGTAAAAAAAAACCATAATGCTGCGTTATATCGTAAAACATACACAAAACATTTTACTAGCAGTTTTCAATACATACTAATACATAGGCGTTACATCTGAAGGTTGTATATATTGTACTTTGAGTTATGAGAAAGTTTGTTAAAAAGATGTCAAATATATTTAGTTTTACTTAAAATCATGCGTATATATATTAAAATTATTAAGAGTAAAATGGCACATATAATTTGATTGCGTGTCTTATGTTCCAAGAAATAGACTATTAAAACTACTCAGTTATAATTATACCTTATTAATGTTATAAGTATGCATTATAAGTAGGCATAGGGAAAATTCTGCTGGTATTCATCATTACCCAACATTTGTTGTTTAGTGACTGGCAATCGTCAGTATCATTAATAATATTATGCGAATAGCCAATTAGAATATACAAACCAGTCGTAGTAAAATGGCGTAACTTATACCTTATGATTAAGTTACTTCAAGTGTATACTTTGCCTGTTACAAGCACTTCGTACTATTACTGATTCTATGCTACTAGCCTCGATTGTATGTGGAAAGATTATAAATAATTCTATACATACATTAGTAAGTAGATTCATTTTGTAAGAGAATAATTAAATCTTAAATTGCCTTATTAGCTTACTACTGTAGAAGTAGAAGATGGCATAACGAACGTTATATTACTTTACTAGCGACTGCCCGCGACTTCCTTCCGTAGTTTTCCTTCGCGTAGTAGGCTCGGCCTTTTGCTTCACCACAAGCTCCCATGTTTTCTTTCATAAGAACCTTCTGACAATAATTAACACAACTAAAAAAAGAATTAGCGAGATTTTTCCATCCGTTTTCAAGTTATAACGTGACCAGGAGAAATAGGAGTTCAGATGTAATACACTGACAGTGTCACTGACGTGTCAGGTGTTTGAATATCTTATAATAATAAAGATCAATGTTAGCTTCGGGAAATACTGTATCCAGAAAAAAACATTTACATACTAGGACTCTAACCGAATCATAGTATATGTCAATTAACTATTTAATGTAACCGTACATACTACTTTTCATAATAGGATTCGCTTTGATGTTTTTTTCTATCTCTAAATTGAGTAGATCCGCTACTATTAGAATCTGTATTAATCTATGAATATGTACTATTAGAATACAAACTCATACTCTCATGAACTTGTTTCCTTCTCTGTACTCAAAACTCTAATATTTTCTTTGATACATGTAATTTTAATATTGACGTCAATATTACCAATCAAGTCGTATATTGCATACATTGTCATATAATATATAAAATAAGTTCAAAACATAACCTAAATACTAAATAACCAGTCCACCACTACCCATCAAACTGGCGCTGGATCACCAGCGAGATGCGTTGGGCCAAGTAATGCCCCGAGCGCGGATCCCGACCTCCCTCCCTCAAGCAAAGCCCCAACTTAACCACAGTCTTGACGGTAAACAGGACGAACTCGTATGCAGACTCCAAACACGCGTATTGGAGACGCTTGACGCTTGGCGGCCGCCTCAGCCCCGCACCGGCCACTTGCTAAGAATATAAGTATATAAATACATATTGTTTTTAAAATTTGGTTCAACATCACATTACTGACCATCGCAAGCAATTTGTAATGAAATGCAAGACAATTTTATAGCTTTAGGGATGCAACGCATTTCATAAAGTTTGTATAGGGAAACAGCATAAACTACGGTTAGATAAATTCTAATTAAAGGATTCAATGCAAAATCAACTTATTAAAGCGTAAAATATGACAACTATTGCTGTGATGATGAGTATATCCAAGTTTAGATACCTGTAGATAGACTTTAATCGCGAATTCATGGGCATTTCTCGAGACATCGCGATAACCTTATTCGAATAATGTTATCGTAGACGAATTTGCAGTCTTTCGTTTTTATATTATTGTAATATATACTTATATGTTCAAAATAAATTTCGAAATATAATAATAATATCTCTCACATGACATCTGTCACATCTCACGCATTTTCATTTTATATTTTTTAGGCGAGCCTATTTTATAACATACGGAATTTCATTGGTAACAATCATTGATATATATTGATGACTTTTTCCACACGCAAACCTCTATGCCGAGTTTCATAAAGATCGTTCATAAGTTCAATCGTCAAAATTTAAAAAATCTTGATAATATAACATATGACACGTATTGACAATTATTTCACTTGAATATGAATACAACTTTCTTGCAACCGTACACTCGCAAAATTTTCTCCGAAATAAACGTGTAAACAGCAAATATCTCCATCCAGTCGGGCTTAGCCAGACAAACGAACATATTAATATATCTCGATGAATGTATATCCCATTTATGTTTGAACTGAATAGAACATGTTATATACCTTTCATCGATATGAAATAACTAAAAGTACAGTAACGGTAAATACGATAATGAATAAGAGGTCTTATGAAATAAACGGTCGAAAAAAATTATAACTTCTAATGCGAAAGAAATAAACTCAGTGTTTACACACAGGGAAAGTGGCTAAGATCATGAATCATCATCATCATCATCATCTCAGCCGTAGGACGTCCACTGCTGAACATAGGCCTCCCCCATGATTTTCCAAAAGAACCGGTTGGAAGCGGCCTGCATCCAACGTCGTCCTGCGACCTACCTCAGGTCGTCTGTCCACCGTGTCAGTGGACGACCTACGCTGCGCTTGCCGGTACGTGGTCTCCACTCCAGAACCTTTCGGCCCCATCGGCCATCTGTTCTGCGTGCTATGTGCCCTGCCCACTGCCACTTCAACTGGCTAGTCTTCTGAGCTATGTCGGTGACTTTCGTTCTTCTACGGATCTCCTCATTTCTGATTCAATCACGTAGAGAAACCCCGAGCATAGCCCTCTCCATAGGAGACCAATGGAGAGATCATGAATGTTCTCATGAAATTCTTCAGTTAATGTTATTGGTATTATTTACTGTTTTATTTAGTGTAAATAAAGAAGCTAGCTGTTCACAAGAGGCGTATAATGAAACGTGACGATATTTTTGGGAATAGGCGGGGAAAAGATTGCATCAGGGAAAGGGGAGAGAGTGTATGTTTCTTTTGTTTATGCTACATATCACGGCTCCGCTAATGCTATATTTGTTTTTATGGGATAGGTAGGCAAACGAGCAGACGGCTCACCTGATTGTAAGTGATCACCGTCACCCACGGACATCCAAAATACCAGAGGTTGGATGGCCATACTTTGAGGAATAAGCTCTCTTCTTAAAGGTTTCCAAGTCGCATGGGCTCGGAAATACTTCAAATGACTTTTTTTTTTTTTCACATAGTGGTAAAAGGTTTGGTTTCACATAGTGGTAGAAAAGCACTTGGAGCGCACGTCCCCCCAGTAGGGTGGGCGGAGGGCGCTTGCCGGCGATCATTACGCGAGTGCCGGTAGAGCGGTCGGGATTGGCAGTTTTTGAATGTCATTGTTCTGCCGTGCGATTCTCAAAAAGCAAACATCGTTGAATCTTTGACACCATCCGTGAAACAAATAACGAGATGACAAGAAACGTTGGAATAACAACCTTATGTACAAGGGCGATATCTCATAAAGTATTTGAAATCGGTGAGTTCGTCGACGAATCATTACAGAATCGCACGGCTGTAGTTTATGCTACCAAACAGTCGTGCGATTCTCTAATGATTCGTCGATGCGCTCGTCTACGGGCTCACCGATGTCAAATACTTTATGAGATATCACCCTCGTACATAAGGTTGTTTTTCCGTTTCTTGCTATTTCGTCATGTTTTTCACGGATGTTGTCAAAGATGCAACGATGTTCGCTCACACAAAAAAGATCAATCGAAGATTTGTTCGTAGATGCGATGTTGACATCCCTACACGGATCTCGCGCCTAACCTGCGTGAATCAACGCTAGTAGGCAAGACGTTCTACTTATAGATATATACATACTTTGGTGGTAGTGTGAGGCAGAAAGTGACGTCGGAATCGTTTGGTTGTGGACTTCTATATTAACAATAAGGAAAGATATAGTAAAATAATTATTAGTAACATACTACTTACGTATTAGATTACCTACCTGCACACACATACGGTCCACAAATTTTATTATTCGGTTCTCTGCAATCTGTAGGTACTGCCGCACCATCTTGTCAGTTTGCAACTAAATCAACAGAAGGGAAAAGGACACTTTAAATGCTACTATAGTCTATACAAATGGCCTCTGTGAAATGCCACTAACAGTCACACATCCAAGTATTAACCGCAGCAAGATTTGACCTAACAGACAATTTAACAAGCGCTAAGCTATATAAATTTGACTGACATGATCGCTGAAACTGGATATTTACCATGTAGGTATTGTACTTATTGATATTTCGGCACAGTTGCATGCGCCATGTTCACGAGTAAACTTATCTGCGGATAGGTGTTGTTGTAGCAGACAAAACGGTCGACACTCTCTCTATATTACCAACGACAAAATAGTCACTTGGAACTCGATGTAGGTATCAAAATATCGAGAGCTCAAAATAAATACAATACATTGTCAAAATCCCGTTTATAAAGTTAATTCTTGGATAAGCTATAGCTCTTCCATGCTCCAACCTGAAAACATGAAAACCAAACCCAATGAAACCCAAACCCCACAGGGGACCCTCGACTTTAAACCATTTAAACACGCAATTTGACTGCGGGGTGTAATTCAATAAGAGGCTGGTGGATAGCACGGGTCGGCGGTGTTTACAGTTAGGGGCTTATGACAAATAGGGTAGATTTTAAAAGAGATTTAGCGCCGAGAAGGTGATAAGTTAAGACTGTAGGTAAGGTATATGTTAGCCGATTTCTCTCCCGTTTGTGAACCGATTCTCAAAATTTTTGCTTAATTAAAATGTAAGTTTCCTTCTTACCAATTTCATTAAAATCCGTCGTGACGTTTTAGTGCAAAGAAGTAATGAACATACCTACACACTCACTCACTCATAAACTATCACATTCATATCTACGTTTTTATCCAATTCAGAGACAAGACGAGCACGTCGTGCGCCTGTTGTTAAGGACTCCCACAGACTGCTGCAGTGCCACCCAGAGCTTAGAAATGTAGTGTTGCGTGGCACTGCACTGCGCTCGTCACACCGAGACATTGGTTGTTGAGTTTATTCGTCCAGGGCCCTTATTCGCTATGACCGTTCAACAAGTAACGCGTCGCTATAAGTACGATATCTTCAAGAAATGATCGCAAATTGGTATTGCTATCACGGTAATTCCTTGAAGATATCATTTCGCACCGCGTTACTTGTTTCTCTCAAACAATATCATAGTAATAGCGAATAACGGCCCAGTAATCTCACTTAAATACTACCCTTCACATAGTAGATACTTACACAATAATGCTACGCAGCACAATAATGTTACGCGGCAGAATATCGAGCACTGCAAAGGTACTATAACCAAGACGGCCTGTCGCTCAAGAGGCGTGCCATACCTAGCTATGTGTAGTAGATATATACTGATATACACTTACCATTTAGTTGGCTTCAAACAAGTACAATTTGAAAAATTTTATACGACTTCCATTCTATTCAGTTATTGGAGTGTATCTCAAAAACTACTGGACTGAATTTGATGAAATTTAAATAAAACCACACGTGAAACACCAGCTTTCAAACAAAAAAGAATTTTGAGAATCAGTTCACCCAGTCGAAAGTCAAGAGGTAGAGTAGAGGTAGGTAGAGGTCCTTCTTTGGAATGAACACACCGATTTTTCTTGCTCAATCTTCTCAAGTTACTGAAATAGGTACGTACACCGCACTCAGCTTAAATATACTGTACGTACAGCGACAACCACCGAATAAAATAGTCCGTAGTCGGAAGACCGATTAAAAGACCGGTCTTTTGTGCTTGGCCTTAGAAGAGGCATAATGCCCAGCATCAGACGAGTATAGGATTCCACTGATCATACTACTTGAACATACAATGTCTTAGTTGGAAGTAAGACGTCGACGCTGTACGTTTAATGGCGGTATTGAAAATGTGTTGATCACAGCATTTGATGATACCAAGACGTATATTGCTTTGGTACATCGGATGAAATATTACAAAAAAAACAACCTGTTTTATTTTAAAACAAGAAGAGATGTTTTCAATTTGATCAACACATTTTCAATACCGCCAATAAACGTTTGAGCAAAGTTTCTGACAGTTTTCAATGTCAGTACACGCGGCCGTCCAAACTTAGCCGCCGGGAAACTTGATGATGGATGTTCCTCCCAACTTGGTTTAACGAGACGCGTTGTTCAGTATATGTACGAGTAGATGTAAACAATGTTGCCGAAACAATAGTTAAGTAAACATTACATAATGTTTTATAGCGTGTATGTTGTATGATAATTTCACGAGGGATAGCTCTTCCACTTATACCCTGTATTCGCATAAAGTTAATATGAGCGACGAACGTAACTGCTGTCCGTATAAATACCTAATAGGTATATGGGACAGCCCCTTGTGTGGGATGCTACTTGTGTCGATACACTGATTTGATTTTTAAAGTCCTTTATTATCATAAACAAACACTTTGTACAACTCAGCGCTAGAAACTAATCCATAAATTAGTTCGTTTTACAGGCTAGGATCGCCTATTTAAAACTTTTAAAATAGAATGTTTGATATTTATAAGTTCTCAAGTTAGAGGGATTAGAGTGTCGATACACTGGCATCGTCCCATTTTCCAGAAACTTGCGCTCAGGCTGGTGTGGCAGCGACAAATGCCAAAACTTTAAGCAGCGCAAACATGTCGATCTCGATGGAGGATACATATTAGTGCCGTTAGGGTTAGAAACTTTGGGTCCGTAGGGTCTAGGCGCATACGAAATTTTCAAAGAATAGGCCAAACGATTGGTGGAAGCATCAGGTGACCAGAATGCTGGCTCAAATTTTGTACATAAAATTAGTATCTCTATTCAACGTGGAAATGCAGACAATATTCTGGGCACTTTTCTTTTAACAAGTGGCTTAGTACATTTTTGAGTCTTTTTTAATCTTTGTTCATTAATTTGTGTTATGTATACCTACTGTATTAAATGCTTTATAGTAATTAAGTTAAATTATAAGTAAGTATTTACTTCTCATACAATACAGTAATATCCAATTGAAAATCAACAAAAATCGCGTATAGTTTTATCCGAAGTTCCGAACACTTTTCAATACAACAGTCGGTAATGTCCAATATAGATAACTAGCTACGTTTCTTGATTACCCCGCGTGGTGATGATTAATGATGATGAAAAGTTTCCTATTTGTTAATCCAGCGCCTCGTCTACATCTAAGTATACCTAATTTCATCACAAATCAAAAAATAATGGTCCAGCCGTATGCGTCTTTTTAATCCCCTACTTGACCATCTTAGAAAATATTTTTAATAGTGATAGGTACTTTAAACTTTTGTTTTGAACCATTAGGACATACATCATTTTTTACATTTGTTCCTTGAAACTTTCATCCTCTATTTTAACCCCTAAAAAACGGCATAATAGAAAATCATCATCTCCCCGAATCTGTAGTTTCTGCTATTCAAAGGAACGGCTCTATGTTGCTGCATGGGTTACCTACTCGTATGTACAATTCCCGACCCCATTTCATCACTTCACAGAATTCGTTTTTAAAAATAAAAATTATGTGTCTAATTAATTATTTTTGATAGGTAGAGATTATATAGAAATTGGAATCGACGAGTCTAAAAAAACATTGCACCTCTTTTTACTGACAGTCTTGCAAAATGTGTCACCAGGTAGGTTTGTTATTACCTACACTATTAATAAAGAGTAGGTATTTACAGTGAGTTTAAAAATCTCTGCTACCAAAATTTACGAAGATCTATGTACAACAACCCTAAGGGGTTGAATATCCTATCATATAATATAATATATGGTATATCGGAAGTGCACACTTACGTCATTTATGGAACATTTGTACAAAATTTCATGCTTCTAGAACCAGCGTTTCAGCTGTGCGTTGAGAGATCGATCAGTCAGTCAGTTTTAATTTTTGTATAGGTATATAGAGGGAGGGATAACATAAACCTACAGTTAATGAGGAAATACACGATACACGTTCTTTCGTTTTTACAGAGTACCTAAGAAGGTATACATAAAGCACGGTCATATTATCCACATTACCGTGCCTAAGGTCGCCGATGACTTACCTACCTACGTCCTCAACACAGGAACAAGTACAAAGCAGTTTTATTTGGAATATTGATATTTTAATTATTGATGATGCATGTTTTGGTATTTGATGTTGCCTTAAGTTTCTAAAAATCTTTATTCTTAAGTCTTTTGAATTTTTGCTAATAAAATTTGAATTTGAAAGTTACCACCCCAGCCAACTTCTCCGCTCCATACCTACATATAGCTCATATCTTCTCCTAATTTTTGTCACCCTAAAAAAATCCATTTCTATAACAAGAGCACGTGCGTTTTTCGTTAAAATCTGTCGTTCAGTGTCCTCCAGCTTGATGGATCACCTTTACGAATTATCCTTCGCACAGCCCACGGCCGGGTACGGATTTGAGATTGACATTTTCGTTAGCGGTATTTTGACGGTGAAATTGAGATTCGGGTTATAATAATGACATGACGTGATAGAAAATATACAGAAGGTAGGCTTTCTCACCGAGTTTTGTTCGAAGGATTCGTCGAGGAGAATCTTAACGAATTTATCTCTACAGAATTTATGATCAAACTTACGTATATACATACTTACCAATTTAATTGAAAACAGGTAATAATCACGGCATACACCACTCACATATTTTCCGTTATTAAATTATAAAAGATTTATAAAAAATTAATAACATTAACAAAGTATACCTGCCCACTGCCAATCCTATCTTTCATCGTCATCTCAGCCGTAGGACGTCCACTGTTGAACATATGCCTCCCCACAGATTTCGAAAGGGACGGGTTGGAAGCGGCCTGCATCCAACGTCGTCCTGCGACCTGTATCAGTCCGTGAGTCCACCGTGTCGATGGACGACCTACGCTGCGCTTGCCGGGCCGTGGTCTCCAATCCAGAACTTTCCGGCCCCTCTTTTATTTCAATATGTCTAAGGTATCTTTCAGAAAAAAAATATTTATTTTGTGTTTCAAAGACCACATTTTATGTCATTTGCTGTATCAACACTTGTTCCGTCATTATCCCCACCATCTCATTGACTGTTTTGTGATTTCTCAAATATCTCAGACGATGTAGGTCCTACCTAGTGTCATGTGTGGTTGAAATTGCTATCAGCCGATTAGCCTTGTATTAATACATAAGACCCCATATCCACTTTATTATAGGCCTCCCCCATAGAACGTCACTTGGACCGGCTACTCGCTTCCTACATCCAGCGATTCTCCGCGGTTTAGACGAAATCGTCGGTCCAACCAGCGGGGGGCCGGCCTACACATCGTCTTCCGGTGCGTGGTCACCACTCAAAAACCTTTCTTCCCCATCGGTTATCAGTTCTGCGAGCGATGTGGCCTGCTCATTGCCACTTCAACTTTTGCTAATTTTGAGAGCTACGACGATGACCTTAGTTCTCCAACGGATCTCCTCATTTCGGATCTTATCACGCAGGGAAACCCCAAGCATAGACCTCATTGCTCGTTGAGCGACTTTAAGCTTGTTAATGTGGCCCACAGGACCACGTCTCAGTGCCGTAAGTCATCACTGGCAACACACACTGGTAGAAAATGTTGGTTTTCAGGCTTTGAGGTATTGGGGATGAAAATATGGCCTTACCTTAATAAATGAAAAAACCAATACGAACTTACCGATGTTAATCCTTAGATTAATCATTGGTCTCGCACTCGGTCGAAGCGCGCACGCGGAGACTAATCATTAACCTAAGTGTTAATCATTCGTAAGAAATATTTACGCATTAACGGACTTATTATTTCTTCGTAGCATGCCCTGTTATTCTTACATCACCCTGCGTGTCGGTTCATCTTGCAGGGCAATAGTAGGTAATGCTTTAAAGTCGCGGAGACGAAATTTTTTTGAGGATGCCTCTAAGGATTTAAATATTCTTGGAGGACTTTCATTACGTGTTCAGCACATGAACATAGCTTATTGGTATGGGTTTGCACCACGCAGTCTTAGTTTGTTTTCCTAGACAGATCTAATACAACCTAAAGATTTGAGGTAGGTTTTAAAATTACTTCTATGCGATTTCAATATTCCACAACTCTTGGTCATCTACTGACTTCCAAAAAGGGGGAGGTACTCAACTCATCAGTTTTTTTATGTTTATTACCTATCATAGCATAACTTTCGACTGGGTGAACTGATTCTCAAAATTATTGTTTGCTTGTTGAATGCTTCCCGTGTGGTCCCATTTAAATTTCATCAAGTTCGGTCAAGTCATTTTTGAGTTACACTCCAATAACTGAATAGATTGGATGTCAGTTTTAAATTTTTCAAATTGTTCTTGTAAAAATAAAAATTATTCAGTTAGATCTCACTTAGCATAATGCAAGCCTTTCCAGAACTTATTCAAGAGTCTACAACTATAAGATCCTCGTGAAACACATTCAAAATAACATGAAAAATATACTATCCAGGAAATGTTGTTCTTTTGTGTTTTCCTTTGGTAATAATCAAAACAAAGAACCGAAGTAACATTATATTGAATAATTGAGGTGATGGCTTGCTCCTAAGTACTTCTATTTTTGCTTTGAAAGTAAGCAATTTTGCGAATCAATGCGCCTTAATTTAAGCTCTTTTCAGCAGCTCTTAGGTTATAAATGTACAATAAACAATTAGGTTTAGGATTTCTCAAGTATCAATCTTTCTCAAGTAAATAATATGACCAGATAGTAAACCTTTTTAATACACTTAAAACACCTAAAGGTATTTTTTACAACCAAGGCCTGAATGAAATGTTACTTGGGCATATTCATCTGTAACACTCCTCAGTAATCGTCGACCAGTGTTTACGATTGTTGAATCTCTAGTATGTACCTACTCCGACAGAAAATACTAAAAACTGTTAAATAGAGAGTGCAATATCTTTGTTAGTTCTCAACCAAAATTATCAGAATACAAGGGTACATGCACACTGGGTAAGTACAATGGAGCATTGGGGACGGTAGGACGCGCGCTGACAGCGTGATGGATCGGCGCCGCTGCTCTCGGGGGCAATACAGCCATCACCCACACTACGGGGATTTACGTTGTCAATGGCTACTTTTAGATTTCGATTGAAAAAATAATTACACAAACAATAATACCGTACCTAAATGGTCGAAATAATTGCAGAGTGGAGTTTTGCGGGTAAATTAAAAGTTCTCGCAATATACCTAAAGACGCGTCCAGGCTGGATGGATTTAGATAAGTGACCTCACTTTGGGAAAGTGATTTTCTCTGACCAACACAAGTGACTTAGACTATACTTAATAAGAACTGCCAAAAAAACCCAATTTGGGGATTGTACATTTTTAAACCTATTGAGTGGGGTGTCTAAAGGGTCTATTCCACTATGATCAACTGGGTTATCATATGCGACTATTTAGTGTCCTTTGATCAGCCGCGAATGTAATCACCTATGTAAGACTCCATCATAATCAGCCCATTTTGTACCCACTGCTGGGATTCGAGCCTTCTTCTCAGAGAGAGCAGTTGGGCCATAATCCACCACGCGGGCCCAGTGCGTATTGGATAGGTTAGTGGCCAACCCATGTCCAAGTTTTCAGGCCGCCCGAAAGCCTTCGACATAGCCTAAAGACTGTTGTCGTAAGTCAAACAACCGGGACCGACGGCTTAGCGTCCCCTCCGAAGCGCTCAGTTGAATAATGCCACATAGCCGGTCATCCATCCAAGTCCTGACCCCAGCAAGTGTTGCTTAACTTGTTGATCGGTTAAGATCGCCAAGTCGAGCTCCTCAAGACTCGATACAAATTATCAATTCAGTTAAATCGTATATAAAGGCCCATTACTTTCTAAGCTATTGCTATTATCTAGCGATTGCTAAAAACATATATTTACCTCTTTTGGAAATTTCAAGGGACTGCAATTAGAGAACTGTGATTTGATATTTCAAAAAGAACCACATACGATTTCATTGTCTTTTCTGACATGCGCGTTAGTAAAAGGTGCAATATTAGTACTGAGTGATGTGCTTTCCACATCAGCGTGTACTAAAATTGATAAATCATCGCTCTTTTCAATAAGAAAACTCTTAGTAATCTTTATTTGCTTATACGGAAGTTATGTTAGTATACTTACGTTAAGTTAAACCAATCTCTAAATTCAAGAGTAAGAACAGGTCTTGCGCGGTTACTGCCAAACCGTTAAAGTTTGTGTAACTATATATAGATATACATTTGTATGGATGCATATGAAATATACATTTTACATGAGTAGCTTCTACTATCCAAACACAATAGAGAAATCAAGCTCAAACGAACAGTAGTGATATTGTGCGTGTAGCGATCCATCACGATGTCAGCGGGCCGACACTCGACGTGCGTCCGTGACTAGCTATTGTGTACGCTGCTTTACATTTGGGAACCTAATATTTATGCCAGCTATGGAGAGGGCTATGCTCGGGGTTTTTCTGTAATCGAATCAGAAATGAGGGATTCGTAGACGAACTAAAGTCACCGACATAGCCCAGAAGATTAGCCAGTTAAAGTGGCAGTGGGCAGGGCAAGCACGCAGAACAGATGGCCGATGGGGCCGGAAGTTCCTGGAGTGGAGACTACCACCGACACGGTGGACAGACGACCTGCGTGCCTAGCGCGAATAACTTGGTAAGTGTATCGTTACGTGTCGTTCACGTGCAACTGTACAAACTGTCGTATATGGCAGGAAGGTACAATAGAAGTAGTAGGGCAAGGAAGATACTATATCTAGGGCAAATGTGTCACAGATAACTCATAGTTTGTACGGTAAAGCGTGACATGTTGACTTTCCTTGTATACAGGTTTTTTAGTCTATGATGTTGACGCTGAGGATATACCAATACGATTTCACGTTTCCCTCTGGTTTCCTCACCTATACGAATCGCGTATCTACTGTCGGCGGAGGAAATATTCTTTATACTACACCTGTTCGGAAAGTACCTTGATACTTTATCAAATTTACGGTAGAAAGTACGTCTTTGCATATCGAACAAATATGCGGCGAGAAAACGCATCTGAGCGGTAGAGAAAAGTGTATGAAAATCCATTTCTTACGTGGTTTTTCTTTTTTAATTTTGGGTAAGACTATGCGCTGGTAACCTAAATATCAAAAGCCAAAAAGTTTTTACAGTGAGTTTTTATCTCCAAGTTCGCAAAATGACACTGGCCACTAGCTGTGTGTTGGATGGTGTCAAACAATTTGAAAAAAGAACATGTGAAAATTGCAGACGCCATTGGCGCCATTTTCAATTTGTGTGTTGTTTGAGGATTCAGTTTTCGTAGAAAAGTAAAATAAAACTATCAAAATGATAAGTAGTGATAGTGATGATGAAGATTTTTTAACTCCGCCGCAGTTGAAGGAAACAGCAAAAATACTGATTGATAACCTTTTACCACAGAAATCAATTAAAAAATATAATAAAACTTATGACGATTTTTTGCAATGGAAAAGTGAAAAAAATGCGGCATCTTTTTCTGAAACTGTTTTGCTAGCTTATTTCAGTGAAAAAGCGCAAAAATACAAACCAAGTATGTTATGGTCTATGTACTCAATGTTGAAAAGTACTATATTGACAAGAAACGACATACATATTCAAAAATACAAAAAACTTACAGCATTTCTGAAAAGAAAGTCGGAGGGATTCCGTAGTAAGAAAGGATGTTTATTCATTTTTGCAGAATGCTCCAGATGACAAATATTTGTTGATGAAGGTAAGTTTATGAACAAAATGCACTGGTTTAAAATTTATTACGTACCTATTTATGAGTAGAAATCTACTAGGTTTTCATGTTTGATATTTTTGTTTACAGGTTATTTTGATTTTAGGAGTAAATGGGGCCTGTCGTTCGCAAGAACTTGTGGATATGACAACAGACGATATCGAAATCCTCGAAAATGGAATAATCGTCAATATTCCTAACACAAAAACCAAAATTCAGCGATCATTTGTTATATCGGGCTTATTTTATGAGATAGTGAAGAAATATAACGAAATTCGCCCCAGTGACCCCAAAACCAATCGGTTTTTACTACAATATAAAAACAAAAAATGTACGAAACAAGTAATTGGGAAAAACAAAATAAGTACTGTGCCAAGAGAAATAGCTTCGTACCTTAATTTACTCAATCCACTAGAATACACTGGCCACTGCTTTCGCAGAACTTCAGCGACTATTCTTGCCAATACTGGTGCTGATTTAACCACAATAAAACGTCACGGTGGTTGGAAATCGTCCGCTGTTGCAGAAAGCTACATAGAGAATTCCGTAGAAAACAAAACACGAATAAATAACCAAATATCGGGATCGATTAATGTGCATCAAGACTCATCTCCTCAACCATCAACGAGCGCGGCGATGCCAGATGCCCCTCAGCAGCCAGTTGCCCCTTTGGCACTACAGCCTTCTACGAGCGCAGTGCCAACAGCACAGCCAGTTATTCCTCCTACATTATCGCAAACATCTCAAACAAACATTAATGGAAAAAGTGTTACATTAAGCTTCACTAACTGCAACAATTTCAATATAAATTTCAATTAGTAAAGATTTAGTTTTTTATTTTCCTCGTAGGTGTAGTATAAAGCACTATGTATCACTCGAGAGAAAGTGCGATTCCCGAGTAATCGGTCACTTTCTCCTCTCGGTGAACAATGTACTATTAACTTTTATCCCTCACGAATTTGAATGCGTCCTTTTGAAATTTACGTCATTCGACGATTATTCTTTACTTTATCTTGTTCAAATATTTACACTGATCACCTATAATACATCTCTGGACTAGTTGACCCGCCAACGGCTTCGCTCGCGTGGTCTAGGGCATACAAAGCACTGAAATACATTAAATTTCCAAAAACCCTTACAATTAATGCAACAACTGCTAAAGGTCAAGGTTGTAGCCATATCGGTTTAGGCTCTTTGTTGATTCAGTTTAATTCTTCGAAGTTCAGTTTAATTATAATTGATAAACGTGTATTAAGATGTATTTTTAGTTTATTTATGAATAGTGGGCTTCTTAACAAATTATGTTGAAAATTATTAAATATTGTCTCTTTAGCAACTCTTACCACAGAATGCAATGTTTTCGCATATTTGTGCCATCTATTGGATTATTTTCACACTAAAAAGCTACTAAAACCCCGTACTTTAGAGGTAGTCCCCGAAAACTAGATGGCGCTATAATAAAATATCTGAGGTCGATTCCGTACACCTAGATGGCGCTTAAATAAAATTTCGAAAACATTTATATCTAACAATTTTATTAGACAACATTATATACTATAATCTGTTCGTAATACATAAAATCACATAGCGAGCGGAGGCCTGCGTTAATGGAAAATAATAATAATTATTCAAAAATAAATAATGTATGTACATTTGTTTCGAAGCACGCGACTCGTACTCAGTGTGTCGAGATTCGATGTTACTGGCTCACGGCTTCGCTTATCCTGAAACAAAACAACATACAGATATTTTTAAATATCTTAAATTTTTAAAACTACTGGAGTATCAGAAGATAAGTAAGCTGTACCTCTACCATGAGTTGGAAACATAAATGTCATCTATAGTCGATACTCGATCTCGCCTACCTATTAAGCTTGTGATTGGCGTACTCGCTGTCAATTTTAGTTCTACAATTGACCGCGAGGTGGCACTGTTCTTTTTTCCATACATTTTTAGCGGCAATCGATAGCTAGCGTTAATTGGTGTCAATGTTATAAACTCATGGTAGACCTACTGGTGCGAAGTTTTTTATACGCAACTAGTTGTGCCTCAAGGTTTCACCCGTTCGTGATGATGGAACATGATAATGATGATGATGAAAAAGTATTCTATATGTTATTCCAGGGCCTCATACTAAATTTCATTTAAAATCCATTCAGTAGTTTTTGCGTTTATAATATTATAGTAGATCCAACCGTTTATCCTCTTTTTGACAGCACCAATAGAACGTAACATGACGATGTTACGCAAAAGTTAACTTATAAATGCGAGGTTTTAAAAATATGACAACTGCTTAAATTTGCTCCTTGATCCCGTATAATAATCATCTTTCACAAAATGAGTCCATAAGTGCAGTAGTTTTTTTATAAATTCCATAAAATAACAAACGTTTTTAAAAAATTACGTTCTATGGCTATCAACATAGTGATGTTACGAAGTTACGATTGAGATATCGATATTGTTTATGAACTATTTTTACACGGGTGTTTTCCGTTCTCGGCACATAATATCGGATTTATTTTTATGTAAAACCGTTATATTGATGCGCCTCAGGAAAACATACAGCATTATTTGAAGACGTGTTTATCTCCTGGTGTATATCCAAAAAAGAACAAGGTTATGATGACTATGATGATTACAAGTACAAGTCATACTTGACGAAGCTGTTACCGGTTAAATCTGGGATGGCCAGCGAGCAACACGGAAGGGAGTAGGCATACACAGCGTTTCCCCTCTGTCAAAGTACAAGTCCGCATGGACCATGGAGTTTGATAATATACTGTGGGGTGAGGGCGGGGCTAGATTTGTGAATGGTGCTTTATTTTTTATGTGTTAGTGATTTGGTTGTGTGAGTATGATCGGCAATGGATCGGTACAGGTATGTTTTGTATGTAATAGTGCGGCTTTGCGCTAGTGTGCAACTTCCCCTCCCGCAAGAAATGACAGAAAGATTTGAACAATATTTTTTAGCTAAGGCTACTCCCTTCCGTGTTGCTCGCTGGGGATGGCAGACATTAAAGTCTGCCGTTTGGTACCAGAAAACAGTAAAGTTTGAGCAACCCCAATTCCAATTTAAGCAAACGAAATCTAATCTTTTATTTTTATTTATTTATTAATCAAAATCAGATTCATCGTTGCTGTCACTCGAGCTATTGCCGACATTTATAATTAATTGTTGACTTATATAATCTATCGCCACGTGTTTATCCCAATCTGCCATTATAGTTTCTTGTGTTTTTTGAATTACATTTTGCCAGCTTTCCGCAGTTACTTTCACACATGCATTTTTTAATAAATTTACCATTTTGTTTGCCGTGAATGGGGGTTTTGTGTTATTTCTAGCAGCGTGTCCTTTAACTTGAGCCCATATTAATTCAATGGCATTGTATTGACAATGATAGGGTGGAAGTCTAAGAACCCAATGACCATGTTCTGCAGCTATTTCGTCGATCACATATCGTTTTGGGAAGTGTTTTTTTGTTCGTAATATATTTAGTAATTGTACTTTTAGTAAGGAGTTATCAACATTTTCACCATGTCGTTGAAGCCAGTCAATGATTACTTGTTTTTTGTCGGCCTGGGTCGGCATTTTATCAATTTGGCGTGAGTGATAGGATGCGTTATCCATAATAATAACTGACGGTTCTTCCAATGATTGTACCATTTCCTTAAACCAACTTTCGTAAACCTCAGAATTCATTTCTTCGTGGTACTCAACTGTTTTTTTGGATTTAAAGGCCAACAAAGCATCTGGCATGAATCCTTTCACAGACCCTGCATGGCAAATGATTAGACGTTCTCCTTTTCCCATCGGTACTGAGGTAGTGGAAGCAGCGGTGTCATCAGTCCAGCTCTTAGACACTGTGTGGTTCGCATTCAGCCAAGTTTCGTCAGTGAAAACAACATTTGACCAATCTGTAATTTTTTTGGCTTCGCTCAAAAATTCGCAACGAGCAAAAGCTACGTCGCGACGCTCCATCAATATTTTGCGTTTGTCCGATTTTTTATAAGTAAATCCAATTTCATTCAAGACCTTTACCAATGACGATTTTTGACCTCGGAACAAATCACATTCACGCAAAGAAGCAACAAGTTTTTTAAGTGTTGGAACTTCTTTACGTAAGTAATAGTTATATATATGACGGCGTATAGCGTCTGCGTCAAAGTTGTCAACCGAAGTCACACGACGTGGTTGGCGTTTTTTCTTCGGCGTACGAAGCTTATTCTCCTGCATGCCGCTTGTTCCGTAGGCTTCGGTAGTAATTTTTGTAATCGTAGATGCACTAATACCTAACGCGGCCGCAACGCGCTCTCTCACTTGCGACAATGGTAAAAGCGGGCCGCCATTTTGATACTCTGCTTCAAAGTAATTACGAAGCTTGATCACCATTTCTCTCGTCTGTCCTTTCAGCACTGATCCTTTCGGCATTTTATAGTTCCAATATAAAACTCAGCAAATAATTACTAGCACGGGCGTCTTGTTGCGAGTGACAGTGACAAATACAAAACGGCGGTGGACCATTGAGTTTTACTACCTTGATAAAATACTACTGCTTACCCATAGACAAAAAAATTGGCAGTCATAGGAATTGCCGATAGAAGTGAAAACTTATAACTCAGAATTTGATAGCTTACCTTGGAAACTACACGGGTGTAACCGGACGGCGTGGCCTCGCCATCTGGGCATGGCCATCTAGAAATGCGTCAGCATTTCCCATTGGCTGATGCGTTTCTAGATGGCCATGCCATGACGGCCTGTCCACGCCCTTTCAACATTCCCCATTGGCTGACGTATTTCTAGATGGCCAATAGCCATGGTCATGGCGCCATTCCTAGGACTATTCTCTTTCCGCACAGACTCGATAGAAAAATGAATCGAAATCGTGTCCACTATAATCACTTGGTCACAACACTTTAACTGACAAATTAGATCTGTCAAAAAGAGGATAAACGGTTGGATCTACTATAGTAGTATTACTTAAGTGATGAATCGGGCAACACGTGCACCTGATGGTAAGCACTACGCTTGCCCATGACAGTTGCAGTGCCACACAGAGCTTACAAGTGTAGTTTTGCGTAGCACTGCACTGCACTCGTAACCCCGAGACATTCGTTGAGTCTTTCGTCCAGTAATTTCATTTGCTACAGTGTCCTTCACACCCAATAATGCTTGCGCACTATAGCTTCACGGCATTATATCTGACACTGCGGTGGTACTGATACTGACCGAGATGTTTTTTCTCTCTTAAATACATAATAGTAATAATAAAAATAAAACCTTTTTATTATTTCAACAACCATGTAGTAAGAATAATTCTTATATTTTTTTAATTTTAAGTTAGTATCTGTAAGTGTAAGTGATTTTAATGTTAGTTTTTTTTTTATCATAGGAACCCTTTAATAGGGTCTAGGCGTCACCCAGTTCTTAAATGTTTCTCTGTCCTGTGCTTTTTTTGTCCAGTTTTCCCCGCCACGCATACTTAATTACATAAAAAGAAGGAACAATATTCAGTCATGGTGTCTGCCATCACAAGTGAAACCCTGACTGCTACTAAAGCATGTCGGTGACGAGAGCAACACGTCATTAACCCTAGAAAGATAACCTACGCTTCAGAGGCGCCCGCACGAATTAAATAGTACTATATTTTTTAATACGAAACCCGTGTATATCTGTGCTTCTCAGCCAACTCAGTCGTCGGTCAACCGCGTCGAGGGCCAGCTGTTTTTGTGCGGTAAGTATTGTTTTAGAGTTATGACGAGTTGAACGAGTTGATGCGCTCCTGAGGCGTATGGTTATCTTCAAGATCGACGTATGTATGACTGTCTAATAAAAATTGTATAAGGTACTGATTAGCTTTCCTAGACTTTATACATATATTTGACTTATACTATACATAATAATAGTAAAATACAATCGTGATTTTTGTTAGTTTTTAGAGGTCTACTCATTTGGTTTCAATTATTAATAATAAACAAATATAAAGTGCAATATTTTTCGTTTATAAAAATGTGTCACCTATAATACCATTTAAATTGTAAAATCAAATCACACAAATCTTGCGAAATAATTAAAATATAAGCATTTGAATAACGTGGCGCCTCCGAAGCGCATGGTTAACTTTTATGTAAGATAGAATATGGTTATCTTTCTAGGGTTAAAGCGTACCCATAAAACTACCATAGTCTATGTAAATGTAAACCTTACAGTCGGCCAACGGACACGTCTAGACAGAGCAATCATGCGGGGTTTGCGGGGTGCGAGAGGGACGGTAGCGAGCCCAAACTGCCATACACTCGTTTGGGACATGTGTGTCGGGGTTGACGCTTTAATTTAATTGTTTTAAGTGTTTTGTTGAGTTATAATTATTTATAATGGTTCATATATTATACTACATACATGACTCGTATTGATTTCGTGATCGTTTGATTTGTATCTGTGAGATTACATTTTAATACAGATTCGTTCTCCAAATATCACAATGAACATTCTTAAGAGGATTGCATAGCTAGTACTTTCCATGCTAAAAGAGAAAACTCTTTTCTACCTCTTAACATTGTCCGATTTAAGTGATTTTTTTTTCATGGAATCATGTGATTGTTTACTATGCCCGTACGTTTTGATTTTTTCAGTATTTCAAAGTACTATAAATTTCCTTTTTTAGAACTTAAAAAAACTGAAAAAATCAAAACGTACGGGCATAGTAAACAATGTCATGATTCCGTGAAAAAAAAATCACTTAAATCGGACAATGTTAAGAGGTAGAAAAGAGTTTTCTCTTTTAGCATGGAAAGTACTAGCTATGCAATCCTCTTAAGCTATGGAAGTAATCGCTTAAAAAACTAAAGGGAGTAAATTTTTTAATGTCTGTATATAATAAGTATTATAAATTAAAACAAATTGTGTTTTTTACTATTGATCATTGTTGTTTCGCCATGCTTATTTGCTAACCTTATTGCTATCTACAAACAAAGCATTAAATAAACAAATGTAACCATTTGTTAATTTAATGCTTTATGTTTGTAATGTACGCTATTGGCTAGAAGTACCGGCGTCAGGTTCACGCCTTTGTCCCGTTCTTTTCAACATAGTCTTCAAGATCTCCTTATTTCAGTCTTTTATCGATATAAACAAGAACAATTTAAGAAGTGCTGCAATTAGCTCTAAGAGTATACTTTTTATGTTTTTGAAAAGAAATAAAGAATATTAGCACAGCGATACTAGCATGTATATTATAATAGCTTTAATATTGTTTACCGAGATTTTTGTCTTAGAATGGTTTTTGGAATTACGAATATGACAATATATTTCGAGATCCAAAATGGCGAACGCGAATATTTAAATGGCATCAATATGGTTTATCGTTTCCATTATTTTTGGGAGTGTCGATTACGACGCGATTTTCTTCTGAATCAGAAAACTAGTAAATCTAAATGTCAAAACTACCATCCAGTTTCGCATTTGTTGATATAATTTTATAAGAATCAGTATCTCAATACTTTTTCGCACATAATACGACGTCATAAAGTGTGAGAATGTTCGTACCATGACTTCACGTAATCCGCACATTATACGACGTCATAAAGTGTGTGAATGTTCGTACCATGACTTCACGTAATCCGCACATTATACGACGTCATAAAGTGTGTGAATGTTCGTACCATGACTTCACGTAATCCGCACATTATACGACGTCATAAAGTGTGTGAATGTTCGTACCATGACTTCACGTAATCCGCACATAATACGACGTCATAAAGTGTGAGAATGTTCGTACCATGACTTCACGTAATCCGCACATTATACGACGTCATAAAGTGTGTGAATGTTCGTACCATGACTTCACGTAATCCGCACATTATACGACGTCATAAAGTGTGTGAATGTTCGTACCATGACTTCACGTAATCCGCACATTATACGACGTCATAAAGTGTGTGAATGTTCGTACCATGACTTCACGTAATCCTCACGTAATCCGCACATAATACGACGTCATAAAGTGTGAGAATGTTCGTACCATGACTTCACGTAATCCGCACATAATACGACGTCATAAAGTGTGAGAATGTTCGTACCATGACTTCACGTAATCCGCACATAATACGACGTCATAAAGTGTGAGAATGTTCGTACCATGACTTCACGTAATCCGCACATTATACGACGTCATAAAGTGTGTGAATGTTCGTACCATGACTTCACGTAATCCGCACATTATACGACGTCATAAAGTGTGTGAATGTTCGTACCATGACTTCACGTAATCCGCACATAATACGACGTCATAAAGTGTGAGAATGTTCGTACCATGACTTCACGTAATCCGCACATTATACGACGTCATAAAGTGTGTGAATGTTCGTACCATGACTTCACGTAATCCGCACATTATACGACGTCATAAAGTGTGTGAATGTTCGTACCATGGCTTCACGTAATCCGCACATTATACGACGTCATAAAGTGTGTGAATGTTCGTACCATAACTGTAATGTATTTGCAATACATGATAGAGGGTACATATATGTTTTATGCGGTGCACCCTCATCGCACAATAAATCAGTCTCGAATACACTGTGTTTCTGTTCGCTCCCGGATCCTGCATTGGCGACGATTATCGGGAATAAACAACGATGCCGTTCGGGAAATTGCAAGAATTCAACCTCGAGGATGGCCGTAATTGGTCTGCATATATTCGTTTGGTAAAACAATTCATTTTGTTGAACGAGATAAAAAGTGAACTGCGTGTCGCCACGTTGGTAACGCACGTCGGCGCTCCAACTTATCAGTTGATGTGCGATTTATGCGCGCCTGCCAACCCCGAGGATAAGACATTCGAGCAACTCGTCGAGCTCGTGACGGGCCACCTGGAACCGAAACGTTCAGAGATTGCGGAGCGACATACATTTCGTCTGCGACGGCAAGCCGAAGGCGAGACTATCGGTACATTTCTGCAGAGCTTGAAGCATCTCGCCACGTATTGCAACTTTGGTACGACACTGGAGGTGAACATTCGTGACCAGTTTGTCTCTGGGCTGCGAAGCGAAGACATGCGCTCGCGGCTGTTCGCGGAACCGTCGTTAGATTACAAAAAAGCAGTGGAGCTGGCGCTCGCGCTGGAGGCGGCGGAGAGGCACGCGGCGGAGGCCGCGGCCGGCGGAGCCGCGCTGTTGGCGAGTGCTACGGGCTCGGGACTCGGGCAGGGTGCTGCCGGCGCCGGCGTGCATCGGGTGGCGCAACAGGCGCCGCCAGCTCGCCACCGCCCGGCGGGCGCTTGCTGGCGTTGTGGAAAAGGATCACACGCGCCTAATAAGTGCAGATATAAGTCATATGTTTGTGACAAGTGCAGTGTCAAAGGTCACCTATCCGCGGTGTGCTCTAAAAGTGATAATAAAGGCACCCGCGGACAAAGGTACCAAAATTTTATAAATAATGACAGTTCCGATTCTAAATCGAGTGACGATCTGTATCAAATCGTAGCGTTGAGAAGTAACTCTAAAGATGGACCTTATCGTTATGTACTATTAGTGGAAAATGTAAAAGTCAATTTCGAAACAGACACCGGCAGCAGAATATCGGCTATTAGTAAATCGTTTTACGAACGGAATTTTTCGCATTTGCCTATAATTCGCGATAACAACACATTTCATTCATACACTGGAGAAGCGATCGTTCCACTAGGCCATATCAAAGTGAATGTGCAGAACGGCAACGCCGCCTCGGTTTTGTTGTTATTTATCATTGATAACGGCGGGCCACCGCTGCTCGGAAGAAACTGGTTACGTGAACTAAAATTAAACTCTTTGTGTTTACATCATCTGTCGACCGCGAATGACCCGGTAGTCATTCAGCTAAAGCTAGATTTTCCGGAAGTGTTTAAGTCGGGCTTAGGTAGTTGCAAAACTAAGCTCAAGCTGCATTTAAAAGATAACACACCGATATTCTGCAAAGCCCGGCCGCTGCCCCTCGCTTTACGTGCGCCCGTCGAACGAGAATTAGTGCGTCTTGAACGGGAACAGGTGATTTATAAAGTGGAGCGTAGTGACTACGGTACCCCTATCGTACCGGTGGTCAAACGCGATGGCTCCATCAGGGTGTGCGGCGATTACAAGCTTACTTTAAATAAAGTGTTAAAAGATTTTCATTATCCGCTACCACGGGTGGAGCAGCTGTTCGCGGCGTTGAGCGGGGGGGAGCAATATAGTAAAATTGACCTAAAACATGCTTATTTACAGTGCATTTTAGAGGAGGGTTCGCAATCACTAACTGCAATCACAACGCACTGTGGCACGTATGTTTACCGTCGCGTTCCGTTCGGCCTTAAATGTTTGCCTGAGATGTTTCAAAAATTAATCGAGGAAACCCTTTGTGGCCTTAACTGTGTATCGTTTATAGATGATATATGTTTAACGGGGTCAGATAAGAACTCGCACTTGTCGAATTTAAGAGCAGTGCTCGGTCGCTTGCAGGGAGCGGGCTTAAGAGTTAAGTTTGAAAAGTGTGAGTTTTTTAAGGATGAAGTATGTTACTTAGGTTATAGAATCGATAAACACGGCTTGCATACCGATAAAACGAAAGTGAACGCGATCGCAAACGCACCTACACCTCAAAATGTATCGCAGCTTAGGGGCGCCCTAGGACTAATTAATTATTACGCGCGGTTCATACCTAACATGAGTACATTATTACAGCCCATGTACGCTTTGCTTAAAAAAGGAACTAGATGGCAGTGGTCACGGGAGTGTGACGCAGCATTCGCCGCGGTCAAGAAGGTGTTGACACGGGAGCCCGTGCTGGCGCACTACGACCCCTCGC
Organism: Selenia dentaria; assembly: GCA_917880725.1. Lineage (NCBI taxonomy): Eukaryota > Metazoa > Arthropoda > Insecta > Lepidoptera > Geometridae > Selenia > Selenia dentaria. The sequence goes on from OU862883.1 coordinate 36,826,314, forward strand.
TGCTGCTGGTGTTGTCTGTTGACAGTAGTTCCTACGGCCTAGGCGCGGTGTTGGCGCTCAGCTACCCGGACGGCAGTGAGCGGGTGGTATGCTGCGCATCGCGCACGCTGTCGCTGCCCGAACGTAGTTACAGTCTGATTGACAAAGAGGCTCTCGCTATAGTGTATGGGGTCACACGCCATCATCAGTACCTCTACGGCGGTTCATTTTAAAGACAGACCATATGGCACTTAGTCATATATTTGGGCCGAAAAAAGGCATACCTCAGACCGCCGCTAGCCGTTTGCAAAGGTATGCGGTGAGACTCGCAGCGTACGACTATGAAATCAAATTCGTGTCGACGGATCGAAACGGAAACGCAGACGGCCTATCGAGGTTGCCGCTGCATATAGACAAAGATGAATCGGAACAGGATGACGCTGCATATATACACTTCGTAGAAGATAGCTTCCCTATCAGTCACAAAGACGTGGCCAAGGTCACAAAAAGTGATGTAGTGCTACGAAAAATTTTTGGTTATATCATGAGTGGGTGGCCACCGAGCACGGAAATTGATAATGAAAAGCCGTATTTTCATAGAAAAGAAGACTTACATATTGATCATGGATGCATAGTATGGGGGTACAGGTTGGTCATGCCGACAACTCTGCGTACACCAGTTTTGCAAGAAATACATAGTGGGCATCCGGGTGTGGTGCGCATGAAGCAGATTGCACGCAATTACGTCTGGTGGCCGCTTGTCGATTCCGATATTGAAACCCGTGCGCGAAACTGTGTCGCGTGCAGTGCCGTGCGGGACGCGCCACCGCACGCGCCACCCGTGCCTTACGTGTGGCCAGCGGAGCCATGGTCGAGACTTCATGCTGACTTTCTTCAGTATGGAGGTAAGAGCTATTTTCTGATAATAGACTCCCACTCGAAGTGGATAGAAGTATTCACTATGTCAGCTGGCACTACAGCAAATAAAGTAGTGTCCAAATTCAGAGAATGTTTTGCCAGGTTCGGTTTACCGAAACAGATTGTCACGGATGGCGGCCCCCCGTTCACGTCGCACGATTTCGAAAAATTTCTTGAAGCGAACGGGGTCAAGCATATTCTTACAGCACCATACCACCCAGCCAGCAACGGGGCCGCTGAGAATGCAGTCAAGAGCACGAAAAAAGCGATAAAAAGAGCTTCATTGGAGGGAGAAGACGTAGAACGCGCACTGTGCAAATTCCTTTTTCAGTACCGCAACACCGCGCACTCGAGCACACAGCGTGAGCCATCTGTGGCAATGATGGGACGGAGGCTGCGCTCGCGCCTTGACATGTTGCGTCCAAGCACTTCTGATTTTGTGCAGGCGGCACAAGAAGCACAAGTGCGAAATGCGGGCGGTACCCCTAGACAAGTACAGGAGGGAGATGAAGTGCTCATTAAAGACTTTTCGAAAAACATTACCAAATGGAAGCCAGGGGTAGTTACAGAACGCACTGGTGCTGTGACATACAAAGTTCAATCAGGTGACGTCATAAAGAATAAGCATATCGACCAGATCATCCCCAAAAATAATAGGCTTTCATTGGCAAGGGCCGTACATATGGAGGAAAAGGACGTTAACGAAATACCTTCGGAAGCCAATACATCTGTGACGTCAGAACTAGTTTCCTATGATGGTCTAATGTCGTCACCCCCGCTTGCACTGCCTTCTAGGTCTCAGGAGCTTGAAAACCAATCACAGTCCCCCAGGCCTTTGGGCTATAATTTACGTCCTCGTAAAAATATACACAAGAATCAAATGTAAGCGGTTTATCGGTATGACAGACCATTAAGTAGCCTCTAGCGGCGGTAGTTTCTTATACTAATTCACAAGTAATTCAATTTGTGAGCATCCTCCTAACTGGTTTACAACGTGTACTATATTTGTTTATATAGGTACACAAGTTTAACTGAAGTAGGTCCTGTATTTCTGACTATCTGTTGTTACTTTCGTAGGCTGTCAAGAAGTATTGTTATAAAGTACGCTAAAAGCTAATTAGATACTATTTACGTTAATTTGATCTTATATCTATGGGTAAGATAAGAAAGGTAATAGGTACATTAGGGTTTATATATATTATTCACGTAATCCGCACATAATAAGACGTCATAAAGTGTGTCGGAAAAAAAAATTGCATAACTGATAGCGTAGAAATGGAAACTAAACGGATCAACTGTCAAAAAAGGTTTACAAAAAGTTACTTAGCTGTGAAAATTTTATGAATTGTTCTCTGTAGTATAACGAAATGAGCTTATATTTCAAGGTTCAAAAAATTGTTTTATTACTTACCTAAAAAGTACAATTTGAAAATTTTTAAACCGACTTCCATTCTATTCAGTTATTGGAGTGTAACTCAAAAACTACTTGACCGAATTTGATGAAATTTTAATGGGAATACATTGGAAGTACCACCTTTCAAACAAAACAAAAAGAATTTTGATAATATGATCCTCAAGTCGAAAGTTATGAGGTAATATAATATATAATACATAAAAAAACTGTCGAATTCAGTACCTCCTCCTTTTTGGAAGTCGGTAGAAACTGCTTTGTTTCTCTTACCATACCTACCTAGAGACTTCACAGCAGACTTAGTGACTATTAGTGTTAAAATTAGGAAGCGGAAAACATCGAAAATTGGACGCGAGTTTAACGACTTTAGTATGATAACCATTAATTAGAAATACCTACCGAAATTCCGAGATTCGTGACATGATGTTAATCATACCACACTCAGTGAGTTGGAACAAGATCTTCGTATTCAACTAGTAAATTTATTTTCAAATGAGTGATAAATTGATAATTTTTGAAGTGCTTGAAATGGATAGAGATGAAGCAAATACACAGCGAAGCCGACAACGTGCAATTTTGCCATTATTTGTTTCAAAATAAATATTATAATCCAAAAACCTAAAAATATAAGCCCATTTCGTTATACTAAACAAAACAATTCACAAAACGCCTATAGCTATGAACTCTTTTTTCATACCACCTGCTCGAAAATGTCGTCCAATTACATATCACATAAAATACATATCAACGTAAAGCAAGGCATTACATCCCCGGGGGTGTAATGTTGTATGAAACTTCCATGGGTGTAAAATAATTTAGATTAATAGATAAGATATAATTTAGAAAACTGTTAGTACGGAGACAGCATACAGGAAAAAAAGAAAAAAAAAAGCGATTGTACTATAGGGACTGTGATTGTTGTGTGCCGCGTTGCTATGGGTTACGCACGGCCCCTCTCTGCGCATCCAAGGTCATAGTTCAAGTTACGAACTGCGATTTTGTGTTTGGTGTTATTTTCACAACTTCCAAAAATAAAATGTTATAATATTGAACGTGGTGCATGTAACTGTACCGAAATATCGGGAGCTCCAAAAACAACTAAATCGTTTTCTACATCTCGTGAGTACTAATTATAACTTAGTTAACAACCGCGAAATTCTAGAACAGTGTTTTCCATAAAATGTTCCTTCCAAAAATATTACTATGTCCCTCTATAACGGTACAAATGTGTCCAATTTAAATATTAACTATTAATTTATTTAACCTTTAACTAAATGACTGCTTTTTTAAAGTCTCTCTCAGTTTCTCTGAGTTTTTATTGTCTGAAAAGTAAAATATGCACCTCGAGGATAAAGCTGGGCGGCTATAACCCCTCGCTTCACTCAAGACTCTACATAACCCTAATAAATCCCATAATCCCATTTATTAAACTTTATTGAATCCCATATTAACCCAAGAGTCCCCGTTACACCCAGGGTTCAATATACCGCCCGTGACGTAAGACACTGCTTTACTCCCTCGGTGCAAATTCTACTTTATAAACTTCTAAATTTAACAGTTGATCCGCTTAGTGTCCGTTTCTGCGCTGTCAGTTGTCACCATGTTATGCACTTTTTTTGTTGACAAACTTTAAGCGTGTTCTAGTCGCATAACAATTTTGCCGAGAAAGTTAATAATGATCACACTCCAATAATCTGTTCCAAAAACAGGAAAAGATAAAAAAAAACGTTATTTTCGTTTAGATAGTCTATGGATTTGGAATTTTGCGTCACAAACATGGATCAAAATTCAAATGTCATCCGATTTCTTTATACGCTTATAAACGAATACCTACTCTTTGTAAAGGGTGCTTTTTAGAGGTATACACTTCCAAAATGATAAAAAAATAATTATTAATGATAATGTGTATGATATTGGGATTATTTAAAGGTGATTTTATGCAGTTTTTGTTTAAATATGATTTCGGCCATATGAGCGCCACGGCTAGATCGAAAGAAGCGCAATCATGAAGTCTAATTTTCGACCACCTTATCGAGCAACTAGGGTCGTATATCAGCAATAACACAGAGAATTAAAACTTTCAAATAGTCCAACACTAGCATAGACTAGTGACTTGATATACCCGCAAAAAGTTATCTAAAAATATGTGATTACTCGGTTGTGGAGTTTAGTTCACAGGTCCTTTACGCGAAATTATGCGTTCACCGAATGTTTCCCGCATAAAACTGATGGTGCCGCCCGCTGCATGTTGCGCCATCTTGTTGAAACTAAAGCTATGTCTCATCAATGCCATTCAACAGAGGCCGCTGCATGTTGCGCCATCTTGTTGAAACTAAAGCTATGTCTCATCAATGCCATTCAACTGAGGTACGAAGAAGTCAGCATCATCTTTCTGTAGCGCTCTCCAATCACGGGCAAATTATGACCGGTACCGTTAAAAAAATTGTCAATGTTTCCACCTGCTCAGAAAGCATTATGAAATGGCAAAACGTACTAACTACAATTCAACTGTCAACTGTCTAATTGACAGCCTGATTGAAAATAATACCAGTTTTAATACCAAACCTCTAAAAAACACCCCTTATATGTAATTAACTTTATTGTAAAATATTCATCTAACAAAGGAGCAATATTATACAGAGTGTCCCAGAACTCAACGTCAAGCTGAAACGGAGTGACAGGATTGATTGTAACCATCATGAGAAAAATAAGAAAAAAAATCTATCCCATGCAGCATGGAAAAAATTGACATTTAAGAAAAACCTACAAATTTGGTCGAACTGTAACCATTTTTCGGTTATTGTGGTTAATTTTTATTATTTTAGTTCATTTAAACTTTGGGACCGTTACCCTAAATAACATTTCTAAAACCATTTGTTTTGTTTTTTAAAAAAGTTTTTGAACTGAGTAAAATGGGTTAGCAAAAATCGGGTTACTCGAGCTACGAATAATAATAAGTCAGGAACAGTAACTGCGTTAAAAAAATGATTTGGCATCTATCGATGAATAGCAGAACATTTAATGACTTTTTGAAATATCACGCTTGTCTCTTTAGTTCAGCAACTCACCTCTAGATGGCATTGGTTCTACGAATAATAATAAGTCAGGAACAGTAACTGCGTTAAAAAAATGACCCAACAAAAGTCGTGTTCAAGTAGGCGGGGCTTAAAAGTCGTGTTCAGTACGTCATCAGTCGGACATTTTTCTTGCAAGCGAGCACACGTGAAATCTTCGCATACATTTTAATTTTTATCATTGTGAACTACATCTGTGAATCATCATGCCAGCATGTGTTGTGAAGTGGTGCAGGATCCATACAAGATTAAAATGTCCAGGAATCACTTTTATTAGTATGTAGTAGCAAAATTATATTTATATTCAAAGATGTTCAAATACGTATACAAACCGAGATGGTCAATACTATGCAAAATAAAGTCAGTAAATTTTTGTTTAATGTATATTTTTTTACAGAACTGAATATTGAAATGTAACAGCAATGTATTTTGCTTATTTTGTTTTATTTTCATTTCCTTGCCGATCCAGTGCAGTAAAATAAATGCCTCTCTGCACTTAAGCTAGAAAGACAAGAGTATGACTAGATGCCTGTGAAAACCAGCATTATATACTTACTCCGTTCATTTTGAAGAAAAAAAAAATAAAAAAAGATTAGTGGCACTCGGAGACTGCCGCGGTAAAGCTATTGCATAGCTGTTTTTATCAACTTATGCAATTATAATTATTTAACCAATGCTACGAATAATAAGTCAGGAAGCATAATTCAGAACAAATTCCACACAAAAAGTAGCCCTTCAAACCAAAGCGACGTATGATTCCAAATACGAATTACTTTCGAGGTTACAAATAGACATGTTCGGTGATTGGTTTAAATTCAGAAGGAAAGCAGGGATTGGCTCACGCTCGTGCTGCAACGTCTACTATGACAACTGAGTCGTAGCGGCGTGGACGATGTAATGCAACAAGTGGATTGGACCAAGTCAATAATATTTTTTTTTATATATCGGTTACTTTTTAAAATTCAGTGAACTTTATGTCCCGCAAAATATTAAGTTTTCGTCTAGAAGTAATTTTTCCGCAATGTAGTAAAGTGAGATTAAATAACCAAAAATATATTTAACTAGCTGGTGCCCGCGACTACGTCTGCGCATGGTTAGGACTTCGAGTAGCTTATTATCTTCTCCAAGGCCTCACCCTGACCAGACATCCATCTAAAAATACCAAAATATCATAAAATATGTACATGGTCAAACGCCATTGTTATAATAGAAATCCAAGAAAAAATAAATACTAAGTGTATCAATCAGTAAACACTAATAATAAAAGACAGGAATTACGAGTACATACAAATATAAAATTAATCACCATTAAAAAACTGTCATTACATTTCATCACCCTTGACGGTATTTGTATTACATTTCATCCCCAGAGTCTAGTGTATCGAGCTGTCAAAATACGAGCGACACAAACTTAAGGCACAAACAAAAAAAACAAACGTAAATGTAGGCGTTGGAACACCGCTGCTTACCCCTTCGAGGATATATAGGCGAAACCATTTGTTATGTTGTGTTTAAAAATAACTTGTAAGTATTGCGGGCGATTCACTCAAGACCACCAGATCGATGTTTCACCTAATCGCGATGCCGGAATCGCTCGACTACAGTCGGCTGAACAACAAAGACGGATGACATGCCAACTCTATCGCCAAGCACGTCTAGTGTATCCGAGCTAGCAAAATCATTGCGTGCTTTTGACTCGAGGTGCGTTCGTTTAGCAATGAGGGCATTGGTGACGTTGCAATTGTTGGCTTTTTTGTTAAAGCGTTCGTAAAGCTCATTATCATTATTATTGCCGCTATTCCCACACTCTACTCGAACGTTAAGCCGTGCCTATAGAGATAATATAAGACCTAAAATCGCACGATTGTGCTGTCAAATAGATAGTTGTGTCAAAACATGATCAAAAACAACCGCAGCTCCGGACGTGGGTTAATAATTGTACTTTTCGGTGGCATAAATAACCCTTTTTTAGCTTTGCGGACGGTGGACAAAAGAGCCCTAAACGACATTTTCACCCACAAATTTCCAATTCTAACGCCATTGTGAGCGTTTTAGCGTTATTTTCGTCAATTTGGGGCTAATCGAACGCACTATATAATCTATCAGAAACTGACACAACTTTGACAGAACTCTATTGACAGAAAGTAAGTCATAATTACGATCTTGGCGTCGGTGGAGATCTTGTTATTTTGTCTATGCTGTACCCAAGAATATTAGGCCGTTTCACCCGCGTGGGTGATGATAATGATGATGAAAATTAGCCTATGTGCTATTCCAGACTATAATCTATCTCTGTGACAAATTTCAATCAGATCCGTTTAGCCGTTCTACCGTGATTGAATAACAAACATTCATTAAAATCATCCATCCACCCATCCACACTTTCACATTTATGATATTAGTGGGATATAAGTAGGAAGTAGGATAGGATATTCGTTATTTGCCTGGTGGACGTTTTTCAGTGGTCGCAGAATACCTTCGTTATCAATTATTTTAGAAAAGCATTGTGTTGATATTACTGACAGATTTATGAGCAACTCAAGTAAACCACTTCAAAATTTGTAAAGGGGGAATTTTCATTAGCTTGAAAAATTAAACGTACTTACGTTATTCAACCAAACAATGAACTATTTTTTAATGCTATATTATGCAACTGTAGGTTATCGTTTATTACTGTTAATTGTTCATTTTCTGTAGTATTTTTTAGAGATGTTGATTTTTTTTTGGGACGAATCATCAGCGTTAAAATGCTTAATATAAGATTTGATATACATAATAATATAACTAAAAAAACAGTAGTACTAACTGTACAAACTGGGAGGATCTGCAGTTTATGTAACATGGTACATATACAATATCTTTCAATTTACTTTTTTATTTTATTTCTTCAAATGAACGGAGTAAGTATATACTTACTCCGTTCATTACATACAATACAACAGATTACATACAACGGAGTAAGTATATAATGCTGGTTTTCACAGGCATCTAGTCATACTCTTGTCTTTCTAGCTTAAGTGCAGAGAGGCATTTATTTTACTGCATTGGATCGGCAAGGAAATGAAAATAAAACAAAATAAGCAAAATACATTGCTGTTACATTTCAATATTCAGTTCTGTAAAAAAATATACATTAAACAAAAATAGACTGATTTTATTTTGCATAGTATTGACCATCTCGGTTTGTATACGTATTTGAACATCTTTGAATATAAATATAATTTTGCTACTACGTACTAATATAAATGATTCCTGGACATTTTAATCTTGTATGGATCCTGCACCACTTCACAACACATGCTGGCATGATGATTCACAGCTGTAGTTCACAATGATAAAAATTAAAATGTATGCGAAGATTTCACGTGTGCTCGCTTGCAAGAAAAATGTCCGACTGATGACGTACTGAACACGACTTTTAAGCCCCGCCTACTTGAACACGACTTTTGTTGGGTCATTTTTTTAACGCAGTTACTGTTCCTGACTTATTATTATTCGTAGAACCAATGCCATCTAGAGGTGAGTTGCTGAACTAAAGAGACAAGCGTGATATTTCAAAAAGTCATTAAATGTTCTGCTATTCATCGATAGATGCCAAATCAACTTACGCAATTATAATTATTTAACCAATGCCATCTAGAAATAGTCTTGAGTGAATCGCCCGCAATACTTACATGTTATTTTTAAACACAACATAACAAATGGTTTCGCCTATATATCCTCGAAGGAGTAAGCAGCGGTGTTTTCAACGCCTACATTTAAGTTAAGTTTTATTTTTGTTTGTGCCTTAAGTTTGTGTCACTCGTATTTTGACAGCTCGATACACTAGACTCAAGGGGGATGAAATGTAACACAAATACCGCCAAGGGTGATGAAATGACAGGTCTGTTGGTCTAGTGGTTAGTGACCCTGACTGCTATGCCGGAGGTCGTGGGTTCGATTCCCACCCAGGACAAATGTTTGTGTAATGAGCACGATCATTTGTTCTGTGTCTGGGTGTAATTTATCTATAATATGTATGTATTTAGAAATATATAAGTATGTTTATCAGTTGTCTAGTACCCATAACACAAGCTCTGCTTAGCTTGGGACTAGATGGCGTTGTGTGATAGTTGTGGAATATTTATTATTTATTTATTATAAAATGTAATGACAGTTTTCTTAATGGTGATTAATTTTATATTTGTATGTACTCGTAATTCCTGTCTTTTATTATTAGTGTTTACTGATTGATACACTTAGTATTTATTTTTTCTTGGATTTCTATTATAACAATGGCGTTTGACCATGTACATATTTTATGATATTTTGGTATTTTTAGATGGATGTCTGGTCAGGGTGAGGCCTTGAAGAAGATAATAAGCTACTCGAAGTACTAACCCTGCACAGACGTAGTCGCGGGCACCAGCTAGTTAAATATATTTTTGGTTATTTAATCTCACTTTACTAAATTGCGGAAAAAGAGTCTCTTCTAATTACTTCTAGACGAAAACTTAATATTTTGCGGGACATAAAGTTCACTGAATTTAAAAAAGTTACCGATAAAAAAAAACAAATAAAAAACATTGTGTATATTATTGACTTGGTCCAATCCACTTGTTGCATTACATCGTCCACGCCGCTACGACTCAGTTGTCATAGTAGACGTTGCAGAACGCGCGTGAGCCAATCCCTGTTTTCCTTCTGAATTTAAACCAATCACCGAACATGTCTATTTGTAACCTCGGAAGTAATTTGTATCTGGAATCATACGTCGTTTTGGTTTGAAGGGCCACTTTTTGTGTGGAATTTGTTCTGAATTATGCTTCCTGACATATTATTATTCGTAGTACTCGAGGTTTTTTTTACTAGTTTTTTTGTATGAAACTAACAAGTATTGTACCATTTTACAATCCTGATTAACGCGCGAACTTTTAATGACACTTGCCAAGGCACTTTAGTACATTTTTTTAAGGAGGGCCTGTCAAAGTCGACAAATTTTGAAAATTTTAAATTCATAGTTTAATAAAGTCTTTTTTCTAGAAAACTTGGGGCAGTTGTGTTATTATTTTTGACTGTGGTTCTAGAAATGTTATTTAGGGTTACGGTTCCAAAGTTTAAATGAACAATAATAATAAAATTAACCACAACAACCGAAAAATGGTTATAGTTTGACCAAATTTCTAGGTTTTTCTTAAATGCCCATAATTTGCAAACTGCATGGGGTAGTTTTTTTATTCTGATTTTTCTCATGATGATTACAATCAATCCTGTTACCCCGTTACGGCTTGACGTTGAGTTATATACTACCAAAAGAAATAGTAAACAGTTGTCTTACACATAAGGAATAGTACTAGAGTAAAAGTTCGTCTTCACCGACTCCGAAGAAATTCTAAGTCGCAATCTCAGCGCAGAAGGTTACGGCGTCCGTCTGCTGGGATGCGGGGGAAATTGATATGGTCGATACCTGGAAAAGGGAGCCACTGATACAATCAACTGAACCAAATCAGAAGATTGGGAGAAGCCATCAAGGAAAAGAGCCGAGGCAAACTTCGAGACTGTTTCACCAAGACACCAGCGCACAAATCCCAAGTTGCGCGCCAATCAAAAAGCGGATTTCGAATTGCTTGACCACCCACCCTATTCTCCAGGTCTAGGCCCCCAGCAACGTCTATCTCTTTCCCCGGCTTAACCCTTTGCGTCCCAGAGACGTAAATATACGTCAGTATCATTCATAATTTTTTGTTTTAATTATCACGGTATAGGAAGGATTAAAGGAAAATTTATTTTTAATAAAATTAAAGGAAAAGAGAAATACGACAACAGTGAGAAGATAGCTGCCATAGGAGCGTTTCGGGAAAGTTAAGACGAAGATCTAAAGGGATTCATACTCTAGAGTCCAGAAGATCCTGTCAGATAGGCTAAGTGTATTGAGTTGTCTGGAGACTACGTTAAACAATACAATTATCTATGAAGTAAAAATAAATTTTATCATTACGATTATCATTACTTTCGGATCAGTAGGGTTATTCTCATTCACTCACAACGGTCATCTACATTTAGGATGACAGAGACGGATATACAGTTTCCGTCTCCGAATCGATGAGAATAGGGTTACAGAACGTCGTATCTTTATTGTTTGTGGATAATACTGATCGACTTTATTACCAATATTCTTAACATTATTTATTAAGGTATCCTTAAGCTCCACATATAACTGCAATGCCATTTATTTGTTGACCTGAAATAAGTGTATGAATTCGTTACCTGCGTACTCGAAAGGGTTAGTGGCATCTCGGATATACCTCCGGTGTTGTAATTTTCTTTCCATCGTTTTCATTTCCAGCGACAAAAATATAATTGTAATATGCTCGCGATATTTTTTTGGATTCAAGTTATTTTTTATCCTCCACCTTCAAAGAAGATAAGCTTTTTCTGTACTATGTTAATCAAAGATAATTGAATCCATTTTTCGACAATTCCGTGCTCTATAGCGGGAGTAGCGGGACATACTGGATTTGGATTGGATCCGAAACCTACGAGATACCCTAAAAAGAAATATATTATCTCTTTCCCAGGTTGCCGTGCTCTGTAAGGTGGAGAAGACAATTATTTCCACTGAAAGGTGGATACAACGGTGGAAAGACTATTTCTCTCCACCGCTTGCTAGACCCGCTGTCATAGTTTAGAGAATTTGAATAGTATTTGGTTGTGTACTCGGGATATGTGTATGTACTGACTTGTTCCCGAGCACGGCGGAGACGGCGTGCACGACGTCGGGCGCGCGCGGCACTGCGAGCACCTCCAGCGACTTGGTGTAGGGCATGGGCACGTCTGCGCCCGACACGCGCCACACCGGCGCGTCCAGCTCGAAGAACGACCGCGACTCCATCACGCGCGCGCAGATCTCCGCGCCGATACCTAAACAACATCACACAACATTGTCACATAACATATACCTCGTTCAATTGTCACACAATATACTTCTAACGTCGAATATCCGAATACTTTTTTTGGTAACACGCGGCGCTAAAACCCATTATAACTCGGTATGTATTTGCTACCGAGCCCTACCTCGTAGAATTATAGAATCATTTTGGCCATTGTAGTAGACCAAGCGAGCGAAGCATCAAAGTCAAAATCATTTATTCAATTTAGGCATCAAAGACGCACTTATGAACGTCAATTTTTCATTATAATGTACTTTAAAGACTACCGCCGCGTTCCAAAATATATAGAGCCTACCGAGAAGAAGCGGCAAGAAACTCGGGGCCATTCTTTTTATATAGATGTTTTTACTTAGGTACTACAAATATTAGCTCCAGTGTGTTGCCTTACAAAAGAGAACTTAATAATGGTATCAGTAGGGCAAGACACGCTACACTTTGACATCTTAGTACACGAGTAGATAGATCCTGGAGTGATCAGTCCCAAGCTGTTTTATCCTCCAAGTAATCCGAAATTTTGTAATAACCTTTTTGACAGAGTTTAGTTTTAATAGTAATTTTAAACTTATTAATAGGCAAATCTCGGATAACATTGGGAACTTTATTATAGAATCGTATACTTTGTCCCATAAAAGAATGACTTATTCTGTGGAGACGCGTTACATGTACGGATAGCTTGTGCTTATTTCGCGTGTTGATGGAATGAGCATCACTCCTTTTATCAAAACTGCTAATGTTTTTCTTTACATACATTAGATTTTCATAGATAAATTGAGAGACAACAGTTAGATAGAATATTTATGTCTTTAAACTTCTGTGTAAGGGAAACTCTGGGAGCTAAACTGTAGATCGCTCGTATAGCCCTTTTTTGCAGTATAAAATGGAATTAATATCTGCAGAAAATCCCCAGAGCAGTATGCCATAAGTCATAACGCTATGGAAATAACTAAAATAAACTATTCTAGCTGTGTCTACATCAGTTAATAGTCTAATTTTTTTAACAGCATAAGCCGCTGAACTGAGCCTACTAGACATTTTTTTAATGTGGGGATCCCATTGCAATTTAGCGTCTATAGTAATTCCTAAAAAGACCGTTGACTCCACAAGGTCCAACCCTGTTCCATTCAATTGTATATTAGATTCTACTTGTCTCACATTTGGTGTCGAGAACTTTATACAATTAGTTTTCTTCTCATTGAGGAGAAGATTATTTGTATTGAACCAATTCACAACTTTAGCTAATGCATTGTTAACATCGTCAAAGTTTAATAACTGCCTTTTAATTTTAAATAACAGTGAAGTGTCATCTGCAAACAATACAATCTCGTGATTCTTCTCTACATAATAAGGTAAGTTATTAATATAGATTAAAAACAAGAACGGCCCTAGTATTGAACCTTGTGGAACGCCCATTGAGATTATAGAGCCGGGCGATTTTTCATCACTGCTTTAACCGGTCAAATTGACTTTCATCTGTCCGTATGTTTGTTAGGTCGTATGTTACTCCTCCTCTACTGAACTACTACTATACTGGACGATTTTAGTAATAATAAAGAACATTTGGTATTCAAATCATAAAATTTTAGCAACATTAAGTCTTGTCGAAATAAAATTTAGTCACATTTTTCTGAATTTTGGATGACTTTGTAATGAGCCGATCGCTTAAGCTTTAACTTCCAAAACCTATAGAGTCTCAGACACGGTAACCTAATTGTAACGGCCTGCTAACTGCTAACTATCCTGGTCACGGAACCAATTGTAACTCGCCTTAGCTGTTCTCTATCTCTTATAATCTCTATTACTATGATTCTGTCTGTCTGGTAATTTATGGTTTAATCTAATGCAGTCCTATGTAACTTGATCCACCCTAGCAGTTCTATATATCGTAATGAAGTAATATTATAGTGTGATTATTTTAATTGGTTATTCTTTTATTTTACCGAATCCTAAATACTAAAATGTACCTCTATTTATGTCCATCTAACTAAACACTAAGAATATTGCACCATCATATGATCTCTTCATTACGACTGCCACTTGGCAACAGAAGTGAGCTGATCCATTACAGAGATGAGAGAGATAAGGGTCAAATTATTTCAAACAGACGCCTTCATAGGCGTCGTGTATTAGACCTCACTTCTGTACAAACTTCTGAATAGACATATTAATTTTCCCGATATATTAGCATCAATTAATTTCGCCATCCTGCGCTCGTCCTAGCGTCCTAATGTATATAAGTTATTTTATATAAAAGGTTTTATATATAAAAGAATTCGGCTATATCAAACCAATTGTGGTCGGAGCAAGGGATAGATATTTTTGAGAGTTCTCTTGTTTTATTTAAGAAAAGGGTTGTGGAAACCCTTGAGTAAGTTAGCTATTTCACTGTTTTACGCTATATTTTCATTCCATAACTTGTTTTTTCATATGTTACTGAGTTCGTCGGAGCTGGTTGTAGACCAGTCATTAATTTGTAATTAACGTTGTAATTATGACTGCTGTATTTGCCTATTATTGGATTGTTACATAAGCTATTAATACTAACACCACGATATTTATACTTTCTATAAAATGTATCAATCTTTTGGTGAAGCAATAAAAAAAAACACCAATATGCCTAAACACACCGGCCTCGATTATCGATTAAACTAAGAATAATGTACGTATTGACCCATCATTTTGATATTTATCTAGTGATTAGGAACTTACATTATGTTTTATTTATTTTGTTTACAAACGAAAAATTATGATCGAGAGAAGCGTATATCAGATAAATATTAACACAAATAAACATCTAATCATTATAAATTTAAATTATTAGAGGCGATATGGTATTTTTAAACTCTCTCATTTAGCTTTGTCATATCGTTTATATTAGACTGCTCTCAATTTGCTGAGTAAACAGGGTCTAATGCAGTTTAGTGGAAGGGACCTTTGGTATTTCCCAGCACTTGCTGCCCGGAAATTGCAGGGTTAAGAGGCCTCTTTACTGAGCTCAAATGGAGAACATTTTACCGGACCGAGCACGAAAATCTGCTTAAGTGTAACGTTATCGTATCGTTGACGTATTCAGTACAAACTGAGTCATCTGTGCCACTATTGTACTAGATAAATGACAGTATGTACTAAATACGTAAACGATGCGATTACGTTACACTTAAGGATATGTTCGTGCTCGGCCTACAGATACTATATGCAGGTTCAATGCTGAGATGTTTCCTAATAGATCTGTAATGAATTGGTAAGTAAAAATAAATAAGTTTGTTATTGGTTCCTCCTCATCGTTTTATTTTAAAAGCGTGTATTTTATTGATGATATTTCATTCATACTTTATATTGATAAATAATAGTTTGTTTCATCCTATTAGTATTCTACTAATTATGTTACTAGCACTAAATCAGTTTTTATTATTTAATTGTTTCTTTTTATTGCATCGTTATTGATATACATTTATTTTAAGCCTTTTAACTAATTAGAATAATCAGACAGATCAATCTGCTAAGAATATATTGTTTTAAAAATATCTTACATCTTTAACCCGGTGACTCGCTATTCGCCATATTTGGCCAATAATACAATAGATTTCGCAGAAATTAACCCACTTTTCCAGGAACTGCAACGTGTGTGGTTAACTAGACTTGATATTATCAGCAAATGACAAAAAAAACGCCCTTTTAGCTTTGAGAATATCTACCGAACGATGAATTGCAGCCATTGGCAAATTTTATCAACATCGGCCTCAATATTTTCGAAGAGTAATGTACTGTGACTTATTAAAATACATGGTATTGGTAAGTAGACCTATTCCCGTTAAGGACGTGTAGTTTACATCATTTCTGACTGATTTGACTATGCAACACCCTATACTAAATCTAACCGTTTTCGAGATTAGTAGTAAAGTACAATAACTTCACACCTAAAATTTACATTAATAAAGGTATTTGTGGTTTCTCATGAACTATTACTGTGGTTAACGCAACACTATTATGACCTAGCCATCACTCCAACCCGAACTCGATACTTTACGGTAACCGAACACTATGGAGATTACTAAGTCGATATAGCCAATATAATAGACTGATAATTACGGGCCATTGTACTCAGCAAAGATTCCTTGCCGATTGCTTGATGTATAATGAATTTCTTCCCTTTTTTTTCGATAGAACTAAATGCTGTTTGCCTCTACCGGCATTTACGGCGTCACCGGACGGTGAATTTCCTCCCAGTACTTGTCTTTCCTTGTTGCCAAGTTGAAGGTATCTCAACTAACAATCCGCGCCTGCCACGTCATCAATAGGTATGAGCGTGTTCTATTTTCAAAACTTTGCATTTAGATTGAAGACGCTTATACTCTCAGCCTCCAATCATAGCCAGCCTCGTCAACTGAGGCTATAACAGCGACCAATCAAAAAAAAACTGTTCCAATTTAAACAGTTCAAGATATCTTGATTTGCGTTGTCTCTGTCTAGAAGCTTCGACTTGCGCCGTGAGTAATAATAATAATAATGTAACTTCACTCTTACTTTTAGAGTTATACTCTTATGTTGTTGTTACTTTGATCTATATTTGTGGACTGAGCGGAACGCATTGTGTAACGTTACAACCTGCAGATAGCTAAGGGTGCGAAAAATTGCCGCTGATAAGACTGTGCTCGCTGTGTTTAATTTTCGCAGGACTACTAGTACACTCTGTAGGACCGTACAAGACAATTGGTTCATAAAATTCACTTTGAGCAGACAATATTTGATGTTTCGTGACGGGCCTGGCATCGTACGATTGCGCGTGAACAATACTTTCGTTTGGCATTCAAAATTCGTCTAACAGTAAATCGGTGTGCAGGCACGGACCAATCAAAAAGGTATAATAATGTGTACTTACCCGACTGCGGCCAGCCCTGCTCGACGGTGACCAAGTGGTGCGTCTTGGCGACGGAGCGCGCGATCGTCTCGAAGTCCAGCGGCCGGATGGAGCGCAGGTTGATCACTTCGCATTCAATTCCTGACACGGGGAAAATATCATTTATTTATTTGTCTACCGACTTCCAAAAAAAGGAGGAGGTACTCAATAAATTATTTATATATTTTTATTTTTTTGTTTTTATTTTTATACAAAACATGTATGTGTACATAGGTTACAACATTTTTTTAAGCTATTGCATAGCTTCTATCGCGGGCCTTGAGCGTGGAGACCGAATCCAGAAATTCCGTAACGAAAATAACCTAACACCCTCCGACTCCATCTATCTATGAATAGCAGAACTTTTAATGACTTTTTGAAATATCACGCTTGTCTCTTTAGTTCAGCAACTCGCCTCTAGGTGGCATTGGTTAAATAATTATATTTGCATAAGTTGATAAAAACAGCTATGCAATAGCTTTACCGCGGCAGTCTCCGAGTGCCACACGCCTTTTTTTTGTTTGAAAGCTGGTGCTTCCCGTGTGGTTCCATTTAAATTTCATCAAATTTGGTCCAGTAGTTTTTGAGATATACTCCAATAACTGAATAGAATGGAAGTCAGTATTAAATTTTTCAAATTCTACTTGTTTTGTATTGATGATCTGTAATGGCAAACTCAAACTGTCACTCTAGCGGAGCGTCGCGTCTAAGGTAGCGAGGCAGTCATCACTTATTAGTCAGTTATTCCGGCGCAGGCGAAATAAAGTAACCTTGACAACCCGTGCACTGAGCGCCGTCTCTAAACTCGGCATTACAGACTTGGCACCGGAACATTGTAAACAACGATTTATCTTTAAGAAAATCTCCCTGGATTAGTACCCAGTAATAGGTTGTGAAGTCTGAGAAACCGTGACGAAAATCTATCGCGCTAAAACCGGTTGGCGCTGTGGTTACGTGTGCACAGTTTGCCGCACACAAAAGTGTTGACACTAATGACATATTGTGTTAAAGTGAATACGATATATATCTTAAATGTTTTATTATGTGAAGGTAGATGCGTAAATTGTCTGTAATATTAATGTCATAGGCTTTCGCGATTCTGATACGTTGAAATGTAACCTTAAACGGATTAAATCGCATGTAATTTTATATTGTATTGTGGTTGTTGTTGTTCTTGCCTACGGGTGGTGAGTGAATCCAAAGCACGAACGTCTTAGGTGTATGTATTTATTTGTTGTTTTTAACACATTTCTAGGCACTCTCCACACTTCACAGACACACTACAGTACCATTTAACAATGTATGTATGTAGACGTCACCAAATACTTGTTGATTTTTGTTTATTAATAAGATCGCGGGAGTAAAAAGTTTATGTCAAACGGCGTGCGTTCGGCGCGGTACTGGTTACTGCACTGGCGGCTCGTAGCGTCGTGGGCGCTTGTCGCCTTCTGTCAGCCGTTCTTATCTGTTATTGTTCTAGCAGGTATCGGACGGAACGCTTACATGGCGATATTATTTTATTCAATGTATTTATATTTACTGTATTATGCTTTATTCATTTTATATACTGTATTAATACTGTTATATTTATTTCCCTTCAGTTTCAGATTCAGGAGCACGCCACAGTATGTATACCGAAATTTCATTCACTTTCATATTCTTTTAGAACATATAACATGTCAAATTGTGGTGAAATATTGACATGCTCACACTATTTGTTACAGTATTATGAGAGAAGCGCTCGTAGCGGAGCTCGACTGGGCGACCTTAACCGATCAACAAGTTAACACACTTGCTGCGGTCAGGTTCGATGGATGTGTGCGAGTGGCATTATTCAACTGAGTGCTTCCGTGCTTCGGAGGACACGTTAAGCCGTCGGTCCTGGTTGTTTGTCTTAGGACAACAATTGTTAGGCTATGTCGAAGGCCTTCGGGCGGCCTGAAAACTTCAACATGGGTTGGCCACTAACCTATCCACCAATCCGCACTGGGCCCGCGTGATGGGTTATGGCCCAACTCCTCTCTCTCTGAGAAGGCTCGAGTCCCAACAGTGGGAACGAAATGGGCTGATTATGATTAACATGATCATAATCAGAAATCAAATTACAATGAAAAAACTTGAACATTCATGGAAAACTTTTCAACATAGTGTGAAATAGACACATCAGCAGTAATGCTGCTTGTCTATAAATAAATAAATAAAATTATGGGTTTATATACAAAACAATATTGCTATATTGTTCAAATGCACAACGTCAATCGCTAGAATGCGAGTGTGGTCGATTGCAAGCTCAGCAGATATTAGGGTTGTAACAGTTCGTCTGGTTACTACTCGGATCTGAGTGAGTGAGTGCTAGTTGTGTCATCAACTATGTGCTCCCTAAAACAACAGTTGTTACAACATATTGGGGTATCACAGCACGAGCCCGCTAAGCAGCAGAAGTACGAGAATTTGTAACGTAAGCTTGTAATACAGTTTTAAGTAAGTAAAAAATCGGACATTCAAACAAGAAGTCGTGTGCAGTAATTACGCCACCTCCCCGCCTCACTGCACAGCTCTGTGCCCACTGCTTTAATGGTAAGGCCAGTGGTGTACCAAATGAATGAAATGAAACCGTTTATTCTGTATGGGCCTACGGGGGCACTTACAAATTGTCATGTTACATTTATTATTTCTCAAATCGACAACCGGATCGGAACGCGACCACGACTGAGAAGATCCGGCAAGAAACTCAGCGGGCTTGTCTTTTACATTTTTTGTATCGCCAAATTCTTAATGTATATAACAAATGTTCGTTTATTTTAGCTCCAGTGTGTTGCCTTACAAAAGACTTTGACATGGTAATACACGAGTAGGTAGATCCTGGAGTGTTCAGTCCCAAGCTGTTTTATCCTCCAAGTAATCCGAAATTTTGTGGTAACCTTTTTGACAGAGTTCAGTTTTAATAGTAATTTTAAACTTATTAATAGGCAAATCTCGGATAACATTGGGAACTTTATTATAGAATCGTATACATTGTCCCATAAAAGAATGACTTATTCTGTGGAGACGCGTTACATGTACGGATAGCTTGTGCTTATTCCGCGTGTTGATGGAATGAGCATCATCCTCCGGTCGGGCAGTGCACTCACCTGTCCCGGCCAGCTCGTTGGCGGCCTGCAGCGCGGTCTCGGTGGCCTTCCCGGCGCACACCAGCGTTACGTGCTTGCCTTCGCGCTCTATCTTCGCTTTACCTGCAAATGTACATACATATTACATTAATATTGTGTCAGGGCAATATATTTAAATTAGGGACTGAATGATTGTTTTATGGCACACAATTTGTTATCCTACTTCAAAAAGGAGGTTATATGTTATATGTATTTTTTTGTGTATGTTAGCCAATTTCCCCCCTATTTCTGAACAGATATTTTTTTTTTGTTTGGTAGAGTATTCTCCCGAGGCGGTCCCATTTAAAGTTCATCAAGTTCGGTCAAGCAGTTTTTGAATTACACTCCAAAAACTGAAAACTGTTACGCGTATCTTGATGTCGGTGAATGACAATGGCTCCCGTAAGTAGCAAGGGTCACTAAAAATGGTATTTTTTTTCAATACTAATAAGCGTGAAATAACTTGTCGAAGTCGGTACCATGCGCACAATATTGTGACAATAGGTGCCTACTTTTGAACTCTCATGGTAACGATTTCAATAGGTGAACATTGGCATCCCAATCAGTCATGCTCACGAAGAGGTGTTGGCAAGTGGCGGCGTCGTGTGTCGGGTCGCCATCTTCCCTCAAATATAGTTGTGGAAACCAAACCTGTACCTGTTATGAATGCCTGCAGATTTTTAAATAAAACCTACATTGTATTGAACACTTCATGTCTTTGTTTAATTTAAATTATAGTCTCCTATTAGGCAGGTAGGTACTTAGTTGTGTATGGAGCTTCACTCCCTCACCTCGGGTCAGCTGTAACAAAGGTCAGCTGTATGGGGAATTAACTTCACTTACATATTTTTTATTCTTTGTTCCCTCAGGGGTAACAAAATATCTCATTAAGTGACGAGTCGTATGCAAAATCCATTGCTGGATATAGGAACCCGGGGTTAAAGTTAGTGAAGATAGAAAGCTCACCAATAGGCAGTACGAACTCGCTGGAGAGTGCTTCATCAGACATGGGGAACGGCACTCCGTAGAGGAGCTCGTCCTCTAACATCACCACTGGATCTCTGCCCCTTATGGCTGCCTTTAGAAGACCTGTAATTTAAGGAACCACTTATTATTATATATTAAAGTAAATTAAGAAAATTTGGTACTGTGATGGCACCAGGGTTGCCATGATTAAAACAAGTTATTTTAAAACACATATCTAAAACATTTTGAATATAAACCGTGTTTTTTATCGCACATTTAAAAACACAGATATACTGTTGTTGTTGGCCAGCAGCTGTCTAACGACAGTAATTCAATGGACTGGAGGCAGTTCTTATTTTTAAATATATTTTTATTTATTTTTTTATCTAAAAACTTACATCTATCATTACAGGTAATAAACCCAATGCAATAGAGTAGCTATATTATCTATCATATCTATTAATATAAATGATGGGGTTTCCCCGATTCATAGAATAGAACTCATAGTTCATAGGTTAGCAGTATAGTCAATATAGTCCCCCTAGGAAAGTCCCTATGTCGCCCAATTTATACATCAATATTAGTTAGAACATACAGGGAGAATGTACAGCGTTCAGTATTGTTTAGAGATACCCAACTTTTAATAAATGTTTATCCATTGATCAGTTTATGTAAGTATATATGTAAGAATAGAATAGAATATAGATTTATTCCAGATCATCAAACAACGTAACAACATGTAGGGGCACGATACATGCAACGTGAGCGCAATTTGCTGTTATTGCAAAAGTCGCGTCGTGCGCTCAGTTGCCCTGCCGCGTTTGTACCGAGTGTCCGTACTTCAGCCCACCTTCATAATGTAACCTGTTGATATATATATATATATATATATATATATATATATATATATATATATCTATATATAGTAATTCTGATATAAAGAAATAGTAATGGTGATCACCGAAATGTTATAGTTTTATTGACCCATCCCAGTAAGCAGATAGAACACGCATGTGGAAGGATCAGGGCGCACATATAAACTTGGATAGGTGACGTGCGCCACGTGACGAGACACATAACCAGAATCCCCACACAATAAATTTCATGGTAAAGATAACAAAGTTATTAACTAAACCTGAAAACAAAACTCTTTTTGTAATGTTGTGTGATGTCGGGAATGAGACCCGCCTCAGCGTATGCTAGGGTTGAAAACCTTAGCGTTGGTTTTCGGTCGGGACTCATGACCGACTTCACGAACGCCAGTGCAACAATGAGTAGACACTACAACAGTTTATAAAGAAGCATACAGAGTGTGTACAAAACTAAAAGTATAAAAAAAAACATTACAAATAACATACCAGGATCAAGAACCAGCAATATAGTTCTATATTTATTTCAAAGATTGTAAAATGCTAAACATTTAAATTTAAATGTAACAATATCGGTCGAATTAATTTGTAATAATGCCCTAAACTAAAAAGATAAACAAAACAAAAGTACTTCTTCAGAATTAAAAAAAATCTTTTTTTTCAATCCTCAGTGGCACTCATCAAGAAGGTATCTAGTTCAAGTACCTACCACAAACAGTAGAACTCCTTGTCAACGAGTTGGTCCAGGGAACTACTGCCACCATTAATATTTCTATCGCAAAGCAGTCATGTTTGCAATACTGTGTTCCGGTTTGTAGGGTATGGGTGCTGGTGAAGTTACAGACACATAAGATTTCGCCACTGAAGATTTCGAAGTTAAATCGTAGTAACTATTACTCTACCTGTGACTATTTATCATATTATATCCAAAGAGCTCTAGAACCGCGTAAAGCTGCAGAGAGAAATATGTTTTATCTAATCGAACAATTTTACTGTCAAATTAAGCACCTTTAGTTTAATGTCATCATCATCATCATCATCTCAGCCGTAGGACGTCCACTGCTGAACATATGCCTCCCCCATGATTTTCCTGATTGATGATGAAAAGGACCGGTTGGAAGCGGCCTGCATCCAACGTCGTCCTGCGACCTTCATCAGGTCGTCTGTCCACCGTGCCGGTGGACGACCTACGCTGCGCTTGCCGGTCCGTGGTCTCCACTCCAGAAGCTTTCGGCCCCATCGGCCATCTGTTCTGCGCGCTATGTGCCCTGCCCACTGCCACTTCAACTGGCTAATCTTCTGGGCTATGTCGGTGACTTTCGTTCTTCTACGGATCTCCTCATTTCTGATTCGATCACGTAGAGAAACCCCGAGCATAGCCCTCTCCATAGCTCGTTGTGCGACTTTGAGCTTTTCTATGAGGCCCATAGTAAGAGACCACGTTTCAGTGCCATAAGTCATCACTGGTAACACTCTTCGAAGACTCTTGTCTTGAGGCACTGAGGTATTTTTGACGAGAAGACTTCGCGAAGTTTCCGGAACGCTGCCCAGCCGAGTTGGATTCGACGATTGACCTCTTTCTCGAAGTTGGACCTGCCTAGTTTGACTGTCTGTCCCAGGTAGATGTACTCGTCAACAACTTCGAGAACTGAGTTCCCAACTGATATTGGAGTAGGTACAACATGGGCATAGAACATTTTTTTTTTTTTTTAATTTGATGTATGTATGAGAAAAGTCCGAGTACTTCCTTAGCGTAATACTCTTAAAACAATTCACTTAAGGGCAGTTCATTACTATGTCTGTACCTCTACCATGAGTGTCTACATAAATGTCATCTATAGTCGATACTCGATCTCGCCTTCTTATTAAGCTTGTGATTGGCGTACTCGCTGTCAATTTTAGTTCTACAATTGAGCGCGAGGTGGCACTGTTCTTTTTTCTTAAATTGTTTCGCGGCAGTCAATATCGAGCATCGATTGGTTTCAATGTATTCATGGTAGACCTACTGGCAGTTGGTTGTATTTATGGACGACACAGAGAAGAAAAGCCTCAAACTGCAAACTTTCAGGCTTCGTGAGTTTAATTGATTGTTGCTATGTATCTAGGTACTATTACATGTAGGTTTCGGAGCTCAATCAAACACGAGACGTTGGCAGTGACTAACTCGTATATTATCTTTACATTGCTACCCTACGCCACCTACCCACATTGCTAACATATCAATCCTTCACCCTTAATTCTAAGTACTAAAACTATGTAAGACAAATTCCTCACCATAATTGCTACCCTAGTTATAGTAGGTCTTTATGCCTATCGTAAAACGACAATACGGACACTAGCAATAGTAACTAGGAGACTAAATTAGTAATTAATCTAGTTAATCTATCATCTATTAATTTTAAGTTTCATGAAGTACAGAGTATACGGATACATTAACTTAGACATCGAAAGGTACTTTCAAACAAAGCGCTTATATAAAACTAGACATTAATACATTTGTGAATGATTAAGTATTAAGTGCGTATAGTAAGGTACCTAGTGCGCTATACCGCTATAAATATAACATGCGATCAATCTTACTACATGCTTGTATACGCAGATACATTTAGTACATATTATACAAATACCTGCCTTATTACCTACTCTTATGAAGTAGGTATACATTTAATCGATTTCAAAGCCGTACTTAGTTACAAGTTTTCTAGGACGTTTAGGCGTGTTATCAATGCTTTGACGGCTTGGCACGGCGACGGGAGGTGCTGCAAGAGGTGTATGCACTTTATCATTATCATTATGAGCGTGTACTTCTGCGTGCAACTCTTTCGCCCTCCCTGAAAACGCGGACGACGCCGAGGGCAAGCCCTCACCAACCACGGCCTGTGCCTCGCGCGGCGAGCACCCGGGCTCGGCCACACCACCAGTTTCACCAGTACCTTCCGATGGGAAAACGCAAGTGCTCCTCCGCTTGATCTGGTCGATATGCCTATGCGCTGCCGAGCCATCGTGTGTTTGTACCGTATAGTTGCTTCTACCAAGACGATCAACGATTTGCCCCTCCGACCATTTAGCGTTAGAACCAAAGTTCCTATACCACACGGAGTCTCCAGGATTAAGTTCCCGCCTACCCTTTCTATTTTCCGCCATAGTTAGTTCTTTATCCCGTAACTTACTACCGTGCTCAGGCCTCATAACATCTAATCGAGTTCTTAACCGCCTGCCTTGCAACAATAGAGCGGGACTTTCGCCTGTGGAGCAGTGTGGGGTATTATGATATACTAATAAGAATCTCTGTATGGCTAACTCGGCATCAATACCATCACGCCGCGCTTTCCGAATTACGCCTTTTATCATCTTTACGGCATTCTCAGCCGCGCCATTCGAAGATGGATGGTAAGGAGCCGTAAACGCTTGATATATGCCGTTACTTAGCAAAAAGTCTTTAAACTGCTTGCTGCCAAAGGGTGGCCCGTTATCTGACACTACCTGTCTAGGAATACCCCACCTAGCCCAAGACTCTCGTAATTTAGCAATTGTAGCATCCGCTGTCGTACGCGTCATTTTAACCGCCTCGACCCATTTGGACCTCGCGTCTATCGTGACCAGATAGGTCTGACCGTCGATCGGCCCAAGAAAATCTAGATGTACTCGTTCATATGGAGCACTCGGCCAGCGCCACGGCGCGACCGGTGCGGTGGCCGGGGCAGGTGCCACTGCGGCGCACGTACTGCAAGCCTTGCACTGCTCAACCACGGCCTCGTCCAATCCAGGCCACCATACATACGAGCGGGCATAGGCCTTGGTCTTGACTATGCCCATATGAGCCCCGTGCAGTTCCCGTAGCACCGACTGCCTACACGATTCCGGAATTACTAATCTGTGGCCCCACATAACGCACCCAATTTCTACATATAGCTCATTCCTCCGGGTAAAATACGGCTCGAGCTGTTTTATGTCGACTTGGCTTGGCCAGCCGTTTTGTATGTAACCGTATACCCGACTTAATAAGGGATCTCGCGCCGTTTCTTTTCTTATTTTATTATTATTTAGTAACATTGCCTCATTCGCAAAATGCAGGTATGTTTGTTCGGGCGGTTCGTCTTTCGTTTCCTCTGTGACAGGTAGCCGAGACAAAATATCTGCGCCGTTACTACTAGTGCTTAAGTATTCAATTTCAAAATCGTACGCAGAAAGAATAAGAGCCCACCTTTGCATTCTACTCGCTGCCATTGTAGGGATACCGCTCTGCGGTCCAAAAATGCTAACTAACGGCTTATGATCAGTTTTTAGCTTAAACCTTCTACCGTAAAGGTACTGATGGAACTTTCTGACACAATACACAATGGCTAGTGCTTCTCTATGTATCTGCGCGTATCCTTGCTCGGCCTTGGTGAGTTTTCGCGAAACATAAGCCACCGCCCGCTCCGCACCCCCCTCATCACGCTGAGATAAGATCCCGCCAATGCCAACGGCGCTCGCGTCGCACGTGAGCACTAGGTCGCGCCGCGGGTCGTAGTGCGCCAGCACGCGGCTACTCGCCAGCAAGTGCTTCACACGGTCGAACGCCCGCGCATGCCTTGGCGACCATTCCCATCGCACACCATGCCGCAGTAACTCGTGCAGTGGGTGAAGTAAGTCGCTTAGATTCTTTACAAAACGCGCGTAAAAGTTTACCATACCTAAAAATGACTTTAGCTCCGATATTGTACTAGGGTTCGGCATGTCACTATCGCACGAATTTTCTCTGGGTCTGGTCTAATGCCATTTTTATCAACAATGAATCCTAAATATTGAACCTGTTTCTTTAAAAATGAGCATTTATCCTGTTTAATTTTTAGCCCTGACGCTTCTAACTTTTGTAAAAGTGTTTCAAGCGATTGCAAATGTGAGGCCCTATCTTTAGCAGTCAGAATTATATCGTCAGCGAAACATTGTACTCCCGGTATATTCTTGACGACGTTACTAATAATACGCTGAAAAATACCACTACTAGAGGCAAGACCGTATACTAATCTATTATACCTAAGCAGTCCCCGATGGGTATTGATAACACAAAATTTTTTTGAACTCTCTGACAAACAAATCTGTGCATAGGCCTGTGACAAATCAATTTTTGTAAATTCCTCCCCGCCAGCTAGGTTCGCCAGCAACTCATCTATCCTCGGCAGCGGATATCTATCGACCAGTAATACAGGATTAAGTGTTACCTTAAAATCAGCGCACAAGCGTAACGCGCCATCACTCTTAGGTACTAAAACTAGTGGTGTAGCCCAGTCCGAGCAGTCGACGGGCTCGACGACGCCGTCGCGCAGCATAGTATCCAGCTCAGCGTCGACGCGCTCGCGCAGCGCGAAGGGCACGGGTCGCGCGCGGTGGAACACCGGCGTCGCGCCCTCGCGCACCCGCAGCGTGGCACATCCCCCCGTGTACCGTCCCAGCCCGCCACTCAACACATTCTTATGTCTGTCGAGAATAACACAGAGACTATCATTGACGGGCTCGATTTAAAATTATTATTTATACTTGAGTTGTATTGCAACACCGGAATTTGAATCTGTAACTCCGCAAGCCACTGTCGGCCTATCAATGACGTCACGCCAGTATCAATTACAAACAAGTCTAAGTACTTGTTAATGCTACCGTATTGTACATTAACCTTGATGCACCCGAGTGGTTTTACTTTCAATTCAATTCAATTCAAATTCATTTATTTCAGATATAAGTCCATACAATTAATCAATTACACATAAAATACATAAGCACATTAAAAAAAAAAAAACAAATGTCACAAAATTAAATAAACACAAAAATACATTTGTCATCTTAATCTAAATTTAGGTTTGGATCCAGAGTGCTCAATGTGCATCCTGGTCCAGTGCTGCATTATTTGGCAGTCAAGATCCATCCTCCAGGCGAACAGCTGCAGGTAGCCGTTGGAGCTGGCCCGCAGGCGACGCATCAGGGAGGCGACTCGTTTGCGCATGATCGCAGAGAAACCGTCTATATGCGCATCCGCAAACATCCCTGACGCGCTACACCACGGTGGCAGCCCCATCAGCGCCCTGAAGGCATTATTGTATTGTATGCGCAGGGTGTTGTATGACTTCTTTGTATGCTTGACCCACAGGCTGCACGTGTAAAACGATTGGCAGTACGCTCTAAACAGCGTCGCCTTCACTTGTACCGAGCAACGTGCAAACCTGCGGGCCAGCATATTAGCCCTAACTGACAACGCCCTGCGCTCTCTTTCCATGTCAACGTCATCTGAGAGCGCCTCGGTCACCCAGTGTCCCAGATATTTGAAAGTAGGTACTACTTTGAGAGCACATCCATTTAAAACTACAGGTGGAACAGTGTATGTTTTGGAACCTGATTTAAACACCATAATTACGCTTTTCGTGGCGTTATATCTGAGACCATGGGTCTCCGCATATCGCTCGCAGATAGCGATGAGTTTCCTAAGGGCTCTGATCGATGGGCTCAGCAGTACCATATCATCAGCATAACTGATATTGTTTACAAAAACACCACACTTTCGACTTTCCATCATAAAAAAGAAATACATATTTCGATCGTTCTAATTTCACGTCACTGAACATCTTTTCATATGTAGCCTTGCTTATGCAGGAACACGGAGTTCCTGTATCGACTTCCATGCCTAGCGGCAATCCATTAACAATCACACTGAGACTCACCGGTGTATATTCACCTAAAACCATCTGGAATAACGGTTCAACTTCTTCTTCTGACGATGAAGAAACGCTTCCCTGGCTAGCACCCGCCGACGTCGACGCCGTCGGTTGCACGTAATGCGCGTCCTGGGTACGTAAGTCAACGCCACCGTCGCGCTTGTACCCCGATGCATACCGGCGCCTCGCTCCATCCGAGCCCTTGTACGGACACACCCTTTTCAGGTGTCCTTTGTTCTTGCACGCGCTGCACACAAAGTTTTTGTATCGGCAGCCCTCCGAGGGATGCTGTCCTCCGCAGGCCTCACACCTTAGATTGTGCCGCTCTCCCGCCCGAGCTACTGTCAGACCACCCCGCGCCTGGCGTGCGCGGCCACGTGCCAAAGATGTCACGTGCAACGCATGCACCGCGCTCGTGATCGCAGCCGTCCCGCTGCTTGATGCCGCCGAGGAGTCCACGGCCGCCGAGTCCCTTTCCGCAGCCTCCAGGGCTGACGCCAACGTCATCGCCTTTGAGTACGTCAATTCTGTTTCCGCGAATAGTCTTTGACGTATTAAGTCACTGCTCACGCCGCACACGAACTGATCACGTAAATTTTCGTCGAGTGTACCTTTGAAATCACAATCTTTTGCCATTTTTTTCAACGCTGCCAAATACTGCAAAATGCTCTCGCCGCCATCTTGCCGTCTCTGCCGAAACTTATAACGCTCTGCCATGATGGACGGCTTAGGCTGTAAATGCTCACGAACCAACGTTATGACTTCACTGTATGTTAGCTGTGTAGGTTTTCTCGGACTGGCCAGGTTTACCATTAACTCATACACTTCATCACCAACTAGGGACACCAGCGTCGGTAACTTTAGTTCGTCTTTTATTGCATTGGCTAGGAAATACATTTCGACGCGATCACAATACAACGCCCAATTGCCCGTACTTACGTCGAACTCCTTTATCTTTCCTAGCGACATTTTATTTGTATACACTGCAATTAGAGCACAAATCACTAAATAACGCATAAAAGTCCAGTTTACCTCGTCGCCACTGCTATGTATCTAGGTACTATTACATGTAGGTTTCGGAGCTCAATCAAACACGAGACGTTGGCAGTGACTAACTCGTATATTATCTTTACATTGCTACCCTACGCCACCTACCCACATTGCTAACATATCACTTTTAACCCCCTATTAGCAGTAATGGCATACATAGATTTGTGAAAGTTTTGAACAATCTAATATTGGTTAAGAACTTACATGCCTTAGTTACTATTTACTATTACCTAGTATTTGAGGCGAAGTTTGTGTGGCAAAATGTATGATTGTTGGCTTATTGACCGAGCAATCGAAGTTGTTCGCGCCGCTTTTGGCAATATATTCTTGTTTAAATAGCTAACTTATTTTTAATGTACCCGCATTTTTATATATTAACTTTTCGCTGCACCGCTCCCGTCCGCTCAGTCTGAATGAAGCACTGTGACCAACCGCGATACGGACCGCCAGTGTCCAGCGCAAATAAAATTATAAACACGCGCCCAATGATGTTAATATAAACTGAAGTAGATACGCCTTACTGCGCTTGGCTTGCCGACATCAACACGTGTCTTGAGTGAACTTAGTTCCAGCCTGTCTGGCAACGACGCAGCACGTGTACTATATTTAGCAAAAAATGCCTTCTTGTGTGTTCAGAAACGGCAGAACTACTGGGACGAGTGTAAAAAACAAGAATGATGTATCTTTTCATTTGTAAGTATTGTTTTTCTATGTTATTCATCAAAAATGGAAAATCAAAAATTGTATTTTAATTTAAAATAACTCGTGCGACGTTGCCGCTTCGCCACCCACGAGAACGAGACAAGTAGCGAGCGACAGAGAGAACGAGTCTGTCATTGGCGGTCGAATGGTCTTTCACAGGCGAACGTTGTTAATAATATATTGATCCCTTTCTGACAACTAAGATTCATATATCTTCGTGCTCTTTTAATCTTGTCAATGTAGTTAATGTCGTGGTGCGAGTTGTGCACTTTAGCTATAGGTAGGTATAGCATAAAATTTGCCATGTTGATACTTCATATTCAAGGAGTAAAACGCCTCTATTAGTCTATCTCATTGCCCGCGACACGCTTGTAATACACCGCTCATAAAAAAAGAGTGGAGTGAAGTGTTCGGGAAGTGACCCTTGAACAAGAGGAAGCTGTATGGCACCAGATACAACCAGGAGGACTCGCGCAGAGGAAGTGCGAATAAGAAGACTATCTCCAGCGGTGCAGCATTATTTCCGTTGTTCAAAGGTTAGTCTATTGAATCGCCCATAGAAATAATCCCCTACGCTATATCCCACTGGACGCACGGCTTGTAGTGCTCAACCGATCACTGGCCCTCACATAAGTGTCTCTGCTTTAACTGGACAAATTTTATAATATGTCCGTAATATGTTTGTTAAGTTGTGAATTAATCTTCCTGTATGGGGTTGCATTTTTCAACCAATCTTGACGAAACTTGGTATGCATGTTCTAAGTATTCAATATTTTTTTCTATCGTTGGCAATTTTAAAGTTGGGGGGTAATTTCCCTAAAAAGGAGGGATGTTTGCAGTGACGCTATTTACGGACCAATTTTGATAATATTTGGTACACATATTAAGCAGCTGGCTTTAAGAGAAATTTCGAATATGAGCATAGTTGTGGGTGCCAAGATAGTTATTGAAACACCACACTACAAACATAAATGTTACAAATAAAGAAATAAGAAAAACACAAACAAAAATATTTCACGACAATTCAATACTTAAAAATAACAGTATCACAATGGGCGGCGCTCAAAGCGATCTCTTCCAGACAACCATGTCCCTCATGAGATAATCGGGTGTGAAGTTTAAAAACTGGACGATTCTGGCAATATTCGGCTAGCTGTGCTCGCGAGGTCTACTGTTCGCAAAACTACTAGTTTCATTTTGATTTACCTTTAGCGTCTTCACTGGAGTAAGGCATGAGGACTTTAAGTCCCGGACAGTGCGAGTACCAGGCCGCGAAGCACTGAGAGTGTTGCGCCGCCACGCCTGAAGCCACGCCGTTGGGGCCGCGGAACACGATCGGGACTGAGATCTGTCCCGCCGACATGTAGAACGTTTTGGCTGCTGAGTTTATTACCTGGAAACGTGTTCAATGTCACATATATTTCAAAATAAGCTATCCGGTGACAGGCCGGTTGGCGCAGTTGGTAGCACCCCTACCTTCCGAGCCGCTGGTCCCGGGTTCGATCCCCGGACAGGTCAAACATTTGTGTGCATGAACATGTATGTTTAATCTGTGTCTGGGAGGTATATGTATTTAAGTATGTATATCAGTCATCAGGTTACCATAGTACAGGCTCTGCCTAGTTTGGGATCTGAAGACCTTTGTGTGGATGTTGTCCCATATTATTATTATTATTATCCAACTGTCACATCGATTAAATCTCATATATCTGTTTGTTTTTTTTTGTATGAATCGATTTTGGTAGATTAAACTTATTATTAGATATTTGTTTCAAGCCAACTCTAATGCTAATGGACTCATATACCGATCTAAGTACTTCTAATTCAAAACCAAACTTACGCGTGTTTATCAATATCTAAATTAATTTAGAGAACGACCCGACATCTGATTCGCCGCGTCCTACGCCCTGAAAATTAGACTATCGAGTAAACTTGCTAACCGTTCCGTATTTCCCGTGACGCCCGTATTTTGGCATACACTCACGCCGTACTTGGCAGTGACGGCATTTATTTCATTAGAAACAACCTTAAATTCACAGATTTAAGAAAATTTCATAATTGTACAAGTTACTGTTATCATGGATAAAAAACTAGATAAAAGCCAAGACATGCTGTAAACATTGTAGAAATTAAATTCCAAACACCTGCAACGATGAAAGTGCGAAACATTCAGAGTCAGAACACCGAAATTTTTCGTAATATGAAAATGGAATTCAAACAGACGAAATTCATGTTTTACAAACAATTAATTAAGATTAGAATCTTTTATCTTCAAGACTTTCACTTGGGTGTATCATCATGGCCCATTGTAAAAAGAATTATCAATCTGGTATACGAAATAGGAGCAACATACAGTCCACTATGTAGAGACTGCCTTCAGAAAAATGTGACAGCTGACCATAATATGTTGCTGCAATATAATGACTATGGAACAAATAAGATGGAAATCAAGATTACTGGAGCACTACTCGAACACATGTGACAAACCATCAGGATCAACAAATTTAAATCCATCAACACTTGATCCTGAGATCCAAGGCATGCCTCCACTATGTGAAAGAGTTAGGATGGCTTGATTCAATGCTGGCATAGGGGAATGCACAAAACACCAAAGTTCAACACAACACCTACATTGACAGTTTATTGACACTAAAGCAAAACAAATTAAACAATACCTAGGCACAATAAATCTTGTCTTGTCTCTAAAAGCAACCTCTTCACAGTTCGACCGTAACTGTCGATAAGACAACACGTGAGTCAGGATATTCATAGCGCTTCGGTTGAATAGCTAGCGATATCGCGTACATTGCACGCCGAGCATTGCAGATTCGGTGCACTCAATAGTGTACTCTATCTGCAATGGAGGAAGATGCGAATTGTCATGACGAGGAGGTGACTGCTCAACTATCCGAGAATAACATCGATGAGATCGCCCCGCCGCAACAGCGAGAAGAAATTATTCCATTGGAGGAAGTAAGTACAGGAATCAGCAAGCGAAGACGGGAGGAAAATGAGGAAGAAAACTGGATTCGAATAGGTAGAGATGGAAAGAGATACAGAGCCAGAACAGGGAGTTCGGCAGAAGAAATAGATATTGAACAAAAACAAAAAGATGAAGTATACATAACATCTGCAACGGAACTACCTAAACAATTTGCTTTCGCGCGTTTGATGAAAAATAACGATATTATGGACATTCTACATATAAAGTATATAAACCCGTTCAAGATTTTCGTGCAGTTTGGAAGTGAACTCTGTTTACAGAAATTAATATCGTGCCAAGAGATAATTGACAAAGGATGGAGAATATATAGAACATCAGAAGTTGGAACTAGTTACGGCATCATCAGGAAAATAGAAGTAGACCTAAAAAATGAAGAAATTATGAAAGGTATAAGTTGTGACGTAAGTATATTATCAGTCAAGCGATTGACTCGTCGAGCAGATGATGGCGGCTGGATAGAAAGTGAGTCTGTGAGGCTATGTTTCAGAGGATCTTCTCTGCCTGCATATGTTTGCGTATACGGAATAAGAGTAAAAGTGGAACCTTATACGTTTCCGGTAACGCAGTGCTCCAACTGTTGGAAGTTTGGCCACCCGAGGAAAATGTGTCCTAGAACGAGAGCAGTATGTCCAAAATGCAGCAAAAATCATGAAAATTGCGAAGTGACTACTTTTGTATGCGTCAATTGCACTGAGAACCATTTAGCGTTGAGTAAGCAGTGCCCAGTCTACCTTAAAGAACGAAAAATCAGAAGCATAATGGCCGAATTTAATTGTACCTACGGTAAGGCTGTGACTATGTACGTACCTGAGATGTCCCCACCGCGAGCTGAAGATCCACCGAATTATCAGCTGATATCCGAAGCTCAAACTGCAACAGCATTTCCTAGATTGGGCCCCAGTGCTGAAGATTATGGATTCCAAATGGATATCGCTGCTATCCAGACTCAGTCCTATGCCTCAGTAGTTAAAACACCTACAGCTAATAAGGAAACTCAACAAGTAGCGTGTTCGGATAACAGTAAACCACAAAAGAAGAAAATTAAAAAAAAGTTTAAAAAAACAACCCACACTCAACAAACACTAAACGACTGGGAATCAGGTACAGGCACAGACTGCGACACTAATATAGAACAGAATAAACAAGAGGAAAAAGACAACGCAAGACCAAAAAAGAAGAAGGAAAAGAAAGAAGAGAATATGACGTTTGAAAAATTTTTAGAAGTTATGAAGAACATTTTTTTTTATGGAGACGACACATTTTTAGAAAAGTTTACAAGCGCTGCAAAAATTTGCGTTAGGTGGCTACTATCATTTTTGGCTAAACATTTTTATGACTTGCCTTTCATGAAACCACTATTTGGTTTATGATGGACGACAACATACGTAAATACAAACTGAATATAATCCAATGGAACTGTCAAAGTTTGAAGGATAAACTCGTGTCACTGGAACAGGTTCTATCTCAAGAGAAAGTTCATATCGCAGCGTTAAATGAAACATGGTTTGATCAACAGGCACATTTTAGAGTAAGTGGTTATAACATTTTTCGAAAAGATAGGGCCGACGGTTATGGTGGTGTAGCGGTTTTGGTACATTTTTCAATTAAAGCTCAAAAAATCCGATCTATAATATCTAACTCTGGTATAGAAATTTTGCACGTTAAACTGCATAATTGCGCCTCCCTAGAAAATATCGTGTCAATATACTGCCCTTCTTCCATAACAACGGCACAACGAGATTGGGATGAATTATTTACCTTATGCAATAGAAAGACGTTGTTGCTGGGTGACTTCAACGCGCATCATAGTAGCTGGTCTTATAAAATTGACTCACGTGGCAACCAGATATTTGACTCTTTATTAAATTATGATTTTATAAGTTTAAATGACGGTTCTCCGACTAGAATAAAGTTAGTTGATGGCAGACTACAGACTTCATCCCCAGACTTGTCCCTTAGCTCTACAGATATTGCTATTAGATTTAAGTGGAAAGTTACGAACGAATTTTTAGGCAGCGATCACTTAATCATTAAAATTACAACAGAATGTAGTGTTGGCATTAGACCCAGCAAAAAACGACACTTTATGAAAGCTAACTGGCCATCATACAAATTATATTTGGAAAATACTTTCAATTATCTAAGCTTTCCGGAAGACTGCCAAGCAGCGTACGATCTGTTTGTAGAACAAATTAATATTGCGGCAGACCTCCATATTCCAATCGTTAAGATAAACAAAAATCCATCCAGCAAATTTGACCCAAAACCGTACTGGAATACATCATTGTCCAAAGCCGTGGCCGAGCGTAGGTTAGCACTTAGCATTTTCAGAAGCAACCCGACACCTAACAACCTTATAACTCTTAAGGATAAAGTAAGAACAGCGCAGAGATTAACTCGGCAATCAAGAAGCAAATCATTTCAAAAGTTTTGTTCATCTCTGGATAACGCAGCATCAGCCAGCGTCATGTGGAAGCGCATGAAATGGTTAAAAGGTTACAATTCGCCTAATAGGGCTATAGATACAGAGCATACTCGTTCATTACTTCACAGCCTGACCCCAGATTGGGTTCCATGTAATAAACCGGTTTTTTCATCTATGAACAGTATACTAGAAGTGCCTATTTCTTCACTAGAAGTCACAAAAAGTATAAAAGCATCCGATACAGCGCCTGGCGAAGATAATGTATCATATTCTATGCTGAACCACTTGCCAAGTATAGGTATTGATAGATTACGACTTTTATATAACGAGTTCCTAACGCACGCTTTTGTTCCGCAACAATGGCGAGAGGTATGTATTATACCTATTCCTAAACCTGACAGAGAGGTAAATTCCGCTTCATCGCTAAGGCCGATAGCCCTAATATCCTGTTTATGTAAAGTATTTCATTCTATCATAAATAAAAGGTTGGAATGGTTTCTTGAAAATAAATGTGCTTTTTCAGACTATACCATAGGCTTCAGAAAATCTAGATCTTGTCTAGACAACCTAAGTTTCTTCGTTAATAAAATTCAGATAGGTTTCGCAGAAAGACAAACTTCATTGGGATGTTTTATTGACATAAATAACGCTTACAATAACGTGAATGTCAGGGAGTTATTGCTAATATTAGATGGACTGGACGTAGGCAACAAGATATGTAACTACTTATGGAATTATTTAACTTGTAGGAATTTAAAAATTTGTACCGACGTAACTATTTGCCGGAGGACTTGCCAAGGATTAGGTCAAGGTGACCCATTATCACCTTTGCTATTTAATATTGCAACAATTAACATCTGCAAACAAGTACCTAGGTAATGTCCATATCACTCAATATGCTGACGATTTCGTACTATTTTTTTGCCATAATAACTTAAATTGCACTATTCACGAATTACAAAACGCTCTAAACCATCTATCGAAATTATTGTCTGATCTTGGATTAGCAGCATCTCCACAGAAAAGTAAAGTGTGTGTATTTACAAGGAAAAGAAAGTCTTTAAACAACCTAATTAACTTAAACTTAAATAATTTAACCTTACAAGTTGTAGACTCAGTTAGGTATCTCGGGCTTTGGTTGGATCGCTCATTGAGGTGGGGTAAGCACGTTAATGAGCTACAACATAAAGTTACAAAATATATTAACCTATTTAAAGTGTTGACAGGTCCTGGGTGGGGTGTTCACCCAAAACATCTGCGAAGACTGTACATATCCCTCATTCGGAGTCGATTAGATTACGCTAGTTTCTTGTATGGGAATAGTTGCAAGACTCACCTACTTAAACTAGATAGAATCCAAAACCAAGCAATGCGTGTGATAGGAGGCTTTATCAAGACTACCCCGATCCATGTTATGGAAGCTGAGTTACAGATTCATCCTCTTGGTATCCGTAGACAATATTTGGCGGGTAAATTTTGGCTAAAGAGTAAATCACATAAAGCGAGCCCTGTAATGTCAACTATAAACCGGTTATTTGAAATAAAAGGTCGACCCTATTGGAAAGGAAAGCAGACACCGCTACTCATTACATCGCATGACCATCTAAGAGATACACCTGTCCATTCTAGCACACAATTGGAAATGTTCTCACTAAGTACTTGGGTTCATAAGATAGATTTGCGTGATACTATTAAATTCATTGAACCTTTTTCAAAAGCTAAACGAGCCTATGACACCATTGAAATAAATCAATTATGTAACGAAACACTTTTAAAATATTGCGGATTTTATAAGATTTTTACAGACGGTTCTAAGGACACTTTGAATAATAGTATAGGAGCTGCCTTTCATGACGAAACAAGTAATATTAATGTAAAATTTAAAATCAATAGGAACGTATCAATTATGCACGCTGAACTCATAGCAATGGCGGAAGCCTTATCATACGTGGAATCCATCAACTTTGAGAAAATTGTTATTTTTACTGACTCAAAAAGTGCACTCCAACACCCGGTTCGCTGCACCTCGACTTTTCGAGGTCTATCGATTGCCTATGTAATATTAAAATCTATTTTGGAGCTTTTATCGCGTTCTAAAATTGTGATTTTACAGTGGATACCATCTCACGTAGGTATAAATGGTAATGAGACAGCTGATTGTCTAGCTAAACAAGCATGTAGCGACGGTATCGATTTCCCCGTATTACCGCACCACACCGATTCCTTATATTTAGTTAAAAATAAGTGTTGCAAATTATGGAAAGAATATTTTGATGAACGTTCTCGAGAGAAGGGAATATGGTACAAAACAATCCAGCCGCAGCCTCTTAACGCACCTTGGATTGACAACAGCAAACTAGGTAGGTCAGATCTAGTGTTATTGCTTCGACTCCGATGTGGACACATCCCATTAAACAAGTTCGCTTATCTCATGCGCAAGACTAGTTCTCCACTGTGCAGTGTGTGTAACCTAGAGGAGGACGTATTCCATGTCATAA
This sequence comes from Selenia dentaria, assembly GCA_917880725.1. Taxonomy (NCBI): domain Eukaryota; kingdom Metazoa; phylum Arthropoda; class Insecta; order Lepidoptera; family Geometridae; genus Selenia; species Selenia dentaria. The sequence goes on from OU862883.1 coordinate 36,864,868, forward strand.
TGGAATGTATCCGAAACGAGGGACAGAGACAGTGTTTATTTGGTGACAGTTCCATTGGCTTATGTAATACCTACCTTTCGTATCCTCACTCTGAAAAAGCGAAGATGATAATAGACTTAGTTAAAAGTGGTCTCAAAGATAGGACTTAAGTATGTATGATAGGTTTAATTGTATGATTTTATAATAATTATGTATGTAGAATAAGATATTATTGTCAAACAGAGCGACATATTCGCCTGAGCGAATAAGCTCTTTAATTAAGATTAAAAAAAAAACCTCTTCCAGATAACCTCCATACCTAACCACTGATGTCCAACCAAGTGGGATATCAGTAATAAGAATATCTTAGTCTGGGTTCACCGGCTATAGGAGTAACAATTAGTCAAAGCATCCATAAAGCAATCAAGTTTTATATTCAAGTAGACCCAACAATTATTATATCAGTTTTATTTTGTGTTTTATCATTCACTAAACCAAGATGACATTGAAGTTATGATTCAGTCATAAAAAACGGCTTATCTTATCATGGAAATCATGAATATCTCTAAAGTAAATATTTACTAATATTTATTAACATTTTCCACATATGTAATGCTGATCTTGATGCAAGTAATAATAATAAGAAGAATTCTTTCACAAAAAGCTCCTATTTTAAACGCCTGCTGATTGTACAAACATTTTAAAGTAAATCTTGAAATTAGTAAATTTTTACACTTAGCTATGGCCCATGCCTTTTACTTATACCTCCCGTTATGAAAGAGAAACGGAGTATAGGTAATTGAAATAATAATTTTTACAACAAAGATGGGTATAAAGAATAAAAAAAATTTCAAGCCTGACAGATATATCTAAAGTTTGCCATTTTAAAACACATAACATCCAACAAACTATTACAGATCTATTAACAAGTCATCAAAATACGATGAAATTATATATTTATATAATATAATAATTATTGATCAAAGTTAATTATTACATACTACAATGTACGAAACATGGCAAACATTTATACCATGAATAACAAAACTCTGAGAGGACACTCACTTAAACTGAAAACTGTAGTATGCACAAGTAATAAAACAAAACACTTTTTGCCTCATAGTGTAGTGAAAAACTAGAATAAATTATTGCAGACTGTGATTGGTGCCCCCTCAGTGAACTCTTCAATAAATATACTGGACAGTCATTTTAAAAAAGTGCATGGAAATAATGTACATACATTAGTTTAAAGCTGATGGTTTACAGAGGAGTAATAATAACAAAAAGACAGCCCGCAATATTTGATATATTTGACAGGTTAGTTTTTAATTTGGAGTTTTTTTTTTTAGTTTGGTAGTTTATATTTGACAGGCCTGTTGGTCTAGTGGTTAGTGACCCTGACTGCTATGCCGGAGGTCGTGGGTTCGATTCCCACCCAGGACAAATGTTTGTGTAATGAGCACGATCATTTGTTCTGTGTCTGGGTGTAATTTATCTATAATATGTATGTATTTAGAAATATATAAGTATGTTTATCAGTTGTCTAGTACCCATAACACAAGCTCTGCTTAGCTTGGGACTAGATGGCGTTGTGTGATAGTTGTGGAATATTTATTATTATTATTATAATATCGCTTTCATAGCTAGTTCCATGCAAGGGACAAGATATGGTAGATAAAAAGTAGTTTATTACTGTCAAATTGTGTCCTATTTCCTATTACAAATTTCTGACAATCCATGCAGTGTAGAGGATTTAGGTACACACTCCAACCAAAAAGACATAATTTGTTTTGATACTTGTCCTAGCTTTCATCTATTGTATTATTATTTAAGTATGTGTCAACTGACACACTGAACTGATAAGTTTACTATTATGATTGAGACTTACATGGTCAATGGCCTGCATTGAGAAGTTGAATGTCATAAACTCGCAGATAGGCTTGAGGCCTGCAAAGGCAGCTCCAACTGCAATGCCAGCAAAACCAATCTCCGTGATAGGTGTGTCAATCACTCTCTTGTCACCATATTTCTTCCATAGACCCCTGGAAGTATTTGAAAGAGATATCAATAAATGAAAATGATCTAAAACATTTTGTAAGGCCTGGCTTTCAGCTTTGTTAACTGTCAAAATGTCAGTAGTTACACAATATGTAATTGGGAATGGGAAAGGTGTGACAGTAGGAGTATCATATCTCATTTTCATCTTATTCAGTCTTATTATTACACAACCTATATATTATATTATTTGTAATACAGGAACATGTTTGTTAGGACTTAAAATAAGACACATAATAAAAACATGGTGCCATAATATCTCATAATATGTAGGTTTTGACAAAACTGAACTATACTCATTATCACACTTCTTAACTACAGTAGACGCGTTTGATTGGCAACGAGGGCATTGGTGGTGTTGCTATTGTTGGCTCTTTTGTTAAAGCATTCATAAAGCTCAAAAACATTATTTTTGCTCTCTGACAAAAATTTCGTCTCCAGGTATGGCACAAGAGCCATTTATTCCCAACTCGGTGCAAACTTCTAAAGCGGGCGCAGGTCGTAACACTCGGGAGCAATCACGAGGTCGCCACAGGGCTCCTTAGGCAAGTTAGTCGTTAACAATATTTTCACCCACAGGTACCTAATTCGAATGCCCTTGTGATGGTTTTTAGCATTATTTTCGCCAACTTGGGTCTATTCGAACGCACTAAGGGTTTCCATTTATTGTAATGTGTAGTGGCCCACAAGTTGTGCTACACAAAATAATTCTACGGCTGGTACCTATTCGAGTTAGATGCTCATTTAAGAATAACAACTTAAGCAGAGAGTAGACAGTAAAAGCCACAAAAATTTATTCAGATCTATACTTAAGTGTAGCTTCACTGAGAGTCTTTCTGGAAAACCAGCCTAAGAACAGACAGCCAAGGGAATACACAAATAAAATAAACAATGTGGAGTTTTTACACACCTCTGCTATCTCCTTTTCCTATACATGCCCAATGTATGTTTACACACACACAATGTTCTAACAATAGAACATCGTTTCTTGCACTTGAACTGTCAAACCAAGCATTTATTGAGGTGTAAATTGTAAACAGCTGTTTCACACTTCCCGTACAGATAACGAATCTATCAACAAACTTATTGGTTATGTAACATTGAAATTAGTTTTTCATATTGCAAAAATGTATCAATGGAAAGTTATGAATAAAAGTAACTTTTACTTTATCATGGAGAATTAGGAATTAGAGTAGCTTTAACAATATTTCAATGCGTCGACAAGGTTATAACATTGCAGAGCCAAACCATACCTGGTAACTTTGTACGCACCATCGTATTGGGCGACTTCTTCACCCAACACGAAAACCTTCTCATCTCGCTCCATCTCCTCATCGATTGCCTGGTTTAAAGCATCTCGGACAGTCACAGGCTTTGAGGCCAAAGCCCTACCAGTTGAAAAATTACGAGACAAACGCGAGAGCACTCCGATTACACCCGGCGACGATTTCAACGCCATTTTCAATACACTACACAAGTAATTTGTGTAAATCACACTTAATAACCTATTACGAGGTTTTCCTGTGACTGTTTTCTGTTATTTTCCTTGAAAATGGAGCTAAAATCGCGAAATTCGCGAATTTACAACGGCGAAGGATGAATGGAGGTCGACGAAACTGAGCAAAGTGAAGTTTGCGCAGGGAGTCGTTCCGTACCTCGGAGCGCGGTTGTTTAGTTATTTTCTAACTCACTCTGAGGTACGGAACGGCCACGGTTGTTTTCTAACCTCAAACAGACTTTGACAAATTTGACATTGACAGATCACTTGATCCTTACCTAATTTTCTTTGAGACGAGAGAAGAAGAAGAAGAAGAAGTTTGTTGTAGTCTGATTGGTCAAAGTTATGTCAGATTCGGGTTGCAACCTATTACCGATCGATTTTGATAGTTAAAAAGTTGCGACGCGCCGAGGTTCTTCTGAACGCTCGAGTTAGAACAACCGAGTGCTCTACCCTGAGGTTCGGAACGGCGCGGCGTTAGTGCGAAAAGTTGCACTCCGAGTGCGCTTTCACCGAGGTTTTGAACGCGGCCCAGCGCAAGCCGCAAGACACTAGACAAGTCAGATACACTACACGTGTCAAACGAATGTCACTGTCAAATTTGAAGTATGGTTCGGTGTTTATTAGTGGACTCGTTTGTTTTGTCATTTACCTTTTCATCAGTTTTTTTTCTTTTTCCAATGGCCATGACGACGCTTGCGTATTGTGCCAATTTCAAAATCAGTTATTGTATGTATATGTTTATAGCAAAGACATTATAATTATGTCTTTGGTTTATAGTTGCATTAGTTATTTGTATGTAGCACATAAATAAGTTTATTATTAGTAACCGTCCTGTCTAAGTCACGTTCTAGTAATACACAGTGGATGCATTAATAAAATTTTATAAGGCGATTGACGAGTTCAACACAAAACAACGTTTCAAGATTTGATTCACTCTGCCTATACTCGTGCACCATCACGGTAACGGTTAATAATCCACTACTATTACACGCTATACCTCGAAGAAACACAAGCTAGGAAAATTTAACTAAATCCCATCTTTGGGTTTTGCCCGCAGTCTGTCTGTAGTTGTCTTTTTACCGAACATTTAGCCGTTAAAATAATAATCCATCACGGTAACGGTTAATAATCCACTACTATTACACGCTATACCTCGAAGAAACACAAGCTAGGAAAATTTAACTAAATCCCATCTTTGGGTTTTGCCCGCAGTCTGTCTGTAGTTGTCTTTTTACCGAACATTTAGCCGTTAAAATAATAATCTATGACACATACGACTCGGTCATGCACTCACCCCCCCTCAAATTAATATATAGAAAAGGTAGGTATTTTTATAGTAGTTTGAGGTTCACGTATAGTGCGTTGAAATAGCCCCACGTTGGCAAAAATAATGCTAAAACGCTCACAAGGGCGTTCAAATAAGGAATCCGTGGGGGAAAATGTCGTTTATGGCTCTGTTTGTTCAGCGTTCGGAAACTAAAAAAAAATACCGTGAAACATGCCAACTTTGCCCGCTTTTAATTAGAAATATTAATTATTTATTGTTTTTTCTATGAGCGCTTGCGTATATTTTTTGATTTGCTGCATCTCTAACATCATGTGCATGGATTGGCTTATTAAGATTTTTAAAAAGTTCACATTTTTTCAGCTTTTCATTGATTTTGATGGCGGGCAAAGTTATCTAGACTTTTAGCCAACATCGCCCTCGTCGTTTTTTGACTCACATTTAGCCTTTATGCCAATGAGAAAGAAACTAGCTAAAGGATTAGGGCAATGATGACGTTACCTTTAAAAACCTTACCGATGACGATCCAAGTTTCCCTATTAAGTTAGTTGGCAAAGTTACCCTGACATTTTTTCTATATTCCATACCAGACAAAAGTTGCGATGTCAAAATGTTAGGGCTGCCAAAAGCAAATATTTTTAGTAGGTACAAAAAAACAAAATTAGAATGTTAATGTTTATATTTTTCTCAAAAATACAAACGGCTGAAACTCTTATAAATAAACTTATTATTATAAATACTAATATCAAAATCGAGATCAATCAATGTTCGAAATGAGGTAGATATTCGAAATATAAAAATAGTGATATAAAGTCATAACCAAGTTTTTCCTTTCAATCAGTGGAGAATAGAAGTAGGCACTTATTCGATAATTTCAGTAGGCGTATTAGGAACTAATTTAAAAAAAAAGGTTAATAATTTGTATTTCAGCCTGAGTTAGCTTACTGAAATTATTTCACAAGTAACTAGACACTTAAATACACAAAAAAAACTGTCACAGACTTTCCTGGCTCGACTTTATTTTTTTTATTTCTTTTTATCTGCATCGGCTTTGCTGCCCTCGTTTTTTTTAAAATAATCAATCAGTGTTTGATCTATTCCATACGATAATATTTCTTCTTGCATGTCTGGTATCTTTTTTAGAACTTCCCTCGGATTCATTGGAAATATCCCCGACGCTTTAAAACCACTTTTTATGTTCTTTGCCTCCTTCAACTCAATTGCTTCAATTAATTCACTGAGCAATTTGGAAAGTGCTTTTTGTTCAATGATGCTTGGTTTGGGTTCTTAAGCTTATACTGATACAATATTTTACGCCAGGCTTTTTTCAAAGTTTCAAATAATGCCACGTCGAGGGGCTGGGTAAGGTGTGTTGATCTCGGAGGGGTAAATACCTTTTTTTTCATATTTTCGTGAACCAACAGCTTTAAGTCCATTTTAGTAAGCGGAGATCCATATTCAGCCGCAACTTGCAAAACTCTCAATTTTTTTTCTCTTCTTCAGTGGTTAAAATGGTAGGATGACCAACAGAGTTTGTATGAACCTTTTTAATTTTATTCATTATCGTCTGTCTTGGGATACCAAATTGTCGTTCAGCATCTCTGGAAGTGATTTTTTCGACTTAACTGTTTCACTTGCTATTTCCAGCATTTCGACAGAATAAGTTTTGTACATTCTGGAACCTATTTGGCGTCTTGACTTTCTTTGTCGGATCCGAGACTTGTGTTTGGTTTTCTAAAATTCAAAATAATAATGTACATTACTAAAACAATAATTACTAAAACTCATTTATCATTTTATAATAACATAATAATGTTGCACGGGGCCCGGTAATTCCAGTATCAGCCTGGTAATCAGTTACGGAACCTCAAGTTAAGTGCAAAGGCAGAATACACAAGTAAACACATTTTCACGTAAAAGTATAATTGTTTGTTTTTACTAGTTCATTGGAATGGATAAGTTAATATTACTAACGCGAAATAATCACAAAAATAAACATTATTTTTTATACACAACTATTATAAAGTGACAACCCTAGTGCTTTTTCGAACTTGGGCAAAGTTGTCATTCTTAGTTCGGAACATTACTAGGTAACATTGCACATCGTCATAACTTTTGTTTTAATTAACCTTTAACACTGAAACTAAGATTAAAATACTTACACTGCAATTCGTTTGCTACAACATACAATTATATAAACTTACCTTCGTATTCGCTATGAATAAGAATTCAGTTCGCTATCAATAAGAGTTCAGTCACACCCTACTCGAACGCTAAAGCGTTCGAGTAGGGTGACAATATATCAAGAGTCAAACTTACCAGACAAACTTTATTGTTATTTGGCGAGTTAACCTATGAGGGGAAATAAAATTAAATAATGACAATTTTGATTTTGGCATTCATTAAGATTTGGTTCATAGGTATACATTTATAGTTTTATCAAATTAATAACGGTATTATTTATGTTGTAACTGCTTTTTTTAGAATAATTGATGATCACTGGAGTGGACTGTCGCGTTTGATTTTCCCTCTAATCATCGACACATAAAAAATAATTTTACTTTATCCATGGAGTTTAAGAAATATCTATCATGTAGGTACCGGACACTGGTAAAGATGGGACACTCAAGTCAAGCCCGCAGAGGCCAGTATTTAACAATGAATCTAATCTAATCTATAAAAACCAAATAAAGGTTAAAAAGTATGCAAAAATTAACAGCAGTACCTATTACTAATCATGTAGGAAGATTTTGCGCATTAGGCGCTCAACGATAGACGACAACCGGTCACATCCCATCATGTGCCTGTTGGTAGAATTTTCTAAGTTGTAATTATATTTTTAACACTGCTAGCTTGCTTGTGACCACTATCTCATCCGTTGTGGCGATTTGGTAGATGTGGCACGCGTGAAGGGCTTATAGGATACTTTTCATCCCAGAAAATTGTTTCTGTTGGATAGTAACGTTTTAGGGTTCCGTGGGAAACCATGGCACACTGTTACTATACCGCCGCTTCCCATCTGTTTGTACTTATGAAAATATATCCGATATATACTTAAACTATTATACATTTATCATTAAACATTTTTGCATGTTCGGAACTCACTTTAGATAAATAACGAATTTTACTATATTTTTTTGTGTCTTAACCGCAAATTCAATACTATCTATCCTTGATAAATTCATGTTTCATTCAAGGATATCAATAAAATTAATGTTCGATTAACGTCCCACATAAAGCGCTAACATTTGAGAGTAGGAAGAGTACTGCGTAATTACGGCTTAGACCTTCAAGCTGCCTTTACTGCTGACCGTCTTCTTTTATGCACGATCTCCTTAGGGATATTTTACTACATGTACTGGCATCACTGTTGAAGTTATATAATATAAGTACCTACTCAACATATTATTATATAACAATATAAGCTCAATATACCATTTGATTAATGTTACACACCCTAGATAGGGTATATTGTACAGAAACCATGTATGAATATATTTCTTTAAGTTTATTGCATTATGTTTACTAAAGCCTGCAAAGCGAAACCAAATCTGTAATTTTCAGAGATAAATATGACACATTCTCGATTCGACTCTGCGTCTTCAGATAATTAGTTCCAGACACCATGGCCGCCAGCCCACCGAAGCAGCCACCGAAGCACCCACCCAAGCATTATTTCTAGTCTAACTACGGAACATTATCTATGGTAAAGTAAAATACCTACAAGTTGTGATTCGTCAAACAAACATTTTACTAGGTAGGTACTTTGCGTAGTGTACAATAAGTAGATATAAGTATTCATTTTATGGTGTAATCGAGTAAATGATTTGCGTAACGTGTAGGCATTTTGGTTTTTCCAATAGCGGTATTGTGCATATAACATTAAAATAAAAATATACACATAATAGGTACATATATTATTGTATTTCTTAATATAGGTATATATAAAAAATGGTATTGTTCGGGTGCATCACTAGTCGCCGGACACAGTTCGGTGACATCCCGCGGCTCGCCGCACACTGGCACACTTCGCATCGATCTATCAGGCAAGCAGCGTGCACGCGCTTTTTTCAGTTAATATTTTCTAAATTTAAGTTTGGATATTACGACGTGATTACGACCGCGGACATTAATTCAACGCATTACAGTGTATCTTGGAGTCAGATAATAAACATTTCGCCCCCAAACGGAACAGTATAATATTGTAAGCCTTAACATTTAGTCTAGCTATATAAACTCTTGAAATTTATAGAGAGAAAAATTCACATCCTCGGACGGGATTCGAACCCGCGTCTTCGGACTCTCAGTGTCAGACGCCATTGACCAACATTTTGCGATCGCTAAAGCAGGCGTTAGTGCTTTAAAAAGTAACACTATAAAAATATAAACTCTTGTCTAAACTATGCATTTGTACTGTACACTTGCACTAAAACCTTTTTAAAATAAGAAACCAACGGTTCTTACCCCAATTTTTTTAATACGTTTAAAAACTTTAACCGGAAGAGGACTTACCTGGGCCTTGAGAACTTTTATATTTAAGACCACAAGTTCGCCCGCGGCATTTCGTAAATCCTGCCGCGACCTGCACCTGACCTAGACACAGCATCACTATGAGTTACTACCCCAAACCACAGATTACGTACATACCTGTCTACTACATGGAATAAGTGTCACAGTTATGGAAGGAGTTACTTCGTTCAATACCATAGTATAACTACAAGTTACTTCGCAAAAGTTGCAAGAAGAAGTGGATATCCGGCTTTGCAACTGGGCCAAGGTGACTTGTAAAGATTTAATGACCGACCCTTTGCTTGCAGGGCTGGCTCTTGTAGCTTCGTAAGAGAGAATATGCAGAGTATAAGCATGAGAATTTGCTGAGAATGTAATTACTAACTAGGTACTGGTACCTCTACTCATAGATTATTCTTTGATCTAGGTATTCGTTAAAATGATCTTTTAGGGTCTCTTAGGTAATTTAGTTTATTTACCAACGGTGCTTTGGAATTATTAACGACACCGAGGCACTCTGTAATTTTCGGTGCTCTGCAAAGGGTTAGGCGCAGAACTTGGGGTTCTGTAGTAGCTCTGCGCTTTGTGTATAATAAGTTAAACCGTACGACCCCTCATATCGTCCCTTTCTTTTGAAATTTTTAACTCCAGCACTTATAAACGTTAGTGCAAGAAATAGGTTAAAATGCCTATATAACTACCTATAGTCTAAAATGCCTATAGGTACGCAGGCATTTAAACTATTAAATGGGCCATAAACCGTAAACGGTATAATAAGTTTAACAAAAAAGTTTAAAAATAAAAGATGTAAAATTTAATCTCTACAATAATGATTTCAATTACTTTTGCCCTAAAGTGCATAGTTTCTGAGATATCATACATACATACTCTTTGTTCCGGAATAAATAACTTATCGTGTACGGCGTTGCTGTCTGATTTTCCAGGAACATCACCGTTTAACTGATGTACGAAATGATTTGACGAACAAACAAAAACAATACTTACATTTAACTACATACAGGTAAAGCAAGGGTAAAATGTACTTTTAAGGCTAGACGTTTTTAACTTATTCAATAATCGCTTATCCCGTCTAGAAGTGTGCAAAATTTTTCAAATTCAAATGATTTATTTGCAGAATGTAGTTAACAATTTATCTACAGACAAATGTGTGATGTTACAGGTTATATAGGTTCTTTGACATTCTACCATATAACATGGTGTGCAAATGGACATAAGAAAATTAAATTACAATTAAAAAATATATTTATAATGACACTAACGTTTAACCATTTAATCACACAACTCCATAAAGAATAATAACTTAAATGAGAAAAGTCAATTTAAATAAAATTACAATATTAGCTTCAAATAAAATAACATATAAATGGCGTCCATCAATCATTATCAAATTTAGAATCGAAAATATTATTAATAACAAGATAAGTCAAAAATTTTTATATAACATATTCTAATATTGTCAATTTCAAATGTCAGAATATAATAAAAGTTACAAATTTGATAATGTCAATAAACCATTTTTTTAAAGCGCTACTACCTATCTGTTTATAATTTATCATTTAAAAATTCGTCAATATATTAGTATGCTTTTTCTATTAACAATTTGTTTAATGCCTTTTAAAAGAATTTATATTACTCTCAGTACTTATGCTGCATGGAATTTTGTTAAATATGAGAGTCAACATACAAAAAATACTTTTACGCTGGAGAGTTGTCTTAAATGGTAGGTGACGCAGTTTTCCTTCTCGCCGACTACTTTCTGCATAGTAGGCAAATAGATCGGGATGCTTCTTTGCAAATAAAACAGCCTCGCTTATATAAATTGATGGCATGGTCAATATACCTAAGTTTTTAAAATGTTCTTTGCAGGAGTCCATTTGTTTTATTCCTACAATTGCTCTAACGCATCTTTTTTGTTTTTAATATTCTTATGCCGCTAGGCTGTTGACGCAATGTAATTGAAAAATCAAAAGCTCTTGAGCAATATTTTTTTAAAATAATTAATAATAATTATGTAGTAAATTATAAATTATCCTTTTTGTAACACCGTTGACAACCCTACCAAGTTCCCAGGTCTCCGCTACTCGGGACCGTTGGTCCTCCCGAACATTAGTTTATTTACCAGCGGTGCTTTGGACCCCATCGGGAATTATTAACGACACCGAGGCACTCTGTAATTTTCGGTGCTTTGCAAAGGGTTGGGTGCAGACCTTGGGGTTATGTTAGTAGCTCTGCGCTTTGTGTATAATTAGGTAGGCCTCATTATGCTTGGCTGGATTAGAACTGTTGTTTTGTTTTGGAGGGTTAAGAGATTGTTTGAATATAGAAGTGCTCGTGTGGAGCCGTATTATATTAGCCTTTAACCGATCAACTTTAGTTAATCTAGATTTGTTTTAGCCTAATATCATGCGCCACACCTATCCACAAGATCTAGTGTCACTTGAACAAATGGCCTTTTTGCCTTGTGCACGACTGATTTGTGTTGTCCACACACTAAATGTCGTTGATTCAACTAACTGTTAACATAATAACTAACTTATGTTGGCGAGATTGTTTTCTTGGTTTTTCTTGTATAAGAACCTTCTCCTGGCAATAACTAATATAACAAAAACGGTAAGCTGACGGCCGCGGTTGTTTAACTTAGGACAGCAGTCGTTAGGCTATGTCGAAGGCCTTTGAGCGGCCTGAAAATTTCGACATGGGTTGGCCTCTAGTCTATCCACCAAGCCGCACTGGGGCCCGCTTGCTGAATTTTGCCTTTTTTTATTTTTCGAACGGGTTAATTGCTGTTTGCCTCAAGCGGTATTTACAGCGTCACCGGATGGGTGGCGAGCGCAGATGGCACTCAGCTTGTGGGCGCAGAAGGCGCACCGGCTAAACTTAATTATATGGCCCAACTTCTCGAGGAGTCTCCTCTCTGAGAGGAAGTCTTGAGTCCCAGTAGAGGGAACATAATGAGCTTATTGTATTTGCTTTATATAATACAGTTTCAAAGCGCTAATATGTCGAGTGTGTGTCCAGTCCTTATTATGCAGTCTTATTAAATATCAAAACAAAAACTATATTACTTACTTATAAGTGTAACAGTGTATAGTAGAACCGTTTTTAATAAAACTTGGCACAGAGATCGGCAAGATCTGCAACGGACCGTGGAATTCATCGTCTAAATTTTCTTCAAACTAATAAGACAATTTTAGTAGAGCCTCACAGCTCCAATCGAAGTAAATATATTTTTTAACCCCGAGATACTTATAGAGTTTTTTTTCTACGGAGTATTCTGTACCGGACCCCAACCACAACGCTGACAAAGGCTGATTGACTCTGTAGTGCCTCATCCAGTACCTGCGACGTTGCCATTGCTATTCAACTGAGAACCTGAACTCCGAGCACATCACAACTTGTCGTCACATCACAACCTCCAACCGGAGGACTACGACCAGCGTCACTGCCCGACCATCACTGCTCTCCATTGGACGGTTCCGCGGCCTCAGTTAAGTCCCATACCTGGGTCAGAATGAAAAAGAAAAGTATTTCAAATATTTTGATGATATCATCATTGACGGTGAATGACAATCGACCCCATAAGTAGCAAGGGTCATTAAAAATGGTGACAAACAGTTTTTTTACCTAAAAACTAAACTGACTTTAACACTAAAAAGTGTAATATAACTTGTCGAAGTCGGTACCATGCGCACAATATTGTAATAATAGGTACTTTGAACTATCATGGTACCGACTTTAACAAGTTATTTCACTCGTTTGGTATTGAAGTCGGTTCCATTTTTTGGTAAAACATTGTTTCTTATTTGAAGTATACTGGTTGCACTGAGCCCGTTTTATTTCTTCCCTAAGTTAGGAGAGCTCTGGCAATCCAGCTTCAGGTATTATCAGTTGAGTTTCTTATATTTCCGATGAGACTATATACTTTCCATCATACCATTTCCTTCTCACTAAGCAATGTTTGCTGAAATTTAGATCACACGTATTTCAAGGGAACAAATAAGCAAGTTCTTGAATACACTGCATATTGTTTAGTTCGTCAACATGGCACAGACAAACAGTCTCAGGAAGTTAGGGTTTACAGAAGGAAATTGAAACGCTTCTCACTCAGTACGATGGCAGCGGCAGACGACTGTCTAAGTACCTCCTTAGCAGATACAGTAGATATGAATGAATATAGATTAAAATGTTCCAGTTAGTTAAATTCATCAAAAAACATAAAGTAATGGAACTACTTGGGCAAAAAAGTCCAACTAGGTTTATCAATAGAACAATCAATAGAACTAGTGGGAACAGACCTACACTAACACGCGCTTGTTTAAACCATTATCATTTTTAAATTTGTCAGCGGCGTGTTTATAGTTGGAACCTTGTACGCTAGACCGGTGAATCCGATATAAAAAAAAGCAATAACTTGACGAATGAACTTGGCAACCACTTGACCAATTATGCTCATATACGAAATCCTTTTTTAAGTCAGGTACCTACTTAATGTGTGTACCAAATTTTGTCAATATCGGTCGATAAATAGCGCCGTAGCAAACTTCTCCCATTTTCAGGAAAAGTAAAAGAAATCGTCAACTATAAAAAATATATTGAATAGTTGAACATGCTTACCAAGTTTCGTCAAGATTGGTCGAAAAATGCGACCTGCGACCGCATCGCAAAGACCAACGAACATCCTAATAACATGCACATATGAAAGTCAATTTGTCGAGTTAAAATAGAGACGCGTTCAATTAAATCGAATTCAAGTTTATTTCATAAATTATAGGATTTTTTACATAACCTTTTTTACAAGTTTTTGAAAAACATCATAAGGTATGAAATGATATGCAATTTTTAGAATACATACAATAAAACCTAAAAAAATACATTGTTCTTTTATTTTTTTTTCTACCGCCTTCCAAAGAAAAGAGGAGGTACTCAATTCGACTGTATTTGGCTTTAAGGCAAACTGGCAACTTCGATGCTAGGACGAATCACTACCTATTTAATAAAATAATATTGAATCATAAATAATACCATATATATAAAGGTCCTGTACAAAACTACTGTAATGTAAGGATGTAAGGGGCGAGCCAACATCTTTTGACCCAAGTCAACCTCACCTGCACGCGGTGCATCCTGCTGATCGACGAACGAGGCTCTGACAACCGACCGATGGCGGTATACCCATCCCAACAGGCGTCGCTAAATGCAACAGGCCGGTGACGGGCAGCAGCGTCACCGGTGCGAGAAGCTACGCCCTGCGATCGCCAACCCGCCTGCCCAGCGTGGCGATTACGGGCAAACTCCTCCAATGCAGGACAACAAAAAGCCACGGCGCCTAGTACCCGGCGGCCCTGCTATTCCTGGTCATGGTGGTGACCATGGTAACGGCGGGGCGAGGGGTGCTAAGAATCTCCGGGCTACGGGAGGCCACCACAAACAACTGACCCTGGCGACGTATAACGGACGCACGCTAAGGCTTGACTCGCATCTGGCGCAACTCGAGGTGGAACTTGGGAAAATTAGGTGGCACATACTGGGGTTGAGTGAAGTCCGAAGAGAGGGGGAGGACACCTTAACCCTAGAATCGGGCCACCTTATGTACTTCCGAGAGGGAGACCAACAATCCCAAGGTGGCGTTGGGTTTCTGGTAAACAAGTCCCTTTCTGACAACGTTGTGGAAGTGTCCAGTGTGTCGAACAGGGTAGCGTACCTTATTGTAAAGCTCACCGAGAGGTATAGCCTCAAGGTGGTGCAAGTGTACGCACCGACCTCGACACACTCGGACGATGAAGTGGAGGATATGTTCGATGACATATCGAGGGCCCTCCACTTCACTACAAAGACCCAATACACCGTTGTCATGGGGGACTTTAACGCTAAAGTGGGAGTACAGAATTTCAGCGAATCGGTAGTAGGATGCCATGGCTTTGGACGCAGAAATCATAGGGGGCAAATGCTCGTCAACTTCCTCGAACGGGAGGGGCTCTTCTTGATGAACTCCTTCTTTAAGAAACAGCCCCAAAGGAAGTGGACGTGGCTAAGCCCCGACACTAGGACTAAAAATGAGATTGACTTCATCATGACGAATAAAAGGCACATATTTTGAGATGTCTCCGTGATCAACAGATTCAATACCGGTAGCGATCACCGACTTGTCCGAGGCTCTCTGAATATCAACTTCAAGGCGCAACGTGTCCGTCTGATGAAGTCCAGGCTCCGACCAACACTGCTCCAAACCATTGCAGGATCTGAAATATTCCAGTTAAACCTGGAGAACCAATTCGCTGCCGTAGAAACCACCACAGACGTAAACCAGAACTTCGAAAATGTGACTCGGGTCCTCAGGGAAGAAGGTACGAGATTTTGTTACATGCAGCGTAAGGGCAAGAAGTCCAAGCTTTCAGAAAAGACTTTGGGGCTAATGAAGGAACGACTTGAAAACCCACCCATCACTTCGTTAGAAAAGCGGACTCTAAACCGAGAGATCAACAAGAACGTACGACACGACCTCCGGTGCTTCAATACTCTTTCGATCGAAAGAGCGATCGAGCAGAATCGGGGGTCAAAGGTGTTTGTACAATCTCTTGGAAGAAGCCACCTGACGAAGTTGACCACAGCTAGTGGAGAAGTTGTTGCTTCGAAGCCGGCAGTCCTTTCGGAAGTGGAGGACTTTTATGGCCGATTATACGCATCGCATGCATCTCGACCTGATCCCGAAAATGATCCTAGAGCCACGTTAACACGCCATTTCACCGAAGACTTGCCAGAAGTCAGTATTGGCGAAATCGAGATCGCTCTTGGACAGCTTAAAAATGGAAAAGCCCCTGGAGAGGATGGCGTTACAACAGAGCTACTAAAAGCAGGAGGTAAACCCGTACTGAGGGAGCTCCAGAAGCTTTTTAACGCTGTCCTGTTCGAAGGGAGAACTCCAGAGGCGTGGAGTAGGAGTGTGGTCGTCCTCTTCTTCAAAAAGGGAGATAAGACCCTGCTGAAGAACTATCGACCCATATCCCTTCTAAGCCACGTCTATAAGCTGTTTTCAAGAGTGATCACGAACCGTCTTGCGCGTAGACTCGACGAATTCCAACCACCGGAACAGGCTGGGTTTCAGAGCGGATACGGCACCATAGACCACATTCACACAGTGCGGCAGATTATACAGAAGACCGAAGAGTATAATCAGCCCCTGTGTCTAGCATTCGTGGACTATGAGAAGGCCTTTGACTCGGTTGAAATCTGGTCTGTTCTGGAGTCCCTGCAGCGTTGCCAGATAGATTGGCGATACATCCAAGTGATGAGATGTCCTTACGAAACCGCCACCATGTCCGTCCAAGTACAGAATCAGCAAACAAGTCCCATACCGTTGCATCGAGGAGTGAGACAAGGGGACGTTATTTCCCCGAAATTGTTTTCAAATGCAATGGAGGATATGTTCAAGACGCTGAACTGGAAAGGACGTGGCATTAATATCAACGGCGAATACATCTCTCACTTGCGATTTGCTGACGATATCGTCATCGTGGCAGAGACGCTGCAGGACCTGCAACATATGCTGAATGACCTGGCTGACTCTTCTATACGCATCGGCCTACGGATGAACTTGGACAAAACCAAGGTCATGTTCAACGAACATGTTCTACCGGAACCGATTGCGATACACGGCGCCGTTCTCGAAGTTGTTCAAAAATATGTGTACCTCGGGCAGACATTGCAGTTGGGAAAAACAACTTTGAGAACGAGGTGAATAGAAGAATTCGGCTGGGCTGGGCAGCGTTTGGGAAGCTACGTCGAGTCCTTACTTCGCCGATTCCACAGTGCCTGAAAACGAAAGTCTTCAATCAGTGCGTCCTACCCGTCATGACATAGGGAGCCGAAACGTGGACACTGACGGCTCGAATGGTCCACAAGCTCAAGGTCGCTCAGCGGGCTATGGAACGGTCTATGCTCGGTGTTTCTCTGAGGGATCGCATCAGAAATGAAGTGATCCGTCAGAGAACCAAGGTAATCGACATAGCCCACCGGATCAGCAAGCTGAAGTGGCAGTGGGCTGGCCATATTAGCCGTAGAACCGACAACCGTTGGGGTAAACGAGTTCTAGAGTGGAGACCGCGTCTCGGCAAACGTAGTGTAGGACGTCCTGAGGCACGGTGGAGTGACGATCTGCGCAAGACGGCTGGCAAAAACTGGATGCGAGAAGCCCAAGATAGACCTAAGTGGCGTGCAATTGGAGAGGCATATATCCAGCAGTGGACTGCTACAGGCTGATAATGATGATGATGATGATGATGACAAAACTACAGATTTAGAAAATCACGCCCTGAGTTTACTTGCTACGGTGGTTGCTCTTTTTTTAGACACGACGCTTGAGTATATAAAGAGCACTAACTAATAATTGAAATGTTTTACGTAACTACGTTAAGGAACAAGCAAGAGCCCACCTCTGTCTAGAAAAGATTCATTCCATCACAAGTGACGAACCAGACTGCGCTCGTAACCCTCACACAGTTGTCAAATGTCATGTGCTTGTAATTTCACTGGCATTCATAACAAGCGCGGATCCACCGTTGTGGGCACGGTGGGCATGCCCATAACCCTAAAAGACTTGTGACATTAGACTTCACACTTTCATGTTTGAAAGGCCGATGATATGGCCTTTTACGAGTATATCCAATGCCTTAATAAAATATACAAGACCTGGATATCGATGAAGTTATTAACGTTTTCGCGAAAAAAAAGCAAGCTTGCATTTGTAATTTAAGTAATCACCTAAATAATATTATTTAATGTAAAATGTATACAAAAATACATTTGAAAATATATGATATCCTTTGTAGTTGTTTCCAGCGAAATAACAGAGCTAGAACATATTATTATCTCAGAGTAAAAAGCGTAGTGCAATTACCTTGCTATGCAGGGGTTTGAAGTGTTTTACCTAGTTCAAAAATCTGAATGGCACTGGACTAGTATGGCAAGCGTGACGTTTAACATCAGGCGAGCATCTTGATACTATATCGATCATGAGCGAGTTCATAGTCCGACTCGCACTTCGCCGATTTTCGGGTAGCTGTGACCATAACTTTGTTGTAGGCTGGATCCGCACCTGATTCATAACCGTCAATACGGAACACAGTAATGTCAATATTGGAATGCTTGGCGATAGAAATAGACAACTCGTCCTTGAGATTTTTGCCAGATCTTTTGTTATGTTCAGAGACTTTTTAGAATGTTTAATTCTGTGACTAACGCATGAAGTGAACAATTTGCCCATCAGAAATTCGTAGCTGAACCTATTGATTAGTTTTACTTTTTAACACTATAAACCATACACACTAGAAAACAGCGGGGCTATTGTGTATCTCAGTTGCTAACAAATGTTGATTGAAATCTTGAAAAATGGCGGGTGTATATCAGTTTTGACAACTCCAGTAAGCAAAAATGTTAATAAGTTGATGACTGGAGCTGAGAAAAATGACATAGAGCCGCCATTTTTTTCGATTTCAATCTATATTTGTTAGCACCTGAGATACATAATAACCCTGAATAATAATAATATAATAATTTTAAATAGTAGCATTACCAAATTATCAAGCCTGAGATTACTTATTATAACGCTCGTACCATATGACCATTTTCTCAACAACTGTTTACAGGCAATGAACGAGTAGATAAATTAGCCAAAGAAGCTGTCAATGACGGTATACCTTTTAATATTACACCCTCATTTTCAAAAGACCTACCTATTGTTAAAAAAGATTGTTATAACCTCTGGAAGGAGTACTTCGACGAGAGCTCAAAAGAAAAAGGAATATGGTACCGTACGATCCAACCACACCCATTGAATTATCCGTGGATAGACAACACAATCTTAAGCAGAAAGGAAACTGTAATAGCTTTAAGACTAAGATCCGGTCACATTCCATGTAATAAATTTGCCTATTTGATGCGCAAAACAATATCGCCAAATTGTGAGACATGTTGACGTATTAAGGACGTATACCACGTATTGATGGAATGTGCTCGGAATGCTAGTATGAGAGACTTTTGTTGTCTGTCAGATATAGGTAGATGCAACAGTACACTGGCAGGTCTTAGTTTCAGATGACGCTAGAAGATTGTACTTATTAGTAGATAAGCGTAATTAATTAATCTAAGTATACTACCTCAATTGTATTAGAACCAGGGCGGCATGATCGCAATGGCGACCAACGCCTTTATTCTTTGATTAAAAAAAAAAACTGTTTAAACTTTTCCTTAAAATTGAATGGATTTGACATTTTTGCAGGTAATTTCCAAAATATTTCTATTATTTTGGAAATTGTTTTTGTAGTATAGAGCACCTAATATCCACTTAATGTAGTACTTTAAAAGAGTACCTTAACTTTACTTTAAAGAGTGTAGTATTATAATATGTGATTAAACGAACTTGGAAGTGAATTTCGATCAATATTATATGAGTAAGCTTCGTGTGAAGATATACACTGATCTGAGTTATATCTGAAACATAAAGCTACGCATATATGTACCTAATTGTAGTGTTGTATAGGTATTACGTACATCGGTGATAATGTGATATACATATAACTGGTATAATGCCGTTAAACAGAAACAGAAAACAGAAAAGACGCTGGACAATCCACACAGCACCATCTAGCCCCAAAGTAAGCTAGTCAAAGCTTGTGTTATGGGCACTAGATAACTGATATATTTAATAGGTACATTATATACACAGATATTTTTTTTATTATGCATAGAATACATAGAAAACACCCAGATCAACGGAACAAATTTCTGCAGATCGTACACAAATTTGTTCTAAGGCGGGAATCGAACCCGCAACCTCTTGCTACGCAGGTGTACTCTCGCCCGCTGCGCCACTGAGGTCGTCAAATCAGGTCAGTCAGGTCGTTCTTACTACAATAAACAAATGATTCAATAACAATGAATTATAATAAGGTTGAGTATGGAAGCAAATTAAACTTGTCACCTGCTTGCTCATACTATAAAGTATCAAACTCATAAACAATAGTGATCCGAAATCAGTCTCGAACACGTTCAGTATAAATAAAACAAGTTTATGGGTGTCAAGATTTCCCGCAGAGGCGTGTGGAGAGAAGTGATTGAGCTGGAGCCTGCTGCAGGAGACATCTCCTCAAGTCTGTGAGATGCTTGTGACAAACGAATTTAAATGGGTAAGTAATTCTTTCGAACAGATAAAATAAATAAGAGTAATAATATAAATAAGAGTAATAGTAATAAATAACAGATAATATAAATTATTTCAGCGGTAATCCCTACGAGTATAACATGTTTATTCTTAAATACATCATAACATTTTTTTTCAATTCATCAATAATCTACCAAATCTATACTATATTATAAAGAGGAAAGATTTGTGTGTATGGGCTCAAAAAGTACTGGACCGATTTCAAAAAAATTCACCATTGGAAAGCTACATTCACCCTAAGTAATATAGGCTATATAAGATTCATCATCATCATCCATCATCGCGCGGGTGAAACCGCGGAGAGCAGCTAGTTATTTAATATTATATTACAATTATTTGATAAAACTTCAGTTCATTTCGTGCCTTCGTACTAGGCCTACGTAGTGTCATACGCCTGTGCCGAAGTGTACGAAGGCCGCAGAGATAAAATATCACTGAATGCTATAGGCACCGAAAGATATTTTTTTACAGACCAAAACACAGATTAATGTAAATGCAAAGAAAGTAATCTACACTAATTACAATGAGGAAAGATTTGACTGTTTGTTTTTAGTGGGTAAACTCGAAAACTACTTAAACGGTTTTGAAATTTTTTTCATCAGTAGTAAGCTACATTATTCTTGAGTGACAGGCTGCGTTCGCATAATCGTGCATTACCACACGGGTGAAACCACGGTAAGTAAGTAAGTGTGCGTGTCCATGCCTCGCGATACAGGGTAGGTATCCTAGTAGGGGAACGAATGTGTGAATGTTAAGTATGTCCATTCTCGGCTCTGCACTTGCTCGTCACTATAAGACATATTTTTTTGTAATTTTACTTGATAGTACTAGGGGTTCTTGCAGAATGTGTAAAACACAACCCTCTCTTCTGTGACACTTTAATAGTACTAAACAAAAAGCTGATGAGGAGCTTAACAGGCAAATAACCCGGTAATTAAATAAAATAAAAAAAAGACCACAACCCTCTAACGCCAATGGTTAACAAGTATACATAGCATCCCTTAATGTACTTACCCTGATGAATGGAGTAAATCTTCTTGAACTAACTAACGCGCTAAAACAAATTAAATGGGACATTCTTGGCCTGAGCGAGGTAAGAAGAATGGGCGAAAGTATTACTTCTTACCAAGACTACTTACTGTACCAGCTAGGAAAGACGCAAAGCCATCATGGGGTAGGATTAATTATCAAGGAACATCCTATTTCCTATTAATATTATAAACGTGAAAGTTTGTATGTATGGATGTATGGATGTTTGTTACTCTTTCACGCACAAACGGGGGGGCTAATGTTGATGAAATTTGGTATGGGGGTAGATGAGGCGCTGGATTAACACATAGGATACTTTTCATCATCATCATCATCATCATCCATCACCACGCGGGTGAAACCGCGGGGCGCAGCTAGTATAACATAAAATATAGAAGAACTCATAGCGATTGTGAATGTGAAACTACCGGGATACAAGGACCCTTGGTCTATTTTACAGGTTTACTCACCTACAGAACAATCAAATTTAGAAACAATAAATACTTTTTACCACGATCTAAATGAAGCCATTCAAAAATACACCCATAAAAACCTTATAGTAATGGGAGACTATAATGCCCAAATCGGAGCAAGATGCCTAGGTGAAAATACAATATTAGGTTAATTTACATATAGCAACAAAACTAGGAGCAGGAAGGGGGAGAAAATTACAAACTTTGCGCATCTTAAATAGTATGTACAAAAAAAAAACAGGAAAAACATGTGGACCTGGATTTCCCCTGATGGCAAAGCGAAAAATGAAATCAATTTTATCATGACGAATAAAAGCAGCTATTTCACCAACGTTGCCATCCTTAAAAGATTCAATTTCAACACCAACCATAGGCTAATCAGAGGCGAACTCAAAACAAAGCAAGCAATGAAGCCGAGACCAAGACAAAACGTAGGAAATACAAAACTTAGCAAACAACAACTAGAACAAATAACAATCGCTCTGAGAGACAAATTTAGAGACTTCAAAGAAAAACACTAGTAATTTAACAATCCAAAATAAGACAGAAATCACCTTCTCAGCGCAAAAACCGCTCAAAATAGAAGAAAGGAAATTGCCTAAATCAGCAAAGAAAGCATTAGGAAAGACAGAAAAACAATGGAGGATGGAAACAATAGAAAATTATATACGTAAAACAGGTGGAGCCAAAAAAGCGCGCAAGGAATTGACAAACACAAAGGACTGGATCGTAAAAATGAAAGATGAAAGAGGAAAATGAAATCACCACAGAAGAGACATATTAGAAACTGCACATCATACTATAAAAACTATATGGCAACGACACGAAGCAAAGCAAAATAGAACTGGTGGATCCTTCGAATATTCCTAATCCTCTATTCTGAAGTCAAGCAAGCTATCGACACACAAAAACAAGAGAAAAAACCCGGACGCGATGGAATTAAGAACGAAACTATAAGACACAGCAAGGGAACCATGATACCTGTTCTCGCAGATATGTTCAATGACATAATAAACACTGAAGTCATTCCCCAACAGTGGACAAAGTCTAATATCATCCTTCTGTATAAGACAAGAGATAAATATGATATAGGAAACTATCGCCCTATCAGACTTATGCCTAACGTATATAAGATTTTTGCTGAGATTATATTAAAACGAATCACCCCTAGACTCGAAATACCCCTAGACGAACACCAACCGATCGAGCAAGCAGGATTCCGCAAGGGTTATTCGGTAATTGACCACATCCACGTAGTGCGACAAGTTTTAGAGAAATTCAACGAATACCAGCTAACATACTACATCGCGTTTATTGATTATAGTAAAGCGTTTGATTCTCTACTACACGATAAAATATGGGAGGCTCTATTAGAATAAGGAATCGAACACAAATACATCCGAATAATAAAAAAAACATAAACAGTCGCAGTACAGGAAGAATCCAATTAGAAACGAAATGCGCTCCTTTCAGAATTGAAAAAGGTGTTAGACAGGGCGATCCCATATCTCCGAAACTTTTCTCCGCAGTACTAGAATCAATTGTCAGAAGACTTAATTAGGATCGCCTCGGTATTAACGTAGATGGCGCATTGCTGTCACACTTGAGGTTCGCATGACGACATAGTGCTATTTACCAAAACACCAGAAGAATTAAATAAAATGCTAGGAGAACTTGCGACAGAAAGTGCAAAAGTGGGACTAAGACTGAATCCGGAAAAAACTAAAGTAATTACAAACGGAAGCAAATACACTATTAAATTAGGGAACATCGAAATGGAGTATACTGATGAGTACATCTATCTAGGTCAAGTTATAACTCAAAAAGACCCAATGTGAAAGGAAGTAGAGAGAAGAATTACGAATGGCTGGAAGAGATACTAAAGCATGAAAGAAGCTATGAAAGATACGAAACTACATATAAACTTAAAAAGTAAACTGTTTAACACTTGGCTTTGACGTACGGATGCCAATCATGGGTGTTAAATCATGAAGTGCTAAACAAACTAGCAACTTGCCAGTATGCAATGGAAAGGAGTATGTTAAATATCAGAAAGTCTGACAGATTGAAAAACTTCGTCATCAGAAATAAAACCATGGAGATGGGTTGGCCACATGATAAGAGGATGCGACAGATGGAGCCGAAGGGTGACCTCAGTTGTATCCCAGAGAGGGCCAGAGAAAGAGAGGTAGACCGCAGAAAAGATGGGACGACGATATTAGACAAGTAGCTGGTGTCATGTGGAACAGAGTGACACAGGAAAGGAAAGAATGGAAAAGGTTGGAGGAGGCCTTTGCCGATTGGCAAACAGATCTAGAAAAGATAACCAAGCAACAGATATTAGCTTAAACAGTTTATTTAATTTAAGATTCCCGTGTTATCATATTATAAGTTTAAATCCATTGTAAATAGTTAAGAGATCTGAATAAAAGGCTATATTATTAGTATATTACGAGTATTAAGTATATTTGTAATTAGATGCACCCGCGTTATGCCCGCATGGTGATGGATGATGATAATAAAGTATCCTACATAATCCAGTGCCCCATCTATCTACATACCAAATACAACAAAAAAAAATTGACATCCACATAGTACTTTTAGCGTCAAAGAGTAACAAACATCCATACATACAAACTTTCACGTTTTTAATATTAGTAGGATTACATCTTAGTATTTTAGGCACCCAACTCCTGTACTAAGTTCCTTAACGCTTACCGTCTCGGCACCGATAGGGGTGGGTGCTGGGTGCTAAATCACCCCCTACGGCCGTTAACCCCGTGGCATAACGCATCGCGCTTCCAATTATTTGATTTGACGTTACGTTGATTTTCGTTAACGGATCGGAGTGGAAGACACTATCTTTAGAATACATAATCAGGGACTTTTTAAATCTATATAACGAATAGAGATAAATAATACGTTAATCTTCGGACAATTTAGATGAGCCAAAAAAACATTTTTTAGAAATTGGGTAGGTAGGTACATATATTAACTGTTTTTTTTTGTGAATTTTACTGCTCGCATCTTATTTGGTTTTATACCCTTTTTCAAATAAATTGTTGAGTACTTAATTGTATTGAAATCATCGCAAATACATAAAAATACAGGAAGATATTTACATTGTCATTAAGGTCTGCGTGAGAATGAAATAAATAATTTATGGCGTTTGGGTTCCCTGGAATAAAACTTGGTTGTTCTACGCCATAATGCACTAAGTACTCCCGGTAATTTCGATCTTGATGACCACAAAAATAAGTCTTGTATATAAATAATTAAATAACATTTAACTTAATAAGTATATAAGTATTACCTATTATTAACCGGCAAAACACTCACGTTAAGGATCGAGTACGTCGACCCGGGTTCCCAGCATGTCCGATGCTTAATAAGTAAACCTGAAAATCACCATATTAGCGCTTATCGAACGTCTGAGCTATCTATTTACTATAGAAATAACATTCAATAATAATTTACGCATTTTCAGAATTTTTCAAAGAATCGTCAAAATTTTGCCAATTTGGAAAAATGTACAGCCGTGCGATTATCTAAGAGTAAACATCGTTGCATCTTTGACAACATACGTGAAACAAATGACAAGATGACAAGAAACGTTGGAAAAACAGCCTTATTTACAAGGGCGATATCTCATAAATATTTGTCATCGGTGAGCTCGTCGTCGAATCATTTCAGAATCGCACGGCAGAAAATTGAGGAACTCTTCTATTTTTAGCTTCTTAAAATGCTTGTAGGTATTACTCACTTCGTATTTATCGTTAGAAATGAAATTTTTAATTTGAAATTTCAGAATTCCTGGTGTAATTGTGAGATATAAGAGCTATGACCGAAATCACGGCAGATATTTTACCTTACCGATGTTACCAGATATTTTGTACGGTTATATTTGAATACCGTGTATATTATTAGCAGGATTCTTAGGGTTGATAAGATCAGGGGATCTTTATGAATATTATAAACCGAGCGAGCGAAGAGTCTTGCTTAGCTGGCACAAATTCACTTTCATCGGTCCGTATGTTAGGTTGTATGTTGATCATCCTGTACAGGTCGCATTTTTAAACCAATCTTGACGAAACTCGGTATCGTACAATACAATTTTCTTGTCAACTTTTCAGTGGGAGGGCACTTTTTATAAAAAGGGGGGAAGTTTGCTGCGGCGCTATGTTTTTCACGTTTACAACTACTTATGTGTATACATACTGAAAGGTAATATTTTTTAAGATTATTACATACTTACTTTCAATCTTATATACCGACTTCCATAAAAGGAGGAGGTACTCAATTCGACTGTATTTTTTTATGTTTGTTATCTCATAACTTTCGACTGCATGAACCGATTCTCAAAATTCTTTTTGGAAAGCTGGTGCTTCCCGTGTGGTCCCATTCAAATTTTCATCAAATTCGGTCTAGTAGTTTTTGAGTTACACTCCAATAACTGAATAGAATGGAAGTCGGTATTAATTTTTTCCAATTGTACTTATTTTAAGATATTTACTATTAAAATAAATTCAACGTTTTATAAATAGATACACGAACAAACATTTACTTTAGCGCAAGTTGCTTAGAAAAAAATTGTGTTAAAAGTTTTGTGCTTCTACAGCCTCCTTCAGGCCACAGTCACTCACGAAAATACGAGCTCTGACGAAAATATGTACTGACGAGCTCTGACAAACAATCAAACGTCTGTTTTCCAAAGAGAGAGTTTGTGCTCTCACAAGAGTGTCATGAGTAGGCATGACGCTTTCGCATGACGAATTCTTTTGAATTCATTCAAATTCGTTTGAATCTAATGGTAGGCTATTAGACCAAACGAATTTGTATTTTCGTCACCAAACTACATAAGTGAAGTCGGCTCCTAAACATCTAGCTACCGTCAACCAGCTACGAGTACATTCTATTTTGCTTTGTTATATCTAAACATACGTTTCCTAAATCGTAACATTACTCATCATGACACTAAGCTACTGTTAGATTAAATCCGTTCAGTAAAGCTCAGAGCTCAAACAAATAACAACACTACAAATATTCCGTGCAATAAAACTCAAGCCAAGGAACTTGTAATGTCGTTTTAATGCAAAAACATGCTGAACATCAGTTTTATAGAAATAAAAACGTCGGTGACATGTTATGAACATATTTCCAGTTGTCAGAGTCAGATGTCTACATGGAAGAAATATTTTAAAGGTTATTTAAGCGGATCAGGTTAAGTATTTTAATCTTAGTAATAGGTAAGAAAAATGTGAAAGTTTATTTAAATGTTGGTAACTCAATCACGCAAAAACGTCTGAACTGATTGGAATGATGTTTGGAAAGTGTAACTTAAATAGCTTACATATAATGTCAGTATTTAGTCAAAACTAAATCTACCTAGTCAATACCGTAACATTTTTTGTAACTAGCTGGTATTATTTATAACTTTGGCCAAATGTGATCGTCTAGAATGTTTATTAATATGGACCCTTTACGTTGTGTTTAATTTATATTGTATATATTAATAAATCAATAATGTTATGGAGTATCTGGTAATTTTATATTAGTAAAGTTAATGGAAAATTATAAGTAGGTAGTGAAAATACGTTCCTAAAAAGAGGGATAAAACACATCAAATATAAATCAGTTGAAAATCAAAAGAAACACATTAAATAAACCATATCAAGTGAAATCAAATATTACACACAAAACAAACACATAAAAAGAACAAATATAAAATATTGCTGTCAAAAGAAACACATCAAATAGAAATCAAATAAATTCAGGACAAATAAAGAAAATATAAGGAGCAACTGAAAGCATGCAACTTACAGAAAACAGCTACTGTTGGCTGGATTCTTGATCTTCTTTCTTCATGGCCATAATTTGTAACACACACATACACATACATTTATAAACATATAACATACAATAATATAACTTAAAGGAATATAAAATATAAAGTTATAGACATCATGTTATGATACAAACCACACTTCTTTTTTAGCCAAATCTGTGACAGCAATTCCTAAAATAATTTGAAAGGGGGAGTTGTGGAATCTAGACCTTTTAAGATCTATAAATAGGAACCCTAAACGATTTGATTTATGTGAGGCTCCCTGCACCCTAGCACCCCACTCCAAGAACCAGCAAATCCGTCAATTGATTTCAACCTACACGTCTCCAAGAAACTAAACGTTCAAACCGTCACGCGCATACCGATCATTTGACTACGATTTGTTTTCTTTAAAAAACATACTTCTCTATCATTCAGTTTTAATTACCCGATGTTTAAAATTAAATTTCTATTAATATGTTTAATTTACTTAGTAACGGATATTATTTAATCACTAAATTCCAAAATAACGCGAACTAACCCTAAAGGAATTTAATGACTCGTGTGTGTATGTGTACCTAGTGAATGTACGAATCCGATCGCGGTCATGAATTCAGCAGGCTTGAATCCAGACGTTGATCTAGACTCTGAGTAATTTTCCCCCCCAGTGGCTAGCACTTCCCTGCTGTGGCGACAATGATTAGCAAGCGTCCGTTCTTCGTCTCTTCGTGTTATAAGGTTTCTGCCGACATCTTGTCATCCCCGCGTGAATTAAATAGTGTATGTACCTATATGTACCTAAATTTATTTATTGAATTAGTTTTGTATTTGTATTAAGATTATATTTATTAATAAGAAGATATTGTTGTAAATATTTATGGAGATTTAAAAGACAAGTATTTGTAGCAATTATAATATCTGATTTATGTATATTGATAAGTCTCGTCCAAAGGTGATTGTCTCCTTCCATAATATATGTAGATATCATTTATAATCCGTAATATTGTAAAGTAAATATTACAATGCTCCAATTCCTTGAGTAAACCTCCAGTTTAGAAATGAAATTACTTCAATTTCAGTTTGATTAGTGATAATTAATCAGAGTCATGTTGAAATTTTATGATGATGAAGCTTATTATGTTCGTTGCGTTCAAAGAAATGAATATGTGCGGAATTTGAATTAAATAGTATTGTAAAGAAAGGCTCCATTTGAAATTTTAACATTTGTTGCGATGTTTGGTAATTCACTTCATAAACACACAGACAATCAGCACTTCTCATAATTAGTTTTCTAGCAATACAGTACCTAAAATATTCTACCCTTACAATAAAATGACCAACGAAGTCCACCCAGCTGCTATCTCTGTAAAAGGAAAGTGAACGCATTTTTCAGATCCCTAACATATAAATTATAAATACAACGTAGTCGAAAACCGCCGACAGCCGCTATGTTGCTAAACTGAAACTTAAATAAAATAAACTAAGTTTATGCATATAATATAACATATATACATACAAGTTATCATTGACTCTACATAAATTAGCACTGCACTTTAACACTCACTCGCGAACTAATGAATTACTATATTACATATAAGTTTAAAATTCAACAATGACTTCATGTAAATAAACACTGGACAATTGAAATTTAGCTCATTGAAAAGACTTCTATTTTATTTCACTTTATCACTCACTCGCGACGTTATTTATGAAATTGAAATCTTTACGATGTTCCTGATTTCGACCGTTTTCAACGTTGGCTGGACCCCGACTGCCTCATGTAACTCTTCAAAATTAACAAATATTTCCAATATTTTAGCCAAGTCTCACGCCTGTCAGATACTTGAGACACACATTAGTTCAAAATTTATAGATTTTGATAAAATCGTCGCTTAACTGAAACCCACTTATGCACTTCAATTTTTTGTTGAATTTTCTGGTCAAATATGTTATCCTTGATGCAGTAGACGAACTTCCAGCAAATACGATTACACCAACAAAAGCTAGTAAACTCTTATTATATGTTATATTAACATTTATCTTTTCAGCTAGCAACTTAACTTTTGGAACCTATCCCTCAGATAGATAGGCGACTATGAATCTATTTGTTATATTTTCCTTTTTATTTTATATTAAAATAACAACATTCAACACACCGTCAAACCCTTAATAAATTTCATATTGGAATGCAAAGTATTTCTGTACATAAAAAAAACGTTTTAATTTGTCGGAACATTACATACTGCAGTCGACTATATGGTTGGTTATTTGACTTCGCACTTTGAAAGAAATTAAGAAGGCGTTATAGGGTTGAACAAAATTTTGGTTTGTTCATAGTTGCAAGTTAATACCAAAATCAGGTTAAAATATATTTTTATTTAACATAGCTCGCAAATGTATTTTTCACTTAAATGAGCATTCAATATTAAATTGATTCACATCATCATTTTGAATGTAAACTCAACCTTTCTTGTAGTTATGAAGCTGTAAGCAACATAGCTTTACACTGCAAATACATTACAAAACTACTTTCGTATATATATTGCCTACGTCATTTTGAAATGATACTAACACGTAGAATTTTATTAATTAAACTTTCCGTTAATTTTATGAAGAAAACTTGTATAAACATTATAGTAGAATAAATAGTATCCATTTCATGTTAAATTAATAATATTTGTTTATGATACTAAATTTACTTCAATCTTATAACAATTTCTGAATAAATCTATAGTTTTAGAAATCTGCCAACCCTAAAAATCAATACTTGCGTTAATGGGAACCAATAATATAACAGAAATATTATCGCTTAGGTTCACACTTGAAATAAATCTGTCAACGTAACATGTTCCACATTTATTATTTTTTAGCATTTAACAAATTTAAAATTTCGTCCACCGATAACTCTATTATCGTCTTTATTATTTAGAGCTTAAGCCCTTTAAATTTAACTATGAAATGAAATTTGTTTTGTATTCATGCGCGCCTTCTCATATAACCAACAAGTACATGGAACCACGTTATGTGTATATAACGTTGGTTACAAAAGGAGATGGCTTGTACTCGGAATTCATACATATACTTACCGATATTCAAAAAGGAGGAGGTAGGTACTCAATTCGACTGTTTTTTTTAATGTTGTTACCTCATAACTTTCGATAGGGTGAGCCGATTCTCTAAATTTTTGTTTGAAAGTTGGAGCTTCCCGTGTGGTCCCATTTAAATTTCATAAAATTCGATCCAGTGGTTTTTGAGTTACACTCCAATAACTGAATAGAGTGGAAGTCGGTATTAAATTTTCCAAATTGTACTTGTATCAGGATCAAGGCTTATAATTCGCCCAATTTTTTAATTTATGGATCAAGGGGTAGTTCTCGAGAAAAATAAGATAGATAAAAAAACATAGACTCACTCAAACATTATTAGTGTGATTGGAAATGCAAGATGGTGGTTTACAGCCATCATATTGGTTTTCTTGAGATAGTACATGCCTATGTCATTTGTGTGGCTAATTTGAGTCAAATCAATTTGTTTAAATATAAAATTAATAAATAATAGATTAAATCCGCTTGGTCGAAGTTATGACCACTCCTGTTTCTTATGTCCATATTGCCGTTCCTTTGGCAGGAAGGCTCGAGGAACTCGTAAAGATACTTTCTACAGCATTCCTTTGAGCAAAATAGTTCCCGATTAAAATCACTTTCCCTAATGATGAACAGCAGTTAACTGCCTCAACCGTTGGTGAGGTTGGAGCGGGTTTTCGGAAGGAAAGACCTATAAAAATAAACAGAACAGAAAGTTAGTAATGACTTAAATAAAAATTGACGGGTCTGGCTAGCCTTGTCCTAATACTAAATAATTGATGGAATCCAGGTTATTTCTGTACTGTAAATACAGGCAAATGTCAATCCTTAACATTTTGTATACATATATAAGTTAAGTAATGCCGGTGTTGCTTTACACAAGCAGTGCAGTGAGTTTGTCTTATGTTTCTTAGTTTTTTTATTAGAGTTTCTCATGTTAAGGCGTACTTACGTTAAATACATAACCACGCATTCCTTTTCATTTGGTCAATCGATTTAGATGATTTATTTTGGATTGGTTACGATTCCATATTGATTCCACAAGCTTTTTTTATCTATCGGAAAATTATTCAGTTATGCTTCATAATAGAAAGAAAAGTTTCTGGGTTCCACATGTCTAACATCCAGATTCCGGATGATAATTTAGGTCATGTACATGGGAATATTACGAAGATATATACGACATAATTAGGCACATAATTTAATAACGTGTAGAGACAAAAAAAAAAGTTTGGACTCGGGCATAAAGTGTTTCATAAAATTCAAAATTCAAAAATTATTTATTCAGTTTAGGCATCATATACACTCTTATGAACGTCAAAATTTTTCGCCGCTGTCTTCGGAAAAGAACCACCGCCGAGAAGAAGCAGCATACTATCAACAAATACATAAGGAGGATTGCAGATGAAACTATGAAGTAAAATCTTAGCTTCTCTCATATGTACCTACATTATTATACGTCATGATAAATTATCCAAATGTATAGAAATATTTTTTATTTAATTACAATTAGTTTTTTGGAATAAAACTTTACACCAAACTGTGAGATCTTGCTCCGTTTTAAAAATTATAACCCTACGTCGACGGGAAATACCCTATACGATATCTAATATCGATTACTTAGAGAGTTTGAAATTACATTATAAATGGCCGTATGTTTAGATTGCGCTGAATAATAAATTAGATTTTTTACAGCTCCAAGACGCTGATGACAACTTTATACCTCCACTGGTTTCTGAGAAAAAAAGTGTTGATAGACATTATAGACTACCTTACCTAGAAGAACCCTTTCCTTGAAAACCTGCCACTGAGTGCTGCAGTTACAATATATGTTTATTCGGTGAAACCCCTTAACTACAAGGAACTATTGACCATATAATATTAGTCTATGCTATTGATAATAAATCAAAGTAATGTACTACAGTTTTATAGAAGACATAAACATTTAGAAAGAAGTCCACATTACCATATGTCTACCTATTACCTACAGTTATATCACAATAAATATTTTTTCAATTTGAAATATGCAATAGTAACGCCGGTACAAACCAGGCCACTTTATTCGTACCTTGCTATGAAGCCTTATCAAATCCAATAATAAAGAGGAAAGATATAATGATGGTTGGTAATGGTTACACGTAAAACTACTTAACCGATTAAAACAATTCTTTAACGAGTATACAGAATATTAATTCGAATATACGCTATATTTGATTTATCATCATCATCATCATCATCCATTACCACGCGGGTGAAATCGCGGAGCGCAGCTATAATAATATTATAAAGAGGAAAGATTTGTTAGTTTGTTTGAATTGAATACGTTCTGAGACTACGAACTACGACTACGACTACGGAGCGATTGAAAAAAATATTTCACCATTAGAGTCCTTTTTTTTTTTTTTTTTAGGGGGGAAATGCTGTGCACTTCCCTTCCGCCACGGGGGTGACGGGCGTGTGGGGCTCAGACCCACTAAAACCCCCCCGTGAACAGTCCTTATTAAACTACTTTACTAAATTAGAGTCCTACATTATCCTTGATGTACATAGGCTAATATTTATATTTTAATTCATCATCATCATCATGCACCATCACCACAAAGTAAGTATATTAGTTATACAAATATGTAGTATAAATATACTTCCTTAATAACGGCGTTCTTTACCCAAAAAATTCATCGGTATAGTACTTACTGTTGTACCAACTTCTGACGCAAGTAGGAGCCACACCTACGCGATGTGTTAATGACCACCACCAGGAAGAAATCCTACACGAGCTTCACATCACAAGGCGTTATCAATCTTGTATATAAATAATTAAATAACATTTAACTTAATAAGTATATAACTGTTACTTATTATTAACCGGCAAAACACTCAAGTTAAGGATCGAGTTAGCGCTTATCGAACGCCTGAGCTATCTATTTGCTATAGAAATAACATTCAATAATATTTTACGCATTTTCAGAATTTTTCAAAGAATCGTAAAAATTTTGCCAATTTGGAAAAATGTACAGCCGTGCGATTATCTAAGAGCAAACATCGTTACATCTTTGACAACATCCGTGAAACAAATGACGAGATGACAAGAAACGTTTGAAAAATAACCTTACATATGTACAAGGGCGATATCTCATAAAGTATTTGACATCCGTGAGCTCGTCGACGACCGCATCGACGAATCATTAGAGAATCGCACGGCTGACAGAGAGCGGTCACGCGTTCACGCGATCAGTTTTGCGTTCGTTGTGTTGAATTACGTTACATAGATATACCCAAACAGGAAGCGTTCTGACCGCGTCAACTGTGGGTAGACTGTGGTTATATCTATGTAACGTAATACAACACAACGAACGCAAACCGACCGCGTGATCGCTTGGATAGGACACTTAGTGTGTTGTGTACATAAGCAAAGCTGAGTTTTTAACCGCTTTGGGAGGATCTTAAGAATAACTAGGTGTTGGTATGAAATATATGGAGCTATTTCTCAGCAGCCATTGGCAAGAATTACTTCATCTAAAGAGACAGCGCTGCCTCTGTCTGTCCGTCGGTATGTTCACGCATAACTTATAAACTACTACATCGATGTCGATTAAATTTGGTATATAGATAGAATGAACGGGTTGGCTATAGCCGTCCGGTACCTGATTTTGATGAAGGTGCGAGTTTAGGGGTATCATTGGGGTCCACCTGAAGCCCTTCCAGCAATTTTTTTTTGCCGGAAACGTAGTTTAAATTAATTATGATTAAATTAAAATTTGATAAAAAAAAGTGAAATGGAACGCAATGTTGAGAAAATGGTACAATATTAAGTTGTCAAATTAAGTTGTCAAACTGAGTTAAACGAAACGTATCGTTATCGTTAAACGTAAGAAAAAAAAAAGGCGCCATTTTGTCTTACTGACAGATGGACTGTCATCCATTCATTCCGTTTCTCTCGTAGTTTCGTGAATGTGTGCTCTCTTGTTTTTCGATTTTTATTACGACTTTGGCTTTTTCCCTGGACTTCCTTCGATTGCGCGACGACTTGAAACTTGGCTTGCTTACCGGATTTGTTTGGATTGCTCTACGACTTGAACTTGGCTTGAAAACTGGACTGCACTTGGCTGTAATGGAGTATTACAGTACAATACCCGAAGCGGACGCGGTTTCGGCTCCTGATCTGCCCGTCGAACCTGTTGCCGGACCTTCTTCGGCTCCTGATCTGCCCGTCGAGCCTGTAGCCGGACCTTCTTCGGCTCCTGATCTGCCCGTTGAACCTGTCGCCGGACCTTCTTCGAGTAATGACGACGACGACAACGAGCTTATAACCAAACGAAAACTTTGCGTCACTGAAGTGATTGATCATTGGAATTTAACTGACGTTGTGCGAAACTTGGGCACTAAAGACCAATGCATCAAATATAGTGAAGACCAAGGTCTCATACCAACTGAGAAACGGTGTCGAACCCACAGGACATCCATGAAAGTGTCATACTCATGCGGATGCACAAGTTTTGGTACATTTGTGTGCTCAAAAAGATCATGCAAATCTAAATCGGGCAGCGGTGCCAAGATCTCTCGCAGAATTGGCACATTTTTCGAAAATATTGCTATCGACATAATGCATGTTTACTATCTTATATATGCATACTCACAAGGATGGACCTACAACCAAACAATTCACGAAGACCCTTATAAAAAAGAAAGGAAGCAATGTTTAAGCCCAAATACTATAGCCGATTGGTTTAATTACTGCAGAGAAGTAGTTGTGATATTTTATTTGGAAAAACAAAATCTTTACAGCGGTAAAATTGGAGGCTGTGGGAAAATAGTGCAAATAGACGAAAGTAAATTTGGAAAAAGGAAATATAACAAAGGACGTCACATTGAAGGCCACTGGGTGCTGGGATTAATAGAAGATGGGTCTGAAGACTTAAGATTGGAAGTATGCCCGGACAATAAAAGAGATGCTGATACTCTCATACCTTTAATTCAAAAGCATGTTTTACCTGGAACAACAATCCACACCGATTGTTGGCGGGCATACGATTGTCTGTCTGAATATGGATACATACACAAAAAAGTGAATCATTCAGACCCAGAGAACCCATTTGTGGGTAAAGATGGAATCCACACCCAAAGAATAGAATCCCAGTGGCGAGCAGTGAAGAGGTTTTTCAAAAAACAAAATTATAACAACCCAGAAAACTTTAGTGATATAATTGTTGAATATTTGTGGCGAAGAGACGTGTATAAATATAAAAGAGACTCTTTTGTACATTTAATGAAAGCAATTAAACATGTTTATGAAATAAACAAGTAATGTATTAAAATGTTTGTTTAATTGTGTCTCTCCTAGCCCTTTAACATTAAGTTTTTCTCATCTATCAACATAACTCTGAGACGGACTGGATATGTTATTGTTGTTATATAATACAATGTTAAGTGAACCGCCTTGATAGATTAGGTGTGAAACAAAAAATAGGTTAGGTTAGGTTAGAACATGACAAACAACGCACGAGCCGAGCGAGCGAAGCGAGCGTGCCGCGGCAGCGGCCGGCGAAGTGCCAGAAGCGAACCGCCTTAATAAGTTAGGTGTGAAACAAAAAATAGGTTAGGTTAGGTTAGAACATGACAAACAACGCACGAGCCGAGCGAGCGAAGCGAGCGTGCCGCGGCAGCGGCCGGCGAAGTGCCAGAAGCGAACCGCCTTAATAAGTTAGGTGTGAAACAAAAAATAGGTAAAAAATACTGATATAGCCGAAAGTGAGGTTAAGTACTAAAAAAATTATTACTCAAAAACTAAAGGCCTCCGGCGGGGGGGGGATGCAGGGGGGGCTTCACCCCCTCCCCCTCCCCCCCCTCCGCCCCCCCTCCCCTCTCCCCGCGGGTACCGGGCGACTATAGTTTAACCGAATGAACCCCAGAGCTCCCAACTATGAACTTTTATTTTGATCCGTCATATCAATCCAAGATGGCAGATTGATCTTTCTGTGCTACACGGTCTCATATAAAACTGGGGTCTCAATTGTCTGGTCGGCGCGCATGTACTAATATAGTACATAAAACCTACGTTATAACGATAGTTTTCAATATGTTTATATTACAGCCCATAAATATTAAAATAATTTGTCTCTTATGAAGAATTTTTTTTATCAGTTTTTATGTATAGTGGCGTAATGCTTAAAAATATTTGTTTTTAGATTTATATGCCTCCGTTTCCCGTATTAACGACTAGTTAGCACAAATATGTATCTTTCATCGAGTTTGGCATATTTGCGCCGTTTAAAGTTTTCGGCATTTCGGCCACACCAGCCTGAGCGTAAGTTCCTGGAAGATGCAACGGTACCAGAGTATCGACACAAGTAGCATCCCACACAAGAGGCCGTTCCATCTTCCATGGAACAAGAGTCATTCCATCTGGCCTCTTACCGTCGCACCGCATCAGTCCATTAGGTTCTAGAACTGACAGTACCTACGCCGTCACGGACAAAAGCCCGACGGATGACCATAGCAGATGACAACGCTCAAGCTGGCATGTCTGTTTTAATTTTTGCTATTTCTAAATTTTAATCCAAAATTTGTGTTAATTTATTATATTAACAAGCGAATCGCCCCATCTTCGCACGGGTGCAATGCTGATACTAAATATACTACAGAATGTATTTATATACAACACTAACAGCTTTTGTGTCATTCGACAATACAAACATGTTTTTTTAGATGTTATTTTCGCAATAGCGACATAATTGGCCCTGTGAACGCCACCGGCCCCCCGGCCGGTACCGCCGCAACAGCTATGTCCCTGCACTTTAAATCTGTAATAAATAGATAATATGTTATTCCTATACATTAAATATGCGATTGTTTACGAGCTGCGAAGACATTGCACTTGTTCATGTTTACGGCGTCGAGACGACATGGGGCCGAAGTTTTACTGCTAGTTAATGAAATTCACATTTCCTCTAAAGTTTTACTACAGAGTAATAAGACTTATAGCGTTTATGCAATATAAAACTTTTTGCAAACTTTAAATCACTTTCGTCCCAACAAAAAATAATTGACCACAAAAATGGATTAGTTTGAGTAAGTATTATACGTACTTATAACGTTTTAGCAATAAACATTTTCAGTTAATGACAGTATCTTATTCGTTACCTTTCATCTCAGCCGTAGGCTCCAGAACGTTCCGGCCCCATCGGCCATCTATTCTGCGCGCTATGTGCCCTGCCCACTGCCACTTTAAGTGGCTAATCTTCTGGGTTATGTCGGTGACTTTCGTTCTTCTACGGATCTCCTCACGTGATTTGATCACGTTGAGAAACCCCGAGCATAGCTCTGTCCATAGTGTCTCCGTAGTCTCCATCGTGACCTTTAGTGTCATATTTTAGGTTACTGTAGTCCTACAAAGAACCAATAGGTAGGGTATAGGTATAGGTATAGGGTCTTCCTCCAAGGCTATCTATTGGTTTGTGGGCCTTAAAACCTATAGCTGAATAACTTCTACATTCATAATAATAAATGTCGAAATTCTTACACATTTAAACTAATTAAAATGTTTAAGAAATTAATTGTCTGAATTATCTAATTCTTCAACTTTTAAACTTGATAGTATTACAAAGTACCTAGTACAAAAGTTGAATTAGCTATGCCCGGCACGATTTAATAAAACGCCGATAGCATTGTTGCAGCAATAACAAAGAGGGTTAACTGTTAGCTGCCCTTTTGGATACTTTTCAGAAAATGTTCTACAAACGAGCAGAGCTAAAAATATACTGTAAGACTATTTTTCATTTCTCCGAATTTTCAAAATGTCACACTTGCATATAGTCAGACTTGCGTCTTGAACAACTGTACATGTTCAATGTAACTTGCTTCAATTCATTGGAACATAATTACTCGTATGATCAAATGGTCAGACTAGGTACACTTCAACATACATGACCACCGCTGAAGTGAAGAAAGTTACATCGAATTTATTGCGTTGCATGCATGATAGGTGACACCAGCAAAACAACAATTTGTTTTGCTGTTTTCCGATATACGAATAGGGAATGCCCTATTGGGTATTCCAGATAATGTCATCGGCAGGTTATTGCAACAGATGCACAGAAGCCTCGTATACTGTCCGACGGTTTACAAGAAAAATATTCTCAATCGATTGGAGAGGCGTAAGGTTAATCCTTGCCGTGGTCGTGGGTCCATTGGGTTCGTGTACAATCTTGGAATACGTAGCAGGTGATACAGCTTCCTTTATCCCCAGGTACCTTCCGACTGTAAGCCAAAACACCCGAATTGAGGCTGAATCATTTCGCTCGTTGTTCTAAGGCTGGCACACACGAGAGTCCACTGGACTACTATCCATACTGAATTTTTCACTGTAGATAGTGATTTATTATGATGTTTGTTAAGCTTATCAAGTATTAGTGATGGAGAGCAAGTAGATCCACTAGCTGAATACTAAATAACACAATAAATAGATCGGAATAGGCGGGAGCTCAAAATGTGCGTGTACCACTAACATTATAGCGAAGACACTCTCCGTCCAAAAGAAAATTAAAAAACAATGACCTAATTATTATAAAAACAATTAAAAACAAAAGAGTTGTGACTACCGGACTGATAAATATATCCACGTTATATTTAAATATGTATTTCTTGCGATAGTAATTATTTGTGTTTTCACTAAACATTATGTTTGTAATATCGTACTTATAAAGTTCGTCAGTAATAATAGACAAGTCTCAGTATTGCACATTTTTTAAATGTACATAATTATAAAATAATACAATGGGACCAACATATACAATTATCCAAGTCCCTACCAATAAAGCCGATTATAAAAAAAGTTTAAGGATATTCTAATATTGGTTTATTTTTTGTTTCTAATATCTTATTAAGTATGTATATTTTCTTTGAGTTAGAGTTGAAAATATCAGTTGGGAACTCAGTTCTCGAAGTTGTTGACGAGTACATCTACCTGGGACAGACAGTCAAACTAGGCAGGTCCAACTTCGAGAAAGAGGTCAATCGTCGAATCCAACTCGGCTAGGCAGCGTTCCGGAAACTTCGCGAAGTCTTCTCGTCAAAAATACCTCAGTGCCTCAAGACAAGAGTCTTCGACCAATGTGTGTTACCAGTGATGACTTATGGCACTGAAACGTGGTCTCTTACTATGGGCCTCATAGATAAGCTCAAAGTCGCACAACGAGCTATGGAGAGGGCTATGCTCGGGGTTTCTCTACGTGATCGAATCAGAAATGAGGAGATCCGTAGAAGAACGAAAGTCACCGACATAGCTCAGAAGATTAGCCAGTTGAAGTGGCAGTGGGCAGGGCACATAGCACGCAGAACAGATGGCCGATGGAGCCGAAAGGTTCTAGAGTGGAGACCACGTACCGGCAAGCGCAGCGTAGGTCGTCCACCGACACGGTGGACAGACGACCTGAGGAAGGTCGCAGGACGACGTTGGATGCAGGCCGCTTCCAACCGGTCCTTTTTGACGAAAAACAAAAGTTTCAAATTAGTCTCAGACCAGTGTATGATACGTCCTTAGACGCGTCTGCAGCTCAGCTCCGCTATCCTGCAACAAAAAAGGGACACGTTAGTACAAAAAATTTACACCCGATAGCAAAAAACATAAAAAATTTCAATTTTACAGTACAAATTTCATTAATTTGGTTATAAAGTCACCTGACCTACGAGTTCTGGTCGTTTTTTGCATTCATACGTGTGGGCGCTGCACCCGTGATCGTCACCGCGAAAACAGCACGCGAAAATACCTAGGGACTTGGAAGATATAAAAACTCAAAAAACTCAAAGCTTCATATAGTACCCGTATAAAATCCACCTTAGCGCTGGTATTCCGCCATACATTGACGAAAAACAAAAGTTTCAAATTAGTCTCAGACCAGTGTATGATACGTCCTTAGACGCGTCTGCAGCTCAGCTCCGCTATCCTGCAACAAAAAAGGGACACGTTAGTACAAAAAATTTACACCCGATAGCAAAAAACATAAAAAATTTCAATTTTACAGTACAAATTTCATTAATTTGGTTATAAAGTCACCTGACCTACGAGTTCTGGTCGTTTTTTGCATTCATACGTGTGGGCGCTGCACCCGTGATCGTCACCGCGAAAACAGCACGCGAAAATACCTAGGGACTTGGAAGATATAAAAACTCAAAAAACTCAAAGCTTCATATAGTACCCGTATAAAATCCACCTTAGCGCTGGTATTCCGCCATACATTGACGAAAAACAAAAGTTTCAAATTAGTCTCAGACCAGTGTATGATACGTCCTTAGACGCGTCTGCAGCTCAGCTCCGCTATCCTGCAACAAAAAAAGGGACACGTTAGTACAAAAAATTTACACCCGATAGCAAAAAACATAAAAAATTTCAATTTTACAGTACAAATTTCATTAATTTGGTTATAAAGTCACCTGACCTACGAGTTCTGGTCGTTTTTTGCATTCATACGTGTGGGCGCTGCACCCGTGATCGTCACCGCGAAAACAGCACGCGAAAATACCTAGGGACTTGGAAGATATAAAAACTCAAAAAACTCAAAGCTTCATATAGTACCCGTATAAAATCCACCTTAGCGCTGGTATTCCGCCATACATTGACGAAAAACAAAAGTTTCAAATTAGTCTC
Organism: Selenia dentaria; assembly: GCA_917880725.1. Lineage (NCBI taxonomy): Eukaryota > Metazoa > Arthropoda > Insecta > Lepidoptera > Geometridae > Selenia > Selenia dentaria. The sequence continues at coordinate 36,906,484 of OU862883.1, forward strand.
AGACCAGTGTATGATACGTCCTTAGACGCGTCTGCAGCTCAGCTCCGCTATCCTGCAACAAAAAAGGGACACGTTAGTACAAAAAATTTACACCCGATAGCAAAAAACATAAAAAATTTCAATTTTACAGTACAAATTTCATTAATTTGGTTATAAAGTCACCTGACCTACGAGTTCTGGTCGTTTTTTGCATTCATACGTGTGGGCGCTGCACCCGTGATCGTCACCGCGAAAACAGCACGCGAAAATACCTAGGGACTTGGAAGATATAAAAACTCAAAAAACTCAAAGCTTCATATAGTACCCGTATAAAATCCACCTTAGCGCTGGTATTCCGCCATACATTGACGAAAAACAAAAGTTTCAAATTAGTCTCAGACCAGTGTATGATACGTCCTTAGACGCGTCTGCAGCTCAGCTCCGCTATCCTGCAACAAAAAAGGGACACGTTAGTACAAAAAATTTACACCCGATAGCAAAAAACATAAAAAATTTCAATTTTACAGTACAAATTTCATTAATTTGGTTATAAAGTCACCTGACCTACGAGTTCTGGTCGTTTTTTGCATTCATACGTGTGGGCGCTGCACCCGTGATCGTCACCGCGAAAACAGCACGCGAAAATACCTAGGGACTTGGAAGATATAAAAACTCAAAAAACTCAAAGCTTCATATAGTACCCGTATAAAATCCACCTTAGCGCTGGTATTCCGCCATACATTGACGAAAAACAAAAGTTTCAAATTAGTCTCAGACCAGTGTATGATACGTCCTTAGACGCGTCTGCAGCTCAGCTCCGCTATCCTGCAACAAAAAAGGGACACGTTAGTACAAAAAATTTACACCCGATAACAAAAAACATAAAAAAATTTCAATTTTACAGTATTGAACCCACCCACCCACCATCGGGAACTGTGGCTCAGTCGCATTTGTCATAGAGATAGCATAGAGTATTATACATCAAAAGTCTCGTCTCCGCCTGCACAAGACGAACCTGCAACAAAAATAGACACGGTTAATACATTTTTATACACCCGACGGTAAAAAACTGGTTTTTGCTTTAAAGTTATACTAGATCTGGAGAAAAAACCCGATAGAAAAACTTTTTGTTACTTTTGTAACTTTTCATAATTTTCCTGGATAGGCGCAAGCATAGGGGCTCTGATTAAATTAATTATAAAATTTATAGAGTGACGTTACTCCCACAATTTGAGCTATAAATATATCTACTTTTTGTTAATTATATTTTTTTACTTATTATTTTACTTTTACATTTTTGACCTTCACGATAGTGAAAAACAGACTATTGCACAGGTTGTGCCTGACCTTAAGTCACCTTATTGGATGATTTTTATACGTTCTTCTGACGTTCGTGGCTAAATAAAAGCACCTGACATCACTTTTGTGAACAATTTTATTATTACGCAGTATTATTTCTACTGATATTTTACCCCAACATTTATGATATTAGACATATCATATACAACTTATACAACAAATTTTGCTAAATCCGAATATCGTTTGATTCATTTTATGTTGAATTTTTCACTTATTTTTTCACTTATTTAAATCTCATTTATACAACTTTTACAAACTTTTAAATTTGACAACCTCCCCCGACCATGGCAACCGTTAGGACTCCGTCCAACCACATGAAAACCGACCAAAGAGGCCAAGACAAGACTCCGGAGAAACCGGCCGCTGGACCCTCTACATCTAGCGTCAGGAGGAGCATCGGGGAATGGGAGACGACTGTCAAACCCACCCAAAAAGTAAAGGCCCCGACTAGAAGTCCTACTATAAAAATAATGGAGACCCTAACCCCCACGAACAGGATCCAGGAAGCAAGAAACCAGCTCCAAATTGGGAAAAGACACCTGACTGAGTCCCGAAACCTCAAGACTGAAATAAAAGAGGCGGTATCTCGAGCCATTGACAGACTCTACCAATTGGTAAAGGAATCCGAAGACGAAAGGACAAAGTCCAATAGAATAACTAAACAAGATAATGACGGAGGAAGGAAGGAAACCGGAAAAGAGATTGGTACGAATGAAAGAGAGAATGCTATGATTGAGCGAATGGAGAAAATGATGGAAGAGACAGACAGAAGAAGGAAGGAACAAGAACTGAGACAGAAGGAGCACATGGATAAGATGGACGAGCTTAAAAGGACCCTGGAAGAACACCAGAAAACACTAAAAGGTGTCACGTATGCGAACGTTGTGTCTGGCAAAGCCGAGAGGAATACTCCGGCAGGTGAGACACTGCACTCAATCATAGTGACAGCCAAGGACGAAACAGAGACGGGAGAGCAAATAATTGAAAGGGTAAGAAAGGCAGTAAAGGCAAAGGAAGGAGGAGTAGAAATTGATAGAATTAGAAAAACTAAAGACCGGAAAGTACTGATAAGTTGTAGCACGAAAGAAGCGAGAAGAGGGGTGAAGGAAAGCTTGGAAGTGGAAGAGGGCGGCCTCCACGTCGAGGAAGTACGGAACAGGGACCCACTTCTGGTTCTGAAGGACGTATTGGTAGCCAATACTGATGAGGACATCATCCGTGCCCTTCGGAATCAGAATGGGGACCTCTTCCGTGACCTCGACGAGGAGAACCAAACGCTAAGTATAAAATATAGAAAACGAGCAAGAAATCCACACCTCACGCATGTGGTATTAACCGTTTCCCCACAAATTTGGCGCAGGGCAATTGCCAACGGAATCATACACCTGGACATACAGAGGGTTAGAGTTGAGGACCAGTCCCCACTCATACAGTGCTCTGTGTGCCTAGGCTATGGACACAGCCGGAAATACTGCAAGGAACAACAGGAGAAATGCAGCCACTGTGGTGGAGCACACATGCGAGCTCAATGTGAGGAAGTACAAATAGGAACTCCGCCTTCATGTATCAACTGCAATAAGGCTGGCATGAAAAATACACACCATAACGCCTTTGACACTGATTGCCAGATACGGAAGAAATGGGATGCCTTAGCGAGGGCGAGGGTAGCGTACTGCTAAGGGCTCCCCAGCGACAAATCGGCTAACAACTGACACGAACGGATACCGCAGGCGCACCGTGATGCAGGCTAACCTCCAGCGAAAGAGTCTAGCGACTACAGAGATGGTCCTAGAAGCTACGAAACGGGGAGTGGCTTTCGCCATGGTGCAGGAGCCGTATGTGGGCAGTATAGGTAGAGTGAAGAACTACGGAACGGCGAGGGTGTACCAATGCGATGGACAGCAAGAGGGAACTGTAAAGTCTGCAATTGTCGTTTTCGATGCAGACCTCGATGTCGAACAGTACCCAGAACTGACGACGAATAACATCACGGTCGTCAGGATCCGGACCAGTGCGTGGTGCATCAACGCCGTCTCATTTTACTTCGAACCCAATGCCCTCATAGATCCCTACATCGCCCAAATAACGAAGATCCTAGCAAAGATAGGAACGGCCGGACTCGTCATAGGTGGCGATGCCAACGCCAAAAGTATCTGGTGGGGAAGCGTGAGAACCGACTCAAGGGGACAGGAGCTAGCAGGAGCGTTACACGAGTGGCAGCTTCAGGTCCTTAACACCGGAGACACCCCAACCTTCGAAGTCGTGAGAAACGGCCAAACATGCACTAGTATTGTCGACGTAACGGCATGCTCACTTGACCTCCTGGACAAAATCACCAACTGGAGGGTGGATAGAGAAGCGATAGGGTCGGACCACAACGCTATCTTCTTCGCTTTGGACCTCACAATAGGGAAATGCATTACACTAAACAGAACCACACGCAAATATAACACTAAAAAAGCAAGTTTGATTGAATTTGATGACAAACTCACCCAACTTCTAGACGCAAACAACATTGACACACAAAACATAGACAGAATTAATAACACTACACAATTAGACAACACAATAGACAAATACACTGAAATCATTACACAAGCATGCACACTACACATTCCAGCGAAGAAAAGCAACCAGAAACTTACCATCCCGTGGTGGTCCGACGAGCTGTACCAGATGAAGAGGCTCGTCAACACCATGAAGAATCGTATCCGAGGTGCAGCGCCGATCCGACGAGAGAAGGTGGTACAGGAATACCTGAAACAGAAAGACAATTATGAGGAAGCAGCGAGGCAAGCACAAATTAAAAGCTGGAAGGAGCTCTGCGAAAAACAAGAAAAAGAAACAGTATGGGACGGCATCTACAGAATCATAAAGAAAACTGAAAGAAGAACTGAAGATTTGCCGCTCAAAAAGGAAGGAAGAATACTGGGAATGGAGGAATCTGCAGAGTGGATAGCCGAGAGATTTTACCCAAAGGACGATAAGGACGGAGACAATGAAGACCACCAAGACACGAGGGAAAAGGCCTCAGCGGTGAATAAGATTATCGAAGGCGAGCAATGCGACCCACCACTCACCATGCAGGAGATCATCGCTGCGGCCAAAAACTTTAACCCGAAGAAGGCCCCTGGGGGTGATGGCTTCACCTCGGATATATGTCTAAGAGTCATAGGATCCCACCCGGAAATTTACTTAGCTTTACTAAACAAGTGCCTGGAAAAGGGACACTTTCCCAGTATCTGGAAAAAAGCAGTGGTGGTGATCCTGAAAAAACCTGGCAAAAAAGACTATACCGAGGTGAAGTCCTACAGGCCCATCGGACTCCTTCCCGTTTTGGGTAAAATATTCGAAAAGGTTCTAATGAACAGACTGAAGTGGCACCTGGTACCGAGACTGAGCGCCAAACAGTATGGTTTTATGCCACAAAGGGGCACGGAAGACTCCCTCTATGTCCTGATGAACCACATTAGGAAAAAACTGGCAGATAAAAAGATTGTTACCATCGTATCACTAGACATAGAGGGAGCCTTCGATGGGGCGTGGTGGCCTAAAATCAGACTGAGACTAGCTGAGGAAGAATGTCCTATTGGTATCAGAAGAGTAATAGATAGCTACTTGGAAGGAAGAAGAGTAGATGTAAGATATGGAGGAAGGAATGCAGAGAGGCAGACAGAGAAAGGGTGTGTGCAGGGATCTATAGGAGGCCCAATACTGTGGAACCTCCTGCTGGACCCCTTGCTGCAACGACTGGATAAACAGGGCCAGTACATACAGGCATTTGCAGACGACGTTGTAATGGTTTTCGATGGGGACTCGGGATTGGAAGTCTCAATGAAGGCAAGTGCTGCGCTCTCCCATGCTTGGAACTGGGGTATCGGAAACAAACTAAAGTTCGCCACCAGTAAAACAGTAGCTATGACGGTTACTAGAAAACTAAAGTACGATACACCAGTTGTAACCATGGGAGGCCGTAGCATCGCCATGGCCAGAGAGATGAAAATCCTAGGACTCACCATCGACGAAAAGTTGACCTTCAAGTCACACGTCGCAAGTGTCTGTAGAAGAGCACTGGATATTTACAAAAGGCTCAGAACTACAGCAAGGGTAAGCTGGGGGTTGCACCCGGAGGTGATACGGCTCATTTATACGGTGGCTGTAGAGCCTATTATAACATATGCCGCAGCAGCATGGGCACCAGCGACTGAAAAGATAGGGGTACAGAAGGAGCTGGCAGCCGTGCAAAGGGGATTCGTCCAAAAACTCTGTGGAGCCTACCGAACGGTGTCTTTAAACTCTGCGCTGGCGCTGACCGGAATCTTGCCACTTGACCTCCGGATAAGAGAGGCCGCAGCCCTTTATGACGCGAGGAGAGGCAGATCCCGGGCATTGCCAGACGACAGGGAGATGGAAACGCCGGTGGACTACACCGAGACTCCGCATCCCGCCCTGGGCATGGAGATGAGGTTCACGGTGATACCAGACCAGAAGACCTTAGATCGGTACGCGGTACAGGAAATTAAAATCTTCACTGACGGCAGCAAAATTGACGGTGGTGTTGGAGCCTCCCTCTCCATTTGGAGAGACGAGGCTGAAACTAAAGCCGTCAAGATTCCACTCGCCAAGTACTGTACCGTGTACCAAGCCGAGCTTCTCGCCATATCCAGGGCGACAGCAGAGATACTGAAGAGAGGTGAAGCGAGCTTTGGAATCTACAGTGACTCTAGGTCAGCCCTAGAAACTGTAGTCAACCAGAGCTCGCTTCACCGCTTGGCGCTCGAAACACGGGCAAACGTGAGGACGGCATTCACCCAGGGCAAAACTGTGGACTTGTTCTGGGTGAAAGCACATGCAGGATTGCCCGGCAACGAGCGTGCGGATGAGATCGCCAAGGAAGCGGCAGTCTCGTCGCGGAGGAAGCCGGACTACGACCGATGCCCAATATCATTCGCAAAGCGCTTCATAAGAGAGGAAACGGTTAGTGAATGGGCTAGGAGATATGAGTCGGGTACGACGGCCTCTGTGACGAAAATGTTCTTTCCGGATGCAATTGCGGCATATAGACTGGCCAGGAAAATTAAGCCCACGGGTGTGCTAACTCAGATACTGACGGGGCATGGTGGGTTTTCCGCATACTTGAGTCGCTTCAAATGCAAGGAGAGCCCATCATGTCCATGCGATCCGGATAGTGATGAGACAGTAGAGCACGTAATACTAGACTGCCCCATTAATGAGTATGAAAGATTGAAGTGTGAAAGTGAAATAGGAATGAAAATAACAAAGAAAAACATAAATGAAATTATAGGGAATAAAATAAGTAGACCGAAATTTTTAGAGTACTGCATCGAAACAGCAAAATTTGTAATAAAAAGAAATAAGTAGAGTCAATATGTTTTCACTTGTATAATAAGTATACACAGGATTAACATATTAGAATAATAATTAGGCAACTAAATTAGAAATAGAGCAGTACTATTTAGATAAATATGGGTAGAAATAGAAATTATAAGTAACAGAAAATGTAACTATTAAAGACCAAAAAGGTCTCCGACTTGTAAAATGTCGGGGGAGAAGAAAAAAAAAAAAAAAAAAAAAAAAAACCGGTCCTTTTGGAAAATCATGGGGGAGGCCTATGTTCAGCAGTGGACGTCCTACGGCTGAGATGATGATGTTGATGAGTTGAAAACAAAAATAGATAAGTAGATACTAGTACCAAAGTTCGAGCTGATACGGTTAGTGTTGTGTGTTGTGATAAGACAAAAATTGGCAGTGCAAACAATAGTAATGGTGCCCCGCATAACACTAGAGTACGGAAGAGGGTAGACCGCTTCGTCTGCTCGTAAACATTCACCCACCCGCAATGCCTCAGTTCATCCGTGATCATGGCGCTTGCAACAGGCAAGAAATATCGGAAACTCCTTAGATTAATCATTGGTCTAATAATAATAATAATAATAAACCCGCAGGGGCGGCCTTGTGGCGAACCGTCGGTGAGTGGCGACACCGTGGACCCTGATTCTCCCTGGGGCTAAATGAGACCCCTGACCCCCGGCTTGCCTTAATTGGCCGTCTGGGGGTGGAGACGCAAGAGCAAGTAACAAAAAGCTCCAAGGGTGGAAGTGTTAAAGGGCATAACGCCGGTAGTAGCGCTCTAGTGAAACCGCAGCACACCTCTCGACACCCTTCAGCCATCCACACCAACGTTGCCCCTTTTGTCACCATTGATGGTGGCTCTTATGAGGGGTCCGTTTAGTGGATGGCATGTCACCACCTGCCTAAATATTTTAACATGAGACTAAAATTGGCAGGTGCCGTAGTTTCATCCATAGCCCAATATCTTCCTTATCACTAATAAGTTCATCTCAATAGCCTGGCCATTTTACCCATATTTGTAATAGTTATAAGTACCATGTTACCCTTCATCCAACATTTTTTCTATTTTTTATACTCCTTTTATATTTGCTATACTAAACAGGCCTCTAGGTGTTGGCTACAGCCCCACTTATGCCTCTGTAAAGGGCCGGATTAAATCAGTGAATTTGTTTTAATAAAAGGAATAATAATAATAAAACCGCAGGGGCGGCTTTGTGGCGAGCCGTCGGTGAGTAGCGACACCGTGGACTCTGATTCTCCCTGGGGCTAAATGAGACCCCTGACCCCCGGCTTACCTTAATTGGCCGTCTGGGGGTGGAGACGCAAGAGCAAGTAACAAAAAGCTCCAAGGGTGGAAGTGTTAAAGGGCATAACGCCGGTAGTAGCGCTCTAGTGAAACCGCAGCACACCTCTCGACACCCTTTAGCCAGCCACACCAACGTTGCCCTTTCTGTCACCATTCATGGTGGCCTTTATGGGGGGCAGGTTTAGTGGGTGGCAAGTCACCAAATGCCCAAAATATTTAAAATGAGACTGAATTTGGCAGGTGCCGTAGTCTCTTCCATAGCCCACTATCTTTTTATCACTAATAAAATCATTTCAATAGCCTTGTCATTTTACCCATTTTTATAATAGATATACCATGTCACCATCCATCCATAAGTTTCTGTTTTTTTATACTACTTTGTATTTTTATACCAAACAGGCCTCTAAGTGTTGGCTACAGCCCCACTTATGCCTTTGTAAAGGACCGGATGAAATCCGTGATTTATTTTGAATAATAATAATAATAATAATAATAATGGAGACGCAAGAGCAAGTAACATGGAGACGCAAGAGCAAGTAACACCGGGGGTGGAGACGCAAGAGCAAGTAACACCGGGGGTGGAGACGCAAGAGCAAGTAACACCGGGGGTGGAGACGCAAGAGCAAGTAACAAAAAGCTCCAAGGGTGGAAGTGTTAAAGGGCATAACGCCGGTAGTAGCGCTCTAGTGAAACCGCAGCACACCTCTCGACACCCTTTAGCCATCCACACCAACGTTGCCCCTTTTGTTACCACTCGTGGTGGCCTTTATGGGGGGCCCGTTTAGTGGATGGCAAGTCACCACCTGCCTAAATATTTTAACATGAGACTAAAATTGGCAGGTGCCGTAGTCTCTTCCATAGCCCACTATCTTCCTTATCACTAATAAGTTCATCTCAATAGCCTGGCCATTTTACCCATTTTTGTAATAGTTATAAGTACCATGTTACCCTTCATCCAACATTCTTTCTGTTTTTGATACTCTGCATTTTTATACCAAACAGGCCTCTAAGTGTTGGCTACATCCCCACTTATGCCTTTGTAAAGGACCGGATGAAATCCGTGAAACTTTTTGAACAAATAATAATAATAATAATAATCTCTCGGTCGAAGCGCGCGCGCGGCGACTGATCATTCATCTAAGGGAAACTCATAGAAAATGTACATGGTAACTATTCCGTTGATAATTTGAATATTTCTAATGGTTGTGATCATGATAGTTTAAAAACTTATAATAATAATAATAAAAATCTTTATTTCGGACACTAGGTCCATATCACATTTACAAAAAACACACAGTATTAAGAATAATAATTAATTAATTAAAAATTAAAATAAAATAAAATATATTTAGGTGGAAATTTTTATCCACCGTCTATACGACTCCGTCAGCAGCAGCCTGTCGCCTAGGCTTCTAATAATGGAGTTCCTACACGTGTCAACTCTGGACATGAACGATGCTATTTTCTGTCGCTGTATAGCATGAAATGATGCTACTCGAGCTTCAGTGAACATTTCGGAGGCGCTACAATACCACCTCAGACCATAAGGTGCTAAGGTATCATAAGGTGCCTGAAGATGTTATTGTAGGCCACTCGAATGGTGTCATTAGATTTTTTAGTATATACTGTCCAGAGTTGACCCGTATAGAAAGTCTGACAATAAGACCTAAACAACGTAATTTTTACATCAGGCGCTGCCTTAAAAAAAAACAATGAACTTATATAACAATGAATGTTAATTACAGTACCTAAACTTTAATTTACAAACCTAGTACATTTCCTCAGTTGGGACTCTAACTCGCGTTCTCTGACGTCAGAGGTCTGGCGCTTTTTAGTTATTAACTTAGCTAACCATCGTAAATATGAAGACGAAGCGGTCATCTATATAATATTTTGATAAACTTTTCCTTTCGAAATATGCTTTTATTCAATTAACTTTCGCACTAATGTCGTTCAGTAATAAATATAATTTTATGATTTTCAAAGTACTAAGAAAACAGTCTCAGCAAAAGCCAGATTTGTTTTAGAGAGCAAAATATACTCGTATTTCGTCTATGATACGTCCACTTTCTTTATTTCAGAATAAAGGTGGATCCTTAGATTCATTTTAAGAATCTCTAATCTCAGGAAATCATTTTACACTTAAAGTTATAGTTTTTATACATATAGAGTTTTGCTACACAGGCTACGCAGGCATTAGTACTTAGAACTTCGAATAGACCGAATTAATGCAACTATTTATCGCATTCGTTTTATATAAAGCACCGCACCATGGCTACTATTTTAGCAGTCCTCGTTATTGACCGAGCGTCGCAGTTTCGAAATTAGTGAAAAAAAAGAATTGTCGGTATGTCAGTTTGTCTGTCTGTACTCAACTAGTACAGGTCACGTTGCTCGTTTGATTTTGAAAATAATAATCACATAAGTTATTATATAATTGTTATATAGGTATACATGCGTAACGCGCAGCTGCGTCTGCGCGCTCCCTTTCGTTGAAATAAATGTCAGTGCGTTACCAGCTATCGTTTGTATCACTTGTCCTTGTCACAATACGCAACAGTGGCGATGAGTACCCTCGCGATAAATAAAAAATAAAAAATGTCGAGCTCTAATTTCGGAATTCTGAATAGTTTCGATCACAGCTTGCAAACGTGGAAGACTTGGAGGTGTAGGCTCACGCAATGGTTCATCGCGAACGACATCGACGCGGTGAACGATCCAGCGGGAGTCAAAAGACGAGCGATTTTGCTTAGCGCACTCAGCGAAGCCACGTACAAACTAGCATCGGACTTGGCGCTGCCTAAGGAGCTACAGACAGTGCCGTTTGAGGACATTTTGTCTGTTCTTGACGATCATTTTACGCCGAAGTCGACAGGGTTCAGCGAGAGTCACAATTTCTATGCCGCTACCCATTTCCCGACAGAGTCTGCGTCACAGTGGGCGGCCAGACTACTCGGTCTCACTGCAGCCTGCCGTTTTAGCAACATAGAAGAGGCATTGCGAGACCGATTTATTATGGGGATGCTATCAGGGATCGAAAAAGAAAAGTTATACATGCAGGAGTTGTCTGGTATGACATTGACCAAGGCCGTCGAAATGGTGGATAACCTGCGAAGTGCAAGAGCGGCGGCCGCCAGCGCAAGCCCGGGCGGCGGCGGCGGCCACGTCACGTCACCCGCAGACTCTGATCAAGTGTTCAAGATAGGGAAGAACGAAAAAGCTAAGTGTTACGTGTGTGGTTATTCTAATCACAAAGCTGCAGAGTGTCGGTTCGCTAATTACACCTGCAAAAAGTGCAATGTGAAAGGTCACTTGCGACGAATGTGTAAAAAAGTGAATTACGTTGGAACGGATGAGGTAGATGATGCCAATGACGACGACGGTAAGTTATTTAATATACGTTCTATTAGAGGCGAACCACTGATTGAGACCGTGTGTATTAATGATATAAGTTTAAAATTTGAAATTGATAGTGGCTCAGCTGTGACTGTCATGTCCGAGAAACTATTTAAAATTTATTTCAAATGCGTCCCATTAATAAGCACAAAAAAGAAATTATTGAGTTATACCGGGGAGGTGTTAGGTTGTGTCGGTTGCGCGCGGATGCCAGTCCAGTGGCAGGGCCGTACTAAGGAGCTAGATGTGTACGTGGTACCCGGAGGCGGCCACCCGTTGTTGGGAAGAGATTTTATATCACAGTTTGAGTTAGAGCTAGCTTCTATTTATCAATGTCATACACCTAATGATATTGTTAATTCATTGTGCATACAATATCCTACTGTGTTTTCTGAATCTTTGGGGTGCTTCAATAAATATAATGTAAGGTTGACACTGAAAGAAAATGTGCATCCAGTTTTTTTCAAGCCACGACCAGTAGCTTTCGCTTTAAAAGATAAAGTTGAAATGGAAATCATTCGTTTAGTTGATTTAGGTGTACTGAGGCCCGTCGAGCATTCGGAATATGCATCGCCGATCGTACCTGTTCTCAAACGAGATGGTTCAGTGCGTATCTGTGCAGATTACTCGGTGAGCATCAACAAACAACTTGTAGTTGAACATTATCCGTTGCCTACCATAAATGAATTATTTTCCAAGATACATGGAGGTCAGAAATTTAGTAAATTAGATTTATCAATGGCCTATAACCAATTTGTTCTGGACGATGAGTCACAGAAGGTAACCTGCATCAATACGCATCGTGGATTATTCGCATATACGCGCCTAGGGTTTGGGTTGACAAGCGCGCCATCGATTTTCCAGCGCGCGATGGAAACTGTGCTCGCTGGCCTGGACGGCACTCTGTGCCTGCTCGATGACGTAGTGGTCACTGGCCGCGATGACGTGGAGCACCTGCAACGGTTGCACCAGGTGCTACAGCGTTTACAGGACGCGGGGCTCACGTTGCATCAGAATAAGTGTAGGTTTTTCCAGGACGAAATATGTTATCTAGGATACATTATAAATAAGGACGGTTTAAAAAAGTCACCCGAGAAGGTTGACGCAATGTTAAATGCCCCAATTCCCACTAACGTTAGCCAGTTACAATCGTTTTTAGGATTAGTTAACTATTATAGAAGTTTTGTAGCTTCAGCATCAACTATTTTAAGCCCTTTGTATGATTTGCTTAAAAAAAGCACTAAGTGGTGTTGGACAAGCCGTGAAAACAATGCATTCTGCAAAATAAAAGAGTTGTTAGGATCCGACCAAGTACTGGCGCATTACAACAACAGCGCGCAGTTGATTGTAACTGTGGATGCATCCCCGACGGGTTTAGGTGCCATTCTCTCGCAAATCGATATCGATGGTCAAGAAATACCAATTTCGTTTGCATCACGAACATTAAATAGCGCTGAGAAAAAATATTCACAAATACAAAAGGAAGCAACCGCTATTATATTTGGCGTACGTCGGTTTCATCAATATTTGTACGGAAGATCGATTCCTTTTACCCTAAGAACCGACCACAAACCGCTATTATCAATATTTGGCCCAAAAAAAGGAATTCCGGAAGTGTCAGCCAACAGATTACAAAGATATGCGTTGTTCCTAAGCGGTTATAACTACGTTATTGAGTATGTTAAAAGTGCAGATAACAGCGCGGATTACCTGTCGCGAGCGAGCCTACCCGAAGTCGCGAGCGCAGCGGGCGCGGGCGCGGGCGGGGAGGCTCGGCTGGGTCCGGTTGATCACGCCGCGTATGTGTGCTTTGTAGTGGAGGGGGCGTTACCTATCACAGTAGATGAGTTGCGAGAAGCGACCGATAAGGATAGCACATTACGTACTATTGCATATTATATTAGGAACGGTTGGCCAAAAAGAACTTCTGACATAAGTATTAAGCCTTACTATTTATGCAGATTTCAGCTATCGGTTGAGAACGAATGCATTATGAGGGGTCATAAAGTGGTGATTCCCGAATCTCTTCGCCACCGCGTCTTATCAGAGTTGCATTCATCGCATCTAGGCATTGTAAAAACAAAAGCGGAAGCCCGTTCACGATTTTGGTTTCCAGGCATAAATGACTCGTTGGAATGTATGATTGCAAGTTGCGAGGTGTGTATGCAACTAAGATCGTCACCTCCGCGAGCGCCCATCTCCCCCTGGAAGTACCCCCCGCGGCCCTTCCACCGAGTACATCTAGACTTCCTAGGCCCTATCAATAATCGTATGTATTTGGTAATTATAGACGCGTATACCAAATGGGTTGAAGTATACGATATGAGCACTTCAACTAGTGTGGCAGTTATTGAGAAAATGTATGAATATATGTCTAGGTATGGCCTACCACACACATTAGTGACTGATAATGGGACGTATTTTACTTCGCAGGAGTTCGTTAATTTTTGTAAATTAAATGGTATCTTGCATTTGACGTCACCGGCATACCACCCGGCCAGCAACGGTCAAGCTGAGTCCTACGTTAAAGTTATAAAAAAGGGTATTCGCTCCAGTCTCATCGGCAGTACCACTATAAAAGATTGTAAATTTAAATTATATAAATATATTTTCGATTATAGGAACTCAGTGCACAGCACAACAGGTGTGTCACCGGCTCAATTAGTGTTTGGTCGCAAACTTAGATCTCGACTCGATATCATGAGTCCATTACCCTCGGCGTCGATGCCATCATCTACCTCACTCACTAAACATGTCGAATCAAAACAGTGTTTGCAAACTGAAGCCAAGGGTGGGAAATCTAAAGACTTTTTACCAGGTCAATATATTATGTATAAAAAGTTCATAAACAATAATAAGTTTATTTGGTGTAAAGGTATAATCGTAAAACGAATAGGCAAAAATGTCTATATCATCAGTGATTGCATCACTTCAACAAAATCTAAAAAACATAGTAATCAAATTGTTTTACCGACTAGCTTGCCTAAGGAGCCCTGTGGCGCCCTCGTGATTGCTCCCGAGTGTTACGACCTGCGCCCGCGTCAAAAGTTTGCGCCGAGTTGGGAATAAATGGCTCTTGTGCCATACCTATAGCGAGTTAAGAGACGAAATTTTTGTCAGAGATAGTTGAATAACCAAGAAATCTGATACATAAACATTAATGTCAAATGTATTAGTAAAATGTTATGTTACACGAGGACAAACTTGACGTAGCCGAAAAAATCAGAATTAATGTGGAAAAAAATTGTAATTTAAAAATTTTACATCAATACCTATAGGTTTTTTGCGGTAATTAAATAGTAAAAACACATATCTAACTAATAACATTCAAATATTTGAATTCGTAGAAGAAATAATATCATAAAAAAAACTTGCAATCTGACCACAAAAATTAAGTTTTATCAATAAATAATGCTTACCAAGACAGGATTTTGATTTGATATTTATAAATATTTTGAATGTCTAGAACAGAAATATTATTTTTACCTACAGTAACATATGCTTAGGTTATTAATAATTACATAAAAAATAAGAGCTACTTTGAAATTTCGGCCAATAATGATTTTTTTTTCAACTTGGGGGCCCATTTTCTAGACTTAGACATGGTGATTTACAAAATTTTTTTTTATATGAAATATAAATTTTCTTGTTGGTTTTTTTATTTTATTGGAATTCTTATTAGAAATTCTACAAACCAAACTAGGTTTCAAAGAATAATTATATATCAGAAATATTTAAAAAAAATACAAATTTTGAATTTTTAGTACAAGCGAATTTAACTGTCTCGTGACTTTGATTTTTTATCGATCCTGACATGATATGGCGTATTTATCATATTCTGAGTGGGTGTAATTACTTGACAACATTATTTCTGTGATATTTCACAATGTAGAAGTATAATCTACTCAAAATAAAGCAAATTATAACCAATCATAACAAAGAGAAATTAGCTTACCGAGTGTTGTCGATTCGTGACAAATTTATATCGTGTAAATTTTGATGTCAGAACTTAAATCACTATTTACAGTATTCTCTACACATTCACGATCATATTCATGTTTAATTTGTATCAAAATCATGAGTTTAACCCGTTTAATTCACTAAAAACTATAGCACAAAACATAACCTCACCGCCAAACACAGATGAAAATATAAACATTGATTATATATGTTTTTTAAAGTTCACAGATATAACATGTCCGTCTGTAGTGTTACCATAGAAAGAAAATATATTACGCTAAAGAATTAAACTCTATGGTTAAACATTGGGATGACTTTAAAAAATAAACAAAAGAAAAACGCGCGTGACACTTACTTGCAACAATTGTTGCGCCGACACTTTGGACCTCAAAAATCCTTGCAGTTTTGTGGCGCGGGCAAACTAGTCGTTACGGCGAAATAATAATAGGCAACCCTGGGTCAGTCAAAGTACCGCGACTGCTACGTCACATAGTACACCTCAACCCCGGAGTCGGCTACAATCAGCGACGTCATTAATAGATGACGTAATCACCAGTTTTGATCTCAGTGAAGAGAGAGGAAATAGTATTGATGCAACGTTATCAACGAGCACCTCTGCACTGGTTACTCCCCACAGCGGTCTGCAGCCAGATGTAGTCACACCAACGCCCTCCAAGGTTACGGTGACACGAGGAGTTCAGCGTCGCGTGCCCGTGCAGCTAGATGACGTCGATATCAATGGTATACAGTCCGGTAGTCCCTCGTCTTCACCATCCAGAGTAACGGTGACACGAGGTGCACGGCAACGGCAGGCCGTGCAGTCGCATGATGAAGATTTTTACGATGTTGATTAAAAGGAGAAGATTAACTGTCCCAGGGATAGTTTAAGTGTCTTAGCTATTAGAGGAGAATTGTTATATAGGTATACATGCGTAACGCGCAGCTGCGTCTGCGCGCTCCCTTTCGTTGAAATAAATGTCAGTGTGTTACCAGCTATCGTTTGTATCACTTGTCCTTGTCACAATACGCAACAATAATAATATTAAATACTTATTAAGTCCTTGATAATTTTTTTTTTGGCGCTTGCAATTTTTGTTTGGGAGAAAAATAATAGGTAAAAGTGTTTTTTTTTATTAAACTTTACCTACTCCACAGACTCCAGGGTCCGTGCCTTTTTCAACTTTTTAGATTTTCAAAACTTACGATTAATTTATTACATTCAACAAATATACATACATGGGGAACATATTAAACTAACTAACTATTTACTATATTATATACTAAATGTTTTAACTAATACATTCTAAATTTTATTATTACTATTAAGATTATTCTGAGTTGGTGTAAGCATTCACAGCAGACCAGTGTTCACGCGAAAGCGTGACGTCACCTCAAGGAATGCCCCGCGCCCGCGCGTTCCGCCGCCGCTGTCCTGCAGCTGTCAAACGACAAGCGGGCGGCTGAAGAGCAGGGCAACCAGTTACCCTTTTAGAGCCGAAGCTAGCGGAAGTATACCGCTACACTTCCGCGTCGCGACCGCATGGCAACCGCCATTATCAGCTCCAAGTCACCGCGACTGACTTCGCCGCGAGTGACTGCCTAAATCAGCCCGTGTTTACGCGTAAACGACTGACCGAGACGCATTCAGCTCACGCGCACGCCAAATCCCGCAAAATCCGCTCTGCGCCGCCGCGTTTCGCTACGACCCGGATCCGCCCCCAACCTTTACCAACGTAGAAATACGCGTACGCGAGTGCGTGAACCAGTGCATCCATAAGACAATACAAACACTATAACTACAAGTGAACAGTTCGTCACCCCCTTCAGCACGTCGTCCAAAGCAGGACGCCTCCACCGAGGACTCACGGTCACCAGCTCCCATCAGTTCCAGATTCATCCGACATCCCAATTGGAGACCAGGTATTTATCCTTACACCCTTTCCCACTATCGTATAGTTGCAGGAAACTGCTCAACTATATTTCCTCCGAGTCGGATAATTGAATCAGCCCCTTGTCAAAAAATAATTATTCCTTTAATACAAACCATTAAATCTCTTCTTAAATCTCCCCTTGATATAAACTATTTTATTGACTTAATATCAACTACTTAACTTAAATTCATTTATTTGCTTATCAAACAAAAATCGACAAATCACTTCGAAGCTTCTAGAAAAGTAAACCAGCCGGGCGATTTGCCAAGCGAAATTGACCCGTCAAGGCGACGTTTACTAATCACCTAATGACGCCGTTTGACATTAGCGCGGCTGCAGAGTTGTTTGTTTGACATTCCTGACGGATTAACCTAATGCGCTCCGATACGATTGTTATTAATATTGCTTGCAAGAAAAGTTTGTAATTAAGAATTCTTAAGGCCAGTACTTACGACATTAAGTTTATTTATTAAGTTATAATACTAATTGTACTAAGTACGGTTAAAAGATCTACTTGTGTACGTGATTAACATAAAGTAACACCTGTTAGCTGTTGTGATTCAGCACTCATATATCATTTAGACATGCTACTTAATTAGGTTACATATGTTATTTATAATTGGATTAACTATTTATATTTAAATTAGGGTTCCGCGCGAGGTATTAAATATTTAGTACCTAACGAATTTACAGATTTTAATTAATTAAGTAATTAAACCCTCAGCTCACATAAGGTTAGGTACACGCGTTATTTATTTAGGTGTTATTTTAACCAACTTCCGAAAAAGGAGGTGCGGAATTTCACCTACGATTAAATATTTTAATATTTTTATTTCCTTTTAATTTTGCTTGCGTCCTTGTGCCTGACTTCGCCTTCGACGTTAACGATGCCTTCAAAATCACAGGTAGCCAGATTTAGAGAGGAACAGATCGCTATTCTTAAGCTTAATTTGGAAGCGTTATCATTGAAGTCCAGCAAATCAAAGCATTAAAGCCCAGAATTCAATGCCAGAGCATCTGGCGTAAGGGTGACTCGTGATAAATTCGACGCGGCGTACTATATAATATTAGACACCGTAGGTTTATCAGACGCCGAGGAGGAATTCTACAACGAGCAGTATAAAAGGACAATAGACGCCTACTACGAGATTCTCGTTGTAGAATTAGAACAAAAAACATGGTCATCAGCTCAGCAGGTATCGAACCTGCAGCCTCCGTGCTATGCGCAGGTTTTGAACCTGCACCCTCTCAGCTCCGCGCCTATACCCGCGCGCTTCTCACCATCAGCTCAGCAGGTATCGAACCTGCAGCCTCCGTGCTATACGCAGGTTTCGAACCTGCACCCTCTCAGCTCCGCGCCTATACCCGCGCGCTTTTCGCCGTCAGTTCAGCAGGTATCGAACCCGCAGCCACAATGCTATGCGCAGGTTTCGAACCTGCACCCTCTCAGCTCCGCGCCTATACCCGCGCGCTTCTCACCATCAGCTCAGCAGGTATCGAACCTGCAGCCTCCGTGCTATACGCAGGTTTCGAACCTGCACCCTCTCAGCTCCGCGCCTATACCCGCGCGCTTTTCGCCGTCAGCTCAGCAGGTATCAAACCCGCAGCCACTGTGCTATACGCAGGTTTCGAACCTGCAACCTCTCAGCTATGCGACTATACCCGCGCGCTTCTCGCCCCCACCTGCGAAGGTATCGAACACACAGCCTCTATGCTATACGCAGGTTTCGAACCTACAACCTCTCAGCTCCGCGCCTATACCCGTGCGCTTCTCGCCCCCACTTCAGCAGGTTTCGAACCCGCAACCTCCGCGCTATGCGCAGGGTTCGAACTCACGACCTTTCAGCTCCGCACCAAGACCCAAACAGGGATCGAACGCGCAACCTCACTATGGTGACAACCATTGCTACCCATGGTGTAATGTAAAGGGTCACAAGCTACGGGTATGTACCCGATACTACGCACCACCAGTGCGCTTATTGCCGGTACAACAGCGCGAGGTACCACGGCACCGTCCCTCACCTGATACGGGCCAGATGGTGTATTCCCGTCGTACTCCACCGCGCACTACCTCGCGTTCTTCTCCGCCGCCTAGGTAATGACTAGGACGGCACATTCAGCACATATCCACTCAGCCCACAAAGAATCAGCACATATCAGCTCAGCTCATAGCTAATCAGCACATATTTTACCTGCCTACAATTATTCAGCACACACACACAACGCGACGACAAACTGTCGTCGCAAACACCTTAAGCCAGCCAGGCGCGGACATTCTGCACTCACCCTTACGCCAGCATTTCTGGACGTTATCAGCTCGTCGCGTTATGCGACATCGAGTATACAAATGTATACATTGTTTACGTTTCCGCGCTAAACCCAAGGCTCCGTACATGGCCGACTTACCCGCCGACCGCGTGATTGTTCAGCTCGTATTCAGCAAAGTCACAACGTTATTTAGATATGATTGCGGTACAATTTATGTAGGCGCCAGAAATTAACTTAGGGAAATACAAGACTTTTTTGCAACCAATAATAACAATATCGCACCTACACTTTCAGCTCTTTTAGCGCGCATTGCAGCCATGCTCAATGCACGCCCTCTCAGCCCACTCTCTTTTGACCCCGCGGAATTTGAATTACTCACCGCGGGTCATGTCCTTTTAAAACGTCAGCTCAATGCCCTACCTGAGTATTCGGTAGGAGGACGAGCCATTTCTGCACACAAAAATGTTCAAGCTCGTCCTACCCTTATCCCAACACCTTTGGCGATCCTGGTCCAAACCCTTCCTGCACACCATCCAAACCCGCTCCAAACGGACTCCTCGATCCAGCCCACCTCAAGTCGGGGAACTGGTATTGATAGTGGACGACCAGGTGCCGCCTCTACACTGGCGCATGAGCCACAAGACGAACCCATGAAAGGATGGCGTCACCCGAGTGGTGGAACTCAAGATCGCCCACCTGACTGTCGATTGACCACCACACCACACCTTTGCCGCGTGGGGAATATGTTCACGCGAAAGCGTGACGTCACCTCAAGGAATGCCCCGCGCCCGCGCGTTCTGCCGCCGCTGTCCTGCAGCTGTCAAACGACAAGCGGGCGGCTGAAGAGCAGCGCAACCAGTTTCCCTTTTAGAGTCGAAGCTAGCGGACGTATACCACTACGCTTCCGCGTCGCGACCGCATGGCAACCGCCATTATCAGCTCCGAGTCACCGCGACTGACTTCGCCGCGAGTGACTGCCTAAATCAGCCCGTGTTTACGCGTAAACGACTGACCGAGACGCATTCAGCTTGCGCGCACGCCAAATCCCACAAAATCCGCTCTGCGCCGCCGCGTTTCGCTACGACCCGGATCCGCCCCCAACCTTTACCGACGTAGAAATACGCGTACGCGAGTGCGTGAACCAGTGCATCCATAAGACAATACAAACACTATAACTACAAGTGAACAGTTCGTCACCCCCTTCAGCACGTCATCCAAAGCAGGACGCCTCCACCGAGGACTCACGGTCACCAGCTCCCATCAGTTCCAGATTCATCCGACATCCCAATTGGAGACCAGGTATTTATCCTTACACCCTTTCCCACTATCGTATAGTTGCAGGAAACTGCTCAACTAGACCAGTGTCCGCAAACAGCACCCGTTCACGAGTTGACGCATGTGCCAGCCATCGCCTTTCTCAACCATTTCTGAGGGAAGATGGCGACCCGCCACACACGCCACCGCTTACCAACACATTTCCGTGAGCATGTCTGCTCTGAATGCCCACAGCATCTCTTTGTCAGTTACAGTTTTTATGAGAACTTAACGCTAGTTATTGTGAGCCCACATTGCCCACATTGCGCTGATGCAGGGCCTCCATCACCACGCTGTTTCGATCCCTTATTGCCATCTTCAGGTTGTAGCTATAGATGGTTTGTTCGCTCGCAACCATCGCTTGCCTCACAAACCGTCCGATGGCATCATCCTCGTCGTCGGCGTACTAGACAAAGGTCCTCGTGTGCCGGGAAACCGCGACGACTGCGTGCGGGACGCTTTCGTGCAACTTCATGTTGCCTTTTGTTTTTATTACCGCGACTGACTCGTACGTCAGTCCCTGCGCCTCGTGAATGGTAAGGGTGCGTGATCCTTCGCCCTTTCCATAGCCCTGGCTGGTCAGGGTCTCCTTTTCCTTCTTAGTGTGGACCAGGAAGAGGGCGTTTGGAAGGAATTTGGGGATTTTCGCTCCTGTGTAACTCTCGAGGCGTAGGGACCTTATACTGGGAGCCGAGGAATATATACCGGAGTATATTTCCCTCAGCTCATACGCAACATCCATTGGGTTCCGGTGCGTGCACAACAACTCCTGGCTGATGTTCGTAACCAGGCTAGGGCGGTTATACCTTAGATCGAACAGGTTCTCCCTGTCTATGTAAGGTAATTGGTTGACGTCTCCGATGAGGACAAGTTCGCTAGCTCCAGACAGCCTAGAAGCCATTACTATGGCCCCAAAATGGTTCATGAGAGCCTCGTCCACCATCAGGCGGACGTAGCTCTCATTCTTTTTAAAACCATTTACTAAAACCGAGGCCATAGTGCGCACCTTGGTTTTCACCAGGTCTCCGATTCGGTGCGCTAACTTCTCTCTCAGGTCTTTTGCTGCCTCTGTAGTTGTTGTTGCGATAACGTCCTTGTCCACATCGAAGTGTCTTACCACCCAAGTTGTTTTTCCGCATCCGGGAACTCCATTGACCCACTGTATTTTGGGTAACTCCCAGTGTTTCCAAAAGTCTTGATTTCAGAGTCTCCCGAAATGGCTTTCGCCATTTGCAAGACTCTGTCATCCAACATTATCTTGGTGCACCGGGCGGTGACAACAATAGGGTCGTATGGTGGTGTTGCGTATTTTGGCCTACCAGTCCGTTCGGTATCTTCCTCTTCCAGAAACACAAAGCCACTTGTCGTGTTGTAGGCAGCCATATACTGACCAGACATTGCCCCCATGATGATCGAGGATGTGTCGTTGTTGTATATGGCTGCTTCAGCCTCTTCGAGTCTCTTCTGCAGCAGTCGAGATTCGATGATGCTGCCCTCGTTTGCTCGCCTGTAGGACTGCAGGATGTTGTTGCAGTTCCTGAGATTGACGTCTCTTGTTGCTCTCGTTATGGCGAGGAACTCGAAGAAGGCATTCGCTGCATGGCTCACTGGTTCCTGTGCTGGTATGTACTTTGGCGGACTGACTTGTCCCATGTCAGCTCTAGTCCGAGGTCGTTTTTGGAATGTTGAACTGGGAGTTGTCTTTTTCGCAGGCATGGGCAATTTTGGCTCGCACGACTCAAAGTCAAAGTCAAAGTCAAAATCATTTATTCAATTTAGGCATCAAAGACGCACTTATGAACGTCAATTTTTCATTATAATGTACTTTAAAGCCTACCGCCGCGTTCCAAAATACATAGAGCCAACCGAGAAGAAGCAACAAGAAACTCGGGGCCATTCTTTTTATATAGATATTTTTACAATGTTTTTACTTAGGTACTACAAATATTAGCTCCAGTGTGTTGCCTTACAAAAGAGAACATAATAATGGTATCAGTAGGGCAAGACACGCTACACTTTGACATCTTAGTACACGAGTAGATAGATCCTTTTTTTTTTTTTTTGACGTGGGGAAATGCTGTTACGCATTGCCGTATGCGGGGGGGCATACGGGGTATGACGGACTCGGCTAAAGGCGCCCATACCGTCTAAATACCCCACGGTGTTCCAGCGTCTTCGACTGATGACGGGGGGCGTGGGACCGAATTATTCTACCACAGCCCCCGTCGACGCCGCTGCCCGCTGTAAAGTGGCGGGCCCTCCTCGGTGAGGGGTGTCAATAGGAACACCCCTCCACCTCGTGTGATGCCCCCCGAACACGGAGGAGGCATCAACATCGCGAAAGGACCTATCTCTGAAGGGTGCCGGATGCCCCCGCATCCGACGGCCCAGGCCCTCTCAGCGGAGACGGAGTGCGGGCTCGGTTAGCCCGCACCCGTGTCCGCGCTCTCCGGAGCGGAAGAGAGAGAGGGTCTCTCTCCCTCTCACGCTCCGCCGCCTCCCTCCGCGAGACAATAATCTCGCAGAAGGAGGCTACTGCCTCCCAACATCTCTCATCGGCGACCATCCTGGCCAGGATGGTCGGCAATGAGAGATCCGTCCCAATGACCACGACCAGAGTCTGTCGCGGTTCTTCCTCTCCAGGGCACGCCTCCAGCGCGTGCTGGGCAGTGTCTGCTGCACAGCCGCACTGATGGCATGCCGGGGAGGCTTCTCGTCGGGCGATGCGATGCAGGTAACTCCCGAAACAACCATGTCCCGAGAGCACCTGCGTCAGCCTAAACGAGAGCCTCCCATGTCTCCCGAGATGATCCACTCGCGGAGAACGGGCTGAATAGCATCGAGGAGCCGTCGACTACTATTCCCCCTTTGAATGGACCCATCTAGAAGTCTTTCCTCCCACCTTGCGAGAGCCAACGCCCTAGCGTTGTTGCGCCAATGCGCTAACTCTCGCGGCGCCGGTCGCTCGTCCCGCTCCCGCGCTCGCACTCTGCGGCGGTAGACCGAGGCCAGCACTTCGGCCTCAAGGTCCCAGGGGAGAAGACCAGCGAGGGCGCATGCCATCTCGTGTGAGAGTGTCCGATACCCCCGGCACACTCTCACAGCCATGGTCCGTTGGGCTGCAATCAGCAGGGCGGTCTCCCGCCGATCGAGCCCCCCGGACCATATGGGGGCTCCATATAGGGCCATCGAGCTGACCACCGCTGTATAGAGGCGGCGGCAGCTGCCCTCTCCACCCCCAATATTGGGGAGGAGGCGACTCAGTGCGCCGGCTGCCCCCAACAATTTGGGGGACAGCCGCCGCATGTGCGCCTCGAACTTCCACCGGCTATCAAGGACGACGCCGAGATATTTCAACGTCTTCTTGACGGGGATGGAGGTTCCTCCCACCACTATGGATGAGTCTGCAGGTGGCGCCCGCCGGGGACCATGAAAACAAATGGCCTCCGACTTGTGGAGCGCCACCTCCAGACCCAGCATCCTGATCCTGGCCACGACCATCGCGACTCCGGCCGTGGCGAGGATTGCCGCCTCCCTGTAGGTGCCCCCCTTGGCGGTGACCAGCGTGTCGTCAGCGTAACAAACGACGCCGACGCCACGAAGGCCAGCACCCCGGAGGGCCCAGTCATAGCCGACATTCCACAGCAGGGGCCCTAAAACAGACCCCTGAGGGACGCCGCGCGCCATGGGGCTCCGACCCTCCCCATTCGTCGTCGGGAAGACTACCTCTCTATAGGAGAGGTAATCGCCGACGAGTCGGCGCAGGTACGGCGGTACTCGGTGGTACTCCAGACCACCGAGTATGGTGGTCCAGGGCAGCGTGTTGAAGGCGTTGGCGATGTCTAAAGACACCGCCAACATCACGCCGCCACTGGAGCACGCCTCCTCGGAGAGATCGCGGACGCGGGAGATGGCATCCAGCGTCGAGCGACCTCTCCGGAATCCGAACTGGGTGGGCGCCAAGTCCGGTCCCGACGTCTCGAGGTGCTTGACGAGGCGGGCAGCGATCACCCTCTCCTACAGCTTTCCCGCCTCGTCGAGCAGGACAATCGGACGATAGCCTGAAGGCTCGTCCGCAGGACGTCCCTCCTTCCGTATGAGGACGAGTCTGCCCCTCCTCCATCTCCTGGGGAATTTCCCCTCCCGAAGGCACCTGTCAAACAGGGCCCTGAGAGCGGGGGCCAGGTGCTCCAAGGAGAGAGCCCACACACGACCCGGTATGCCATCTGGCCCGGGTGCCGTGTTCTTGGCCCTCATCCTGAGCACTGCTGCGCCCAGCTCCCCTTCGGAGACTGGGGCAGGCTCGTCCTCCTCCACCTCGGCGAGGTCAGTCGACGAGGGCACGGCGAAAGGTGGCAAGAAATCGTCTCCCGGAGGACCGGGGAACAGCCCTCCCACCACCCTCTGGAGAACAGCTGGTTGGAGCGAGGCGGTCACGGGGGGGGGCCCATGGACGCAGCTTCTGCCGCGCCCATAGGTACGGGCGGCCCCATGGATCGCGCTCTAGCCCTTCCAGCAGCTCCTGCCAGGAGCGCCGTTTCGCCTCGTCAATGGCCACGCGAAGGGTCATCGAAGCCTCTCGGTAGGCGGCATACAGAGACTCGCTCACCTCCGTCTCCTGTCGCCTTCGCCTACGATACCGCTGGTATCGGCGGCGCCTCCTCACGCAGCGTCTTTGGAGTTCGGCAATCTCCTCTGACCACCAGTAGACCTGGCGTCTGGACCGTGGGGCTGCTGCACGCGGCATCGCGGCATCGCAGATACGCGACAACGCCGCACACAGTCCATCCGCCAACGCATCCACGTCTACGGGGTCACCCTCCTGAGGAGTGCCGTTCCACGCTTCGACGAGGGCCGCCTCCTGCAGCAACTCGGCGTCGAGACGCTTCAAGGCCCATCGCGGACCGGTCTCGCCGGTTTCCTCCCTCACCATGTCCGCCGAAGACGGGGAGACGCTAAACCGGATATACCGGTGATCGGAGAGCGTCTCCTCGTCTACCAACACCTGCCAGTCGCGAATTTGGCAGGCGAGGTCTGGGGTGGCAAACGTCACGTCGACGATTGATCCACCCCATTGGCGGACGCAGGTGTTTTCACTCCCCGTATTCACGACGCAGAGGCCCACCTCGGCCAGCCACTCCAACACTGTGACGCCCCGCGGACTGGTCGATGGGGACCCCCACGCCAAGGATTTGGCGTTGAGGTCCCCCATGACGATCACGGGGCGTGGGCGGGTCTGACCTATGAAGGTCCCCACCTCGCCGAGAAGAGCCTCTAGCTCGTGACGGGGCCTGTTCGGGGAGTGATAAACACCCACGATGACGACAGGGCCCACTCCTGCCGCCACGAAACCCCTGCCTCTCGCAACCCCTACGAGAGGGGGGGATGTAATCGGCGACTGGGTGGTGATTGCCACCAAGCCGTCAAGGTCCCCCACCCAGTCACTCCTGGGTGGGACCGTGTACGGTTCGGCAACCACTGCCACCTTGATCGACCGCTCCGCCATGCACTGCAGGAGTAAATCCTGAGCGCGGGCGGAGTGGTTGACATTCGCCTGGAGGAAGGTTAGGGCCATACTAACCTACCTCCATGCTGTCCGCCCTTCCTTCTTTAGAGGGAGACGGTCGCGGCTGGGCCTTGGCCTCAGTCGCGACGGCCTTCCGCCGAGCCCCTGGCTTGAACGGGGGCTTGGCGCATGCCTTGCCCCCGGAGAGGTGGTCCGCTGGCTTACCCGCAGCTGCACAAAGTGAGCAGCGGGGGGCAGCGGAGCAGTCGCGGGCCTTGTGAGCCTTTTGACCGCAGCGGTAACACTCGTCGCTGCGGTCAACCTCGGCGTTGCATTGGGCCGCTACGTGGCCCAACGAAAGGCAGCGGAAGCAGCGACGTGGCCTGGGGTCAAGGATGCCGACTCGCGCCGACACCCAGCCCACCAGAACGCGCCCACTGGCCGCTACCCTTTTCGCTGCGGAGACGGGGCAGCGCACAAACGCCGTCCCCATCCCCGCTGGTCCCCGACGTATCGGGCCGATGGCTACTGACGCCACGGGGCACTCGCCCAGGGACGCCAGCGCATTCGCCAACTCCTCGGAGGAGGCCGAGTCGTCCAGGCCCGTGACCCTCAAGTCAGCGGTGGTGGTTGGCCTGGAAATCTTGACCTCGGCTTGTTCCTTAAACACCTCGTGGAGTCGGTCGGCAAGGACATCCGCTTTCGCGGCACTGTCCGCGCCGGGGACCTCCAAGATCCGAGCTCCAGTGGCCGCCGTTCGGATGGTCAACGGCGGCACACCCAGTTCACCCAATTTGATCTTGGTCTTGGCTTCTGCCAAGACTCCAGCATAGGTCAACCCTTTCTCCGCTGCCCCCAGTTGCAGCGTAATAACCACAGCTGCGGTCCGGGGCGAGCGGAGTTTAGCCGTGCCCTTTGTCTTCGGGGCAGGCTTCTTCCTGGTGGGCGGTGGTGGAGGTGGGACCGGTTTCGGTGTCGGAGCCGGACGAGCGGGCCCCTTCTCCTTGGGTTCCGCCCGCACCGCCTCCACTCCCCTGTCCCTCCTTCGTTCCAAGCCGCGCCTGGCCACCACTTGCCACGCCTCAGTCGTGACGACCGCAGGAGCAGGGCCCTTCACAGCCTTGCCTTTGGCCTTCTTCTTTTGCCCCGGGGTGTTCACCGAGGAAGCTCCTTGGCTTGTGGTCGCAACTGGTTGCTCCCCAGAGCCAGGCTTCTTCCTCTGCACCGGGGCGATCGCCGGGGCAGCTTCTCGACTCGTAGACGCCGTCGGTTGCTCCTCAGACACCCCTCGCCGATCTGCAGCGAGAGGGGGTCTGAGGGTCTTCGCCGGCAACAACCGCTCCTCTAAGCCTTCGAAGCGAGCGTTGATCATGGTGCCCACCTGTACCATGACCTTCCGCATCGCCTCGTCACTGACGAGGGGGGTGGGGGCCTGCGCAACTGGCACCGTAGCCCGGGCTGCCCTCATCTCGTCCATTTGGCGACGGAGCTCCTTTAGCTCCGCCGCCAGCTGCTGATTGGCCTTGACCAGCAAGGCCATCTCTTCGGGCATCGTGCGGGACCGGGATTCCTGGAAGGACGCTTTGATGGTCATCGCAGCGTTCTTCAGGGCCCTCACGCATGTGCCCTTCAGATTTTTGGACTTGGTGGCCACTGTAAGGACAGTGTCCACCGAGTCCAGGATGATCTCCTCAAGGTGAGCGGCATCGCAGTTGCCCAGCCTCAGGTTGGTAGCCGGAGGCTCCGGTACCCTCAGAAACTGGGCAGCCGTAGATGCCACCCTCTTCCGCTGCAGCTCATCCGCCAGCTCCTTCTCGTCCATGAGCCTCAGCTCCTCCGCACGCGCCCGGTTCAGCTCGGCCTTGGCTTTCGCCAGGCCGACATACTGACCGGTTGTGGGTGGCTTTCCTCTGCCACGTCCTTTGCCGCGTCGCGCGGCTGGGACCTTAGGTGACGGTAAAGGGTCACTTAGGTCCCCTTCGTCCTCCTCCAGTCGTCTTTTCCTCCTCTTTTTGGAGCCGCGCGATGACACGGTCTCCCACGTCATGGCGTCGGACTCCGTCTCCGATAAATTCGGAGACGGGATCAGAAGCACTTTGTGAAGTGGGGTCACTCCTGCGCCTGCTTCGGACGCAGAAGAGACGCTCACTGCCTCCGCCTCGCTCACGTCTATTGACTGAGTGCCTGGTTTGGCGCTGCCCAAGCGCTCCAGGACAACACGTGGTTCCCGTTTTAAAAACGGGACCAGGTCACTGCACCTAGATGGTGCTTCCTTCTCCGAGCAGTCCGTGATCTTGCCTTGTTTGTCAGTGTTTGCAGAATCGGTGTCCGTTATCGTGCCAGTTTCGTTGGTGCGCGGGCCGGAGCCCGCGAAGCGGTTGTTGCCCCCCCCCAGATACGGTGGGGCAGCCTTCTTTCGAAGGGTGGGATTTACCCACCTGGGGACTGTTTTCAATCGCTTGCTTGTCCATGTTTTTGTTTTCCTTTTTGAAGGGGTGAGGTCCCCTTGTGGTGCCCTCGTCGCCGGGTTCCCCCCGACTATACATCCCCTGTGCGGGCACCAAACAACGGGATTTGGAGACACATAATGCCCGACAGGGTGGCCGAGTTGACCCTCCCTGCCGCGCCGCGAGCCTTGAAGGCCCGCCATCCCACGACCCGAAGGTCCGCTGCAGTCGCTGTAACGCGACTGCCGTCCGAGTGTGCCCGACAGGGTGGCCGAGTTGACCCTCCCTGCCGCGCCGCCGGCCTTGAAGACCGGCCATCCTACGACCCGAAGGTCCACTGCAACTGTTAGTTAGCCCGACAGGGTGGCCGAGTTGACCCTCCTTGCCGCGCCCACCGTCAAGAGCGACGAAGCTCCTCCTCATGCACGACAGGTAAAACCTGTCGTGCCACCAGCCTTGTAGGCCAGCCATCCTACAACCCTACGGGTCCGCTGTCCCTTCTCGGGACCCCACCTCCGCAGATGAACCGCCTGCTCATCCACTGTGCCCTTTGCTAAGTTCATAGGGACACGCGGAGAGCACCTACGTGTCAGAATTTTAGCCAGCAGCCAACAAGATCCCATATAGAAAAGTTATTGGCTGCTGCCCAGGGTGCACCGGCCCAAACACTTCTGTACTCCCCGGATAAAAAATATCCGTAAGAGACCAGTAGCATTAAGGCACACGGGGAGGTATTCTGACCAAGCACCCCGAGTAGATAGATCCTGGAGTGATCAGTCCCAAGCTGTTTTATCCTCCAAGTAATCCGAAATTTTGTAATAACCTTTTTGACAGAGTTTAGTTTTAATAGTAATTTTAAACTTATTAATAGGCAAATCTCGGATAACATTGGGAACTTTATTATAAAATCGTATACATTGTCCCATAAAAGAATGACTTATTCTGTGGAGACGCGTTACATGTACGGATAGCTTGTGCTTATTTCGCGTGTTGATGGAATGAGCATCACTCCTTTTATCAAAACTGCTAATGTTTTTCTTTACATACATTAGATTTTCATAGATAAACTGAGAGACAACAGTTAGAATGTTTATGTCTTTAAATTTCTGTCTAAGGGAAACTCTGGGAGCCAAACTGTAGATTGCTCGTATAGCCC
This sequence comes from Selenia dentaria, assembly GCA_917880725.1. Lineage (NCBI taxonomy): Eukaryota > Metazoa > Arthropoda > Insecta > Lepidoptera > Geometridae > Selenia > Selenia dentaria. Next base: position 36,936,479 of record OU862883.1, read on the forward strand.
TTTTTTGCAGTATAAAAATAGAATTAATATCTGCAGAACATCCCCAGAGCAGTATGCCATAAGTCATAACGCTATGGAAATAACTAAAATAAACTATTCTAGCTGTGTCTACATCAGTTAATAGTCTAATTTTTTTAACAGCATAAGCTGCTGAACTGAGCCTACTAGACAATTTTTTAATGTGGGGACCCCATTGCAATTTAGCGTCTATAGTAATTCCTAAAAAGACTGTTGACTCCACAAGGTCCAACCCTGTTCCACTGACTGTAGGAATAAGCTTTGTGCTGCTGCTTTGAAAGACGCCAGGAACACTGTGACACGGCCCTTACACTTGGTAGGGCTGTGCTCCTGGTTCCTTTCTGCTTCTGCTTTTTCCTGGAGACGTTCCGAACCGCTTTTGGTGGTTGAAGCGGGGATTAGGTGCCCCCAACAGTCGGTTGAATTGTTGTGTATCGGCTTCCTGAGGTAACTGAGGTTTTCGCCTCTGTCTTCGTACACAACTACCTCATGATGTTCCAAGGCTCTAATACAACCTAGTTGGTCCGCGACCTCACCCTTGGAGTGTTCTATCACCATAGCGTCTACGCTTATCACTCGGGCTTGTTCCGCATTTTCTGCCAATATCGAGAGTAGCATGATTGTTTTAGCGAAGGGAGTCTCGTCCGCCCACTCGATTAGTGCAACTGTTTTGTTTTTCAGTCGCACCAGTCGACAGGGGCAGCCCGTGACGTCCATCACTGACATCGCGTCATGTGCTTTTCGCTTCATGGTGGTCTTGAAGTTACTTCCGTTTAGCAGGTATGCTAGCCCTGTCGCGCTTTCTATGTCATAGCAAGATGACTGTGTGTGCCTGGTAAATAATCATACTAAAATAAACACACGACAAAGAATATAAAGAAGAACACGTGGATGAAACAATGAGTCGACCACCAACGCACGCAATTTAGGCAACATTTGGTGCTAGGAGGCTTTGCCTCATACAGGGGTCCGTTCAGTTACCCTTTGATCGACTATGGCTCCAGTCAGAGCGCAGTACCGTGTTTACTGCGCCCGGGTCTTCCCTTTACATTAGATATTGCGTATATTTATACAAGTTATCTCTCTCATTGGGTTCCTGGTCAGTACAGTTTACCCCAGGAATGACACCAGCTGGACATGGGGTGTTCCCCACGAAGACCTCCACCATCCCCATAGTCCTGCCCATATGCTCCAACAACATAGCCGATCATTTTGCCATCCCCTGTTGGTTACACCCGGATATGGATGCTCAGGGGGTCAACTCGCTAGCTATTCAGTTCAATTTCCTTGACTACCAGTTAATGTAAATTGTACGCAATCATTGGACTCTGCCTAACCGAAAAACGTGACATTGCACGGTTCTTGTAGAACTAGGAATAATGAGCTAAAAGCACTTACCAGGACCTCTGCTGGTTGTTTTCCATCGAGACCTCAACCAGTGCCTCACACGTGCTTACCCATCCGCCATTTTTCTCCGTACCCTCCTTCCTGCCGGCACGCCATTCGTAGTCTGCCCCAGAGATGCGTTAGCATCTGCTAGTCTGTGCCACAGAGTACCTGCGTCAAATCACTTACAAAAGGCAGAGTTGCCATAGTGCAAAAATAGATTGACAATAAGGATACAGTTACACTCACCAATTTGTTCAAGGAAACTCGCGCTGCGCGCGACAAGCCCGGGTGATAACCATACTCGGCTTTTCGTTGTCTCTGGTTATGCAAAAACTTATTCCTAGCCTTTCCCTGCTGTTGTCCATGAAGAGAGCGACGCCTCGAATATGAATCCCAGGCTCCCCTTGCTCTCCATATGACAACAGCTGAGAAAGTGAGTAAAAGTGATTAATACCGCTAAAGCAACACATCCCCAACGTGTCGATACTGAATGAACTCAAGATCCGAACTCGTCTCTCGACTAGATGTATGCGTAGGGTTCTCAAATACTTTGGCCACGTGGCACGGCGGAAGCCGGACAATTTAGAAAAGCTGATAGTGGTCGGCTACGTGGAAGGAAAGAGAAGTAAAGGAAGATCACCAACCCGATGGATCGATACTGTAAAACATGAGGCAACGATGTAGAAGAAGAAACATCCCCAAGTTCGCTGTAGCGTTAATTATCAACGGCTTTCAATCAAATTTGATAGGCACATTAAGGTTTGGCCAAATACTACACATGCATTCATTCTACATATCACAAAACAAATTTCCACATTTTGTACGCATCGACGATCTGCGCGGGCGCCGTGAGTGTCATCTACGGAAGAAGTTTTGTTCGTCCGCTTATCATTGGACCGCGCCTCGTTATAAAATCAAAAAGCATAGAAAGTAAACTCGTTATCGCCGGAAAATAGTTCTTCGCGGTGACCGTGCGTAGTAGTGCAGCGTACAAAATATGTGGAAGCTATTGAAGATTATAACAAACGCAATCCAAAGGAATAATAATAATAATAATAAACGGCTCTTATGGGGGCCCGTTTAGTGGGTCCACCTGCCTAAATATTTTAATATGAAACTGAAATTGGCAGGTGCCGTAGTCTCGTCCATAGTCTTATATCTCCCTTATCATTTATAAGTTCAAAACAATAGCTTCGTCATTTAATCCATTTTTGTAATAGATAATCCATGTCACCGTCATCTCAAATTCTGTTTTTATACACTTTTGTATGTTTTACACCAAACAGGCCTCAAGCATTGTCAATAGCCCCACTTATGCCTTTTTAAAGGACCGGATAACAAATCCGTGAATTAAAAAAAAAAAATATATGAATAATAAATGAATGAAAAATTATAATAAATATTTTTTAATAAAACCGCAGTCGCGGCTTTGTGGCGAGCCATCGGTATGTGGCGACACCGTGGACCCTGGTTCTCCCTGGGGCTAGATGAGACCGCTGTCCCCCAGCTTGCCTTAATTGGCCGTCTCCACCCCCAGGTGGAGACGCAAGAGCAAGTAACAAAGAGCTCCAAGGGGGGAAGTGTTAAAGGGCATAAGGCCGGTAGGTAGCAGTCTAGTGAAACCGCAGCACACCTCTTACCTTTAGCCATCCACACCAACGTTGTCCCTTTTGTCTCCATTGATGGTGGCTCTTATGGGGGGCCCGTTTAGTGGGTGGCACCACCTGCCTAAATATTTTAAGATGAAACTGAAATTGGCAGGTGCCGTAGTCTCGTCCATAGCTATGTTCCTTACATGTATATGTTCATATCAATAGCCTTGCCATTTGACCCTATTTTGTAATAGATAATCCATGTCACCGTCATCCCAAATTCTGTTTTTATACTCCTTTGTATTTTTATACCAAACCGGCCTCTAAGTGTTGGCTACAGCTCCAATTATGCCTTTGTAAAAGAACGGATGAAGTCCGTGATAAAGTTTAAATAATAATAATAAATTCTTTATTCACCATAATTTTAGGTACACTATCAACTTAGGCACTATAGGTTAGAACTAGCTATATCAGAGGAAACTAAATATAGGTACGAGTGTTACGTGATAGCTTTGTAGCTTACTACAGTTTTTAAACCAGTCAGATATTATGTTGTACATAGGTAATACTAGATCCCACATGTGGATAGATTGCACGTCATATCGAGGCATCCTTTTCCCTTGATACTTCTCAAAATATTCACCAGGAACTATTAGTTATTTCGTTCCAAATAAGTCCAGTATACAGTTATACACATGCACTATATCTTATTGCCCGTGGTCTGCTAACTATTACATAGCTATTAACATCACATGCATCATTTTGTAATGCTATAATTTACAAGCTTAGCTTATCGGTGGAGTCTCTCCTTACTACTTTGCTACAGCCTTGTTTAACGATAACATAGAAGTAGTAAATGGTTGCAAAAATAAAAATAGCTATTGTAATTGGAATAATGGCTGTAACAAGACCTCCTTTTTGTCGCAAAAACACTTTAGTGGCCCCGAGTGAAATTGGTAGTGACGTTAACAGAATTTATAACTGAGTACTTCATCATCATCATCATAATCTCAGCCGTAGGACGTCCACTGCTGAACATAGGCCTCCCCCATGATTTTCCAAAAGGACCGGTTGGAAGTGGCCTGCATCCAACGTCATCCTGCGACCTTCCTCAGGTCGTCTGTCATGACCTACGCCGCTCGCCGGTCCGTGGTCTCCACTCCAGAACCTTTCGGCCCCATCGGCCATCTGTTCTGCGTGCAATGTGCCCTGCCCACTGCCACTTCAACTGGCTAATCTTCTGAGCTATGTCGGTGACTTTCGTTCTTCTACGGATCTCCTCATTTCTGATTTGATCACGTAGAGAAACCCCGAGCATAGCCCTCTCCATAGCTCGTTGTGCGACTTTGAGCTTAGTACTTAGAAGTCGATAAATGAATACTTATATAGCTTGTGTTATTTTTGTTTTTGAAGTCGGTTCCTTTCATGACCACACCTCGAGTACTCTGAAAGTGTAGCATAAGTAAAAACAATACTTCATGATATACATCATGTACACTATCACAAAAAATAATTAGAGAGGACTCGTCAAATGCACTCAATCAATCATTCAATCAATCAATCAATGCAATCTGTAGTTGACGAGCCTGGCTATCTCCCTAGCACACTTGTGCTTGTTAACTTGGATTGCAAATTAATCCATTAGAAGGTGAACTATTTTGTAATGTGTGTTTTCAGTTTATGTCAGTACAGGCCTATGTGCGGTTATCAGTGCCATTCTCTAATGATTCGTCGACGAGCTCACCGATGTCAAATACTTATGAGATATCGCCCTTGTACACAAGGTTGTTTTTCCAACGTTTCTTGTCATACCGTCATTTGTTTCACGGATGTTGTCAAAGATGCAACGATGTTTGCACTTAGAGAATCGCACGGCTGTACACAGTCTCTTTCTTAGTCAGCTCAAAAAAACTGAAGCGTTTCTTCGTAAGTCATAATTGACGCCATTTTTTCTCACTAAAGGTAGACAGAATATTGTTTCACTCGCGTAGGTACACGTGACGTCTGTCAGAACTGGTCGGGCACGCTCCATTGTTTGAATTGATTTGATCTGTATTGGAAAGCCGACAATATGGCGGATTGGAGCCAATACAAGGCCAAGGCTCCGAGGCGACCAAGTCCCACATACACACGCATTGGTTCATGTGAAGATGAGTCGAGATAGTTAGGTTTGGATACCTTTTGATCTTCTACACACTATAATGAGTCAAAATGAAATGAGATCAAATTGAAATCGTTTATTCTGTATATGTAGGTATGTATATCTACGGGGGCACATACAAATTGTCATGTTACTCGTACATTTATTATTTCTTAAATCGACAACCGGATCGGAACGCGACCCCGACTGAGAAGATCCGGCAAGAAACTCAGCAAGCTTGTCTTTTTACATTTTTTGTATCACCAATTTCTTAAATCATATAACAAATATTCGTTTAATTTTAGCTCCAGTGCCTGCCTGTGTGTTGCCTAACAAAATAGACCATAATAATGGTATCACTAGGGTTAGCCACACTACACTTTGACATGGTAATACACGAGTAGGTAGAACCTGGAGTTATCAGTCCCAAGCTGTTTTATCCTCCAAGTAATCCAAAATTTAGTAATAACATTTTTGACAGGGTTTAGTTTTAATACTAATTTTAAACTTATTAATAGGCAAATCTCGGATAACATTTTTGGGAAGTTTATTATAGAATTGTATACATTATCCAATAAAAGAATGACTTATTCTGTGGAGACGTGTTACTTTTATGGATAGCTTGTGCTTATTCCGCGTGTTGATGGAATGAGCATCACTCCTTTTTTTTAAACTCTTCATGTTTTTCTTGACATGCATTAGATTTTCATAGATAAACTAAAAGACAACAGATAGAATGTTATAACTTCTGTCTAAGGGTAACTCTGGGAGATAAATTGTAGATCGCTCGTATTGCCCTTTTTTGCAGAATGAAAATATAATTAAAATCTGCAAAACATCCACAGAGTAGGATGCCATAAGTCAGAACGCTATGGAAATAACTAAGTTAAGTAGAAAGGATTTGTTTTTCTTTTCATCTTTTCATATGTGTGTCATCTTACGTTTATTATAATACAAAAAAGTTTCAACGTAGTTACCTACTGATAGTGGTCGAAAAAAAAATTACAAAACGGCCTCTACACCCGGAAGCTATAGAACAATAAATTATTGCCATTAAAACAAAATAAACTGATAGAACTGTAAAAGGTAGCAAGTTTTAAATCCTTGATTTGTCTGAAATTCGATCAGGAGGCGTTGCATTTAAAGTAAACATGAATGTATTAAGATATTTGTTAAACATTTGATTGATCCCACTGCATCTCAAATTTCTAAATCAAGAACAAGAATATCAAAGTTATTTGGTTGCAGCCCCATGAAATTCAATTGAATAAATTTTCTAAGGTTTGCCATGTTGTCGAATATGTTTGCAATGATTTATTTTTAAACAAGAGCCACGTTTTGACTTTGCGTGGTGATGGATGATAATGATGAAATAGTATCCTATATGTTTTTTCCAGCGCCTCATCTATCTACTTACCAAATTAAATTAAAATCCATTCATTAATTTTGGCGTAAAAGAGTTACAAACATCCATACATCCATATTTTTTTTCAATTCTTGGTCTGGAAAGCATCTGGCTTCAACAATAATGGCGAATACATCTCTAACCTTCGTTTTACCGATGATATAGTCATAATGGCGGAGTCGCTCGAGGATATCGGCACCATGCTCAAGGACTTCATTAGAGTTTCCCAACAGGTTGGTATTAAGATGAACATGGATAAGACGAAAATCATGTCCAATGTCCATGTTCCACATATACCGGTAATTGTTGGAAACGATACACTCGAAGTTGTAGTACGTCTACCATAGACAGACTATCCAATTAGGTAGGTCCAACGTAAACAAGGAGGTCGCACTAAAAATCCAGCTCGGATGGGCAGCGTTCGGGAAGCTTCGATCCATCTTTTCATCCCCAATACCTCAGAGCCTGTAAACCAAGGTTTTCAACCAGTGTGTGTTGCCAGTGAAGACTTATGGCAATGAGACATGGTCCTTTACTGTGGGCCTCATCAGCAAGCTTAAAGTCAGTCAAACGAGCACTGGAGAGGGCTATGCTTTGGGTTTCCCTGAGTGATAAGATCCTAAATGAGGAGATCTGTAGGGGAACTAAGGTCACTGACATAGCTTTCAAAATTAGGAAGTTGAAGTGGCAATAGACAGGCCACATCGCTCGCAGAACTGATAACCGATGGGGAAGAAAGGTTCTCGAGTGGCGACCACGCGCCGGAAGACGATGTGGCCTACAAGGCCAGCACCCCGCTAGGTGGACCGATGACCTCGTCAAAACCGCGGGAAATCGCTTCCTGCATGGCGTTCTATGGGGAGGCTTATGTTCAGCAGTGGACGTCTTCCGGCTGATAATAATGATACATCCATACATACAAACTTTCGCGTTTATAATACTACGAGTATAGTAGGAAGTAGGATTATTGCAAAATTTGTCGCTATGTGGATAAAACTGTAATTAGAAAATAGTGTTTCGATAAAAGCTTCAGGGTAAACAAACACTTTACAGCAAAGCGTAAAGGAAAAATCTTGAATTCGTTCTCTAGATCTTAGATGAATCCTAGATCTCCACTCCAAATTTCAAGTTTCGTTGAACAGTTAAATCGTGAAGAAGTTCGTTATTCGTGAAGAAACTAACACTTAGAACCTTTCACATTTATCTTAGTGTGAATAATATCGCTAAAACAAGTAGTTACACCAAAAAAATATATTTTAATTAAGAATGCAATCGTTGAGCTGGTTCACTAAAATGCTTAGTAGATAGTTATTCACATTTCCTCTCCGACGACGGAAACAAATTACCACAAATATTGATGCTACAAATATTATTATTTTTGCACATTTCTAGAGAGTACCATACGTTCCTCCGACCTCGGACCTCATAGGTACAGCATTCAAACGCCCCCGCCTGATAATCCGTATCAGATGCCATGACGTGCCCACCGAGGGAGATCCGAGTGTCAATTTTACCTAATTGATTTTAACCGGCGGCGTTGCGCTAACTATCGAATAGCTTCATCTTAAAACCGGTTCCGGCCAACAGGTGTTTCTAAAATAATGTTATAAAAACTCTTAAATATTTTGTATTTTAACTGACAATAGAAGTTGGCATTTTAATTATATCCATCTTTCTGGTTTTAATTTAAACGTTACTTTTATAAAAAATGTTTTCGTTAACAATTGAAAATCCTTGTCGGAATCAGATTTCAGAGGTTTTCACTTGGTGATGGTGTCATATTTGGCAGAAATATATCCACATGTAAAAGATTTCGTTTTATGCTATAATATATGCTTATATATAATAATAATAAATATTAATATTTTTATATTTCCAGTTCACAATACATGTAAAGTAAAGTAGGTACACTTGGTTCCACGAACATCGGCTATGAGATTTAAACACTAGAATTCACTAAGTTCGATTTAAACATTATATAAGTATCTAATACTTACCTCATAGATTTTTAGGATGATAACAAACCCGCGTTTGACGTGGATGAAGGGCTAAGATAAATAGTTAACTTATAAACACATTATTCGATAAACTAAAACTTCGGCACAAAAACTGCGTTCACCAGTTTTCCATTACTCACATTTTTACCTTTATTACAAGCTTTAACGACTACAGTTTTTATTACTGTTTATAAATATTACTGTCACAGGTAATAAAATGACGACTTTAATTCTGTAACCCAGTGTTTCTTAACTTTAGAGAACAGAATACCGAATTGTTAGTGTAACGTGGTATTTTTCCGTTGCGCCACCTAACGGCGGCAACAAGAACTATCTGTCCATATGGTTTTTCATTGCTTCATTGACCGGGTTCCTAGCGCCAAGTAGACGAACCAAAATTATGTTGCCATACGTCTCGAGTAAGTGAGCCTATGGGAATTAATTAGATATTATTATAAATATATAGGATCGAGGGAATTAATTATATATTATAATAAATGTACGACGAAACGGCTTTTGAAGTACACACTTACGGTTAGGTAGCGCAATGAAAAAATACCACGTTACATTAGGATTCTTGCGTTACATGGTGTAAATGCTGAGACTTTTTTTCATAGAAATGAAATAAGTATGGGACATGTTTTACCACACGGACCGAGTATACCACCCAAATGCCTTTGACTTGAACTAACCGTAAACTTAAAAATATGAAAGTGGTCAGTGAACTTTCAACTAGCATTACAAATTACCACAATCGCCGGTTTACCTTATTAGAGATACATATTTGACACTATTTGTATGGACGTTATGTCAAATTTATATCGGTAAAAAAGAATAATGTGTATAGATAGATTATTGGGGTCCCCCGTAAGTCGCAAGCAACCTTTACTTGATTTACAAACCAACTTGATTTTGACAACTAAAGATTTTGATATTGTGCGCCCGGCGGTACGGCCCGCGCTTAAATTGAATACCCCAGTAAAATACTGGTAAAACGTAGCCAATAGGTTATTGCAGGTCATATATAACGTATAAAAAATCATTTAAATTGGTTAAGTAGTTTGGGTCTATAGATGTGACAAAAATCCGTCCTTCTAATTATCCAAACAAATATTCCTGTATTTATAATTTTAGTGCGTCACATCAAATTCATTCAATGTTTTATATACGAGTATTTCATGTCAGTTCTACCTCTTTTTTAAAGGTTTGCATATAATATGAAGAGTCGCGTCAACGTGCTCTCATAAAAATATCAAGTCAAAATAGACCAGGGAAAATGTTCAGAACCACTGCTAACCGATTTCTTAAACGCCGTGCATTGACCCCAAGTTTTTGTTCATTTATACCTCGACGGAATGATGTGCCACCTCTATTCAATAGCAGTGGACTTCAGTGACAACAAACTCGACACGATAAGTTTTATTACCAAACTACAAAAGGGGAAAGGTGAAAATAACTTTAGAAAAGGCATTGTCAGCAAAACAATAGATTATACAGAATTGGTCAAGTTCAATGATGTTTTAAAATTACAAAACATAAACAGACAAACTTTTTTTAAATTAGACAGGACGTATAAACGACATCGGAAAACTGCATCCTCCGAGTTTGCCGGACCAGATAAATGGAAAAGTTTTGTTTGATTGGATCGTACGCAATGTAATGAAATAAATGTCATGATTAGCTACGTGACTGAGTAAAAACAACACGAAATATATTTTGGCCGGGGAATATAGTAGAGTAGTATATTTGTGATGATTGCTTATCCAGGATCTATTGAATTGAGCAAATACATAGTTAGGTTGTTGGCTATCTTAGCGTTGAAGTGACTTTTTACCTGAATGTGCAGGAATACGTATTATAACTTTCGGGTGTACTTATTTATATAGATAGATAGATAGATAGATAAACTCTTTATTGAACACCTTACACTAAAATATATATGTAGGTATGTAGAAATAATTCTTACTCTTGTGCTAAATACTAGATGTTATTATAATTTATTTAACACGATGTGTTATTGAGTTCGTCTGCCTCACACGAATAACAGAGAATTTATGATCTGTCAATAAAAATATTAGTGCGGCTTTCAGTTACATTTAAAATGTCCAATAAAACAAAATGACCAAAATCTATTGAATGTAGGTCCATAAATAATAATTCTAATCTTCATCTTTCGCATTTGTCAAGTTTTGATTGGAGCATTTGGATTTGAGTTGAAATAGTCAGGATCAAGTCGCAACCACTTTGAAGTCGGACTAGGTTCTAAAACACACGCAGCGAAATCAAAATGCGACGTAGTAGTATACGTACATAAAGCGATATAGAGAGCAAATTAATGATTTTTCTTTTACGTCTTTGCTGTGAGATCTTGCTTCTTGACGAATTTCATAGTTTAAGGTTGAATGAAAGTACCTTGTGGGTTTTATTGTAGGTGACCGCAGTGATTTCTGTAACTAAGCGCTTCTGAGGGCACGTTAAAAGTTTGTTTCGGTTATCTAACGAGATCAGTCATATTACGCTATGTGGAAGATCTTCGGGCTATAAGAAAACTACGAACTAGACTGACCTTTAGTCTATTCAAAAATACACCCTGGGGCCTTACTCCCACCTCTTTAAGTATTCATGTTTCAACCTTACTATTAAATTTGGTACCACCACGTCAATGTAGCAAGCTTAAAATAATAAAGGATTACGATAGACGTTTTGATGACGTATTATCAAATTGTGCACTCAATTCGCGTACTTTGCAACTGCGTTAGTGTTCTATTCGAGTTGTGCATTATGGGTATTATAAAGGAACACGCCGTTAATAGTATTGAGGTAATATGTTTGACCGTTTTATGTCGGTGGGAGTACGATAGTAAGTATGATTATTGTAAGCTTGTTACAAAACGCTCCTGGTTTATGATAGTTTCGTAAAGGTAGGTGTAGGCCCCCTGGGCTCGCATGGTGGATTATGACTTTTACTTCTGTATGAAATAAAGGTCTGAGTCCCAGTACTAGGAAAATTATAGGCAGTTGGACAAGTCCCTAACTGTTGCAATCCTATAGATAGCTCAAATAATTCTGCCCACTATTTGTTGGCAGCGTACCCAGAATGCTACGTCGTCACCAGGAGCTTCCATAAGTTTTGGAAACGCGTGTTATCCTTTTTATTTCATATAAGTATAATTTATTAGACGTACTTTGTCACTGAGCAATTACTTCTGGCTGCGAATAAAATAAATATAAGAATAAGCAGTCTATCCATTGTCTTTGAAGTTTCATCATGTGAGAATCGGTAATAAAATAAATCACAAAGACAAGTAGATCAATTATTTAAATATTATTTTTTTAGAAGTGTTTTTAAAGCGCTAACGCCTGCTTAGCAAATATATAAAACCTTTTTTTCTCTAAAATGGCACAATAAAGATTATTCTATTCAAAGTAGGATGTAATTTCCAGCTTAATAATATAGAATTTGCGCTGACTCTGTGTTCATGATGAATATTAGATTAGAAGATTTTTATTGTGCATAACTCCACACAGTTATATTAAAGGGTGGGTAAAGGAGTATAAATATTTATTATTTCCCCATATATGCTCTAGGTAAAATGAAAAATATATAGAGAGACATATTGCCTTCTAATCATTTACTTGGAGATGGTTGAACTTGGAAATAGATCTGAGTTAAACCCTGATTTCTACCTGCGCATATAAAATATTTCATTGATACTAAGTTCCAATGTTCATATTATTTAAAATATTAATAATATGGGATTAACATTCACACAAGGTCTTCAGGTCCCAAAATATGCAAAGCCTGTACTAAGGTAACTTGATGAGATATACATACTTATGTACATACCCACACCCAAACACAGTTCAGACAGATATTTAAACACATAAATGCTTGACCTGGGGACTTACTCCCACCTCTTAAAGTAGTCATGTTTCAATCTTACCATTAAATTTGGTACCACCACGTCAATGTAGCAAGCTTAAAATAATAAAGGATTACGATAGACGTTTTGATGACGTATTATAAAATAGTGCACTCAATTCGCGTACTTTGCAACTGCGTTAGTGTTCTATTCGGGTTGGGCATTATAGGTATTATAAAAGGAACGCACCGTAAATAGTATCGAAGTAAGTTCAACCGTTTTGTGTCGGTGGGAGTACGATATTAAGTACGATTATTGTAAACTTGTTACAAAACGCTCCTGTTTATGATAGTTTCGTAAAGGTGGGAGTCTGATCCCGGATTTGATCCCAGAACAGGCCCCCTGTTCTGGGATCAAATCCGGGATCAGCGACTCGGAAATCAGGATTGCTACTAACCGGCTAGTGTGTGTAGTATTGACTACTGCTAGGTGGTACTATTAGGTGTGACTGTAGAAGTATATTCAATTTATTATTATTGTTTTTGCTAATCTAATATTTTATGTTCCAACACCCATCTCTCGAATACTTGCACGCTTACAATAGTCAAATAAATGTTATTATATAACATCTATGTGCAAGTCCAGCGTAAGTATAAAACATTCACATTTTATGCAAATAATCTACCATCTACCACTTTATTCCAAAATAATGATTCTGTGGGATGCAGGCCGAGCCGCAGGATGCAGCAGATATTCATAAAGCTCTTGATTAAAAGTACCGTTTCTTTATATCTATACATATCTTTCTATAATTCTATCTATAATATAACATCTATGTGCAAGTCCAGCGTAAGTATAAAACATTCACATTTTATGCAAATAATCTTATCTTGAATGTAACGGTGTCTTTGTGAGGAGCAGTCCAAGTTTTAAACATGGAACTGTATATAGATACTGTCTATATCACAGTAGGTAGTTTTATCAAATGGTAGTTATAGTACCTACCACGATAAAATTAATCTCTTTTACATTATTTGAGAAGACTTCTAGTATCCGTCCTTCTTTATCAATTTCCTCCCGCGTTGTAGGAGACGTCCTTTTTAATCGGGAAACTCCCAATAGTGCTGAAGTTGATAAATTACAGTTTGATAAGTAAATCCGGTGTCTCAATCTAAGTTCTGGAACAATGAAGTGGTCTGTATCGGTGCTATGACCTTGCTCTTCACTAGTGATGGGATATGTGACACGATAAACAGACGGCCTGAACAAAGGTGAGTACACCATTATTAGGTATATTAAATTATCACAAGAATCTTTGTGAGTAAAAAAATATACATGTTTATTGTTATAAAAAAAAACTTGAATTCGCCGTCAATCCGTGGCAGACGCCATGACCGCTTGGTTATAGAGGTGTATCGAATTTAACTCTGTAGTTGATTTAAACCGCCGCCGGTTGGGGACGGAGCGACATCTATCGAATAGCTAGACAACCTTTACCAAACCAAAAAAGTGTTTTTACAAACACCTTTCGTATTGATGTCGCAACCCTTCATTATGTTTGTTCAAATATTATTTACGAGAAAAACTCCTCAGTTATTTGGAGACCGAGTCATCCACGATGAACATCCCAGTCCAAGAATCCCTGACATGGTCCTCAGGTGTCAGTCAGGTGATGCAAGGTAGTTGCCAGTACAGTGCCAGATCTTTTTCGAGTAACTAAAATTACTAGGCAAATATGTGTAGGTAAATACCTCTGTTTCTGTGAAGAGCATAGTGCAAAACTTTGAAACTTAATGACTTGTGTCGCAGCTCAACTTTTATATGCCGGAGTGAGACTTAAAATCATGCTAATCATTCGCCAGTTCCGTCACAAACTATGGTTAACATCAGCTTGGTCAATATAACTTGACCAAAACATTGTATACATAACGTCACGCCTGGTTTCAGGAGGGGTAGGCAGAGATCATAGATTGCCACTTGCTACGGTCCTGGCATACCTATTTAACTTCTTCCACTTGCATCATCTTCATACACATTCGTCGGACGGACAAAACACAAAATAAACAAGACATTGACCATAATGATTTGCATTTAGACGCGATACTTTTACACACCATGATTTCAGGATAGTTTAAAAATTATAACAGTAATTGAAGGCAATAGCCTTCACTTTACAAAGTCTGTTATTTTACAAAGTAAATGCAAATCTTTTGGCCTTACGCTCTGCGCCTCGTCAATCCATTATAGAGGCACTTTAAATTAATTGTGTCTCTTAAGAGTGTATTCACTTGATATTTGCTGAATATTATATTTACTTTTCAGCGAGCATATTTGGCAATTTTTTTATTTTGTTTTTTTTATTACCATAAGTAGGCAGATAGGGAGACAGGCAAACGGCCCACCTGATGGAAAGTGGTCAGCCTATAGAAGTTTGCAACACCAAGGGCGTTGTCAACGCGCTGCCGATGTCTAAAAGAAATAACACTTGTTTGTTTGGTTTGAGGGTGGAGTGATATTAAGCGTATTAGTTACGAGATATAAGTTTGAGTGATCTCATAATTTATTTCGCAGGACATAAGGGATTCGAGTTCGAGAAACGGTTAAGGTTTTTCCAAAGAAGATTTCTGTCATTCATATCAAAATTGACACTTAAAATAGTATACACAGTATATGTACCTTCTTAGTTGTGATTAGTTGATTAGCTGTGAAATTAATAAATGTTTCTTCTATTGTACGGGTGTCAAGCCGTATTTTTTATAATGGTTCATCAAAATGACTCCTACTTGCCTGTTGAAAATCGAAGATGGAACTTCAGCTTACGGCTGCACCGTTGGTCAATGCACTGTAATTGCCACCCCTGTGACGACCTAAGAAATATTTTTTCACCCCCGCTTGATAGACCCAGGATCATAGCTGCAAGGAAATACGTACGCCAGCAGAGCATTCCACAATTTACTTACACGACATAAGTAGGAACTGCCAAACTTTTTGTTCATGGTAGATTAATAAATATAGGTATAAGAAAAATATAGGTAAATTTTAAACATTATATGGATGCAATGCTAGGCTTGAACGAGTAGTTCGGGATCGGAATGGTAAGGAAGGAATAAGATAAGAGAGCTCTTCAAAACATTCGCCATGTAACATACGGTAGAAAACGCTTAGAGAAGCTATGGTTATACGCATAGTCCAATTGTCTTACATTTTCTTAGTTGTCGATAAATAGCCGAGATGAAAGCCCAACCCTATTCTGAACTAACACTCGTGCTGATAGTGTCCAGACAGTCTGATTGTTTAAAGTTGTCGAAAGCTTTGTATCCTCAGAAATAAAACTATAGCAGTAATTATAAGTTCCGAAGAGTTTGCTTGATTGCTTTAGCGATGTTTAACTGGAGAGAAACAATCCATTTTATAAAAACATAGTATTACTTGAAGTCGTCTCGCTGCGTTCCATTGGGTAACAATTGCAAAAACACCTTTGGAATTACAGTGAAAAACAGTAAAAAAAATTAAAAAAAAGTATTATTACAAACTTTTGATACTTGCATTAGCAAACATAAACTCGTTCCTTTGAAAATATGTTTGCACTTGATGTAATTTGGTATATAGATATCTTAGATCCTGAAACACATACTACCACTTAATTCCAAAATAATGATTCTGTGGGATGCAGGCCAAGCCGAAGGATGCAGCAGTTATTCATAAAGCTCTTGATTAAAAGTACCGTTTCTTTATATCTATACATATCCTAAGTTATCAACAACGACAAATGTTAAAGTCATTTTGAAATAAATTAAAATCGTTAAACACATAATTGATTCTAACACTAAAAGGAACCAATTTGTGGGGCTGAACTGACGGCAGTTTGTTAGTAATTTTTTAAGCGATTTCAGCCTCTAATTTGTACATGGTGAGGGAAAAGATCTAAGCAGTGATCAATTTTTAAAATAACACGAATAACATAATCGAGTTTTGAGATGAAAAGGAACACTTGTTATGAAATAAAAACAAGTTTTTTTTTCAGAAAAATTGTATTATCAATTTCTACAAATAATTTATTTTTTGTAGCTCACAACCCTCTCAAGAGTTATGATTGTATTTAGTTCATAGATGTGTTTTTATGGAAAGACTAGCTGAACTCACCTGCGAGGTGATGGATGATGATGACAATGAATCAAAACATATTATAGCCTGTGTTCATCAAAAGGTTCAACAAGGTTCATCAAGCCTATGTTCCTTTATTCAAATCTGGTAGTACTACTGATCCAACAAATTTTCCGCCTATTTCTGTACTACCTACGCTAAGTAAGATTTTCGAAAAAATTATATTACATCAATTAGAAACTCATTTTAGTGCAAACAAATTTTTCCATAAGAATCTATTTGGGTTTACAAGGAATCGCTCCACTATAGACGCAGGTATAGAACTTATAAAAGATGTGTTTGATGCCTAGGAGAACTCTCAAGATGCCTTAGGTGTTTTTTGTGACTTATCTAAGGCATTTGACTGCGTCCGACATGATATACTTGTAAGGAAATTACAACACTACGGTATTAGGAACATGGCTCTCAACCTTTTGACTTCATATTTAAATGATAGAATTCAAAGGGTTGACATAAATGGTAAAAAATCGCCCGGCTCTATAATCTCAATGGGCGTTCCACAAGGTTCAATACTAGGGCCGTTCTTGTTTTTAATCTATATGAATGATTTACCTTATTATGTAGAGAAGAATCACGAGATTGTATTGTTTGCAGATGACACTTCACTGTTATTTAAAATTAAAAGGCAGTTATTAAACTATGACGATGTTAACAATGCATTAGCTAAAGTTGTGAATTGGTTCAATACAAATAATCTTCTCCTCAATGAGAAGAAAACTAATTGTATAAAGTTTTCGACACCAAATGTGAGACAAGTAGAATCCAATATACAATTGAATGGAAGTGTCTTTTTAGGAATTACTATAGACGCTAAATTGCAATGGGGTCCCCACATAAAAAAATTGTCTAGTAGGCTCAGTTCGGCGGCTTATGCTGTTAAAAAAATTAGACTATTAACTGATTTAGACACAGCTAGAATAGTTTACTTTAGTTATTTCCATAGCGTTATGACTTATGGCATACTGCTCTGGGGATGTTCTGCAGATATTAATTCCATTTTTATACTGCAAAAAAGGGCTATACGAGCGATCTACAGTTTAGCTCCCAGAGTTTCCCTTAGACAGAAGTTTAAAGACATAAACATTCTAACTGTTGTCTCTCAGTTTATCTATGAAAATCTAATGTATGTAAAGAAAAACATTAGCAGTTTTGATAAAAGGAGTGATGCTCATTCCATCAACACGCGAAATAAGCACAAGCTATCTGTACATGTAACGCGTCTCCACAGAATAAGTCATTCTTTTATGGGACAATGTATACGATTCTATAATAAAGTTCCCAATGTTATCCGAGATTTGCCTATTAATAAGTTTAATATTACTATTAAAACTAAACTCTGTCAAAAAGGTTATTACAAAATTTCGGATTACTTGGAGCATAAAACAGCTTGGGACTGATCACTCCAGGATCTATCTACTCGTGTACTAAGATGTCAAAGTGTCTTGCCCTACTGATACCATTATTATGTTCTCTTTTGTAAGGCAACACACTGGAGCTAATATTTGTAGTACCTAAGTAAAAACATTGTAAAAACATCTATATAAAAAGAATGGCCCAGAGTTTCTTGCCGCTTCTTCTCGGTAGGCTCTATACATTTTGGAACGCGACGGTAGTCTTTAAAGTACATTATATTGAAAAGTTGACGTTCATAAGTGCGTCTTTGATGCCTTAATTGAATAAATGATTTTGACTTTGACTTTGACTTTGAATGTACGATTCTAAAAGAATTTTTCAAAACGGTCCGGTAGTTTTGGAGCCTATTCAATTCAAACAAACAAAAAAAAAATTATAGTAAATAGTACAACGTATAGATAATATTATATTTTCGAATTAGTTTTTAAAAATACTTAAGACAATTGATTGAGTCAGGCTTTACTTTGCGGAAAACCATTTTAAAAACGACATTATTAGAAATATTTAGTGACAAAATTCACTGCAAAATCTATATTATAAAGAAAAATGTTTTTCAGGTTAGATTCAGGTCACTAAATATAGCTAAGCTTAAGCTAAACAGGGAAGGTTACAAGTGGTCCTAAAGAAGATGCAACGAACCAACATGATAAGAGTTTCATAAGATGCTGGGTTAAAAAGTTATTCTGTAATTATTTCAGATTTTTTAGGACTTCCAATTTAAATTTATTTAATATTGTTGCACAATATTTTATTGTGTCGAAAGAAATTTAGCACGAGTAACACGAGTCGTGTTACGTTTCTTTTGACGCAGTAAATGATAAAAACAGCTGATTAAACACATACATCATATGTTTGGTCTGTGATTGAACGTCAGATGCATTTCGGAGAAAATCTTTGTTGATTTTTGATTTGATGTACCGACCAAAATCTTATTAAATTGGAAGTTTAAATAATAAGTAAATTGCTTGTTTAACTGTTTTGTATTACTGACGCACAATACTTGCAGGAATGAGTTACAGACTGTGATCATATGATATATAAAAAACCTTTCCTTTGAGTCCAAACATGATAGGTTTATATTGTATAGTAGAGGAGTTTCTATAGTCGCCATCCAGCCCTATCTATTCCAGGTCCCCGCGGATGAGATCTTGCGCCTTGTTCTAGTTCATACATATAAGGACATATTATATTCAAACCAAAAGCTTTAATAATATTAGTAGGTATCTGATAACCTTTAAGCAAGGCTTCTATTATCACAGCACCCAAAACCACCCACGTGTTCACAAGTTTATGTATTTGCACACGTGCTTCAAACAGAAACAACAGTCAAACTTCAAAACTTCAAACTTCAAACTTTATTGGGTAATAAGTAGCACAATTTGAAAATCTTAAATATAACTTATATAATAATAACATCAATATTTTAAATGTACGATTTGTGTGTTGGCGTCCGGACAAGAAATTCTGTTTCCCGGATCAACAGTATAAGTTTATTAGTGTAACACAAATGTTTACATTCCTTGTACACCAACCGGGGGCCCTGTTCGTATTGGCCATTCTGCACGTAACGCGGCGCGCTATGATAACCTCAAGGAACGATTGCAAAATTGTATTGACTTCAGGATCATTCCTTGAAGATATCGTAACGCAGGATGTCACGTGTTTTAATGATCAAAGCGAATAAGGCCCTGGATGTTCTAGGTCTCGTCTTGCCTCTAAATGTACTGTTGTGTTGCTGGTGACTGTGCTAAGGAGAAAAATCGGTTCTTAAATTTGTTTCAATGGACATCATCGTCATCTCAGCCGTAAGACGTCTACTGCTGATCTGATCATATGCCTCCCCCACAAATTTCCAAAGGTACCGGTTGGAAGCGGCCTGCATCCAACGTGGTCTTGCAACCTATATCAGGTTATCTATCCACCATGTCGGTGGCCTCCACTCCAGAACCTCGTTCTGCGTGCTATGTGGCCTGTCCACTGCCACGTCTACGGATCTCTTCATTTCTGATTCATCATGATCACGTAGAGAAACCCCGAGCATAGCCCTCTCCATAGCTCGTTGTGCGACTTTGAGCTTATCTATGAGGCCCATAGTAAGAGACCACGTTACAGTGGTATATGTCATCACTGGTTACACACACTTTTGTATTGAGGCACTGAGGTATATTGAAATCTATGGATATGCTTTTATAATTTGACTCAGACGTGTTACCACTAAGAGACAATAAAACACCCATACGTAAAGCACACGCACACAAATACACACACTCTCTCATGCAGAAACGAGTTGAGAGTCTCGTTATTATTTATATACACTTGTGATGTAGATTTAAGGCTTCAGCACACCAAACGCGACGGGCTCTCGCACGGGCCAGCGCGTGTCGTTGCATTGAACTGTATCAAACGCGGCACATTAAATACATATGATCTGTGGCGTCGTGTGCCCGCATATGCCGCCCTATTTGATGTATATCCCGCCATTCCGTATCCTTCTTGCTTATAGTTTTATGAAATGAAATAAAATGAAATCGTTTATTCTGCATAGGCCTACGGGGGCACATTTATTATTTCTTAAATCGACAATCGGATCGCAACGCGACCACGACTGAGAAGATCCGGCAAGAAACTCAGCGGGCTTGTCTTTTTACATTTTTTTTTCATCGCCAATTTCTTAATGTATGTAACATATGTTCGTTTATTTTTAGCTCCAGTGTGTTGCCTTACAAAAGAGACCATAACAATGGTATCAGTAGGACAAGACACGCTACACTTCGTTGTAATACACGAGTATGTAGATCCTGGAGTGATCAGTCCCAAGCTGTTTTATCCTCCAAGTAATCCGAAATTTTTTATAACCTTCTTAACAGGAGTTTAGTTTTAATAGTAATTTTAAACTTATTAATAGGCAGGTCTCGGATAACATTGGGAACTTTATTATAGAATCGTATATATTATTATCATTGTTTGAAGACGGCTCCATTAGCTCAGTTGGTAGTGATCCTACCTTCAAAGCGTGGGGTCCAAGGTTCAATCGCTGGCCAGAGTGTATTTGTGGTGGGTGTGAAGTGTTATCGTGCGTATCCGTGCCTCCAACACGAAGAATCCAAATGCACTCTGCATTTGGATTCTTCGTGTTGGAGGCACGGGTAAACTTTATTATTAATTTATTAATTAAATTCCATCTGAATTCTAAATGACTGAATACGAGTACATAATCATTTCACAAGTACTTATTATTTTTTTATTGTATGAATGCTTTTACTTCCTGATTATGTAACTTGAAAAACGCTTAAAATACTTACAAAAACAAAAGCCAAATGTCGCAAGTTAAAAGTGTAAAATAATTTATTCAATTTAGGCGTCAAAGGCGCACTTATGATATACGTCAATTATTCGTTATAATATACTTTAAAGACGCTAGGTACCGCTGCGATCCAAAATATAGAGCATACCGAGAAAGTATCTATATACCTAGTACAAGTACAATTTGAAAAATTTAATACCGACTTCCATTCTATTCAGTTATTGAAGTGTATCTTAAAAACTACTGGACGGAATTTGATCAAATTTAAATGGCGCTACACGGACTACACGCTACACAAACTACACTCGGGAAAGAACCAGTTTTCAAACAAAAAAATAATTTTGGGAATCGATTCACCCAGTCGAAACATATGTGGCAACAATCATAAAAAAAACATTCATTCGAATTGAGCACCTCCTCTTTTTTTGGAAGTCGATAGAAAATTTGAATAGAATGCGATGTGAATGGATTTTTGTCATAGTAGATATTACTGCATCTGCTTGTTTTATAAAGTTATACACAAGTATGCGCTGCGGATTTCATCACGATTTTACCTTCACGGAAAGCTCAAGCCAGAGGTAGGAATCGATCCCGTGGACGTCGGATTAGCGACCAACCCCCGGTACCCCTGGGCTATGATCGTCTCAAAATCATTGATTTTAACAATAAACCGCTACCCTTGTTTATCGTCACGTTCCCACTCCGTGCAGATTGAGCGATGGGGCTGTAGGTCACGCACAGTGACACGTTTCACGCCTCAGTTTAATTAACCTGGAACTACAAACGTGACTAATGTCACACAACTCTATAATATCGAACTATTGTGCAAAACATTGGATGAAGTTGCTTCTTGGAGGAAGACATGGACAATATGTTTTTGTTTTATAAAGTTAATTTAGGTGATCGATTCTGACGGTGATTACTATCTTAATATCGCCCCAATTTGAAAAGCTACCAATTTAAAATATTCACGCACACACTACACATTTTTCACTCACATACACCCCCTCGCAAACCACACACACAAAGGTTCCACTCTTAAATGGTGACTGAACTAGTAGTAAGATGGCTGTATATAAGAGCAACTCGGAATATTATGAAAAATGCTATGACTGACAGTTTTCATGTAGGGAATGAAAGTTGGGTGTAATTAAGAAATATACTCGGCAACAAATTAACTCAGTAAAGTAATTTTAATAATATGATTTTTAAAACTAACGCCTGCTTAGCGAGATCAAACATTTTACAGACAAAAATTCCATCCTCGGACGGGATTCGAACCCGCACCTTCCGACAATCCGTGTCAGACACCATGACCACCGAGGCACGACGTCCGAGCATCAAATTTTAGCTATCTGATTTTACCCGTCGTATGGCACAGATCGACATCTATTGGACAGCTTGACAGCATTATCCAACCGAAAGATTTTTTCAATTACTTAACTTTCATTTTGATGTCGCAACCCTTCATATTTTTTTTAATATGATTTTTAAAGCACTAACGCTACTTAACGATACCAAACATTGTAATTTTAGAGAGAAAAATTCACATACTCGGGCGCTATTGCAACTCTCTGATTTTCTACCGACTTCCAAAAGGGAGGAGGTACTCAATACGACTGTATATTTTTTTTATGTTTGTTACCTCATAACTTTCGATAGGGTATTTCCGATTCTTTTTGTTTGAAAGCTGGTGCTTCCCGTGTGGGACCACCATTTAAATTTCATCAAATTCAGTCTAGTAGTTTTTGAGTTACACTCCAATAACTGAATAGAATGGAAGTCGGTATTAAATTTTTCAAATTGTACTTGTTAACCGTCGTATGGGGACGGAGCGACATCTATTAGGTTGAAAATCATGTAGAGAGTTACAATTAGAGCGAGATACTCGTTCGTTAAGCTTCGGTGATCTAGTGGTCATGGCATCTGACACGGATTGTCAGAAGATGCGGCTTCAAATGACGTCCGAAGATGTGAGTTTTTGTCTCTAACACAGTTAAGTAATTCCTGCTCACGATTGCTTCGTGTAGGACAGACGAGAAGCTAGAAGAGATGAGTAAGCTACACGATGAGAGAAGAAATGAGTAAGCTACACTGGGACATTGTGGGGTTATCTGAAGTCCGTAGAGCGGGTGAGGACACGATAACCCTAAAATCAGGTAACCTACTCTACTACCGGGAGGGCGACTAACAGTCCCAAGGTGGTGTCGGTTTTCTCGTCCACAAGTCTCTCAGTAACAACAAAGTGGCAATCAAGAGCGTTTCTAACGAAGAGTATAACCTGCCTCTTTGTTTAGCGTTTGTGGACTATGAGAAGGTCTTTGATTCGATCGAGACGTGGGCAGTGCTTGATGCCTTATTGACTATCGGTGAAGTGCTGAAGTGTTTGTACAAAAACGCCTACATGTCAGTCCGAGTACAGGAGCAAAGTTCGAAGGCAATTCTATTGCAAAGAGGCGTGAGACAGGGAGACGTTATAGCTCCGTTGTCGACGAGTACATCTACCTGGGACAGACAGTCAAACTAGGCAGGTCCAACTTCGGGAAAGAGGTCAATCGTCGAATCCAACTCGGCTGGGCAGCATTCCGGAAACATCGCGAAGTCTTCTCGTCAAAATACCTCAGTGCCTCAAGACAAGAGTCTTCGACCGATGTGTGTTACCAGTGATGACTTATGGCACTGAAACGTGGTCTCTTACTATGGGTCTCATAGATAAGCTCAATGTCGCACAACGAGCTGTGGAGAGGGCTATGCTCGGGGTTTCTCTACGTGATCGAATCAGAAATGAGGAGATCCGTAGAAGAACGAAAGTCACCGACATAGCTGAGAAGATTAGCCAGTTAAAGTGGCAGTAGGCAGGGCACATAGCATGCAGAATAGATGGCCGATGGGGCCGGAAGGTTCTGGAATGGAGACCACGGACCGGCAAGCGCAGCATAGGTCGTCCACCGACACGTTGGACAGACGGCCTGATAAAGGTCGCAGGACGACGTTGGATGCAGGCCGCTTCCAACCGAATCTTTTGGAAAATTATGGGCGAGGCATATGTTCAGCAGTGGACATCCTACGGCTGAGATGATGATGATGATTGCTTCGCGTCAGATTATCTGGTACAAGCGGGTACTAGCCAAGACATGACTACTTGCACAAGACACAAGACGGCTTACAAAAATAACTATTTTGTAAGTCGTCTTCTTGCCTCTTATTAATTCGCGCGAAGTTGATTATTACAATCGAGACGGTTTTTAGCCTTAATGGAGTAGAGTCTCATTTTCGCACTCGTGCGGGAATGAAAAGTAAAAAGCACGCGTTCGTAATAAGCTGCATTTTGATTCTAATTACCGTTCAATAAGAGTCCCATTTCTAGTAGGTGTGTTGAAAATACTCGTATTCTTAAACTCCACCCCTCACTGAGTTAAACATATAAAATAATAAATTATTAATATATCGATGAATTTATCGGGTTTGTATAGAACTGTCGCAGGTGTATCAATAAACGCGAATGGCATTGAACTAATAAAATACCTGACTATTCATATTATTGGATTTAAGAACAGTTTCTTGAAGGGTGAGATTTGAGACACGTAGTAAAATGTTATTTTCGGAGTTGAAAGGAAAAGTTTCGTCGTCTGATTTCGCTATCAAATAAAAATAAAAACAAATGAATAAAACATACCATTTTCAAATTTATTTTTGTCTCATTTAGTCGCAGCGGATCTAGCTTCTTTTTCTGTCCCGCAGGCCTAGACAAAATTAAAACAGGCATTTTCCGCACACGCTACAGTTCCCGGGTCCCGTCTACGAACTTAGCGTGACGTCACCTTACGTTTCAAGAGGTAATGTCAACGCCATACATTTTGGAGTTGTCGTTTGGCGTTAGCGTTAACAGAAACATCTTTTGTCTAGGCCTGCTGGTACCACTGGTCAGGCCTGTAAATATACTTACATAAAATAGTAGTTTCCCTATGTCTGGATAATTCCTCACGCTTTGCTTCGTCTATATATCATTTATTTAGCAGAAGTTTGCATTTCCACAACTCCTGTTGTAAGTACATTGCGCTAATTAATATGACAACACTATAATTTTGTTTTATTTTAAAAGAATACCATTTCTTTGAATTGAAACTTTGGTAGCAAAATATACTTTTAAATAACCAATATTAATAACAATTTACGAGTATAGTATAAATACAATACAAAACGAAATGCTTTATTGTACACAAAAAAATATAAATAATTTTATATAAGGAACTTTACTACTATGAGCTAACTTATCGCTGAAAGCGAGCTCTTCCAGTTAACTTTAGGATGGACACTACTGAAGTGAAAGCTATATTTCATTTAATTCTCGTAATAAGCGTGTAAAGTAGAGAATTGCAATATATTTTTTTGTTTCCAGTACATTTATTTACTGTTGTCTCGCATTAAATGTGAAAAAATATAAATTCACTTTGGGGATAAAGCTGTTTTCGGTGCATACTAAATCAATAAAGAAATGATAATATAAAATAATATATTTATGATAATCTATATATGTATGTAAAAATGAATCTCCATTTCCCTTGGTCATCGCATCACGCGTGTGGTTTGTTAATTATTGTCAGGAGAAAGTTCTTATGGAAAAAAGCAAAGAAAAGATGGGAGGTTATGGCGAAGCCGAAGGCCGTGTCTACTTAGCGAACCAAGACGCGGGCAGTCGCTGGTATAAATAAAAATAAAATAAAGTGTACACACATACCACCAGGTTTGGCATTCCAAAATCCTGTAGTTTATTAAATAGTGTTAATCGTTTAAGAAGTATGAACAAATCTCCAATAAAAAAAAAATCCAATGGATCCCTTCTCATGTCGGTCTAGTGGGTAACGAGGAAGTGGATAAACTTACCAAAGAAGCAGCTTTTGACGGTGAATTGTTTAATTGCCTTCCGTTTTATACTGATTTAATACCAAATATAAAAAAGATTGCATATGAAAACTGGCCCGAGTACTTTGACGAAAGATCACTCACTAAAGGCATATGGCAAAGCCATCCAACCATCTCTACCTCGTTCTCCTTGGTTTCTGAGGGCCGACATGGGGAGGAACAAAATCGTAACAGCTGCACGGCTCCGATCTGGGCACGTCCCATTGAGTAGGTTTGCGTTTATGATGGGAAAGGTGGAATCACCATCTTGTGATCGATGCGGTGGGATTGAAGATGTGTACCACATTTTAATGGAGTGTGCCTGGAACGAAGCATTGCGCCGTCAACGATTCAATAGTGAGCATGTCCTGTGCCAAGTGGGGGGCTGCAACAGTGTGTTGTCGGACCCTGAGTCACAGGATGCCAGAGCGTTGTTTGATGTGTACCATACGGCTCTCAAAAGTAGATCGTCAGCAGTTTAAGATATTATGTACATACTTTGTTTAGTTATAAGGGTGGCATTTTATTAAAACCATGTATAAAAAATAATAATAACTATATAAAAACTTGTTAATATTAAACGACCTCAGAGCTGCAAACCGCATTTCATAGAGAAAAAAATACTAAGTTTACCATGCCTATACATTCTTCAGGTATGTATCTTTGTAAAAAAATACCGAAACTACTTCAAATCGAACAGTGAAATGGACGAAAACTACAGTAGACGAAATAGAAATAAACTCATTTTACCAAACACACACCTAAAATTTGTAGGAAATAGCCCAAATTTTAGAATAATATCTATCTTCAATAAAATTCCAGATTGTTTGAAAAAGGAACCAAAATATAACGTTTTCTACAAACAACTTAAACAGTACCTCATTAAAAAATGTATTATTCCATAGATGAGTTTATGACTGACATGCACTTATAAGCGACATCATTCAATAATTGAACTAACATTTTGATAAGTTATAAATAATTAGGATTAATAGGATTATCGACGTTATAAATAAGTGTAATATTGACATATTGACATTGTAATATTGACATGTTGACATTTAATATTGACATTAGGAATTGAAATAATGTGAGGCTAAAGCCTCACATTATTGTTAAATTGAACATAAATGTTCAATGTTAAATTGGGAACATAAATGTTCAATTTAACAATAGTATGTATAAATGTTAATTACCTAGATTATGTTAAGCTGAATTACTCAGACTGTGGACTGTTGCACAATGCACAGTATCTACCTTTGTAATGCAAACGCCCTTACAGGGTACATGTACTACCTATTAACGTGTCCATTTTCCTTCCTATGTGACATAACAATAATATGATGGATGTACGTGAATGCAAATAAATAAATAAAGAAAAAAATCATACCACCAGGTTACTAGAGGCACACAAAAACACACCACAACATGCAAGCCCAGATATTAAAAATATCTGCTCATCACACAGATATTTCGCAGACCACTTCTCTACCCACTAACCTAACGGAGCCATCTACCAATTTTAGCACTATTTATAAGATTTTAAACACAATCTTAATATTATATTATTAGTTTAGTAGAGTTTAGTTCGAAGTGCTGTTATCATAGCGTTGTTTACTGCTAATCTTCGAAAGGTCAACATTACGTATTACCGCAACCAGTTTAGTCTCTATTACATGAATTACGCCAAAACCGAGCTTAAGGAAAATAAATCCATCTTATGATCCATGAATGACGTCAGCAGATTTTAGATGAATGATAGAACCAGGGTGAGTACAGTTTGACCTATGATTTGATTCTATTATTTGCTTGGTCATTGATTGAATTTTTATTGTTACGTACCGATGATGTGTTAGTATTTTTACATAATATTGTATTTATTATCATAGATTGCTCGTATGTATATGTTAGTGACTAGCTCTGCGCTTTTAGACTGCTTGAAGACTTCTGACATTTATTTTGTTGTATTTAGAATATAATTTATATTCGTTCGTAAGCAATACCTATGTTAGGGTGTGAAGGGCACTGTAGCTAGTGAAATTACCCGGCGAAAGATACTTGAAAACCATTTTTGGGGTGATAAACACAGCGTAGTTCTAGCTATGTGGTCCCTTACTGTTGGCCTCATTAACAAGCTCAAAGTCGCTCAACGAGCAATGGATAGGGCATGCTTGGGGTTTCCCCGCGTGATAAGATCCGAAATGAGGAGATGCGTAGGAGAACTAAGGTCACCGACATAGCTCTCAAATTTAACAAGTTGAAGTGGCAATGGGCAGGCCACATCGCTCGCAGAACTGATAACCGATAGGGAAGAAAGGTTCTCGAGTAGCGACCACACACCGGAAGACAAAGTGTAGGCCGGCCCCCCGCTAGGAGGACCGACGCTCTCGTCAAAACCGCGGGAATCGCTGGATGCAGGAAGCGAGTAGCCGGTCCGAATGGCATTCTATGGAGGAGACCTATGTTCAGTAGTGGACGTCTTCCGGTTGATAATGATTGCTACCTAAAACTTCAGTGCTTAACTCTGAGCGACACTGCAAACGTCGTGCAACGTTGCCCGTTTGGTTTATAATACGAGTACAAAAAACAAGATCGTCTGCGAAATGACATTCCTTTAAAACATGAGATCACGTTTATTACTGGTAATGTTGTTGCGACTCTAACCTGGTTTTCTAATTCTCGGGTACTACTACTGGCCCGAATGCGACAAAATGTAGCACCATAAAAAAGTAGATATGGCAAACATTGAACTGCCTATAAACTAGCTGACCTATCCACGGCGTCACTCACCTGCGCTCGCGGGATACGGCCGTGCGATTCTGTAATGATTCATGAGCTTACCGAGGTCAAAAACTTTATGAGATATCGCCCTTGTACATAAGGTTGTTTAGCCAATGTTTCTTACCATGTCGTCATTTGTTTCACGGATGTTGTCAAAGATGCAACGATGTTTGCTCTTAGAGAATCGCATGGTGGTACCTCTTAAACCACTCCGTAGCGTAACTTTAGTTTTACCTAATAACTCTAACTGTCATTTAAGTTCGATCTGCAAAGAAAATCTACCGTTTAAGTAGGTGTAGTCGTTTAGCCGATTAGCTAGAACAAACAGACACCCAGAATTTAATTATTGATTTTTTGGTTATAAGTATCGTATGTACTTTCGCATAAATTCAAAAGCGTACTAACATATACTTCTATTTTTTTATTTGCATGTTTGTATTTACGTATAGAGAACTGTTACTTTTTTTTTTTTTTTTTTTTTAATTCTAAATTTTTTAAGGGAGTTTTGTCATCAGTTTGACAATGTCACCCCCGTAAAGCAAATTTACATGATAAGACCAACTAGATACTATGGCATCATCCAAAAATATATAAATATAATCTAATAAGTGACCTGGCCTCTGCCGAAGCGGGAGAAGCCAGGGCACTGTTGCAAACTCCTACATTGGCGTCAATCACCAACTGATTTTGGCGCAAGGCGTCATTCCGGACACATTCCACCAACACATGCTGCACATCTTCTACTACACCGCAATCCGTACAATTCGGCGAGTGTGTTATCTTCATCAAAAATTTAAATTTGTTAGACGGAATATGTCCAGAACGAAGTCTTAGTAGTGCGACCACGTGTTTGCGACTAAGACTCATTCTATCGAACCATGGGTAACGAGGTAGTTCACATTGAATAGTTTTGTACCAGATTCCCTTAGACAGTGACCTTTCATCGAAATATTCGTGCCAACTGCTTCTACATAGTTTTTTAACTTTACCTAATATTTCAGTGTATAATGGTAAACATCTGTACAAAACTCCATCATTTATAGCTTGTTTTGCTGCCCGGTCAACTTCTTCGTTACCCAAAATGCCAACATGCGAAGGTATCCATTGCACCACTATTGTTTTGTTTAAGTCTTGAAGTTTACAGATAGAGTCTAGGATGCTGTAGGCTATCGGGTGACCTCGAATGCTCGAGGTCAACGAAGCCAAATGTAAAAGTGCACTCTTTGAGTCGGATAGGATAACAATTTTATTTCTGTTAATAGTAAAAGCATATGACAAGGACTCAGAAATCGCTATTAGTTCACAATGCATAATTGAGATATCGACATTTATTTTAAATTTTGCATATATTCCTAATTGAGGATCAAAGAATGCTGCACCTGATCCTGTTGCCTCCTTAGATCCATCCGTAAACATTTGATAATATGTGCCATATTTATTGTTAATAAAATCATTGCATATACTTTTCAATTCCGATGTGCTAGTGTGTCGTTTAGAAACATTAATACCATCTACATCTGTTTGTATATTATCCGTCAGATTGAAGCTACTTATCCAGGTATCCAAACAATGTATTTTTAATTTACTCTCCGAATGAATTTGATGTTCCTTGTAAATGCTATTAATTTTAACGAGTAGAGGTGTTTTTTTCCTAGTCCAGTAAGTGCAATGGATAATATCGCTTAGTTGTTCTATAACATTTATACTTAAATCGTTACTAAAGGATTTACATCTCAACCAAAATTTACCAGCTAAGTACATTCTACGGATATGTAACGGTTGGATGCACAACTCACTTTCCATTACGTGGATCGATGTGCTTCTAATAAAACCTCCTATGATCCGCATTGCCTGATTTTGTACAATGTTGAGTTTATTTAGATGGCTCTTTACACTAACATCATATAAAAAACTACAGTAGTCAAGCCTACTACGAATAATTGAAATGTAAAGGCGGCGGAGGTGTTTAGGATGTATTCCCCATTTTACTCCGGCTAGAACTTTAAAAACATTTAAAAATTTAAGGGTTTTATCTCTGATTTCGTTAATATGTCTACCCCATCTCAAACTTCTGTCAAGCCACATACCTAAGTATTTTACCGAATCGACTTGTTGTACTATGTTACCGTTTACACTAATATTGATATTTTTTCTTGATCTACCTCTGCTGAACAAACATACTTTTGACTTCCTATAAGAAATATTAAGGCCAAGTTCATCAATAAGATTACTAATTATGTCTAAGGCATTTTGTACCTCAATTACTGCCAAGGATAGGTTTTTATGAGAGCTATAAATTACAAAATCATCCGCATACTGTGATATAAACACTTGCTGAATATCTTGACAAATTTTGGCTGTGGCGACGTTAAACAATATCGGAGATAATGGATCGCCCTGTGATATGCCCATCCCCGTTGTTCTAAACTGTTACTTATAATCTAGAAAGTGGCGAGACAAGTAAGCTGTACGTTCGCCTGAGGATAAGATCCATATCATATAGCTAACAAATTATTCGGCGAAGCTCTTTTTATTATTCGTTACTGTTACTGTTAATTAAGGCAATACTAAATTAATTGACTCACTCCTACATTAGAACCTTAACGAAAATTTCAAAGGGTAAAATAACAATATGACTCGAGTGCGGGAAGGCTCGGAGCAAAGCTAGTTTCGAGAACTTGGGAGTACGTTTTTATGCCTGAAGTTATTTATTTTTATAAAAGAATAGAAATTCGCTGACCAGATAACAATTTTTTTTTTATTGTATGACTTTTAAAGCACTAACGCCTGTTTATCGAGACCAATATATGCAATAATAATCCAATATGTATATATATAGTTATGTTGTATTGGTACCTACACTCTATTTGCAAGAGGGTGCTGATACTCGGGAAACAGAATTTCTTGTCCGAGTGTCATAACACTGCATTATAAAGTAATATAATTAATGTATAATTCGGTATGTAAAGTTTTTTTTTGGTATTTTTTTTATATTTTTATTTCGTAGATTAGGTCATTATAAGAAACTAATTTCAATATTTTTGTTTTATATTCAGTAGTTATTTTATAATATTTTTTTGAAAATTTGAATCCTATGACGTCACTTTTTTGCACAAATATGTAGTTGCGTTGAGGAGCCAAGAAAAGCACGCGAGTAAAAAAAAAGAAACTAGAACACTTGACAGTGACACCTACTAATTCGTAAGTCTCTATTCAATCAAAACAAAAGTGCAAAAAAGTGACGTCATTTAGAGGTCAATGAAAGTCGAATTATTTCATCGTTTTTTGTTAAAATAAATGGCATCTTATCGTTTTAAAAGGTCAGAGTAGAAAAATAAGGGTTTGTAACATAAAATCTCGAAATGGTTTCGGAATTGGCATAGGTTAATTTTTTTTAGCATACCGAATTGTTACGTAGGTAGGTACGATATTAACTTAACAACACATTCAAACTCGCAGGTGGTCGATGACATTCGGGAATCAGATTTTCTTGTCCGAATGTCAATAAACCATAAATATAGTACCTACCTAGATGTGCCTCTATTTGTTTAATTACTTAGCTTTAAGTATATTGTGTTAAGTACCTATAATACTCGTACTTTAAATATGTTTATATTAATTAGATACCAGTTGCTTGTAGGTACTTTTGTATGTTAATTAATACGTACAACGTACTCGTACCTACCTACACAGTCTATATTTGTATGCTGTGGTACCTACGAGCAACTGTGGCAATCCACAGAATGTTTTATGTTGTGTTTTGTTGAGTATTACTATTTAATGAACTGTTTTGTAAGAACCCCAATAAAGATTATTATTATTATACTTATACAGGATATATACATCATAATATAACAAGTGAAAACTGTAAAAAAAAAAAAAAAATATTAAAGCAAAAAAATACGCCTCCTGGGACGGGATTCGAGCCCATAAAATAAACCCATATTAATATAAAGTTGAGTATTTATAAAAACTCTTCTTTCGGTTGAATAATGCTTGTCAAGCTGTTCGATAGATGTCGCTTTGTTGAATTCGATGCTCAGACTGATCGCCTCGGTGGCCTAGTGGCCATGGCGTCTGACACGGATTGTCGGAAAACGCCGTTTCCAATCCAGTCCATGTTTGATTTTTCTCTTTAAAATTACACACATATATATATATGTGTAATTTTAAAATCCTTCGTTGAAATCCTTCAATCCTTATATGTCCAAATAGGATACTTTTCATAATCATCATCATCCGTCACCATGCAGATGAAGCCGCAGGGCTCAGCTAGTTTATAATAAAAATGGCTACTTAACTATAACATTGTACAAATTGCACACTATTATAAAACACAAAGTTTTGTTTTAGCTATCTAGTAAAAATTATTATACATGTGTGTTAGCGGTACTGTGTGTGATTATTGTACAAACGTTAATATAAAATAAAGATATTTTGTCATGGGGTCTATACTTCAATTACTGCTACTACAGCGTATCGTTGAAGGGCGTAATACTACAATGGCATGTTGGGGAGGTTATGGGGCCGACCCATAAGATTTTCCCTTATTAAAAGTTCCTTAACGCAGCTAAAGATGTTTTCACTTCCGGAAAACAACATTTCAAGCGATAGTCAAACCAGTGCCAAGGATGGCGAGAATTTAAGGAAAACGCTATTATTGTGAACACACAACACACATATTTTGTGTGAGGTACGAACACTTTTTAGTGCTATAGCCAAATAAATTCCGGCTGAATTGGCCAATTTGTACGTTTTCAACAAGAAATTACAAAATCAGAGAAATAAAAAATGGCGTTAAAAGTAAATGCCTTAGTAACGAGATAGAATCATGACGAAACAGGGTTCTCTTATACCTCAAGAAGAGTTTTAATCTATTATTAAGTACAGAAACTCCTACGTTTTATAAGTGGCCGCGAAAAGCTTCAATTACGGTTTCAATCTAAATGTATAATAATAAGTCCATTAAACGTGTGCGAAACTAATGATGGCATATTTGTAAGGTACTGATGGCTCAGTTGACAGTGCCTTCAAAGCGGGAGGCCTCAGGTTCGATGTGATGTGTAACCATTCTGCTTGCGTATAAAGTGTATAAACATTATTAAGTCACAATCATGTTTTAACAAGGCTGTATCCGCAGTCTTAACACAAGTTAATTGCCAAAAAGTAAATAATCGTATCGTTAACGTAAAATAGAGTAATTTCGTACAAAGTACAATTTATCTAGTACAACTGTGGCGCAAATGGCTGACAGTTTATACGACGAAGCGTGTCGCGTTACTAAATTGTTTATATTGAAGTTTAACTCTTACTATACCGTGATAATTAATACAAAAGATTTCTGAATGACACTCACGTAAATTTACGTCTCTGGTACGCAAAGGGTTAATACTAGCTATGTTGGTACATTATTAGTGATAGGCTTTCAGTAGATACATATCCTCAAAAAGTGGGCTAACTGGTAAGGAACGCTTTCCAAAAATAAATAATTTCGTTTAGAAATAAACAACTCGACTCATCATCACTAACCTAAATCTACCATTCATATTAGAAACTTACATTGCATATTTTGTACGGTTTAAACATTAAACGATCCATTACTTAATTCTGGCCCAGATAATACCAAAATCGACTTCGGAACTTGATTAATGCCTCCTTCCATTAAACTGCATGGAATGGTAACCTTTTCGGCTTTCCCACTGCATTTTAAACGACCTCCAATTTCGTATGCAAATAGTTAACAGTTTCACTCCAATACAAAATAGCTCTTGGTGTTAAGGTAATAAGGTATAAAGGGAGTGCATTTAACGGTTTGTTTGGACACTTGGCGAAATGCACATGCGTCGAAATGACGAGCCTACGAGTCTCGTAGCGGGCCGTAGCCGTTACGGCAGACGGCGCTACGACGCCGACCGAGACGCGCCATCCTCTACGACTCGCGCGTAGAGCCTCTACGGAACTTTTCATACTTTTCTAATGGAACATTATTTTTCGTGCGTTAAGTTTGAAACTTTTCGTTGCTAAATTTTGGTGTATGTAGTATTCGTGTGTGGATTTCTAGATGACAGTTTTGTGTGTGTGTTTTGTGCTGAGATGGCACCTTTGAGACTTCCGTTAAAGAACTCATATACGGAAGACGCGATGGACAACTTTTCGACGCAAACCCCGAACCAGCGTCACCACTGGCGTCACCACAACCACTCTCACATGCGTGAGGCTCACAAGCACAATAGTGTCGTCGATGTGCTCTCGAACTCTATCATGGAGGTGATGAACAGTAAATTCGTGCCAGAGAACAGTGTCTTGCCAGATTTGGAGCCATTTTCAGCCCATATGGAGTCGATGGAGCGGCACCATAATAAACTGAACATTAGTTTGAACAGCTCTGAATTTGATATCAGTGATGAGTTTATGTACCGGCACAGCGGGGCTATGACTGCAATGTACTGTATCGCTTACTTGCTAGTCTTCTTGGTCGGGCTGATTGGGAACTGTTTTGTGATAGCTGTGGTATACCGGTCACCGAGAATGAGAACTGTTACCAACTTCTTCATTGTGAACTTGGCGGTCGCTGATATCCTGGTGATTGTGTTCTGTCTGCCAGCTACACTGATGTCTAACATATTTGTCCGTGAGTATTGTAGTTTAGTGTTTGTTTTACATGTAGTTTTTATGAGTTTTAAGTTAAGACTTTTATATGTACTGAGAAGTTTTCGGTTTTATGTCGCATTTGAATCTGCAAGTTAAAGTGTCAGATTGCTCGTTGATCTATTAACCGATGGCAAGAAAGGATCACGAGTTGTGATCATGACCCGAAGGATGTAGCGTCGTATTAGATGGATAAAAAATTGTGAAAGTCGCGGGAAACCGATGGACGCAATTAGCAAGTAGCCATTATTCGATTCAATCGTGGCGGGCTTATTAGTGGGTATTTTTCGGGTTTAGTCTATAAAAAATGTAAATTGTAAATGTAAAAATGAATTACGATAACTGAATTGCCATCCAATCAATAATGGGTCCAAGTAATATAGAAGATGTAATGTTTGATACGTAATTATTTCGTAACAGAAATTGTAATATGGAATTTTTATTCAAAAACAGTAGACTTATATTTATTTTTATCTGAATGTTCTCTTTAAGATAAGATGTCACATTGAGGAAAGTTCTAGCCTACCTTATTCTTCGTCCATATGTGAATAGTTCTGTATGGCACTGAACTGTACTCGTCACTTCGAAACATTGCTATAGTAGTACGTCCGCTTAGGAATTAAATGAGAATCATCGAAATTTAACGTTAACGCTTACAACACATTTTTGACATATAATTTCTGGGTCTGCGCTGGTACCCACCAAGACTGAAACAGATTTATCACCCGATACATTAGTTGATGGGCACCATCTAGGGATCACGTGTAGGGATTCAATGAAGGGAATATACCAGTAGTGAGCCACTCGGCCCCATAAATCTGTATTCTTCATTTTAATATAATAGTTGACTAGAATCTACTAGAATTCACTATATTCCGTTTACTTTCTAACGGTTATAAAGTTCAAAATCACTTATGCTAACGACTGCACGAAGCTTTTGATCGTTATTTGAGCCAGAGCTAGTTTTAATGGTTTTATAGCAAAGCGAGGCTATTTCGGTGACGTCACTTGGGAGGAAGCTTTGGATCACATTTTGGTAAGTACATTTATATATTATTTTTTATTATAATGATGTAATTTTACTGTTAATATTTGCTTGTGAATCATCAATTAGTTACATATTTATTAAACGGCGTTTCTAGTCAGTCTATTTAATCAGATTACATTTGCTACTTGTAATTTAAAAAAGTAGCTGACGTCTATAGTAAAATTGAAAAATATGATATCTCTTTACAATAATTACTGTAATCTACACTCGACATGATAATGATCTTATCTCAATGATGTTTTTTCTTGATAAGCAACTTTTACTTTTTACATATAATTGGATGTATATAATCCTTCCAACTTATTTGAGTTATCAAAATTGAAATTACGTTGAGACTTGAGACTGAGAGTCGTACTATGTAGTTAAAGGTATTAAAGACAACTAACTACTCGTAATATTTGCTTGCATGATGAATTTGACTATTATTACATATTATAGATCAGTAGTGGAAACCAATATGTTTACACCGACCACATTCTGCAAGTAAATATAAATTTCCCCTTAGCCAAGAGTATTACTTTCTATATCAGCTCTCTTCTATCTGCCAGTAATATTATTATGGTAACGTATGTATTTTTCTATGCTAAATCTATTTAAAACAAGATGTGCCCCGTTGTTGCACCCGCGTGGTGATGGCTGATGATGATGGTAAAAAAACCTGTAACTTGGCTACTACGAAGGCCTTCGGGCAGCCTGAAAACTTCAACATGGATTGGCGTCTAGTCTATGCACTAAGCCGCACTGGGCTTGCGTGCTGGATTATGGCCCAATTCTTCTCTCTGAGAGAAGGGCTCGAGTCCCAGCAGTGGGGTCATAATGGGCTGATTAAGTACATAGGCTACAAAAAATTATACATATTGTTTGTTAACTGTGATAAGCTATTTTAGGTTCCCACTACTGGCACACGGGCGTTCCTTTCAGGAAACTGTAGACTATATTCCACCACATAAGCCCAGTTTGGATCAGTGGATTAATAAATAAAGAGCTTTCAGACCGTTCGAACGCCACTAGCGGCGGACTTAAATAATGCTATAATAAACATCATACACAACGTAAACAACGAAATATTTCATTGTGATTCGAGTTCTCCCGCCGAACATTTCTATCCCATAATGGATATTTCTATAAAAAACAAAGTGATCAGATGAGCTGGACGATATGAAATCGACAAATTTGGGATTGAGTTATATCGAAGCAAACGCGACAATTTAATTAAAAAACAAAGTTGTTACTTTGACAGAATCAAAGTTGTACAATGTTGCCAATATTACTGATTCACGGTAGAAAAAGGTATAGTGGCAGTAATAGAACTCATTCACAAAGAGTTATATTGCTCTGGTCACTGCACGTAGGGGTTCT
This sequence comes from Selenia dentaria, assembly GCA_917880725.1. NCBI lineage: Eukaryota > Metazoa > Arthropoda > Insecta > Lepidoptera > Geometridae > Selenia > Selenia dentaria. The sequence continues at coordinate 36,974,502 of OU862883.1, forward strand.
TTAAACTCATTAGAATTACATCACACTCATCCAATGTAATTCAAGATAATAGAAGACAGAAAGTACGAACGTTTACTCCCTGTCGGGTACTCGTGTACCTACTAGATTTGTTTCCATAATCTTTAGTATGATAAACATTAACTCAGCTTGTACCACGCATTTTTACTCCCACATGCGGTGCTCACCGAATGGATTATAAATGTAATTAAAACTAACTTTACACAGCTGAAAATAGGGAATGTTGTTTATTCCTATAAATGGCATCTTGAGGGATTACCTTATATACATGCGAGTGATGTTATTTTACTCGTAGTAGATTCGTTAGCATACTGACTACATATTGGCAAATTATGTCTGCAATTTTGCTTGACTGTGCAGATGTTGGTTTGATTATGCGGACTTGAAATTTAGCCTACGGGATGTCGATTCGATCCACAAGACAATAAGCGGTTGAAGGGCTGAATTGGTTGTTATTCACTCGTTTTATTTCTCGATTCTCACCTTTTTTGTACAGCTAAATGTGTAGTTTTAATTGTATTGTAATTGTTGTGCAATATTATATAAACATCAATAATCGCGTCCATAGCTACAGTTCTCGGATGAAGACTTTGATTCCGCCATTATTATATTCTTCCGCAGGGATGTCGTAACAGTCAACTAAGGGATATGATGTCTATAGGGAATATAAATGCATGTGACGGGAAAATCCCGAGCTCGTACAACTTTATATATGGTATAGTCCTATTTTGTGATGAGACAAAGAACACAACTTTATGTGAGTTTATACACCTCTGACGAGCCCTTACGGGATGTAAAGTAATAGTAATAGTATCATGTGCATTTATATTAATGTTATTGAATCTCACGTTCATTATAATTCATATTATTGTTGGCTGCTACGTGCGATACCTTTTAGTGGAAGTACTTTTCACACCGCCGCAATCTCTACGGATTTGAATGATATTTCTCTGATATATTTATTAAGATTGAGAATAATTTTATCGTGAAAACATATTCCTGTGGGATAGATTCTTGCCTTGCAAGCAGAGCTGGAAAATGTAGCTAGTGTATCTGTAGTTGTTTATCCAATTTAGTAATAACTATTAAAACTTGTTCATTATCGTCTTTGAAAGCAGCTGACGATCTACAACCAGGCCCTCTGTGCAAGATTCCATCAGTGAGTTTAACCGCAGGAAGTACTGAATAATAATAAAAAAAACTTTTGAAATGCAGTACGTTAGTTTCTGTGTTAGACTGTGTAGACTACTTTTAGTACTAAAGTCTCAATACTTAAAGAACTCGGCATCAAGGAGCGTCTATGAGCAATCCTACAGAAGCGAATTTTGACATTATTTGGCCACGTGTCGCGGAAAAATGAAGCATCTATCGAACGGCTGGTTGTGCAAGGCAGGGTTGACGGTACAAGACGTTGCGGTCGGTCACCAATACGATGCTGACCAAGAACGCAGGTGGCCCTTATGTGAGTGTACCAGGATACCAGCCAACAGAGAGAGATGGCAGGACGTCGTGAGCCGAATAACATCTGCCCTCAATACTACCACTACACCACAGCCACGACCGCTCTGCCAAGAGTGAATTGACTGAGAAGAAGACTTCTTTTTAATCTAGTTTATTAATTGTAATTAATTATGATTTATCTAATAATAACGTTACCAAAGCATTTATTTTGTATTACATTTCATTTAAAGGTATTGTAATTAATGAAAATTACGCCTTTTTGCCAGAGGCGTGGACGAGTGCGGTCAAAGCTAAAATGGAATTATGTTATTTGATTAATTTTTAATTAAGCAAGTTATACTCGAACAAACAGACAATAAAGTAAATGTTGTATCTCCGTATTGAAATTTCAGCGACTAATAGCACACGGGAGTGTCGCAAATATAATAATATCAGATACCTTACGCTTCAAGGAGTTACTAAGGTCGGATTTAACTAATATCACTAAACGCGATCATTCATTCAAGGTAGGTATAAAACTTAAGATGATAAACGGTCCATTACATTGCTCCAATCTCATTGCCATGGGAGCTTGATTTAGTTTACGTTGAACTCCGTTTATAACCGACGTAAATCAAAGGCTGTGTCCGATTGTATGTATTTTTTATGTAAGTTAACCGATTTCTCCCCATTTGTGGACCGATTCTCAAAATTCTTATATTAAAAGCCACCATTTAAATTTCATCAAATTCGGTCAAGCGGTTTTTGAGTTACACTCCAATAACTGAAAAGTTTCGCCTATCTTGATGATATCCTTCTTGACGGTGAATGACAATCGATCTCGTTAGTAGCAAGGGTCACTAAAAAGCGTGAAATTTTTTAAGCTCAAAAAATGGAACCGACTTCAACACTAACAAAGTGTGAAATAACTTGTCGAAGTCGGTACCATGCGCATAATATTGTGATAAAAGATACTTTTTAAATTATCATAGTAACGACTTCAACAAGTTATTTCACACTTTTAAGTATTGAAGTGGATACAATTTTATTGTTAAAAAAGTTTAATGAACTCGTTTGACGGTGACATTTGACCTAATTAGAGCTTTAACGTAAGTGATGAATGTTGAAGTTGCTAAATAGTAAAAAAAAGCGGTACATACTTTAAAAAAAACATTTTTTATAGAAAAGTGATAATGCGGTCCAAACTGGTAGCATATTAGTGCTAGAATGATCTCTTTATGATGACTGCTGGAACACACCGTTAGAAGTTACACACCGTCTCTATATGAAGGGTGTAGTTAGTCAGTTGGTCTAGTCGGAAGGTCGGAAAGTGTCCGATCTCTGGATTTCCTTACGATTTTAATTAGTTGTAAGCTCAAGCCCAAAAATATGATTTGAATGTGCCTCATTACCAGTCCATGGTGCAGAATTTTCAATACAATTCGCCGGCTTTAACTGCTATCTTGAACTTTGGCCATTCTGATTTTAAGATCCATAATAAAATGCCATCGATTCGAATGTGGTTTAAGGTCGCTAATTATCGAGGGTTTCTAACTGTTTTATTAATTATTTTTGTTTTACGAATACATCATGAGTGGAGAGTTTCTGACATCTATACACTGAAGTATAATTGATCGAGCGAGCGAAGCGTCTCTGCTTTAACTGACCAAATTGACTTTCATCTGTCCGTATGTTTGTTAGGTTGTATGTACGTCTTCCTCACGACGAACCTTGGTATGCATGTTCTACTATTCAATATAATGTTTAGTCGTCGACGATTTTTGATTGACGGGTACTTTTCCAAAGAAGGGGAGAAATTTTCTGCGGCGCTATTTACCGACCGATTTTAATAAAATTTGGTGGACACATTAGGTACCTGACTTTAAAGAGGAATTTCGAATATGCGCATAATTGGTCAAGTGGTTGCCGAGATATTATATTGTTGAGTTTGAAAACTAGACGATTTCGGTAAAATTCGGCAAAAAACATTTTGCTCGCGAGGTCTACTGTTCCTAGAACTGCTAGTGTTATTAGGTACCGTAGTATAATATTTATTATTTTAGTATTTCGTTACGTTTTCACACATTAAACTTATCTGACCATGTAAATTAAACAGTTTCATAAAACATTATTGATGGCAGTTTCTTCCGCTTTAACTTTAACTGACCGGTTTTAGTATTCGCATATCTGGAATGTGTTTTTAACGGCTCACGAATGGCCGTCTTCAGTTTACGATATGGTTTACTGTTGAATGATAACTCATGCGGTGCTATTTTCAGAAAATTAAAGGGTTCCGTATACGTCGTTTGATATGATTGTTGAACACATATACGTATACGTAAACTTACGTCAAAACGTATATATTTTTTTGCAATATATGTATATATATATCGGCGCAACTACAACAGTTCGTCGAGAATAATTAAGTTTAATTATTTGATTGCCCTAAAAATAGTTAATAAATCATCAGTTGATTATTTTTGAGTTGATTACGATGTAAAATTAATGTTATGATTGTAATTTCAATACTTTACCAACAAACTTGTAAACTCGTGCACGTGCGCCGAGTCCTATAAATACGGCCGCACTGTAGGTGCTCGTCTCAGTCGCTCTCGAGTCGCCGTACAGTACGGACCTCTTTGTGACGTTGTTACGCTGCTCGTTGAATATACGAAGCTTATAAAAGTACTTGTGAAGTTTTACTTCGAGGACCCAAAAATGAGTGATCATCATGAAAACAACAATTGTGACGTCAGCAATGCTGACGTCACACTTTTTAAAAACACTCTGGAGGTGCTTTCTCCGTCATCAGAAGTGGGATCAGAACAAGCTCTGGTCCCAACCACATCCTCATCGACTTCGGTTCAACCTGTCACGACTGGAACAGCGCAGGGCAGTACCAGGCTGATAGGCCCTGCCTCATTGAACACTTCAGGAGTACCAGCAAACAACTTTAATACCATGCAGCCCATCACAACGGGAATTACCACAGACATGACGTCCACACCAATCGCTGCGGGTCTCGATACACTGCAAAACAACGCTGCAATCGCCCCTGATTCAGTGTCATCCACATCTCAAGCTGGCCAGTCACTCCGGATAACTCACAACGACGAACACGCATCAACGGATTAAAACCGGCGAGTATAAAATTCATTATGTTTCACGATATTTTCAACTAGAATCTACAAGAATAAAATGTCTGGAGAGTGATACCTCTGAGCTAAACCATGTGTTACCCTTGAGCTAACCACGGATCCTTGATGCATCCACAAGTGAACCCTGAGATACCGTAGGGACGCCTTGTGGAACTATGGGTAGACACGTATACACCACAGATTCTAAATTAATAAGGCAGTGCACTTAAGATGTCTTAGTGTACTGTAGTAATCTACAAAAATGTCTGGAGAGTGATACCTCTGAGCTAACCATGTGTTACCCTTGAGCTAACCACGGATCCTTGATGCATCCACAAGTGAACCATGAGATACCGTGGGGACGCCTTGTGGAACTATGGGTAGACACGTATACACCACAGATTCTAAATTAATAAGGCAGTGCACTTAAGATGTCTTAGTGTACTGTAGTAATCTACAAAAATGTCTGGAGAGTGATACCTCTGAGCTAACCATGTGTTACCCTTGAGCTAGCCACGGATCCTTGATGCATCCACAAGTGAACCCTGAGATACCGTGGGGACGCCTTGTGGAACTATGGGTAGACACGTATACACCACAGATTCTAAATTAATAAGGCAGTGCACTTAAGATGTCTTAGTGTACTGTAGTAATCTACAAAAATGTCTGGAGAGTGATACCTCTGAGCTAACCATGTGTTACCCTTGAGCTAGCCACGGATCCTTGATGCATCCACAAGTGAACCCTGAGATACCGTGGGGACGCCTTGTGGAACTATGGGTAGACACGTATACACCACAGATTCTAAATCAATAAGGCAGTGCACGATGTCTTTGTGTACTGTTTACTAATCAAAAGACTCCTAAGGTTACATAACAGTTGTGTTAATGTAACAAACAAGATAAAGCAACGTAAGTTGTTTACAGACTCACTCCTCAGAGAATATCTCATTCTTTGCAGGCCAGCCATAATTAACAGCAGTCTGCGAGAGTTAACGGGTCAACAAGGCTGGTGCAGAGCGCGCACCGCCTGTCAGTATGGCCGTATCGACGCGGATACAAAAATTAGCCAACAATAATTAGTCAACGTGTAAAACGACAACATGCTGTTGCCTTTATGAGCATGAGAACCACGGAAGCCGAGAGTCGGTACCACTCCTACGAGTTGGAGACACTGGCAGTGGTACGAGCCATAAAACACTTTCGCCAGTATCTATATGGGCGAAAATTCACCGTGATAACGGATTGCAACGCATTAAAAGCGTCAAAACACAAAAAGGACCTTCTGCCAAGGATTCATCGCTGTCGCAATCCAGTTGAGCTTGCAGTCAATGTTATGACAAGAGACTTGAACTGGCTCAAAATTGAACAGCGACGGGATGAAGAACTGCGTCCGATAATGGACAGTCTCAGTGACAATAACCCAGTGGAAGACTATGTATTAGAGGACAACGTTTTAAAAAAGGAACGTCAATGATCCTGTCTTCGGTCAGCAGCTCAGTACCGTCGTTCCCAAATCATTTCAATGGAGCATTATAAACTCATTTCACACTGCACTAAAACACACTGGCTGGGAAAAGACACTGCAGAAGATCAGAGAAACCTATTGGTTCAACAAAATGAGTTCCACTATCCGAAGATTTGTGGATAACTGTGTTGTATGCCGAACATCCAAAGGAAGATCCGGGGCCATTCAAGCCCAGTTACACCCCATACAAAAACCAACGGCTGCCTTCCAAGTTATTCATATGGACATAACAGGGAAGCTGGGCACTCCAGATGATCAACAATACGTCATAGTCACCATTGACGCTTTACGTTTTACTGTACTTCAGTACCAACAAAAACCCACACAGCACATTAGCCGCTCTAAAACGCACGGTGCATCTATTTGGTGCGCCGGTTCAAATAATAGTAGATGGAGGAAGAGAGTTCCTTGGCGAGTTCAAGGACTACTGTGACGCCATCGGAATAAATAGCCATGCTATCGCTCCAGGAGTCAGCCGAGCGAATGGCCAAGTTGAAAGAGTCGTTGCAACCCTCAAAAATGCTTTGGTAATGATAAAAAAATTACGAAGCAGAGCAGTGGCACACTGTACTCGAGGAACTTCAGCTGGCAATGAACTGTACAATCCACCGAGTCACCGGTGTTGCTCCACTGACACTTATTACACAACGAAAGCACTGTGTACCTCCTGAGCTTCTCAACCTGGTGGATATTGACAACGAAACCGTTGATATTGAAGCGCTCACTCAACAGGTGCAACAGAAAATGATTCGTTGTAGCGAACAAGACAGACGACGCTTCAACCTACACAAGGCCAAAATCCATCATTTTCAAAGAGGAGACTACGTATTGGTGAAAAATAATCCTCGAAACCAAACCTCGCTTGACCTTAAATACAGCGAACCATATGAAGTTTGTAGAATACTGGATAATGACCGATATCTGGTAAAGAAAGTTGTCGTTAGAGGACGACCTCGCAAGGTTGCCCATGATCAGCTGCCTGCGCCGCGCTCCGCAATTTGGGGATCAGTTGACCGTATCGGCGGGAAACGAATCACCTATTCAACGAGATCCCACTGCAGAATCAAATGAGCCCATTCCGTCGACCTCACGAGAAGGGCTGCAAGTACAGCCAAACCACGACTCGAACCAAGACGACCCATCAGAATAAAAGATAAGTAACTAAATCCAAATATTTCAAATAACTCTCCGAGAACTCTACGAGACCCTTCGAGAATTCTACGAGACCCTTCGAGAATTCTACGAGACCCTCCGAGAACTCTACGAGACCCTCCGAGAACTCTACGAGACCCTTCGAGAATTCTACGAGACCCTCCGAGACCCTCCGAGAACTCTACGAGAACCTACTGACCCTATAAGCATTGATATCCCCAAAAAGACATAGCAACGCAGGTCGCTTACAGACGCACTACTCAAAGAAAGTTATTTCATTTCTTTCAGGTCTACGAGAATCCAAATAATCTACGAGAATCCATAACAATCTACGAGAATCAACGAGGCTGGTGCAGAGCGCGCACCGCCTGTCAGTATGGCCGTATCGGCGCAACTACAACAGTTCGTCGAGAATAATTAAGTTTAATTATTTGATTGCCCTAAAAATAGTTAATAAATCATCAGTTGATTATTTTTGAGTTGATTACGATGTAAAATTAATGTTATGATTGTAATTTCAATACTTTACCAACAAACTTGTAAACTCGTGCACGTGCGCCGAGTCCTATAAATACGGCCGCACTGTAGGTGCTCGTCTCAGTCGCTCTCGAGTCGCCGTACAGTACGGACCTCTTTGTGACGTTGTTACGCTGCTCGTTGAATATACGAAGCTTATAAAAGTACTTGTGAAGTTTTACTTCGAGGACCCAAAAATGAGTGATCATCATGAAAACAACAATTGTGACGTCAGCAATGCTGACGTCACACTTTTTAAAAACACTCTGGAGGTGCTTTCTCCGTCATATATAAGATCAATTTAAAAAATCATCAAAGCTTCGCCTAATTAAAAGCGAAGATGAAAACAAGACGCGATGACCATTAATCTGCTATTTACCATTACTTTGATGACAAGGGGGAGAACTTTCACGCTGCATTAAAAAAATTAGGGTCATAATTGCAAGGGAAGAAGTACGCCGGCAGAGCACTTCACGATTTAATTATATAAAAAAGGTAGAATCTACGGATTTTTGGTTTTTGGTATAAGAGGTTCTAAACAGTATAAGGATAGCATGCCAGGCCAGAGCAAGTGATAGTTTCTAAATCTCTTATTCTAGCTTTATAGGCGATAAAATTCTTTAAAACACAATAGCTTATTTATGTATGTTATTATTATTTGAATTGATGAGGTATGGAATCTATGTTATTACCATCACAATCTTATAAATATATTAGCAAATATGGTTAACGCCTACAAGTGCGTATTGTGGTTGAGAAATTGTTGTTTATTTGTGAATTTCTCAAGTTTGCGACAAGTACACTAGCCATATCCACAGGGAGCTTACTTCACTAAAAGTTTAAGTACTAAGTCAAAACTTTCTGGGGCCGAAGTTAGTGTATATAATAGTTATCTAGAGTGAAGCTCACGAGAACTAACAAACAGAATTAGAGTTCATTATTATTATTTACTAGTGCCCCGACTGCGTGTTTAGTAGTCAGTCTTCTCTCATAGGAACACATTTTCAGTATAAAGAGAAAATATCGCTTGTCATAAAAACATGTGTTACAAACAATGCTGATCAATAAACGGCATGCAGTAGATGTACAAATTATTACGAAACACTATATGTCAACCTGTTTTGCCCGTATACACGTGCACATAGTAGTGAGCTAGGAGTAGCTACAGTGATGCAATCATAATACGTTTTAAAATAATCTCTTATCAGTTTTGCACAAAACTTACAACATGCTCAAGTCAAATTTACATTTATATATATATAAACAGGTGCAATTTGAATTATTTAATGCTGACTTCCATTCTATTACTTTGGTAAAAATCAGTTATTAGAATGTAACTCAAAAACTACTGAACTGAATTTGATGAAATTTAAATGGGACCACACGGAAAGCACCAGCTTTCAAACAAAGAATAATTTTGAGAATCAGTTCATCATAAGTTATGAGGTAACCCTATCGTAAGTTATGAGGTAACATACATAAAAAAATACAGATGAATTGAGTAACTCCTCCTTTTTTAGGTAGTCGGTCGAAAAATAATGAAACAAATCACCAAATAAAAATATAACTAATAAAGAAAGTATGTCAATATCTATTAGTCCCTAAAACCAAACTTACAAGCATTATTGTATTCGTTTATGTTGCAAAAATTTTTTTTAGCTATACTTTTACGTTCTTGTAAAAACGTGAAATGGAAGTTCTGTGTATAAAGTCTCGCTTAGTAAAGTAAAGTAATCGGTTTCGGATAAATGTAACTTGCGTCGCTTGCAGGATTGCAGACTTGCTCTTTACTTGTAACAAGTTACATTAAAATAATTCAGTGGTTTAAGCGTGAAAGACAAACAATATTTGATTAGTTTAACGTGCGAGCCGCAGGGAGTTTATTTATTTTATAAAGTTACACAATTTATTCAAACTAGTATTAAGTAACTGATTCGAGAAAAACATAGGTTGACTAGTCATCAAGATATATGTTCGACAAGACTCTTATCTTAAGAGTGCTGCGTTATATCCTTGTCGAGGAGTAGGTTATCCTATTTCCGTGCGTTTCTCTAAGAGCAAACATCGTTGCATCTTTGACAACTTCCGTGAAACAAATGAGGAGATTACAAAAAACGTTGGAAAGACAACCTTATGTACAAGGGCCATATCTCATAAAGTATTTGATATCGGTGAGCTCGTCGACGAGCGCAATCAGTATGGTAACTAGATAATTATAAAATCACATAAGAGCCAATTTTAAACATTCTTGTGTAAATAGTTGGTAGTGTTACAAATACGAAAGAATCTCGCTCTATGACTGTGTGTTTGTTACTAATTCAGGAATAGCTGAACAGATATTGTTTTTTTTTACCTTACATACAAATATTATGCACCCTATATTGATATTACAATCTAGCCTAAAAATGCTAATAAGTAATTGTATTCTATCCTAAACTGCTATATTCACTATACGTAAGAATGTGTCCAGTAAAACTTTTCTTATTGTCTCTATTTAAGATGAAGACACTATGTTCATGTGTTCTTTGAAGATATTCATGAAATTCAATAGATTTTATATTTTATATTAGGTCCTGGATTACAGTTTTAATTAAAGTAATATGCAACCTTAAATATTAACACCGTAACTGTGAAACCTTTTTTAAGTTAGTAACTTCTAAATATTTGCTATTCAGATAAATTGAATCACCATTGGATCCATCATCCCAAATTTGCTGCACGAACGCAACGTGTCAAAACTTTAAATAAATCTGTGGCGTGATCAATGGCTGAGAGCTTTGGGATTAAAAACTTGTCAAGCTTAATGGATTGGAATATTAGGTGTCCACTGTTTACTTAACTTTGCCGCTGTGACATGTACACCGCAAAATTAAAAAACAAGCATTAGCCTCGATTGTCTAAAAAATAAGAACTGCTCATTCATTCACTCGTATTGTTGTCAATATTACTTATATGCAATTAAAAACTCTCCGTACTATGATTTTGAGTAAGGATTGTCTATCCTTTCTTTATAAATGTTTGAAGCAATGAGAATGTCAATTAAACTTATCTTTTCTACCGACTTACAAAAAGGAGAAGGTACTCAATTCAACTGTTTTTTTTATGTTTGTTACCTCATAACTTTCGAATGGGGGAACCGATTTCCAAAATTCTTTTTTTGTTTGCAAGCTGATACTTCCCGTGTGGTCCCATGTATTTTATCAAATTCGGTTCAGTAGTTTTTGAGTTACACGCTAATAAGAGATTTTTACCACATTGATAGAATGGAAGTCGGTATTAAGTTTTTTAAATTGCACTTGTACATGAACAAATCTTATATTTCCAACAATTATGCAAATAGGGACGAAAATATGCAACTGCAATATTTTTAAAAATGAGAACTGAGATTAGGAATAAAGTATTGATAAGGACAATGTTATAACAAATTTGTAGACTCCGTTAGGTCAGTAAGTAGCGATCCTGTGAAGAAGCGAGAGGTCCTAGGTCTGATGGCCTGGCTGGGCAATTATTTGTGTAATTAGCAGAATGTTCGTTGTGGGTCTTGAAAATTAGGATGTTATTGTATATGGCGACAAAGCGAACACTAGTGCGGGCATATGAGCGTGCAAATGTTGAAAAACCTGCCCTGTAGAAGTCCAATGTTAGAAAATAATACAAAAGAATTATTTTCAGCACATATATGCAAAATAATAAACGCAAATAGATCAATACATTTTAGACATAATTTAAAATGCAAAGAAACAAAGTGATTTCTGACGTTGTCACAGATCAATGACACACGCATCGTGCCATTTCAATTCCAAATAATTGATGTGTCGAAGCGAGACATACACGAAACATTTTATTTAATTTAGACATCGAGTACTTCAAAACAAACAAGATATTGCCTTTTAGTCCATTCGTTTGTTTTATCTGTCATAGATAATCTCGTAGTAAGTAAAAGCAGCTACTACAGTCTACTACGTGACTTTTTCTCGTTCTAAAATGAGAAAAAGTAAATTAAATATTGCAACTGTCATGGGCCAGCGAAATGTTTGCCAGGCACATGACTTGATTGTCTCGTCGCATCATTACATTAAAAAACCAAGATGACCGTTGCATATTTGTCAATATCCGTGAAACAAATGACGAGATGACAAGGAACGTTGGAAAAGCAACCTTGATACCTTGAACTTTGGCGATACCTTTTGTATTTGAAATCGGTGAGCTCGTCTACGATCGCAACGACGAACCATGAGAGAATAGCACGGCAGGTCTTTTCCTGAAATCCTCCACGGCCGTTCCCCATGTAGAGGATATCAGGATTTTTTCCTGCAATACCCCAAATTGAAATGAAATGAAATGAAAATATATTTATTTGTAACAGCAACATTGCTAAATATAAAACAAAGTAAAAGACAAAAGTAATCAAGAAAAATAACGATGTCAAATGTTAAAAATCGGTCCCAACTCAGCATTGCTAGTTCTAAGCCAGCGCTGGTCTTCCGTTGGGGCCGGTTTGTGACGTCACGGAGGTATATTATAATTACAACAGTTTCCCTAAGAATTTAAGTACTAAGTATTTGATGACCATAAAAACCAACAATACATATATATATATATATATATATATATATATATATATATATATGTTTCCAGAACAAAAACATAAAAATAAAGTACGAATAATTTTAGTAAGTATACTGGTAACATGATTCCATTATGTCTGGATATGTATTACAGTTAATGACGAGAGAACAATGCACTTTTGAATACGATCAGGTAATATAACAATTAATTAAGATATAATAAAAGAATAATGCACAAAACAAGCTACAAATCGAGCACATATTAATTAGCATACATTTAGATAGCACTGGTGTCATGTTTATGTGTTTCCTGGTGTTTTTGATGTTCGTATAGAAAACATTTTATTTAATCTTAAAACCCATGATGTTTTGCAGGTTCCTTATCGGTGGTGGAATATTATTCCAACATTTGGCTGCAGCGTAACGGAAACTACCTCGAAACGCGGCAGAGCTATGCCGATGTGTCGAGAGTTGTCTTGCGCACTGCCGGGACCCAAATGTTCTCTGACTCGCGACCCAGGACAATTTCTCAAACAAATAAGACGGAACTTTGTGTTTTATCACGCCAAAAAGAAGATTAGCTAGTTGAAGTTTGCGTCGATGTTTCATTTTTAAAATGTTGTGTCTATTGAGATATGGACTTACATGAGCCCTAAACGGAATGTCAAAGCAGAATCGAGCACACGCATTCTGAACACGTTGGATAAGTTTTTGTGTTCTAGCTAGGAGACGGGGACCAAAAACCACATCCATATAATTTAATGTAGATAAAACAAGCGACTCCACCAGCTGTGTACGCAAACGTTCGTTTATAAAGGGTCTCATTCTGTACAATACCTTCAACTTATAAAAGCAATTTTTAACCGCATTTCTAATATGCTTCTCGTACCTCATGTCACAATCCATTTGCAAACCCAGATTGCGTGCTTCGTACACTCGTTCAATGGGTTCATCAATAAGCTTGACACTTACTGAAGGATTTAAACTTCTTAATTGATGTTTACTACCGAATACCATGTATTTAGTTTTACTGGGGTTAAGCAGAAGGCAATTTCTCGTAGCCCAAGCAGCTATACTTAAAAGATCTTCATTGAGATCGTTAATCGCGCTGTCTATTTCAGATGGAAGACAGGATATATATAATTGTATATCGTCCGCGTAAATATGATATTTACAATGCTTTATATGCATGTTAACATCCGCAGAATACAAAATAAACAAGATCGGTCCCAGAATAGATCCCTGGGGCACTCCTCTCTTGACGCTCACTTTGTCAGACTCCAGCGTGATACCGTCATTTTGACAGAACTTTACATATTGAAAGCGATCACTAAGATAGCTGTTAAACCATTTTAGAGCCTTACAGTCAAATCCATAAAAACTCAATTTTGACATTAATAGGTTAATATTTATGGAATCAAATGCCCTAGAAAAGTCTAATAGTACTAACAGCGTACACATACCCTTATCTTGGGAGCAAAGTATGTTATCGGTAACATCAAGTAAGGCAGTCACTGTGCTGCGTCCTTTCCTAAAGCCAGACTGTACCTCAGGCAAGATATTATTTGTGTCAAGAAAATCAGTCAACTGTGTACAGACAGCTTTTTCCAAAATCTTTGACAAACATGGTAAAATGCTAATAGGTCTTAGATCTTTCAAGCCAACCGGATGTGGATTTTTAGGTAAAGGACGCACTATTGCAAGTTTCCAAAGTTCAGGAAACGTTGAAGTGCCAATAGACTCATTTATCAAATCTCTTACACTGTCTATTGTATGAGGAAACGTCATAAGCAGCATATTTAAACTTAGTTGATCAGAACCTTCTGCATTGGATTTTAAACTATTAATTATTTGCATCATTCTGTCTAAACTAATGGGTTCTATGTGAAATATTGCGTTACAAAATTTATGATACTCAAAAAACGTCAGCTGGGATATAGTTACATCAGAAGAGCCAGGTACATTTAAAAAATGATTATTTATTATGTTTGGATCATTAAACAATGCAGGTAATTCAGTGTTATTTTTAGGCAACAAGGTATTTTTAAGATTTTTCCATAATAATTTTGGGTTTTTAATGTTACAGTTAATATTATATTTAAAATACGCTGATTTTTCATGAAAGAGCGCTTGATTGACAGTAGATTTCAAAGTCTTGTAATATATCTTTTTACTGTCGGTCCCCGTTTTATGATAAGCCGCGGATGCTTCGTCGCGTAACCGCATCATGAGTTTAATTGTTTCAGTTATCCACGGGTAGGAGTGAGTTTTAATGACAACTTTTTTTAAGGGTGCATGGAGATTAAAAATAGTCATCACACTATGGTTGAAGACCTGAACCATTTCGTTAACGTCACCAAGTGTCAGTATTAATTCCCATGGTACACCTCTTAGATCATTGCTAAAATGTTCTAACACAATATGTTTAGTGGGTCTATATGTTATAATACAAGGCTTAGGCTTCTCACGCTTTACATTTATATCGCAAACTACAAGGCAGTGTCCAAAAAGACTCCCTACGTGGTCTAAAGTTACTTTGCTAATACGCATATCAGTACAGATAACGTCAATTAGAGTCTGGCTAGTGTCCGTAAAGTGAGTTGGCTCTTTCACTAATTGAGACAGATTGAGAGAAGATAAGAATTTAATAAATTTCCTTGTTTTGATGTCATCTTTTTGCAATATGTTAATGTTAAAATCTCCCATCAAAATTAAACTGTCGTAGTTAGTAAAGGATGTGATCGAGTCCGTAATCGCATCAAAAAATAAATCTACATCAACCCACCGAGGACGGTATGCGGTGCCGATCACAATCTTTCTTCCGTTGAGAGTCATAGTGAGCCACATCTGCTCAACGCATTTGTGTAGAGGGTCTACCGGGTGAGACAAGGTGCGTACGCTAACATTCCATTTCATATAAAAACCCACGCCACCCCCCCGCGACCGATACTCTTGTCGTCGAGCTATGTGGCGAAACCGGTAGCCAGGAAGCGTAGGGGCGCGACCCTCCTCTCCCACTCTTAGCCAGGTCTCATTTATGGCTAGTAAGTCAACGTCGTTCCGAGTGACTGCAGCTATGAAGTCATCATGATTTGTACCGAGGGAACCTGCATTAAACAAACCTATTTTAAATAATTTGTTATCCATTATCAAGTCTCGTTAACGTCCAAATTAGATATTACCTTCTGAGGACTTCAGGAAATAAATCTCACAGAGCTCTAGTGAAGTACGATCCACATAATTATAGTTATATCAACCAGTACAGCCTTTAGTAAGTTTAATTCTAGATACGTATTGCACATAAACACGGCATATGTACAGGGTCGATATTCCTAAAACACCCACGAAGCACTTGAAATTCTGTCAGGCTAGTATGGCACCTCTAATATAAACTGCGAGCTTTCAAGCTAAGAGTGAATCTTTTGGGCAAGCATGTCCCACCGCGTCATCACTTTCCATTAGCTGATACTGCGGTCCAACGCTTGCTTATCATATAAAAATATGAGTGTTCTAGCTCCGTCAAGGATATAGAAATATATTCTACAACACATAATAAATTAATAAAAAAAACTGTTTCAGTAAGGGGTTTCTCAGATCTCAACTAGGCAAAAAAATAATAGATAATTATATTACTGCTTTAGTACTGTTATACAGTTATGATATTTCTGTGAACACTGTATATGCCCGTAATTGGTGCACGTATCAGAGTTTTGCACTATGATTACAAATTGTTATTACAAATTAACCACTGTAACACAACAAAATCGTGTCGTAAAAGTTTCCTGGGCGGCCAACAGATGGCACTGTAGTCTCTTGGAAGACGCAAGCGTTTGTGTCCGAGTTAATCACAGGGCCACCAAAATTGCATTGATGTCGAGTGGCACTATAACTAGCGCTTTACAGCAGCTATCAAGCCTTTGTGACTGGATGTTATCTGTTGCACTGCTTAATATCCGGTTGGTTTATACTTCTATACGTACCTCTGCTTTGTAGATACCTATGTCAAAGTCAATAAAGTATAAACGTACTTCTCTTCGGACGAAATCGCTATTCTCTAGTATCTCCCTCGCCGTCAACCTGACCTCCCGTCGGACCACGAGTACCCTACCTTATACAGTATTATATATGTAAAATATACAGTGGTATATTTTTAATATGTGTATTGTTGATATATCACAGTAAATAAAACAAATAAAGTATTACTTTCGAGTACCACCAGTAATCCCAAAAGCACAAACAAGTGAAATGCACTGATGCACGAGGTCCTCATTGAATCGGTAATAGAGTTTTATTTCTCATTGATAGCTAGATGACTGTTCGCTCATGCATGCATTCTCTTGTTTGGGTGTTCTTTTTTGAACATCTGATTGAACGTTTCAATTTTAAATAACTCGTGTTCAGGGCATTGACATATTATGGGGAGAAAGAATTCCTAGTCACATCTGCTTTATATTTTACAATAACAATGAATCTGTGATAGCATGATTTGAAAAGTGTTTAGTAGATCTTAAAATCCACATATTATAATTGTTTGCTAAAACTAAGATACTTCGAATGAAAAAAAATATACAACTTCGCGCAGGCAAAACTGAAGATGATATCCTTAGATTTATAGAGGGCCAGATACCTAATTAGCTTAATAAAAAAGCTGCCAAATATTGGTGACCTTGTTAAATTCTCCCCCTCGTCTCCTCTACATCAGATTTCAACGTAAGATCGCAGTGGAAATATATGCAGTGGAATTGTGTAAAAATAACACAACCAAAAAGTATAATGGTGTTTTGGAAATTTTTCAGACGTATTTTTACGCAAACGGATAAAGAAAACGGAAAAATAACAATATGTCGTCTAAACTATTTAGTGTTGCCATGTGCATGAAATTACATTACACATTTTGTTTTCAACCCCTAAAGCTAAGGTTGACAAAAGAAGTTTCATTGTTTGTGTGTGTATCGTCATATCGTATTTTTCAAATCTTGCCGCTCAATCGTTTCAACCATTAGACTGTGTCACCGAAAGGCAATGGCCAATTACAAGCGCAGTAAAGAGCTGCGCCAACAGGCTTGTAACAATCTAACACAATAAACTAAAACATCCGCGCCGTGCGAAAAACTACCTCATCACTAGCACAGCGCCATTCAAGTTCTAACTGCGAAAACCCACAAGTGCTCTGACAATAATATTAACATTTACCAAAAAAGAACCACGTAGTGTGCCGTGTACGAAGGATTATATTGTTCTCCATCAGTGCAAGGACGTCCTGATTTCATCAGCGAGGAAAATCGAGGTAAGCCTGTTCATATTGTTTTTGGTTTGCCTAGTACGAGATTTTCAGTCTAATTAAAAAACGTTTGGGAAGACCTCCCATCCCCTGAAGCCCCTTCTTGCTTCCTTTTATGGTGCCGAAACCCGGGAATAAGTTTCTTAATCACATATAATCGTAATTTGCAAAAAACATTTTATGTGAACTTTGCAAATCTCATGATAATGGCGGTCGCCATATCGAAACTGCATTCCAAACAAACTTCATCGAATTGCATCTCGTAAACTATTGAATATTTTCCTATCGTATGTGAACAAGAAATTAGTAACAAGTACATAGATCTTATTGGAATACATATTTCTTCATCTGGGCTGCGCAGTCGCATAATTCGAGTGCCTACATTAAATAGTTTTATTGTCAGATTCAAATTCAGAATTGTTGATTCGGACGATTTAGTACATGTAAATTATCGTTTTATTTTGTTCAGTACATGTATTAAAGCGTTAAATTTATACGTTACAACAATTAAGCTAGTATTAAGTGATACCTAGCTATTCGCAGTCGCATACTTAGAGTGCCTAAATTAAATAGTTTTGTTGTCAGATTCAAATTCAGAATTGTTGATTCGGACGATTTAGTACATGTAAATTATCGTTTTATTTTGTTCAGTACATGTATTAAAGCGTTAAATTTATACGTTACAACAATTAAGCTAGTATTAAGTGATACCTAGCTATTCGAAGTCGCATAATATTCGCAGATATTCGTAAATTCAAATCGTAATCATAGATAGTACCGATTCATCTACCATATTTTATTCAATCGTAACCGTAAATACGTAGGTAGGTTGAACTTGAACAAAATTAGCACGAACTGCAGTACGTAAACAGAACATTTTTCTTATACGATTAGTGATGTTTATTGGATAAGATATTTTTGTTTATAATTTTCTTCGAATAATATTTTATTTTATTATCGTTTCGAATACTTTGCATTGTTAACATGGCTTTGTCTCGATCATTATCTAAAGATACCAGTAACCTTTCGCCTACGGATTTGCCCGTTTTACGACGTAAACGCACTATTGCTTTTAATAGGTTGCGGAAAGTGTTGGAAGTTGCCATAGCTGCTAAAACGGATTCTTCTCGTTTAGGAGAATTTCTCGTCTACTACTCTTCGATACAAAAACACGTAGATTATTTCGAGCATGCTCATATAGACATTCTGAGCGTTGTGACCGATGAGGAAGCTGAGAAGGAAGACATATTTCGGTCTGAATTTGATAAAGTATATTATCAAGTGCTTACTATTCATCACGCGCTAGTATCCCCACCTACTTCTGCTACGTCCACTATGCAATCGAAATCTGCTGTTAAGCTGCCGAAGTTAGATCTTCCTAAATTCTCGGGCAATATAAAAGAGTGGTCAATGTTCTTTGATGCGTTCAATTCGCTCATTCATTTGAATGAATCTCTTTCGGACTCGGACCGAATGCAATACCTTCGGGCGAGTTTATTCGGGGACGCATTAGGGCTCATACGTACGTTTCCTATTCAAGGCGCATACTACCAAGAAGCATACCAAACGCTAATCAATCGTTATCGTGACAAACGCGAACTTGCATTTACATGTTGGCGCGAAATGCTAAACATTACACTGAAAGTAAACTCACCGACCGAGTTCAGACGTGTGTTAGATCTTTTTAACGAAAACCTGCTTATTCTAAAGGGTCTTAAGCTACCGACTGACCAATGGGACTTTGTACTGTGCTATCATTTATTATCGAAGTTAGACTCCAAGACGCGTTGTGCTTTCGAAAAGGACCACCCGTCTTCGGAACTACCTAGCTACACCGCTCTCAAGGAATTTCTTGAATCGCAATGTGAAGCGCTCGTTCGAGATACCCACTTCTCAGGTAATCGTGATACTCAACCGTCTACTACTACCAGTAGTAGTATCAAAAATGTTGTCAAGTCAACCAACAACAGTTACAACAAGAAAATTACGTCTTCGTTGTTATCTGATTCAGAAAAAACTACAGTTCAACCGGAACAATCGAAATTGACTCCGACTGCTAGTGCGACAACTGCTGCGCCGGGAACAACTTCTAACAAGTGTCCTTTCTGTTCAGAGCTTCATTCGATTGCTCATTGCAAATCATTTGCTACAAAAACAGTTCAAGAACGACATGACTTCGCGAAACAAAATCGTTGGTGTTTTAACTGCCTAAAACCCTCTCACATTATTCGGGACTGTCGTTCAGTTTTTACCTGTTTGAGATGTCGCCAGAAACATCACACGCTCCTTCATCAAGATAGTAACGCGAATTCTTCTGAAAGAAAGGATCCGGCATGTGCACCCGTGCGTGCATTGACAAATATAGGTGAAAACTCTGTAGTTCTTCTATCTACTGCCGTTATACAAATTCGTGATACGTCGGGCTGTTACCAGTCATTCCGTGCCATCATCGACACTGGTAGCCAAGCTCATTTCATTTCAGAGCGTGCAGTTAATCAACTAGGACTTGACAAACATGTGACCTCACGCCAAGTTCGTGGTGTAGGGCAATCGTCAGCTTCCATTTCTGGAACTGTTCAACTTCAGATAGGTATTAACGGTCAAGAGGCGTTCAGCCTGGATGCATTGACAATACCTAACATTTGCGGAAATATGCCGAGTGTAAAGCTTAACAAATCGTCTTGGCTTCATATTCGTGGTCTCAATTTCGCTGATCCGGATTGGGACAAACCGGCTCCGATCGATGTTCTTCTTGGTGCGGAGATTTTCCCCTCTCTAATTCTACCTGGAAGTGTGAGTGGAGGACCGAAGCAACCTACTGCGTTGAATTCTGTGTTCGGCTGGCTTCTTATGGGAAGTGTTGGCGATAACCAAGCAGATGACAACATTAACTCGTTCTTCGTATCGGATGACCAACTTTTTCAGGAAGTCAAGAAGTTCTGGGAGTTAGATAACCTTCCAGACGCTACAATGCTGACAGCGGCAGATCAGAGATGCGAGCAAATCTATCGTGATACGACAACTCGGGACAACAACGGGAGATATTGTGTAGCCTTGCCATTCAAAGACGATGTTTTACCTTTATTTCCAGGTTCTAGAGAGTCGGCTCTTCGTCGTTTTCATTCCTTGGAACGCAAACTTTCCTCAGATTCGGTTGTTCAACAACAATATTCTGGTTTCATGGCCGAATACCTTCAGTGGGGTCACATGAGCCTTGTGCCCACTAACGAAGTGTGTCAAGGAAAGTATTACATTCCGCATCACTGTGTCCTTCGACCTGACAGTGTTAGTACGAAGCTGCGCGTTGTCTTCGACGCATCAAATCGTGACGCTATTGCTGGCGTATCGTTGAACGAAACTTTACTTACCGGTCCAAAGTTACAGGCTAACATTTTGGAAATTCTTTTGAGGTTTCGTGTTCATTCGGTAGTGTTTTCTGCTGACGTGTGCAAAATGTACCGTCAAATGCTCATAAAATATGAGCATCGTGATTATCAAAGAATCTTTTGGAGATTTCATCCATCTCAACCGATCGTAGAATATCGACTGAATACCGTTACTTACGGTGTTTCATCCGCTCCATTTTTGGCTTGTCGTACAATCAAACAAATCGCAGACGACGAAGGTGGTGAATTACTTCTCGGTAAGGCTATCTTAACGCAAGATGTGTTCGTTGACGATGTCGTGACTGGGAGTTCAGACCTTGAGCAAGCCATGCGCATGAAAACCGAGCTTATCGAAATTTTGAAACGCGGTGGCATGGAGCTACGCAAATGGGCAAGCAATGTCCCGTCACTGCTCGAAGATCTGCCTTCGGAGCACTGTCTCACTGAGAATGTTTCGATGGAAGTAGAGAAGTCTGATATTCTGAAAATTCTAGGGTTGAAATGGGAACCTCGTTCCGATCATTTTCTCTTCGAAGTTAAACCTCTGGATCGCGTTTGTACCAAGCGTAATATTCTAAGCGAACTCGCTAGAATTTACGACCCTATCGGTTTTTTGTCACCTCTAACTTTCTTCGCGAAGTATCTTGTACAGCGGCTGTGGGTCCTGGGTGTAGCGTGGGATGAGGATCCTCCGGAAGAGATAAAGGTGCAGTGGAGTCGTTATATCGAAGAACTTCCCTTGATTCAAAACCTAAAAATACCGAGACACCTTACTCCATCTCAAATCAAATCGTGTGAGCTCCATGGGTTCGCAGATAGTAGCATGCGTGGATTTGGAGCTGTTGTGTATCTTCGTGTCCGTGACCTTCATGACAACATCAAGGTTTTCTTTGTTATGTCAAAAGCAAGAGTTGCCCCTATCAAGGTGGTTTCTCTCCCAAGACTTGAGCTATGTGCTGCTGTACTTGCGGCAGACTTACTCAAATTTGTGAAGGAGATTTACCAATCCCTTCTTCCCATTTCAGACGTTTTTTGCGTGGTCAGACTCGACTGTCACGCTCGCGTGGATCCGGTCGCCTTCCGTTCGATGGAAGACGTTCGTAGCAAATCGAGTTAGCCATATTCAAGATGCGATTCCTGGCGCGCGCTGGTTAAAAGTTCCTACGGCTGAGAATCCTGGAGACGTTCCTTCGAGAGGACAAACACCAGCTGAGCTTGTCAACAATTCGTTATGGTGGGCGGGGCCTAGTTGGCTCTCTGATGACGTTCAGTCTTGGCCTTGCTCAACTTCAGATCCTTCAAAGGAAGAACTTTGTGCTGAAGAAAAGGTACAAGTTCTCCTTTCAAGTGATGATACCTTGCATCCGATCGATGATTTGCTCATACGGTTTTCTTCTGTTCGTAAAATTCAACGTATCATCGGCTTGTGTCTTCGTTTCAGTCACAATTTGCGTTGTAAACTTAATCGCCGTTCTGAGCCTTTCCTGAATCGTGCAGAACTTCATGACGCGCTGTTGGTCATTGTAAAACACACTCAGTTTCTTCACTTTCAGGAAGATATCAATCGTTTGAAAGAACGCAAAGTTCTTTCAAAACCAATGCGAAAGCTCAATCCGTTCATCGACAACTTGGGGATTCTCAGAGTAGGAGGTAGACTTTCGAGATCCGGTTTGGAATATACTCAAAAGCACCCTGCTTTGCTCCCTAGACAGGCTCCGTTGACATATATGATTATCGACGCATTTCATCGTGAAAATTGTCACCCTGGAATCAATACGCTACACTACTTAGTTAGCCAACAATTTTGGGTTTTATCGGCAAAACGTGCTATTCGACATCAAGTTTCGAAATGTCTGAGGTGTTTCAAAACACACCCTATCCCTCTCGAACCTTTTATGAGTGATCTACCGGCGGTTCGTGTCAATCAAGTTAAGCCTTTCAGTATCGTAGGCGTAGATTATGCAGGAGCGTTCCGAGTTAAGTCAGGCAAACATCGTGGTGCTAAGATAAGCAAAGTTTACCTCGTTTTATTTGTATGCCTCAGCACTAAATGTGTTTTTCTGGACGTAGCGACGGATTTGACGAGTGAGGCTTTCATTGCTGCTCTGCGACGCTTCGTGGGTCGTAGAGGCCGAGTTAGTGTCATTTACTCTGACCGCGGAACGAATTTCGTTGGGGCTCAACGAGAACTCTCGTCATATATGCAAGATGCTGCTCGTAGTGAAGGAATAGCGTTCAGAATGAATCCTCCTTCCAGCCCCCATTGGGGAGGGGTGTGGGAAATACAAGTAAAAGCAACAAAATCACTTCTTTATCGTGTTGTTGGCAACCAATCGTTGACGTTAGAAGAACTCTTCACGTTATTCGTTCAAATAGAATCTGTTTTAAATTCGAGACCACTTTACCCGTTAAGCTCAGATCCTAATGACTTCGCGGTGCTTACTCCTGGTCATTTCTTAACGTTAGAGCCCTTAACGACTGTACCCGATGAAGATCTTACTTCGGTCAATATAACGCGTCTCAAACGATGGCAACTCATCCAACGCTTTCAACAAGACTTTTGGAAGCGGTGGAAAAATGAATATCTTCAATCGTTAACTCAACGTGCAAAGTGGACGAAACATTCAAAACCATTGGATGTTGGGTCCGTGGTTATAATTAAATCAGAAACACCTCCATTGCAGTGGCCTATCGCCCGCGTAGAACGCTTACATGCTGGCCCGGATGGAGTGATACGTGTCGCTACCTTGCGTCTGCCAAATGGGTCTTTCCTAACGCGTCCATTGGTAAAGATCTGCCCTTTGCCTAATCAAACCGACTAAATCGCGAAAGACCTATTTCTCTAGTTATAAGTTACGTAAAATCAACTAGCTATAGTTTATTATTACTTAAATTTCACCGTTGTTCACATACGTAGGAAGCAATCTCGCTTTATAATCGTCTATTCACGACTTGGGCATAGTTTTTACGCCTTCTGCATTTGTTATCATGTCCAAGTGTAAAGCCATTATGCATTATTCGAATATTTTTCGAAAATACAACTAACGTGTATTTTGGTGGGCGGTAATGTATCGTCATATCGTATTTTTCAAATCTTGCCGCTCAATCGTTTCAACCATTAGACTGTGTCACCGAAAGGCAATGGCCAATTACAAGCGCAGTAAAGAGCTGCGCCAACAGGCTTGTAACAATCTAACACAATAAACTAAAACATCCGCGCCGTGCGAAAAACTACCTCATCACTAGCACAGCGCCATTCAAGTTCTAACTGCGAAAACCCACAAGTGCTCTGACAATAATATTAACATTTACCAAAAAAGAACCACGTAGTGTGCCGTGTACGAAGGATTATATTGTTCTCCATCAGTGCAAGGACGTCCTGATTTCATCAGCGAGGAAAATCGAGGTAAGCCTGTTCATATTGTTTTTGGTTTGCCTAGTACGAGATTTTCAGTCTAATTAAAAAACGTTTGGGAAGACCTCCCATCCCCTGAAGCCCCTTCTTGCTTCAGTGTGTTTGTAACATGACTTTGGTTTTACATAGCTTTGTATTGAACGCAAAATCTGGACCTCTTCATAACCTCATACTTTTCAGATCATACCCAAAAGTAAACCGTTACCAATCTCTTGAGCTTACGAGAACTCGTTAATAGGGTATCGCACTAATAAGTTTAGTAATAGGGCATGATATTGGAGTGTAAATAGTGTGCTGATTTCTCCCTAACCTTAATTTAGGTAGCTGATAGCTTTGCGAGTAGAGAGACGTACAGGCAGTATGGACGTAAAAACTAGCATGTGGAAGGTAGTACTCTTACCGACCACATTGCTCGCGCAACAAATGATGCGAGTGAATTTTAGGATGTGTCCGCTTCGGTTGCTACGGTATACGGTACGGCATAGTGATTCACTTATATCAGCTAGTGATACTGAGTTAATGTGAGTAAATAACTATGTAGCTATAGGTGTTTGTGGCTAGTAGAATGTGACTCAAAACTTTATAAGAGCTCAGACTGTACTACGACGTGAAGAATTTGAAATCGCGAAGCTGGGTTATATTACTGAGTTTGTTATGGACAGGTTTAGCACGGGACCAGGAACATAACATCATTGCAAAGGTATTACAAATAAATAAAATTAAATGTGAAAAAAAAGCTATTTGACGACATTTTAACTTTATTTTCTGTTACTATGTTCTTACTATTCGTTTTTATACACACTAATAAAAGATAAAACTGGACTTGCTGCTGCATGTAGAGTTGCTGCTTCTTATTGAAAATGGTCCTACGAGTATAATGTGGAACGCGGCGTTAGAACCTCTTGAAATGTATTATTAGTAAGTTCATTACAGCGTCTGAACGTATCAAAGCATAATAATTATTATTATGTAACATCAAAATGTAAACCTTTGCATATGCCTGAGTGATGATTAATTCCCCTGTTAATACTTACACTTATGGTCATTTTTCACTCGTTCTGGTATAGATCGCAATACGATAACTGGTCGTCCACGGCCATTTAATTATAGTATATATTTTAATAGGGTTAATACGAATGTGCGAATCAATAATTTATATCGCCCTTACTGTAGGTAAGTTACTAACTAGACCACCGGTGTGTGAGAAAATATAGATCGACACTTCGGAACTTAATTGATTGGGAAGGACAAAAATGGTTTGTTACTATTTAGTTCGTTGCTATACCAGCAGAAGTCAAACAGGGGACACCAAAACTTTGTTAGTTATCTTCTACTGACTTCCAAAAAAAGGAGGAGGTACTCAATTGGACTGTATGATTTTTTTTTTATGTTTTTTACCTCATAACTTTCGACTGGGTGAACGAATTCTCAATTTTTTTTAAAGCTGGTGTTTCCCATATAGTTCCATTTAAATTTCATCAAATTCGGTCTAGTAGTTTTTGAGATACACTCCAATAACTGAATAGAATAGAAGTTAGTATTAAATTTTTCAAATTGTACTTGTTTATATTATAAACTGTAAGGTTTTGGAGGAATTTAAGTGATAAGCCTGCGTAACATTCCGCGGGTGTCTTGAATAGTACAATTGATTGTTAAATAAATATGATCCAGAATATTATAAGGATCTTTGTGTGTTAAACGTTTTTTATTTTTGCATTGTGTTATAATGTTCTCTGATCAAAACATATCATAACGTGTGTCAGTATTGCGATATTACGGAGTGTTCCGTCTTCTCATGTAAAATAACCCTAAAGAAATTGTTACTGAATTCATCTTTTATCGACACAGAGAAGTTGATATAGACCGACACTGAATGTCACTACACTCACTCACACACTCATTTAAAACTTATTAAACGTACGTATCATCACCACACACAGCTTCAAGAACAGATTTTGTATGTTTATTATATAATATATATACATTTAATATGTTTAAGAGTAGCTAACCACAGTTGACTAATGTTATTTTGGCATTGTCACTCTTGATGCCCAAGATACAGGCCTCGTGCCTAGTTTGGGTCTCACTAATAATTTTGTCTGAAACTATGATGGTTAATTGGCTTCATTATTACTCTTATGTATTATATACTACTTCTTTTTACTCGTAGTTATAAATATTATGTTAAAAGTTATTGCAAGAGGTAAAATCACTGTAAATATCTATATGGCTATATAGTATAATTTCAACGATTGCTCCGATGTATCAATAGAAACGGGTAGCGTAACCACCAAGGTATCAATTGGTAGCTGTATTCTAATAATTCAACTCATCTCTTCTTTCTTCTATGTACTATTCTTTTTCTTAGTATACTAAAATGATCGCCTAAAATATACAAATACATAAAAAAAACACCCAAATTAACCGAGCCCTTGGTGTGATATGCATCACGTGATTTTCAAGAATGCACACTTCGTGAAGAAGAATGTCTTATACTTTCAAAACGCCGTCCTTGGTCCGACACAAAATCCCACTGACTTTAATCGATCTTTTCTACGAAGAAATAATGTCAGGAAGCATAACTCAGAACAAATTTCACACAAAAAGTGGTCCTTCAAACCAAAACGACGTATGATTCCAAATACGAATTACTTCCGAGGTTACAAATAGACATGTTCGGTGATTGGTTTCAATTCAGAAGGAAAGCAGGGATTGGTCCACGCGCGTGCTGCAACGTCTACTATGACAGCTGAGTCATAGCGGCGTGAACGATGTTATTGATTTAGCACGACTTTTATTGGGTCATTTTTTTAAGGCAGTTACTCTTCCTGATATTATTTCTTCGTAGGATCTCTTCTATTCAATCGATTTAAATTCTATTCAAAAAGTACCTCTATCGGTAATGTCTATATCAATATATAATAAATTACCAAAACGCATAAAAAATCTAAATAATGACCACAGATTTATTAATAAATTAAAAAAAACTACTGGTTGACAAAACTTACTATACAATACAGGAATACTTAAATGACAGACTATAATATTCTTATTATTATCCAATGAATTACTTATAAATAATTATTATTACATAAATATAATCAACATATAACTTTAAGTAATAATAAATAAATAAAATAATAATAACAAAACATTATAATTAAGGTAAAACAAACTGCATCTGATAAATACAATGTAAATCCTATTATAAAATGACTTTTGAATGGACTGAACATATTAAATTTAGGCTAAGTATTAATTTCAATCGAAATAAATATTTGACTTTGCCATTTTCTGCAAGAACAAACAAGTAGTCCTCCTATCTTCACATTGCGCGGCCCACACAGTCTTGTAGTGATCATTTTTATGCATTCCATCTGAACTCTATATTTACTACCTACAAAATGCAATAAAGTATTGAGTATTGAGTAATATAAAACATAAGGAAATCCAAGCAATACATATGTACATACGACTTCAAAAACTAATCATCCCATCTAACTCATTTCCTGCCATGAAATTAATTGGTGTTCCGTTAGGGTCACCAGTTAACGAAATTAAACGGTCGTTTCCGAGGCAGCGGGTAACTTTAACTGGGATATTATGGAGGATACGCCGGAAATTACGCGTCGAGGCAAAAAAAGGCGGAGTGAGCCCGGCTAGTTCGTAGGCAATCCGGATATGTCACGTGTCAAACATCAGCTGTGCGATTCTCTAAGAGCAATCATTGCATCTTTGACAACATCCGTGAAACAAATGACGAGATGACAAGAAACGTTGGAAAATCAACCTTTTGTACAAGGGTGACATCTCATAAAGTATTTGACATCGGTGAGCTCGTCGATCATTAGAGAATCGCACGGCTGATAGAAAACCTGTTGTAAATTAGTAGGACGCAGTTACTACTTGGATGTATGACCGAATGAAATGTTCTACTGTGCACTGCCGTGTCTATTCTAGAGTTTCTTTAATAACAGTCATTGGACCATGTCGGAGACAGAGTGGCCTCTGATGGCTCCAATACTAGGGCTGGCCACTATCTTATATTTCAACCCACACTGGGTACACGTAGTGAATGATGACCCATGACTCTGGAGGAAGACCCGTTTCATGTGAATGCGTCGCCTTAATAAACCCGATTGAAATTATTTCACAACAAAATTTTCCGTCGTTTGATCTACTCTTAAAGTGCTCTAAAGTTATAATTGAAGTATGGTTATTTAAAAGATCTCTTTTATTGTAATAACGTTGATTTAGGCACAGTTCACCATTCACTCTTTGTTGAACCATATCCATTGTGGTCCTTTTATCGGCATTAAGGGAAACACCAAAGTGAACACTTTGAAGTCATTGGAAACACTAGAAGTTCATTCAAAAGCTTGTACAAATGTATATTATTGTCAAATAATAAACCTTCACTTGTTTGAAATTACCTAATAGACGTGTATTATTCGTTTGTTTACATTAACATTATTTTCTAATACATAAATGTTTGTTAGCAATTACAAATTTATTACATTTTATAATGCACTAGTTGCGCACCGCGGTTGCAAACAAGAGGGTACCGCATTTTTTAAAGATATAAAGAAAGCAGTTGTTGTAATGGACAATGCGTCTATAGTAAAAGATTGTTTAACGATGTTTAGAAACAGTACAAGCACGAGGCCCACCTGATGTTAAGTAGTAACCTCTGCCTAGAACAGATGTATTTCCGCACAATGACGCTGTGCACTGCGCCCGTAACCCTGAGGCATCAAGTTGTTAAGTCTCATGTGCCTGTACTTTCGTCGGCAACTGAACCTTCAAACCAAAACGAAGTATTGCGAACATTACTGCTTCACGGTAGAAAAGGGTATGGTGGAAGTACTGCTCCGGACGGACTGATTCTCAAAGAGTTCTCCTGCAATTGTTATACAGGGTGTTTGGTAGAGGGACCGACAAACCAAATGAGCGTGTTCGGGGGCCCACTTGGAGAATACAAGTTGGCCAAAAAAAATCCCCGACACCTCAATTTTTTTTAACTAAATCAGTTAGTTAGCTCTGTTTTGTATCCAATTTTGCTTTGCGTGGCCTGAAGGTGTATTAGAGACCAAATTCAACTAAAAACATCCGGTCTAAAACTGATTTTACAAATGTTATGGTGGTAATTAGGTACAATTTCGGAGAAAAGAATTCTGTCGGGGATTTTTTTTGGCCAACTTGTATTCTCCAATTGGTCCCCCGAACACGCTCATTTGGTTTGTCGGTCCCTCTACCAAACAGCCTGTATACAATGTTTAGATAGCCATTATTTGTCTATTAAAATTAATTAATATTCTCTACCAAATCCGGTGAAGCGCACTGACGAACCACTGGCAGTCAGGTGTGCTTTATCCGAACTAATTAATAACGAAGCGTTATGCTTCGCCACGACCGCTTCTTCGTAGCAAGATACTTCTGACGTAACAGGTATAATAATAATATGAGACAACATCCTAACAAGGTCTTCAGGCCTCAAACTAAACAAATAATGTACTTTGGAAACCTGATGACTAATATACATACTTAATAAACACTCACAGGTACAGGTCAAACAGATATGTTTATTCATGCATACACAAGAATTAACGTTAGAGACGGCATATTTACCATGTATTGTATTTATAGTGAGCTCTCGATATTTCGACACAGTTGCATGCGCCATGTTCACGAGTAAACTGAAGTATCTGCGGGTAGGTGTTGTTGTGAGCAGACGAAACAGTCTACCCTCTTCCGCACACGTTTCTTGCGTTCCGGCTTATTACTAATGACACCACAGTCACTTGGAACTCGATCTGGGTCTCGACACACATAACTCACGGTATCTGCTCGCGAGCTTTTTCGGAACTTCTTCGGTTTTTGCAAAGATGAACCACCGGACTCCAGGTTCTCGACAGTTGATACCCATCCTCTCTATTAAAATTCCTGTATTTGTTAATTTCGATTGCCTTCCTTTCCAATCTAGGTATATAGTGGCGTTCTGTCAAGATTATCTGAGGGTTATGTAACTAATTATCTGAGGGTTAGCAACTGTGCCGAAATATCGCGAGCTCACTATAAATACAATAGATGGTAAATATCCCGTTTCTAACGTTAATTCTTGCATTAGTGACCATGTCAGTTTAAAAACTTGTATCATGCAAACACCCTTTTTACATGTCCCGGGATCAGAAAGCATCAATCATTCAGTCAAATGTATGTACGCAAGCCGAATGAAGCCTTTAAGTCAATTGTAAGTAGTACCGTCAACAATAACTTTCTAAATTGGTGTCAGACAGGTAACCAACCCTAAAAATGTAAGTCAACACTTTAAATAATTTAGCAAGAAACAATGAGCGAAAACTTAAGGCGCTGTCAGTTCATAGCTTGAATTATTTCAATTTCTTTCACTTGAAATCAAGCAAACGCATCTCGTAAACACGTACTAAAAAAAAAATGTTCACTATTCAATAAAAACAGTATCCGATAGTGTATGTGTATTAAACATTGCTATTTTATGATATGTGTCTCATGAGAATTACTATTGTGAATGAAGAGCCAAACTGTTTAAAGGTGAAATTAAGTGGTATGTTTGATTTTTTAATATACTCTAGTATCTATATATGTTTTTATGTCCGTCAATGTGTACTTAGAAGTCTTAGAAATGTCATATTATTTTTTATAATTTTATATAAATCGCTGCTCATCAGATAAACTGCTTCAAAAACCCGCAGTTTTTATCGACATCGTGAATTGATAGCACCTTAATGAAGAAAGGAAGGTCGATGTTAATGATAAGAACTCATCAAATAGATTAACACGCTTAGGATTTAAAAGTACATGACAGGCCGGTTGGCGCAGTTGGTAGCACCCTGCCTTCTGAGTCGCTGGTCCCGAGTTCGATCCCCCGACAGGTCAAACATTTGTGTGCATGAACATGTCTGCTTGATCTGTGCCTGTGTGTTTATATGTATATAAGTATTTAATATCATATATAAGTATGTAATATCAGTCATCAGGTTACCATAGTATAGGCTCTGCCATAGTTTGGGACCTGACGACCTTTGTGTGAATGGTGTCCCATATTATTATTATTATATTTAGGTGATAGATACATATGTGCATTCTTAACAAAAACAGCTTCAGGTATTAATCAAAATTGCACCCCTGAGCATTCAACCTCACAACATGCAAGGTCAACACTAGACCTGCATAACAATATAATTCACTTACTTCATAGTTTCACGGCCCCTCATAGTTAAACGTGTTTCTCGACTCGACTCTGGCACTTCTGAATCCTCCTCATTAAGCTTTCTCTAATTAGAACGTGCATAAAATCGCAGACATTGCCAAGTTCCCGCGCCCACGTTACTTTATATGTACGTTTGCTATTGAGGCAAATTCATATTAGAAGTGTGATGAAAGGAGATTGACAGGGTTTGGACCAAATGCTGCCCAGAAACGAAAGTAACTCTAGCGTGTTCCTGGCATCAGTTAATATAGAAAACATAAATAAAAAAACGGTGCCAAGGAGAATAAGTAATTATCATTATTTTGTACTGGGAACAAGTACTAATTATTTTCTTTTATTACATTTTTAGATTTTTTTCTAGTCTAGGCTCCAAAATAATATTTCTATCCACATCCTATAGATCTCTTATCGCTTCATCGTAGCACATCGCGCTTGAAAACGAATGCACTCAACTCCTAAGAATGCACGTAAAGAGTAGACACTAATCATCAAGAATTTACCATTGCTAGCATTGGCCAGGCACCAAGATGTTGTCAGGCGTCCTGCTCTATTCCTTGATACTACGAGTATTATGATAGATGACGATGACGAAGATTGAAAACATTTTTTTTATTATAATAAACGTTTCTCATGAAGAAAATAATGTCATTAATTAGTCAATGATTAAAATAATTACTGTGTTTAATTATTTAGTAGATAATTATTAGTACTGTCGTCAAATTTTCCGGAAATACACGCACACACACACACACACACATATATATAAATTGATAGCGGAATAATATCCATAAAAGCACGCTCCATGTGTCGTCATATTTTTATATCAGTTGACGATTGTCAGCTGTTTGGCTTTACGTATCTTAGCTAGAATTACTTATATCTAAATATATCTCTTATACTTATATCTATATAAATTTAAATTAGTATCGACAACGTAAATTCAAATCGGTCAGTTTATTTTATTTTATTAGGTAAACAGACATTTAAAAAATTCAATTAATTTATGTAACAATCGCGGTGGGTTTTTCTCTTTGTATTTTGACATGTGCATTTGTACTTTTTTATACCTGAAGTTGAATATGAATTGGAATCCCTTTACCCTGTTCTAGTATTAACCGTGGTTCGGGTTCGTTTCTAATGATAGATAAAACTCTAAATAATTAAGAGAAGATATTTATTCATAGCTTCAGCGAAACATTTACCCCTTCATTATAAAATGTGAAATAAGATAATTTGTTTATACAAATGGTAAGAAATAAGGTGTGTTTGAGCGAGAGCGTGCGAGAATTTATAAAAGTGTGTATTATACGAGTATATTATATGTGTTTAGGTGAGCCTGGAGTGTGTGTGAGGGTGCGTGTACGCGCGCGCGATGTTGAGTATGAAGGTGAATAACAATCGATCCCGTAAGTAGGCGATGATACGAATAATTATTTGCTTTTTATAGCTTTCACTTTTTTCATTTGCCTTTTCTGTATTTCATATACCCAAACGAATGCTATTTTTGACTTATGTCAATAATAGCAGATTAGTAGCCAAGGGCTGTAAGGCATCAATTGCAGCCAGATATATTAATTGCGCCTATAGTTCGAGGGTGCAATTGATGCTTACACCCGAGCTAACTACTCTGCTTTACATCTCGATTGTGAGGTAAGTAGAAAAAAACCGGCATTACAAAAATAAAATTGATGACTATTATACTCATACGAAGACAAGGCTGAATAGCGAAGCGACCTCTTTTGTCATTGGGCTGAATGCATGATGTCTATTGCCAGTATGATGGTTAGATGTACGCAAACTTTTTGAAAGAGTGAAGTTTTTTTTTAAATACTTACCGCCCTAGGGCTTTTCTAGCTACATAATTACCCTAGAGCGTTAATTGGTCACCTACAAGCCCCATTTAGGGGTAATAAGGACCTACTTACCGAATATGAGAGATGTAAACCGCCCTAGGGCTTTTCTAGCTACATTATTACCCTAGAGCGCTAATTGGTCACCTACAAGCCACATTTGGGGGTAATAAGGACCTACTTACCGAATATGAGAGATGTAAACCGCCCTAGGGCTTTTCTAGCTACATAATTACCCTAGAGCGCTAATTGGTCACCTACAAGCCCCATTTAGGGGTAATAAGGACCTTCTTACCGAATATGAGAGATATAAACCGCTTAGGGCTTTTCTAACTACATTATTACTCTAGAGCGCTAATTGGTCACCTACAAGGGCTACGAGCCCCATTAATAAGGACCTACTTACCGAATATGAGAGATGTAAACCGCCCTAGGGCTTTTCTAGCTACATTATTACCCTAGAGCGCTAATTGGTCACCTACAAGCCACATTTGGGGGTAATAAGGACCTACTTACCGAATATGAGAGATGTAAACCGCCCTAGGGCTTTTCTAGCTACATAATTACCCTAGAGCGCTAATTGGTCACCTACAAGCCCCATTTAGGGGTAATAAGGACCTTCTTACCGAATATGAGAGATATAAACCGCTTAGGGCTTTTCTAACTACATTATTACTCTAGAGCGCTAATTGGTCACCTACAAGAGCTACGAGCCCCATTAATAAGGACCTACTTACCGAATATGAGAGATGTAAATAACATATAAGTTACCACTGCCATTGAAACCAGCACTTTTTATTGTAACTTTTAATAGCTAGTTCATTATATCCATTATTGTTGGTTCTCTGACGGATAATTTCATTTCAAATCCTATTCCTAAAAAAATATAGTGAGTGTCCAAATTTCAGGTCCGTATGTTATGACGGGTTAAACTGATTACAACTTTCGCCTTTAGGCAATGTGAAATGGAAAACGTGAAGACCTGATGAAGCTCTCCAAATAGATACTATGTGAATAGAAACCTTCCACTTTTATGTGCAAGCCATAACAGTTTATAAACAGTCTAGAACTGCGATGGTTATTTAGAGGAAATGTTGCGTGAATGCGATTATCTCCACTGCTTGGTGCATAACATTGGTAGACATTTGAACGCAGCTACCGATGCAAATACTATTTACATTGACATAAACTATTATGTAAAGGGTAAAGTGAAGAAAGATACATATTAAGATGGCTGTTATCATATTATTTATACATAACTTTACACATTTGGTTGGGGCGACGGGAGACCGAAATGCTAGCGGCTATTTTGGGCAAAAAGTTAGCATTGCCATCCAACGTGGCAATGCCGCCATCGTTTTGGCCACTCAACCATTTATTACCATTATATAAACATATTTTTAGTTGTGTTGATTTTGAATTTCTTAAACTCTATCCAATGTATTAATGTCATTTAATGCTTTGTTGGCAACGTTTTTTACCGTTTTAAGGGATTTTTTCTTTAATAAATTTTTTAATAGATTGTTCAGAATAATGTCTTCGTTGTCAGCACACTAGACATACATAATTTTAATTTAACTCTTCATGGATTTTATTCAATTCAATTTTATTTTCTCTTACGAAGGCACTTTTGTAAATAAGTATAATTAATATTCTTATGTTTAAATTTCGCTGCAATCTAATAAAGAGGTTTGAGCTTGATTATAGAACGTAAGTTATATAAAGTACAGTAATTAATATATTGCATAAACCACATCATCTAACTTTCCATTTATCTTGCAACCGAAACCGATCTTAACTTGCCGAAAGAACCGCTATTTCAATCATGCTTTCAACTATTTCAAACTAGCTCTACTCCAAAACATTTCCAATTTGTCTAAACTTACACAATGTCTAATTTGCCTCACCTCTACTCGCTGTTTCAATTGGACTAGTTTATTTAGTTATATCATTATTCAAGACTCAACTTAGACTTGACTTAAGGCTAATGGAATAGCCAACCGAGTATTTGCGGGAAATGCAAAAACCGAACTTGTGCCGCTTATCGTACCTTGGCTAAAGATGTACAATCTGTCTATAAATCTATAAAACAAAGTCGAAATTGTTCATCATTTATAAGTCAAAAACGACTTAACAGATTTAGATGAAATTATGTGGGTAGAAACACGAGGTTCTGGATTAACACATAGGATGCTTTTCATCATTATTTTCATCATCATTATTCATCACCACGCTTCCACTAGGTATATCATTACCGATATAGCTTGAATATATGTATAGTGCAAACAGTACCGAGAGAAATATCACAAAGTTAAGTAAAGTTTTGGGTTGCATCGGATTAAGGACCTTAAGTTAGTATTGATATTAAGAATCTGAACTTTAGTTTGCAGAGCGTTTGTTCGAATGTTTGACAAACGGCAGCAATCTGATAGTGCAAGTTTTTGCTTAGCCAAGTTTGTTGTTTATATTTTGTGGTAAGGTTTCAAAAATGACAAATTATTTTGAGTAATCAAACGAATTTGTCATTTCAATTCGTTTAGTTTACATTTGCGTTGCAGGATTTTATGCTTTTCTTAAACAAAAACTTTAGATAGTGTAGTAAAAAGTTTAGAATAATGGACCAGATAGCTAGATTTAATCTGGTCATAAATTAACTGATATACAATTTGAATAAATATAAGTGGGTATCGAAATTAATAGGTAGTTTAAAAGCTGGGCCCTTATTCAAAACATTTATTAATTTTTGCCGTTATCAAATAAATCCATCAATCCGCTATTCAGAGCATTCCACATGCAGTTTATAATACAGACATCGAATACAAAAAAATTGTATTTACTAAGTTCGTATACATTTACAAAAAAATATATGCCTCGGAGTCAGTGTTGGGTTTTGTATAAGATACTGGTGAAACTGGTAGAAATACAGTGCGTATTTGAGACTTGCATTTAAAAATTAATAATAAAGATGTAAGAGCGGATTTGGAGGTAGCTACCTCCAAATATTCCTTCTTTAACAACCAAAACTCTAAAATCTTTCTCCATTTCTGCTGATATCTTACTGAAACAAAGTGTAACTGAATGTGACAAAACTTTTAAATTTTCAGTAGTTAATTGCAAAGATATTGTAAGCAGTTTCAAAGTCTTGATGCAAAAAAAACGTTCAATTGTAGATATCATTGCACCCAATCTAGCAGCTGTGTTTTATAGTTGTGTTGCAAGTGGTGTGACCTAATGAAGCATAGTAAAGTGGTTCCTTTATTCAAATCTGGTAGTACTACTGATCCAACAAATTTTCGGCCTATTTCTGTACTACCTACGCTAAGTAAGATTTTCGAAAAAAATATATTACATCAATTATAAACTGATTTTAGTGCTAACAAAATTATCCATTAATAAAATCAATTTGGGTTTACAAGGAATCGCTCTACTATAGACGCAGGTATAGAAGTTATAAAAGATGTCTTTGATGCCTGGGAGAACTCTCAGGATGCCATAGGTTTTTTTGTGACTAATCTAAGGCATTTGACTGCGTCCGACATGATTATACTTGTCAGGAAATTACAACACTACGGTATTAGGAACATGGCTCTCAACCTTTTGACTTCATTATTTAAACGATAGAATTCAAAGGGTTGACATAAATGGTAAAAAATCGCCCGGCTCTATAATCTCAATGGGCGTTCCACAAGGTTCAATACTAGAGTTGTTCTTGTTTTTAATCTATATTAATGACTTACCCTGTGTGTATGAAAAAAAAGAAAAAAAAATATGAATGTAGAGAAGAATCACGTGATTGTATTGTTTGCAGATGACACTGCACTGTTATTTAAAATTAAAAGGCAGTTATTAAACTATGACGATGTTAACAATGCATTAGCAATGCATTATTTTACTCGTATTATTTTTGCTAAAGTTGTGAATTGCTTCAATGCAAATAATATTCTCCTCAATGAGAAGAAGACTAATTGTATAAAGTTCTCGACACCAAATGTGAGACAAGTAGAATCCAATATACAATTGAATGGAACAGGGTTGGACATTGTGGAGTCAACGGTCTTTTTAGGAATTACTATATACGCTAAATTGCAATGGGGTCCCCACATTAAAAAAATGTCTAGTATGCTCAGTTCAGCGGCTTATGCTGTTAAAAAAATTAGACTATTAACTGATGTAGATACAGCTAGAATAGTTTATTTTAGTTATTTCCATAGCGTTATGACTTATGGCATACTGCTCTGGGGATGTTCTGCAGATATTAGTTCTATTTTTATACTGCAAAAAAGGGCTATACGAGCGATCAACAGTTTAGCTCCTAGAGTTTCCCTTAGACGGAAGTTTAAAGACATAAACATTCTAACTGTTATCTCTCAGTTTATCTACTCGTATGAAAATCTAATGTATGTAAATAAAACATTAGCAGAATGGCCCCGAGTTTCTTGCCGCTTCTTCTCGGTAGGCTCTATATATTTTGGAACGCGGCGGTAGTCTTTAAAGTACATTATAATGAAAAAATTACGTTCATAAGTGCGTCTTTGATGCCTAAATTGAATAAATTATTTTGACTTTGACTTTGACTTTGACTTTGACTTTGACTTTGACTTTGACTTTGACTTTGACTGGTGATATAAACTAGAATATGTACTCGTATTAAACAATTAAAAAAGTGTAAGCAGTTTATTTTGAATGGTTAGGTTAATAATATAAGAGATTCCAGGTTCTTAAAGAACACATGAACTTAGTGTTTTCCTATTAAATACGAGTAGTGACAATAAGTAATGAGTTCTAAGACACATCCTTAACTTCCTCAAGTATAGTGAATTTAATGTAAAATGTGAATTTTAGGGTAAAACTTAATTACAATATATTTTTTTAAGCTAGATTGTAATATAAATAGGGTGTATTTGTAAGTTGTATATATCCTAGGAAGAATGAAAAAATGTTCTTAAAAACCTAACCAGCAGCGCGATTCTGTAAAGATTCGTCGACGAGGTCGGCGACGAGCTCACCGATGTCAAATAATTTATGAGATATCGCCCTTGTACATAAGGTTCCTTTTCCAACGTTTGTTGTCATCTCGTCATTTGTTTTGCGGATGTTTTCAAACATGCAACGATATTTGCTCTTAGAGAATCGCATTTCTCAATGACCAACGTTAAAAAGGTGCGGCTGAAAAAATAAAACAGTTACAAACTTACCATTACTAGCGTTGCAAACTGAATTTTAATTGCGACCCTCCACCGGTCTAGACGAATGAATCGCCCAACTAGACTCATCTCCAAGTCCGTAACAAAGTTAGTCTTTTACCACTAACGTTACACGAACACGTGAATTCGCGTTAGAAGCGGGATATTTATCGTGTTTAGTAGCAGTAGAACTCTTTGTGAGTGAGTTCAGCCTGGGAAGTCCTGCCAACATATCTATTTCTACCGCAAAGCAGTAGTGTCCGTGGGTCTACCTCTGCATATCGAGAAGATCAATACTTCAACAAGTCGAAAAAACATAGATCGAATAGTCATTGCTTCGACAGGACATATATTCGACAAAAAATATCCCACAAGTCCTGCGTTGGATCCTTATCGAAATGTAGGTAAGCCTATTCTGGCGCTTCGCCAGCCGCTGCCGCGGCTCGCTACCTACGCTCGCTCAACTCGCGCATTGTCTTCATTAAACCTAACGCTCCTCCTCGCTTCGCTCGTCGTCGCACCTATCTTAACTTTGCTCTGACTAGATACTCCGCTACCTTCTGTGGGAGTAATTATACTGATCATAATGATCTGTCGAAGCAAAGACTTGTCGCACTATGTGGTTTCAAAGTAAGCTTGTAAAGAACTTGTCGAAATTAAGAGGTAAACCGTTGTCCGCATTGCTTTGTTTCGGTTTGAATACCGAGATAGGCAGAAGTTACCGCTCAACGCCAGGCCTCATCCTGGTTCCACAACCTAATTACACTTATAAAAATGTATTCTGAAGCGATAATAGCTCGAGGATAGTGAGGGTCAGTCGTTGAACAGGCGGTCATGGGTTCAAATTCAACATCAAGCTTTCGATATGTCGTAAGAAATCCAATCTAAAAGCTGGTGGCTAGATACCACCGTCGAGATTTAAAACCTTTACAGTATTAGCGTTACCATTCGAGGTCCAGTAGATATGATTCAAGCGCATCTTCGATATGATTTCTCGATAGTAGGTAGTTGTTTGTGTTTACTCGTGATGACGCATATACAGTGAATCGTATAAATATATCAACTGTTGACAGCTATTGACAACAAGATCAAGAATCAATGTGAATTTTGCAAAAGGCTTTCGAAACAAAAAGCAATCACAAGCACCACTACGAACTATATACCAATTTCGCCACCCCACCGGTCCAGACAAACGAATAGCCTAGACTCATTTCCAAGTCCTTTACAAACTCGAGGCACTTTCGTTGGCAAGGTCGTTACTGCAAGATGTTTCGATTGTTTTAAACAGGGTATTGTTAAGGGGAATCTACATGACACGAGCATCTTTTTAAAATTTGTATTTTACTTCTACATTTATTTTTAATTTCGCTTTAAGCGATAAGACCCATTGTACCTAGCTTTATGATATGTTTCTAATCTGTTTTTTAGTTTATCTTGGTGTCAATAAAGTTTTATTGTATAAAAACTGCATATTTCCGATTGGGTATAGTCTATAAAAATTACACTTTACCAGTTATGCCTAGGTCACTTGAATCATTGTGCTCTTCTCTACCATTTCACTGAGCCTGGAACTTACTGTTAGAAATGTATAATCACATTTGTTCTAAGCTAGGCTTTCCACAGGTATGACCATAATTTGTTAGTTCAAAATTTTCTCTAATTTTTGGATAAATAATGTACATTTTTATAGTAATACTTTTTTAAAGCACTAACGCCCGCTTAGCGATCTCAAACATTGAAATTTGTAGAGAGAAAAATTCACTTCCTCGGACGGTATTCGAACCTGCGTCTTCTGACTATCCGTGTCAGACGCCATGACCATCTAGGCCACCGAGGCTCGAGGTCCGAGCATCGACTTTTTACTCTCTATCTGATTTAACCGTAAGACGTATAAATTTTAAATAAAATGTACTTTCACTTTTTCTTGTTATGCAGGATCCATTAATATATAATGTTGTATAAATACAGGTTCTAGCAATAACCGATGGTAGAGGCTTGGAGTCTGTCATACATGTCTTTATAAGTCCAGTTTAGAAAACAGGCGTTCTATTACTACAATCAGACTTGCATAAATATAATCTTATTGATGATTTTTGAGTTAGTTTTATTAAGTTACTAGCTCTGCCGACGATTTCGCCCGTGTGCAAAGAGGTTATCACTGTTCTTCGACAGCTACTCATTGAATCGCGATAAAAGTTTATGGATTAATTTAATCCTTAGTATATTTAATCTACATACCAAGTATCACTCGAATCTATGGACCCATTTTAGCGTTACAAAGGCACTCAGTCACTCACAAACTTTGTTAATATGAGTGTGGTTTAATTTTTAACAGACTTAAAAAAAAGGAAGAGGTTTCTCAATTCAAACGTATATTTTTTTTATGTGTGTTCGCGGATAAATTCGTCATTTATGAACCGATTTTGATGATTCTTTTTTTCTTTGATAGAGTATACTTCCGTGGTGGTACCATATTAATTTTGAATTAAATTCAGTCAAGCCGTTTTTGAGTTATACTTCAATAACTAAAAAGTGTTCCAACTATCTTGACGATATCATCATTGACGTCCCGTAAGTAGCAAGTCACTAAAAAGGGTGAAAAAAATTCAATTTAAAAATAGAACCGACTTCTGCACTAAAATGTGTGAAATAACTTGTCTTAGAGTACATTCCGGGAAGCGCCAGCAACGCTCACAACTGTCGCGCCCCGGTTTAGCGTTCCGGTTAGAATTAATGCTTGCAATGTTCAACCCAAGCGGAACGGTTACGTGGTCTCGCGAAAAGCGCGCCAACTTTTCTGTCAAAAATCGATACATTTGATGCTTGACAGTGACAGCTCGTAAACGACCGTGAAAACCCACCTACGATCTGCGAGCGTTGTGAGCGTTTTCAGTGACGTCATCGATGACGTATCGAGTTCGCTCATGATGACCGTGGGCTTTTAAGGGAATGGGTGTGCGAACGCCGCGAGTGATTTCGGCGCTATCCGGAACATAGCCTTAGTCGGTACCATGCACGCAATATTGTGATAATGGGTACTTTTGAACTATCATGGTACCGATTTCAACAAGTTATTTTTTACACATTTTAGTGTAGACGTCAGTTCTATTTTTGAAAAAAATAATATAATTTAAGTCCCAAAACCTATTTGTTTATTAAGTTTGGTTTTAAGTTAATAGGGATTTTGCTACGAAGAAGTAATATTAGGAAAAGTAACTGCCTTAAAAAAATGTCCCAATAAAAGTCGTGCTAAATCTAGAACATCGTTCACGCCGCTATGACTCAGCTGTCATAGTAGACGTTGCAGCACGCGCGTGGACTAATCCCTGCTTTCCTTCTGAATTTAAACCAATCACCGAACATGTCTATTTGTAACCTCGGAAGTAATTCGTATTTGGAATCATACGTCGTTTTGGTTTGAAGGACCACTTTTTGTGTGGAATTTGTTCTGAATTATGCTTCCCGACATTATTTCTTCGTAGGGGGTTTGTCATAATCTTTTCAACATAATATTTTGCTACATGTATTTGTCTACCTCCGTACGTAAACGAGAAACGTATCACTGTAAACATATCGTGTACAATCGCCTTTAGCGAGAAATCTCTCAAATGCAAGCGAAATGGTTTTTGAACGAATTTGAATAGTTGGGACGGAGCGGACTAACTGTAATTTTGAGCTTTTCGCAAATTGAAAAATAAGTTTGGAGACATTTATATGACTTCAGTTTTTATACCAAGTCAGGGTGTTTATAGTATTGAAGCCCTACTAAAAGCGAGGTGTTACTAGTTTTTTTATAAATGAATGAACGATAAATGAACAAAACCACAACAAATGTTTTAACATCATCTTATCCGTCTGTTGGTCTGTTAACATGTCTGTCTGTAGGTCTATCGGTTTGTAAGTGTGCCTGCCCACCTGAAGCGCTCAGTTGAAAATCCCACTAATAACTCATCAATGTAGTGCTTTTTGGTTTCTTTAACATATGATAAAGGATAAAACAAAGGAATACCTGAAATAGCAAGATTAGTAATTAACGTAATTCAACAGACTTCTCAAAAGTCATTCATACCAGTTGAATTCTAATTTAGTTGTAACTTACTAACGTCAACACAAACAGCAACAAGAAAATCAATTTAAATGCATTCCAACAGCAATAACACAGATGTAGATAGCGAGGAGTACCTGTGTCTTGCACCTGATGCTGATGGCAATGTTTACAGCTGTCAATGGCAGTTGCAGTGCCACCCAGTGCACTAAGCAGAAGTTTTCCGGGACAC
The DNA here is from genome assembly GCA_917880725.1 of Selenia dentaria. Lineage (NCBI taxonomy): Eukaryota > Metazoa > Arthropoda > Insecta > Lepidoptera > Geometridae > Selenia > Selenia dentaria. Next base: position 37,017,501 of record OU862883.1, read on the forward strand.
TGCCTGTCGCTAGTCACTCCGAGACATTGGTTTTGCCTCATGTTCGCGCAGTAATGTTTCACATCATTTACTATCATAGCCAGACCATTATGTACCCACTAGAGTGACTCGAGCCTTCTTCTCAGAGAGGTCAGTTGGACCATAATCCACCACGCAGGTCTAGTGCAGCTTGGTAGACAGACCAGAGATAGTGGCCAACCCATGTCCAAAGTTTTCAGGCCGCCCGAAGGCCTTCGACAACCTAACCACTGCCTAAGACAAACGACCGGGACCGACGACGTACCTTTCGAAGCACGGAAGCGCTCAGTTGAAATATGCCACTAGCGGTCACCCATCCAACTTCTGACTGCAGCGAGCGATTCTTAACTTGTTGATAGGTTCAGATTTTTAAGTCAAAAGCGCTTCAGTCAAGCTCCGCTGCGAGCGCTTCTTTTACTATAGTCCCCGCCAAACCGGTAACACAGTGCTTGTACTAGTGCTTCAAGAAAAAATATTGGACGCTGCAGTGGCATCAGCTAAGGTGAACTCTTGCACAAGAAACCTTTCGCGTGGTAAGTTGGGTTTCCTCGCTTCTTACGATTTCTACCAAAGTGACGTTAGGGTAATTTTTAACTGCTTATGCCCACAGAGTAACTTACTATCCCTTGATAGTAAGTTACTCTGTGTACTAATTTATTTAAACGAATTGAGCTGTTATATATAGCTGTATTAATACACGGTACCCTCCATTGTTTCTCATTACCAATCAAATCCAGAAGCACAAAAAAAGACATACATGTTTCCTTACGTAAAGAGTAAGTGTGGTGGACATGTATCTCATATATTCGGAACCTCACTAGATAATATCTATTTCTGTACGTATTGTTGTGGAACGATGGTTGATTGTTGTGTTGGTCTGGCACGAAATAAGAAATCGTGATAGACAGGAACACAAAACAGTTATTTGCACTTGGCATTGAGGGCGTTACACCCTGGAAGGCTATTACTGGGACAATTGTCTCCGGTTTGAATGTGAGAAGGGGCTTACGTATTTTGTAAGGAACTAACAAGGGTATATTGCAAATGGCATAATGTTGGATTCCAATTCAAAAAATTAGTTACATGATTTCATCAGAGATAAAAGTTATGTGGAAATTATCGAACGATATATTATGATATAGGTTTAAATCTGATCTGATTATACACGACTTTATTTGATCTTTTGTCTTCTCTAAAATAAATATTACCATGGATTGCTGTAGTGCAAAGTATTTTTCTAGCGACTTCGAAAAAAGGAGGAGGTACTCAATTCGGATGTATGTTTTTATTTTTTATTTTTTTATGATGACCTCATAACTTTCCACTGGGTGAACCGATTCTCAAAATTTATTTTTTTGTTTGAAAGCTGGTGCTTCCCGTGTGGTCTCATTTAAATTTCATCAAATTTGGTTTAGTGTTTTTTGAGATACACTCCAATAACTGAATAGAACGGAAGTCGGAGTAAATTTTTTCAAATTATTTGTTTAGGTTATTATTGCGGCGACGGGCTTGCCCGTTAAAATTTCGTATAAGATGTCCCAAAGGACAAAAGGAAAATCCTTCATAATTACAGCATAATCAGCTATTACATTACCACTGCCAGGGCATAGTATCAGAGAAATAACGGACGGCCATGCGCGCCCAGTATGGCTTTGTGAACAGCTGAGGACCAGCCTCTAGATTCAAACTACCCAGAACGCCGTGATTGATACCGACGTGGCCTTATCATTATTATCTAAAGTTGATTACTGTTATCCACGGGTTGACGTGCCCTATGAAGCAAAGAAGTGCTTAAATTTAATATTTTTTTTGCTTATTTTAAATATCACCTGTGGTCATCCATGTTAGTAATAACTGCTGAAAAATAACTGTTATTTTGAGATTTCAATCACACACTTTATTTGATTTATTTGTATAGATTATGTGATAGGATTATGCAAAGCTACAAAACATCTTCGAAAAGAAAATGATTCGCCATTACCAATATGTGTTTCAGAGTCAGTAAAAGATAAGGTACCCTGCACAAACATCTAGAACAAGTACAGAGATATTTTGTCATTTTCATGTTACTAAAGCAAATATTTCATTAGATACTAGATAAGCGCGAAGAAATACAAACGTGTATATTTCTTACTTTGGTTGCAAAATTACTTTGTAAAGAATGAATAAAAACTTAAATAGTTTTTAAGAGTTTGTCCCATCGACCTTATCACCGAATGCGGTCATAATAATGTTCGAAGTCAGTAAAAGATTCGGTTAATATACTGCACAAATGTTTAGAATACTAATAGGTAGACATAGATGCGAATTTATTTTCGTCATTTTCATATTAATAAAGAAGGTATTTAATGAGAAACTGGCTCGGCACGTAGAAAATACCATGACTATTTATTTTTGGTGTAGAGGTCGAACTTGAACCCTTGAACTTTTGAAAGTTTGCGAGCCTTGTGGGACAAATAATCTGTGTTTAAAATAATATTTGCATTATTTGAGTTTTGGTTTATTAAAAGTTAGATGAATTCATGTTCGATGAGGAGCACGTTACAACCTTTTTTTAAGTTTAAGAGATAAAGCAACATTAGACATAGTTTGATTTTGTCCCGCATTTTCTGACGTTGACTAAATAGCCCACCAAGATCTTACTCCAATCGTAGAATTTAAGAAACGGTATTTTTATAGACAGGTAGCTGATAAAGAGAACAGCTTAAAAAACATTATATCTAATTTTATTAATAAAATTAACTAAATCGAATCAATCGTGAATCAAAAGTCACTGAACTACAGAACATACTGTATAGCCAAATAAAATATGTCCAGTGTTATCACACGTACCAGTTTAAGAACCCTGGATAAGTATGACCTTTTTACAAGTGCAATATTAGTTATATAGCATTAGTTACTCGTCTATTTGGGTTGAATAGTTTTTATAAAATTTTTAGGCGAATAATGTTAAAGAAGGTTTATATCAGTACGTTCTATAAGAAAGCTTAAAAGCTTCAATTCAAATGATATACAAGAGGAATATTTAACAATCTCTATTTATTAAGCTTTTTATTGTATGTACGTTTAATTAAGAGTCTATTAATTACCTCCTGCCATTTCTCTATTAGATGCGGACGTTTTGTAGGTTACATGTTTACTATGTATATATTTAATGGATCAAATAATATGGTTAAACAAGATTGAGATACAATTCTGAAGATCTTGTATGTTACCTGTTTGAAGTAGTTTTTATTTGTTCATACAGGCTGTATAATAAACACTTCTTTTACAATACAAAAAATCTTTATTGAGTACCAATCTTATAGAAAACGAAACATAAAACAGTAAATAAGCACTACAGTAGATTGGCGGATTGGACAATTGGCGACCTTATCGCTATAGCAATCTCTTACAGGCATCTATGCATGGAGATAATTATTAATATTAATGCGGTAGTTAGTAGATGGTACATAAAAACAAATTCTTTTACATTTGATAAAACTACAGTCTCACCTGATGGCAAGTGACGACGCGGTCGACAGTGTTACACGCTTGCTTAAAAGGTACTTATTCACTCTGTATTTGAAGACTCGCAGATTGTATACACGGGAAATATAGACGCTGGCAGGTTATTCCATACTTCAGCCGGACGCATTATGAAGCTAGATTTGACGCTAGATTTGAAGCTCTTTATGTGTATTTTTGGAAGTACGACCATATACGTATGCCGTGTTCTTGTGCGTCTTGTTGTTCAATAAAAGAAAGGAGATGAGGGAATTAGATTGTGGAGATCGCAGAAAAGGATTAATAAAACACAATGATATAAGTGGTATAATAAAAATAAAATACTACTCCAAACCAGTAACCTAAATCTTCAGAATTATGTCTCAATCTTGTTAAAACATATTATTTGGTACAATAAATATAAATAGTAAATATATAACATAGAAAATCTCCATATCTTGTAGGGAAATGTCCGGAGGCAATTAAGAGAATCGTTTAAAAACTAAGTTATAAGTGTATCTTGTGTAAAGGATAAGTTATTGCAAGTTTAATTACATTTACTGCAAGTAGTTAAATAACTTGTTTTCTACTTCTATTAAACGGAGTAAGAACATAGAAGTAGTAAAAGTGAAAGGGTGAAAGTGAGTACAGAGGAAATAGTACAGTGATAGTAAAAAGTGACAGTACAGTGACGGTATTAGTGCCAGTGTTGGACTACTCCAGGGAACTCTGTGAGTAAAATAAACCGGTTACTGACAAGATTGTTGTTTCCTTCCAATCCCGTACCCACTCTCGTAACATTTTTAAAATACTAAAATGAAGAGATCTTACTGTAAATAATAAGACAATTCGATATCGAGTGGCGGGTTGGCAAAGTTGGTGTATTTATATAAGTATGTATATCAGGCATCAGGATACCATAGTACAGGTTTTGCCTAGTTAGGGACCTGTAGACCTTGTGTGGATGCTGTCCCATACTATTATAAACACTAGCTGGTGCCCGCGACTACGTATGCGCAGGATTAGTACATCGAGCAGCTTATTATCTTCTCCAAGGGTATATATTTATACCAAAATGTCATAAAATATGTACAAGGTCAAGCGTAATTGCTATAATAGTATTATATGAGTAAATTTAAATACTTAGTATATCAATCAGTAAACACTAATAATGAAATACAGGACTTACGTACATACAAATATAAAATTAATCACCATGGAAAAAAACTAACATTACTTTTCATCACTCTTGACGGTCGCCGAACACATCTAGTGTATCGAGCTGTCAAATTGACTTGGCTTTTGACTAAACTATCAGAAACTGCCACAAACTTTGACAGAACTGTCATCATTACGATCTTGACGTAGGCGGATTATTCTTTTGTCTATGGTGTGCCCAAGAATATTACGCTTTGTCACCCACGTGGTGATAGAGAGAGTGGTAGATGTTGCAGGTTTGATGGTATCCCATGTGTTTATCCAGCGCCTCATCTACCTTCACACCAATTTCATCAAAATTGCCCCCGCCGTTTGTGTGTGAAAGAGTAACAAAGATCCACACATCCAAACATCCATACTCACAAACTTTCGCGTTTGTAATATTAGTACGAAGTAGAAAGAAGGATTTGAAATTTTGTCGATATGCTATAGATATATATATATATATAAGATTGAGGCCGTCATAGCTCAAAATGTTTTGATTCATGGGAACAATGAAGGAAAACCATCGTTAAGATGTAACAAGGTTAAATCCATATTGTCATGATTCAAGCTCATGTAACGTACATTTTCAGTTTCCTTTGAGCGACTCGAACATCAAAGTGAAGAGTGAATAACAACTCCTAACACGATAACAATTGTGTATGCTCAATTTGTTTTGCGTGGCTTGCTTTGTACGAATTTTCACTTAATATTTCACATGTGAGCATAATGCCATAGGACGTGAATCACACAAGATGTTATTAGATTAACTTGAGACTTCCGTTGTCGATATCACAATAGACAATTGGTTCACTTTCCCGCCTCAAACTCAGTGCAAAGCGGGTCGCAACACTTGCGCACCGTACTCAAGATCCTGCAGAAGGATTCTGGACGAAACCGAAATAATATTGTAGATATAGTCTCCAGTTAATCCTCTCTCATAAGTCACTAATACGTAAAAAGTTTCATAATTACATAATCAAACATGTTATTGATTGTACGTGTCGCGGGTCCTGTTGCCAGGGAAGTGATCTACTAGGTACCCTGACTGTCTATACCCGATTATGCGTATTCGCCTGTACTGTGGGAACTTAAAGTAAACACTGAGTTATATCAAATGTCTTTAATTCACTTAGTACAAGTTAGTACACAGGTAAACGGTCAACACTATATGCGCGCAAGCATATCCAGTGGCTTTAACCTAACAGTGGCGTGTGCGACGTAAAGATATTAAGAGACGAGTGGGGAGGCAGCGAGGAAAGTAGAGCGAGTGCTAATGCAAATTGTCGCATAAGCGCTGCCCTACAGTAAGAGTGTAATTTAGGAGAAAGAGTTGATTATGCAATGTGGAGTACGTTTTAGGATTCCGTATCCAAAGGGTAAAACGGGATCTATTACTAAGACTCCGTCTGTCTGTATGTTGTCGGGCTGTATCTTATGAACAATGATGAAATTTTTACAGATGTACTTCTGTTGCCGCTATAACAACAAATACTAATAAAACAGAATAAAATAAATATTTAAGGGAGTTCCCATACAACAAACGTTAATTTTTTTGCTCGTTTTAACAGATAATGGTACGGAACCCGCGCGGTGCGCGAGTCTGACTCGCATATGGTCGGTTTTTACTAACACAAAGTCAGTTTAATACATATGTATACATATACAGGACCGTCAAACGTCTCGCGATACGAGCTCAACCAAAAAATCTTCATACCCATATTTAAGTAGTAAAATTGATATTTCAAAAATTGTATTATGTAGCTATAAAGTTGAGATCTAGAAAGCCTTTTGCCAGAAATTTTACAAAACTAACAACATGTTGTAAAGGCATAAAGGCTTACTAGATCTCAAGTTTATACTATCTACTAGCAACATCCTTCAGTTAAAACCCTAGCGAGGGGTAATATTGTTACACTGTAACTACACTCCAACGGCGTAGTATATCTCCGCAAAAGAGATAAAGCACCTTTAGTTCGAGTGGATCAAGAATCGGACTTAAATAGGCTGCGAGAGTCCAATTGACTAGCACGTACTTATATAGTCACTTGTACTGTTCTAATATATATATTGCGCATATTTTTGTATTTTGCCTATTGTTATGACAATGTTATGCTAGAATCTCGGTTATTTTTGTACAATTCATCTAACTCAGAGTTGGACATGTGCATTTTTGTACTATCCATTATAATTAAAACAACACACATATTTCACACTCGTATAGACATATTAATTATTTTTTCGAGCCTCACTCATTTATTAACTTTTATAAAATTGCACGTTTATATTACCTCATTTTTTTATTCCACGACTTCAATTGTGCTTAGTTACATGTTAAGAATGCGTCAATTACTTAACTTACCCTTCGATAATGGATGACATGATTTATGAAATAGAAAAAAATTTGGACAATATTAGCATTTCTGTTCCTTATTCCTGTGAGCCTGAGGATTGCCCTTCGTTCTTAGAACCTAGTCAATGTAATAAATTAAATATCATTACTCAGAATATAAGAAGCATTGCACACAACATGGATGGGTTCTCTGCACTATTACATAGAATTGTAGTCGAGCCTGATGTGATAGTTCTCACGGAATGCTGGGTGTCATGCCACCCGACTATTCCACAGATAAGTAATTATAACTCAATTGCATCGACACATCATTTTAATCAGAACGATGGACTAGTAATTTTTATGAAATCTAACCATAACTACAATGTGTACGAACCTTCTTTTTCTGATGCCAACTGTCTAGTTATCACCAAAGAAAAAAGACTTGCTATTGTTTCCATATATAGACCACCATCATTTCAAAACATTGAAAATTTTCTTGTGGCTTTGGATAAGGTACTTTTATCGTTAGAGGGGTTCCAGTCTGTTGTAGTTATTGGTGACATTAATATAGACATACAAACAGACTCGATCGACAGGCATGCGAATAATTATCTAAACTTAACCGCATCTCATGGCCTCCTCCCGGCTCATACTATACCGACACGTAAAAATAATTGTTTGGATCATGTACTACTAATAACAAAACTTTCATCTACGACTTTAATCATTCAAAACAGTCTTACTGATCACGACACTGTAATGGTTTCTATAAACACAAAAAGTAGTGCTATAAGAGCCCAGACCTCGTACAATAAAATTAATTATGGTGCCGTAACTTCACAATTAAAAAACACTGACTTTTCACCCGTTTTAAATTTAAATGATTGCAATGCGGCAGCGGAAATGCTTGTAAATCAAGTATCTGCAATAATTAAAACTAACACGATCTCTGTAAGAATTTCCCGACGTAAATCACCACTTAAACCATGGATCACTCCTGGGCTTATCCGCTGCATGAGGAACAGAGACAAAATGCATAAACAATTGAAGATAAAACCACTTAATGATATTCTAAAGACTACTTATACGAGGTATCGGAATTTTCTCACCAGGTTACTTCGAAAATTAAAAAGACAATATGAGCGCTCGGAAATTAAAAAAGCTAAGAATGCTAAGGAACTGTGGCAAGTAATTAATAGGATATCAAATAGGAAGCCGTCATCAAATAAATCTCAGGAACTATTAACTATATCACCCACACCTACAGAAGCTTCAAATATAGTTAACAAACATTTTGCCTGTGTAGGTAAGACTCTTGCGCGTAAAGTCTCTGCTAATTTTGGAAACAAATTAATCTCTCCTAATTCAATTATCTCAACAAAGTCGTGTTTAAACTCTTTCACATTACTGGAAACTGACATGACTGAAGTTATTAGTATACTTAATTCTTTAAAACTAAGTAATAAGTCTGGCATAGATAAAATTTCAACGAAAATCATTAAAGATAATAAAACTATTTTTGCGGGACTTATTGTGCATATTTGCAACTTAGCTCTCAACTCAGGTCAATTTCCCAAAGCCTTTAAAACATCCGTCATTATACCTATCCATAAAAATGGTCCCAAAGAAGTAGTTAATAATTATAGACCAATATCAATTCTCCCATCTTTTTCAAAAATACTAGAACGCATCATAAGCATTAGATTAACTAAATATCTGGAACAGCATAATTTGTTATCTCAACAGCAATTCGGATTTCGAAAAAATAGGTCTACTTCGGACGCCGTCGGTGAACTTACTGACTATGTGGTCAAGGGTTTGGATGCGGGAGACAGGTGTCTAGCAGTTTTTTTAGACCTTGCAAAGGCTTTTGATACCGTGTCCATTTCACTTCTATTGCGTAAGCTAGAGTCTCTCGGGATCCGTGGTTCTCAACTCTCATTATTCAAAGATTATCTTACTGATCGTAAGCAACGTGTTAAACTAGATGAAAACACTCTAAGTAACCCGGAATTAGTCTCATATGGTGTTCCCCAAGGAAGTATTCTTGGCCCTACTCTTTTTCTTATATACATTAATGGATTATGCAACCTAAATATTAAACATGGTAAAATTGTAACTTTTGCTGACGACACCGAGGTAATATTTCGGGGAGAGAGTTGGGACAGAGTATTTTCTTATGCACAGAAAGGTTTCGATCAGGTAAACAATTGGTTACACGAAAACGTGCTCAGTTTAAATACAGATAAAACCAAAATTATAACATTCACAATAAAGAGCAACTCAAAACCTCCAACATCAGATCATTATAATATAAAGGCTCATTATTATAAAGATGTCAATTCATGTGCCCTAAACACTTGCGACTGTAATATCTTAGAAAGAGTGGATTCCTTGCGCTATTTAGGAGTCATGTTGGACTGTCAACTAAATTTTAATTGCCTTAAAGCTCTCACTTGTAGAATCCGCAAACTCATCGCTATTTTTAAGAACATACGACATGCGGCGGATAAGGACACTCTTAAGACCGCTTATTTTGCCCTCTGTCAGTCGCTACTTATGTACTGTGTAGATGTTTGGGGTGGAGCAGCAAAAACCTATATGTTACTGTTGGAAAGAGCTCAGCGAGCAGTTTTGAAAGTAAGCAATTTCCTCCCTTACAGGTATTCTACATCCAAGTTGTTTACTGAAACTGACGTTCTATCTGTTAGACAAATATTTATCCTACGACTAATCCAACAACATCACAAACAATGTCTTCAAAGCAAGGCTTCAGAGAGTAGGCGTAATAAGCGACGTACCGACAGAGTGTTTAATGTTCCTAGTTTTAAAACAAAATTTGCAAAAAGATTTCAGTGCTTCTGTATAACAAATTATCCAAATCAGTTCCTTTACAAAATTTAAATAACTTTCAACTTAAAACAACGGTTACAAAGATACTAAAGGCATGTTCTTATGTACAAACAGAGGATATGCTAATAATTCGAAAATAAACATAGAGGTTATTATGATAGTCTATACACAATTTACCTTATTCTACATACATCCTCACACACACTAACACACACACACACACACACACACACACACACACACACACACACACACACACACACACACACACACACACACACACACACACACAAGATTACCGAGATCTTGGCAGAATACTTGATTTAAATTATTGAGTTTAGTTATGTTTAGATTTGTATTATTTTGTAATTATTTTGTATTTAACTATTTAAATTTAATTTACACCATTATTGTCAATTTGTCATCACATAAATTGTCTGGGGGAGCACAGAACCCTATAACACAGGCTTCTTAGCTTAGCATAGGGTTCTGAGGCTTATCATTTTATATGGAATATTGATATTTTAATTATTGATGATGCAAATTTGATGTTACCTTAAGTTTCTAAAAATCTCTATTCTTAAGTCTTTTGAATTTATGCTAATAAAAATATGAATTTGAATTTGAAAAAACTCATTCAGACAATTGCATTTCAAGTAAGGATTTTTTCCTTTTAAACATTTTGGAGTTAATCCCTAAAGAAGCATTCATCCCAGTCTACTCGTGGCCAGGGTCGATGCAACTTCATCGAAGCTTTGAGGTTGTCAAAATGATCACAAAGGCGTCTAGAACCACGACATACTAAATACGAGTACTAATACTTTATACTCGTATATAATAAAGAAAATGAACCCCTATTTTTCCTGCAGTGCGATTCTTTAAGAGCAAACATCGTTGCATCTTTGACAACATCCGTGAAACAAATGACGAGATGACTAGAAACGTTGGAAAAACAACCTTATGTACAAGGGCGATATCACATAAAGTATCTGACATCGGTGAGCTCGTCGACGAGCGCAACGGCGAATAATTAGAGAATCGCACGGCTGAGGTCGGTTAAGTGATATATACTTAAGTTACTAACAATCTTATTCTGCTTTTATCCTTCAATTCAATAAACTTTATTTAACATATCCTTTAATAAACTTTGATTCAATTCTATTGGTAATTTATAGTGACTGTAAACACGTTTTATGCATTATATATAAAAGCATTTTGCGGTACCTACTGGTTCTATTTGTATTATAACGCGGCAGTAGTCTTTAAAATACATTTATAACCAAATATCTTATTTGATGCCTTAAGTTAATAAATGATTTTGATAGGGTATGATTGGATATCCATTTTCGATAGCCACCTCTGCATGCCTATATGTCAACTCAAGGCTAAGTAGTATAATTAAAAGTTCTTCTACGTTTTCTTTTTATTTCTTTGCTTTTCTGTCTGATTCTGTAGGCTTGATGCATATTTACTATCATTTATATTGATTATATTGTATTGATACTTACTACATATTTTTTTTATTTAATTGGACGAACAAACAGCCGAAAGTATATATAACTATGTAGAGGAGACCAACAACACCTGGCCTTACCGTTCAGCACTTCTAAAAACACAGTTATGTTGTACATAAACAAATTTAGAATACCTACATACGAAGTTAGAACAATACACTTTATACCTAATTAAAATTATAAAAATAACTAAAACAATCAATCAAAGCCGTATGAGTTACTTTTTATTTTATTATATTACTTTAGGTTCTGGAGTAGGACATACTATATAGTATCATATACATACCTTTATTTTAATAACACGCGTGAAACCGCTGGACGTACCTAGATTGATAAAACATAAAAAAAAATATCTAAGAGTTGCTCACATGACCTTTTAATTCCATGCTAAGTACATAAAAGTATTTCTGTCTACTTATATCTAATTCAAACAATATACTAAAATATAACGATGATTAATTTTATTTTGCACTAGCGACTGCCTGCGACCGCGTAGTAGGCTCGGCCTACGGCCTTGCCGTACCTTCCTATCTTTTCTTGATTTTTTTTTAATGCAAGAAGCTTCTACGAATTATTAGAAAACATTCAAAAAAAGATGAATGAAATCGGTAAAACCGTTACCGTCAAGTTATAGCGTGACCAGCCGGGTGATTCTCTAATGATTCGTCGACGAGCTCACCGATGTCAGATACTTTATGAGATATCGCTCTTGTACATAAGGTTGTTTTTCCAACGTTTCTTGTCATCTCGTCAGTTATTTCACGGATGTTGTCAAAGATGTAACGATGTTTGCTCTTAGAGAATTGCACGGCTGATCGGCGTAGTCTGTGTCTTAACAGAGGTTATAAAAAATTACAATGTCGTTGACGCTGAAACTGATTTTAATTTATAAACTCTTACTGTTCCGCAGTTAAGTATTTTAACTTCATTTATTAGTCTAGTATCCTTGCAGTTGAAATGTTTATAGTGTCTGCGCTGCACCAACTTTGAATCCTAATTGCATTGAAATTGTTTCAATTTGAGTTGGAGGAAAATTTGCATGTGAGGTCGATACATATTCTGTACAAGTGCCGACTGAATGTGTATATAAATTTAGTATATTTATATATACAATTGTTGCTACAATTGTGTAGATAATTGGCGATTACCACTGATCAATATATCAATGCAGAGTCTACATCGCTGGGGCTACACACTTTTGGCAGTTACAGCCTTTTATGTTGTAAGGATCCTCTAAGGAAGACTTTTGGTGATTTCGCCCCTAAGGGGGTGAGGCGAGTAAATCAACTAGCGGGTCAGCTATTAATATTATTTTTCCTGCTCCCTATGGGAGCACCGACGTTTTCTGAGATAAAAAGTAGCCTACATAGGCTATTTTTTATCTCAGAAAACGCTCAATTGCTAGATAGCCTATACTATTTCTTGTGCCTTTGCTTATATATACAAAACTATTTTTTCCAATCAGACTGGTCGTTCCAGGGATCAGCAAACAAATAAACTTTGTCACTTTTTGATATCAAACTCTGGACTTTCATGCAAGAACATTAAATCACTCGCCCCTCTCCAATTCTCTCACACCGATACCCCCTACATTAACACGCACTCACTCAATCTCACCCTCACCCTCGCACACACAAATACAAGTGTGGTTATGATGTAACACATTTTAGCTCAATAAACCATATTATGTTATAAAAGTGATTCCCTTCCACAACACAGGTTTGCCTAAGGTGGGAGGGAGTTAGAACACCAATGTATTTCAATTGATATCTTTATTGGCTAATAAACAATTATTACCATTATTCCATTTGGTCAATTTTTTTCACAAACTTGTTATCCGTACATAATAGCCCAGGTATCTCAGTTGCTAACAAATGCTGATTCAAATAAAAAAAATTATGGTTTGAGGTCACTTTTGTCAGTTCCAATCATCAACTTACTAACATTTATTGTTAGAGAGATAGATTCTTTGTGTATGGCCCCTGCGACTTGTTTGAGTGTCGCAACTTTGCCAGTATCTGTTACATGATAGTTTCATAAACTGTAGGAGAAATTAAAGTAAAAACATTTATTGTTATTGGAGTTGTCAAAACTGACATAGAGCCGCCATTTTTCTAGATTTCAATCAAAATTCGTTAGTCACTTTTATTTGTTACATACACTCGAGAGCAATGAATCCGGGTCACTTAAAGAATCCTAAAAATCTCGGAAACTAAAAATGCTAGGTTAATGCAATAAATTGTATTTAATAGATAATGTAATACTCCTTAAATGAAGGTATTAAAACTTCTTAGTTATTGTAAAGTTATATCATAAAAAAATCAAATTTGAAAAAGGGCCACTTTCGAAGATGGAACTACGAAATTACAGCATTTGGTTTTGCTTTTGTTTGTAATCTGTCATTTATGTGGGTACATAAACCATGTTGATAGTGCTCTATATTCATTATTCAAGCTGAAATTATGTCGCTTACGCCTGAAGAATGCACCAGAATACTTACAATGCTGGAAACCGGCCGGAGTCAGCGCGATACAGCCAGGACTGTCGGTGTGTCGCTGTCAACAGTACAAAGAGTTCTCCGACGTTACGAAGAAACTGGTTCTAACCTACGCAGACCAGGAACGGGCAGAACCAGGTGTACCACAGCACGAGAAGACCGATACTTGGTGAACACCATGCTTCGAAATCGCTTTCTCACAAGAACTGAACTCACAAATCAGTTTCGACGCCTCGGAGGAAGTAACCCAAGTGCATGGACAGTAAGACGTCGGCTTGCTGAATCTAACTTAAAACCCCTTAGACCTGCAAACGGCCCTAAACTGGAGCGTGGGCATCGTATTTCAAGACTAAGATATGCCCAGAGCCACGTAAATTGGAGTATTGAAGATTGGTCAAAAGTTATGTTCTCCGACGAATCAAAATTTATGCTCTACAAGCACGATGGAAGACACAGAGTGTATCGAAGACCAGGGGAAAGATTCAAGCAAGCATGCATCGAAGAAAAAGTAGCCTACGGTGGTGGGTCTGTACTTGTGTGGGCCGGAATTTCTTCTGAAAGTAGCACAGAGCTGGTGATCATAGAAAACGGCTCTTTAACTAGCGAAAGATATGTGGAAGAAATCCTCAATGATCACGTTGGTCCATTTATGGTCAATTTAGGTGAGGATGTTATATTTATGCATGACAATGCCCGACCTCATACAGGTAGGATTGTGAATGACTACCTTCAAGAGATGAACATTACTCGTATGGAGTGGCCAGCGCGCAGCCCGGATATCAACCCGATCGAGCATGCTTGGGACGAGCTAGGCAGATGCGTAAAACAACGAAACCCTCCCCCAATCACGCTTTGTGAGCTCAAAATTGCTCTCACAGAGGAATGGGAGAATATTCCCCAAAATCGTATAAGGAACTTGGTGTACAGCATGCCAAACCGCGTAAACGCAGTAATGGAAGCACGAGGAGGCAATACGAAGTATTAAAATTCAAGAAAATCGTAATAAAGTTCAAAAATTTCATGTTTCCTATTTTTGTTTTAAGGAGAGATCAGCAGTTTTTTTCTTTATGTAATTTTGTGTTAATAAAATGTATGGTGACTCATATTTTTTTTACTTTCATTTAAGGAGTATTACATTGTCTATTAAATGCAATTTATTGCATTAACCTATCATTTTTAGTTTCCGAGATTTTTAACATTCTTTAAGTGACCCGGATTCATTGCTCTCGAGTGTAATAGCCCTGCGGGTCCTTTACAAAGCCATAAGTGACGCTATAGCCACCACTTAGAGGCCTGTTTGGTATAAAATAAACAAACAGAATTTGTGATGACGGTGACATGGATTATCTATCACAAATATGGGAAAATAGCAAGGTAATTGTTTGACCTTTTAAGTGATAAGGGAGATATACGGCTGTGGACTACGGCACCTGCCAATTTCAGTCTATAAATTTATTTTATTATTATTATTTAGTTATATTAGTATAGATAGAGATAAACAGAAGAAGTGTCAGTAAATTTTTGTTATTATTTTGTTTTCTGAAGAAATAGATAAATTCGCATTTATACAGATAAAAAATGTGATGGCACAAAAAATTGAGGGCACGTAAACGTTACAAAAATACCGATCCGACGATAAAGTTGAAAGCTTATGGTGATCAAATATTCCAATATTATATGTATATTCTCCTAGGACTGTGGTTAGGAGACCGCCGTGAAAAACATGGAGTTAATACTGAATATCATAATCATAGATTCTCATTGTTTACGAGCTGTAACGTTCATAAACATAAGTTATACATTTTCACGGGTTTAGTTCATAGTGAGACGGACCAATCATTGACTAGATATTTTTCCATCAACTAACGTTCCCAACTGTATGTCTTCTTCTTCTTCATCATCATCATATTCTTCTTCTTCCCTTTTTCATTTATTGTATGACATACAAGGGGGCGTTCCGTACCTCAGAGCGCGGTTGTTTAGTTATTTTCTAACTCGCTCTTAGGTACGGAACGGCACGGTTGTTTTCTAACCTCAAATAGACTTTGACAAATTCGACATTGACAGATCACTTGATCCTTACCTAATTTTCTTCGGGAAGAAAGAAGAAGAAGAAGTTTGTTGTAGTCGGATTGGTCAAAGTTACGTCAGATGCGGGTTGCAACCGATTACCGATCGATTTTGATGGTTAAAAAGTTGCGACGCTCCGAGGTTCGGAACGCTCGAGTTAGAACAACCGAGTGCTTTACCCCGAGGTAAACGGCGTTAGTGCGAAAAGTTGCACTCCGAGTGCACTCCGAGTGCGCTCTCACCGAGGTTCTGAAAGCGGCCCAGTACTTACTGTTTAAAAACGTCATACACTAAATGAAAAAAGGGAAGAAGAAGAAGATGACCATGATGATGAAGAAGAAGACATATTACAGTTGTGAAATATCTAGTCAATGATTGGTCCGTCTCGCAATGAACCAAACCCGTGAAAATGTATAACCTGTGTATATGAACGTTACAGCTCATATCTATAATTCGATTGAAACATTCGTAACTATTATTTCACTTTGATGTACGGCCGGTTTTGATATCCACGGTTTTCCTTAGTCGGAAATATAACCTATTCATATAGGTCGGCCAAAAAGCTACCATTTAAATTTAAATGCATTCTGTCCCACCTATATGTATGCGGTTTATATGGACTAAATGTGAATCTCACATTATCTAAATAGTAGATTAGTAGTCAAGGGCTGTAAGGCATCAATTGCAGCCCGAGATATATAGGCGCACAAAAATAAAATTGATGACTATTATACTCATACGAAGACAAGGCTGAATAGCGAAGCGACCTCTTTTGTCATTGGGCTGAATGCATGATGTCTATTGCCAGTATGATGGTTAGATGTACGCGAACTTTATGAAAGAGTGAAGTCTTTTCATTAATTACTTACCACCCTAGGGCTTTTCTAGCTACATTATTACCCTAGAGCGCTAATTGGTCACCTACCAGCCCCACTTGTGTTTTTTAATTACTTACCGCCCTAGAGCTTTTCTAGCTACATTATTACCCTAGAGCGCTAATTGGTCGCCTACAAGCCCCATTTGGGGGTAATAAGGACCTACTTACCGAATATGAGAGATGTAAAATAAATAAACGACTATCTAAAATATGGCATTGCCTCAAAACTATATTCTCAAAAGCACGAGTAATAAGGTTTTAAAAAGGAATGTCATACATCTTCGTGAACATGTAATAGGTATACGAATATGTTCTGTCTCGTTCAATGTCTAGAACTCCAGACGGCAAAGCTTAATCAGATTGTTAGGAGAGCATCCTCAAAGACATAAGTGACATGAGATGACAGACAGGAATAATGTTTTAGTGCTTATACTCGAGACGACTTCGTGATGTTATATTTTACAACCCTAATGTAGTGATCATTTTCCAACTTACTTTATTTAATGACATATTCATTTTCAGAAGATATTGTACCGTCATTTTTAATAAATGAAAACTTAAATCAAGTGATTTATTTTCTATATATACATCATCATCATCATCATTTCAGCCGTAGGACGTCCACTGCTGAACACGGGCCTCCCCCAAAATTTCCAAAAGGACCGGTTGGAAGTGGTTTTAAATACATACATATACATAGCTACGTCGTGTGGTACCCGCGTGGTAATAGATGATGATGAAAAGTTGGTATATAATGTAATTCTCCAGGATATAATTTATCTCCCTGCTATATTTTATTAGGATCCAGTCGCCCGTTTAGTAGTGAAAAGGTTGCAAGTAAACAAAGTTACGTTCGCATTTATAATATTAGAAGTATGGATTACTTATCAGAACTGACTGATCCAGTAATGCTTAAACGCAAAGACTACAAAGTAAAAATTTTGGTAGTTGATGCGTTTTTGTTGCCAGCATCCATAAAGGAATGTTTTTTGGGAAATTTCACCCCTGAAGGGAAGCAAGCGAAGTCGCTGGCGTATCGACTAGTACACAAAGATGGAATTATAGCTTACAGTTTTTTGGAGCTTTAGAACATTTTACACGTATGCCAATCGGAGTTTGCGACAAAAGCTGCCAGTCAATTGAATATTTCTGCAGTAAATTTCACGAATACTTTTCACGAGCACAGTATGAATCATGGATTACATGTCAACGTACCCAGATTATCATCCTTTGAATATTTCGCAAAAGGGCAAAAGTAACAGTATCCATGTTTTGTGTGGAGTTTGCATATTATATGGGAATTATAGCGTCTACGTACACACACCAAAAAAAGTTTGCGATCACTTTGAAAAATCGAAATCTTTGTTGTTACGGTATATTATATTTTGATTTCTTCGTCTTTTTAGTTGGTATTGATGGAATTGTCAGACCATTCCGAGTAAACCATGGGCACCACTTTGTACTGGTCGATGATAATGCGCCCGTCCACCGCGCTCAACGAGCCAATGCGGCTCTCCGAGAATACGACATCACAAGCTTAGTCTCGCCTGTCAGCTCGCCTGACTTAAACCTAATAGAGCACGCGAGGGATGCTCTTGAGCGAGCTGTTTGGAACCGTTAACCACGTCCCCAGACAGTGCCAGAGCTCAGGGAAGTCACTATTCAAGAATGGGACAGGTTACCCCAAGAAGTTCTGGATTACTTGATTCTCAGCATGCCCAGGAAGATCATCGTGTATGTGTTAGAACCAGGGCAGGAGTTGTAATATATTAAATATAAACCTTTTATTACTAAATTGTTGACGTAGTTCAATTTAAAAAAATATATCAGTTTATGCTAGTAATCTCAAACTTTTTTTGATGTGTGTATGTACGAGAAAAATCTGCTGAAAGCTTAACAATGCTGTTGAGATCGCAAAATTTTGCGCATCCTAGGTACCTAATGCAGTGTGTGGGAATTTTCAATTACTTCTCCTTTGTTGTATCTATTCAACTAGTTTTCACGGAGTAAAGATAAAATACAGCTAGATATTAGTACCTAAACATGAAGCACTCACAAAAGCGTTCTCTTCATTTTTATCCACTGTCCATATTCTATATACATATTCTCGTCCAAAGTATACAGACAAGTACAAATTGAAAAAATTTATACCGACTTCCATTCTATTCAGTTATTGGAGTGTAACTCAAAAATAACTGAACCGAATTTGATGAAATTTAAATGGCACCACACAGGAAGCACAACCTTTCAAGCAAAAACATTATTTTGAGAATCGGTTCACGCAGTCCAAAGTTAAGAGGTAACAAACATAAAAAAGGCGAATTGAGTACGTCCTCCTTTTTTTGGAATTCGGTAGAAAATTCACTTAGTTTTCAGCATCGACAAATCAATATTATGTATTATTTCTTTATATTGATAAAAATAACAATATGTATAAAGAGATCACTGCCGCGTTAGGTACTTCCATGTTTTTACATTTATTTGAGGTAGAATACGTATGTGAAATGATACTTAGAAAGACTTAGACGAATGGATTTTTACCAAATCTAAGATGTTTCAGAGATCTTGTTTATTGTTTATTGCTTACAAATACTAGAACCACACAAATAAGCTTAACTTTTACTTACAAATAAGCCCAAGATAGACCTAAGTGGCGTGCAATTGGAGAGGCCTATGTCTAGCAGTGGACTGCTACAGGCTGATGATGACTAGAACCACTTGTTATTATATACATGACAAATTGTTATAATATAAAATTAATCTTAAATACAGTTGCATGTTTAAGCAATGGGTTCCAAACAAGGCGCGGCCTGTATCTTGGATACCCGGGAATTTTAGGTTAATTAATTAAAATTATCAACAACAAAAAGCAACAGTTCGACAGGACGTTTACGTTTACTGGTGGAATATGATTTCGGTTTATGTGCCTTTAAGCATGCGAGGAGAATAAATAGTTGACGAACACTGAGGACTGACACATATACCTTATCAAAGAGTATAATAACCATCTTCGTAAATGCATGTCGGCTAGTATATCGTCGGTTGGTCATCACATTATGAAAGTGATGGAAGCAAATAAATACTGGGTTTGTAGCAGTAGAATTCAGATGATGATCAAGCGACCATTATCATCATTTCAGCCATAAGACGTCCACTGCTGAACATATGCCCAGAAACTTCGTAAAGGACCGGTTGGAGACTATGCTCTCTCTATCTCTGCTTATTAAAAAAGCGTGGCTTATATCTGTATAGTTATCGAGAACTGTTAATAGTGATGTTTGCCAAGTACTAGGTTTAGCAAAATCAGCTACATGGATGGGTGACTGCGAGTGCGTCGCGTTCAAACACAGCAAATGGGTCACTTAGGACAGTAAAAGCCGAGACTTGAATGATCCAGTTGGGCACAAAGTTTTCCTACAAAATAAACCAGAAAAAGTTTATTCACATATCATAGAGCAAGCACTTACCTATATTTAACAGGTTTATTAGATTAATAATCGTATGGAGTAGAAACTTTTTGTCACAGAATATGAATGCTCACTTAGAAATGAGACGCGCAAGGATGTATAACCTCATTTGCGTTTGAGAAACTTCCCTAATATGAAACCTGAAGCCATTACAGCCTTTATAAAAGTTTATATACATTACAGCTTTACTTTGAGGTGAATGATCTCATGGCAGTCGTTTTACTGCCATGAGAGTTTATTTAGCAATCTTTTTACTATCGGTAAACATGCTTTGCTTATCTTGCAATGATATGATACACAAAACGTGATATTTTTCACAACTCAGAGCTAATGAATATTTATATCGCGAACTTGCGATAGTTAGTTAGATTATAAATATGTTTTTTCGAGAAAAAAAGGTTATGTATTATAACAAAGCAATTAATCTAACTAAATTTAATTGTAATTAATATTTTTAGTACATCAACATCAGTAAGAAAAAGTATATAGGCGCAATGTACAAAAAACCTACTGATCTGTGCTCGCTGTTACCGCATTGTACCAACCATTCTTAGTTTTATTTTATTTAATTTTATTATTATCTTCTGTCTAACCACTCATTTAACAGCGAATGTTGTAAACACCTGTAAAAGGTATATATATCTGTTCGAGCCAAACTATGTACAAACTAACGCCATCTATTGCTAATGTTTAAACTCGACAATAGATGGCGCCAGTAGAAAAGTTAACACGCGCAAGCGTTTGGTTACAAGACATTGTAATACATATTGGTGGGAAATTCAAATATAACCAGCTCAAGATACGTATACAAGGTGTTTTATTTTACCCTTTGCGTTATCTCTAGTTCGACCATGGTCCTTACGATCCGAATGTTCAAACATAGTTCGGAAATTAGGTCAGGTAGATAATTTTTGGTCTACGGTAACCCCCGTACTCGCAGTGGATTGCTGCAACAGGAGTACGCGGCACTTGCTTTTGAGACTACATCCGCTACGCGGAGGTAGCACTTAAGCAGTGGGGAGGGAAGCAGAACAGCTCAAACCAGCTCACTAGAGCCAGCTGGCGAGCTCAGAAAGCGCGCCAATTTCAAAACACCTCAGCGGGGGGATCCAGTGTCAGGTGGGACGACGGGAATTATGGCCAGCCTGCACTCTACATGAATTGCCAAGCAGTGTTCTAAGGTGACAGTGAATCAAATTATAATACAGTGACTGGACACAAACTGTGAGTACTTTCTCATTATTATCAAGCAATATTCAACTTTAGCAGTTGAAGAAACTGGACTTGTAAAAAATTCATCTTGTGATTTAACACTTAGAAAAGTTTGCATGCATTAGTTAAGGACTTAGAATAATTTACGAAAAATGTAATATACGGGGAACCTATGCCCAATTTTAGTACGAGGTTCAAACACTTGTAAAATTTTCGAGTTTTGAACATTGAAAAATATTGTAAGTGTTATATTTTGTTTTTGATAAATTGAGTTTTGAACATTGAAAAATATTGTAAATGTTATATTTTGTTTTTGATAAATTTAAGTTTTATTAAAAATGGATAGAATTATTAACTGGCAAAAGGAAATTCAAAGTGTAATAGAGAAAGCTCTCATTAATTATAAAAAAAGTCCTAAAGAACGAATAACAATTGAATATGTAGAGACAAAATTGGAATTGTTGGAGAGCAACTGGCAATCATTTCTTGAAAATCATAAAAAGCTGTATGAAAGTAATAAATCGGAAGAAATAAAATTGTCGAGTTATGTAACTTCAGAGGTTTATGATAAGACTGAAGATACTTATGTTACTTATAAATGTTTGTTAAAGACTGTAAAAAATAAGTTGTCTTCTAATTCTGAGAAACCGCAGCATAACCCTTCGACGTCATCAGCCGATAAACAGTCAGTAGTAAAGTTACCCAGAATTTCAATACCTACCTTTTCAGGCAAATATTCAGAGTGGACATCGTTCCGAGATTTATTTATATCATTAGTGCATAGAAATGAATCTCTTGACAATGTACAGAAACTACATTACCTGAAGAGTCATCTCAGTGGTGAGGCTGCTCAGCTGATTAGACATACACCAGTGACTGAAGCTAATTATAATGAATGTTGGTCTTTATTAGAAAAAAGGTATGATAATAAAAAATATTTATCCAATTGTATTTTGAAACGACTGTTTGGCCAACGACGTATGAATTCTGAATCTGCATCCGGTTTAAAAGAATTGTTAGATACTACTCTAGATTGTTTAAACGCACTGAAAAATGTAGGCATCAATGTGAGTACCTGGGACATAATAGTAATCCATGTCGTTACTGACAAGTTAGATTCGGAAACCCGTAAACAGTGGGAGTTGTATATTTCAGGAGATGACGGCTTACCAACCATTGATCAATTTAAAATCTTCATTGAAAAACGCTTTAGAGCTTTGGAGTTTATTGAACCACGCAAATACACCCACAACACTCAGTTTCAAAATGCAAAGGTTTTGCTTGCTACCAAATCTTCGAAGATCTCGTGCGAGTATTGTTCGGAAACTCACAAAATGTGTTTTTGCAAAAAGTTTGCTGAGCAATCTGTCAGTCACAGGCGAGAGTTCGTAGCGAATAATAATATATGTTTTAATTGTCTCGGAAGCAATCATATTTCTTATGATTGCAAGAAGTCAGCAACTTGTAGAATATGTCACAAAAGGCATCATACCATGCTTCATCCTAGCAATGAGCAGGATAACCAGCAAAAAAGTGCTAGTTCCAATCAGCAGATTGTAAGTAATAAAAGTACGGAGTCAGAACTTGAACCGATAGTTGCCTGTCTCTCTACAGGTCAGGTTACCAAACCGAAACATGTATTATTAGCAACGGCACTAATCAATGCGGAAGCTAAAAATGGTATGCCTTTGCTAGTACGTGCGTTGTTAGATCAGGGGTCGCAGGCTTGTTTTATTACCGAAGCCATAGTTCAGCATCTTCGTCTTAAGAAGATACCAGCCAATGGAATTATTTCTGGTCTGTCGAATGATAAAACAATGCGAGCTCGATACAAAGTTCAAGTCCAAGTTCAGTCACGTGTTGATCCAAATTTCAAGATGCAAATAGAGGCTTACGTTTTAAACAAGATCACGGCGTACCTTCCGGAAGAGAAGATAGATGTAATAGATTGGATGGAATTAGATCATCTGCAGTTGGCAGACCCACAGTACAGTGTGCCTAACAAAATTGATATCCTGTTAGGTGCTGATGTTTACGGCACCATCATGAAAGAAGGAATCAAAAAGTGTCCTAATGGATCACTTATTGCACAGAGCACAACGTTAGGATGGGTGCTTTCAGGAGCAATAAACAAAGGACAATGCAAAATAGGTGATGCTTCAATGAGAGTACGAGTTATGCATGCAAAAGTCGATGAAAATGAATACCTGAAAAAGTTTTGGGAAGTAGAAGAGAGTACATTCTATAGTGCGAAGAAAATGTTAAGTGAAGAAGAACAAAAGTGTGAAAAAATTTATGAGACTACTACTCAAAGAACAAGAGAAGGACGATATAAAGTGAATTTACCATTTCGCGATGAAATCCCACTCTGCAAAAATGGTGACTCCAGAGGTATATCGGTGAAACGATTATTTGCATTAGAGAAAAGATTAGGCAAGGATTCCGATCTCCAGAAAGTTTATAAAGATGTTCTAAATGAATACTTACAGTTAGGACACATGAGACCCGTCAGTGACAGAGACACTAAGAAACAAGAAGCTGTCTACTTACCACATCATGCAGTCGTGAGAGAAGACAAGGCCACAACGCGAGTTAGAGTCGTCTTCAACGCATCAGAACCAAACAGGATGGGAGTATCCTTAAACGATGCGCTAATGGTTGGACCAACTTTACAAGTTGATCTGCGGCACATCGTGTTGCATTGGAGAACCTATCCAATTGCTTTGGTCGCCGACATTGTAAAAATGTATCGCCAAGTACTGGTAAAGGAATCTCATGCCAACGTGTATCAACGCATTGTGTGGAGAGACGATCCTGCAGAGGAAATCAAGGATTATGAACTTCTTACCGTCACTTTCGGAACAGCAGCCGCTCCATATTTGGCTGTTAGAACGCTGCATCAGGTTGCTTATGATTTCGGAGATCAATATACTCTCGCAAGGGAACGAGTGTTGAATTGCTTCTATATGGATGACCTAATGACTGGCTGTGACACAGTACAAGAAGGCTATGAAATATTCAAAGAAATTCGAGATTTATTAGATCAAGGTGGATTCAAGCTACAGAAATGGAATAGTAATGACAAAGATCTTCTTAAGCAAATCACATTACATATGGAAAGGGAAAACCAAACTAAGAAAAATACCGAAACCGAAGGAGACAAGGATAGAGAAGAAGTAGAAATAAAATTAGACAGTACTATTAAAGTTCTGGGACTTACCTGGAATAGAAGTGAAGACATGTTCAAGTACGCAGTGCATCTCTCTCCAGTGTCTGGACCTGAAACAAAAAGAAAAATAATATCGGAAATTGCAAAACTCTTTGATCCGCTAGGATGGGTAGCACCTAGCGTGGTCCTAGCAAAGATTTTTATTCAAAAGCTGTGGTTAACAGGTATAGGTTGGGATGACCCAATATCTCAGGAATTAGAAGAAGAGTGGAATAATTACCGTGCGGAGTTTTCAGAGCTTTCTAAGATACAGATCCCACGTTGGCAAGGCACTATGAACCACGATCAAACGGTAGAACTGCACGGGTTCAGTGACGCATCCCGCAGTGCGTACGCAGCCACAGTCTACATTCGTATCATGGATAGCACGAATAATGTCAAAACATCTCTTGTGGCAGCAAAAACGAGAGTAGCACCTGTTAAACAGGTTAGCATCCCTCGATTGGAATTATGCGGTGCAGTCTTGTTGACACGATTGTTAGCTGAAACGGCCGATGTTTTAAAGATTCCGAAAGACAAGGTGCATGCTTGGACAGATTCCACAATTGTTTTGGCTTGGCTAAACAGTCATCCGAGTCGCTGGAAAACGTTCGTTGGCAATCGGGTATCCGAGATTCTAAGTACTCTAGAACCATCTCAGTGGTGTCATGTCGCAAGTAAGCAAAACCCCGCGGATTGTTCTTCGAGAGGTGTGTCACCCGCCTTATTAGCCGAAAACAAGATGTGGTTTTCAGGGCCCAGTTTTTTGAGAGCACGAAAGGTGATATACAATAAATCGAATGACTTACGCACCAACGAAGAAGCATCTATTCGAACTTACTTGGGAGAAGTGTCGGACAATACCTTGTTCCTGAGATATTCATCGCTTCAGAAGCTGTTGAGAGTCATCGCATATTGTAGAAGGTGGTTAAAGAAGACAACTCGAAGGTCTCCATACCTATGCAAGGTTGAAATAGATGAAGCTTTGCAATGTTGCATAAGTATAGTACAAAGAGATGAATTTACAGAAGAGTACAAGGACTTAAAACAAGGACGATCCGGTACGAGAAAAGGAAGCAAGTTAAAAATATTATGCCCTTATTTAGATGATAAAGGTATAATGAGGATAACAGGTCGTTTGAAGAACTCTGATTTAGAAGACAAAACCAAGACACCCATATTGTTGCCCTATGACTCACCATTAACTAAACTGTTAGTGGCTGAAGCTCATGAAAGGACGTTGCATGGTGGACAACAGCTAATGCTAAATTACTTAAGGACAGCATATTGGATAATTGGAGCGAAACGTTTAGTTAAACAACACATCCACAAATGTGTTACATGCATCAAAAACAGCGCTTCAACACATAATCAGTTTATGGGATCATTACCATCTGTAAGATGTACCCCAGCTCGGCCATTTATTAATAGTGGCGTAGACTATGCAGGCCCAATTAATATTAGGACCACTAAAGGACGTGGCCAACGATCATACAAGGGCTATATATGCCTATTTATATGCATGTCCACCAGAGCTGTACACTTAGAAGTGGTGAGCGACATGACGAGCCAAGCCTTTTTAGCAGCCTTTAGGAGATTTGTTGCTCGACGTGGTAAATGCACTAAACTGTGGTCTGATAACGGAACCACATTCGTTGGAGCTGCCAAGGAATTGCGGGAATTGAGTTCCATTCAACCAGAAATCGCTGAACATCTTGAGTCAAATGGGACAGAGTGGCACTTCATCCCGCCTCGAGCGCCAAACTTCGGAGGCCTCTGGGAAGCCGGAATAAAGGCCACTAAGTTTCACCTTAAAAGGGCAATCGGAGAATTGACTCTTACTTACGAAGAGATGAGCACTCTTCTTACTCAAGTCGAGGCCTGCCTGAATTCCAGACCTATGACTATCGTAAATAGTGCAGATCCTAATGAACCTCTGCCGTTAACCCCTGCTCACTTTTTAGTAGGCGAACCATTGGTAAACGCACCTGACATGAATTATTGTTCAAGTAATTTGAATCTATTGTCGAGATGGCAGCTTATACAGAAGACACTGCAAACATTTTGGAAACGTTGGTCTGAAGAGTATTTGGTAATGTTAATGCATCGGTATAAATGGTCGCGACAAACTCCAGAGCCGAAAATAGGAGACATTGTTTTGATAAAAGAAAATGATCTCCCCCCAGGTCAATGGCTGCTCGGTCGTGTTATTGAAAAGCATCATGGATCCGATCAAATAACTCGGGTAGTCACATTGCGCACCAAATCGTCTATTTTGAAACGACCAACTTCTAAATTGTGTATTCTTCCGGTTAATCAATGATTATATATCAAAATGTTCTGGAAGCTCTATGTAAAACAGTTTGTGTAACAATAATTCTTTTAAGTTTACTAGCGTTTTGATAAGTTCATTTATCTACAGAAGGCTCATTAAGTAGGATTTGATTGTACTTCAAAACCAACCACTAATGATATTTTATGGAAATAACTCTGACCACGACGTGTGGCACACCTCGGTTATATTTTAAATGACATTCTTCAATAATGTCCTTGGTGGGCGGTATGTTCGAGCCAAACTATGTACAAACTAACGCCATCTATTGCTAATGTTTAAACTCGACAATAGATGGCGCCAGTAGAAAAGTTAACACGCGCAAGCGTTTGGTTACAAGACATTGTAATACATATTGGTGGGAAATTCAAATATAACCAGCTCAAGATACGTATACAAGGTGTTTTATTTTACCCTTTGCGTTATCTCTAGTTCGAACAATATCAGAATAATATATTAAAGTAGAATGTTAGTATCTAAATAAGGTTAATATGTATACTGTTGGTGTTTCATAATAAATAAATAAATAAATAATAAATAAATAAATAAAACAACGGAATATTTTTTGGCATCAGGCATTGTTATGCGGTTCTTGCAGATTAGATTTGTTGGTGGATAAAAATATATTTTTGAGGACTACGATTTCTTGGAAAGATACAAAATGTCATCTAAATATTCGCAACCTCGTTGTGAGCAACATTTACAGAATAAATGAGATTTACTTACTTCGTAATACCCCACTTCAGTATACTAATGTGAACTTTAGTTATGAAAAATGATTTTGATACATATATTAAACAATTTGCTATAAAACATTTGCATATTCATAGTTGACTTATATAGAATCTCCCGTTGGAGGATATTGTATGTATTATAATAATTAATCTTATCTAGTAAGTATTTGATCTCTATTTTTACATCACACATAACCGAAATGGTAGGAGAAGCTATGAATACACATTAAGCACTGTATAATAGTATATTTGAGTCTTAATATTTATACAAGATGGGTCATTTGGAACGGTCAGTATGGGCAAATCAGAAACTTTATGATTCACAACGATCTCTTCTTAGGGACCATTTTATCGATAAAACTGCTTTAATAGATTAAACAAAACTTGTACACATTTCAGAATCCGATCGTTATGAGGAAAAAACTTACTTATCTCTTCGTAATCGATTGTGTAGGTCATAGTAGTAATTGTTGCTATGTAACATGATACCTAAAATGAATATGTTGCATTTCATATTCTTTAATTTAGTTCATAATCAGCCCATTTCGTTCCCACTGCTGGGACTTGAGCCTTCCTCCCAAGAGAGAGAAGTTGGGCCATAATCCACCACGCGGTCCCAGTGCGGATTGGTGGATAGGTTAGTGGCCAACCCATGTCGAAGTTTTCAGGCCGCCCGTAGGCCCTCGACTTAGTCTAACGACTGTTGTCCTAAGACAAACAACCAACGGCTTAACGTGCCCTCCGAAGCAACCAGCGCTCAGTTGAATAATGCCACTAGCGGTCACCCATCCAAGTCCTGACCGAAGCAAGTGTTGCTTGACTTGTTGATCGGTTAAGATCGCCAAGTCAAGTTCCGCTACGAGCGCTTCAAATAATAATTAATTTAGTTAAGTACGCATAAATGTACGAGTAACTAAGTTGATAAAGATAATCTGCAATAATCAATCAGCATTCCAATACAACGGGACAAGTAAGGGTAAATTAAAAGTCAAACAAAATATATTATAATTAGGAAAAATGCTCTCGCCAGAGTTAATCCGGTGTTCGTTACGAGCTGGGAATCGTCCGCCGTTTCGTTAGCGTCCGCCGTTACAATGTGTAATGACGTAACAATGACTTTTATGGAGAATAGAACATTATTATGACATATAGCAACAATTACTTGGTTATGGGATGTTTTAGAGTTTCGTAATAAAATCATTCGTATCAATCAATATATTGTAGCTCGCGGCTGTCCTCGCTTTGTCTACAGAGATGGAGCCACGTAAATTATTAGGACATATTTTGTTATTAAAACTAACGTGGTTTTCACTCATTATTAATAAGAAATACAAGATTACTCACGCAATATTTATCGGATAGGTCCAACTATAGTTTCGACCACATTCGGTGGTCTTTTTCAAGGAGTGTTCGGAAAGCCTGCGTCGATGACGTCTCGCCTAGCACTGCGGGCGGCAGCTCGTAGCGCTCGTGATGTTTAAAGTTGGTGCGGGGGGCGGGATAGGACATATATTTTTAAGATTTTCGTGGATCGTAGTAAACTGCAAGAATGAAAGAGACTCTTCATAAGATACTGTGGTATTTATGGGCTGTAATATATATTATATTGAAAATTGTTGTCATAGCGTAGGTTTTTTGTACCATATAGAATTTCATGCGCGCCGACCAGTCAATCGAGACCCCAGTTTTATATGAGACCGTCTAGCATAGAGAGATCAAGTTACCACTTTATGTGACGGATCAAGACGAAAAGTTTATGGTTGGAAGCTCCGGGTTATATTCTATCTATTTACTAAATTTCATCGAAATCGGTGTGGTTGTTTTAAAGTTATACGTGAACACAGAGACAGCAGACATTTTTAAAAAAAC
The DNA here is from genome assembly GCA_917880725.1 of Selenia dentaria. Classification (NCBI taxonomy): domain Eukaryota; kingdom Metazoa; phylum Arthropoda; class Insecta; order Lepidoptera; family Geometridae; genus Selenia; species Selenia dentaria. Next base: position 37,047,173 of record OU862883.1, read on the forward strand.
GTCAGTTTTTTTTTCAGTACGTAATTTAATGTCTTCTGACCGACATTTTTTATTTTTTTCCCGAGTACAGATGTTTTGGCCTCTACTCCTTTAGTATAAGTATAGAATAGATATAACACCAGCATTTATATCACTCTGCGTGTAGAGTTCCCAAAAAGCTGACAATGTTATCTCGTTGAATAAAATATATTTATTATGAATTTATCTAGTTGTATTCATTACTTTCATGTACCATTTCTTAAATTGCTAACTGTTTATGTTGGTCCCCGTTGGTCTAACATCAACTCTTAATGGGGTCAATCCAAGCACGAAATCTTCGACGTTCATTCCATCACTTGGTTAAACAAACTTTGCGCATACAAATTGTACATTGACTTTGTGAAGTAACTAAGGTCCCCGAGAATAATAATAGTTAAGGTCCATAAACGCTACTGTTGTTTTGACCTTAATCGGCACCTCATTGAGTACAGGTCAATTGGATGGCACCCTTGTTTAACTGCTTTCGAGTCGATAGGTTCAATTGGTGTCAAGTATCTGTCGTATTGTTTCTTCTATTGGTGACCAATATTTTAATGCAATTATATGAAAAACGGGCAAGCCGTGTGCCTGTTGTCCTAGCACGAATGATTGCGTAAGTGTAACGTAACGTGTCGTTCACGTGAAACAGTACAAACTGTCATTTCTCTAGGGCAACTGTGACACAGATAACTCATAGTTTGTACGCCGAAGCGTGACGCTTACGATACGAATACTGTTTCGCAAATTGTGTTTTTGAAGCACAACGCTAATGTTAGTTGCAGTTCCACCCAAAGGTTGCAACTGTAGTTTTGGCACTG